>CM037471.1:13752500-15214500 GCA_021014325.1 Plazaster borealis | reverse complement strand
ATACTGTAGTTGACAGGTAATCTTTAAGGCTCTCTTCTTCTCTTCTGCAGGCAAAAGACAAAGAGATTGAGCAGCTTAAAGATCTACTACAAGAACAGATGCTGCAAGATAGAGAGTGAGGTCAAGTACGTTTCTTCCAGAGTCTTCAGATGTTATTGCTTTCTTCCACTTGTTCTACAACTGCTCTCAGTCAATCACAAGAAAGATCAACAGTGCACGCTTGCCAACTAGAGCTGAACTAATTCCATCGGTTGTATGTGTAGCCCTTATGACAAACCCACCTCTCTGCTACTCAGTCTAGCATTTGCATCAAGGATATGCAGAAACATTTGACTAGACACAGGACTATGGTTGGAGCTGTTCTGGTCTACCTCCATGGATGTACTGGTTATTTGAAACATGAGTTTTGAGATTGAGATCATCTTACAAGCCAACCATTATTTATCATCAGTATCATCATCTTCCTGTACTGTGCTGAAACCTCCTTAATTCAAATGCAAACAACTTCATGCAGCCAATCATGCCAGAAACACTGGGGCGAACCCCTTCTCTGAACGATAAGTGTACTGGGTTCTTTTATGTGCATTACACAACACACTTAACCTATGGCTTTACGTCCCATCCGATGTGTCCTTGGTTAAAGACACAAGTGTCAAGACCGGGACTCGAACCCACACTCCTGTGATCAGAAACACCAGATCTTGTTCATGTTTTTAGTTTTTCCTTTCATTCATGTCAGCTACTATATCTTGTGTTGTCTCATGACAAACTGGAAAATACATGGTAAGTACTGACTAATTACCAAGACTACTCAACTTTTTGAAATAGTTTCCTGTGCTGCTAATTACTGCAGAGGTCACATTCATGTCCTGAATATATCTTGACTGGAAATGACAGTCATTGACCAGAAAACCTTGGCATTTCTCAGTTTGAGAAGGTTCTCATTAGGATTGGTCTGAATAGCTCTCAAATTATTCTCTTCATTAGAGAACGCTATGATTGTTTAGATTGTCCGTCCCTCCTTTATTTAATTTCTACTTTATCAATCAAGTCCATGATTTCCCCCGGGTGATATCAGCCCTTTTCTAGCCTTCCTTTAAACTCCTTTGTGCTTGGCTAGTTTCCATCGCTAATTCATAGCTGATTTTTTTGTTTTCATTGCAAAGGTTTAAAAATCAGAATTTAATGGAAGTCGATGGAGCAGTTTACATTCATTTGATTATTCATCAGGGGTGTGCTTAGCGACCCGGACCAGAAACATGTTTGAGCTTTTGGTCATTGGTTAAGCATTTTTGCAAGTGTGGTTGTCCTGTTGTTGCAGCAAAACCATAACCAAGTTGTTGGCTCGGCTAGGATTGTGTTTAGGATGGCGGATTTTCAAATTAACCAAAATTGTGGGCTGAGTTTTTTTTTAAAACTATCAATGCTGAAGCATTCAAGCTATCAATGCTGAAGCAACTTGCTGAAGCAACATAGATTATGTTCATTTTATGAACATAAAATGCAGGGCAAATTGTTTTAAGGAATAATAATTTTCAAGAAATGTACCAACCTACTTCACAAACTGTTTGTGGTCCTGTTTTCACCTTGTTCTCAGAAATGTTCTTGGTCAGTAAATTGTATGTCGGAAACTGGTCGGAGTTGCCAAATCACGCCCATGTTGAGTTGTTTTTAAGAAGCCTTTGCCAACTCTGATGCTACATGGCCACCATAAGCTTCCTTAGCTGTCACAAGTATATATTTCAAAAAGTGTGGCTTGGTATTGGAATGGGAGCATTTTTCAAGAGGTAGGGAGTTGGGGGACACTTGATTCATGAAGGGGGAAGGGGCTGTTACAGATTTGCTCTTGTTAGACTTGGAGTAAAGCAAAGTGGTGAACAAATAAAGACGTGCACAGAAAGGTTCTGTACGACTGGCACTTGCCAACATTTCATTCATAAAGTGCTGATGTTGTTATTGACTCAAAAACAATCATAGTTGGGTTTTTGTTTTGGCTTTAGCTTCATACTACTAGCTCAGTCATCACTGAAAAATTGTTAACAAGATTTTGCTGTTATTAAGTAAATCAACTAGTGCCTAAACTGATGCGGTGAGTATGCGTTAGCTAAAAAGCATCAGCTATTGCTATTTATAGCTGCGTGCCTGTTCACTGCAACTGCCATATTTTGCTACAATTTCTGATTTGTCAATTGTCTGAAAAGTGAGCATCCTTATTAACCTATGATAACAGTCTTCAATAGAAACTATTTCACTTTTTTGAAATATTATATAATATATTTTTGTCAGAATATGAGCCGCATTTACAACCCTCTTTATTAGAAATATTTTTTTACAAAATTCCCACAGAATTTAAAATGTTATTAACAAATGAGCTCACGTCGAAAATAGAGAAATACGTTGTGAGAAAGCCTTTGACTATTGATTGTAAAACAAGTTATGCTACAGTGGTTGATTTGGGTTTATATTTTTGTAATTGTTTATGTTTTTCTAATGCAATGAATCTAGGCACCGTGGGTATTTGTGGTAAAAAAATGTTTATTTTTAAAACTATGATAGGAAATGGTCGCTAACAACATTTTGTTGACAGATTTAGGCGAGAGGTGCTGGCTGGAACAGCATGCTATCAGTTTTTTTATGTTTCTTGAAAATTATGTCTAACAAGTGTATAACAATTTGTTTAATAAGGGGAAAGAATTGAACCCCTCACACCAATGTAACTAAAGGCTACTGTTTGCCCACTCTTCATTTTGGGAATCAAATAGTAGGTACAAATTATTGCAGGCATGTAAACGCCATGTCGCTTACTGTGCGTACTGCACTGGATAACAGATTGACCCCCAAAATGTTGCAACCAAGATTATTGTGGTGATGACGTCCTTTTGATTGGGTCAATAAGGCCAATGATTTTTTCTTTTATAATTGCAGGAAAATGGAATGAATTCTAGGAATGGGAGCCTCTTGTAACAAAAAATTTGATTGTAATTCTGAGCAAGTTCATTTAGTTTAATCTAAGACTGCACAGTGCATATATAATGACCGTGACTGAACTAGTTCAGTACCAATCAGTACCTTAGAGGGTCAAACTCCTGGCTTGACCCTACTGGCTGGATAATTTCCCCAATCAGGTTAAATTGGATTAAAAATTGGCGAGTGTTGAGTTGTCATGGCAACTAGAAGTGTTTAGTTGTTGCTCAGGGTTTAAACTGAGGTTAAATGGCCCATGGTCACACAGCATAAAAGGTTTTTTTAAAAATGAAATCGAACTTGGGTAACTAAAAAATACAAGTGGAATTTATTTGTTTACTGAATGCACACATCACAACTTAAGAAAGGATTCAAACTGGCATCTTGACACTGGGCCTGCTCGGTGGTCTAATGGTAAGATATCTGCTCTAGAATGGCAAGGGTCTTAGGTTCAAATCCCAGCCAAGTAGAGTTTTTGTTGTGCAGTAGGTCTTGGGAAAAGCATCGTTATAGGGTAAAACCAAAATAATTATAGAGAAAGAAAAGAAATACACAAGAAAACACAACAGTATTGGTAAACAAGAATAAGAGCAATTTTGGTGAGCTTCTCTAGTTCTCTGCTGTGTCTGAGTGTGCAAAGCCGAAGGCTGCCGTCAGAAAAGCTAACCAACATTTTTAATACTGTCTGTGTTCGTCTTAAGGCACTTTTTCCATTACAAAACATGAAACTGATTTTGGGGTATTTCAGGGGTTTTTGGAAAGACGGATTTGCAATTATGAAACGGAAAATCATTGGCCCTAAAAGGACATGTGAAGTCCCCTAAAGCAAAGGGTATAAAATTGGAGTCTTATGTGTGGTTAAGAAGAATTTGTAAAGAATTTGGCAAGAAATGGTAATGTTAAATTTTGTATTTTGTGAGAAATTAAAAGTTGATATTTTGTAATACATAGCTTATTTTATTACATGTTAAACTGTTAATGATTATGAGATATTGAAGATTAACTCTGGTTTCTGCATCCGTGGTATTCTATTTATTGCATTCTACTTTTTGTGTGAATTTTAACCCAGTAGATTCCCCAGTTCAGTTTCCTCCATAAAGCCAAATCTTTCACAAGAATCAAATGTATACCCTTTTTTGAATATGAGATTATAGGCTTAATATTCTGATTTCACTTTGAATAAGAAATGGGCTTATATCAATTTTTATGGATGCAACTATCTTTGGAATGCTAAAGTTGTGAGGGTTTTTATCTGCCTGTCATATGTTAAGACTTGATTATTAGAATTGGGGGGGGAGGGGTGTATCATCATATCATCTACACATGTAGATTGATTCACTTTGAATACAGTTAGAAACAGTAAACCTTGCTATTAACCTCTTGCACCAACACCCCACAAACCACTGTCTGCCACTGCCACTCTCAGCCATTTTGGGAGTCACGTTGCATTTACAAATTAATTGTTAAGCTTGTAAACGCTGTGTTGACTAAAATGCACACTACACTGTTTAGCACAGGGACGTGGACTCCCAAAATGGTGCAACCAAGATTATTGTGATGATCACGTCAGGGCCCAATTTCATGGCTCTGCTTACCGCCGAATTCTGCGCTTGCGATCACCATTCTCCACTTACCGAGCTAGCTGTGTAAGCGTAGAATGCCTAGTAACGTGGAGTACGCACGCGCACAAGCAAAAATTCCCTGCTAACCCGCTTACCGAGCAAGCGCCAAATTTCTGCGCTAGCTGTGTAAGCGTAGAATGCCTAGTAACGTGGAGTACGCACGCGCACAAGCAAAAATTCCCTGCTAACCCGTGAAATACGCTTGACGTAAGCGCGGAATTCCCTGCTTCCGTAAGCACCGATTCTTTGCTTACGGTAAGCAGAGCCATGAAATTGGGCACAGGTGAATCAGGTCATTGTATCATGTTTATGATTCCATGGCATGAAATGTATTTACACTGAGGGTTTGCAGGAATTATTTGAACTAATTTGGGACAAACTTCTTGATGTTGCAGAACCAATGCAGTGTAATGAGCTGAACATTTGGTGCCGATAAAGAATGGGTGCATTTAAATACTGTTTGTTTATTTGTACCAAAGGTGTATGATCATGTGAAGGCCAGTTATTTAGACTGTTGAAGAAATGGTCAGATTTTAGTGTCAAATTTCCTCCGTGTAAGGTTAAATTTTTAGGCTGAAATTCACTCTATTCCATTGAAACATAGGGACAAAATCATTTGCAGTTGTCACTAATCTCAATCGATAAGAGTGAATTTCAATCTAAAACTTTAAGAGAGTTTGTGGTTTAATCAATGAAGAAAAAATTCTGAATGACACATTGAATTTTAAAGGCAAGTTTGTTATTGAGAAATGCTCGTTTATTAAATTGTACTCACAAGAAATATACAAAACACTTGGATAAAATGAACAAATATTATCATGAAGAGTATTTTAGCAAAACAGCACTTATAAAGCCTTCTTGTATGATACACAAGATTTCACTAGTAAGATTCACATGTGAGTACAGTTTGGCCTGAGAGTTTTGTAACAAAGAATAATATATTGGGAGACGTAACAATGAGATTAACAATTTTTTAAATGTGTTTACTTTTTTTGTTTGTTTATTTGTTGAGAAACTTCCAATTATGAACCCAGAAACCGTTCTTTTGAACCTTTATCTTTGAGATACAAGTTCTCGCTCACTTTACTTACCGTCCAGAGCAGAGCATTCCATAAGCATATTTGAAAGGTAAGAAATGAGTTTATGTTTTTTGATTAAGCACACTTGATGTTAATTTTGTCAGTGCCAAGGTCGTACATGTACGAGCTATTTTATGTATTCTGAAAGCGCCATTATCATACATGTACGATCTTTTTTATGTACTCAAAAAGTGTCATAAATCGTATATGTAAAACCCATAATATACATGTTATCACTAGAGGGCAATATCACTCAAGAAATACTATTGGCTTTGGGATGTACCAAGGCAACACAAATCTGCAAGATACATTTTGTTTGGTGAGAAAGAGGTTTTTTTCTTTTCTAATACACAATTTCGAAAAATGCTCAAAAAGCTAGGCATTATAGGTTCAAAACGCAAACAGAAAGCGGGCACTGAAAGAGATAAGCAACATTCTTCGCTTATCGTGATCGAAGTGTAATCGTATGTGTAAAATGCCAGGGTTTGCAGCACCATGGTATTGGCTCTAATTACGAACAATGAACTGCTATCTACCCAGCCTAGCATCATACATAAGATTGTTTAATTTTGAAACAATTTTTCTTGTTGTTTCATTGAATTTCTCCCAATAATCAACTGATTTTCATTATAATATGCACAACTAGCTCCTCTGTTGATGAATTTACCCTAAAATGAGTAATTAAGTTTCAGTCGTCGTAAAAAAGGTCTTCCATTTTTACCAATATGGAATTCCAGTCATTAAACTAAAGGCCTATTTCTATAACTTCTCCACAAAGCAAAACATTATATTAATGTATTTAATATTTGTGTTGAATAATGATATATTATACGGAAACTAACTCATTAAATGTCTCAGTTTAGATCTCTTTTTTCGAACTAAATCTGAATTTAATGAAGGCCTTACTGTATTTGTAAATAAATCAATGTTATTTGCACTATAATTTTAAGTGAAACCTTTTTGTAAAATAAATAAGAAGAGTAATGTGTCTTCACAAAATGAAACAAGGATTTGTATTCTGT
Source organism: Plazaster borealis (assembly GCA_021014325.1). Taxonomy (NCBI): domain Eukaryota; kingdom Metazoa; phylum Echinodermata; class Asteroidea; order Forcipulatida; family Labidiasteridae; genus Plazaster; species Plazaster borealis. The sequence continues at coordinate 15,207,813 of CM037471.1, read as the reverse complement.
ATCAAGTTATTTTGGACTTGAATATTGTTCTGGTTAGAAAGCTACATGACTTACCCCTTGATGTTCTGTTAAGAAAGCTACATGACTTACCCCTTGATGTTCTGGTAAGAAAACTACAAGACTTACCCCTTGATGTACTGGTAAGAAAATTACAAGACTTACCCCTTGATGTACTGGTAAGAAAATTACAAGACTTACCCCTTGATGTTCTGGTTAGAAAACTACAAGACTTACCCCTTGATATACTGGTAAGAAAATTACAAGACTTACTCCTTGATGTTCTGGTTAGAAAACTACAAGACTTACCCCTTGATGTACTGTTAAGAAAGCTACAAGTCTTACTCCTTGATGTTCTGGTTAGAAAGCTACAAGACTTACCCCTTGATGTTCTGGTTAGAAAGCTACAAGACTTACCCCTTGATGTTCTGTTAAGAAAGCTACAAGTCTTACTCCTTGATGTTCTGGTTAGAAAGCTACAAGACTTACCCCTTGATGTACTGGTTAGAAAGCTACAAGATTTACCCCTTGATGTTCTGGTAAGAAAACTACAAGACTTACCCCTTGATGTACTGGTAAGAAAACTACAAGACTTACTCCTTGATGTACTGGTAAGAAAATTACAAGACTTACCCCTTGATGTTCTGGTTAGAAAGCTACAAGATTTACCCCTTCATGTACTGGTAAGAAAATTACAAGACTTACTCCTTGATGTACTGGTAAGAAAATTACAAGACTTACCCCTTGATGTACTGGTAAGAAAGCTACAAGATTTACCCCTTGATGTACTGGTAAGAAAATTACAAGACTTACCCCTTGATGTACTGGTAAGAAAGCTACAAGTCTTACCCCTTGATGTTCTGGTTAGAAAGCTACAAGACTTACCCCTTGATGTTCTGGTAAGAAAACTACAAGACTTACCCCTTGATGTACTGGTAAGAAAATTACAAGACTCACCCCTTGATGTTCTGGTTAGAAAGCTATAAGATTTACCCCTTGATGTACTGGTAAGAAAATTACAAGACTTACTCCTTCATGTACTGGTAAGAAAGCTACAAGTCTTACTCCTTGATGTTCTGGTTAGAAAGCTACAAGACTTACCCCTTGATGTTCTGGTTAGAAAGCTACAAGATTTACCCCTTGATGTACTGGTAAGAAAGCTACAAGTCTTACTCCTTGATGTACTGGTAAGAAAATTACAAGACTTACCCCTTGATGTTCTGGTTAGAAAGCTACAAGACTTACCCCTTGATGTACTGGTAAGAAAATTACAAGACTTACTCCTTGATGTACTGGTAAGAAAATTACAAGACTTACCCCTTGATGTACTGGTAAGAAAATTACAAGACTTGCCCCTTGATGTTCTGGTTAGAAAGCTACAAGACTTACCCCTTGATGTTCTGGTAAGAAAACTACAAGACTTACTCCTATATGTTTTGGGTAGAAAACTGAAAGAATTACCCCTTGATGTTCTGGTTAGAAAGCTACAAGTCTTACTCCTTGATGTTTTGATTAGAAAACTTCAAGACTTACCCCTTGATGTTCTGGTAAGAAAACTACAAGACTTACTCCTATATGTTTTGGGTAGAAAACTGAAAGAATTACCCCTTGATGTTCTGGTTAGAAAGCTACAAGTCTTACTCCTTGATGTTCTGGTAAGAAAGCTACAAGACTTACCCCTTGATGTTCTGGTTAGAAAGCTACAAGACTTACTCCTTGATGTACTGGTAAGAAAATTACAAGACTCACCCCTTGATGTTCTGTTAAGAAAGCTACAAGACTTACCCCTTGATGTTCTGTTAAGAAAGCTACAAGACTTACCCCTTGATGTACTGGTAAGAAAATTACAAGACTTACTCCTTGATGTACTGGTAAGAAAATTACAAGACTCACCCCTTGATGTTCTGTTAAGAAAGCTACAAGACTTACCCCTTGATGTTCTGTTAAGAAAGCTACAAGACTTACCCCTTGATGTTCTGGTAAGAAAACTACAAGACTTACTCCTATATGTTTTGGGTAGAAAACTGAAAGAATTACGCCTTGATGTTCTCGTTAGAACGCTACAAGACTTACCCCTTGATGTACTGGTAAGAAAGCTACAAGACTTACCCCTTGATGTTTTGATCAGAAAACTACAAGACTTACCCCTTGATGTTCTGGTTAGAAAGCTACAAGTCTTACCCCTTGATGTTCTGGTAAAAAAATTACAAGACTTGCCCCTTGATGTTCTGTTAAGAAAACTACAAGACTTACCCCTTGATGTTCTGGTTAGAAAGCTACAAGTCTTACCCCTTGATGTTCTGGTAAAAAAATTACAAGACTTACCCCTTGATGTTCTGGTAAGAAAGCTACAAGACTTACCCCTTGATGTTCTGGTAAGAAAACTACAAGACTTACTCCTATATGTTTTGGGTAGAAAACTGAAAGAATTACGCCTTGATGTTCTCGTTAGAAAGCTACAAGACTTACCCCTTGATGTTCTGGTAAGAAAACTACAAGACTTACCCCTTGATGTTCTGGTTAGAAAGCTACAAGTCTTACCCCTTGATGTTCTGGTAAAAAAATTACAAGACTTACCCCTTGATGTTCTGGTAAGAAAGCTACAAGACTTACCCCTTGATGTTCTGGTAAGAAAACTACAAGACTTACTCCTATATGTTTTGGGTAGAAAACTGAAAGAATTACGCCTTGATGTTCTCGTTAGAAAGCTACAAGACTTACCCCTTGATGTTCTGGTAAGAAAACTACAAGACTTACCCCTTGATGTTCTGTTAAGAAAGCTACAAGTCTTACTCCTTGATGTTCTGGTAAGAAAGCTACAAGTCTTACTCCTTGATGTTCTGGTAAGAAAGCTACAAGACTTACCCCTTGATGTTCTGTTAAGAAAGCTACAAGTCTTACTCCTTGATGTTCTGGTAAGAAAGCTACAAGTCTTACTCCTTGATGTTCTGTTAAGAAAGCTACAAGACTTACCCCTTGATGTTCTGGTTAGAAAGCTACAAGACTTACCCCTTGATGTTCTGGTTAGAAAACTACAAGACTTACTCCTATATGTTTTGGGTAGAAAACTGAAAGAATTACCCCTTGATGTTCTCATTAGAAAGCTACAAGACTTACCCCTTGATATACTGGTAAGAAAATTACAAGACTTACCCCTTGATGTTCTCGTTAGAAAGCTACAAGACTTACCCCTTGATGTTTTGATTAGAAAACTTCAAGACTTACCCCTTGATGTTAGCAATAGGTACTGCAACAATTTAATAGATGTTAAGTTTGCTTGGGGATAAAGAATATTATTTGGTTTAACCGATACACCGATGTGGGTTAAGCACTGTATACTCAGTACTTTCCCAAGTCCTGTGAACAAAAATAAACAGGCATATAATACTCAGGTGGGATTCGAACCCACGACCTTTGCCAGTCTAGAGCAGATGTCTAACCAGATAACATACCCTCATGGCAACACTCTTTGCAATGCTTGAGATATAATAATAATAATAATACGCAGTTCTTATATAGCGCTTTATACTCCCAATGGGCGTCTCAAAGCGCTCAGTATTTTTCTTACAAGGCAAGTGGAGTAACGTGTTGAAGTATGAGACCTATTCCTTTGCATAGCACCATGTAATGGTTTACAAGGTGCTGTGACGCCATATGCAGCCAATCAAACCAGGAACACCAGGGCGAACCCCTTCTCTTTACGACAAGTGCACTGGGTTCTTTTACGTGCATTACACAACACACGGGACCTACGGCTTAACGTCCCATCCGAAGGACGAAGCATGTGGTTAAGTGTCTTGCTTAAGGACACAAGTGTCACGACTGGGATTCGAACCCACACTCTGCTGATCAGAAACACCAGAGCTTGAGTTCGGTGTTCTTATCCGCTCGGCCACGACACGCCACAAGATATACCACAAGATATACCTCTCCCAACTGGAACTAGTGCAGTTGTCAAGTCCAAGAAGGTGCAAGATTGATACCTCAGGCAAAGTCAATAGACCCATATGAATGGCAGCAAATGTATCATCTCTAGAATGAGAAATGGACAGTAATTTAATTGTCTTTGCATTGGCGGTTACGAGCCAGTCGTTCCCCCACTTCAACACGTGTTCTAAATCATCGTTAAGTGAGACACAAATATCACAGTGAGAAGTGTTGGAAGAGTAATAGAAAAAGGGAAAATTACAGAGAATAAATTAATCTTGAAGCGCACATTGATTGTTGGTCAGACATTTATTCTCAACGTACAGATATAAAGTGCACATTTTCCATATTAACACAACATAGTTTCACTGAAAACACTTTGTGATTTTACATATCCAAATTAGTGCATGCACTTAAATTATCAAAATAAGTACTTTATGAAAAAAAAGTACCATTTCAGATGACTGATTTTCCATGATGACCGACTGATGTAAAAGCAATCATCAAGGTACACAGTCTACAAAATAAGAATGATTTCACAGGCAGAGAAAACCCTTAAAGGGACACGTTGCCTTCGGATTGGTCGCTTTGGGCTATAAAAAGCGTTTGTTTTAAAAAGAATATGGTTGGAAAGATATTTTAAAAGTAGAATATAATGAGTCACATAAATATCCCCTGAAATTGTGTGGTTTTTGTGTAATTTCGTGACAGAACACAGTCCGCTATTTCGTAGAACCAAAATGTTTGATTCCACAAAATGGTGGACGGTATGTCCGGCTGGTTGTATTTCCAGAGGCAAATTTGTGTTCTTTTAATCACTACTCACTAATTACAACACACTGTAGGTGTTTTGTTCATGAACAACTCTTAAAAAGAATAAAGAGTCATTCCAAAAAGCAAATTTGAGAGATTTGAAGGCAGTGTGCCCCTTTAAAACACTGTAAGAAGTTTTCTTCTGCTGTGCTTTATATACAAGTACGTTCTTTGGTGTTTGGGTTTGACCCGATGTCTGAGGGCATTTAGATACTAACAGTTTCATGGATAGATGTATGGAGTTGCACAAACTGAAACATTCAACATTACATGGTGCAACTCTCTCGACCAGAGGCAGCCCAAACTCAAGCCACCTTCTGCAGAAAATAACTTAACTGAATAAGTGAAATGCAGAAGTAGTTCTGTCCGGGTTGACTTCAAAGCAGGCAATTCCCTGATTTCCACTTCACTCCAAGATGCTTTTAGAGCATTTCTCTTGGGACTAGTTCCCCTCTCAAGTCATGTTATCCACTCAGAGATTGGAACATAATTCAACAGTGATCATCAACGATAAACCTGCAGGTTTCTGTTTGTTAGAATTCCAAGGGAATCCTTTGTCGATATAGAGGAAAGGCATTAGCATTCTTGGCCCATTTTGTTGTATCTACATGCAATCATAATTAGTAATAAGCAGTAATAATGAATGCCGGAAACTGAAATCACAAACAAAATGCATCCCATGGCTCCTTGCATGTAATTGTAAATGCTGTTTAACATAAATATTGTGTGTTTTACATGTACAAGTATCTCTGTAAAAAATGACCGCAGGTCAATCCTGTACGTAAGTGTGATGTCATTCAACCACGCCCACTTCACACAAACAGGCCCCACTGTGCACCAGTTGAACTAGTTTTTCTTGGATGATTTGTCCTAAAAAGATAAATAATTGGACTTGGTTTTTGCATACGTTCTTCAAAGACCAAGGTCTTCTCAGAATAACTGTCTTGAATAAAAGATTCTTTTGAACGATGAAATTATTGTGTTTTTTTGTAAAGTTACACACAAACGTATGCCAGCTTTGAAGCCGAAAGTAGCAGATACGCACAAGTATGATTCATTGACTTACCAACAGAATATCCCCTAGCTCATAATAAGATTGCCGCAAGCTTAATAAGCTTGCTGCAAACTTGTATGAGCATGCGCTTTTTCACGCAATCTACCTGCAAGCAACTTGCAAGCTTGCAATTTAGACGCAAGCTCAAACCACTGAACCAGTCAGATTTCATGTTTGAATTTTTGAGCAGTTCAAATTGGGTCATTTGCATATGTCCTGTTCTACTGTGTTCTGCCATTACTGGAATGCATTAACGTTTGCATAAGCATTGCACACAGACTTAACTGTGCGTCACACTGGCACTTTGTTTAGTTGTTACAACATCATAGACCGTGCAAGTCTCGCGCGTATTCAAACATTTTGGGGACCACTTTGGTCAAAGATGTCACCAATGCATGAAGATATGAACGCTAAGCGCATCGTATAAAATAGAGTCTAACCCAGTAATGATGGCATATGGATTCCTCTATACATCTGACCAATCACATCTCAAGTTGGACTTCATTGACCAACCAAAGGCTGAAGCTCACTGACAGTTTAATCTAATCGATCGATCTTAGTGCAACCTCAAAAACAAAATTCAAACATTGTAATAACAGCCATTCCAACTGAACACAATACAAGCCGTCACAACGTAACAAATTAAACGAATGTCCAAAAATCACCCCAGGCAAATCAAGATGGACTACCTCTGTGCACTGACCACTTTGGTCTTCCCTCATCACCTGCCATAAAAATAACACTGCTAATTACAACTACAGTAAAGATTTATGTATGTACAATAATAGTTACTTCTTTTTTTTTGCAAATGACATATAAGCTACAAATATTTATATTTTTGGTTTGACATATTCATAAAAAACAATTTGCCAGTCATTCAATAATTTACATATTGCTTTATACACTATTTATTTACTGTACAATAATTAAGTCTTTAATCTGGGCACCGCATTTGGTCAAAAATGGGAAGGTTTATTTATAAAAGTTCATAAAGATTCTACACATTCTTACTGTCCAAACTGTTACTTGGGAGATTAATTCAAATATATTTTTAAAAACCATTCCTTTGAAAATTTCAAATGGAAATAATATGCTTGGACAAGAGACCCTCTCGCCGAGGTCAAAAGAAGATTGCTCACTGACCCACATCCTGCTGGTCATAGGTCAAGTAGGATTTGAAGATAATTATCCTAATTGGTATTTAGTTAATTACCAATAACGAACCTTTACAATAAGCCTCCTGCATAGGCCACAATCTCTTGAGGTCAAACAATGGAAATGTGTCTGTGTGTACGCACCACGCCAAAACTCTCTTCCTTTGACTTCAGCGAGGGCGCTGCTTGAGCTTGTGACATCATAATGCAAGGGGTCTACAGTAAGTTTGATGAAGAAATTGATGAAGAAACATAGTCACTGCCGGAGCCTTTAATTTGGACATGACCCAATTAAGAAGCAAGCAAGCGGATTCAATCTCAATACATCATCGCCACAAGATGAAAGCCACAGAATGGTAATTCTAACACTACAAATTAACGAGGGGCTCCAAGGTCAAATTAAGTTTTGTGATGCACTCATTTTCCAATAGATAGAGTCCTCATGAAAGTGGGGGAAAAACTACAAGTCTCAAACCTCACGTTAAAATGGTGTAAAATATACTTTCAAACATAACGTCATTGGACATCAAAAACAAATAAGTCTGTATATTTCAAAGATAAATTTTTGCGCCAGTCAAAAGGCCAAATTCAATGCCATTTTGATTGAATATCATCAAAATTCAGGAATGAACTGAAAAATCTTTGTACAAAAATGTACAGACCATACATTTGAAATGTGACGTCATGGAACACTTTTGGATTTTGACAAAATCTGCACATGAAGGGTATCAAACACAGTGGCAATTTACACCATTTTAACCCGAGGTTAGAGACTTGTAATTTTATTTCCATTTTCATAAGGACTCTATCTATTAGTAAATCAGTGGATCACAAAACTGATTTGACCTTGGAGTCCCTCTTTAAGCTGAACAAAAACAAACGTATCAAAACATGGAGAAATACTGAACTATACTTGAGTAGTGTGAAAGGGTAATTTGATACATATTTGATCATGCAGGTACATGTATGTACAAAGTGACATTTTAGCAAAAGTATGTGGCCTTAAGTATAATTGTTATCTCCTAATCTTTCAGGGAGACTACTTATAATATCCTCATTGGGGGTAGAAGCCTGCAATAAGGGTAGAATTGTATCCCAATCAGGATATATTAATTTGGGTGGGTCATGGTCACTCTAAGGTTTTCTTGATTAGGCACCATTGGGAGAAATGGGTTCCAGACAGGATATATATGTATCTCCCAATTGGGAGAGTTTAGTGCTGACAATGAAGAGAGACCATTCAACCACACTGAACTATTGAAGTATTTGATGTAGTTACATTTCTTGAAACATCAAATCTGGCCATTAATTAACAGCCTTGCTACTAAGGTTTGAAATTGTATTTCAAAAGCTGTTTAATGTAGAACTGAAGTCATTGTGAGAAATAATTCACTCAGGTATCATATTTGAGAAAGTTATATCTTCATCAAGACAATGTTTCCTATTACAGACAAATGTTGACAGTACATGAAAACAAAACATGTTTGCCCATGACGTGAGTATTGTGATCAACTTCTCACATGTTAATTTTGTCTGTTTCTTTCAAGATGGGATGGTTGATATAACTGTATGTTCACAAACACATTATTTATCACCCTTTCAAAATAAATTAGATCGTGCATCTACAGGTCTCTTAAAAATTACAATCGTCAACTACAAAATGGAAGTACATTTTTTCTGGACAGGTTCTCAGAAGCTGTGAGAACATTGTGATTCTACGTGGTTAGGAATAAATTCATACAAATCTTCTCACAAACACGACCACGTATCCATCCAACCAACATACAAAATAGACAGTACAGGGAGTGTACATTGGCTTTACACACCGCCCTCTGTTGACTTCAAAAGGCCACTCAAGACAATTTTTTTCTTTTTAGATACATTACGAAATACAGAATGCAGGAAAAATACAGTACTGTGATACAAATGATACAAATATATGTTAAAAGCTGAGTTGTGGACAATAAAGCTAGTTTCTATAAAGGTGCATGGATGTACAAGAATTTCATGGGAAAAAAAGTACTAAAAGAGAAAATGAAATTTATTTAAGAAACCTCATTGAAAAACAGACTGATCTACCAAGCTCCACCTCATTGCACTGACCCAAAGTGACAACTGCGACTGCATTCCCCACAGTCTGACTAAGAGTGAAAAAGAGGGAAATCAGCTGTTGCAAACTGCTTACCAACAAAAATGACATGTGGTATAAATGCAAAATTGTTAATGGCCTCAAGGTTCGACAGAGTCTTTCTCAAAGGCTAAATGACATAAACAAACACATACCAGTATGAAAACAATCCAACAACAAATGTAACCAAGTTGAATCAATTTGGATAGCTGGTTTGTGTGTTGCCCGGTAGTGTGTTGGTTCACTGATCGATGGATGGAGTGGCACCAGACTATCCTTAAGAGCGACATTATTAGACAGTTTCCATGGTGGGTGGAGCTTAATGGATCGGTCTATTGACCCTTGACACCCACATCACACGCGACAATTCTGCCACGCTCACCAATTTGGGAGTCAACAGGTAAGCATGCAAACACAGTGTCGCCTAAAATACCTACTACACTGTATAACACACAGGCGCATCGACTCCCAAATGGCGCCACCAAGATTATTGTGATGATGACGTCGGTTGAACTGGGTTAATGAATAGTCCCAAATTGACATCACACAGTGTAAAGTCGACCATCCTTACGAGCAATGATATAATTTTTTTTAAACAAAACTATATATTCTGCACAAATACTGCGTGCGGCACACAGGACTTTTATCAAACTTTCCTCTCATGATTGGTTGGTGACCCACTTGGCTGTGTAGACAAATTTGAATGCTTGAAAACCAAGATGCTTGTAAAGATGGTGTCTTTCAGGAACTATCTATTGTTGAACTTTTACAGACTGTGAGAAAAGAACTGAATTTGCTAGGGAGGCATTGTTTTGCCAAAACAATGTGTGTTTGCAAAAAAAATCTTAACACAAACCAGTGATTTCTAACAAAAAAGAAACATTAATATGCCTACCATTTCAAGTAAGTACAAATATTTTTGTAGATTGTATTGTTTCCCCAATTAGATAATCTTTTGAATACACTCAGCAATCAGACGGTATCTTTATTTACAAATAAACACTTCATAAAATTTACTTTCCAATTCGTTTAAAAATTTGTCCACTATGATTAAGACCTTTAACAAAAAACAATTTAGCACCATGATTGTTAAAAATGTGTGTTTTTCCCTTTATATGCTACAAACTGAACTGTTTCTACAGCACACAATATTTCTAAAAAAAACAAAAACAAAAAAAACATTTATACACAAAACTATCTGCTGACGAGACCATACAATTCTTTGTTACTCACAATAATGTTGGAGTGAGAAATATTTTGGTCCACTCCAGACAAGATGTTCAAGCAATCCGTGAGAGATTTTCATGAAACTGTGAATATTGGCTGTGATTATTGAGTTCAATGTGAAATATTGATCTCAATTTCTATCAGGAATCGATTTATGTTTTGGATCGCAAAATGAATGGAAGGGCAAACTCTTAGAGTAAAGGTGATTGGCTAGTCTAAACCTCTTCTTTGTATTTATATAGGTAATTGGGGGGTTAAGATTTTTTTACGGAATCTGCCATACTTTACCTTAAAAATGAAGATATTTCCGATTTGAAATAAATATTATTTGACATTATTAAACCAAAATTATAGTCCGTTTTCTTGAAAATGATGACGAATTGAGTTCAAAGTACGACTTGTTGTTTGTACATATCATTAGTTCTTAAAGGTACGGGGTGCAATTAACTCAAGTCATGCTACCACTGGTGTAGACTCTACTGTGATCTTACAGACTAATACACTATTTCAGATCAATTTGATTAAAATATTGAATTATGGTTTGTTAAACACACACATTGGAAGAGTGTTTGTGGTCCAGAAACCATACATTGTGTGCCGATAGCTTGAAAACCATACATTGTGTACTGATATAGCTTGGAAACCATACATTGTGTGCCGATAGCTTGGAAACCATACATTGTGTACTGATATAGCTTGGAAACTATACATTGTGTACTGATATAGCTTGGAAACCATACATTGTGTACTGATAGCTTGAAAACCATACATTTTGTACTGATATAGCTTGGAAACCATACATTGTGTACTGATAGCTTGAAAACCATACATTTTGTACTGATAAAGCTTGGAAACCATACATTGTGTACTGATATAGCTTGGAAACCATACATTGTGTACTGATATAGCTTGGAAACCATACATTGTGTACTGATAGCTTGAAAACCATACATTTTGTACTGATATAGCTTGGAAACCATACATTGTGTACTGATAGCTTGAAAACCATACATTTTGTACTGATAAAGCTTGGAAACCATACATTGTGTACTGATATAGCTTGGAAACCATACATTGTGTACTGATATAGCTTGGAAACCTTGTGTACTGATAGCATGGAAACCATACATTGTGAGTTGATACTGTTGATAGCCTGGAAACCGTTCATTATGGGATGATAGCCTAGTCCCATGTGTGCTGATAGCCCTAGACACCTGACCAGTATCAAGCACCTCAACTTAGGCTTAATAGTACTAACTGCATGCAAAGTGATACAAATTGTACATAAGAATAGAATACTGTTTTAACTATTACCTGGATTTCCATTTACAGTGTTTTACCTTTCTTTTCATTTCACACAGGACGAGCAATTCCAACGATACCAACTTTAGACTGTTTGTCCTCAAACCTCAGACTATACAAGCCTGGAAATCATACTTGTTCTCCCAAGTTTTCATATCCTGGACACCATACTTTTACCTTCCTGTTTCCAAAGCTTATTATGTTATACACAAGTATGGTATTCATGCAGTGTAGAAATGCTACTCAGTCCAATTAGTTCTCCCTCAAGTCCTTCTCGCCTCCCAAGACGCTTCGCCTTCAGTGTAAGATTTTCTCCATGCTTCCCCGCAGCAGTGAGCGATCAGAGCGACTGCTACTAGAGCTTGCAACGGAATCACTGTCTTCATAGTTGTTATAACGATAGTCCATAACGGGAGGGGGTGACCGCCACTTGTGTATCGGTGACGTCGGAGTCAGAACGTGGAACTGAGTAGAAAAGACAAACATTTGTTTTACACTTGTGAAAATTGCTAGATTTGTTTAAGGTAGACTTTTCCCATTTGAAAACCATCTTAGCTCAGAGGACCTCCAAGTTTACATCAAGTAAACAGAAAGTAAATATTACATTTATTTTGTTGTCATTACCAATTACGTTACTTACATTTTATATCTTTATAAGGTGTCCAAGAAAAAACTATAAAATAAACCTGTGCACCGTACATTTTTGTAGATACAGAATCCTGTGCTTTATTTTGTGTTTATGTGTCGCTTATTTCAAATAGTATCATAACACTTGACCTACAGGAGCAATTTCATAGAGGTTTTTTCAGAAAGTTCAAAGCTCAGTTGGTAGAGCGCCGTTAATCCGGAGGTCGCAGGTTCAAATCCCACTCTCGTCAATTTTTCTTTATTCAACATAAAATTCCTTAAATATTTACCCCTTCAGTTTCCCTTGTGATATACTACTTGAAAGTTACATTTGTTCACAAGCTTTAGTTGGAAACCTTGGGAGATCCATTCACGATGGACTCTCTAAAGTTGGGAGCTATTTGTTGGCTTTTTCACATTTGCTTTCCATCAATATGGTTCTCAAGTATCTATTGTGTGAGCATTGAAGTTTATCATGGATGTATATTACAGGCCATATACTTTGTTTTTCAATGCAAGTATATGTGCGTCAGAGTGAGGCTTGTGTCCAAAACACACAGAAACTTTCAGTTCGGTTAAATGAAAGAGAATAATAAATCAGAACTTCAAGCTGGAGATCTGATATTAGAATTTGTAAAGGTAAATGGGAAAATGTGAATATCAAAATCATCAATTGCGCCCTCTTGTGGCAGCCAACTTCTTTCAAGCAAGCAAGTGTTTACTGACAATCCAATTCTCTTTCATTTCTTAAGATTTCCGAAAAGGCAATTTACAGAGTTACTTACTTTTCTTAGTCAGATTTCTGAAACCAAAACAATTCACAATTGCAACTGGCTTTACCACTGCCATGATTTTCAACCAAGTGGAATTGTATAACAAAACAAGTTTGTGCAAAAAGTAAAAGAAAACCCAACAAAAATTCTGTGAAAGTATAACCCAAAGATGGCGCAAGTTAAGATTTAATAATAAATGATGTGCATAAACAAGTGATAATTCAAAAAAAGAAGTGACATTTGACTCTAAAGAACAAAAAGGGACATCTTTTTAAGAGCAAAAATTTGACAACCCACTTATCCCATGGTTTTGGTTAGTGATGGTATTACTATAGAAACCAACTTGTTACATATGTTAACAATTCATTTTCAAAAATAACATTATCATAAAAAAGTTGTATATTTAAACAAACAAAATAACATAATAAAAAAAACACTTCACTTCAAAAACAATACTCATGCACCCTGTGCCAAAAATTCTGAATAGACAAATATTTAATATACATTAAAAAATCAGTAAAGAAATAGTAAAGAAAGTTGCTCTATATCTTGAGCACGAAAGAAATGAAAAGAAAGCGCCCTCTATGGCTACGACTGTACTGGTGAAGACGATGACAAGCAAGGTGAAGAACCAACCTCACATGACGCTGTACGCTGCGTTGTAGGCGTCCGTTTTCACATCGCCCCCATCCTCGATCACGTGACAAGACGAAGAAGAAGCGGGTTTCGTTGGACCCACAAGGGTTTGCGAGCACCAGGGGTCATACGAATCAGAGGTCTGTGGTGTTGGGGTCTTCCAGTTTAGGAGTAGTTCAAGAGAGATTAAGTGGGATGAAAAATGAGTCGGATAAAGTTAAGGATGGATTAAGACAGATGAGGAATGAGTGGATTACATCATGCAAGACTAAGTGAAGGTGAAGACCAGGGTAGAATGATGCAATATTACACAGGGTTTGTCTATGCTCCTTGTAACATTTCTGCAAATGCTTCATCTGCATCAAACTTATTATTAATTTTTCATGTTACAGTTGCTACGTTTTCTCAATCTATGACAAATAAACAAGACAATATCTTTGTGTTTCTCAAATCCAGAGATACCAATCATTCAGAAAATGCTTTTACAAAAATCGTAGGAGTTCATTGTATAAAAGGTTAAACCAGATAAACCACAGTACTAAAAAATGCAGTGTAAAAAGGCTGTAAATTGAGACCATTATGAGACTAAATAACACTTTTGGAAGCTCATCATTCATTACTGATGGGGTGAATTGCGAAGGATGCAGCTACAACGTGTTAGAGCCGCAGGCATGTAAAGCCGCCTTTTGGCTGCCAGCCACATCAACCCATATATAACCACGGAGCACGGCCACAGATCAAAAGAGTTTGAAAGAAGAACTCCTGTGGCACAGGAGAGAACCAATGCAAGACTCTTCTCCCATGTGGCCCCAGCTGGGAATCGAATCAGGGCCACAGTGATGAGAGGCAAGCACTGATGGTCTAGTTCACCGGACCCAAGCTCTGGTGTTGTCAGCAGCAGAGTGTGGAATCGAATCCCGGTCATGACACTTGTGCCCTTGAGCAAGGCACTTAACCATAATTGCTTCGTAATAAGTTGGGAAGGCAGTGCATTCTGCTCTACCAGCCAGGCTCCTAGTGGATGATACCCATGCCTACATCCTTACGGACTGTGAAGGGGTTAACCCTCTTTCAGCCCTAGGAGTAGGTGGCAACGTGCCCCATGTAACAGTTGATTTGGGTCGACAACCGAAATCAGTTAAGTGTAGCCCTCACCTTGAAGTGGCCATCCGGCCTTGTGAGTAAGGCGATATCTCATAAGAAAACTAGCCATGCCACCTACTAATGAAAATGACGTGTGGCGTGTCGTGGCCGTGCGGATAAGAACACCGAACTCAAGCTCTGGTGTTTCTGATCAGCAGAGTGTGGGTTCGAATCCCAGTCGTGACACTTGTGTCCTTAAGCAAGACACTTAACCACATGCTTTGTCCTTCGGATGGGATGTTAAGCCGTAGGTCCCGTGTGTTGTGTAATGCACGTAAAAGAACCCAGTGCACTTATCGAAAAGAGAAGGGGTTCGCCCCGGTGTTCCTGGTTTGATCGGCAGCATATTGCGCCACAGCACCTGTAAACCATTACATGGTGCTACATGTATGTTAAGGACTTGGTCTCATACTTCAAAAACGTAGCTCCACAATACCTTGCAGGAAACGTTAAAAGCACCTTGAGCGTCACTGAGTGACGGATATGTGCGCTATATAAGAAGCCACTATTATTACTATTATTATTAATGAATCTTGAACATTCATCAATATACAGTGACATATTATTGGGAAGCTCCTTATATTTGCTGAATTCAGACAATGTTGCATTTACTCTAATGTTTCAAGAGCAGGTCACATAGGAGAGGAAGAATAACAGAGGCATTTGTAAAGCCATGGTCAACAAAAACAGACTAGCAGTTTGAAAGCCGGGCAGCGAGAGGCAAGGTAGGGACTTGAAAGAAACTGAATAGCATAGGTATAAACAAGATTTAACAACCAAAAGTTGAAGTTGACAGTGGTTGCTAACCATCCCATTCCTGGCCTTTTTCCACACAGTCTATCAATTATTAGCTCTTAAAAAATAAAAATCCCCAATGGTTTAGAATGATGAGACAAGTAATAAAAAAAATATAAAAATCCTGATTGGCAGTGATTGGAATCTTTGAGAAGTCAGGTAGCAGCAGTTTTACCGTTTAACTTTCCATTTCTTCAAAGCTTTGAAAATGCACACATTTTACAGAGAAATGAGCTTAACCAGTAAGTCTGCTTCCCTCCCACATGCCCTGAATTCTTCAAGTAAGTGGTCAATCATTGGAGAAAAATGCTTTGAAGACTTTATATTATTTTTATTTTTATTTTGAGAGTCGTAGAAAAACTTTCTTCATGGTCATATTCTCAAGGCAGATCATGTCAGGTCATTACAGTTTATCAAATTTTAATTGTATTGCCGAAAAGTATAGTGGTGATAACATCAAAACATAACAGAATCAAGGCATTCAATTTTTCAGTTTTCTCAAAAACATGGATCAAATGAGCTAAAATGATCACATTTGGTGTAAGTAGCAGGCCTAATACTTTGTTCATGTTAGGGCAAGGCTAGCACTAGTGCCTTAATACAGGGCACCTCTATTATTATTATTATATATTTCTGGTAATGAAACCAAGGATGCCTCATAAGTGAACTTAATCACTGAAGCTCGCAAGCCTGAGGAAACCTGTAAACAAGGGTGCTTGCTATGTGAACCAGAAACATCGGGTTTAACCCTTCCACGATAATTGTTCTTGGTTCTTTTACATGCACTACCAATCCTAGTACACAGGACCTACGGCTTAATGTCCCATCCGAAGGACAAAGAAATTATAGTAAAGCATCTTGCTCAAGGATAGAAGTATCTTGACCGGGACTTGAACCCACACTCTGCTGATCAGAAACACCAGAGCTTGAGTCCGGTGTTCTTAACACGCCTCTATGAGGGAAATGTACAATTGTACTAGAACACTTCAAGGGGCACCAAGGCAATGACCAAGGGGCATGGAGGCATTTGCCTTTGTGAAGTATCAGGCCTACAGTAGTTACACCTAAATTCTTGTCAGGAATTCACACAAATTTAATAATAATAATAATAATAATAAGACTTGTAATGCGCACATATCCACCCTGCTGGGTGTTCAAGGCGCAGAATTTAGTCAAAGGTCTACGGTCTTTTTCAGGCAATTAAATTTGGTCCTTGGAAAAAAAGTAAGACAATATTATTGACCACAAGGGGCTGACCTATACATATGGTATATGTTTTGATAGGCTTTTCAGGCCATTTATTAACAATTTGCTGATTTTTCCGAGGTAACTGTAAACAAAAAAGGCGGAAATCAGATTAAAGGAGGAAGAATATCATGCCTGCTTATTATAGGAAAGACAAGATATACTTCAGGCATGATATTTTGTCCTTGGAAAAAAAGTAGGAACATTTTATCGAGTGCAAGGTATGACCTACATGTACACATGGTGTAGGCTGTAATAGACTTATCAGGCCTTATTAAAGGCATCGTCCACGTTTGGTAATTGGAGCCTATTGTTTGCTTCAATAGTTGTAGATATTATGTACCATAAAACTAACCTGTGAAAATTTCATTTCAAAAGGTAGAGTTTTTGAGATATTGTCAAAAATCTTGAGCGGTTATGTCCACGCAGAAAGAATAATCTGCATTGGAATACACAATCTGAGAAGAGTTACGCCTAACGCTTCTCACATTCAAATGTTTTGGGGGATAACAAGTGATATATTTTTCTATAACCGCAGTACTTCGAAGTGAAAAGTTTCTCAAAAAGCATTATACTATCCAAAGCTGCTGTACTTCTTACCAAGTAAGTTTTTACCAAACGTGTACGATGCCTTTAATAACATTTTTCCTGTTTTTTTCCAAAGCCTAAAAATTGTTTTGCCTAAAAATCGGAAAACAGACTAAAGTAGGAAGAATAGCATGCCCGTGTGAGGTGAGAGGATGCATGAGAAGAAATTGACGTGGATGGAATCTAATGCCATGATTATACATGCATTAAGAAGGAATAAGCCACTAACAATTACAACTACATGTGTAAAGGCGGAATGAAATAGGTGAAAGGAAAGGAGAAAAATAAATTGATGATGATGAGATTAAAAATGGTGAAAGTAATCATGAAATAAAACAATATAGAATGAGTGAAAATGTATTAGCCTTTTTGCGGCCAAGGTGCGGGGCCCATTCACCGGAAGACATTCCATAGTTTCTTGAAAGATAACCAAAAGTTCCGGTGCATTTTATAAGAACATTTGTTGTCTTTACTCAGGGTTCATTGTGACAACCATATTCTCAAAAAAAAAATCAATCTTCAAAAGGTCTGAAAAGTTCTGAAAACTAATACTGCACAAAGGCACGGTGAATATTTTTAAATACCATCGTGAAGTGGTTGATGGAATTCTTGGAACTCAAAACTTCACCTTCAATTCCTTATAAATTATAGAGCATAATGGCAAAGAATTTAGATACTTTGAATGGTGGGATCCCTCTTTCAGTTTGAACCCCTTGCACTGATGTCACACACGACTACTGTCTGCCAACGGTCTGCCATTTTGGGAGGCAAATTGGATGTCAAGACACGGGCCCAATTTCATAGAGCTGCTAAGCACAACAATTTGCTTAGCATGAAATTTCTTCCTTGATAAAAACAGGATTACCAACCAAATTTCCACGTGATTTTCAGGATAAGCAAACAACAGCTGAATACCAGTAACAAGCAATATGCAACACATGGAAATTTGGTTGGTAATCCTGCTTTTATCAAGGAAGAAATTTCATGCTAAGCAAATTGTTGTGCTTAGCAGCTCTATGAAATTGGGCCCAGGTCAGCCCGCTGCCTGAAATGCTCATTTCGCAGTAAAAACACTTGGGGGAATTGACTCCAAAAATGGCACACCCAAGATTTATTGTTGTGATGACGTCACGGTCAATACACAAAGTTATCTTGTATTTCATGACAGCTGTTTCCTCACAAGTAACCAATGCTGTCATTTATCATAAGGGAAGAGATCCCCCTCCCCACCACGACTTGGATGAAAATGGGATAAGAAAATGCAGATAAACTAAGGAGGGAGTTGATGAGTTGATGAGACATAGTCTTATTAATCAAAAACATAATAATGATTAATGAAGGAAATGACAGAATGATGTATGGATATAGCTAGAGCTTAGAGAGGGAATTGTGATTATTGGGAAAATTTTGCTAAAATTTCAGGAGGGGAGGTGGAAAAAGACTGAAGCTGAATCAACTTAAATGCTTTAAGACACTTTGGATATGCAATCTCTGATTTGCTTCAACAACATTGAGCATGAAGTACGTGTTGTAAAATCTATCTTTGAGTCTACTGCAAAGCTCCGACTTCAAAGATAGCAAACTCATTTTTGAAAATGTGGACTGAAACTCTTATTTTGCGGGACTAAGAGTAAATTGGTAAATCAGGTCAAACATGTACACCAAGAACATAAATTCAGTAAGAATTATGAGAAAGGATGAAACGAATGGGTGGCAAGAAAACTCATGAGGTAAATGAAGACCAGAAAAATGAAGTAAGGAAAACATGGGAAGGTATATAAAGGAAAAGGCCACCAGTTGTTTAACAGAAAATAGTGCTCTGCAAATTTAGCTCATGAGCAAAAAAACAAACAAAACAAAAAACAGGGAACCAGTTACAAACAACAACATCACAAGTTATTTTGGCCAGTAACCAGTTCCTGCTAAGCAAGATTTTTCTGTGCTGAGCAACTTTGTACGCTGGGCAACTCTAAGAAATTAAACAACGGTAGTGAGACAAAATACAAGCTTAGAAAGACAGACAGGTAAAACGTAGAAACTTAAACAAGAAAAGAAAAAGCAAGAAGGCAGGGAAAGTTGATAAATAAGAGGAAGAACTTAGAGAAGAAAAAACAAGATGAGAAACTGGTGCAATTTGACTAGAAAACAGACCAGTGAGAAGTCACTTAGAAAAGAAAAAAAAAGAACTTGGGACAGTCAGAAACCTTGATTGTTAGGAAGTGCTGCATGTTAACCTTCTGCTGGGACTTGTGGAAATTTAACGGACGGTTGTTAGCCATTAACAGGGTCATTCTCTGCACACCACAAAGTGAAACATCTCAACGAATAACGTCATCAAAAGAATGCTTTGCAGTTTTTGGATAAACAGAGACTCTGCTTATTCAGTAAAATTGTTATTTGTTTAATTTATTTTTATTTAAATGAAAATCTGTTCACTCCATATCTGAATGTTGTTGTAAAAACTGTAGATATGTTCTGAGCAATCAGCCTTTACGAATGTTTAAATTTAAACTATAAAGCATTCTTTAGCTTGTAAAGTAAAAACAAAATTTCTTCGTAGATATCAGTTTACCTTGGCTGCTAGAACGTAACATACAGGGACTATGCCACTAATCGTTGATAACAGATTCTGCGTCTCTTGTATCGTGTTATCCACCTGTTGGAGAAAAGTCAAACAAATAAATCAAACATTGAACTATTTAAATGCTAGAAATCAGACAAACGGCAGTGAACAATTAATCTATCTTTCTTTCGAGCTACATGTATGAAGCATCTACACGTAGCTTACTTTGCAATATTTTTTAATAAATTTGGTTATTTGGTGACATTGTCATGGCCGAGTAGTTTGGTGTACTGAACTGAAGTTCTGGTCACCTTGTAAACCCTCACAAGGTGCTCTATAAATCAATATTATAATTCAAATATCCCTCTGCATGTCGTAAAATTATTGACACACCCGTCCGGTTTGATATAGTGCTATAAAGAACCGAGTAATATTTGTATTGTATTTTATGATGAACAGTGACATTAATTTAATTGAAATAATGATAATAATAATAGTGGCTTCTTATATGTGACCCACTCTGTGAAAATGAGTCAGATGTCGCCCAATGCATTATTATGTAATGGACAGTTCAATGTGGAAAATATCAACAACAAAAATATTATTATTATTATTTTTTTACTTTTTAAGATCTATATTTGCATGGTAAACTTTCAGAACACTTATTTTTAGGCAATAAAGCTATGAATACAACAATTTTGTGATCATACTTTAGTCTAATTTGTATCCTTTTGCAGGAAATGGTAGTTTAAAACATCAATTTACTTAAATTTTGTTTTTAACAAAAAATGATACATAGGCTAATTTCAAACGGGAGTAACTCAGCAACGTGATACACCCCAAAGCTTAGACATATACCAAATAACTGCTGCTGGTGTGTTATTTCCAGCCATGCATATAACTCAATTCTTTAAATTGTCAACATCTGACTCATTTTCACAGAGCGGGTCACATATAGCACTCAAATCCATCGCTGAGTGACGCTCCAACATTATTACCCCTGGTCAATGGGCCATTTCTCATTCCTTAAACCATCTCAGCTCCCTTGGTAGTATACAGCCTGTGCTGCCAAGTATGTGGCGCACTAAGCTAAATCAATCACAAAAACCATCTCTGCCCTCACAGGTACCCATTTACCCCTGGGTGAAGAGAAGCAATTCTCAGATAAGTATTTGCAAAGGGACACCAGTGTTGTGACTGGGATTTGAACCCACACCCTGATGACTTAGCCACCAGAACTTGAGTCCTGTGCACTAAGCCGCTAGGCCATGACACGCCATAAATAAAACTTTCTTTTTTCAAGAAACATTGTCTTGAATCACTCACTGGAAAATTTGCCAAAGAACAGAGAAAACCCCCCCCCCCCCCCAAAAAAGAAAAAAACCCCAAAAAACAAAAAAACCAACAACATTTGGCAAAACAAATGAGGCCTTTAATTCAAGAAATTAAAAAAACACTGAATGTACTTTCCAGAAGCAAGCCAACAAGGTGCCATTTGAGAGACATTTCCATTGCGTTATCTCACATTTTCTAAGACGGGACTTACCTTGTTAAATGTAGCTATCTTCCCCGTGGTGGGTGACTTCGTAATGAAGAGAAGTTGCTGGCAATACGATGGGATCTGATCAATGAAGGATGCAAGGTCCGTTCTCAATGAGCACTCAGGTACCTGGGCACTAAACTGCTTGAGAGATCGGAACAATTTGATGCCTTCCTCGCCAAAATACTAAGAGAAGAAAACAAAAGGTATTTCTTTAATAGTTTTCACTTAAATCATGCCTGTTCTATCACAAAGATTGATGCACTAGAGGAACACAGACTCTCATTACAGCGCTTTGGAGAAGGATCCATTTTTGCGCATGATTAAGTAATTCTTTACTGAATTCTCTGAAGTCCATCCATTGGTTTAACCAGTTTTAATTGAGTTTGATCTGTATAACCAATTACATTATGCTTGGTATCGAGCCAGAGGCACCATTTTTATAAGTTTGAGCATTAGGTTACCAATGTGAAAGATTATAATGGGTTGAGCAAATTTCAACTGCAAGTGCAAAGTGTTTTTTTAATTTGAAATTGTGCTTCATTAACCCTAGCCCTGCCCTGTATTAAATATCCTAGTGCCCTGTATTAAATAAGTGTAAAGCCATGCATTTTAGGCTATAAATGAAACTTTTGTCTAACAAAATAATTGCAAATAAAAATTGACTGTAGTAAATGCATACACAAGTCCAAAGCTGATTTCCCAAACCATATTTTGGTCACAAGTTGAACTCTCACAAAGGTCATTTTAAGGTCATGTGATGTGTTGTAACCAATGCAAATGCACTATAAATTGTACCGATGTAATTGGCCCGGACACTGCAAGAAATAATCATTGCTTGCATTTGGTTCTTCTTGCCTTCAATCGACTGAGGCAAGCAATCAATATGTGTGGATGTGAAAATATCGTTTGACGTAAACATTATAAACATAAGATAAGCTGAAACTTTCCTGGATCATTTCAAACAAATTTCACCTAATTATTGCTAATGCCATCACAAAAAACCTTCTCAATATATGTAGTAATAAAGTAATATAGAGCACAGCATAAAAACATATTTCTTGTTTCTTTCTTGAAGGTTATCTTAGGGACCATGGATAGATTTAAGAACGTGTTCGTACGCGTGCCGACGCGTGGCTGCACGGAGTCATCCCAAAATTGTCATGGTTCCGTGCAACCATTGGATTTGCGCTCCAGTGATTATAAGGTTCCCTCATTATTGAACTCTATTGTTGGTGCCTTTTAATGGTCAGATTACACAGTCAAGGCAGCTTGAATGTAGCATACAAAGGAGTGAAGGATTAGTGTTTGCGGTCTAGCTCAGGTAGGTATATCGGACAATGGTTTATCTAGGAAGCCGATTATAACTACAAAGTGACAATTGGCTTAAGCTGGCCAAAAGCATTGTTCCTTTGTTATACAGTGAGTCTCCCTCATGACCGGACCATTGCAGAAGAACGCGCTCCTATGCGTGATATTGAGTGCGTTTTATGCGTTTGAGCTTGCACGCATAGAAACGTGTCGGATTGCGGCTGTTCCCGTGACATAATTTAGAAACTCTTGTACAAACCTCTGCCTGTTTGAAGAGATCCTGCGTTGTCTTGAGCATCCCTTCTCCTCTGGTGAACAGATACATGGAGTACGCCATACTAGACATGTTCTTAGCTCTCTTGATGATGTCATTGTCCGGATCACTCCATTTATCTGTCTCTGCATCCAGCTCAGAGGTCATGAGTTTCATCTCTAGACCCAGCTTGGCTATCTTGGCTTGCTCCTTAATGTGGGAAGAGACAACGGCGTTTACAACGATTAAGATGACGAACCTTGGTATGCTTTTCTTCAACAGACCCTTTGGTATGTGCGTGGGGCAGTGACACATTGCACGTTAACATTGTTTGACCTCAGCATTGGTGGCATATGCAATAGGCCTAGTATGCAATAGCAGGACTCAAAATTTCCACTGGACCACGAGGCCAGTGATTTTAGTGTCAGGCCAGTAAACGAATGACCGTGAAAGTCCGGCTGTCTTTTGTTTTTGAACAATAACACCTCATTGTGTATCTATATTTAAACAAATTATGTTCAAATGTTGACTTTGAGTCTGATAAATACCTTTCAAATCTGTCGAGTATTGAAGTATTACCCATAAGACAAATGAGATAAGTCTTCTCTCAGTGCTTGTTCAAATAAAAAAAAGTTTAAATGTGAAACAACATGTGTAGATTGCTTTATTATTCGTGTCTTGTAAAACAAATTCTAATCCAGTAAAACTTTTGAGCTAGAAACCCCGAGGTCGTGTGGATTTTCATTTTGTACTTGATTGTGTTGATCTTGTGGATATGAAACAAACTTAGAGCCCTGACTGCAGATAACATCTTAAAAGCCTAATTGTCACGTCACATGCATGTTTGAAAATGCAACACATCCAAAAGTGCAATGATTCATGATTGCCAGAAAAGCAAAAAAATTCATGACGTTTGAGATTTTGGTTTCAAAGTTTATAATTCAAAGCACACGTATTTGATTCGTATTATTTTTGCTTCACAAGGGGTATGGATAATTACTTAGTTTACGACTTTCGATCTAATGATATTGTTTTTGAGGTTTGAAAAGTTAGAAGCAACAGTACCTCAGCATCCAGCTTGGCCGGCTTAATACATTTAGGTGTTGAGCCGTGTTTCTGAAAGACAAGAACAATCAAGTAAATCAAATTAAAATGAATACGATAACATAATTGAAATGTCAACATTACAGATAATTAGGACAACTTCTTCACAGACATCATTCGTTGAACAGTCACACACAATATATTAAAGAAACACCTCACAAATTACATTAATAATTTCTTAGATTGTTAGAAAAAATATGATAAAATACAGAGCATTAAAATTTCATACTTCAATCAGCATTCTAACCGACAAATAACATAATTTGTTCTCGAGTCTGTAGACTGTCCTTGCAAAGAGATGAATAAATGATGGGGCGGTAAGTCATGGATAGAGAGTGAATTAATTATGCAAACGTCTAGCTGTAGTAACTAGGCATTCTAGCCTGCTTCATACCTCCTAGCCAATCAACCAGGCCCCTAGAGAACATGTGATCTTGAAATGAGCCAGATAAAAAGAAAGCTTACTGCAGCAGCACAACTAAGCCAAATGCTTGCTGTGTTTTTGCCTGAACCTTCATTCTAGGAATGAACTCAGCTGAAAGGATGGCACCTTTTACTTGAAGAGTACATTTAAACTAACCTCCAATACAAAATCTTGATAGTTATCTGTGAAATTTCCATTGAAATAACAGTAAAGTAGGCAAGGTTTGCGGTGACAGCATGTTAGAAATCTCTGTTGAGTAGTGGTGGCTCTGAGAAGAGCCAGTTTCTGCTCTTATAAAAGTTATCATATTCTTCAAAAAATGGCATATGATTCGTTCTGTTTTGACACAAGTTAAAGGTGCCATCACATTAAAGTTTTACTTAACAACTTGATGCACTTATTGAAGGCAAAGCTAGGGAAGAGCCATTCGCAGGCCTCTTAAATGGAACTAGACACATGCAATTGTCACCCGATATCAACATTTTCTGTGTACTAGTTCAAGGGAAGGGTTGAAGGGAAAAAAAATTGAAGCACTTAGTTGTCCAAGGAAAGCACTAAGCATTTCTAATCAGATCGTTTCTACCATGTACCAATGGCGAACCATCCCTTTATCTAGTATTGACCCCTTTTGCACTGATGTCACACATGGCCGCCTGCCAATGGTCTGCCATTTTGGAAGTCAAATTGTATGTAAAGATCCGGTGCACTGTACAAGTAACATAGTAAAGTAAAGTCTGTCCCAAGCAAATATGGCTCATCGGGACGGTGTTTATACCCGGTTTCCTTGGCATTAAACGACTGAGAATATTTCTATTCCCCCCCTGAACAGGATGCCAGTCCATCGCAGGTTACTCCCCAGCTCTCGCGGGTACCCACTTGTACTCCTGGGTGGAGAGAAGCAATTATGATAAAGTGCCTTGCTCAAGGACACAAGTGTCATGACCGGGACTCGAACCCACACTCTGCTGATCAGAAGCACCAGAGCTTGAGTCCGGTGCTCTTAACCGCTCGGCCATTACACGTCACTACAAGTAACATAGGCCTTCAGGTAATCTGACTACCAAATTAGTGAGTCAGACTGGTTTAACATGAGTGATGACGTCAGACAAATTGGGTCAATACACAAATTTGTAACACCTTTGTATTTCAATCGCATGCAAGACTTAAAGGAAAAGTACAACAACAGAAGCCACATCAGATCAAAATTTCCAAAACTATAATTTTAAAGCTCAATTTAAGTTGAAAAAAATGTCACTTGAAGCCACTATTTCAGCTTTGTACTGTCTTTAACTGCTACCATATTAAGAAGAGTGGCTGTCCACCATCTTACTGCTCAACAACAGAATGTAAATTTATTCATTACATAAGTTATTCCCAATTTCTTTGGCCAGAGTTCTTTTCACAATAAAGTTTCCACAGTTAAGTTTAACGTTTTTGAAACATAATAACTGTGATGATTTTTCACTTCCCTAAACCAATTATGTATGTTTCTTGTAGAGAAAAATCTTATTTAGTACAGGTTTATTGAGTATTGTTTGATAAAAATTTCCAAATGATGGCAAAAGTTCTGTGCTATTAAGTTGGCTATGGGTCCAATATTCCTGAGAAAGTTTTCTCTGTTTCTTGCACTGCATGGCAAGAAAAATAAGCATACAACATGCATAAAAACATAATAAAACATGTCATTCTTTACAGATTAGTTTTTATGACATTTTCTTAGGAACCACACAGTTGGAAGGAATTATTTGTCTTCCAAGTACCAATACTTTATCATGCTTTTATAGCACATCGCAGACATGTTAGTCAGAGGCAAGAAATACAAGCATTCCCATTCACCAAAAATTATTCCTGAAAAAACACCAAGATCAGCTGAAAAAGTGCATCCCATTTCCAAATGTAAATTTCTATAGACGATGTGACCTCTGACGTCACTCGAAAACCATAACATGATGCGTGTGCATGTCGCCGGGCAAAACGTCTGTGTACTTGACAGCCAGCCAGTCGTTAATTCTTGTCATTCCTCATGAAAGTACCCGCAATCTTACCATGAGTACGCATCTTCTTGCCCGGCGGAACATGACTTGGACAGTGTTATGTCAACAGAGGGCGGTTTGAATGTAAACAGAGATCACAACGTCTATAATGATCGCTCCAAATATTCTATTTGGTGATAAAACGTTCTGTAGATCCTTTATCAAGGTGCAGCCATTTTGTTTTTGTTTCTTGGGATTCTCTTTAACCAAAGAGAAAGCATGGCCCTTATAGGCATCATGATGATCAACACTCAGAGTAAGGTAACTAGAAATAGTCAACTTGCGTGTACAACACTCTATGGAATCTATTTCGGGGGAAGTGTTGGTTCGACGTTTCCAACAGTATAATAATAAGAATAGTTGCTTCTTATATAGCGCACATATCTGTCACTCAGTGACGCTCAAGGCGCTTCAACAATCATTATTTTCCTTCAAGGTATTGTGGAGCTACGTTTTTGAAGTATGAGATTGATTCCTTTAAATAGCACCATGAAATGGTTTACAAGGTGCTGTGGCGCAATATGCTGCCGATCAAACCAGGAACACCGGGGCAAACCCCTTTTTCGATAAGTGCACTGGGTTCTTTTACGTGCATTACACAACACACCGGACCTACGGCTTAACGTCCCATCCGAAGGATGCAGCAATAATGGTCAAGTGTCTTGCCAAAGGACACCAAGTGTCACGACCCGGACTCGAACCCACACTCCGCTGAACAGAAACACCAGAGCTTGAGTCACCCGCTACGGCACGCCAGTATACTCTGCTCAGCCACGACACGCCAGTATACTCTGCTCGTCTTCAAGAGAATGGACGTCTTCAGGAGAATGTAAATGGTTGTACTCGCGAGTTGACTATTTTCAGTTACCTTATCATCCAAACAATGCTGAGCTTCAAATACCAAGGCTCTCTGGAACCATGGTATCAGCTCCAGTCTCGGCTCGTGTCTGCCTGTTTGTGGCTCTGCACCAGAAGTAACCCTTTTCAAAATTACTGACAAAACTGAAGCCAAAGTCGAAGCCGTGGTTTCGCAAAGGGGCCTAAGACTATGGCCCTTTCGAATCCATCGCTTCCGCTTAGGCTTCGGCTCAGGCTAGCTAGGCCCCTCAGTTGTTTTGACTATACGCGTGCTTCGCGTTCAGGGATTCAGACGAGAGAACGGAGCCTGAAGCCGACTCCAAAGCCAAAGCCGTGGATTCGAAAAGGGCCTATGACAAAGATGGCAGCAACCTAACAAAGGTCAAATGTCGGCATATTTATCAGGTATCAAACCTCATTCTGTTCATGTATTTACATTTGGAGATGAGACACTGAAACATGGGATTTAAATCAGTTCAGACTATTATAGGGAAGGGGGTTTGTCCCAACCAACCGTGGTATGACACATAATCAACCTCGGTCATTCATGGACGTGTTAGTCAACCCAAATACAAAGGCACCTGGGGATGAGGTTTATAAAAGATGCCTCAGTACCCCCCACCTTGTTAGTAAAAGATAATAAATGTAGGAGATATTGCAAGCAGTAAGGGAGAGGTGGACATTTTACAAATTAACACAAGATTTGAAACGGTTTAAAAAGCAACCTTAAACCAAACAAAGTCCCTTGATATTGATACAGTCATGTATGTACTGCCTCAACTATGAATAGTAATGTCATTCTTTCAGCAACTGCACACCCGTATTCACTATTTCCACACTATTGCTTCCCCTGAAATGATACTATTCCAGACACCAGAGTAAGACATGATGCCAACAAAGTTAAATTGTTTCAACAAGGTAACAGAATGTACAGTAGAAATAAAAATCAGTCAGTGTTAAACAATAAGAGGCAGTCCATTTTCACATCATCAATTTCAAAACGTTTTTCATTTTGTTCTCTCTCAAACAACAAGTCGTGCCAAACATATTCCATAGTACCAAAAACAAATGTGGAAAACAGTGTTCCCTGAAGTCCGAAACAAATTTCTCTAAGCCCTACAGCATGCTTTGATGAATGACACGTGTAAAAATGGACAACCTTCCAAGCACCACAGCCTTTGTCTCGGACAGAGAGAATAAAACAAAACAGATTGGAAATCAGGCTATTGTTACCAGTGTTAGTTGAAACCGAGAAATATAGAGCTAATTGCAATAATACTCACTATGAGCGGTATATACTACAATTGTAGTATGCAAGCGTTCGCCAAAGAAACAAACCAAGAAAATATCTGCTTTAGCAACGACTCAAAACATAAAAATATAGCACTGCAGTTCAGTTCTTTTGTTTCTTTAGAAATCAACTAGTTTAAAGTGCTTGGATTGGAAACTTCAGCTAGAACACTTTAAGGAAAATGAAAAAAAATCAACAAGTACTAAAAAGCAGCAACAAAGCCTTTACGCTGCACAAATTCACAAGTTAAACAGCTGAACAAAATGATAGCAGTTCCACAAACATATTGAAGTTGAGAAAAGTGAACAAGGCAGAAGAAATGGATTGAGGGGATATGTAACCCGGGTGGGGGGGGTGGCAGAGGTGGTTTGATCTCCCTACTCAAACACTTGCCTCCCTCACCACCCCCACCCCAAATGTTAAAAAAAAACTATAATTATTGATTAGTAGAAAAGCACATGGCAAAGGTCATACTTTTGATATCGTCTGTGAACCCAATCAAAATACGTGGAAGGAAATGTACACGATTGGAATTTCCAGTACTTCTTGTTTGAGAGTACTAAGGTTAGGAGAGTACTAAGGTTAGGCAGTCATGAAGGTATCAAGTTCCTCACAATCAGCTCAGTAATGCATGAATGTATGGTTCAGGAGATCGACTTTTATATACATTGTAATTAATAGGTAGAAAATAAAGCCACTTCAAGTTATCTCTTCGCCCCCGGTTGCCCCCGCCAAATTAAAATGTATAATTATGCCACCTGGACGGGGGAGGGTGGCAGTTGGGAATAAAGTATGCAAGAAGGAAACGTAGAAAGGAGGAGAACTAGAATGATGTCATGACATGGTCATTGGAAGTATATTCAAGAACAATCTCAAAACATTTCTGTTCAACTGTTTATTCGTTTCATACGGGGATTTGATGGCACAATGCACTGCTTGTTTCAGTACCTTTCTATGCTTGCATGGTGTTACATTGACAAAACATGTTTACCTTGTACTTTCATGTTTGTTTACTTTTTGTTCTTAAGACAAGAAACCCAATAAAATGTGTACCACTTTCTACGGTCAAGTTGGCAGTTTTCCCAACGGTTGTAACTTGTTTTTAAGTAACTTGTTTCTAACCACCCACAAATTTTTGACATGTGAATGGACATGCTGGCTTATACTAAAAATAATTTGAATTGAACTTTCAAATTTCCATCAGAAAATGGAAGGAAAAGGTAGGTAACTTACTTCCAACCATTTTAGATGAAAATTTGAGGGTGATTAAAAAGGTCATTAAAAAAGCAACAAATTAGTAAATTCAAACTATTTTCAGTATACCCTGCATGTCCATTTACATGTTAAAACACTTTTTACATTGTTTCAGGTACTTAACAAAATTACAACCACTAAAAAATGCTAACGTGACGAATGCAACGTGGTTCCCTTTATTTTGTCTCCTGTCTAGTACATAAAGTGCTGTGGCATGTTATGGCTGAGCGGTCTAGTGCACAGGACTCAAGATCTGGTTGCTAAAGAGATCAGGGTGTGGGTTCGAATCCCCATCATGACACTTGTGTCCTTCAGCAAGACACTCAACCATAATTGTTTCTCATCACCCAGAGGTAAATGGGTACCTGTGAGGGCAGAGATGGTTCTTGTGATTGATTAAGCTTGATGCGCTACGTACTTGGCAGCAAAGGCCATATATTCCTCAGGCAGCTGAGATGGTTTCAGGAATGAAAGAAATGACCCAGTAACCGGGATAATAATGTCCTTGTACTATGAGCATAAAAATTGATGAATACCAGTGCAATACAAATGTTTAATATTTATATTATTACACTTTTTATTAAACTAAGTACAGAGTGCTCTATAAATGCCTATTATTATTTATTCATTATTTTTCTATTATTGCTATCATTTATATTATTAAAGGCATCGCACACGTTTGGTAATTATTCAAAATATATATTAGCATAAAAACTGACTTGGTAATGAGCAACAGAGAGCTGTTGATAGTATAAAACATTGTGAGAAACGACTCCCTCTGAAGTAGCATAGTTTTTGAGAAAGAGGTAATTCCTCACTAAAAAAATAAAAACTTCTTGCAAGAAGTTTTTATTCCTGTATCTGAAAGCACACAAATTTGTACAACAATGGTGTTTTTTCTTTCATCATTTTCTTGCAACTTCGATGACCAATTGAGCCCAAATTTTCACAGGCTTGTTATTTTATGCATATGTTGGGATACACCAAGTGAGAACACTGGTCTTCGACAATTACCAAACGTGTACGATGCCTTTACAGCAACAAAGTCTTAGTAGAGATGGATTCGGGAGGAAGCAATCAAGGACGAATGAAATGACAAGTGACACAATGACAATGGGAAACAAAAAGGAAAATAACTGACAATTGCAACACAACTGGAAAAGCAGTTGAAAAACAGATGACAGGAAAGAGTTGAAGACTGAAAAGAAAAACAATCACACAGCAAAATAAGCGCAGTAGTTTTTGCAAGAGCTTGAAAAACTGTTTACAAATCAACACATGAATCGATATTCCTAATAAACGAGTACCTTTTTGCACAACTTCAATTTCTAATCTTTACCACTCACACAATTACTGCAATGCTTTTACAAATAAATAATTCTAGCTTGTTCAGAAAATGCATGGCACAAAATTGCTTGCCTCAATGACTAACAATAAAAACAAATACAGATGAAATAATTGTTGAAGTTTGAACAAGTTTTCTGTCTTTTTGGTATACAATGCACATGATTATTTTCTTAGATGCAGTTGTACATGTAGGTGCGATAAAAAATGTGTATGCTTAATCTGTAAATTTTTTAGCAACCTTTTTCTTTTGGAAAAGAAAACCGGCCGCAAGAACTTCAAACGTGTCATTAAAAAACGCCTTGACAAGAAACCATTAATGAGATTTAAAAAAAGACAATGACATATGATTATTTGTGTCTTTTGAGATGTTGATTTTTGTTCAGTGTCCCTTATTGAGGAAAACTGAAGCAAACCAATGAACCATTTCTGAACAATGTTAATGCAGCAGATAGTTTGAAATGAATCCCAACTCACCCCAGGCCTTGGTAATGAGAGATACACTTGTTTCTCACCTACAAAGATAGATACAAATATTGTTTTAAAAATAATATTTATAATGTTCCTTGCATTTCATAAATAAAGTGTCCGTTTCACTTTAATGTGTTCTTATTTGTGACATTCCATGCCAAATCCGGACACTTCCTTCTGAAACTCAAAACTGGGCTTATTTACTCAACGAAGAAATGAGAATAAGAGCTGTCAATAGACTGTGCAAGTCTTGCGCGTATCGGAGCGAGAAAAAAAAATAATAATAATGTGTTAATTATTATTGAAGCAAATTAAAACTCTGGGACAAGGATGCATATTTGATCTTAACTTTTTAGAAACCACTTATGTGGATTCGCGATGGTCACACGGGCAGTAAATTAACGCTTGACGCAGTTTATAGAGGACGCAGACCCCCTTAACAGCCATAGACTGCTATGAAAAGGCCTCGCGTTACAATTACAGCCTCTGGCGATTATCATAGCGCATCCAAAACAAGCGTTTACATAAGTTTTGTGATCGGAGGTGAGCACAAAATTCAAAGTTTTTTGCAGCAACCGGAAGCTGAGGTCAAGTTTTATTCTCGGGTTTTCTTCGTTATATTGTTGAATTGATTTTACTTTCAAATTTTGTATCACTAAGTATTACATTCCCAACAACATATGCATTTTTCATGGTCATAAACTACATTAAACTAAAATAATTGACAAAACAAAATCTTGCCCATGTAAATCTCCATATGGTTGGGACCACAATGGTCCCGGAAGTTCAAATATGCGCGAGACTTGCACAGTCAACTAACACCTCATTAGGGCCTAGATTGCAAGTATTTCTCAACATACAGAATGTTTAAGACATCACATTACAGTGATATCATGACTGATGTTTCAGTTGTCTTCACTTCTAATGCCATTTCACTATTTTCAAGAATTGCCTGGTTTTGGTGTGAGGGCACCACATTTATGTGTGCACACATTCCAATTATAATTCAAACTCACATTTTCATCAACGTGGAGTAATAATACTTTGTTCTAGGGTTTTGGAAAGTCTACCTGTCTTACATGAATTGACTTACTTGTTTTTCCCTGACAGCAGTCGTTGATTTCTTTGACTAAAAGCGACAAGTCGTTAATGTTACTCTCCCACGTATCACAAAAGACATCTAAACTCTCCTTGGCAATCTTACTACTTGGGTGGATGGCTAGCGTGGTTGCCAGGGCAACAATCTAGATAAGGGAAGAAAGTGTAGAAAATGATAGACCATTTGACTTCAAGTCAGCATCAGGTCCAGGAATGGATGTATTCACCAAATACGTGTTACAAAATATTGTTAAAGGAACATGTTGCCTTGGATCGGACGAGTTGGTCTATAAAAAGCGTTTGTAACCGTTTTTTATGAAATGCATATGGTTAAAAAGATGTTTTAAAAGTAGAATATAATGATCCACACAAGTATCACTCAAAATTGCACGGTTTTCCTTTTACGTCGCGAACTAACACGGTCGGCCATATATGGGAGTCAAAAATTTGACTCCCATAAATGGCCGACCGTGTTAGTCGACGTGGTAAAAAGAAAACCACGCAATTTCGAGGCATATTTGTGTAGACCATTGTATTCTACTTTTACAACATCTTTCCACCCATATGCATTTTATAACAAACGGTTCAGAACGCTTTTCAAGGACCAACTCGACCGATCCAAGGCAACGTGTTCCTTTAAGCAACCAGGGCTAAATTTCTTAGAGCTGCTTAAGCGGACAATTTTACTTAACAATTTTGTGCTAAGCAAAACTCAGCCAGTCAACGATGGTGCATGTGACATGGTACTTTACCTTAATCTGGTGAGCATAATTTTGTTGTGCTTAGCTCCTTTTTGTGCTTAAGCAGCTCTATGAAATTGAGCCCAGGTGTGTGTGTGAAAAGAGTAACTTATTTCAAATGAGAAAAACCAATTATTTGGGATGAGTTAGACCTAATGGATCAGATTCTGAAGGTAATCAATAAGAGTACAAGAACCAACTTTATCATCTCCTACAAAACCCATAAAGGCAAAATATAACTTTGGTTTTTGGAAACGTTTGATTGTTTTAATCCTATATAAATGTAGATATATACAATAAAACTAACCTGTGAAAATTTCATTTTAAAAGTTGGTAGAGTTTTTGAGATATCGCCGAAAATCTGTAACGGTTATGTCCATGCCGAAAGATTGATCCGTAACTAGAATACACAATCTAAGAAACATGTCATGCATGAAACGTTTCTCAGGTTGAAATTGTTTTGAGTCCCTTTCTCTAAAACCACATTCCTTAGAATGGAATCATTTCTCAAAATGTTATACATTATCAACAGCTGCAGTGCTTCTTACCAAGTAAGTTTTTATGGTCATTAATTATAAAGGTATGCCTTCCCTTTAAAGGCATCGTACCTGTTTGGAAATTGTCAAAGACCAGTGTTCCCATTTGGTGTATCCCAACATATGCATAAAATAACAAGCCTGTGAAAATTTGGGCTCAATTGGTCATCGAAGTTGCAAGAAAATGATGAAAGAAAAAACACCCTTGTTGTACAAATTTGTGTGCTTTCAGATAGAATAATAAAAACTTCTTGCAAGAAGTTTTTATTATTTTAGTGAGAATAACCTCTTTCTCAAAAACTACCTTACTTCAGAGGGAGTTGTTTCCTACAATGATTTATACTATCAACAGCTCTCCGTTGCTTGTTACCAAGTAGGTTTTTATGCTAATATTTGTTTTGAGTCATTACCAAACGTGTACGATACCTTTAAAGCTTTAACAAGTTATCTGTTAAAGGAATTCGGTTTTTGTTTAATATTATATACATCTCTATACAAAATAAGCAGATATCAAGAAAAAATGAAATATTTGCTGCTGCTGGACTCAAACCCGCGACCACTCAATTGTTTTAATGTGTCCTTGTTGCATTATCTATTTTAAGTTAAAATAGAAATTGGTTTCGAAAATTTATTTAAACATTAATCATATCATCTGATTAAAATTTTGGCTGGCAGAAAGTTAAAAAAGGCGTTTTAAATAAGGGTCTGTGTGGCCATTCTAGCAGGCATAATATTTGAACCTTTGAAAAAGGTAGGACAATTCTAGAGTACAAGGGCTGACCTACATAAGGAACATGTAAAGGCTGTTATAGACTTTTGTTCAGGCTACTTAATAACAGTTTTGCTGATTTCCCTGAGGGCAAAACAATTTGAATTTAGATTAAAGTAGGCAGAATATCATGTATGTTCTAGTCAAATTTGCAGTAAAAATATATATATATATATAAATGCCTCTGACGAAGGTCCGGTTTGGATCGAAACCTACGGCCATCTCCCTTACAAATTTTATATATATATACATATACATATACAAATTTAAAAAACTAAAAACTAAAAAACAAAGCAACAACAGCACAATTATCTAATTCCAGATTTTGTTTTGAAACCAACCATCCTTTTTGAGTTCTGCTGAAAGTAAATCATATTCTCATGGTGACATTTTAATGAAATCAATGTTAGATAAAAATGTACTCCTCAAACCGCCATGTCAGATATCTCATTAGAAACTCAATGTGAAACTCAACTATGACTGCATACTTACTTGAGGGCCTAGACATTTGATGTTATTTTCTGTGTAATCAGCAGTTATAGCCAGAGGTGCTGTACCCGCTATGTGACCTAGTAACCTACTAGCCTGTTAAAGATTGCAAATCAAATCAAAGCAAACGTTAGTTAATACAGAGCGTTAGTATTATCAGTCAGTTTTTAGAAATCATAAATTCTGCTTGAAATTAAAAAGGGATGAATTAGAAACATAAATATGCATAGATATGAAACAAAGTGTAGATAAGTTATCTTTTTGAGATTAGATTTGAAAATCAAAAGCAAACGTTTCAGAAATGAGCAGAGTTAATGCTGGTTTAGATTGATACCAACATAAATGCTATGGACATTTTACATCATAAATAAAAATGGATTATACCCTATGGTCACTGTACTTGGCACCACTCTAAATCAGAGTAAATCTTCAGTTTGTATACGAACTGACGTACGGGTTAAAAATCATAACATTTTGCAAGAAGGTACAATGATGTTACTTTTTAGCCACTTGTTCATGGAGGTCGAAATTTCTTGAGACCCCCCTGCATCTTTCACAGTACAACTTGACTACGTTGGAGAATCGGCACATATTGAGGGTGCACTCCACACCGCACTGTGTACAGCGCATAGATAAAATCGTCCTTACAATGGAAGCCTTACAATATCACGAAAGTTGGAAATAATTATTTTTACGTCAATGAATGTGATCCAGACACTGGATTTAGACAGACATGGCCAACGAACATTTCCTGCAGTCGGGAAAGGTTGATTTTTATCCAAAAATATTTCAATTTAACAAATGTACGTGAGTTTTTTGAGTTTTTGCTTGTTAAGCAGATCGGTAGAAAAT
Organism: Plazaster borealis; assembly: GCA_021014325.1. Taxonomy (NCBI): domain Eukaryota; kingdom Metazoa; phylum Echinodermata; class Asteroidea; order Forcipulatida; family Labidiasteridae; genus Plazaster; species Plazaster borealis. Next base: position 15,171,474 of record CM037471.1, on the reverse strand, counting down.
TCTTGGTAACTGATGACCTGGTTGAAAATCGTCAAAAGGGGAAGTACCAGCGATGCAAACAGAGAAAATGTCCCATACAACGACCATATGGGAACTGATTTTACCTTGTGACATATTTGCCCTGATTGAACTAAGGCGTAATTTTTGAAGATTCTTTTCAGACAATCTCTGCTTTTAAAGGAACGTTACAGAACTGGCAATTAAAATTTTCTTTAAGATCACAGATTCACATAAAACTTACACGGTCTAATGATGATGATAGTAGAAAACATCCCTAGAAATATTTCTGTCTGAAATGCCATATTTGATGAGAAATAAATAAAACTAATTTCCGATTGGAGTTTATCGCTCATGAGCGTTTTATTCATGCATTGTATAACACATGCAAATGTGTTATCGGTTTTTCACTATTTTCTCGTGACCCAGATGGCCGATCGATCTCAAACTTCTACAGGTTTGTCAGTTTATGTATATGGTGGATTATATAAAGTGCTTACACTGTTTTGTTAGCAAAAACCAATTCTGTAATGTTCCTTTAAATGTTATTGTTGAACTCCACAAGGGATTCTTCATCAGCAAAATACAGCACAGTACTACACTGTACTTTTTTTTTGAAGATAACACAATAACCTCTTCATACAACTAAACAATTTTTTTCTTCTGAAGACGAATTCCTCATCATGGCTTGAGTAATATACCTCCTGGAGTTGCTCCGAGTGTTCACTGAACTTCCCAGAGTGTTCCTCCATCCTATCCAGGTCGCCCAAGCTGCCAGCCTCCTTAAGGTTAGCCAGGAGGTCTTGATCATCATTGGAGCGGAAGATCTCGGAAGCTTGGTCAAGCGCTGTGTTCTGGAGCTGTTTCTTGAGGTCTGTGAGTGTCTTGCACATCTGTGTAACGTAGGCTTCTAGTTCTTGCTCATGTTGTTTGGTAATTCTCTTTTCCTGAGGAGATAGTACAACAGAAACACCACAATTTTAAAGAAAAACTAACTGAACTTACGGGAACAACCATTTATAAAACTCCTTTAGGAGAGGTGTTCACCTGACACACATGGCCTGAAGATGAGCAGAGTATACTCTTCGAACATCGAGACCATACCGGTTCTTCTCAGAACCAACACTTCTCCCAAAAGAGTTTTATACAAGGTTGTACCTGCAAGTTTACTACTAAACTTTGTCTAGTGAACCAAAGCTTCAAACATCACTTAACACAATTTAAAATATATATACATATATAGGGCTTTCCATGGTGGAGGATTGATATCGACATGGTTTGAGGTACACCAAGTAGATGACTTGTTTCGTAAAAAATAACACATTTTTAGAATCCTTAACTTTGGCAGCTAGAATCCTTTTCATTTGTGGAAGACAGGTCTTGTGTTCAATCTAAAACAAAGACAATTTGTCCCTGTGCAAGGAGACAATACAGTACACAAATTCAAGCCTTGAAAATTGTAAACTGGGAGAAATTAAGAGGTACAAGAAGGAACCGTGAACCACTATCTACATGTACCCAAATGTAAACTTTGTTTATGAGTAAAACGAAAAAAGAAAAAGAAACAAGTTGCTATTTTGTACACAACTTCAAATCTGCTTGCATACATTGTCTAAAAGATGGTCACTGTACCAATCCTACCTGACTGGTTTGTTATGTACATGTATAAGACCCGATATTTTTCTCACCATTGCAGTTCCAACATTAGCTAAGCTTCTAAGGTCTGTCCTAGCCCTGTCCCGCAGGGCCAGGATGCGTTCCCTGTGTTCATGGGATGTGTACGCCGAATCGGTAAAGTCTTGCGTTGTATCGATGACTGTGTCTAGCACATAGAGCATCTTATCTCTGCTGGATTTATCTGCCTGGGTAACCCTCGCCGTCTCCACAAGATCCTGGTCAAAATGGAACAAGAAAAATATTTTATTATCTTCTTCTTCTTCTTCTCCCGTATGCTAGTCTAGCTGAGTGTCTAAGTCCATTGAATGCAGCCACTGCACTGCGTCCTGTTTTGCATTCAGACAGAGCGCCATAACCTCTAGGAAGACACCTCTTTGGGCAGGCAGTATTTTATTATCTGAGATTGCATAACAGGAAGATTTGATTTTCAAGAGGTAGGATTAAAAAGAGGAATGTTCCATTTCCACAGATTCTATAGATTATCTTTATCACCTCAGTCCTTTGGAGTTCTAATCATAAATTGTATGAGTTATGAGTAAAATCCATTTTGTGTATCACTCATCATTTTATTCCCTCATGAATTTTTAGTTTTATGCCTCTTTTTTCTTGGGAAAGGCTTTTGTTGAGAGTAAAGCTCTTGGATTTTTCAGTTTCAAAATGCCATCAAGGACTTAATAACTCCCCCCCCCCCCCACACGTGAAAAAAATAAAAATACAAATATTAACTAGTCATAATTGTTTTAATTTAAAAAGTAATAAATGGCCAACCATTTCAACCATAGCTGTCTGACACTACAGTTGGGCCCAATGTCATGGAAATGCTTATCACATAAATCCGCACAAAGTGGGTAATTCTAGCAGAGCCATGACATTGGGCCCTAGTACATCCTTCACAGGAACGCAGATATAAAGAGTAATATAAGAGTGTAAAGAATACAGATTGCAACAAACATTCTGCAAAACGGTTACCCTGCCCAAATTGTTCAAGCCAGCTTTGCGATATCAGACGTCATTTTGTATCATATTCATCAAGGATGAACTTGTAAGCCTTTAAATCTACTTTTATTTAATCTTCGATTTTCAAACGCTTTCAGTATCAAGTACCAGGGATCTTTTAATTGTGCAATTCTCATATTGAGAATTTTTAAAATTAATTTAGTGGTTAAAAGGCACAGTATAATCAGAGTGTGGGAGAAAAATCTGCCAGCGCCTCAGGAGAGATTCGAACCCATGACCTTATAGATGTCTTAACGTTTAGGCTGCTGGTAAGTGGACAAGCGTTGCCCTTTAATCCAGAGATATATGTACACAGAGCTGCCAACATTTGCATCAATTGCAATCAGGGAGATTTTGTACAACAATCAGGGAGATACTTAGAATTACATTCAACATAATAGGGACAAAGTTTCCACAATCAGGGAGATTTTCAAATTTCTTCATCAAAACATGGAATATTGGTTGGTTTTTAGGGAACTTTCTGCAGAATCAGGGTGAGTTGGCAGCTCTGCGCATACCTTTAACTAATGCGGCCTTCAGAAACACATACATGTATAGAAAATTGAAATTCTTATTTAGTTTCAAAAGATCATTGAAGCATGAGTTTGAAAGGTTCTACATGTACATTATCGTATTAGACCCAAGTCACTGATCATAGCAAAAAAATAAATCTATATATATTCCGTTGATCATTATTATAATCTTCTTGATCAATGTATTCAGACAAGCTTAAATAATTCTCAATTCTTATGACATGAACAAGATTAATCCGTCACAGACTTTACTGGCTACATACAGGCAAGATCATACTTGTTTTAAGAGACGAACATTTTGTGTGAGTGTGTGAGTCTAAAATAAGCAAAGCAAAGCTTCTCCTACTTTTTGAATTATGTTCCTCGCTTTCCCAGTCAGTACCTACAGGAATGAATCCTTAAAGGCACTGAACACGTTTGGTAATTGTCAAAGACCAGTATTCTCACTTGGTGTATCCCACCATATGCATAAAACAACAAGCCTGTGAAAATTTGGGCTCAATTGGTCATCGAAGTTGCAAGAAAATGATGAAAGAAAAAAAACGCTTGTTGTACAAATTTGAGTGCTTTGATAGGAATAAAAGGCCTGAAGTCTTTTATTATTTTAGTGAGAAATTACCCTTTCTCAAAAATTACGTTACTTCAGAGGGAGTCGTTTCTCACAATGTTGTATACTATCAACAGCTCTCTGTTGCTCGTTACCAAGTAAGTTTTTATGCTATTAAACTTTGAGTAATTACCAAACGTGTACAGTGCCTTTAAAGGGTCTGTATCTGTTTGGTAATGACTCTGAAAATTAAGGGCAATAAAAAGTTACTTGGTAAGAAGTACAGCAGCTTTGGATAGTATAATGCATTTTGAGAAACTTTTCAACTCAAAGTACTGCAGTTATGGAAAGAGATATCACTTTTTATCCCCCAAAATTTGTATCTGAGCAGCGTTACTGCAGTAACGTTTCTCAGATTGTGTATTCCAATTGCAGATTATTCTTCCTGCGTGGACATAACCGCTCCAGATATTCGACAATATTTCAAAAATGCTACCACCTTTTGAAATGAAATTTTCACAGGTTAGTTTTATGGTATATATTTACAACCATATAGGATTGAAACAAACAGTGAGTTCCAATTATCAAACGTATACAATCTCTTTAATTTTGAACCGCAAAAGACAAATCTGATAATAAAATGTATTTTGTTAATGAAAGGGTATTCCTTTCAATGGATGCTGAAATTTATCTCAAAGGCATTCATTTCCATGATTGATCACATTCTTTTCATTTCACAGGATAAACATTACAGTTGGACATTCATAAGCAGGACGGTACCGAGACAGTCTCCGTCACCCAAGGGGGAAGACCCTGCTTTATGAGGGGGCAACAAGACTGGAGGTAAAGTGAAGCCAATACCCTCCGAGCATAACTTGTTGTTGTCAAGTGTCTGTGACATTTGGAAGGAGAATTATTTCTTTAGCACGATAAGTCAGAAGCCCATAGCAAAGTTGCACATTTGCACGTTTCATGACAAGGTAGCTGATAAGAAATCACAGACTTCAAGTAGTGAAGGTGTCAATCTCCTTTTAGTAAATGTTGATAATAACACTTTTTATTTTTTACAAAAATTTCCCCCCTTAATTCCATAATTGATTGTACTTCACTTGCTTTCTAAATGTTTTGCAACAAGCCATATGACTTTTTGCCATTATAAAGGGAGGGTTTACCTTTGGTAATTACTCCAAAAATTACTGGCCATAAAAACCTACTGGTAAAAGCACTGAAGCCGTTGACAATGTTTAACATTTTGAGAAACGATTCCCTTAAAAGGAATGTGGTTTTAGAGAGATGGTTTCAAAAAACATTTCAATCTGAGAAACATTTCTGCATGAAATGTTTCTCAAATTGTGTATTCCAATTACGGATTATTCTTTCTGCGTGGATATAACCCCTCCAGATATTCAGAAATATCTCAAAAATGCTACCACCTCTTGAAATGAAATTTGCACAGATTATTGCTTATGTCTAGTATCTACATTTATATAGGATTACAACAATCCAACGGTTCCAAAAACCAAAGGTATACTTTGCCTTTAAAGGTATCGTACACGTTTGGTAATGACTCAAAACAAATACTAGCATAAAAACTTACTTGGTAACAAGCAACGAAGAGCTGTTGATAGTATAAAACATTTTAGGAAACGACTCCCTCTGAAGTAAAGTAGTTTTTGAGGAAGAGGTAATTTCTCACTAAAATAATAAAAACTTCTTGCAAGAAGTTTTTATTCCTATCTGAGAGCACACAAATTTGTACAACAAGGGTGTTTTTTCTTTCATCATTTTCTTGCAACTTCGATGACCAATTGAGCCCAAATTTTCACAGGCTTGTTATTTTATGCATATGTTGGGATACACCAAGTGAGAACACTGGTCTTTGACAATTTCCAAACGTGTTCAGTGCTTTTAAGTATGTAAGAACAAAGAGACGTTTTGAGCACAATATTTTTCAGTATCGTTCTTTGACCCCAATGCAACAATTACATCAGATAAAAAATATTTTTAGTTTTGTTTAAATTTGTTTTAGTGTTTTGAAAATAATTCGTGTGTGAATAGGTCTTTAGTGCATGATACAATTCTCAGAAGTTAACTCTAGTGTGTACGGTCGACTCTTATTAATATGAGGTCTGCCGGACTGAGCACTTTTCCTCATATCGTCCGAACAGACATGACAGAGTAAATGTACTGCAGCATTAAGTAATGCACAATACAGTAGTACACATTGCACATTGCATTTCATAGGAACGAACATATGGAAGAATTTGCTGCATTGAGCAAGTGCATACATTTGTGCCAAAAAAAAAATGGGATTGATAGTATCAAAATCAGTTAATAAAAATTACAATTTAAATTTGTTATTATTATTTTTTTAAATGAGATATTACCTAACATCACAAGGCCGGACGCCCTTTTCAAGGTGAGGGCTACACTTAACTGATTTGGGCTATTGACCCAAATCAACTGTCACCAGGGGCACGTTGCTACCTACTCCTGGGGCTGAAACAGGGTTACACCCTTCACAGTCCGTAATGATGTAGGCATGGGTATCATCCACTAAGAGCCTGGCTGGTAGAGCAGAATGCACTACCTTCCCAACTTTTTACGAAGCAATAATGGTTAAGTGCCTTGCTCAAGGGCACAAGTGTCATGACCGGGATTCGAACCCACACTCTACTGTGACAACACAAGAGCTTGGGTCCGGTGAACTAGACTGCTCGGCCAAGACAAGCAAAATATTGAAATGATTGAAATAAAGTTTAAGATGCATTTATAATGCCCACTTAGGGCATCAGGTTGGCTCAGTGGTTTTTGTCCTTCTTATATAAGTAGTTTATGATTGGCAGAAACAAATGTGGGTAATTTTGCATTGTTCATGAAAGCTGTGGTATAAAAGTGCAGAGTTTAAACCCCTTTGAAACGTGTTGTGCGCTATTTTCAACAAGCTGTTTCACGTTCAGCTGAAACTGCCTTTTCTAATGGATCGGTACCTTGTTTGGAGATATAACAATGATTGATGAACACTGATGAAGTTTCAAATCCTCAAAGTAGTTTGCATACCCACTCCGTTGTTTTGAACCACGCAAACGATCTAAGAACGCTTTATCCCGACATTGCGGATTAACGACCTTGCGGCAACACATGTGATGTGCTGATTGGTTTAACTGGCATGAAATTAGCACCTCTATTGATCATCCATCAAACCAGAAACAAAGATTCTCAGGCTACGAAAAAGGGTTAAAGAACAGGGCTGCTTTCAACAGGCCTGCAAAATCACCACCTATGATCTGATACCTCTCTACGACCATGCTAGTAACTTCTGTAATTACAAGAAACAGAATTATGCACAGGGGGGGGGGGGGTTCAGATTGGCAATAAGCCTTGTATCAACTGGAGATCTTATGAGCTTGCCTTCATCACAGTCGATTGTATCTAGATTCACTGAGGTATAACTCTATACATCATTTTCAGCCTCAACTGCTCTGCACCTTCTCTTTAAGGGATTGTATACGTTTGGTAATTGGAACCAACTGTTTGTTTCAATCCCATATAGTTGTAGATATACACAATAAAACCAACCTGTACAAATTTCATTTCAAAAGGTGGTAGCGTTTTTGAGATATTGCAGAATCTATTGCAGATAAAAACTTATATCTTTTTCCACAACCACAGTACTTCGAAGTAAAAAGTTTCTCAAAATGCATTATACTATCTAAAGCCTCTGTACTTCTTACCAGGTAAGTTTCTATTGCCAATAATTTTCAGAGTCATTACCAAAAATATACAAGCCCTTTAATGTCACCGATTATGACTACCAGGCGTACGCGCAAGCAAAGTTACTGAAATTGTGAACTTTCACAAGGTTATTAAATTAGTTTAGTTTGTTAGCTATCAACAATGTTTCAGGTATCCTGGCATGGACAATATGTAAATGATATCTCCAGCTAACAATAGTCAAACTCAACCGTAACATAGCCAGCCAACAGTGACCTTGCCTTCCGCTACGCGGAGTCTCTGGAAATCATTGCCTTACAAATTATCTTGGCAATAACAAATCTCATTCAGAACTTTGAATGAGTAATACAAAAAGAAAATAACCAGACTTGTGGCTGCAAGTTTGTGAAGATGTTTTTTCAAAAGCTGTTGACGAAAACACAACACAACTGCTCAATATAGACCCCCCCCCCACAAAAAAAAAAAATACAAAAAAAATACAAAAAATAAAGTTTGGGACATGAGGGCATTTGGGCTTTTCTAAACAATGATTGACAAACATTTTTTAAAAGTTGAGTAAACTGGTGAGCACAACCATGTATAAAACTCTTTTGGATGAAGTGTTGGCTCCGTGAAAAACTGGTGCGGTCTCAACATTTTGAACTCTGCTCGTCTTCAGGAGAAAGAGTCGCGTGTACTGTTTGAAATGTCAAGACCACACCGTTTTCAGAGCCAACACTTCCCCCAAAAGAGTTTTATACATGGTTGTAGCTGCAATTTTACTACTAGAGTTTTCCTTATGATCCAGACCATGCAAAGCTTCAAACATCACTCAATGAAAAAAAGTGGTTGTTACACATAAACCATGTTAGATGTAAATCAACCATCTTAAAAGCTGCTTATTTGCAATACAATGGATCTGTTCTACCTGCAAAACCTATTTTTAAAAATGCATTTCAGATTTTATATTCATTCTAATTATTAATATAAGTGAAAGAGTACCCTTTCCCAAATAAGAGATGGATATTCAAATCACCTTTATTTACTCAAAAGGACTGAGATTTATACTTTTTGTTTTCATTCTGTCAGTTAAAAAAGAAAAACAGAAAGGAGTACTAATGCTGTATCCTCAGTTTGAGTTGAACATTTTAAAAATTGGGTTGCACTTGGGCACTCCCACATGAGGATCCCAAAGTTTACTAGAAGAGGGACTGCCCAGGGTACCCCAAAACTGACCAGTAACTCTTGCAGGGAATTATGGGTATTCCTAGACGGGGTGACGCCGTTCTGAACAGGCTGAGTGTAACCATCGTTGATGACTTCATCGATAAGACCCAAAGCATGACGCATATTGACAAATACACCATTCCGTGTCTCCTTGGCAGGTGAACAGTCTGGATGTCTAAGGCACGTCTGGAGAAGACAAATCAAGGAGAGATAATAACAGTTTAGAACTACTTCACTCTTTCAAAATTATTATTATTATTTTGTTTCTCTCCACAAGTTCAATAAAATTACACACAAAAGAGATACAAAATAGATATGGAGAAGGCTAAACTGACGAGGAAAATGTAAATTTTCCTATAACCTAAAGGTTCAGTGTGCCGATAAAAATATTTATAAAAAGAACAGACACGCATTATACACAGGGGAAAAGGGGATAAACATTACAAAGATATAAACAGCTAAAAACTTTGAGCTGCATGGGTTGAATGAAGGAGAACAGTGTTGACTGCTGTTTTAAAGGCACTGAACACGTTTGGTAATTGTCAAAGACCAGTGTTCTCACTTGGTGTATCCCAACATACGCATAAAATAACAAGCCTGTGAAAATTTGGGCTCAATTGGTCATCGAAGTTGCAAGAAAATGATGAAAGAAAAAATACCCTTGTTGTACAAATTTGTGTGCTTTCAGATAGGAATAAAAGGCTTCTTGCAAGAAGTCTTTTATTATTTCAGTGAGAAATTACCTCTTTCTCAAAAACTACGCTACTTCAGAGGGAGTCGTTTCTCACAATGTTTTATACTATCAACAGCTCTCTGTTGCTCGTTACCAAGTCAGTTTTTATGCTAATATATATTTTGAGTAATTACCAAACGTGTACAGTGCCTTTAAATAAAGAGATAGATGTTAAGCAACAGATATCGATGGGCAATGAGTTCTACAAGGCAGGCACACTATGAACAAAAAACCTACATATCTCAGAGCAGGCAATGGAGGCAATTCCCTCTATGCACCTAGGGGGTCATTGCCCTGGTGCCCCTTGAAATGTTCCAGTAGAATTTTAAATTACCCTCATAAAAGTGCCCTTCACTAAGGAAAAAACTGCCCTACCCTTCCAGGATTGAAGTATCAGGCCTGCAAGAGGGCCATATAGAGTGGGTCAAAATATACAAGTGCAATTTTAGATGAAATGTACAAATAAAAATACACAATAATATGCAGTTCTTATATAGAGCATGGAGGAAGAAAATTAGAGAGCTTTATTACACCAGACGGGCATCTCAAAGCTCTCATTATTTGTACGACAAGTTTGCTGAGCTATATTTACGAGACCTATTTATATAGCACCTTGTGAAGGCGCAATCTGCAGCCAAACATGCCAGAAACACCGCGGCTAACCCCTTCTTCTCCACAATAAGTGTACCGGGTTCTTTTACATACCTTACACAACACACAGGACTTACATGTAGCCATCTGAAGGATGAAGCAATTATAGTTAAGTATCTTGCTGAAGGACACAAGTGCCATGACTGGGACCCGAACCCATACTCTGACAACACCAGAACTAGAGTTCAGTGCACCAGACCATTCGGACAACGCTCTACACTCTATATCAACTCAAAAAACATGGACTGATTTGCAAAGTGCATCTGTAAAGCGATATCCCAGAAGACCGATTGTGTTTCTAAGATTTTGTACTTTCCAAGCAGCCTAGGCCTCAAGCCAATACTGACCACTGAACCATCCCGGGCAAAAAAAAATAAAAAATACTGAAGATACTGGAAGTAGGTCGAGATTTCCCCATGGTCTTATGGAAGAAGCACTGTCAACCTCTTTGGTGTTACATTACAGAAGATTCACATCCTCTTTGGATCAAAATAAACAACAAAACTTGTCAGTCTCTCTCCCGTGGTGACTACTTTAAAGACAATTTGGAGGCAAGAAAAGAGAGAGGGAAAGAGTTCGGACAAATATATTTTGAAATCAAATAACATTTTTAGAAATCAGGCTCACCACCTGCACTTAATGTGTTTTTTTTCCCTCCGTCAATTTCTCTAGCACGACCAGTAACTTAATAATATCCGTTCTATTATAATATTGACTTTACTGTCCCAGCAGAAAATATTACCCATGGACACGACCATTGACAAGTAATAACGGATGAATTGACTTGACTTCCTAAAGAAATCTGGATTTATTCCGAGAATACTGTTGATAATTGTATTTAGATCTCTGAGACTATTTCTCTTGGGATGATTGTCCAAATGACATGGAGACGATGGGTTTGTATTGTCAAGAGATTGTTAAGAAATGAACTTATAACCCTGTAATTTATATCAGTTTTGTGTTAAAGTTGACTGATCATTCAAGCCAAGCAATTATTAGGTTTGAAAAAGGTTGAGTAGTAAACTGTACAGAGAATAGCTGTGTGACTGTACTGGCAAGTACACTAGTTTAAAGACTGGAAACTGCATGATTTAGAACTGATTCCTGATGGTAACACACCATGGAAAATGTTAATTCTGAAAACAATTCATTACTCATTCTGACACCAGGGCTAGATTTCACAAAGCACATTCAAGCCAAACAATTGTCAGGTTTGAAAAAGGTTGAGCAGTAAACTGTACAGAGAATAACTGTGTGACTGTACTGGCAAGTACACTAGTATAAAGACTGATAACTGCACTATGGAAAATGTTAACTCTGAAAACAATTCATTACTCATTCTAACACCAGGGCTAGATTTCACAAAGCACTAAGATTCATCTTAAGATGAGTTGTTAATATCACCATAGTGATTTGTATTGTGACATCACACTTTGCTTAGCAATTAAAATTGATACACAGCTAAGATCAATTTTAGCTCTTGCTCTTAGTGAAATCGACCAAAGACTTACTTTCTGTAAAACACATTTGACCCCTTGCACAATGCGCAGCGCACTTACACACGCCTATCTTGTCCGCCATTTTGGAAGTCAAAAGGAATTAACTCCCAAAATTGTGGAAATGGTAGACGCGCATTGTGCAGAGGTACGTCCCATGTTGTGCAAGGGATCATTATGTAAAATTGAATTTGTTTCTAATGATCAATGTTTTGCCTGGGTGGGATTGTACAAGAATGAAATACCCTGAAGAATGTGTAGCAGAATCCACTTGGTCTGCAGATGAAAGCCCCAGAATATACAAGATGTTACTAAGGGAATCAATGTGTATGAAGAGGTTTTAAACTATTGGTTTAAACCCGCCGAGGCCTGGTTCTTGATAAATTTACCTCAATGGTAAAACCGATTCAACACACTTTAATTCCCATTCATAAATATCTTCCCCTTGAAAATATAGACAAAAACCTGTAAAAAGTTGAGAACAAATAGGACAGATTTGCCCCTTTGGTCGGTTGCAGCTCACTTCGATTCCCTTATTAAATTTCTAGACCCATTACACAACGCGGAACGCACGTTCGAATAAGATGTGCGCCCTTCCAGTTTGGGACATAAGGGAGTCAACTCTATGATTCTTGTGTACAGTTTGACTCCCAAAATGGAAGGGCGCGTATCATGTCCGAACGTGCGTTCCGCGTTGTGCAAACTGTGTTTAAACACTTCTAGCCGTGTTTATATCACACGTTTAAACATGGCCACGTGATGTCCTCTCGACCAATCAGAATGAATAAACTGTCCCAGGTATTTATGAATTATGTTTATAGATTCTACATGTATTCATTACTACAAATAAAAATGTTGAGGTTTGGGGCCTTTTCCAAATATTGGTTTGGGCTCAATTTTGGAGCAGTGTACATTTTGTACAGTGTTTCAAAATCAAATGGAGCCTGGAGCCGGAGACGGGGCCTGAGCCGAGGTTCGGAAAAGACCCCTTGGTCATAAAAAGGACTTTGTCTTTCTGCCCTGGGATGACAACTTCATCTCCACCACAACCAAAAATAAAATAAAAATCTAAAAGGCAACGTTAATTAGTGGAAAATCCTGACGTATCGCAGGCCTTGTTTTGTTTCTCCTGTTCCAGAAAATGGATCACGATTCTTGTTGATAAATCTTGTGTACCGTTCCCTCAGAAATCCATTGTTTTGGTGAAAAATGAGATGTGGCACGGCCAAATGCCATGACGAATTTGAAGGGTGTTTCCGGCAAGCTGAGACAGCCGAATGCTACACTTAAGGGGTTTGCATACATGTGAAGTACCGACAGTGTGTTTGTTCAACCTAACCCCTCAATATCGCAATCCCACTTCCTTCCTACCCTACTCTTATTCCCAATTTAAAATCTCATGGATTTCAGGATAAGAGAGCACTTTTGAGGCAATTTATGAATGGATGGCTCTTTCTTTATTAATTTCCCTTGAACACAGAGTTCTTTTTTTCTTTCTGCAAACAACTACATGTAGGTTGATCCACGGCTGTTACTAGGTCCCACTTTCATAGAGCTGCTTAAAGGTATTATACAAGATTGGTAGGAAAAAAACATCATTGTTTAGTTTTAGTCTGAAAGCTTATTGATTATGAAGTTCATACTAAAACCATTTTTTTTTGTGAATTATTTCCCTCTGAAATGAAGTCATATTAAAAGAAAACTGTATCTGAAAAACTTTAAAAACGCAGCAGTTGATTTTGGTTGTTATGACAATGTGTTTACATGCTGAAAATTGTGGCTGGTTTTTCACTATTTTCTCCTGACTTGCACAACGGATTAAGCCCAATTTTTCCCAGGTTTGTTATTTCATGTGTATGGTTGATCACACAAAACATGATCACTGTCTGCGATTATTTTATCGGCTCTACCAATTCTGTATAATACCTTTAAGCAGCTAAAAGTAGCTAAGCACAATGAAGTTGTGCTTACCAGAATAAGGTTACCAGCCAAAATACCATTCCACATATATCATCTGTGACTGGTATCCTGCTCAGGTTTGCTTAGCAGAACATTTTCAAGCACTATTTGCTGCTGAAGCGGCTGTATGAAATTGGGCCCAGGTAATTATTTCTCCTCCCAACTGCTATCGGGCGCGAATTTTGGTTGATACGCAAAAACAATTGGCTGCTCCGCACAAACCCTCCTTTTTTTTAACACAGTAGTTTCACAAAAAACATGAAAAGAAAATCATATAGAATGCTCCAAATTGCATGGTAGGGCTTTGAAAACCAAGAAAAACACCAAGTAGAAAACATTCAGAGGGCCTTGTTTCAATCCAGCACGTTTCGGCCAAATATCCCAAAATTTTGGCCCAGAATGCCCCACAGTTTTGAAAAAACCTTGGGAGAACCCTGAATACATATTTGGGTCTACAGGTATGGTAAAAGTTTGTTAAGCCATTGAAAAGAAACATTGAATGTTTGCCGGGGGTGATTTGTATGTACCTTACCTTGCATGATGTCAGAAGCATCATGGTAGATCTTTCTAGTATAGCTCTAGATGCGGCCATCTTGGCTTTCATCTTTCCATCTTTTAGATCCTATTGAATAAACAAAGAGTGAAACTATGGATAAAGAAAAACGATCAAACAATCTCTGCCCATCATGTATAAGGCCTGGAATTACATGTAGGCCACGGACGCCATAGCCTCTGTTGCTCCTGGTCTTGGCCTTGGTGCCCCTTCGGAAGTTTCCCATAGATTTTTAAGATTTTCCAATGGCAGTGCCCTTTGCAAAATGAAAATGGCCTTGCCCTCTTAAAGATGAAAATCCAGGCCTGATGTATTGACCAATGACAGTTGCAATACACTGATCCATTAAGCTCCGCCCCTTTAATGCATCAACCAAATCACAACCACAACTGCGTGCCCACAAGTCAGTCAAAAGTTTGATAAATTACTATACCAGCAAGATTGAAAATATTGTCATTGGGTGCGTTTGATTAGCTTCCCCGGGTCGACCCAGGTCTGACCCCAGGGTGTTCGAGTAACTTTGAATCATTGTTGTGGCTCATCCCGGATCAAACCCCAAGTAACCTGCTTGGGGAACAGGGCTACTTAGGTCTGACCCGGGTGCATAACTTCAGGACAAAAAAACTTCCTCAGGGCATGGCCGCCCTCTTTCATTTCAATTACGGACACTTTCAGGAACTTTGACACATATTTCACCCTTACAACAGCGACTTTTTGAGCATTATTGAAAGCAGTGTACTTTTGTATTAACCTGAGCTTGTAAAAGAAATTAACGAATAAGAATAATTATTTTATCTTTATTTTATCTGTTCATATTTATTTTACTCAATCTGGAAGAAATCAAAGTTCACATTTAGTTTTAAAAACTTTGAATCATGCAAGTCAACAACACAACCCTAAGTTCCAATGACTCAAAATACTTTTCTAAACTCTGTTTGCCTTGAGGTCGCACGGTGTCTTTAACGTTGTCTTGTTGTACAACAACTAACACATGACTCAAACACAGACAGGTTATAATACCATGAAAGGAATACAAGTGGTCTGACGACCACGTCTGCATCAAAAATCCCTTAGGAGGGATCTCACGTATAATGAAGTCATTCATCAGACCCAAGGAGTATATACTGGGTACCTTACCAGCCCCCTATGGCGATAGGTATAGATTTTTCCTAAGCAGAATCCAGAATTTGAACCTTCCTAACATACCCACATTCAGCTGCGTTGCAAATCAGACCAACCTGTAAGGTATTGATAGCCCTTCAATGTACATATGATCAACCCCATTGCAATGTAACACAGACATCCCCCCCCCCCCCCCCCATTGGCCTGACAATCCATAGGGCCCTACAGTAATGGACAGCAACTTAAAGCTTGGCATGGTTTTAGTTGTCCATGGTACGCTGCTCTATTTAATTCAGCACCCATCTTATTGAGCTGTCTTCTGTATCTACTCCCCCAAGCATGTTGTGTGTCAACAATCTATAAGGTGTCCTCGGGGATGGAAACTGTTGCTAAAAATAGCCATCCAGCCTCTTTTTTTTCTTTTTTCCCAGCAAAAGCTTCACTCTTGAGTTTCAGGCCTAGTTGGGAATACAGAAACACTGTTATCAGTCCAGCAAGCACATGGCCTTGTGTAGGACTAATCTGTCAAAGAAGTTGTTCATTTACCTGTATGTATTCCCACAAGAAGGTGTGTCAGCTGAATCTATTTTAGATTTCCTAAGGTCTGACAAACAATCCAATAACAATGGCTGCTATCCCACTAAACTCCAAGTACGTTCCAAACCCCCAAAAGAAAGACACTAAAAAGAGAATGACGGTGGGACTCTTTGCTACTAAAATGCCTCAGTTTAAAAGCACTCCAGGGTCCAATTTCATAAAGCCTGTAAGCCCCAAAACTTGCTAAGCACAAACAAAATCTTGCCCAAAAATTCCATAAGTTTACATTGTTGCAACTGGTGCCCCATTCATTTTTCACTTAGCGAAGAAATTTCCCAGTCAGTACTTTCTGCTTAAAAGCTTTATGAAATCACGCCTAGGTCATATGCAGTAATGTAACTCACATTTTGTCGATCCCCTGTTAGGTGAGCTAGCTCCACCATCTCTTTACCAAATTGGCTGAAGCACTGGACAAACTCTGTGAATGTCTTGGTGTTCTCGATCTTGTTCAAACTCTCTATGACCTGGACAACAACAAAAAACGAGACAAGAAATGAGAGACAATCATAGAAAGAATTCTTCATGTCCAGGGTTTGCCCTTAACTTTTTCAGTGACTATCCAGCAGGACCAGTAATAGCTTGTCATTCCACTGGTCCAAAAGCTTTTTCACTCAAGTCGATACTTTAATTCAAATGGGATGCTTTTCAACACCAATGAGCTAGCCAGCCGGACCACTTGGAATGAATTTTGACTGGTCCTCAGGTGATTTGACTGGCCTTTGGCCAGCGGACCACTGTTAAAGGAAAACGCTGATGCCCTACTTCCACAACCCTGCTTTACGCTCATTTTTGTCCGACTGTAAAATAGGCTCCGCCTCTTAAATGTACCGACCAATTAGACAGCTACGATTCTACCCCCTCTGGCCTTTGGACCAATTAGAAGAACCTGTCCTTGTACTCCTTCTGCCAAAAGTTTCAATTATTCAATGTTTTCTTATAAAATAGGCCGATCTCTGCCCCTCAATCACAGCAGCGAATCTGAGCTTAAAAAGTGAACAAAATTCCAACAACTTACAATCCCACTGCAAAATGTAAAGAAGCTGCTGCCATTTTGAAACTTGCGTTGTGCATTTTGTGTACGGCACAGTGCACTGGATTGTTGATCAGTGGGGGGGGGGGGGACCACACATGTCCATTCACGTGGGCACCCTTGCCAAGCAGTTAATATGGTGGGCAAGGCTTAGCAGATCAGTCTATCATATTTTTTTTTTCTAGAATGTAACTCTAGAATAATAAAGGCTTGAATCTCCAGCGGATGGAAAAAGGAAAAATCAAGGGGAAACAAGCAATAATACTATTTCAACTAAAAGTAGATGATGGAGCTGATTGAAAACAAACACACAGGCTTCAGTTTGTAATAAGCATCCAATCCTTTCTGTACATCCACAATCAGCTGGTTGTTCTGTGACAATGTATTGAATTCAATGTGGTAAAAAATTGAATATTTCTGTCCATGTTAAAAAGGCCCAAGATTGTGTTTCGCGATATTGAGAAACTGGAGTCATCGTGACAGAAATGGGGGGATTCACACTGACGATACAAGTCAGACGTCCCTGTGTATAACAACATTCACTCAATATCATCACTGTTTCTTCTTCCGCCTACATACAGCGTCCTACAGACAGCTACAGTTCTACCCCTGTGTGTTAAGAGCCGTTGTACATTTCATGAGCAAATTGTTCAAGTAATAAACCACATTACATGGGAAGCCATTTCCCTTATGGTTTATTACTTGATATTCAGAATTCTTTGAATCCTCTTAAACTGATCTCGTTACAATGCTGCTTCCCAGGTTATATTGTAAACTGGGTGTGATCCCTGGCTATACATGTACAGCAGTATGACTTCTGACAGGTGCCCCCCGCCCCCCAAACAAGACATTGACAAAACAGGGAGATTGCCAACATATGGCTAGATAGCTCAGTTGGTAGAGAACCGGCATGTAAACCCAAAGCCGCACGTTCAAATCCTGCTCTGGTCAATTTGTCTTTGTTCATCCCAAAATTGAGCAAATTATTCACTCAAGGTTGTACAGGTGTGTGGAGAATCAAACATTCCCACTAAATTTGACTCAAAACTTTAATTGCTCCTTACTAGCTGGTAAAGTTCATCTACTTGTTTCACTACACATCGAGTGGGGAATGCTCAATTAAGTACCAGTATCCTATAGGCCTACTGCTTAAACACATGCTGCTCAGAAATCTTGCTAAACACATTTAGTTGCCAAGAATAAGGTAACCAATCAAAAACAGCACGTTACAGAGGATTTGGGCTTATAACCTGCTTAATAGCAAAACTAAATCTGCTTATCGGAGTGGGGCAGAATAACATTGGCTTTCTAAACTGAATAAAGAAGCCATAAGGCACGTACACTGCTAGACATGGGATAGCCATATCGACACAGTGAGAGAGAACGACGGTATGCTTTACGGACAGCGCTAACCCAGACTATGCCTCAGACATGGAGATGATTATGTCATTGATTACTTCACAGGCAATCGATCACACTACACATGAATACTAGAGAAGCATGATCCTACACCTCCATAAGACCAGGCATATATATATATACAGCATGTTACAAATGGCTAGCGGCTCTTGCAATTTCTAGTATTTATACTTTCATCAAATTTTACGTTTTGTAAACAATTTTAAATGTTACTAGAGGGGAGTGTAAGACACAAGGAAAGACAGAATAAAATCATTATTAACATAGCCAACTTTGTGTAGCCAGCTACATTTTCTTGTATACCATACATATAGCTCGTCTTTTTCTGAAGGATCAAACACAGAAAAAATAACCTTAACTCCATATGAAAATATAACACAACAATAAAGAAATCAATCATTCAAGATCAAAAAATAACATTACAAATTAAACCTCCTGATATGAAATCACCTGCGGAAAAAGCAAATTCCAATCAAACCCACCTGCACGAAAAAAAACAACGCTGCGGCCGGTTTGTGTTAATATTATATTCCTGTTAAATTAAGCAAATATCCTGCGTCTTTGATTTGAAAACATCCTTCTGAAGAGTGGTATATTGACGTGACATTTGAAAGGTTGGCAGTGTTTATGATCTTATCCAAACAAGATGAAAGGAAAGGCGTCCTTCTCACTCTGTTTAGCTCTTAGGGCTAGAAACGCATCAGGCTTGTTGAGATCCGAGAAGCTTTCCGTGTCAGGTCTTCGACTCAGAGAGTGTAAGCTTTCCATGCGAGTGTAATATTGTTGCAGCTCTTCACAGAAGAGTGTCCGATGAATGGCAAATAAAACTCAAGATTCTAGAATCAAATTGCTGAAAGCCTTATCTATTGATAACAACACAACAAATACTTGTATGAAGGGCACTTGTTGAAGGTGGAAAACAGTCTGTGAAATTTTTTCAGTCATGGTCATGGACTTGATTACTTTTCAAGAAAAAAAATTTTTCTTTTCATATAGATCTATTGCATGACATCCTTGAATACAATTATGTGCTCATAAAGTAAATAAGTCTGCTTTTACAAGAGTTAATTTCCGTTAATGAGTAAATATTAAGATAGCTTCTAAAACTTCAAGAGCTCTGAGGCACCATAGCTTTAAGTTATATCCATGTGAAGTGCAATACGCAATTATTGTTCAGCGTTCCTAATGAAAAATGTACTTATTACTTAAAAGGCAAAGTATACCTTTGGTTTTTGGAACCATTCGATTGTTTTAATCCTATATAAATGAAGTATGTAATAAAACTAACGTGTGAAAATTTCATTTCAAAATGTGTCAGCATTTTTGAGATCTCACTGAAAATCTGGAGCAGTCATGTCCACGCAGGATGGAATAATCCGTAATTGGATTTGAGAAATGTTCATGCAGAAACGTTTCCTAGATTTAAATATTTTTGAATCCCTTTCTATAAAACCACATTCCTTAAAATGGAATCATTTCTCAAAATGTTATACAATATCAACAGCTGTAGTGCTTCTTACCAAGTCAGTTTTTTATGGTCATTAATTTTTAGAGTAGGCCCTAATAACCAAAGGTATACCCTCCCTTTAAATGAAGTAAAGCCCATTACATACCCAGCAAGAACATAAATGTTTGTGCATTGTAGTCTACAGTTTAATGCACTCTTTTCTGCAGTGGTACATATTATGCATGTACATGTACATATCTGCTGGGTACAATTAGGCCTATAAATCAGTGTTTCTGATTCTGACCAAAGGAATTTGAATCTGAATAAGCAATTAATAATTAATATTAAAAAAAAAAAAGCATAGAATAATGGAAATTGTGAGCTGCATTCCCACCCAAGTTTATGTGTGGATTTTACTTCCGCAGAACCCATAAAGCCGTTAGTGTGGGATCAACTTCGTCCCTAAGGTGTGTCGAGCAGTACGAGGTTGACCGCTCTCTCACCCTGGTATTTGGATCATTTGCATATCCAAAATTTTGGATATGTATGCAAATTAGAATAGTCTGGCTGTGAACATGGTGAATACTGAATGAGTACAACTTAACATGTTTACGTTAGACTTTTGTACACCAGTCGTTGTCCAATCAGGGTCCAAGTAAGGAGTTTCCCTCCCAGGGTTTACTATTGTAAACATGGTTGGAAATAAAGTAAACCATGGGGACGAGGTTGGTGTGGGATGAAATGAAAATTAAATGTTAGTTCTCCGAAGTTGAACACTACACCTAAGTTCATAAAGCGGTTAAATTTAGACAAATTTACTGTATTTGCCAAGGAAAAAAGTTGCAGTGAAATACAGTAACAACGGTTCTTTGCACTGAATACTGAAGGTTTGCCATTTTGGATTATCCACATGTATGATACGTTGCATGTCTTAGCTCAATGTTCGTGCAGTTCCAGTAACATGACGCGGGAATGCAAGTGTTCCAGCATGGCGAGCAATTGAAATAGTGACATCCTAGTGGTAAGCTGCTTCATGAAATAGCGTCAGGGTGTATAGTGTTTAAGTTTAGATTTCTTCATCTAGGTTGTAGTACTCCCTTCTCAACCCGCCCCCCCCTTTCCTCCAACCAATCATGTCAGACATCTTAGAATGTCTGATCAAAAGGTCATAGCCTGTGGGACGATCGAAGCTGTAATCGAAGTTCCCACGTTTGAATAATAAAATTGTGAAATAATACAAGCACTAGAGTTTAACGGTGGTTCACCCCCAAGGCAAAAAATATTCAGCCAAAGGCATTGGCTTTCTCTCTGTCCTATTTCACAATTTGTGGGTAGGTGGGGGAAAACGAACATGGGTAAAAAAGTGTACGACTTTTCAAGAAATTGCAATATTTATGAAAAGCAAAAATCTGAATACTCCCCCCAAACAAAATAATAATAGTAACAAATAAATAAATAAAAAAAGTAAAAAAATAATAAAATAATAATAATAATAGTCTATCAAGTAAAAGCTCAAATAACAGCTGGACGTTTTGGAAGACTTCATTGCAAATTTAGAAGGCATCGGTATAACAAAACCTGGATACCAAAAAGTACATGTATCTGCTATATGAAGACACATCACACACTGGACCTGTTCTCTGGAACAAACTACCCGATCCTATCAGGAACACTGTTCCTCTGGAAATTTTCAAAACAGAATTGAAGACACTGCTCTTCACACATACGTACTGTGTCTAGTTTCTTAGCATTGAGTTTTCACAATGTTTAATCAGTGTAAATCTTTTTTCATCCTGCTGTAGCGCCATGAGTAATGTATTTTAGAATGTGCACTTTATAAATCCATCTATTTTTTAAGCTATTATATGTATGCATGGAGGAAGATTTAAATTTGTACAACAATTTAAACGATTTTTCAAAAGAATTTTTCATTCACACTTGACAAGAAGGTTCCATCAAATCCATGACTTCCAGTCACACTTGTACAATGGGGGGGGGTTTCTTTAAACCTTATATCCCGTCTTCACCCATTCAATATCTTTAATCTCATGCCAATCATTTCCCTCAATGTCACACCACATAATATCAACCTTTCAAGTCATAAAATATTCATCAATATCATCCTAATAAGTAATCGTCTTTTCTACCTACCCTCCAACCATAACTATAAAAAAATAAGGAAATAAATCCCTTTTAACTACATCAGAAACCCCAAATCAAAACAACAAACAAACAAAAACAAATCTGAAGTATGAAGTGAAGTCAGTATTAGGCCAATGAAAATTGAATTTATGACGAGAATTTTTTCATTATTCATTATTTTTCACCCTTGTCAAAAGTTATGAATTACACGTACACCATAGCTCTACGATCTACTTACATGTACATTAAAGGCACTGGACATGCTTGGTAATTGCCAAAGACCAGTATTCTCACTTGGTGTATCCCAACATATGCATAAAATAACAAGCCTGTGAAAATTTGGGCTCAATTGGTCATCGAAGTTGCAAGGAAATGATGAAAGAAAAAACACCCTTGTTGTACAAATTTGTGTGCTTTCAGATGCCTTAAAAAGGCTTCTGGCCTGAAGTCTTTTAATATTTTAGTGAGAAATTACCTCTTTCTCAAAAACTACGTTACTTCAGAGGGAGTCGTTTCTCAAAATGTTTTATACTATCAACAGCTCTCCGTTGCTCGTTACCAAGTAAGTTTTTATGTTAATATATATTAAGAGTAATTACCAAACGTGTACAGTGCCTTTGAATGAGGATGATAAAACCATGATTATGCTCCAACGGTCGGCTACACAAGAAGAGAATTTCAGTGACAGCAAAGACAGACATACACATACTTTATTAAAAAAGGCCAGCCAAATGGAAAGTACATACAGACTATTTGTTGGAAAATAGGGACATGAGTTGACTGAAATAACATTATTTCTATATTTGTGTATGCCTTTCTTTTGAAAGTAATAACAATGAATGTTTTCCATGCAAGGTCAACATTCCATACTGGCATTGACAAGACACTAAATAAACTTTCACCGGCCTTACTATCATCTACCCTCCCCTCCTGTCCACATCATCAAAATGATTTTTCAAGAGAGAAAACAAAGTTTCCCAAAACATTATCTCCATGTATGACATGTCTTGTGTTGATTTTGATGAAGAATGAAGAATGAAGTCAGAAGTCACACCAGATCAGTGTCATTTGGAATGCTATGGCTGTCATTTCTCAGCGTCATATGAAAAATGGGATAATGTAATCAATGAAAATTCTACAAATTGCTGCATATTTTCCCAAGGTTAGAAAACCATCGCATATTTCAAGCATTACAATGTGAAGGAGATTGCAACATCATATACGGTATTGTAACTCTGATGAAAACAAAATTTGGTAGAGATTTTAAGTCATGGCTACTTAAATATGACTGGCACCCTGAACAAAGATATTGCCAAAATAGCGCCGGTTTGTTAATCCGGAGGTCGCAGGTTCAAATTCCACTCTAGACAATTTTTCTTTGCTCCACCCAAAGATATTTAAAATTTACCCAGTCAGTTTCCCTTGTGGTTTATTGTTTGCTTCTTCAATTTCATGACATTATAGGGTTTACACTGCACAGAGTCACAGAGTCTGTTAATCTGCTTCAATGTTGACAGTGTCTTAAGTTTTACGTCTTCATCAGGGAGTACTGTTATAAACCAAACGAATCCGACCGTCTCCAACGTATCATCTCAGTTGTGTGCTACTTGTGACTCAATCCCTTTCCATGGATTATGAAGGTAGACCTCCATGCCTTAAGGTTATTTGTAGGTAAAGTGTCCGTTAAATTACAGTTAATTGCAGAACTTACACTGTATACTGTCCATTATAATGGCCTATTATCTGCTTATGACCCAATTCAACTGACGTCATCTCCACACTAAGGCCCTATCAGAACTGGCGGCTACAGCTACGGCTATGGCTGTTGCTAAGGGTGTTGCTATGGGCGTCCTATACTTCAACGCATGATGACGCGGAAATCTTAGCCGTAGCCATAGCTGTAGCCGGCATTTCGGCCACGGCCTAAATCTTAGTTGCACCATTTTGGGGAGTCAGTGTCCCTGCGTCTTTTGTGTTGTGTGCGTTGGGCAACATGCCAGCGTTCACATGCTCACCACATCTTTCAGTGTCTTTTGTTTACATACCATTTGCCTCCCAAAATGGCAGACCCTGGGCAGACAGTAGCCACGTGTGGTGTCAGTGTAAGGGGTTCAATAAGCACAGAATCTTTTTCAGACAAGACACAAGATGTGATATACACCATTTATAACTGGTTCCCACCTACCTTTTGGTAGTGTACAGTATTGGCCTCTTGCATCAACATCACACACTCTCACTGTCTGCCAGGCTTAACATTTTTAGGAATCAAATTACATGTACAGAATTACGGTAAGCATGTAAACGTCGCAAAAAATGCACACTACACTGCAGTGTTCTCCACATACACAAGGTAGCGTATTAGGACGATATGCGCAAATTACTTGTCGATATGCGCGAATTCCAGCCGATACGCAAACAAAACCACAAATTGACCTTCCAATCAAATTTACAAAAATCATACAGAAACCATTTAGAATGCCCCAAATTGCACAGTGGGGCTTTTAAAACCAAAGATAAAACACCAAGCAAAAAACATTCTGAGGACCTCGTTTCAATTCAGCGTGCTTAGGCCAAAAGCCCAAAATTCGGTTCAAGGATGCCCCCCAGTTTTAAAAAATCCTGTGGAAAATCCTACACTGTATAACACACAGGGGACATCGACTTTAAAATGGCGCAACCAAGACTATTGTGATCATGATGACGTCAAGTGAAATCAGGTCAATAAATAGTAATATGATTTTCCAGCACAATTTTCCTAAATTTCGTCGTTGGAAATTATGCAGTAAATTCTCCTCAAAAAAATGCCATCCCTTGCAGTCGCCACAAAAGATGTTGATAAAACGGAAGACTCTTCAATGTCAGTTCCATGTTTATGCAACACACACATCAGGATCTCATTACAATGCCAATATCACACAGGGCCCGTGTTACGTACATACCCCCACATCAAAAGTCAAATTAATATGAATTTGTAATTAAAAATTGCAAAGACAAGTGGCGACGTGGGGGCGTCAGCAAAAGCTGATGCAGGAAACCTGTAACCTTCTTTGGTTCATCCACTCTAGGCAGGAATTTGCGAGCAGAATGAACTTAAAGATGCATGTCAGGTCCTGCTTGGGTTATATTGGCAACAACTCTTGATTCTTCTACCTACTGGTTACTTACTCTCTTTGAATCATGATAAGGTACAGTATGAGTATTTTTGGGGGAAAAACTGCTGCTACTGGTATGGTTACTCTTTGAAATCAAGAAAAGGTATAACACAGCTAATGCTGGCAAAATTGTTATGCAATACCACTCCTGTTTGTTTACTCTTTTTGCACACAACCATACATTGTAAAATTTGCCAAACATACGTTGAAAGTTCAGCCTGTGAATACTGTAGTTTAGTTCATCAAAATTTTGTTTTTTAAATCTGTCATGCAATCTGACAGGTTTTTTTATTGTCTTTGATCAAGAAGTTTCAAAGTGTACCCAGTGTATCCTGAACAATAACTATCCTTTTTTAACAAACAATAATCCCCTCGGAATAAATGAAGTATGCATTACAGGTTGATTTTCACACGGATTATCCCAATTAATACTATTACCCCTACTAGAACCCCTTCTCCCAATCAAGATACAAATGGTTCAAATTCAGATACTCCTCTACAGAATGCTTACATGGGGATCAGGTTGGACCCAATTCAGGCACCCCTCTACAGAATGCTTACATGGGGATCAGGTTGGTCCCAATTCAGGCACCCCTCTAGAGAATGCTTACATGGGGATCAGGTTGGTCCCAATTCAGGCACCCCTCTACAGAATGCTTGTATGGGGATCAGGTTGGTCCCAATTAAGGCACCCCTCTACAGAATGCTTACATGGGGATCAGGTTGGTCCCAATTAAGGCACCCCTCTACAGAATGCTTACATGGGGATCAGGTTGTCCCAATTAAGGCACCCCTCTACTGAATGCTTACATGGGGATCAGGTTGATCCCAATTAAGGCACCCCTCTACAGAATGCTTACATGGGGATCAGGTTGGTCCCAATTAAGGCACCCCTCTACAGAATGCTTACATGGGGAATCGGGTTGGACCCAATTAAGGCACCCCTCTACAGAATGCTTACATGGGAATCGGGTTGGTCCTAATTAAGGCACCCCTCTACAGAATGCTTACATGGGAATCAGGTTGGTCCCAATTCAGGCACCCCTCTACAGAATGCTTACATGGGGATCAGGTTGGTCCCAATTCAGGCACCCCTCTACAGAATGCTTACATGGGGATCAGGTTGGTCCCAATTCAGGCACCCCTCTACAGAATGCTTACATGGGGATCAGGTTGGTCCCTATTAAGGCACCCCTCTACAGAATGCTTACATGGGGATCAGGTTGGTCCCAATTCAGGCACCCCTCTACAGAATGCTTACATGGGGATCAGGTTGGACCGTTATAAAGCACCCCTCTACAGAATGCTTACATGGGGATCAGGTTGGTCCCAATGCAGGCACCCCTCTACAGAATGCTTACAGGGGGATCAGGTTGGACCATTATAAAGCACCCCTCTACAGAATGCTTACATGGGGATCAGGTTGGTCCCAATTAAGGCACCCCTCTACAGAATGCTTACATGGGGATCAGGTTGGTCCCAATTCAGGCACCCCTCTACAGAATGCTTACATGGGGATCAGGTTGGTCCCAATTCAGGCACCCCTCTACAGAATGCTTACATGGGGATCAGGTTGGTCCCTATTAAGGCACCCCTCTACAGAATGCTTACATGGGGATCAGGTTGGTCCCAATTAAGGCACCCCTCTACAGAAAGCTTACATGGGGATCAGGTTGGTCCCAATTAAGGCACCCCTCTACAGAATGCTTACATGGGGATCAGGTTGGTCCCAATTCAGGCACCCCTCTACAGAATGCTTACATGGGGATCAGGTTGGACCCAATTCAGATACTCCTCTACAGAATGCTTACATGGGGATCAGGTTGGTCCCTATTAAGGCACCCCTCTACAGAATGCTTACATGGGAATCAGGTTGGTCCAAATTCAGGCACCCCTCTACAGAATGCTTACATGAGGATCAGGTTGGTCGAGTGATTTTCTTTCCTTTCTTTCACCTCTGTTGACTCCGGTTCGAATCCCACCTCGGACCGGAGCCTCGCTAATGGATTGTGTTTACAGTCCCTACCTAATTGCTTGGGTTTGCCCTTGAGTTTTCCTCCCTCATCTAAAACTGTGCATTTCTTCATCATCTTCTTCACACAGGTATCTTCAGGCCTACATAATTCTAGTCGCTTTTAAGGATCCCTTGGTTTTATTACTGAAGCGATTTCAATGAATAAAATAAATACGCCCCCCCCCTTTAATTCCGCCTTTAAGTATATATGCTACCTTTTACATTCATCTACTCCAGCTATGTACCTTTAAAAGCTGCAGGATAGTCAAGGACATTTTTTACTTGGGTGTACGGTAGTCTAATGTAGTCTTAATTATCAGAAAGCAATATCACAAGTGTGTTTAATAAATGTCATTGGTGCATGAATCATGTAAGATACGCTCTGTAAAATGCGACATCAACCATGGCCGAACATACACGCAACGGTTTCCATTTTCTTTGAAGCGGTATTGTGTGTTTTCTGTTTATAATTAGTCTTTCTGTTTTTCACATTAAGCAGCACAATCGCCTGGAATCAGATGAAACTCTATATGTGTCATGTGTGGGAATGCAAGGGGTGAACTGAACTTTTGATGGGTCTATTAGAAAGGGTTTCTTTTTCAGGACTTAAAGGTGGAGTCATACTTTGGTAAAGACCCCTGATAAAAAAAAGTGTAATATTATTATCTAAAAGCCTACTTGTTATAAAGATGGTAATGGTAGTAAGCAACCTGTGAATCGATTTCATCTGAAGCGCCACCGTTGATTAAAATTCAATAAAAGTATGTCAAAAACAAATTGAAATTCCAAAGATCTTCTTAAGGTGTTTTTTTAAGATTCAAATTTCTGTGGTGTCCGCTTGTGAATGCTGCAGCCAGAGATACGGTTGGTACCCGCTGTCACCTAACTAACATGACTAAAGGTGTATTGATTCCACGTTCTTGATGAAAATACCATGACAGTTTTTTTCTGCTCTCTCAAAAAAGACACTGTATTCAACTGAAACTTTCACAGGTGACTTTTATAGTACCTTTCTTCACAATGTTGCCTATAAATCAGCATTACGTTGACCAAAACCAAATGGGCAATTCCATGGAAAGGTGGACATTACATGAAAATTTCAACTTCTAGTTTTGCATTGTGAATTTTTTTTTTTTTTAAAGCTTTAAGATTTTTCAAAATATGACCAAAATTGTTTTCAGGACAGTTTGTGCAAAAAATCCATGAAAAAATGGTAATTAGAAATGATATGATATTTCAAAGTAAATAATGGAACAAAACCAAGCTAGATGATTAATTATATTGTTATAAGTCACGTTTCTTCCCAGAAAGAAAGTTGATATTTCATCGCTGCTTAATTCTACGCTTGGGAATATTATGCATTAGAGACATTGTAACGCGAGTTACCGAAACACCTACTTTTTCCTCTAATAATTTTTTAAAACTAAATGAAATGGTGAGATTCATTATTTTCTAATTACACCCAATACTTTAACTTCCTATGATGCCATTTTCTGCTAATTCATCCCTATATTTAAAAAATAAGCATCTAAAGGCTGTAACACGAGTTACCATGTAACGCAAGTTACCGTAGGTAACGTGAGTTACCACCAGTTTGATGCAGTTTTTCAATACAAATTCCATAAATACTGTAGTGTACAGCTGGTCGGAATATCCAATGGAATCATACCGGATGCATCCAACATTTTATTCACAACATAAATGTACATAAGTTGTACGTGCACCATACTTATACTGTATGTACGGACATGCCAGTGTGTAGCTGGATGAGTTAGTTAGTCATTACATAAGTGGGTAATCCTACTTGTTATCAATTTGTTTTATGTAGTACATGTTGCAAACTTGACATGAACTTTAGATATGCATGTAATGAGGCTTCGTTTTTTCGCAGACAAGCTGTAACGCGAGTTACCGTAACGCGAGTTACCGACATGAGAGATCCTTTCTGATATTTTATCAATAGTTTTGTTATTATTTGAATGTAATCATGCATCATACATGCCTATGTCATAGAAACACAGAAAAGTTTCCATCAGGGTTGCCCAGTTTGAGGAGAATTTGAAAACATAGCTGATGTGTTTTTATGCTATGTCTTTTGTATGTAACATGAGTTACCGAAAATAAAGGTGTTGCCAAAAGAAGACAAAAGGTGTTTTTTGTTTTTGTTTTTAATTGGGGGGGGGTTGTTAATCATAACTCTTATAATGTTCCTCAGAGAAATTCTTTTTATCTGACCTCAAAACAAAAGAATACCAGCCCAAACATTCATGGAACTACCCATTAAATGTAACGCGAGTTACCGTGGAATTGCCCAAATGATGATTCTACCTTTCAAGAATGTGAACAACTTTGGAAAGATTGGAAACGAGTCCCTTACATAGAAATATTTCTGAAATGCTATAGTTTTTGACAAATGAGTAGCCTACGTAATTTTGATATTGAGAGTCCAAAATCCAAAGTTTGAAAATGGTAACGACTCCGATGACTGATAAAGCTAAAAACATTTACAGGTTTGTTAATTCATGTATGTGTTGGGCCACACAAAGGGTGATTGCACAGAGCTGCTTAAGCAGATAAAATATTGCTTCACATTTTTCTGCTTAGCACAACTAAGCAGGATGCCAGTTAAATGTTGTCCACGTAAAATGGTATTTTAGCTGGTAACCGTATTCTGGTAAGCATAATTTTGCTGTGCTTAGCAACTTTTTATGCTTAAGCAGCTCTATGAAATTGGGCCCTGGTCTTTGACAATTACCATTGCTGGCCTTAGGCTTTGAAAACAAACTTTTTGAAGCTTTTAAGAAAATTCATTTACTGTGTTTTTATTTCTGTTAAAATCTTTACTTTCGGCCACTTTTGATTTATCATCAGAACAGCAATTTAGAATTTTGATTGTGCGTAACATTTAATTTCAACAGGGTACATTTCAGTAGAAAATACTTAACTTTTAGTAAACTGACAGCTTTTCAGACAAAATGTTCTAGACTGCAGTCAACAAAAGAAATTTGTTAACGCCAACACATATCATCAGTGATGAAAACTAAAAACAAACTATAGTCAGAAAAATTGAACCGAATAAATCAGAATGAATTTTGTTCCCTTAAAAAATAACCAATGGGAAACAAAATTTGAAGGAAAAAACAGTAACCACATGGGTAAAAAATAAATTAAATAAAACAACCTTTTGGAAGTCTCAATTTTGTTAATTAGATTCAAAGGCAACGGTGACAGAATCCAACAGAATAGAAATAGAAATACATGGACAATGAGGCAGTTTCCTGGCATGACCTTAATTTATTCATATCATTTGATTTTCCAGCACTACAATTACAGACAATTCATGACTGCATAATGTCAAATGATAACAAGGATCAATCCAAACACCCAGGATTTCCGCCCTTGTTTATTTTGCCTCTTCTTGTCCAGTAATTAATGAAGCGTGATGTTGACACTATTCCCAGTGATGGATTAAAACCATTTCATCATCCTATTCACTCCTAAACTCACAAGAAAGTGCCTTCTCATTAGTTAATTTCTAGAGGCCCAAACTTTCATGACAAATATCTCCAGGGGGCGGTATTTAGGGCAGGGGATGTGTTGACACAGGGACCATTGCGATGGAGGTGAGAAAATTTTATTCCGACTTACATCCATCCGAGATGTCCTCTCTATTTTCCTCTCTCTCTTCTTCAGAGCAAGGACCCCAAAATGATTTAGTGCAGTCATAATTTCAGCCTGCCTGCAGTTGTGCATCGCCAATGAGTTCAGAATATTGCCCATTGCACACTGCTTGGGAAGACATGTGGCCCATAGCACTTCGGCTTGTCAAAGGCAATCTTGCAATTTTCCAATTTAGGGTGATTTCACAGTTTTGCGAGCAGGGAATGACTACTGCTTGAAAGCTTTATTAAGAGTCAATCTACCCCACCTTCAGTCTTTCAAGAAAACAAAAAAAACCGAAGTGTCGGTCTTATTCCTTCCAATTTAGGAACATTAAAGGATAGGTATGTTCAATTCAGAAGAGCACATTTCTTTCAATTCTCCATCCATTTCCAAGAAATGAATCCGTCGGACTTCATTACATTTTCTGTACTGATTTTGGTATACATCCAGTGTCGTCAACATCCCCTCAAGTTTAAACCCTGAAACATACTAGTTTCATAAATGAAGTGTTTGTCATGACCAGTGAGTCACAAGATTTACAATTTTAATATTTTTTACGAGGTGACAAATCCGAATATGCCACTTATATTTTGGCCTACAAACCACATGTAAACGTAGGTAGCAAAGGTACATTGCCACTGACAACTTTTGCATTTTCATTAAGTGCCAAATCTATATTTACATATACGATACTTTTTCACAAGGGGACAAGTTCCAGGGTGCCGTGTTTTGAAGACAGCTCACAGCGAGTACATCTTGTTTGTACACTTTCACAAAATGATCAAGAAGATAAGCCATGTTTGAATTGATGGCTACAACTACGGCTACAGCTGGATCACCAAGTCATCGTGTTTTGAAATATAGAACATTAGCAACACCCTTAGAAACCGTCATATTCATAGCTGTAGCCGCCAATATATTGTGCAAGTCTCGCACACAACGAAGATTATATATTTATATGAAATCAAATATTCTTTTTAAATTATATTTATACCAAAATTCTTGAAAATACAAATACTCATAGCAAGTTGTTATGAATAAATTTTCAATATTTGTATAATACAAATAGTTTGTTCAAATTCACATTAAAACAAAATTTTAACTTGAGACAAGGATGCTTATTGTTAGAAACCCTATTGCCTGAATGTGTGCGTCTGTTAATGACAAAATGCCCGTCAGTTGGGCAGCATTCAAGTAACCGCACAAGTAACCGAAAACGGAGGTCAAGTCTTATTCTCAGGTTTTCTTCGCTATTTTGTTAAATTGGTTTTTACTTTTATATTGTTTATCACTTAGTATTACATTCCAAACAACATATATAATTTTCATAGCCATAAACTCTGTTAAACTAAAATAATTTACAAAACAAAATCCCGCCCACGTAAAACTCCATATGGTTTGGACCACAATGGTCTTGGAAATTATTCAAGTATGTGCGAAACTTGCACAGTCTATTGGTGGCTACGGCTACGGCTACAGCTTGATCACCACATCATCATGCATTAGCGTATAGAACATCCTTAGCAACACCCTTAGAAACAGTCATAGCTGTAGCCGCCAATTCTGATACGGCCTTAGTAGCTAATTAGTCCATACAAACTGTAGCAATGATAAAACCTGTTGACTTTGTATTAATAATAATAATACGCAGTTCTTATATAGCGCTTTATACTCCAGGTGGGTGTCTCAAAGCGCTCAGTATTTTTCCTACAAGATAAGTGGAGTTACGTGTTGAAGTATGAGACCTATTCCTTTGCATAGCACCATGTAATGGCTTACAAGGTGCTGTGGCACAAGGTGCTATGGCGCAATATGCAGCCAATCAAACCAGGAACACCGGGGCGAACCCCTTCTCTTTACGATAAGTGCACTGGGTTCTTTTACGTGCATTACACACCACACGGGACCTACCGCTTACGTCCCATCCGAAGGACGAAGCATGTGGTTAAGTGTCTTGCTTAAGGACACAAGTGTCACGACTGGGATTCGAACCCACACTCTGCTGATCAGAAACACCAGAGCTTGAGTTCAGTGTTCTTATCGGCTCGGCCACGACACTCCACAATGTTTAATTGATATCATAATTGGATGAGGGATAAAGAATATCATTTTGATTTTACCCGTACACCATTGTGTGATTTAAGTACTTAATACTCGATTCTTTCCGAGTGCTGCAGAAAATAACCTCCACAGTCTACATGAGTGGGCTTCAAACCCAAGATCCCGCATCCTACAGCAGGTGTCTTAACTGCTTGACCACCACTGTGCACAGTGGCAAGTGAACAGTTTGAATCCTGTAATTAGCAGTCCAAAATAATTGACAATCAGCATCCAAATTGTTTGAAATTCTTAATCCAAAAATGAGACTTTAAAGGATCTGTATACGTTTGGTAATGACTTTGACAACTAATGGCAATAAAAAACTTACTTGGTAAGAAGTACAGCAGCTTTGGATAGTATAATGCCTTTTATAAAACTTTTCATTTAGAAGTACTGCGGTTATGGAAAATAAAATCACTTTTTATCCCCAAAAATTTGAATCTGAGAGACAGTAACGTTTCTCAGATTGTGTATTCCAATTGCAGATTATTCTTCCTGCGTGGACATAACCGTTCCAGATTTTCGGCAATATCTCAAAAACGCTACCACCTTTTGAAATGAAATTTCAAAGGTTAGTTGTAAGGTATAAATCTACAACTTTATAGGATTGAAACAAACAGTGGGTTCCAATTACCAAAAGTAAACAAACCCTTTAAATACACTTCAAGTCTGTTCAGTGTCATACTAATTAGCAAAGTGCAGCTACAAGCCTGGGCCCAGTTTCATAGAGCTGCTTAAGCAGAAAATATTACTCAACAATTTTCTGCTTAGCAGAGATGAGCAGGATACCAGTCACAAATTGTACACGTGACATTGTAGTTTGGCTGGTCACCTTAGTTTGGTAAGCATAATTTTGTTGTGCTTAGCTACTTTTTGTGCTTGAGCAACTCTATGAAATTGGGCCCTGGTGTCAGGCAAGGCTTGTTAACCGTGTGATCAAACAAGCAGAATAATCGTGCACATCACAGTGGATATGTATAATGTACCTCCAGGTTTGCAAAATGCCAATCCTTGACACAGAACTACTCTGCATTTCCCTGACTACCCCAACAAACGCTCATCTTTAGCCAGAATGCACCACACTCGAATTTCACTACAGAAACACCGAGACGGGTTACATGTAGCTTTCTGTAAAGCCTTCAAGCTAATTTCCTTTCAATAGCTGGGTACCTGCTGGCCTGTAAAATTACGGCAAACATGTCAGCGTTGACCCTTCCTCTGATCCATCAATGAGCAGAGTAGATAATTAAAAACTCATCCATGCACATAGAAACACAGTAGAAGGCGTTATACCTATGCTGCTAATCTGTAGTCTCTTACAAAATCATTCGTTACTGAGAGTGTTGTCCAAGCTGCCTAGTTTCAACGGTAACGACAGCGTCGGTTCGAATCCTGGCCATGCAGGTTCTATAAAAGAAACTCTTATAATTGCTACACAATATGGACAGCGCATAAAGATGACAGTGTGGTACAGACAAATCTGTTCACCTACACTATACATGTAACAGAACTCATCAGACACTTTCAATCATTGGTGACACAATAGAATGTGGGTTCGAATCCTGGTCATGCTGGCCCTAAGACCGACTATTGTAATTGCTTCATCCTCTGGTAGACAAATCTGTTCACCTACACTTATAATATGTAACAGAACTTACAATAGACTTTCAACAAAAGAAGAACATCAGTTTTTCAAGCAAGTGGCTCTAAAAACAATACAGAAAAACAAGCTTTTGTTTTATTTTTATAGTTGCATGGTCCGATTTTTCACTGACATTTTTTGTCCTCTCTTTGAATGAATTTTGACAGATGATGCTGCTCCAAAACAAAAAAACACACAAAACTTTTGCATTTGCCACGGACAATGCACAAAATATATGTAACAACTAACATGCAAAATTGTTTTTACATGGCAGATGGACATGAGATATTGTCGGGATCTCGACAATAATTTACATTTAGTTTTTAAATAACTACCACTTATCTTTGGCGTTTTTTTCATGCAATACCTTAAATGAAAGCTTATAATATTCTTGAATCTATAACAACAGCTAATTAAAATTTAAATCAAAATGTTCAGGTCAAATGGCCAAAAATCAAACCAAGCATCTTTAAATAAAAAGAAAGCTATGACAGACAGCAAAGGCTTCAAACAGCAAAGGCTTCAAACAGGAGAGACACAAACCATAAAATGGAAATATAAAAATTGAGTTCCGCACTGAATTTGACATTAGAACAATTTCTATACTAAATAATTCATGAGAATATTTCCTACAATGGAAATCTAATCTATTGTGCTGAAATTTCCACGAATTATCAGGTTGTTGATGATTTGAGGCTGAGCTTCCAATGAAGTATAAAATGAATCCATACATCACACTGACATTTTTTGTTCTCACTCTTTAGTCACGGTTCAGTTCAACAATTAAAATAGCATCAAATTTGTATTTGAAACAGATGCAGAACCTAACCTAAGCGATGACATCGAGCTTTTCAGAGTTTGTTTTTAAAAAATTAATAAAAAATGTATTCCATGTATTATATTTTTGAAATTAAATTACATAAATTTAAAAATGTTCATTAGTAAGAAATATTACATATTATCATTCAATGATGATAAATCTTTCCAGGGGTAAACCTTTGAGGACAGCCTCTTATTTGACCTCCACCAATTATTTCACACTTCTGCAATCACTGTGGGGTGTATTTGAGTTGTGTGCAAACCGTATCAAACAGCTACAGGGCAACGCAAAGCATGCTACTATGCTTTCAGCATGAAGAAATACCTTTCACTTGTGTGTGCTAATTACATTTCGAGCTGACTCAAAAGTTTGTGAAAATTTAAATCTTCCACATCGACACAAAATGTTTAAAAAGTTCCCTTAAAAAAAATATCTGATGCCTTTATGCATGGAAAAGTTAGCACTTTAAGGTAAAGCAAGACATGCTACTATGCTTTCAGCATGAAGAAAAACCTTTCACTTGTGTGTGCTAATTACATTTCGAGCTGACACAAATGTTTGTGTAAATTTAAATCTTCCATATCGACAATTTCTTTTTAAAAGTTCCCCTTAAACAAAAAATCTGATGCATTTATAAATGGAAAAAGTTAGCACTTTAAGAAAAGATAAAACAGTTTGTGTTTATAGCTGGAAAACTCAACATAAATGATGAACCGGGTACGCTTTTTTTGTGTTGATGAGGTGATCAACCAAATATATCAACAAAAACATGTGGTTGATTTACAATATGATCAACCAAATATATCAACAAAAACATGTGGTTGATTTACAATATGATCAACCAAATATATCAACAAAAACATGTGGTTGATTTACAATTTATTTGCAAGCAGTCTACGGCCAATCAATATCCCTTTCAGTTGACAACGGATGACTTGTAGCATTTGCTAGTGAATTTGTATACAAGTTTTGTATACATACAAACTTTAAAATCAACAGTTAGATTGGCAAATACCATTTAATGATATCCAGTTCACCTTGTATTTGTATTGTAAATGAGTCTGCAAAAAAAACCCTGAAATAACCGATAGATACGCTTTATCTGATTTCGTTTCAAAAGACTAATAACAATTTGATTGCTTTTTTTTGCATTCTATTTCATGTGGTTACATTGTATGAATTAATGTTTTTTTCTCTTTTTTAACTGTAACAGCACAAATCAACAATTGTTAACAATTTGTATTTATTTATTTATTTATTTTGTTGTTCGTTTAAATAAATTTTTCTCAGGGGACATTAATCAGCAAAGGAGTACATACTTCATACCTCTCAGTCGCCCTAATGGATCCCGCTCAGCATTGCAAAATTACTCACTGTGTCTTCTTTATCTAGATTCAGACAGGAGCATTCTGATTTGGATCTAGATTGTTGTTGTTAACATCCATCTCCTTACCTCTCTGGCATTTTGAACATTGAAGTACCTAGGCTCCGCATAGTCTGCCCAAACGGACAGCACCTCACAATTCCCACGAGAAGGAGCAAATTTGTCTACCGCGCCCTGCTTTGCGTGTGATTGCATCCATTTCAGGACTTAAATTCTCTACTTCTATCAATGTACATGTCTGGCCTTATTTGATATTCAGGAAAGTTTTCCCCTGTATTTCCAAGGGTTTGTTTGAAGAGAAATGGCACGAGGTAAGGAGTTGAGTTCACCGGTACATGCATCTAGCGTCTGTCTAGACGACAGGATACTAGGGTGTTGACCAGCACAGAATCTGCGACACTAGTGGGTAGAAGCAGGGGGGCAATGTTGACATTGCTGTAGCATCTTTACAGTGTTATTCAATCTACAATGATGGTGCTATATAACGGAAATCTGATAACATGTAGGTTAAAGCAGTATTTTGTTTGGCTACACATGAAGAGTGCGACGACACAACCTTTATTTCCCCTGAAATGTAAGGAATACTACAACAGTTTCTCAAAACTTAATATGAAATTTTAGACTATAAGAGTTTCGTTGCTTGCTGAGCCACATATCCATTTGGGAATCATCTTTATAGCAGTAGGTCTTTGGCTAAAGTTTGGCAAGTTGGCGTCAACCTGAATAGTATGAAACTGCACACTTGCTGAATGCAATACTTGTGCATTCAAACGATTGACAAAGTAAAGTCTCAACATTCAAAACAGGTTGTCAGACACCCAGACACAGTTCTGGCTAAAACCATAGACAGGAGTCGCATTGTACCAAAATGAAAAATCCGGAAGATTGGATTGCAATATCCTCTTGGTCTGGAGATTATGCTCCCTGAAGAAATAGTAGGATGATTATTTCAGAGATTTGTAGACTCTTTACATCTCCACTAATAGAAGCTACAGGCTTGATCATAAACAGAGCTGAGTCTTTTGTAACCGGGATGGCGAGTTCACCTCTTAAAGAAACTCTCAAGCCAAGGGAACTTAAAAAAGTAAAATCCTGAAATCAGGAAAACTCCTGACAAATCACATGCTTGCATGCATTTTAATATTGTGCTAGTCAATACCTTTAGAGAAATAAATCCATTGTAGCTCCAACATCTTTTAAATATACATCAACTTAAAAGTACTTTTTTCCAAATTAGCTGAAATAATTCTAAAGAATAGTTGTTGTCTTTGCTTTGGATTACTTTCTGTGCCCTGACACTCATTTATATCCCTGCTAAAATAACGTTTGTTGGGAATTATCACGTAGGAATCATTGAAAGCAAAATCAAATCCTGCAGGTCATCAGTTGCCTTTTAAAGGCAAAGTATACCTTTGGTTTGTGGAACCGCTTGATTGTTTCAATCCTATATAAATGTAAATATATATAATAAAACTAACCTGTGAAAATTTCATTTCAAAAGGTGGTAGAGTTTTTGAGATATTGCCGAAAATCTGGAGCGGTAATGTCCACGCAGGAAGAATAATCCATAATTGGAATACACAATCTGAGAAACGTTTCATGCGGAAACGAACCAAATTTCTTTGAAGGGAATTATTTCTCAAAATGTTATAAATTATCAACAGCTACAGTGCTTCTTACCTAGAAAGTTTTTATGGTCATTAATTTTTGGAGTAATTACCAAAGGTATACCGTCCCTTTAAAGTCCAATAGCTTCAGACACATTTTGGCAAGTTTTAAACATGTATGGGAATCAGGTTGTCTATTCGTGGTTGCTTCCCTGCCTTTCACTTCTGTGGACCCCAGTCCAAATCCCACCTCGGACCGGAGCCTGGCATGTGGATTGGATGGGTTATCCCAACTTGGGGTTTTCCTTCCACATCTAAAACTATTCCTCCTGTTATTACTAATTAAAGGCACTGTACACATTTGGTAATTACTCAAAATATATCTTAACATAAAAACTTACTTGGTAACAAGCAACGGAGAGCTGTTGATAGTATAAAACATTGTGGGAAACGACTCCCTCTGAAGTACGTAGTTTTTGAGAAAGAGGTAATTTAACAATAAAAAGACTTCTTGCAAGAAGCCTTTTATTCCTATTTGAAAGCACACAAATTTGTACAACAAGGGTGTTTTTTCTTTCAACATTTTCTTGCAACTTCGATGGCTAATTGAGCCCAAATTTTCACAGGCTTGTTATTTTATGCATATGTTGGGATATACCGAGTGAGAACACTGG
This sequence comes from Plazaster borealis, assembly GCA_021014325.1. Taxonomy (NCBI): domain Eukaryota; kingdom Metazoa; phylum Echinodermata; class Asteroidea; order Forcipulatida; family Labidiasteridae; genus Plazaster; species Plazaster borealis. The sequence goes on along the minus strand of CM037471.1, from coordinate 15,132,578 downwards.
TCTTTGACAATTACCAAACGTGTTCAGTGCTTTAAGCTTTTGGGTGTGTAATATAATAAAATTAAATAAAGAAGGTTACAGCATTTTACTCATGTTAATGTAGCTTTTCCTTTACACAACTATATCATTTTATACAGAAGACAAAGCCAAGAAGAAAAAAAAAACACAACCAAAATATTTCCAACTCTTATTTCAAACCCAGTCTACTTGAAAGTTCAAGTACATTTCATCCCAGTACAGCATGTGTATTGGTTCAATCAGTTGCAGAAAAAACACTGTAAATTACCCATAGGCAGATGCTTTTAAAGGAATAGGCCTACCGTAAAAATAAAAAAAAAGACGGGAAAAGAAAGGTGATTTTTCTGTAAAATCTAGCGTTACACTGAAATGCAGGGCAAGTTAATACTCTTCAAGTATCCGAGGCGTACATACATTGTAAGTGTGAAAACCCACTAGACAATAGCATCATATGGACTGACGACCGCTTCAAATGGAATCGCCATGGCAACCAGAATGTGGATGTCGAAAATTTCACGATATGAACAGTGATGTCTCCATTGCGGTAATAGAAATGAAAGGCTCTTAAATATGACACAAATGCTCTTAACGTTATTTTTAGACCTGTACAAAAGAAGTGACTCGGTTTGGGGCTACGAGGATATCTAAGGTAAAAAAAACCTGAAAATACGACCCTGAAATACAATCAGCGTTTCAACAGTGAAGATTAAAGGGAGCATACATCCTCATTAAAGATTAAATTCAGTTCCATCTTCTAGTTTTCCGTCTTGTTTTAAGGAAAACAACCAACAATGTTTGATTATTTAACAAGGATTTTGAGCATGTTCATACCAAGCTTATTTTGATGGTTTTTTTTCAAATGGAAATATTTCTCTGGAGGATTGGCACTGCTATGAGATTTTATAATCAACGAGCTTTAAGATTGAAACAATTGATTTGTGCACAAGACAGGGGGTGCAATGATATTAAGTTTGAATCCAGAACTCTCAAATGGAAAAAACAACAACAACCAAACATGAGGTATTTTGTTTTAAGGTCTTGAAATATTTATAACATTTCAGTAATGCATCCATCTTCATTCGCTTGTGATGGTGCCACACAAAAACATATTATGACCCAGAAATCTTCGAGACATATGACCATGATTTGACCAACTCTTGGCAACAAGCAAGTCCTCTCCACTCCATATCTAACCCCTCCATCCCCACCCCTCCATCCCCACCCCTCCATCCCCCACCCCCACCCCTTAATCCCCCATCCCCCATCCCCAAGTCCCAAGGACTGAATCAGACCCCACACTGCACACAAAAGGCCATTCATCATCCAAGAGACATCTGCCAACTGCTACACATACATGTACCATCAATATCTATCACGCAATGCACCGAGTTGGAAAGCCGTGCCCAAAGGAATGAAATCCGACCCTCAAGACTTTCCACCAAATTTCATCACTTTCCATCACAAATTGTTTGCGCGCAGTGACACTTTATTCCCCCCCCCCTTCTCCAGCCGTCACTCTGGATTCATTTATTGTTTGTGTAGTAGGATGGCGAGGATGGCATAATCACGTTGGAAATGCTCTGATTTCACTCATCAGTCCCTCCCAGGGAAAAATCCGACGTTAGTAACAAACAGACACGCACACAATGCCTTCTAGGGGAAGAGATTCCTCTGTGTTGGATACCAGAACCTACAACGTACTTTTGATGAAGAGGAAACCATTGAACACATCACAAAAGTCCTCATTTATACACAAAGTACGATGAGAAAAGCTGATGTTCTGTTACAGTAATATAATTTTATTCACTGACTTGCATGAACACAGATCTTCAAGTTAAGTCACCTTATTCTGGTTGATTTGACTGTACAAAAAGACTACGTATATTTTTTACAGCAGTCAAGGAAGTTATGAACTTCCATTTGAGACGTGAACGGAAAATCTGTAAATGGTTAATTCCAAGTAATTAAGATAATACGAATTAGTTTTTGTTGGGGGCCCACAAAATGTGCTTAGTGTACCAGGAACATGGAGGCCACGGTGGCCATGGCCTCTGTTGCCCTTGTCTTGGTCTTGGCCTTGGTGCCCCTTTAAAGTTTCCCATAGACTTGATACAATTTTTTTCTATGGAAGTGCCCTTGAAAATGGCCTTGCTCTCTCAAAGATGAAAATTCCATGCCTGGTGTACACAAACATTTCTACTGTGTAATCTCAGGTGTGACCGCATTATATATAAAAAGCCAATAGTTCTACACTGCTGTTGGATATGCCAATGTGCACACCAAAGAAACTGGGGATTCAACATTGCGAAGCCCGTGAAGGGCAATAACAGGACAATCTTACTGACACCTGGACTGTGTTTTGACAACCCATCACCCTACAAAACCATCACAGTGTAAACAAAAACAGATAGCAAGGGATATCAAAATACATGAAGATAGTGTGAATTCATCTGGAACATTTCAAGAAGCTTTATAGCCATTGGCTCATTTACCATCAGGATGCCAAGGCCTGAATGACAGCCCTAGTTTGAGTGACCTTAAAGATCAAGGTATGGTGTAAACAATTATCAAAACTGTATGTAAGCTGGAAGCTTTTAATTTCAAGCTGAAAATATGCTTGAACCTGAGTATAAAAATTGTGCTGATACTAAATCATTCCGAAAATCATTTCTGATTGAAATTCTATAACCTTACAAAGTATTATTTTAGTCTATTGTAATTTTCAATGACTTGCCAGGTAATAGACACTTACATGCACTACCTGTACAAAAACCGTTCTTGTTTTCTCGAAAAAGGGGAGCGATGAAACTCACGTGGAGGGATGATGAAACTTTCAAAGGTCTCTGTACTTTTTTCTTACAAAAATTTAAATGAGTGTCTTTTTAGAGAAGCCAAGACTTGACTGATTGAGAAGGAAATTCCAACCATCTTCCATTTGGAAAGAACCATTCCGATATCTACCCCCAACCCATCTCCGAAAGCTCAGCGGGGATCTGCAAAGCTCAGAGGGGGTAAATCCCAGTCAATACTTGGTCAAAGAAAACAATTTCAAGTTCCACATATAATGCGTACATATCCATTGCAGACGGCAGAATCCAATACCTAGGTTATGTACTTGAGTGTTGATGGGCTCAGCCAGGCATGAAGGTGATTAGGGTACTGATTGCAAAGGCTGTTAGTGGCAGTGATGGATGGGCTGAGGGAAATTGTCTTGAACTTATGTATGTACAGTGTGGCACGAAAGCCCGCCTGATCAGAGTTAACAAGGCACGTTCATAGGAGGGTCTGAGTATTACCTGAAGTAAACAACTTACTTTATTTTGTTATCTTGCAGTACATGTATCTTTTGATAGTGAGAACTTGCCATCCTCTAAAACACCTGATAGCAATGCAGCCCATATAACCAATTAAGAGACTACTAAGAAAACACTAGGGATGTTTATATACGTGTAGGAAAAATTCAAGCTTGACAAACCCAGCTGCCACAAGTGGTGTAACAGTAAACCCACAGCAGCATCCTGTGCATGTTTACAAGAACTCCACCACCCCCCAGGTTCAGCAGACCCTGGTCACAGATATCCGTCTGTTCTTACCTCTATTTTGATCCCCTTGCATTTTCAAGGCTTTCCTATGTCTTGCTCTTTTGCTTATTATAGCACGAAGCAACTGAGAGATAAACACTCCCCTGGCACAAAGAAATGTCCCTCGATGTATATAACCATCCATCTCCCCCTTTATGTACTTGATCAGTGTACATGTAATGTACACACGCAAACATTTCATGAACCAGAAAATGGATGTCTGATAAACCAGTTTTCAAGTTGTCCATGGGATGCTTCCGACAGACGTGTACCAGAAATGTACAACCCGAAAACCTATTTTTTTTTTTTTTTGGGGGGGGGGTATGAGGTCAACAGCGGGTGATGTGTTAAACAGGCCTGGACATTCCAATGTTTAGCATGCACAGTGCATGCACTCACTGTGCTTCGCTACGATTGCCCCGTACAAAGAGTCACTCAAATTCATAATCGAAATCTACCCTTTTCCCGGGATTATTGCCTAATTCCCAACGAGGATTATGAAAGATCGATAGGCTGTCACCATCATTTACCATTGTATTCGGCATAACCATGGAGGTAGAATCTACCTCCATGGCATAACCACATGGGAGGCAAGTCCGAGATTCCAGCATACATTGTACCATGGCTGATTATTGGCCAAGGCTTACGGCCAAAGTTTGGCTGATTCACAGTGAACACAAACCACAAAGAAATCCTGGTGCATTTTATGAGAGCATTTGATGTCGTTACTTGGTTCAGCCAAGGTTACATTGTGACAATGATATTAAAAGACAATCTGGAAATTACAAAAAAATTAATCCTGATCGCGATGGTGAGCACCAAATTGTAGAATTTTTTGCGGAAAGTGGTTACTGTTTGTTTGTTCAGATTGGTCCAGAACGCAGAGTAAAAAATATCAAGGAGACTGCATGAAAGATCATTCTCCCCTGTGAATGTAATTGATATGTACAGCTGTGTGTCCATCTGTTACACTGCCTGTCTAGTCCGATTGTCCATCAAACGTCCTGACTATTCTTTGGTCTCTCTCTATCCACACATAGAACTAGCCCACCCAGTATCAAACAATCACTTCCCAACCTTGCTTAAAGGTATCGTACACGTTTGGTAATGACTCAAAACATACATTAGCATAAAAACTTACTTAGTAACAACCAACGGAGAGCTGTTGATAGTATAAAACATTGTAGGAAACGACTCCCTCTGAAGTAACGTAGTTTTTGAGAAAGAGGTAATTTCTCACTAAAATAATAAAAGCTTCTTGCAAGAAGTTTTTATTCCTAATCTGAAAGCACACAAATTTGTACAACAAGGGTGTTTTTTCTTTCATCATTTTCTTGCAACTTCGATGACCAATTGAGCCCAAATTTTCAGAGTCTTGTTGTTTTATGCATATGTTGGGATATACCAAGTGAGAACACTGGTCTTTGACAATTTCCAAACGTGTACGATGCCTTTAATCTCCAAGTTGGTCTATGTGGGTAGCTCATCAGCCTCTCTATTATTCTACATGTACTTTTGTACAAGGTTCATGTAGCTCTTCTTCATGACATAGATGTAGCTAGAACATTTCAAAATTTACGAGACATCTAGGCTGTGGCCAGAGGCAAGGAGGCAACTACCGACATCTGCCTCCATAGGGAATGTAGAAATGCCCCTGCCATGTACATGTACACGTTCTCTCAGTGCTAGCTGTCTATCTCAAGTGATGTTTGAAGACGAGCAGAGTTTTCTGTTCAAAATGTCAAGCGCACAACAATTGCTCTTTTCAGATCCATCACTCCTCCCAAAAGAGATTTACACATGGTTGTACCTGCAAGTTTACTACTAATACTTCCTACCAATACACTGTGCAAGTCTCAGACTTATTCCAACTTCCAGGACCATTGTGGTCCCAACCATATGAATCAAATGAGTTTAGATCAAATGAGCATCCTTGTCCCAAAGTTTTAATTTTGTTTCAATAATATTTAACAAATTATTTGTATTAATTGTAAAAACTAAAACTCATTTTATAAAAATTGTGATGAGTATGTTTGTCAGTCGTTCGGTTTTTTTTTAAATTTAAAAACAAAGATTTGATTTCAGTAAAAAAAATGTTCTTTGTTTGGCGTATTTTCTCGTTTTGATAGGCGCGAGACTTACACAGTCTATATAAAACACTCAATTAAAACAAAACAGAAAATGCAGTCTGTCAGTCCATCACCCAGTCTGTCTGTAACCCACCATTAACCAATCCATTACTTACTTTGAGTTTAGCTTTCTGTATTTGTTTGATGACCACTCTATCAGCGAGTAGAAGTACCCTTGTGACAGCAGAGAGTAAGCCCCTGGCTGCCCGCACCATGGCACTCTTGTCAGCTGGGCTCATGACTTGACCGGACTCATCATAGGTGATGTCTGTCAACTTAGCGATGTTTTCACCTGATATCAACAATGTGAGAAAGCACGTAATAGTTATTAATACCAAGATTGGTGTGACTGCAAAAAATTGAAAAATCCTGCAAAAAGGCACAGGTCTTGGGCTCCATTTTACAAAGAGCTAAGATTGATCTTAAAGAGTGGTTATAGGATGCTCCGAAATATTTAGTTTTTACATTTTTCCAATAGATGGAGTCCCCAAGAAATAGAAAAACAATATTATGAATCCCTTACCTCACGCTAAAACAGGGTAAAAATGCCTTTTCCTCAAAACACTCCCAGCCCAAACTCATGACGCCATTGGTGGCTAGTTAGTTTGGACTTGCCTATTATGAATGTTAGGAGCGAACGCAAATACCGCCAAACTTCACCATTTGCAAATTGTAAGGTTTGTTTCTTCTTGATTTTGTTTTGTTTCCCCCAAAAAGAGACATCTATATATGCATGTGTCATATGCTGACCGTGTATTTCTAGCCATCGATGACGTCAAGGGGTAAATGCACATAATTATCATAGATGGGTAGTTTTTTACTTTCAGCTGAAAAAGACGTGCGGAGTTGGGTATTTTTGACTTGAATTCTTTATTACTAAATTCAAATTTTAAGTGTAAATTTTTTATTAACCGGTATCTCTGATGTCTATTCGGCCTTAAAAAAGGTAATAATTAAAATATTGAGAGCATCCTGCGCCGCTCTTTAAGATGTGTAACAATCTTAAATGCTAAGCAAAGTGTGATGTCAAAATACAAATCACAATGGCAATATTGTCATCTGTAAGATCAATCTAAGTGTTTTGTAAAATCGCGCTCTGGGTGTTTACAATTAAAAGATTTACAGACAGAAATAAAAGCTGATTGTAAAGGCACAGTCCGTCTTCCCTTGGTAGAAATAAACCACTTTAAAGACATTCAAGTGGCAGTCAGAAATCTACTTAAAAAACTAAGGCAATTTGATAATCCAGACAAATTAAAGGCCAACAACACTGAGCACAAATCCAACTGTTTCATTTTAGTAAACATGTTACCAATTACTGATGAATACTTAACTTATTTTTAAATTGATGTTAAATTAACATCAGGGATAAAGATGCAAATTTAACATCAATTTAAAAACCATTGCGGTACCCGCTGCTTAAATATAGGAATCGAACAGCCAGAAGCTACCTGGTAAGCTTGGTGGTCTAGTGGTAAGACGTCTGCTCTATAGAATGGCAAAGGTTGTGGGTTCGAATCCCACCCGAGTAATATGCAGTAATATACAGTGCTCAACACATATTGGTGTATGAGTAAACACAAATAATATTTCAATTCAGTGCAATAGCATTTTGTAGTGCGCCCAGCAGAAGGATCTAAAGAAAGCATGCATAGGTCGTAAGTAATTAATGCACACAACAGTGTTTCACGAAAACCGAGTGTGAAAGTTTGGTAATGTCTCTGCTTTTATCAGCAATTTAGAGAAATTTTAAAGCCCATACGAAGCTGGAAAAAACGCGTCTTTGGAGTAGTTCTGGATGGCTATTGCCCGGCATCTTTCAAATAAATCATTTTATTGCTTACGACCTACTCCTGGGGAAAAAAAAGGCACTTTGTGGCCCAGCAGGTCAAATAACTTAACGTCCTTCTGTCAAAAACCCAATGATTTATTCCATACTGAATATTGTACATTTTTTATCAATGTCAGCTTTGTTAGTGTTGAGTAATTGGCACTGTGCCATACACTATCACTATCAATCTTTGATGCACACATAAAGGTTTCTTGCTGTAATGTTGTGGGGTTACACATTAATGTTATCAATTATGTTGTAACAACAACCAGGGACTTTGAGAGTCTCTCGGCTAGGGTCGAAACATGAAGCCATTTACAATTTTCACATATACTGCCTACTCTACATTTTAAACTAAATTTATCCAGTTTCTAAGAATGTTTGTGTATGATTTATTTCCGTTTAGAACATCTGGAAAAAGTAAGAAATATTATCATTTCATTATTTGGTCTAATTGGAGCACTTTTTAATGTTCATTTATTGTTTGAACCCCCCCCCCCCACCAAACAGTGTGACCTCTTGCAACTACGGTAACCATAAGACCCATCATTGAATGGTGTACAAATAATGAATGTTCATGATTGCAATGGTGAGAATATTTTCATGAGAGTTGAATGATGGAATGTTCCATTCAATGAGGCGAAGCCGAGTTGAATGGAACATTCATCTTTCAACGAATGACAATATTCTCTCCATTGCACCAATGCAAACCTTCATTATTTGTTTTATAACATCCAAGTGGAACTTTGTCATTTGAAAGAAAAAACTATCAACTGCATGTAAATGTAAAAGATTGTGTTCTGGAATCCACTACGACTATGCAAGGGCATTTTTTTGTGTATAACTTCTGTGTATAACGCGCGCATGCACGTGGTGAGGTCTAGCAAGTATTATATAACACCCCTTACAAAGATTCTGCCTTTTGATTGGTTTAGAGTGCGTCACATGATATATGTCTTATTTTTTACTAGAAACCACATGAACGTGATGCGCTATACACGCAGCAAACAATGTACTAAAGCCGTAGCAACCAATGTACTATCCCATAGCAACCAATGTACTATACCCATAGCAACAGCAGCTTCTTGGTACCTTGACATCTAGCCACAATATGTATGGGGTGTTATAAAACAAACAATGACTGCTTTTACTCGTCCTATAGTTCTACGACTCCCTCGGTGATCCCCAGAGCAGTCTATTTTCCCTCAGCTTCGCCTCGGGAAAATAGAACGCACCAAGGATCACCTCGGGAGTCGTAGTTTTAACCATACCACTCGAAGTAGTCAAGATTTGTATAATAGTCAAAAAGGATGGGATGAAAATGCTTGGTGAACAGTACCATGTTATGGTTTAAATAATAAATGCCGCGTGACAAACAATCCTCCAATCAAATGACAGTACATTGGAGTCCATTGCATACATGCGGTACCAATGGACCAGCAAATGTGTGACATTATACTTTTTTTAACAGCACTTTTTGTTAATAACAGGCAACTTATAATTCAAATCAAATTCCCTTTTCGCCCTGAATCATAATCAATACCTGTTTGGTCTTTGATTTTGGATCAACAAACAAATTGAAAACATCATCATGTGTACTTTATCAGTTGGTCAAGGTAATCTCTCAACATTAATTACCTTTTAAGTAAAAATTGTTGAATTGCAATGTTATATACATCGTACACACTGTACATGGACTTACACAAGATTTTATCAGTTGATTTAAAGGGTCTGTTTACGTTTGGTAATGACTCTGAAAATTAATGACAATAAAAACATACTTGGTAGGAAGTACAGGCAGCTTTGGATAGTATAATGCATTTTGAGAAACTTTTCACTTCAAAGTACTGCGGTTATGGAAAAAGATATCACCTTTTTAAACACTTTTTTTTGTACCCACTTTTTGAACATCATGTTGGGAAGCTGGCTGAACGTGCTTAGCTTTTTAACACTACGTGCTTAGCTATTTAACATTGCCTTGGTTTGGCTGCTAGACAACTGTCTAGCTGCTGAACCATTGTCTTGGTTTAGCTTCCAGCACTTGTTGAGCTTTTCGGCTTGTTTAGGGGGTGGGTGCAACTCAGTTTTGGAGTGTGGTGAGGGGGGGGGTAAAGTTTGTAAACATTTATATTTTTCATTATCATGTTTACTTTCTACTATTTTATATCTTTTTTGTATAGTTTTTTAATGAGTATTGCTTTTGTAAACTTCATGCAATTCAGCCCTTGGGCTGCAGAATGAAAGTGCAATAAACCATGAATTTTATCCCCAAAAATTTGAATCTTAGAAGCGTTACTGCAGTAACGTTTCTCAGATTGTGTATTCCAATTGTACATTATTCTTCCTGCGTGGACATAACCACTCCAGATTTTCGGCAATTTCTCAAAAAACGCTACCAGTTTTTTGAAATGAAATTTTCACAGGTTAGTTTTATGGTATATATCTACAACTATGTAGGATTGAAACAAACAGTGGGTTCCAATTACCAAATGTACACAGTATGTATACAATCCCTTTGACAAACTCATTAACTTACATTGTACATAGTGGTCAAGGTTCAGCCAAGCTATGTGTTACATAATGTATTTCTAATAATATTGAACATGTACACATGTAATTAAGAGTGTCTGTCTGCTGTGTGTGAGACACACTGTGTACACAGTATCGATTATTGAGGAATCAATATCGAAAAACTACCACAGCAGAACGTTACTGTCGAGCAGCAATGATGTCATCCATGGTGTTGGAAGTGCATCTTGTGTCATGTGCAGCCTGTATATATTACTCGTGAAAGGTCTGACAAACACTAGCAACAGAAAAACTAGGACAGGGGCTTGAGAAGGGGATTTTAGAAAAAAGGTTGAACTGCATGACTAAGGCAACCAAATTGGTGACTGTGGCTATGGCTACAGCTACGACTGTTGCTAAGGGTGTTGCTATAAACAATTTGTATTTCAACGCATGATAACGCAGAAATCCAGCAGTAAGCCGTAGCTGTAGCTGCCACTTCGGACACGGCCTCAGAGAAAATGAGGATATAAAGCCAATGTTGAACTTTTTAGTCAGACCAATGGATGCTGTGCAAGAATAAGATTCCTCCAAAATTGGAGGAATCGCAATGTTGATTTTCTCAATTACAATTACATGTTGTATACACATTGAACTTCGCAGTGCAAAAAAGGTGCCTTAAACAAAACTTAAACACAATTTTGACATACATGTATTACTACACGCTACATGTCAGACTTGGCTTCAACAACACCCTCTGCAGCCTCAGCCGCTGCCACAACCACAGCTACAACCATAGCCAAAGCCATAGCAAGTTACTGCCACAGCCACAGCCGCAGCCACAGCCACAGCCACAGCCACAGCCACAGCAAGTTACTGCCACTGCCACAGCCGCAGCCACAGCTGCAACCATAGCCGCAGCAAGTTACTGCCACTGCCAAAGCAAGTTACTGCCAGAGCCACAGCCGCAGCCACAGCCACAGTCACAGCCACAGCCACAGCAAGTTACTGCCACCGCCATAGCCACAGCCAGAGCAAGTTACTACCGGAGCCACAGCCGCAGCGACAGCCACAGCCACAGCAAGTTACTGCCACTGCCACTGCCACAGCCAGTTACTGCCCCTGCCACAGCCACAGCAAGTTACTGCCAGAGCCACAGCCGCAGCCACAGCCACAGCAAGTTACTGCCACTGCCACAGCAGCAGCCACAGCCACAGCAAGTTACTGCCCCTGCCACAGCCACAGCCACTTACTGCCACTGCCACAGCAGGTTACTGCATTTGCCACTGCCACAGCCACAGCCACTGCCACAGCCACAGCCACAGCAAGTTACTGCCACTGCTACAGCAGCAGCCACAGCCACTGCCACAGCAAGTTACTGCCCCTGCCACAGCCACAGCCACTTACTGCCACTGCCACAGCAAGTAACTGCCCCTGCCACTGCCACAGCCACATCCACAGCCAAAGCCACAGCCACAGCTGCAGCCACAACAACAACCACATCCGCTAAATGAAACACATTTGTCACCAATGGCCAAAGACATTGGAAAATCAAATAATCTACCCCCAGTCCACTCAAATCAATGAAAGGGTTCCGGAACGACGACGTAAATTAAAACAAATTCTCAACTCTTGACTGATATGAAAACTCACACCTCCTCCTTCTTGTCGTGTTTTACTCTACAGGAAAACCAAGCTGGAATCATCCCAGCTGCAGCCAGGGTAAACAGCGCCAGACATACCAGTCAATAGTTTGCTCTGTTAATCAAGTTATGTAGTCCATTAAACATACACTATTGTGCAGTCCATGAGTTGCATTGCTCTCCAATATCATGTGTATCTACTCCTTGAGAAATTGACAGATGAATCCTATTAAAGGAGCCCTGTAAAGCCACTTTCACTATTTCAGTTTGTGCTAAACGCTAGAGATTCTTTAAAGTGTCAGGATTTTGATTTTGATTCTCAACAAATCAAGCAACTTCAGCTACGGCTATGACCGTTGGCTGCAGGGGCACCGTTGAAGACTAAGCCTTTTGGGTGTTCCAGCCATAGCCACTGTGGAGCCATCAATTCGAACACGGTCTTACATTGATTTAAGCTCAAGGCAAAAAAAATAGTCCGGTCACTTTCTGTGTGTATGATTATCAAATCTTATTATCATAAAAAAAAGGTAAACAGGAACCTGGCGAAAGAGGCCACAGTGCAATAAAAGCCTAGAGGAATGTTCACAAGTTGGCATTTCCTTCGTCTTGATTCAAAGGATTTGCCAACATGTTGAATGATGTATTTCATCTTTAGTGACATACATGTATGTAATGTATATAAATAAGGAAATTAAAGAGTGGCGCCGAGGTCTTCAACAGCCATTTCAAACCAGCAGGGTCGTGGCTGTGTGATAAAAGACCGAGCCGTTCACGACCCTGCAAGGTTTTAAACCACTTTTTTATTCCCATTCATAAATACCGTTCCATTAAAAACATAAAAAACCTTTAAAAGTTGAGAACAAATCGTACAGTTTAGCCTCAGTTCGCCTCAACTCTGCGTTGAATTTCTATCCATGCTGAACACTATGTAGCTACTCATGCAAGTTTGAAACTTCCACGCTTAAGTTTCAAACTATCGCACGCGAGCCAAATATGCGACCTTTCAACTTAAAATTGGGCCGTAAGATTTGCGCCCTCCGCACAATCATCTGATAGTGCCCTCATTTGACTCAATTTCCTCGGCCAAGTTTAAACACTCCTCACCGTGTTTATATCGCACATGTAGAGAGAAAGCGGATAAGGAAAGAGAAAGAGAAAGCCGATAGTCAGCATATTTGCCAACATTACTGTACATGAGGTACCTTATGTTTAACCATGAAGGAAGACATCTCTATTACAAACAAAACTCTGTCGGTTCATGGTCTGTTAACGTACCTATCTGGATACAAAGAGATGAGGCAAAATACATCAGTTTTCCTTTATGCCCAATGCTACAACTTTCATAATGGTTTTTTTTAATTAATTTTTGCTTTTTTGATTCCACCATAAAATGTACCAGCCGATGAAACTATGCCAAAATTAGCATAGCATAGCTGTTCCCCTGCTACCATGGTTACCAATTTTCCAAGCAAACCAATGGTAGAAGCTTTGATGCCAACTTTACCAAAGGAGTGCCCTATCTTTAAACGGCTCACTTAAGACTAGTTGAAATAAGATCCTGTAAATTTATCAATGCGCGCCATCTGCTCAGGCAATGCAACTGGAGTCAGGAGTTGTTGGATCTGTCACATGTGCTTTAGTTGTGGCATTCCGTGTCTTCACAGACGAGTTTCTGTTACAACCGCGACCACAAAACCAGCAGTATTGAATCTTTGTTTCAGACCTTTGAAACTCTTAGTCCGTCAGTATGCAACTGTCTTATCAAACCAACCAATTGCAACCAGGCATTGAACTTCAGTCTTTTAAAGGTGTAAGGCAATTTGTTCTTCACGGGGAGTGTCCATGTGGAAAATGAGGAAAGTTTTTATATGATTTTGATATTGCAGTCTGGTACTTCACGGAGGCAACAGAAGCGATTGCCACCATGCCCCTTAGTCATAGCCTAGGTGCTCTTTGAAATGCTCCAGTAGAAATAAAGACTTCCTTAAAGGAGAGACTGCCTTGCCCTTACAAGAATGAAATGTCAGGCCAGAATCATACGAATGGATATGATATGATGAGCCAGGTTTGTACAAAATTTCATTTTAAAGTTGTTTTTTTCTTTCCAAGAAGGCCACCTGTAGATTCTAGACTCAAAATTTACAAAACATAAATGTGAATGCAAACACAGTGATTCTGGCACACAATGGAAAAACATTTGCCATTGTTCATATCATGTCTGATTCTTACTCCTTGACACCAAACTTTACTTTGTATTGATGTCTACATGGAGTTTGAACTGACCTTCACTCCTACTAACTAGGCAATAACAATGGGGGTTATGATAACATAAAATACTGTACCAGCAAGCCTAGCCTCCCTACAGGCGTCAAACATGTCATCTTTAATGTCAGCATTGTTGTCCCCGATGGCTTCCCCAACGGAGACAAACCGCTCGATTGCTAGGTTGACTGCTTGGCCAACGCGCTCGATTGCTTTGCACGTCTTCTCTGACTTCTTGCCTACTTTCTCTCGATGATTGACAAGCGTGGTGATCTGAGTCAAGAGAGAGGAGAGAGAGTATGTGAGAGGAAATAAACAAAGATGGTTACAGAAACTTTCTTTAGCTTGAGCTTAACTTCACAAGGGGAACTTCACACACTCGTCAGGTGGGGAACTGTCTGGATGCACCTATAGAAATGTATACCCTGAACTCTAGGAAATGACCTGCGTGCTCACACTTTTTTGCCCTTTGAAATGGTACGTAAAAAGCAATCAGGGGGAATAACATGTACCTCCATGCTACCGGTATTTGTCTTTAGGCCCTTGAAATACAGGTATTGCACTTCATTCATGGAAGTACATGTACACTGTAACAGAGACACTTACATTTGCCCTGTGGCAGCGCTATTGGAGGGGGGAGGGGTAACTTGTGTTGAAGCATACCATTGTAGGCTGTCCTTACCAACAGCCGCAACTGCAAATTCGGACATATACTGTACTATGTTCACTCAGTTTAATGCACACGATCATGTACAAAATATCATCATATAATATAAAAAAAACACTCAAGTAAGGGCACACTTCACACTGAATTTTCAATCCGTTGCACTTTTCCCTCTTCACATTTTTACACTCGAGTCAATCCCCATCTTCAAACAGTCCTAGAGTAAAACAAACATATCAATGGTGACCAAATCAAATCTTATCCTACATACACATATAGTAGGTGTTGAGAGAGTGGGCTTCAACCAACCAAACTTGAACATGTTGAAGGTAAGATAAAAGGTTCAACAGATACAGACTGCTCTGTGGTACTGTGTGTAGTAGCTGATATATGAGGAAAATAACTATTGAATTGCAAAAGAGACCTTTTATTATGCACGTACATTTTGTAACCACTTACATGCAGAGTACATCTATCTACTATGTACACATATCTCCACTTTGGCATTTCATTTTTGAAATTTATTTCATAAAGGGCACTCTCGTGTGAACATTTTTACACGGCACCGCGGCCAAGAAAACCTCATCTTCCCTCACACAGTCTCTTTCCTGTAGCTTCTTAAATCTTTCTAGTTGGCTCTTAACTCAGAACCCTACTCAGCCACAATTGTATCAAGCCATCCGTGTCAACCCTGAATTAATTATGCATGCATGAAGCTCTTTACTTCGAAACACTGGACAAACAGGTTTTCTTTTTTCAGATTGGTAGAGTCTTCAAAAGCTTTAAGAACATTATGAGG
Source organism: Plazaster borealis (assembly GCA_021014325.1). Classification (NCBI taxonomy): domain Eukaryota; kingdom Metazoa; phylum Echinodermata; class Asteroidea; order Forcipulatida; family Labidiasteridae; genus Plazaster; species Plazaster borealis. The sequence goes on along the minus strand of CM037471.1, from coordinate 15,117,143 downwards.
GGGGGGGGGGGTATGGCGGATCTGCTCAAGCTGTGAGAAGAGGGTAATAAGATGACCATTCCACTGAATGATAAGATCCAGGTCATGCAGTACTGATGGCGGAGGAGGTCTTCAAAGGAGGGCATTCAGCTCAGCTATGAGTCAATGCACTGTTTTGTTGTGCTTACCAGGGTCGATTTAGACACACAAGAAAGAAAATCAATTTAATGAAGGCATTGAAGGTAAATTAATTTCCCTATTTTTTAGGGGATAATGTTCATCCACATGTATTAACAAATTCGAAAAATTATTAATTTATGACAGAATTTGAGAAATTTAATATTTTTTATTATGAACACAGCTTACAGAATTGCGAGTGTTTTTCAGGAAAATAAACTGTTGTATTTGTGTTATATTTCCATTTTTATCCACTAACAATTTTAAAGCACATTAAAATAACTTTGCACAAATACAACCCAGAGACATGAATAGTCAACGTAAACTCCTTCAATAGTTTGAAGGATCATCCCTCTGGAACAGATAATGAATGCTTTCAATTTCTATTTCAGCACCCGGCAAATTGGGGTTACAATCGTACATGTACTTCTCTAAGAATCTAATTCAACAAGGATTCAATGCACAAAGTGATAGCCATTACCGTTGTGAGCTAAAGGCATTTGCCATAAATGATGTAAGAGTCAAATCCTGATAAATAAAATAATAGCGCTGCTGTTGAAACCCATAAGCCCTTATACATTCTAGCTAACCAAAGATATCACCATTGTTCCTATACATGAGATCTGTGACCTTAAACATTTGATCTTTTGACTTGAACTCACTACAGTGACCTACACCTTTGAAATCTTCACCCCAAACAATCCCAACTCTCCTTTCCCTAAGAGGCAACACCCCACCAAGTGTCTTCTAACAGGAGTTACTGTCCAGGAACCATTTAGCTACTGTATAACTCACCACCGTGACCATGAACTTTGACAATTTCACCCCAAAACAATCCCAGCTTTCCTTGCCCCAAGGGGAACCCCCAACCAAAGTTATAGTCCATATGTTACTACTAATTCAAGTTACGTTCCGGCAAGCAAAGTGCCAGGACGGACGGACGCCCAGAGGCAATGACAATACCCTGGGCTGAGGGGTGCAAAACTTTACCTGAGAGATTTGGTTCATATTAAGAAAGAGTCACTAAAAAAAAAGTTGACTAAATGTATATAATACATGACCTCCTAAAACACTGCCAATAAGATGCCAACAGTTTTTCAACAAGCTGTGTCAAGATCAACAAATTTAATATCCAAATTTTACTGTCATGGTGACCAGAGAGAGAAAGTCCTCTTTTCATCAGATTACATGTACATGAAGATGCCCCTCCCTTGCCCTTCCATTGCAGGCACAGACTCTTGTTTTTCACTTGGCCATCATTCAGTTCAGGTCAGGTTTCCATTATTGATGTTCCCAGCCAGCAATCTACGATTGAGAGGTTTCTCCTATCGGCTCTGACCCACACTAGAGAGGGTGTCTGTCCCAGAGAGTTTCTTAAAGAGTCCCAGTTGCTCCTGGATGCGCGTCATTTCCCGTGATGCGCGTGCCGGGAATCTATGAACACGAATGCCAAGATCCAGCCGTGGATTGTCAAAAAGTTTTCCATGAGGAAGGAGGTAGATATTCATACGAGATTTAAAAGGGCAACTGAATTATTGAAACATAAAATACTTTTGCATTGGCAACTTTCGTACGAGGCTAATCATGTAAATGCCTGCTGGCAAAAGCTTACATGTATCTAATTCATTTGTATGTACATGTAAAATGTTTCCACTATGCAGAGAACACAGTTACTATATATGTACATGTATCAGCATCGTTTGAAATGTGTCTGACTTAATGAATGTGCACTGTTTGACCCCACTGTCTAAATAACTAAGAGACAATTTGAAAGTAGTCTGCTTGGATTCGAACCCCTCACCTTGTTTCTACAAGGCCTACACTCTAACCACTTTTATTTATGGACAGATGTTAATCACCCTTTAGGAATATTTCTGCTTGAAGGGATCTCGTCTTTAAGACTACAGAATTCTTGCACACATAATGTCCAAAATAAAGAGTTTCTAAATCGGACGATCAAAAATTTAGATCACAATCAGGTGTACTTGCACATACGTATACATGTATTGTATTCAAGAGTAATGTCTATCAAATACGTACACATTCATGCTTTTTTTTAAGAACTCTTTCAGTGCCAAGCTCGTACATGTACAATCTATTTTATGTACTCAAAAAGTGTCACCATATTAACAATACATATTATCATGAGAGGGCATTACATGTACCACTCTAACGAGAAATACTATTGACTTTGGAATGTACCAAGGCAACACAAATCAGCAAGATACATTTTGTTTGATGAGAAAATAGACTTAGTTATTTATTTGTTTACAGAATTTCGAAAAACCTCAAAAAGCTGGGCATTTGTAGGTTCAAAACTATAAAAAAAAAAAAAAAGGCGGGCACTGAAACTGAAAGAGTTAACTTTAAATTGAGATCCTATTGTACTTTGATTAAAATTAAACATACAATGTACAATATCTCTTGACAACTCAAGGGCTGATTTAGTTTGTTTACAATTGCAAGCAAATCAATCAACACAAATATTATCCATGAATGCATAACTTTACCTGCTGTACTGACCATAAAACAAGATTGAAGACAAGTTGTTAATAATGGTACCAGTTCCTCTATTATCTGTCATAATTGACACTCCAGTCCAATTAACAAACGCCGAGTGTAAATCCAGACTGACTGAAAGTTGAGGACGGGATTACACACATCTGACCTGATCAAGAAAACTTGTTTTTTAAACACAAAGCGGAGTCTTCATTCCTATCAGTTTTCGGGATCCCTGCATGGGTTGCTGAAACTTTACACGCACAGAGCCCTGGTACACCCCGGGGGTTGGGGGGGGGGTGTTGAGTCTTCCACAACGCTCATAATAATCCCGCCACTGTTATAGCTCATGCTGAACAGGATCACCAAGGGAGCTGGTTTTTCTGAGATGGTATGCTAGTACCTTAAGACTCTTCTTGATTGACTGATTGATTGGGTTGGACAGATTCATTTCTTTTGCTGTCCTACAAAGCTCCAGAGTTTTCAGATTATTGGGATATCCCTCCCCATGGGGATAAAGCCCCTGAAATTACATTTGGGTTAGCAGGTCTGCGATTCTCGGACAAGCTAAGACGTCTAATGCAACATGATGAACCTGTGATTTCTGTGGGGCCTCGTCAAGATAATAGGCAATTTTCAAATACGTATCCCCGAATGTATACTGTTACAGAATGATCTTGCTGTGTACTGCAATATTTCAAAAATAGCTTTATAGGGAAGCGTTAACAATATTCATTGAACAGAGATGCCACTGTGGTAACGAACAAAAACCCTGAAAAATATTTTTCCTTAGACAAAAGCAGAAAGCCACTGAATGAATGTTGCGAGTGGTAACCATTGTGACAAATTATTGCAGAGATGCCAACATTGAATTCCCAAAAAGAGTAGCACCACCGAGCACTTAAGTTCAAGTTAGGCATACATGTACAACTCACTGATCCATAAAAAGAGGAAAATACAACATTTACGATATAAACTAATATTTTCAGCGAAAATCGCTTATTGCAAAGCAGACTTGCTTTAGAGGCCAAACAATTATAACTTTATTCAGGCTTGATTTTTAAAAAACCCGAAAGTTGAGTTTTGGGGGTTTTTTAACCCGGAAATCCGGGTAAATCCGGAAAAGTGGCTGATTGAAATGCTTGAATTCAACTTGTGTCAAAGAATATGATTATGTGTGTACTGTACTTGTACACCGTGGCAACAAGCTGGGAAGAAGTGATCATAGGCCTACCAACAACTTGGAATTTTCCAATTGAGATTTCTAGCCTGGTTTCCAAAACAAAGGTTTGTGCGAACACTGAATGTGTTTATAAATGGTGTTAGCCAGCATGCTGAGGACGTTTCACATACATTTATATTGCTTGCCTGTATTCTTTCAATTTCATTGGACAGAGTGACGTGGGATTTCATCAATGACAAACATTACAAATCAAGACCCAATTTGTCTAATGTGTTCAAACTCCTTGGTATCATCGGTAGAACAATATGAGCAAAGTGTTCGTACTTTGCAGATTGTTATGCAATAGTACATGTACATACTATACATGTAGCACACATGTATAATGAAGAAACACACTGTTACTTGTCCATCACGTGTGTGTACACAATTGAAAAGTCCAAAATTGCAAAATTAAACCATCATACGTAACTTCATGATTAATGCCCACAGCTCTCTCCTGACACGTCTCCCTGTCATCTTTCCTTTCAAGACAAATTGCCCGAGGAAGTTCTTCAGGTCCGTTCATGTCACCTGACATAGAGACAGCAATCTCATTCCAATCAGTGGTGGGGGGCCCATGGTCCAAATTGAGCGTCCTCGCACATAAAGCTTCTGATTCTAGCAGGTGCAGGTAGAGCTCTAGGTAGGAATCAGGGGAGACCGAGCCCTGCACATTGAGGATATTTCTCCCCTTTGACACACAGCTTTCTCGTAAAATAGAATTTCTATTTCTAACATCACTCATTATATTATGTACATTGATTGAATTTTGGAAGAGCGAATTCAATTCAATCATATAGGCGTTAAAAAATTCACCATGTACAACCAAACTGTGAAAATTTCATCAAAAAGGTGGTTACATCTTCACAAAAAAAGAAGCAAATAATCAATTTTTAACGTGTTACAGGAAATTGTTCTTGTACACTGCAGCTTTTCGATAAGTCCATGAAATACACACACATGTGCATTGGACATGTAAATTTATGTAAAACTTTAACTAATCTCGCAACAGAGTGTACTAGTGACTGGTGGTGTCATGCTGGCTAGCTTTCTACCTAGCCGTCAACATGCTTGCCATTTCACACAGTACATACATGTATGCAATAATTTTGATTGATCTTTAAATTTGTATGGGACATGAATTCCAAAACATGTGAATAATCTTAGTGCAGGCTTAGGGCAGGCAGTGATTTATCAAACACATCATTCTGTTGTGGCCCTTGGTGGTTTAAGTGGCATTTGGCCAGCAGACAACTGTTAAAGGAGAACACTTATATGTTATTGTTGTATCGCGTATGTTTATTTTAGCAATTGTACATTACATGTACACAAATATGTACTGTACACAGACACTTACAGTACATTATTGTACATCCCTTGGTGCTCATAATCAAGAAATTCTCTACACATGATGACAAGATTTCTTGGCTCTGGAAGTGGTTGGTCTAACATATTTCCATATGTTGTTTTCAGCTCGGCTTTTGATCTGGGCATTTACCTACGCACATGTAGGTCAAACGGTTTGCCAATTACCCCCCTGGCAATGGCTATGATTGGTCACATGGCTTCCCCAACCTCCAACTCCTTGGGAAATACGAAACCAAATACCACTGCAATATAAAACTAAGGCTTCTTCTGGATGGAGCGGCATTTAAATGTCTAAAAATATTCGCATCTAATGAAGGTTCAGTGACTCTTAAACAGAAGGAAAAGAAACTGTGGAAAGTATTCCCAACTGCAGGGAACCGTTGGGAAAACAAGGCCCTGCACTAACTATGATGGGATTTAATAAGAAAGCATTTATGCTGGACTTTTCACCCTCCCACAGAAAGGTTACCCCAGGTTAAACAGCCCGATGCCAGGCAGAAGATGTGGTGGGATAGTACTATCGTGGGAAAAGACTACAACTACACAGAGCCAGCCTGTATGATTAATAGGAGAAGTAGAAATACCACTTGCCTCTGGGTTCTTCAGAAGTAAGCTTTCTTTTTCTACTTTTTCCCCCCTAACTAAGTGGATGTAATTTCCAGAGAAAGAGCACGTAGTAAACAACTGATGACACCCTCCCCTGAGGAAAGGCTGGCAGTAAATATTTCATCAGTGGAGCATGAGGAGGTTTCAAACATGTACATGAAGGAACTGAGAGGCAGATTTGGATTTTTTAAGCCTTTATTGCACCACAAAATAGAAATCAGCAAGATAGTTTGATTGAAACAAGTAGGGAGTTACATGTACATATTTTGTTTTTAAAAACATGTTGTACATGCATAAATTCATTTGTACAAAAGCTTTCCATTAATACTTATCACAGACGTTTTCATTCATGCTGATCACATTGATCCGATTGATCCCATTACAGCACACCACACAATCAAAACGGGTTGAATGAGAATCAATAAAAGAATGAATTCAACAGTATAATAATTAATACATTAGAATTCCCGTTAACAAAAAAATGTATATATATTTTTTTCAATAGATATTATGTAAGATCATCAAAGATGAAGGAAGTCTAATTTCAAACAGGGCAGGTACATGCAAATATTAAATATAAATATTTTTCAATAGATACTATGTAAGATCATCAAAAATGAAGGAAGTCTAAAGTGAATCTCACTTTAGACATTTCAAACAGGCCAGGTACAATGCAAATCAAAGAGACCCCCCCCCCCCCATCCCCGAACCACACCATAGTCAAGCAATGAACAACGTGCAATAACTGATGATTGAATGCACGTCTGAAATCTGTAAGAGCAGGTTTATATAAATAGGCAATTAATTCTAATGAGTCTTTTCACAGTCCTCAATGCACTGAGTGGAGATGCTTCATTTATTAATGTTGAATTGATGAGTGGGGGAGCCACGGTGGGTGGCGGCCACAAACTACCATTAGCTCTCATCTGGATATATGCGTCTCTTGAAGGCAGCGTTAAACATGTGTGTAATAGCCTTGGTTATTTATTGCTGATGTACAGGTCAAAGTAATTAACTTCATATTTGACAGTGAACAGTGTCTGTGTAGTGTACGTGTATATATTAAAACTTTGTGTTTCTGTAATGGCTGTTGAAATATGTTGAATTGAGCGGGGGTCCATACCAGGAAACTTGTGGTTGTACATTAGGTACATGTAGCGAGTACGCTCACAGGTAACACTACATGACATACTGTGCATTGAATCCACCTACATGTACATTGTGTATTGTATTACTCAGGGGTGAGATTGGACAAATGTGAAAATTTCTGAGAAAAAGGCTTGCGGGTCTGGGTTCTCCTTATTTTAGACCCGGAACCTCCAAGATGTTATACAATTCAGGAAGCTCACACACTCTGTGCTTCACCAGGGCCCAATTTAATAGAGCTGCTTAAGCACAAGAAGTAGCTAATAAGCACAACAAAATTATGCTTGCAAGAGATAAGTTACCAGCTAAACTAACATGTCACATGTACAATTTGTGACTGGTATCCTGCTCATTTCTGCTAAGCAGAAAATTGTTAAGCCAAATTTTCTGCTTTTATAAAGCAGCTCTATGAAATTGGGCCCAGAAATACAAAACTATAGATTCAGACACAATGTGGATTAATGTCTTTCTCCCTTTGATGACTGCTTCAATTCTTCCAAAAAAATTTGAAGGCTCAAAGGGGTTTGGAGAAAATCCTGAAATCAGGAAAAAATCCCGAGAAATCACATGCCTGATTTACAGGACAAACTGCGAGAGTTGTTTATAAGGCATTTGCTCACAGCCCTTAATCAGAACTTGTATTATATATTGCATGCATACTGCGGATGAATACCAACATGAACCCAGTTCAACTACTCAGTCAAATAATTCAGATGCAGTGTTTCAGTTTCAATGAAATAATTCATACAAAATATGAAATATGCACGCACATCAATCATCAGCATGTGCTGTGCAATGTACAAGTAGGCCTACATGTACATGTACATGTACATGTGGACGTGTTCACTAGGTGAATCACTGCTAAAACATGAACAAACTATTAGGGTAAACCAGACTGCAGTGCAAGCAAATATTTTCTAGGTGAAACAAAATGTGAAGACCACTGTAGCTAGCAGACTTCTCAATTTTCCGCGGCGCATCGCTGTGAACATGGACAGAATCGCGAAAATTGGTTTAGAACATGGAATCGATCCAATTGCACGGAATTTCAACAGAATTCAACAGGAATCAAAATACTGGATTCAAATAATGACTAAAATAAAATCGAGGACAATCAATATAACATATTACAAACTAAAAATCCTTCAAATTCTGGCAATAAAGTCCATCATTACCGATCGATCTGATATTTCTTTCCAGCGCAGCGGGTCGGCATCATCATCGATCAGTCGACTCTAAAGGGCAACCACTATAGCGGGCTAGCAGCCACTGAGTTTGCGGCTAGTGGTTTCCCTTTTAGAGTCTACATACACGCATTTTAGTCTGTGTGTTCTTTGCCAGCCCTCCCTTAGTACATGTTTAGCTATGCGAGGCATAGGGATCCAGACGACAGTGCCATGAACCGTGCTGGTATCCGGCCATCTAAGCACAATTTAATAGAATCTGGGTACCGTACTCCTTCGGTTCCAGTGTGTCACAATGGCGACCAATAGCACAAATTAATAGAATCTGGGTACCGTACTCCGTCGGTTCCAGTGTGTCACAATGGCGACCAATCGGAAGGCTTTGCCGGCAAAGCCATCCAGAAAACTCCATAATGAAACCGTATCACCAGATCTTTGAGTTAGACAGTAACCACAGGAAGGTTTTTATGCATCGGACGGTTTTAATTAGGTAGTTGTGTCATATTTATTGTGTTTTTTTACCTTGAATTAACACCGTTGATATCACGGAAATGGTTACAAAATAACACTGGTAAAAAATGTAATTCAGAGTTTTAGAAAACGGAATTCAGTAAATTACATCACGGAAAATTCTGATCTCTGAGCTAGAAGTTCATTGCACTGCATAGCAAGGATATGTACAATACCTTGCACTGTACAGTTCGTGATAATGTTTCAATGACAATCAAAACCAGACATAGACTGAATCTAATCACAAGATGACAAAGGTTTCATCGTCACTCGCTGACTACACACAACAAGAAAGCATTCTCTCTCCAGTCAGTAAATTAGGCGCAGCGACAGCCAGGCAGCGAGAGATGACTCAACTCAATCACTCAAGTCTCTTGACTGAATGAACCAAGAGATGATGATACCCCACCGCTCATGATGATGATGATGCACGGGCATTGTATGTACACACAGAGAGAAAGGAGATTGGGGTACATGCATCATATGCCTGGGGAGGGTGCTGAAAGGAGATGAAGATTTTGACAAGTGTACACAAAGATGAGGATGTTATGGAGGGGTACAGTGTATGCATCACACTCATAGGCTTGAGGAGGGTAGGGTGGGGCGGGACAAGACGATCTTGAGATGATGGTGACTGGTGTACACAAAGATGAGATTGTTATTATGGAGTACACAAATGTATGCATCACAGGCTTGAGGAGGGTTGGGTGGGGCGGGACAAGATGATCTTGAGATGATGGTGACTGGTGTTCACAAAGATGAGAATGTTATTGAGGGGTACAGTGTATGCATCACACTCATGGGCTTGAGGAGGGTTGGGTGGGGCGGGACAAGATGATCTTGAGATGATGATGACTGGTGTACACAAAGATGAGATTGTTATTATGGAGTAGACAAAGTGTGCATCACAGGCTTGAGGGGAGTTGGGTGGGGTGGGACAAGATGATCTTGAGATGATGATGACTGGTATACACAAAGATGAGACTGTTATTATGGAGTACACAAATGTATGCATCACAGGCTTGAGGGGGGTTGGGTGGGGTGGGACAAGACGATCTTGAGATGATGATGACTGGTGTTCACAAAGATGACATTGTTATTATGGAGTAGACAAACGTATGCATCACAGGCTTGAGGGGGGTTGGGTGGGGCGGGACAAGATGATCTTGAGATGATGATGACTGGTGTTCACAAAGATGAGATTGCTATTATGGAGTACACAAATGTAAGCATCACAGGCTTGAGGAGGGTTGGGTGGGGCGGGACAAGACGATCTTGAGATGGTGATGACTGGTGTACACAAAGATGAGATTGTTATTATGGAGTACACAAATGTATGCATCACAGGTTTGAGGGGGGTTGGGTGGGGTGGGACAAGACGATCTTGAGATGATGATGACTGGTGTTCACAAAGATGAGAATGTTATTGAGGGGTACAGTGTATGCATCACACTCATAGGCTTGAGGAGGGTTGGGTGGGGCGGGACAAGATGATCTTGAGATGATGATGACTGGTGTACACAAAGATGAGATTGTTATTATGGAGTACACAAATGTAAGCATCACAGGCTTGAGGAGGGTTGGGTGGGGCGGGACAAGACGATCTTGAGATGATGATGACTGGTGTTCACAAAGATGAGATTGTTATTATGGAGTACACAAATGTATGCATCACAGGCTTGAGGGGGGTTGGGTGGGGTGGGACAAGACGATCTTGAGATGATGATGACTGGTGTTCACAAAGATGAGAATGTTATTGAGGGGTACAGCGTATGCATCACACTCATAGGCTTGAGGAGGGTTGGTGGGGCGGGACAAGATGATCTTGAGATGATGATGACTAGTGTACACAAAGATGACATTGTTATTATGGAGTAGACAAACGTATGCATCACAGGCTTGAGGGGGGTTGGGTGGGGTGGGACAAGACGATCTTGAGATGATGATGACTGGTGTTCACAAAGATGACATTGTTATTATGGAGTACACAAATGTAAGCATCACAGGCTTGAGGGGGGTTGGGTGGGGCGGGACAAGATAATCTTGAGACGATGATGACTGGTGTACACAAAGATTAGATTGTTATTACGGAGTAGACAAACGTATGCATCACAGGCTTGAGGTGGGTTGGGTGGGGCGGGACAAGATGATCTTGAGATGATGACGACTGGTGTACATAAAGAAGAAAGGGTTACGAGAAAGGGGTAGGGGCATCAGATAAAGATGAGAAACTTCACAAAGTAAAATGAGATACAGTACACGCATCACAGTCTTAGAGGAGGGTTGAGTAAGGACTGAATGTAGATGAAGAGATGCAAGCGTGAACAAATAAATGTGATTATGAACGAGGGGTATGCATCACAGGCAAGTGGGGGAGTAGGACACTGATAAAATGACATGATGGAGTGACAAGGGTACATTTCTTATGAGAAAGAGAAATAGACCATGTCCATGAATACAGATGCAAGCTTGAGGCAGATGTGATGGGGATATGGTAGGATTAACTTACACTCACAGACCTAGGAATGTACTATTTACATGTACATGACTGTTGAATTGAGGTCTTTTCTATACATTCCCATTGATTGGACACTTTATTCCTGAGAAATATGCTATGTAAAAAACAGGCCAGCTGGGGCCGATTTCAAAAAGAGATAAGACTAGCCATATCTGAAGTTAGGACTGTCGGTTACTGGTCTTAACTTACATGTAAGACTAGTCCTATCTCTTAACATTGCCTAGGACTAGTCCTAAGTTAGGAAGAGTTTTGTGAAATCGACCCCTGGAATTTCATCTTTGAGAGGGCAAGGCCATTTTCATTGTGCAAAGGGCACTTCCATTGACAATTTATCATAAAGTCTGTGAGAGTGTGTTTTATGGGCACCAAGGCCAAGACCAGGGCAACAGAGGCCAGTGCCTCCGTGTAATTCCAGACCTAAAAAAATAATAATAATGTGAAATGGAAAGTAGCACTGAAAAATTGTTTCAACTGTTGTTATGTGGATGTACATACATGTACACATACATCCTTGGCCAGTTACATGGTCATGTACAGTACAATGTATCTAGATGTTGTCATATACACCATGAGCGTGGTACAAGCAGCGAGGCTCAACCTCCTTCACACACACAGTATAATTAGATCACCAAGATACAGGGCACTGAACCCTTCCAATGTGTGTGTGAAATATTAAATGATTTAATGCAACCGCAGAAATTTATCTCACTGTAAAATTGAGTGTACATATATATGTGTACAACCAGTGCCAGCACTTGCCTTTGGCTGAATGACAACCCACCAAGTCCTCCCCATCTCATCAAGCACTCGGAATATTTTTGTAAGAAAATTCCCTAAAATGTTAAAAGGATTAAACTGCGCTGATGCTAATTCGATAGTGAAAGTATGAGATGACACTGTAAACCTTGTCCAACGATACTACTTTAGTGTATTTGTTAAGATAAACTTGCGATAATTTAATAAGCTAAATGTAACAGAGGTTTACGTAGAAAGTGCATAAGTCTGTTTGCTTTTAATACAGATGTTGGGACCAGGGCTAATATGAATAATTCGTGCACAGGTCCCTGGGACTTGGGGAGTGGACAAACCCTTCAGGCAGATCTTAGGAAAGGGCAAACCTAAGACGACAATCACCTCTTAACATCGAAGATGTGTAAGAGGCTAGGCATATTTAACACTTAAACAACAAGATTTCGGTCACTTATTTGGTTATTAAATATCTTACTTATTTTGTGATGTCATGAACAAAAGAAATTATGGCTGCCAGGACTACATTGTACACAGAGGCTTAGCTAGTGCTATCACCACCAGACCCAACACACCTGCCTTCCAAGTATTTCACTTTCAGTCAGGCTTTTACTGGCCAGAAGCCAACATCGATACCAGCTTCATTAACAGCATTCAAAACAACTCCCTGGGTGCATTTTAATAATTAAAGCTTGGCCTGAAAAGCAGTGAAAACCTGACATTTTATGTCAGTTTTTAAAAATAATTTTGAGTTGAACAAAACAAAATTGACCAGAGCGGGAACTTGAACTTGCGACCTCCGGATTAACATGCCGGTGCTCTACCAACTGCCCTACCTGTATCTAGCCGTAACATTCGCCATCTCCCTAGTTTGTCAATATCTTCAACCTGTCTGCTGTATAGCCAGGGATTACATCCAAGTTTACGATACAACCTGGGAAGCAGCAGCAGAGGGATCACCAGGTTTTTTGCTCACATCTGGAAGCCTTTGTAGTATACACTTGACTTTGAACCTCATCAGGGTAACAAAGCCAACTTTTTGTGCCCCTTTTCTTTACCTTGGTACCCTAAAATGAACTGTTTCAACAAGTCAATATTATTTAGAGTCGGTGCTTTCCAGGTCCTGTCAGGAAGAAAACTCCACATGTACCTGGCTCGAGAGGGATGTAAACGAAAGACCTTCTACATTCTAAAGCAGATATCTTTAGGCAACTACAATCCCGGCCATATCTCGTTGGGCCCCCGCCCCCCGGCCCCCATTCAATGTTGGTTCTCATTGCACAGTCTGCGCTCCTAACAACATTGAGCGGGGGAGCTGGGAAGTGGGGAGGGTATGTTTATTGTCCTTGGCCCAAGCATTTTGGCCAAGATTGTAGACCACCAAGCATGCCTGGCAATGAGAGGCCAGTTGAAATCCTATTCCTATGTTTGTAAGCAGTGGGTACTACATGTACATGTACAAACAATTCTACTGATGTACATGTAATTATTGCATCAGGGATATAGAAAAATCAATGCTGTATTTCCTTTTAAACAGATTTAGAGTTAGTTAGAGAGGAGCCTTCACTGTTCCTTCATGGACAAAACTCAATACCTACTGAATGTACATGTATGTATTTTGTGTACTTTGTTATAGAGAGCACTGTTATAAAGAAGTTCTACTTATAAAGAGTACATCCTTAAGTCCCAAATCTCATTTCTGCTTTGTGTGTTTCTTTGTTTTGCTGTCCTCTTATAACAACGCTCCTGTTATAAAGAGTAGAGGTAATTTGGTCAATCCCAGCAATCCTGTTATAATGAGGGTCAACTGTGTTGCACACGTACAATACATCATACACTACAGATGAATGTAAAGCCAGTGAACGATTTGCACGGACCTGTACATGAATCATACAGGTCTGACCAACATGTGCACATGTTATGTATACGCAGTACATGTGGAATATAGCTGTACAGTCCATGTAGCTGCTAAGCCAAACCAGGTAGTACATTTACACTCAGTGTACATGTATCATGGATCTTAGTGCTCTAGTTCTCTGCCTCAGGTGCACGTGCTGCTGGTGTGATTAGAATCACTCTAGATCTTAATCATTCCCCAATTCAAACAGACATGATAGGCTGGTAAATTTTTGCCCATGTCGTCTGCATATAATTGATTTCTGACTACACTGTACAGCTGGTGGCTAACCCAACTGAACATCACACAGTCACACACCAACAAATTATTATCACAAGCTTGAGGTGTGCTCGGTTTTTGGTATGAAGACACAATTGACAGGCTGGTCCTCTTTCTCATCTAAAGACTTGCTAAATATTGAACAGTCCGTGCAGTCACCATGCCTCAAAACTACAGCCCTCACTTGCGCTTAAAGGTAGAGTCATACATGGTAATGACCCCCCCCCCAAAAAAAGTGTGTAATCTTTATCTGAAAGCCTACTTATTATAAAGATGGTAATGGAGTAAGCATCCTGCAAAATTATTTCATCTGAAGTGTCCCCGTTGACTACATGTAGAAATCCATATACATGTAGGCATATTGAAAAATTTGAATCTACATTGTAGGATCGCCTAAAGATGCCTTTAAAGCGACTTTTTGAAATTCATATTTCTGTGATGTCCGTTTGGGAATGCTGCGGCCAGAGATGTGGTTGGTGACCGCTGTCACCTTGCTATAACATGGATGGATTCGATGTTCTTTGAAATTACCGTGAAGAGAGATCTACATATTGTACATGTAAAGCTGGTCGTGTAAAAAGAATTTCCATAGTAATGTTATACATTCACATTACTGCATTCTGCATTTGGGTCATATGTAATACACACTACATGTAGCATATTACTGTGCACTTTCCTAGATTCAGACATTTATGATGCATAATAAGGGAGAGAAGACTTTTTGAGTCACGGTGTAACAAAGACACCAGTGTCTCGGTTACGCGTGAAACTGTCGGCTTTTACTTCTTGGCCTACGTTTGAAGGTTTTCATTGAAAATAGCTGAATTACAGTATACCAATGATGTTTACATATTACCCTTTATAATTTAAATTTTCAATGAAAACCTACTAATTTATGGCAGAAAAAAGTCACAAGTTCCCACTGTCACAAGAAACTGAGATACCTGTGTCTCCGTTACAGTGTGATGGATAGTTTTGGATCGTATATGAAAACAAAAAATCTGATTCGAGAAATTGAAGTTAAAGCGTACATGCAAAGAATATAGAAAGTACATTATCTTTTGAGATAACACCATGTCACGCTTTGGCCCCCTCATTTATGGAAAGACCCATTTACACATCCCTCCCTAACCCATTTCAAAGGAGGAAAGTGAAAGGGGAAAAAAAGGCCAGATGACAACTGTTTTGAAAGTTTTATTCTGCATTTAATAACCACTAGACGATTCAGCGATCTCATCTGTGCACTTGAACAGCAACGAGGGGCCACTTTGTCATTTGAGCGTAAAGAAAACCTCCTGCATGATTCCAAAGGTTATGCAGCATATTTACAGGTTTATTTTGTGAGCATCATTTGTCTAATGCCGGCATGCCCCTGTGCTTATTATTCTTGTGTACTTTTCATTTGTCAGTCATCATTGTCCACTGTCATGTCTTTTGTCTATATCTCGTCTGTCAACTTGTTAGAGCTCAAAATCTACACTCTTCACCTAAACCTACACACATACATGTACACACGCACAAGTATTGTGTACATGGAAATTTACTATCCAGTATGTTAACGTATACAAATTTTCTGTTAATTGTAAATTCCATTAATTTATTATTTTGTTATGCCATGTTAATTGATGAATTATCAACCTGAAATGACATCATTGAAATAAATGTGAGCAAATTAATTGTACTGTACCATTTGGTTTTTTAAAGTATGTTTTGTCCACAATGCCATTTATAATTATAAGGATTTTGTATTATTATTATTATTTTTTATTTTTTTGGGGGGGGGCGGGGGTGGGGACACCAAACTTTAACAGCTTTCCTAGTTTTCTACTCTTTTAGTTTTAGAATTTCCCATCAGAAGTCTCACTGAATCTGTTATAACTGTCTTTAAATATCTTTACTTTTTGAAGGCATTTTTCACCAACGTTTTCGTTTAATTTTGCGAATGTAGTGAATTTTTCCATAATTTAGTCATCATGGAGGAGCCTAATGGAGCATTTATATTTATGCAATAAAAAAATGTATGAATAACAAATCAATGCCATTTCTGATGATGACAAGAAAAACATGCAAAGCTCCTTGAAAAATTCACAAGCAGTAGGCATTCTGTACTGCACCAATAATGTATGTCCCACCATAGAGCAAGGACCAGACTGAAACCTTCAAACATCCAGCCAAATCATGGAATGATTCTGCAACAAAGTGTGTACAGTATGCAGAAACAATAAACCAGACCTTGATGCGGTCAGTCATTGATGAGAAGCGACAGCCCGTTAAACTGAATGACAAACGCAGGCTTTTTGGTTGCCATGTAAATACAGACTCTACAGTGTAGACACAGTATAATGAAGAAAGTACGAATGTTTCATTTCGACGGGTTGTTACCTGCACCCATGTTGATTCTTCACATTTTCATTGTGTACACTTTACAGTCCATAATTATAGACGATGTGACCTCTGTTTACATTTAAACCGCCCTCTGTTGACAAAACACTGTCCAAGTCATGTTTCCGCTGGGCAAGAAGACGCGTACTCATGGTAACATTGCGTGTCCTTTATAGCTGGCTGTCAGTACACAAAGGTTTTGCCCGGCGACATGCGCGCGCATCATGTTATGGTTTTCAAATGACGTCAGAGGTCACATCATCTATACTCAGTATCTTTGTGTACATCACATCATGAACAACGGGTAAATGATGCATCAAGGTACACACCATGGAAATAAAACAGAGATATTCTAAAACAAAGCTCAAAGCTTTTATCCTCCCGACTTCTGAATTATTGAAAGGTTTGTATCTAATATTCATTTTCTACAACTAATTTTAACTAGTTCATCTTTTTTTAGCTTACTGTGTATTTGGCTGGTCCAGACGTAATTTTTTGTAAAGTTGTTTAATTATCATTGTTTTTAATTTAATTTATTTTGTTTAATCCATTTTTGCTTGTATTCAGCGCCTTGAGGCAGAACCGATCTGCAACTGTTTGCGCTTTATAAATCTCTCTCTTTTATTTTTATTTTACATAATTCATTTATCAAGTAGTATTATTAAACCACAAGGGAAACTGATCGGGTAAATTGTAAATAATTTTGGGTTGAACAAAGAAAAATTGACTACAGCGAGACTTGAACTTGCGACCTCTGGACTAACATAGATTTTGTTCAAACAGCTCCTTCTTTGAATATGATTTTATACTGTAATTCCTATTGTAGGCCTGTCCCAATTTTTTCAAAATGTTTTTGTTTCAAAGGCAAAGTATACTTTTATTGCAATCGTTCGATTGTTTTAATCCTATAGGCTTATGCAATAAAACTAACCCGTGAAAATTTCATTTCAAAAGCGGTAGCGTTTTGAGATAAAATCTGGAGCAGCTTTACACATGTACATGATGTCCACAAAGGAAGAATGATCCGTAATTGGAATACACGATCTGAGAAACATTTCAAGCATGAAACATTTCTCAGACTGAAATGTTTTTTAATCCCTTGCTCTGAGTGAAACCACATTCCTTTGAAGAGAATCGTTTCTCCAAATGTTATACATTATCAACAGCTGCAGTGCTTCTTACCAAGTAAGTCTTCATGGTCATTCATTTTTGGTTTGGAGTAATTACCTAAAGGTATACCCTCTCTTTATGCAGGCCTGTGAGTGGACCCTTAAAAAAAGAGCTGAAACACTACATGTACATGATGTAAGAATGATCGTGAAACGTCAAGTGAGCGCGCGTCACGCATTTACGCTGGTCGAATTGGGGCACCACATTGATCCAGTAACTAGGCTTATTTCACATTATTGTAGTTGTACATTACTGTTGCCAAGCATATATAAGGCCAAAATGTGAAGAAAAGAAAAAGAAAAAAAGAAAGAAAAGAAAAAAAACGAAAAAAAAGAAGAAGAAAAAAACGGAAATAAAAAATCAGAAAAAAAGGGGGGAAAAGCGGATATCCGCTTTAAAGCGGAGATTTCACAGGCCTGTTAATGATACATAATGTACCTTTTGCTTCAAACATATTCATATTTTACAGCCCATCCACCTTGTTGCACACATGACTGTAGAACCTTAATAATAATACACATCTCCAGAATGCTGTATAAAGGAAAATACACAACGTACAATTTACTATACAGTAAATGCATGTCCAATCAAAGCACTACAGTAAATGTAATTTCAGAAATTTCTCTAACACCTTCTTTAGCCAACACATACTATCCATAGAGAATCATCACTGGGGCGTTGTTGAAAGTGTTCAGCAAACTTCATCTGACAAAAAATGCATGCATGCAAATAGAGCCCATCAGAATGCATTCCTGCCCACTTGACTCTCAGTCATCCCATGTAGTATTGGGACATATTAGGGCTGCACACTACATGGGGCTACATTCACTTGAGGAAGCATTTCCATTTTTCTTCCCAATTCTCCTTGGGCGATGTGTTGGTTTAGATTCTTGAGGAATTCTCCAGACTGTTGAGAGGAATTTTACTTAGTGCAGTACTGCTATCATGGCTTTTAGATTTGTGGGCGTAATTGCCGGAGAAAGAGCAGGCTTGGAATTTCATCTTTGAAAAGGCAAGGCCATTTTCATTTCGCAAAGGGCACTTCCATTGGGAAATCTTAAAGTCTTTGGGAAAACTTTTGAAGGGGCACTGTGGCATACGTGTAAGCCCAGGCCTGAAAGAGACGCACAGATGCATTTTATTTTGTATCTGACTACATACCTTTAATTACATGTTCAACACTGACCAACAAACGTGTTAATGGTGCGTGTATGGAACAAACTCAGGTCTGGAGTTTCATCTTTATAAGAGGGCAAGGCCATAAAAGGCACTTCCATTGGGAAATCTTAAAGTCTATGGGAACCTTTTGAAGGGGCACCAAGGCCAAGACCAGGGGCAACAGAGGCCACAGCCTCCATGAATTGTAATTCCAGGCCAGCAAACTTGAATAATGATAAGCACTTTCTACACTGTACAAATTTGGCAACCAACCATGATTGTACTTCAAGTACAGATGTACGTACAGTTTATTAGATCCCTGCCACAGAAAGATAATGCACTATCTTGGTTGTTTTGTTTTCTTATGCAAATGTTGAAATGAAGGGATCCAGGTGTTTTTACAGTAAAAACCAATGGGGATGATTTAAGGTTGACAAACATGCATGAAAATGCACTTTGGAACACTCCTTAAAAGCACATTTTGCAAAGTTGGGGATAAACCATGAATGTGATAGTTTCCAACGATGCGACTTAATTTTTAGATCAACAATGACATGATCAACAAACACGACATTTACTTTTACACAACATGCATGGGTATACACCGAAAGCACGTCAGCAAAAACATTTTTCAGTAAATTTTTAATTGGCGCAGCAGGGCTCAGGTGGAGAAAATGAATAAAGCACTCAACTGGATGTTGATTTCCATGAAATCACTGCGCAGTGTAATAATAAAGTTTGGCCTTCTAGTTCAATCACATACGGTGACATTATATTGCTAAATTATTACCCAATATGAAAACAAACGACTGCACTCTGTATATTGTGTAATTGGCCATTAACCTAAAACCTGGGGGGGGGGGGAGGGGTACAAGACCCATACTGCATTATCAGACACTTGCACAAGTTAATTAAATTACACAGCTACTCTGTGGGGATGGTAAAAACTCTACCATCAAAAGCTTTTAAAGAGGAGATATCTTAAATGTGAACATTATTGGTTGGAGAATTTAGATTAATATTCAAACTCTCTTGTTTTCATAATAACATTATACATGAAAGTAGGCCTGTGCCGGGTAACCGGGTATCTGGGTGCCCGAATACAAGCAACAATATCGGGTTCCAATTTATCGGTTCCATTACCCAAAACTTGAGGTGAATATTTCAAATTCGCCATTAGAAGACTTTAAAAATTTCAAGAATAATCCAGATGTATAACAAAAATTGTAAAAATTATTGAAGTTCTATTACATGTCGACCTACAGGACGCTAAAATGAAGCATCGAGAATGAGTTTGTAATGTTTGTAGACGCAATTTCTACCTCGCAATTTGGCTCAAAATGGAGCTCTCTTTTGAGGACAGTAAGAAAATGAAGTGATTAGTTAAAACAAAAATTAAAACCTGGGTTCCCATATAAATTGCTTCAATGTGTAAACAAACATGCAACTTTGTAGATGCACAAACAAAAAGAGCAAATGGCCAAACACTATTTTTCGGTTTTCTTTTAATAAAGAAAATAGAGGAAACGAGTTGATTGAGCGTTTTGTAAACTTTGATTGAATTGTTACTCAAGATGATTTGAACTAGTATTTTGACATGAGGAAGTCTCACAATAAAATCAGCGAACTCATTTCTCTGATAAATTAGTTTAACCGCTACTAAACTACTGTACTTGATGCCTGTATGGACGTACATGTATACAGCATGTACATTGTTGGTTTATGATTCAGATGGTGACATTGGCAAATCACGGAAGGAAATAAAGTAATTCACGATGAAGAACTTATTTTCCTTGGATCATGGATAGTAAATAAGTGGATTACTTGTGGATTGTAGACAAACGTCTACAGACGAAAACTCATACGTACAGGAAAGAATTATTCAAAACGTTAAGTGTAGGCCTATACATTTACAACAAATTTGAGAAAAAAAGAAAAAAACCATTTGTTAAATAATGAATATAATAAAAATGGCCCCTAACTCCAACTATGTGCTTTGATGTTGAAATAAAGTTGAAATAAAATTTAATTGAAAAGAATGTACAATTGAATTGAGTTACAGGACCTGTAGTCTGGCAGAATTTCCTGAAATTCAAGCCCACGTTGTTTTCTCATTACTAACCATACAACAAGAAAATATATTGTAAGGCCCTTAAATTCTTATTCCCTGAGCTGTCTTTAAAATGCCAGTACTATATGATCTTTCATCAACAGATGCTGCCATATTGTGCAATGAATGGAGGGTTTCTCACACACCAAACAAATCCGTACTCACACCAATCAAAGGTCACTCATTCATAATTTATAAACACCACTTAAATGCCTTCAATGCAACAGTAATCTGCTTCAGCTAAAAAAAAAACCGATCCAGTTGAAATATGCAGCAGCTTGTTTATGGGGGAATGGTGTGAGGAGATTTAATAGTGTAGAGTTGGACTCTATCAAAGGTCAATAAAGAGACAGACTGATTGTAATATGATAATTTATACAAACAATTTTTAATTTAAATTTATTTTGGGGCAACTGCTCAAAATTACACTGCACTTGCAAAAGTCTGTTGGTTGCTCCCCTAAAGAGGGGCTCCAAGGTCGAATTAAGTTTTAGATAGAGTCTTTATGAAAGTGGGGGGGGGGGGTATCTATCCTTACATTAAAACGGTGTGAAATACCAAAATGTATTTGATACCCAGTACCCTTCCAGTGCGAATTTTGTCAACATCCTAAAACATCCAATGACGTCACTTTTGAAATAAATGGGTCTGTACATTTTTGTACAGGAAATGTTTTAGTTCGTTCCTGAATTTTGATGATAAAATATTTGAGTTAGATCATGAATTTTGGTGATATTCAATCAAAACGGCATTAAATTTGACCTTTTAACTGTTGCAAAACAAACCCTCTTTGGAATGCACAGACCCATTTAACGTTATGATATTTCAAATAAAAGAGCATCAAATAAAATGACATTTTATAATCATTTTAAAGTGAGGTTAGAGACACGTTATTTCCCCCCCCCCCTTTCATAAGGACTCTAATTAGATAATTAGTGCATCACAAAACTGAAATTGACCTTGGAGACCCTACTTAACTTGTGCTGGTGTTTTCTTTGCTTTTACCACGAAGGGAGTGCTTCTATGCATTTACAATAGGTAATTACACAGTTGTGCACAACACAGTTTGATATGAACTTGTGTCATGCAAATTTTATGTGTATTTTTGTTTCCCCTGTTTCAAAACGTCAAATATTTCCATCCCCAAAGAGCATAACAAAATGCATTTTAGACATGTATCAATTAGTTTCAGCAGTGATAACTTTTCAGGTGAGTTTCAAGTAAAAGACAATATTTTCAAAGTCATCGAAATGAATTTCGAGTTGTTAGAATTTCAAGATAAAATGTCTTATACAAATAATCTTTGGGTTGACAAAATTGACAGTTACGGTGTTTGCATTACAATACATGTATTGTAACACCTGCCCTTGATTGAACTTGGTCTATGGACTGTCTATTCCATTGGCCCAAGAGTAATTAATTTGGCATTCAGGGGTGTAGAGTTACACTCAGCAGACTGCACATCATGATATGAGATTGCGTAGTGTACAGACAATACTGGATAGTCTAGCAATAACATCCAACATGACATACAGACAATGCTGTCATCCAACATCGACCTTGGAATATTCCACCTACAATGTGCATACATCTCACTGCAGGGCAGTCATGAACCACGGGTACTCATCGGTAGCAGTGATTTTTAGACTGCACTGTGTATTTTTACTAGAAGGTGCACTAATAAGAGGTTTCTCTCGTTAAAAGTCAAACAATTATAAAATGAATAAAGATAACAATATTTTGTTCAGATCAAAGACCAAACAAACATTAAAAGGCACCAAAGATTACTCTCTCCTAAAAGCAAATGAATGCCAGCACGGAAGGAAAGATATTATTGGCTCATTATGCATTGGACATAATGTATACTTAAAAATTTGTCTCTCAGGTTACCAACTACATGTACTTAGCAAATGAGTAAATCCCCTGCTTAAGAAACCTAATACTGTACACATAAGACAACAATGTTTAACCATGCAGTGTCAGAGCTTTGGAGGGTCATTGTGTGCCCTTTGCATTTCAAAATATCATCAAAACTTGACCGACAAATACCCCAGGTACAGCCCACCCCTTCCTTAATTAAATTGTGGCGATCGAAAAATAAGCAAAGGTGATTGTGGGGTCCTCAAATACTATTTCCTTGAGTTTGATAGTTTCATATTTCAGATATTTCTCTGAAGGATTGGCACTGGTGGTACAGTGTGAACTCTGGCACCTACTGTTATCGATACAAGCCCCACTGGGTTTCTAGATACCCTCAGCCTCTCATCATTATTATTTTCTACAAAACAATTGTTTTTATGCTATTAACAAACATGAGTGGAACAAATAAACCAACTACCTTTATATTGGTAGCGAGCTTTCAAATTGAATTATGAAAATAATCTTCTTTTCTTTCTTTTAATAATTACATTTACTAATCCTGTACTCCATGTACTCCGAGTTCATAAACTCAAGCCCTTCCAAAAACAAAATCCAAGGCGCTCAAAGTTTCTGCATACAAACTAAAACATTCAAAGAAAGATTTCCCTTGTACATGTAGCATAGCAAACTACTACACAAAATTCAACTTTGGTACTCAAAAATCATAATTTGCTACACAATAATTACCATTGTGCATAAAACATCTTTGCAAACTAAATATTTTGCTAAGCAAAATTTCATGAAAAAATCGTTCTCTGATTAGTAGTTTTTCAAGCCATATGAAATAATCATTAGATTTTTGAATATGCTTGGGATTGCAAACATACACAAATCTTCACAATGTGGGCCTTCAATTTAAAAGTAAAGTTAAATCACATGCGTCACTCTATCTATGACTGTATATTAATCACCAATAGATATCAAATATAGGCCTAATCTACACTGTTTATCCCTCAGGCTACATTCTGACGTCCCTGGAGCTGGGACCAGACTACAGGCATTGTTTCGCCATTGTACATGTTGTATTGTAAAATAATAACAGACAAATTGTGTGTGTTTATGTCTGAGCGGAGATGACCAAAATTCATAACCATACAAGTCACGGGCCATTTATACTGTGGGATGTCAACTGGAGCGTGGAGACACAATTAGCTGACTGTATGTGTAGCCAGAAGAGGCAATAACCATCAATTCAGGCATGCAATAAATAACAAAGCTGCATGGCATTTGGCAGATGAAATGAGCTCAGTTCTTCCATATTTGCACATTTTCTAATAAATGAGTCTGGGAATTTGCAACAAATACTGAAAGCACTCTCTAAAATATGTACCATGCTAAATTGTTCAGGTTTTACTTGATTAAATTGTTAAATTAATAGTAATTTCAATTCTGTGGGGGAAATTACGCTAACTGACATTGTGGTGTGATGATGGTCCTTGCTAGAGGGTCTATGCTGTTTTCATTTGGGGTCCCCTTATTAAACCTTCTTTTGCATACATTTTTCATCCTGCAGCCATGCTGTTTTTTCCCATTCAAAACAGTGTAACCATACTGAGGCTTGCAGGGAAACTAGTCTGGCCCTGTTTTTGTGGTGAGAGTGTACATTTAGGAGAGTGATGTTGTACACGGGGAACATGACGATCAAAATGGTAGTATTACATGTACTTGTACTTGTTAATGGGCAGGTATTTGTGTACACAGTACATGAAAATCGTTTTGAATCACTGTGTTACCAATTCAGGATGCAGAAGAACAAAGTTTGTCACATACACAATCCGCAACTTGTTAAACCTCAAATTGTCATTAAAAAAAATTGATAAATTGCTTTGTTTTTCTGGGAAAGTTGTAAATTTATGAGCATGTGGTAGAGTTTCTGCCTGTTGTTTTTCTGGAAAAGATGTAAAATTTATGAGCATGTGAGTTTCTGCCTGACAAGAGGAAATGTAATGCCTCAGCAGCTTATTCGTCTCATTATGTATGATTGGTTCACTCGTCTTGGTATGCACACATGTAGTACTACAATTACATACGCAGTGTGGCCTCTGTGGTCCTCCAGTTTAATGGCTATTATTTTTCCGGTTCATTGCTAGAGTAATTGGCATGAAGAAGGGGTTCATTCAAGGGGAGCCATTGATTGGGCCAGAGAGGTTGCAGAGTGCAAACCCCACTTTCTTGTAAAAAATGTACAACTGATGCAACTGAAACAAGCAGCCTACTGGCTTTTGGTGAAGCTAAATGTGCAAATGCACATAGTTACACTGAAACAAAGAAGCTCAACAACTTCCAGAAGCAGTATTTCAGTGCAAAGTAAGCACTAGATACAGTGTACATGTAGTAAACTTGTGGGTACAATCATAAGACTGCTCTGAGAAGAGCCGGTGTGGTCTTGACGTTTCGAATAGTATACGCTGCTCATCTTCAGGAGAATGTTTGTTATGATCCACTCAAAGCTTCAAACATCACTTAAATACTATGTACATGTAGTACATGTGGCAGTACAAAGTGCCGTTTGTAAGGAAATACATTTCTACAAGTAGTTATCAAAATCATTTGCTATATATAAAGCAAACATTTTGTAGAGAACCCATCAAATAATATAGTATAAAGTCTGTAGAATTATGGCTTGAAATATTATCTAATATCACAACTTTCATTTCAATGTGTACATATGTGCCCCTTTTGTGCTCAATGCTTGCTCAACAGTTATTATTTATTATTATTATTATTTATTCGGCCAAAATACGCAACAATCATACAGACATACATGAGAGTAATCAGATAATACAATATAGAATGTAGAAACAGACTAGTTTGTAAATGAACTGACTGAAAATAATAAATGGATTTAAAAAGCATGAGTAGGGGATATAAGGTTTATTGCTATCACCGCCCGGGCCGACCCCGATGAACCGCCGAAAGGCACTGTGGGAAGGAAAAAGGGGCAATCCCCGGCCACTCATCAAAACCAACCAGGCAGTAATAGCGATAAACCTTATGGGTGTAGAGAGCAAAAATTGAAAGTCCAAGAACAAAAAATAAAGAAGCAATTGAACACGGGCTAATAATTAAAGGCTTCGTTAATTGTAAAGGCAAGAAATAAACATGACAAAACAAACTATTCATTCTAAGATGGCCAGGATTAATAAAAGCGAACCTAATCACTATGACTCGAGAGCCTATTAATCCAATCTTAAGATGAAACACTTATTAAATAAAAAAACTAAAAATCTGTCAAAAAAAAGAGGCTAATAAATATATAATATAATATAAGATGAAATAGGCTATAGTTGTTTAGCAGTTGGAATCCTACTCAGGTTGGTCCTAATGACTGTGTCCATATGAGCGTGCCATGAGTAAGACACTTGTTACCTGCTACTCTCAACAGAGGACCTGTGGGAATTGAGAGGGTGTACAATGTGTTTGATTAGTCCCATAAGTGTCTGGGTTCTCCAGCAACTTCCAGCAGTCCTTGCACACACTGTACAGGGTGTACACACTTTTTATACATTTTTGCTATGTGTTTACAAAAGGATCAGAAGCCGTTGTAATCCATCTGTGCAAAACAAACTCAAAATGAAAGACAAACATACTGCACAGGGCCCAATTTCATAGAGCTGCCTTTTAAAAGCAGAAAATATTGCTTAAACAAATTCGGCTAAGCAACAATAAGCAGGATACCAGTCACTGATGCTACATGGGAAATGGTATTTTAGCTGGTAACCTTTTTCTGGAAAGCATAATTTTGTTGTGCTTAGCTAGTTTTTGTGCTTAAAAGCAGCTCTATGAAATTGGGTCCTGCTTGTGAAAACTGATGCTTTTTAACTTTCAGTTACATGTGTAAATGATTCAAGAACTGAAAGTTCTATTTTACATGAAAACTGGAAGCGTACATGTACACTTTACTTGTGGGTATGGATACATGTACAATGTACTTTGCCAAACTAACATTATGTTAAATACCAAGCTTTCATTTGATTTATGTACTTACTTACGGGGCTCCAAATTTACACTGGACCACAAGTCCGGGTCCAGTGACTTTAGCATCTATTCGGGCCAGTAAAGTTATGAATGGACAAGTCCTGTGGTCTTGTATTTTTTTTCAAATAATTACTTTCAGTCTGAATGTGTGTCTTTCAATTATGTTGAGTTTTAAAGAATTCTTATTCATAATACAAATGAGATCAATCTTCTCTTGATGCTTGTTCAAATAAAAACAGTTCAAAGTTTTAACTTTGAAGGTATTATTTTGTTCTTTCTCATTTTTATTCTGGTCTTGTGAAAAAAATTGCTGGTCCAGTAGCCATTTTGAGCTACAAGCACAGCGGTCTTGTGGATTTTTCCCCCTAAATTCAAGCCGTAACATGTTTCTTTCTTTGTGGAACTTATAAACTCCTTAGTCTTTTTTTATGTGGGCAATTTAAAAAACATTCTGCTGTTGAGGGGAGTTCAATACAATTACCACCATTTCTAAATCATCCTCGTTGCAGTGCAGTGTTAGATAATTTGGTTATAATGTGTCAGGATTGACGCTGTAGGCAGGGCACCCGTCTATATTATACAGAGTCCAAATTAATTAGATTGTGGTGGATGGTTTCTCCGATTGTGGACTTAAAAATCATCACTTTGGAGTGCAACAAATGATCATGAGTACTAAATATCTGATGTTGCATCTTTGACATCTATCGAGAAGCCAGTACAGTAGGCGATTTTCAAGCCATTTTGTTTGGTCTTTTTGTCATTTTGGGGAATTTTTTGTGGCTGGGTGTTCGGAAAATCGTAGTAAATTAAAATATCCCGTTGTTATCTACAAATGTTCACTGGGCGCTAGTACGACTGCAGATGTCAACATTTTGAAAAAAGGGAGTACAGCGCCCCAGTTACTGGGTCTACTGTAGTGTTACTGTTTGTAAGGGGTAGTGTTTAGGCTATGTGTATACTACTACAACTTACTAGCTGGAAACCTTTCAATATCCCTTGGCAATAGACCCAGCAGTAACTGGGGCGTTGTGCTCCTCTATTTAGGCAGATTCGTGACCGCTAGAGGGCGCTGCGCGTGCCGGACTACTTTTTTTAGAATGGGAAACTGGGGACGGTTGAGTTGGTCACGAACGGCAGGGCTAAATCGCGCGGTGCGACATGCCCAAGAATATTGGGATTGGACTTTAAGTGAGGTGGTGGCTCATTCATTAAAGACTGGAACTACATTCAATATGGAGTTTTTCTAAAAAACTTTTGCCATTCTCAGACGTATTTAGTGAAAAATTGTCCACTTAAAAGACTGGTAAGTGCATATTTTAATAGGTAACTTGTATTTAAGCTCATATTATGGGTTAGTTACATTGGGAACTTTAATGACCAGATTACAGGTATTATCTGAAGAATTTCTTGACCTAATAACATTATTTCCAAACTTGTAGGTCGTCGCGGTTTTTCGCGGTCGACCTTCAAAGTTGGTGATACACGGCTGTCGCGGCGGTAAATTGTGGTTTTTGTTGTGGACAGAGGTCACTGCTCACTTGCGTGTACGGTGTAGTGCGCAATATGTTTATTATCGGTGGCCATTACCTTTTTCTTAATTGAAGGCTGTTAATAGGCCTGCTTTGTTCTCTTGATCTGTATTTACTACTTGAAATTTCAGAACAATATATAGGGGCCTATATATATATTTTATTTTGCTTATTAATTTGAAATATTGTGAAATTCCGATCCATTTTGAGTTTGTTATTTTTTTGTTAACTGTTTTTGTGCATTTAAATTAGCATGTGTTTAATACATGTACGTACAGTGTGGGTCACAGTTTGTTTACTATTTGAAAGGGTTAAAAAATAGCGACCTTTGACCTGGCATAACTTTGGTCAACATGACCCCATCCCAACAAATGAGGTGTCAAATTGATGTATTCAAAGAGATCTATTCAGCTAACCAGAAACCTCATCAAATGTAATCTAAAATTTTGTAATTCTGCCTACTCTATTGGAAATGTTTCATTTGACGGTCATACACTCAAACAGTTACCAAGCATGACTTCAGTGAGTAACCTCTGGGTTAGCCCAGGTTGGACTCCTCCGTTGCATACAACGCGACGGGGTCCAGGGTATAAAGGTCCTCAGGCATTGCAACAAAAATTGTAACCATTTTTTATCATATTTTTACCTTTTTGAGGAAGCTGAAACATGACTCACATGTTCCTTGTGTCCTGAACCTTACGCCTGCTCTATTCAGAATTGCCAATTTTATCCTTGGATGACATTATTGTGAAAATAAAATGGAAATTGACGCATTCGTTGCGACAACCTCAACTGACATGGAACCAAGTCCACAAATGAGGGTGCTGTCTAACCCGTAACACTGAACGCTTTTTCTTCGGGGCGGCAACACGACGGAGTCGCAGCGCCAGTGCACAACTTGGACTTATTTTCGGAAATAATGTCATTCATGGATGTATTTGATAGGTTTTGAACTCAGCAAAAGTGTAATTAAAGGCACCAAGAATAAGTGAATGGAGTTTCAGCTTCTCAAATTAGGTAAAAATATTTTAAAATGTTACTCAAAATTTTGTTCGCATTGTAAAGGATCTTTATACCCAGGACGTCAGTGCAGTGGCACTGACTGACGTCCTACCAGGGCTAACCTCTGGGTCTACTTCTTAATATCTACACTACTAGGCCTACTAGTTTTTTGACAACAATGTCATGTGGAATTTCCGTCATGAACCAGAGTCCAGAGCATTGACACTATTTATGGGACTACTGACTCTGCACTGATTGTGTTCAACACCACACACCAATCCAATGAAACTTGAAAGCAAGCAATGACACATGATCATTGATTGAACAGTTTTTGAGTTAGTGAATCATGAATGGCGAAACCTGGAGGCTCGATACATAAAATAAAATAACACGAACACAACGGTCGATTTTAGTGCGTACATTACGGCGATTACACTCAAGCCTTACCTGTGTCACAAGAGGAACTAACGTCTGCTCGATGGATTTCGTTTTTATCTCCAGATTTTTCGAGTCAAACTTGGTTGAAAGAGCGCTGTTTATGCGTACCGGTCCGGCAGTCGCCATCTTTTGCTGTCAAATGCATGCGGCCGGCTATGCATGTGGCATGTGTCATGCATGTGTGTGTGTGTACGATGAGGCGACCAGGCGCGCAGGCAAACTGCAGCCTGCTTTACTTTTCCGCTGGTTTGTGTGTTCAAAAATCAAAGGTGGCAATAAAGATATTTGTAAACGCGTAGATGGTGTATTTATTGTCGTCTTCTTTTGATGAAGATTTTCAAAATTGCACAATAAAATGGTTGTCTTATCAGTCAAGTTTTGATAAATCAAAGTGAGTTTGTAAATAACTTGTTGGGGTTAGAACCGTTATTGTCACAATCAGCAGTTTAAGGAAGTTTGTACGAAGTGCACGTCCCAAAGAAAGAGCTTCCAAGAAATCAACTTTCGTACACGCCCCCTTTTGACAGTGATATGGCCAGGAGGAGTAGGTTCACTAGGTTAAAAATCTAACGCCTATCGCCATTATGTAAAATCATTATCAGTAAAATGGGATATCTGTTTGAATTTAGAGGTCGTTCTATTTATTTTGCTCCTTAAAAAGCTGCGACTCACAGAATCTACTAAATTTAATAAGAAGTAGCACACAAAATAGAGTCGAATTCATTTATTGTAGACTAAAAAATGAGAAATGAACATTACTAGTTTCACACAGGAGAACTTGTATCTTTAGGGTTTAAAAATGTTGTCGAAACTTTTGTATTTCACAAGAACCAAAAGAAGCAATTGGTCAAAGACACACAAAACTAAAACCGTAGTAGCTGAAGTTAAAAGCATTATTTCCACATGGTGTTCACTTCAGTAAGAAAAACTCTGGCTAATCACGGAGCTGTTAACAGCGGCACGTGAGTAAATCCCGAGATGGGGCGGGGGGGGAATAGGGTCATCCACATAATTTGTAGGCAGTAGTAAAAATAATCTGCATAACAATTATAAGAAAATGCATCAACACTTCTTTCAATCAATCAAATCAATCAATCAAACAATCAATCAATTGTTATATTTTATTTTGCGCCAATCCACCGTTGCCCATAGTGCTGTACAGTAGGTCCACACAAAAGGTAATGTAATAATGATTCCAATCTCAATTTCAATATTTTATACCCGCATTAATATTATGTTATCAGTCATTGATTATCACTGACGTTAGATATTGTTGCACACGTTGGATGGAACTACTGGACTTCGATTTTGCACTCCCTTTCAAACCATTAGAAGCCACCGATTCGAAATCACCCATCGCAATTTATTTATACAGTAGGCCCTACAATTATTTTGCGTGCATGCGTGTTGTATCGGCGATCGATCCCACTTTCCAAAAATGGAAAGTGTGGGAACCGTTAGATCGGCCCTTTTGTTTGGTATTAGTGGTGGTGTTCTAAGCTGGCGTTTTTTCATTTCACTGTCAAAAGTGTAGGCATAAATGGCAAGAGAGCACGTTTTGGTCGAATTTAATTGCAAACTCATAACAGCGATTGGCACGGTAGGAAAACTTACAATAAGACACATTTTATAACCACCAGCCCATGCTCCCCCACGAAGTTTAATCATTAAAGAACAAGAAACAAACAAACAAATAAACAAGATAATATATGCACACACACCGTGTGTTAACAATAACAGCCACTGTTCCTGCTAACCGAACGTCAACAAGACTACAACGAACATTAGAGGACAACGTCAACTTGACAACCCAACTCCAAACTGTGATGACCCCGTATGACCCCATGGTCCCATTATGACCCCGATTGACCCCCATGGTCCTATTATTATTATGACCCCGAATGACCCCGTGGGCCCATGACCCCGAATGTACACTGTAAGCCCCCCCCCCCACCATCAGCACTTAATCAGGCCAATCTGTACTGTCAATGGAAACATCATCGCAAAACATGAACGATTTCTGTTAATATCATAATTTCATCTATATGTTATTTTATATATCCACAACAGCATATTTTTCTTTTAATACTTTGGCCACTTTATGTACATTGCATTGCCAAATCATGCCATTTTTATATGCCGCGATACTGCACATTTACAAAAATACAGATATACATGTACATTCATCACTATTTACTTTGTTAGAATTCATGAATCGAAACATCATCGGAACGTTCCATTCATTGAAGCCATACGAGTTGGATGGCCATCTTTCAACGACTTGAAATAATAATTATCTCAATTACACGGACCAAGGATGCAAAGCAGTAATTTGTTTTATGTATAACATCCAAGTAGATCTTTGTCATTTCATTGGAAAATAAAACTATATACAAGAGTAAGCAAACTTTATTCTGACATCCACAATAGTACGAGGGTGTTTTGTACCGACAAGAAACCGACGCATCGTGCAGTAGTGACTATAGGAACGGGACGAAGTTGCATGGTGCTGGAACCGATGGTTTGATTAATGAATGTCGCAAACAATCCAATCAAATGACAATGATCTAATTTGGTGTTCATGGTCTATATTTCATCCCAACACTTAAAGGGGTTGTATACGTTTGGTAATTGGAACCCACTGTTTGTTTCAATCCTATCTAGTTGTAGATAATATACCATAAAACTATACCTGTGAAAATTTCATATCAAAAGGTGGTAGCGTTTTTACGATATTGCCGAAAATCTGGAGCGGTTTTTCCATGCAGGAAGAATAATCTGAAATTGGAATACACTATCTGAGAAACGTTACTGCAGTAACGCTTCTCAGATTCAAATTTTTGGGGATAAAAAGTGATATCTTTTTCCATAACCGCAGTACTTCGAGGTGAAAAGTTTCTCAATTGCATTATTCTGTCAAAAACTGCTGTACTTCTTCAAGTTTTTATTGCTAACAGGTTCACATTTAACTACACGTTTCACATTTCACCGTTTTTTTGAAATATATAGCATTTTTTCTTGAATTGTCTCTTAAATGTTAAAATCATGCTATTTTTCTTCATAAAATATTGCTGGAGGAACAAGTTAGAACCTGGTGCACTTAAAAAAAAATACCTTTAACAGTCTTTTGATTGATTTATTTTTGCTTGCAAAACAATGTGCCAAATTGCGTACTCATAACTATTGTTGCATCATAACATCAAAGAAAAATACGCATACCTTTATTATTTACAATTATGTACTTCACTATTGGGAAAGCTGCTAAAATAAAAGTTTAATAGTAGCTCGAGTTGTTATAATTTAGGTCAGGGGATAGATTTTGTTATCCCTTGTTCCTCAAACCCAGCCGAAAAGATGAGAGGATAGAATTTTCTAGCCCTTGTTCCTCAAATCCAGCAGAAAAGAGGAGGGGATAGAATTTTCTATCCCTTGTTCCTTAAACCTAGCCGAAATGAGGAGGGGATAGAATTTTCTATCCCTTGTTCCTTAAACCTAGCCGAAAAGTGGAAGGGATAGATTTTTGTATCCTTTGCTGCTCAAACCAAGCGAAAAAAAGAGGAAGGGATAGGTTTTTGTATCCTTTGGACCTCAAACATGATAACTGGAATTTTTCAACATTTTCAATGTTAGCTTAGAAAAATTTGATTGATTTGTAAAATCTGTAGCATTTTTTCACAGTTTGGAGGAAAATAAGGTAAAGAACAATTTGATGCTTTAAAATCCTGTTTTGGTTGCAATTATCGGACTAAAATGACAATTGTAAGCATTAAATTTGAATATGAAAAAACGCAGTTAAATATGAACCTGTTTGCTATTAATGTTCAGAGTCATTACAAAACGTATCCTTGACCGAGCACCCACACTTGTTTGTCCACCAGGCCTATATGGGTAAGAAGTATTGGAAAAGAATATTTCCAATATTCGTATATCCAGTGAATTCGCATGCAAGTAGTCTACTGAATTTATGTGTAATGAGTAATCATACCCGATAACACCGCCCTCTTTGGAATGCACAGTTTCAGGCAATTTTTTTTTTTTCACCAGACACTGGATCTTCCAGTGCCGAATAGAGCCCGCACTCCACACCCAATACCCCACATCCAACACCAACCTGTGTGAAACTTTGAATGTCATAATTATGAATACATGTAATGGCAGTATGTTGCCTCGAAACGTGAGGTCATCCCCACTCTGCAAAAACTGGGGTGTTAAAATTGACAACAGGATGATGTCACTTGTAGATACCAAAACAAAACAAAAATCTAAATTTACATCACAGAGTGTTAAAACAACACTAAAATAACAATAATTGCTGCCAACACAATTACATTGGTGTTAAAACACCATTGTGGTGTTAATGTTGATTCTTTTGGGGGTATTTATGTGACAAAACCCGGTGTCAATTTTTAACACCCCAGTTTGTGCAGTGCACCCGACACACCTCTAAGAAAGGTGGAACTGTAGAGGAAATGTTTGTTTTTAGGGGGTGGGTGGGTGTGGGATAAGCTTTGCCGGTTTCAGCTTCACAAAATGACGGCAATTGAATACAGAACCCTTTATGTGAGAAAAGGAAACCGCTCTTTTCGGAACAAAATTACACATGAGATGCAGCCGGCGTGGCAGGAGATTCTGTCCCCCCCGGGGATTCTGTCCCCCATACGGCGAGCTGTGTACAACCATCTTCTGATAGCGCCCTCTTTTGAGTCATCCTCCTCCAGCCCATGTTAATTTCCCATACGGGGGACGGAATCTCCAGGGGAAAGAGTTCCCTATGACACCGATGTCACAGAGGATTTTGGGCCCCTGTCAGGAATCTCGTCTGATAGCGCCCTCTTTTGTCTCCATTTTCCTTATGTTCATGTGAATCCACAGTAAGGGCACACTCACCCCCCGGAGGACAGAATCTCATACGACACTGGAACCTCTTTTATCAACAACCATGCCAACAAACTTTCCGAAAGTTGTGCAGTTACTAATTTCCCTTCCACATAATTTGTTTTGAAGTATAATTTCAATTCAACATTAATTCTTAAAATATAACACCTTCTCTTTCTTGATAGAATCTTCATCTAAGCATAGCCTCCCCAAGCATTCCTTGCTCCTAAAAGAAAAACAATATTTTTATTAATTTATTTAGTTATTTAGATCAGAAACCATCACAATACCAACAATGAGTATCAAAAGAGGGCGCCATTACAATCGCACGCTCTTGCTCGAGACAGATATCGAAAGAAAGATCTCCCAATGTTAATAAAAATGTTGATACATACCAGGCACGGGGCGAACTTGTGTTGGCATGGGGCGAACTTGTGTTGGCTTTTCGTGTTTGCCTAATGCACAAGAAGCAATTATGCTGACAATCTGTGAGGATCGGGTACAAAACAAAATTATCACTATTATTCCAAACAGTTCTATATGACTATACGAAGGCCCAGAAGACATGATGGGATTTCGTTTTGTCTATTTCGCGGCCATAATGTCTTTTTCTTCACA
The DNA here is from genome assembly GCA_021014325.1 of Plazaster borealis. NCBI lineage: Eukaryota > Metazoa > Echinodermata > Asteroidea > Forcipulatida > Labidiasteridae > Plazaster > Plazaster borealis. The sequence goes on along the minus strand of CM037471.1, from coordinate 15,081,831 downwards.
CTAATGTAATATTTTGTTCTCACGAGGTAAGAAGAAAGTGATAATAAAAGTGAAAAGAGAAAAAGGGATAGTTACAATCCAATGTCCCTCCCTGGGCTCCGTAAGGCTAAATGCTGAGAAATTATAACGTAAAAATAGGGCTATATTGCTGTGGTGTTTTTTTGATGCGCACTTTGTTGTTATGTTCCGAGTTGGGTGTTGTGTGTTGTTGTTCTCAACGAAGGAAAACGAACGAGTATGATGAGCAGCAAGTGGAAAGTTCCAAATAAGATGTTAGCCCAATTGAAATCGAGTTCAACATTACCTGAAGGAGGACAATGCCGCCCCCTATCGACGCAGTGATGATAATGTTTCCCGAAATGAATTCTTTCAGTTTGTCATAGCAACCAATCTTCAAATGGAACAAACGAAACAACAAACAATAATAGTAAAACAGACACAACTTGATACCTTTAATGATATCTTATTACAACATTATTCAACATTAAAAGTAAACCATGCAAATTTATTTGTTGGGAAAAAAAGAAAGCGCAAATTACTCCACTCAGTCTTTAAAAACGAAATTAAGAGATAATATTTATACACAAAGCAACTGGCTGTTTGTAGAAGAACGGTTTTTAAGCACAACATTATGTTGGCTTACGGGTTGGGACGGGTTCGTGGGGAAAAGTTGAAAAACTCAAAATTTTTGAAATATCACAATAAATGCAAACCCCAATGTTGTGTGTCTCCACACATCTAATCCCTAATCCCCCCCCAATGCTACCATACCATATACCATCATCATATCTGATGCAAAGCATCGGGTGGGGGGGGGGGTGGGGTGGGGTGGGGACGGGGACCTTTACATGATGATGGTCACGGCATATAGTCATTTGTCTCATGACAAACAGGAAACAGCACATCAACAAAGGCACACTTTCCATGCATTGGTATTGTACAAGTCTTCCCAGCAGGACAAATAAAAAGGGTGTCGACCTACACACTTTCCGAACCAAGTGTAAACACATCATGTTATTTAAGCAAGGGCAATGGCAATGGAGGTGCGAGGGATCATGTAGATGGTAACCCCCCCCCCCAAAAAAAAAACCCAACAACAACAACAACAACAACAACAACAACAACAACAACAACAACAACAACAACAACAACAACAACAACAACAACAACAACAACAACAACAACAACAACAACAACAACAACAACAACAACAACAACAACAACAACAACAACCCCCAAAAAAGCAAAAACAAAAAACCTAAACAACAACAACAAAACAACAACAACAACAACTACAACAACAACATGAATATTCATTTTTATGGGGAGGTTCTTTCAGACAGTTGTACCCCTCAGGGTAAGATCATACCTCACCAAACCAGAGAATTATCACCGTTTGTATCAGAGTCCAGGAAATAACATATCCACCAAATTACCATTGGTCTGATTGCCGCTATAGACAGACATGAGTGTGCTCAAAATTCCACACAAAACGTTAACCGCGTTTCTTTGTTTTCACTGAGACAGGAGACCACCTAGGTTGATGGTTGGTATGTCATGTTACAATATTAAAATGAACTTTCTTTCAAAAACCAACGATGTAACAATTTAATTCATTGTCAAAACGTCTTTTAATTGTAAAATGTGCAAGTATAGTCTGTGTGGGTTACCAGTCCGCAGTCTCAGCGTTTGATGTTTCGAGCTTTTCAAAAATATCCTTTTGCTGTGACATTCATAAAATGACATTCATAAAATCTAGTTATAACCTAATGATTTAATACCAAAATATTGATAGGCCTAAGATCCTTAATTGTACCTCGAAAGTTTCCCCCGTGTTGGGGTCAAAGCAAGATGCTGGTGGCATGGTGACGGTGTTGCCTTGGCTACCAGGAGTACTTAAACCACAACAAGTGAACTGAAGAGAATTTCAAAGGACGCAAAATTGTTACTAATTTTAAACAGACATTCTTGAAGCGATATTATGGATTTTTCCCGTTGGTTTATAATGTCCTTTTTCCCAAATTAATCGTTCTCGTTAGAAACATTCTGGGGTTAACCCAACATTTCAAAAAACAACCCAAAATCTAAAAGTACAGACCCTACCCAAAGAAAAACAATTGCTCTCGTTAGCCCAAGACTCAATTTACTCTTTCTGTGACGATGGGTGAAGTCCTGCGGAGAAGGGCATTTTACCATACACACATTACAAAAAATAACCGGACGGCAACATTTATTGGAATAATTCATTGCCGTTTACTACATGGGCTCAAAGTTTTTTTAATGACAAATGGAAGTTCTGTTTTAAAAAGACAAATTATCGTAAAAAAAAACCCAATATAAATAAATATACAAAAATACTCATTTAGGGGGAAATAACTGTTTCTAATTATTTTTTCCCAATACGAATTCATTTCTTTGTTTTTCTCCTTCTAAATTACACAATAATGAAGGCATTTGCTTTTCAACGTATCTTCGTGACAAAACAAAACAAAACAAATGAGAAAACGAACCTGCTGCTGAAGCGTGTCCCTGCTGGTGTCATCAAAGTTCTTCCATCCAAGTTGAAGAAAGGACAAAAGCTGCCCGGGTCAGAAAAGAATCATACTGTTATAATGCAACATTCAATTCATAATGTAAAAAGCGTGTTTTTCTTGTAAAAGGTATCGTTTGGTATTTGGAACCCATTGTTTGTTTCAATCCTATACAGTTGATGATGTATACCATAAATATAACCTGTGAAAATTTCATTTCAAAAGGTGGTAGCATTTTTGAGATATTGCCGAAAATCTGGAGCGGTTTGTCCACGCAGGAAGAATCATCTGCAATAAGAATACACAATCTGAGAAACATTACTGCAGTGACGCTTCTCAGATTCAAATTTTGGGGGATAAAAAGTGATATCTTTTTCCATAACGGCAGTACTTCTAAGTGAAAAGTTTCTCAAAATGCATTATACTATCCAAAGCTGCTGTACTTCTCACCAAGTAAGTTGTTTTATTGCCATTAATTTTCAGAGTCATTACCAAACGTATACAGCCCCTTTAATAAGTTTGCCCGCTTTTATGTAATTCGGAAATAAACCCAAATTGAAAACTACAAAACAAAAGTTGGTCTACCATGATTATTATCGCCATGTGTCTATTTCTTTTGATACATTGATTATTTTTCACTACTTTATGGATGAAAAACATTGACTCGAGGCATTTCTAAGCACTTTTAAACTTTTGGTATTAAAGCGCTGTACACAATTACTATCATTGAGCCTTAAAGGCAGGGCACACTTTTGGTCAAAGACCAGTATCCTCACTTTGTGCCCCAGCATAATGCATAAACTTACAAACCTGTTAACATTTGAGCTCAATTATTGGTATCGAAGTTGCAAGAGAATAATGAAAGAAAAAAGCACCCTCGTTACATAGAATTGTGTGCTTTCAGATGCTGGAGACTCGGATTCATATCTTTTGCTGTGTAAAAACTACATTAAGGGTGTAATTTCTAACAATGTTTTATAACATCAACAGCTCTCCAGTGCTCTTTACCACGTAAGTTTTTATGGTCATTAATTGTTGGAGTAATTACCAAAGGTATACCCTCCCTTTAATCATTCCTGAAACAATTTCAACTCCTTAGGAGTATGCAGCATTGGCAACCAAAGTGGTACACAGGTTGCTAATCATCCACATCAACAATTTCCCTCGCAGGTACCCGTCTCCTGGGTGGAGTCTGTGGTTTTCGAACCCAAACTCTGATGAACCATCAGAACCCGAGTTCAATGCTCTAGACCGCTCGGCCAAGACACGCTATTATTAGGAAATAAACATTTTGAATAGCCTTAAATCTACACAATGAGCTATTTATAAACAAAATAAATCAACAAAATGGAAAAGGTCGTCAGCTACTCACCTTTTCCTCCATTTGCCAAATGAGAACAGCCCCACCAACCTCCAACAGCGCAATTACAATGAGTAAACATGCGTACTATAATATAAACATAAACATAAATCATGCATTTAACAGCAAATATCCTTCAGTAGAAATGGGTCAACAGGCAAAACATCACTGGTACCTTTATATAGCTAAAGAAGCTGTAAAAAAAAAAAACACAATTAGAACTGGCATAAATTGAATAGAGTCGTTCACAAAAAATGGAAACAAAAGATACAGCAGAAAAAGAAAACAAAGTAGATCCCCCTGATGTTTGTCTAACTGTTACAAATTTAACGATAGCGTAAACTTACCGTCTTTAAAAGACATGGATTTTCCTTCAACGCACCAATACACCCAACGAATCCTGAAAACAAAAATCGGTAGCATTGTTATGAGCCCATCGGGTTGGCTATTTACGTGGGATCGGCAGCTCTGTACACGCTGGACTGCTGGTTCAAACCCAGCGTTCGACCAGAGCCTTTGACGTGAATTGGTTTAAGTTTTAAATCCCTGATTGCGATGGGTTTTCCCTCATTTAGAATTTTCATCCTACACTTTGAATAAAAGATCCATTGAAATTGATGAATAAGTTATCAGTATAGCTTGTGTCATGCCCAAAATAAGTTGACATCGTCAAACTAACTAACTTGAACAACTTTAATAACAACCACAATGTTCTCGACATATAACACCCGTCTAAAAGCCCGGTTCATACTTCCTGCGAATGCGAATGCGAAGCGAATTTTGGTGACGCAATAATCGGTACGCGCCATTTTTACAATTGTGACGCAAGAAAATTCGCTTAAACATGATGAACCGGGCTTTAAACGAACTCCACTGGCTCCCGATTAAAAATGTGTATCGCGTATATAAGGTGAACCTCCTGACTTTCAAGGCACTTCATTTACTATTTCCTGACTATATCTGATCTTCTGCATAACTATATTCCTGTTGGTCTTCTTCGTTCTGCTGGCCAATCCTTACTGACGCAAACTATACTGTTTCTACCAAATTCTATGGTCAAAGAGCCTTCAACTTCATTGCACCTTCTTTATGGAATGACTTACCAGTTCATTCGTCAAGCTGACTCTGTTCTGTTTTTAAGGGACTTTTAAAGACTCATTTGTTTAAATTTACAACTTTGTAACAAATTGGGTTTTATATATTTTATTGTTTTGTGTTAAAAACTGGCAGAAATTGAATTATGCACTATATGAATGTATTGTATTACGATGATTATTATTTTTATGTAGAATGGTTTATGGTTATTAATAAAAGCGTCTGTCTTTTGAGTCCTTTAATCTGCGTGTGGTGATCAATAGACCTCAGTACTGTTGACGTCACAGTTTGTTTACCGCTTTGCAGAGTGAGTAAACCATTGTGTCTCTCCACAAACTGTCGGAAATGTAGTATCGAGTCACAACACTTAGGCAATGCAGTAAACAAACAATGACGTCATCAGCACAGGGTTCTGTTGATATGAATTCAAATCAAATTCAATTGTATTTATTTCATCACAGTTTACAAGTAAAATTTCTTTTCCTGGTGTGCACTTAAAACATTCAAATTCAATATTGACTAATAAAAGACTATATTCGTTATAAATTACATACACAATTCAATACACAAGTCGCCCTCCAGATAAAATTTATGTGCAATTTATTTTGTTCATGGCACTTCGAGCAAATATATACAAAGATGGCACATTTATTATTTGTTTGTAATAAAAAGTAAAATGAGTATATTATACTTTACCAATAACAAACAGGAGCACGCCTAACGCAATGGCTACGTAACAGATGACCTGTCAGAGAAATGGAGTGAATTAGTCAACAAATAACATCAGCTTTGTTTAGTTATTTATAAAAAATTAGAACTTCGTAACAATGCCCATTGCCTGTCACACTTTTGTTTTTTTTTATTAAGCACCTTGATGAAAAAAACTAAAAATTTAACTAAAAAACTGTTAGTGGACGTACATAATCGAAGATTGTCAGTAAGAGCTGAAATTAAGAAGACAAAACCAGTTAACCAGGATGTATCATATCTATTTGAGAAATAAAGAGAATTTTACTTAGTCTTCACCGTACCTGCGATCCTTCTAGAATCTGTAAAAAGATTGGAACTTCTGGGGCCAGTAAGATGTAGGAGCTGAATGAAACCAAAGCTACTCCAATCAGCTGCAGGGAAAACAAACAAACAAACAAACAATAAGACACATCCAACGTTACCCGCTCTTTTCAAAATAATTGTGAGAAGGCTGGCAAAAATACAAAATATAAACCTATTACTTTAGCTTTTCGGATTGTTTTCCGACTTGAGAAAATTTTCATCACTCCTAATTTTTTGTATGGACAATTCTGACAAGCTAATTCAATCTATGAGCTGTAAACAAGTTTCTGTTTCGCCAAATTGTCATCGTGCGTAAACCATATAGGACTTGCTCCAAAAGGTATGCAATATTATTGTTTGGGGAAAAACAACATCTAAGGGGAATAAAGTATCATATTGCTGGTTGGCACTGGAAACACTATACCTACGAGTAGATCTCCTTCTGAATATTGGGCCATAATCTTGACTATAGCCCAAACAATAAATTATGTCAAAATAATGATTGGGATGAGGGTAGACCTAAGGTCTCCACCCCTGGGTCAAGGTTTAATGTTGAGAGATTGGTAACTTTAGAGTGCATTTTGTCATCTTGCCAGACTTACGGTGCAGCGTAGTTGCAAATCAGTTTAAAAACTGTCCGAGTGCATAATTTCAAATGGCAAAAGTTCTATTCGAGATCATGACTGTTTGATGAGCCATTTTAAAAGATAAATAATGGATGCATTTTCAGCACATGGTTTTGATTTCCACAGTTTCACCATAGTAGTGCCCATCGCCAAAACAATCAAATATGTCAATATGAAGATCAGGATGAGGGTAGACCTAAGGTCTGTACCCATATTGGGTCAAGGTTTAATGCTGAGAGATTGGTAACTTTAGAGTGTGGAGGCATTTTGTCATCTTGCCAGATTTGAAACATTAAAGATGCGGCGCAACATAGTTTCAACTCGGTTAAAAAATACCCTGACTGAATGCATCATTGAAAATGGTAAACGTTCTCCTCGAGATCACGACTGTTTGATGAGCCATTTCAAAAGATATATAAAAAGATGCATTTTAAATTTCAGCACATGGTTCTGACTTTCTATTTAAGTTCCTAAAAGTTTTACGTACTGTAGAAGGGATTTTATTTTGCACTTCTTGACCAACAAAAATAGTCTAAGAACGCTAGTTTATTGGCTCTGACTTTTTACCCTCAGAACTACCGTTATAATGCAGACGGTCTGAGTATTTTAGGACCCGTCACATTTATACATCATTTTAAAATATATTTACAGCTATAACATAGTTTAACTTGTCTTTAAAGGGTGTGTACAACATTGGTAAGAATGAAAACATAAATGCTCACAGATTTGCACATAACTCACATGGTATAAAGGTGGTTATGGTAGAAAACTTCCCTTGAAATAGTTTTGCTTGAAATGCCATAGTTTTTTAAGAAATGAGTAAAATAATAGTAGGCCCCTATTTATCCTGCAGGATAAATTCCGATGTTTGAAAAAAAGTTAAAACACATAAGGTTTTTTTTCAATGTTTTCTCATGACTCCGAAGACCGATTTAGCATAAACTTTCACGGGTTTGTTATTTTATGTACGTTGGGTCACATCGAGTTTGGATACAGGTCTTTGGCAATTACTAATGATGTACACACCCTTTAAAGTCTGTAATGGTACTTGGGTGAACCCGGATACACTGTTAGGGAGAAACTGAGTGACTACCGGATTTGTTTAAATTAACGACTTTCTTTATGAATCTTGCCCTTCAAGGCGACTCCGATCAATCAGTGCTTTCTAATTGTGGGTGACTATATTCTGTCGAGCCGTCTTATGCCGTGGTCCTTTAGCGTGATGCTTTTCGTAACTCTGTGGGGAATTGAGAACTAATGATTTCTTCTTGGAAAATTTGATAATCAGCGAAAAACCGTTTGTTCCGAATGCGATCTGTCTGATACTGTTATGGGTAAATGTTATGTTTGGTTCCGCGGAAATGTGCACTTCAGAGAATAAAAAGGGAGGCAACTATATTTTTTCACTGAAAGGCCTAACTATTTATCGAGAAATGTACCACATTGCAATGTTTTTTTCAGGTGTTCCTTGGGACGCGATCGGATATCAGTCTCTATATTAAATTATCACATTATCATAATGTTGTTTTTGAGAATTCATGAATGATACCTGATATTTTAAAAGAGTGTGGCTCTCGGGTGAAGAGCTAAGTAAATTTTCAGAAACCTATAGGGGGTTGTCTGGAAATATGAAACTCCCAAGATTATACAGGCCCTCTTCAAAACCACGGCCTGGTATTATATAGGCTCCGGTTTGGTCTTCAGAACGTACACTTTCGGTATGAGACTTCAAATCTGGCAGACGGCTGCCTAAGCATGCAGGAGCCAAAGCCTAAGCCGCTGTTTCAACAATGGCGTACCCGTTGGCCCTGGCCTAGCCCTATGACTCTTCCACTTGATCACTGTAGTATGATACGAAAGTGACAGGCCTCCAGGGCTAGCACTGGCCTATCATTAAAATGTGTACATCTTTGGAACACCATTTACTCTTTTATTTTGATGACACGTACTGTGCCCAATTTCATGGCTCTGCTTACCGTAAGCAAAGAATCGGCGCTTACGGAAGCAGGGAATTCCGCGCTTACGTCAAGCGTATTTCACAGGTTAGCAGGGAATTTTTGCTTGTGCGCGTGCGTACTCCACGTTACTAGGCATTCTTCGCTTACACGGCTAGCGCAGAAATTCGGCGCTTGCTCGGTAAGCGGGGAATGGAGATCGCAAGCGCAGAATTCGGCGGTAAGCAGAGCCATGAAATTGGGCCCAGGTTGACCGAGGGGGGAAGTTTCAACTTCATTTTTTGTTTGCCCTTGCTGTAAGTTCTGTTTTGTGTGTGCTCTCAATATATTTCTTATGTTTGTAAAGGACCGCAAAGCTTTGAATCAATTTCAGATTGTACTTTTTAAATTTCTCTAACAATGACAAAATTTAGAAACGCCTCAAACATTCTAAGAGGCTTTGAACTAATAAGTTGTTTTAGCCTGTAGTAAGAAGCGTTTCTGTAGGTTTTTTTTTACGGTATACACAAGGAATATAACGTACGAAATGCATGGTGTGGGTTCCTAGTAGACATTCAGCCGTTTCAGATCAGACAAGCAGTCTGGCTGCGATTAATTAAGATTTAAACAAAACTTCGGTCGGTTATTGCATGTTGTCTTAGATGATGTCTAACTTCAATTAAAGCAATTCCACTAGGAATTCATATTTGAAGACGGCGCAGATATCATAAAATTAAAAATACCCATGGGGGAACTGTGTTTCACCATACTGTATGATTGGAAATGCCCTTCAATAAACTTAACACCAAAATCCGTTTTGTCTAAATTTCGCCCTTCCAACAATATTATTCTCTAATCACTTGTAGGCCTATTGTGTTTTATGAACGCTTTAAAGTCTATTATAAGAGAAAACAAAAAAAAAACAGTTCGAACAGGCTCATTTCGTGTTGCATGCTCTTCACGATCGAGAAACAAAAACAACGCAAAAAAAGTCGGTCACTGTGTTGTGTGACTTTTGTTTTAATCGTTAAAAGAAAAGAAAAAACGTCACTAGTGCACATGAGTACAAGAGTATTACGACCAAAGCAATTACGACCAAGTTGAGAATCAAGTAGTGGGCTCTCTTTAGAGCCAGACCAATATTCCCCTCTTCGATTTATAGAAGAGATAAATATTCATGGTACACACGATACAAATATTTTGGCTTCGTTGTTACCGAGTTGGATTATGTTCAAACAGGTTTGTTTAAAGGCACCGTACACGTCTGGTAATTACTCAAAATATATATTAGCATAAAAACTGACTTGGTAACGAGCAACAGAGAGCTGTTGATAGTATAAAACATTGTGAGAAACGACTCCCTCTGAAGTAACATATAGTTTTTGAGAAAGAGGTAATTTCTCACTAAAATAATAACAACTTCTTGCAAGAAGTTTTTATTATTCTATCTGAAAGCACACAAATTTGTACAACAAGGGTGTTTTTTCTTTCATCATTTTCTTGCAACTTCGATGACCAATTGAGCCCAAATTTTCACAGGCTTGTTATTGTATGCATATGTTGGGATACACCAAGTGAGAACACTGGTCTTTGACAATTACCAAACGTTTAAATGGTGCCTTTATATTGAACAACTATAATCCATTGATGTAAAATGGCACATTATGGAAACATCTGGTTGGGAAAAACGAAGTACAATGGTTTCCTATTTTGTATTCTTTATAAAAAGTGCAGTAAAACATATTAAAATTCAGTCACCCATTTCTCAAAGATAAGGTTACTTCAAAGTTAAATATTTCGGAGGACATTATAATAAAATAATGATTTGCATGCTTCAAAACATCAATCGTATTTGTTGACCAGAGTTTAACGAATACTATGCGTAAGTTTATAACTCAGAAACATCGATTTATACTTTTTACAATTTTTGGATCGTGCTTCAACAAATATTTTCGTTTTATGACTTTGCCGTTTGATTGCAATTGTGAAAATATTTCCTCAAAAGTCAATTATTATTTAGATTTGGCGATACAAAATCAGCTCAAATAAGTTAAAAGTTAACATGAACAAAATATCTGACATTAAATTTCATAACTGATGAAAAAAGCTAACTGTTATTCGCCGTTGTTTTGAAAACACGCAAATTGTCACAGGTTTTTTATACTGATTTGTTTTTTGAATGAATACCGTACTCTTCTGAACACGTATTAAATACCTTTAAATATTTGTTCATATCAAATTAATAACAATAACAATTAACATACCCAGAAAATTAAGTTCTCGATAAACAGAAGGACCCTGAAACAACCAGCAAGACCCATCTTCAGTCAGCGGGTGAAACAATGAAATGAACGGCAGCTATCTCGGTGTCTCTGGGCACCCTCACTCGGACTGCAACCTGTACATATCACGCAGAAATAACCATACGATCAAGAACATGGGTGGTGGTGGGTGTGTTTTTCAGGTAGTCGGGTGAACTTGAAAGTGAACTCTCATAACAAAAGTTTCTGCTCAATTCTCGCTACAAAACATTGATCGCGAACCTATGCTCCCTTGTATTCTGATGGCTTCTGACAAAGAAAAGTGACACAGCAGGGGAGCATTATAGGCCTACTAGTCTCTGAATTCATTTCTGTGAAGAGCTTGGGCCCTTTTTACATGCACGTAGTCCCTACGTCGAATATAAACGTTTCCATGGTTGCAGTTAGGCAATACAATTAAATATCCATAACAGTTAGTGTGGCCCCTTGAGAGAACAGGTGTCTAGTTTCTAGAATTGAAAGGCTGAATTGAAAGAAACAGCAGAGCAATTTCTAAAACATCATTATGGCTATGGCACGCCATTGCAATCTTCGGTGGCTCAGATGCAGGGCCCAATTTCAGTGCTTAAGCAGAAAATGTTGCTTAAACATTTTCTGCTGAGCAAAAATAAGCAGGATACCCAGGCGCGGATCCAGGGGGGCGTGGGGGCGCACGCCCCCCCCCCCTTTTGCCAGGAAAAAAAAAAAAAGGGAGAGAATTTTTTTTTTCAGAAGTCATACTCATTAGTGCATTGGCAATTTCGCAGTGCAGAAAAATAAAATGCTGTCTGGGGATGGCGCGGTCTTTCATTCTGAAAAAAAAATCACGCCCCCCCCCCCGTTTGGAAAATCCTGGATCCGCCCCTGAACCAGTCACATAATGTACATGTTTCTCAGAATCTCAGAATCTCAGAAGTGTAACTGAACATCGCCGATCGGCATCATTGTTCAGTGTAAGGAATGTTGCCCCGAGCAGACTAGTTTGTGGCTTTGGCATACATATACTTTTCAAGACTTAGTTTGTATTTTGATGGGGATGGTTGATTGACTATTTCTGGGATGAGGCTGTTCCAGTCTGTTATGGTTCTTGGAAGGAAGCTCTTCTGATAAGATTGAGTGCGGCATCTAAGTAAAGAGTAGCACTCATTGTGTTTATTTCTTCCATGTAACATGGTATTTTGGCTGGTAACCTTGTTGTGCTTAGCTACCGGTAGGCCTACTTTATGTGCTTTATAAGCAGCTCTATATGAAATTGGGCCCAGATCGTTAGCTTTGCCATGTTTAAAATCCCGTTCGGCAATTTCATCACTCAATCTGAACAGTCAATTTTGGAATTTCACAATTTTGTGTTGAATTTTGACATTCCAATCGGCAATTTTCATCATTCATTTCTGCAATTTCACATTTTAGCCTTTGAACAGATTGATTTCAACAGTCAATAAAAAAAATATTGTAAACTCTCTACACTGTAAAAATGAAGGGCAAAGAAGTTGATGGGTAATCTGAAAATGGGCAAACTAGGTAATAATTCGTGAGTTTGTTGGTTAATACTTTTTCCAACATGTGTGGCATTTTCCCTGTTGGTTAACTGAAACAAAAACACTAAAAAAATGGTAAATATACTACATCAGTTGGGTATTATTTATCAGGTTTACCCATTATATAGCAAGACATTATTCTTCTGCCTCATCGTTGGGCATCTTTCCACATACAGTTGGGTAAAGTTAAACCACATTGTGTGCAAAAGCATAAAAACGATCATTTCCAACATGGCGAGTGGAGGAGTGGCTATACAACTTTTTGAAGGTAGTTTTTTTTTATAAATATGCGTTGTGTTCCTATTTAGTTGTACACAGTCGTGAAAGTGGCAGAGCAAGCAACACAGTGCTACTGCCATTGACTCTTATTTTCAGTTTTATCATGCCATTCGTGTACATGTATTGTAATGTTAAAACATCGTGCAGGCAGTGCGTTGTAGTAGTATAGACATGCAACGACGCGGCGTATGTGTGTATGTTTTTGTTGGGCTTACATACATGATGGCACTCATCACTGCATTGCTTGCACTGCAACTGTCACGACTCAGCTAAACAGAAAACAAACGTTATTTAGTTAAAAACTTTCAACCTTCAAAGCAAAAAACCACTGGGCAACCCCCCGTTTTTTGAGAGACGCCAAGGCACAGCAGCGCACCCACCGCCATTGTGGAAAAAAATCGTTTCGATGCATGGACGGGTACGACATATCGCAGGAACTGTGAATCAAATGGTTATTTATATTCACCATTTGTTGGATAACACAATAAATATTGACCAATGAAGCAATGATTGCCCAACTGCTACATAAAACCTTTCTACCAAAAATGTTGGTTAAAAAAATCCATCGCCCAATAAATGGGTAATTGATAATTTATCATATACCCAGAAAAAGGGTAAACTTTGATGAGGAAATATTACCCAATTATTTGGCAATGAGAGTGCCCAACTGAGATGGGGAAAAAAGTACTTAAAAGATGGGCATGTTGATAGTTTAAGCAACGTTGGGTAAAAAATTGGGTAAATTTTTGCCCATTATTTTTACAGTGTACAAAAAGAGGAAGTCTTAACCTGAAGAATTTAAAGCGGCGTAGGCCAAAACCGAAACAATGAAAAGCGACCCCCCCCCCCAAAAAAAAACACCACCCAAATAAAACAAACAAAAACAAAACAAGAACAAACAAACCCACCATCACTCAGGTAAATTGCAGCAGATACTTTTAAAAGAAGAACAAGCCAAATGATGAAAGTTTAAACTTAAACATATTCAGAATAATCAGAAATCAAAAGAGAATTGGTTTCTGTGACTTAGACAAAATCTACAGTACACTTACATTGTAAATTGAGTTAAAACTGGAAGGCGTTCAGACTAAGTTTTTCTAACTTCATGCTTTTCATGGAGCGTTCGTGAAGTAGGACTACTACATTAGTTTCGATTGTAAATGTAAAGTTTTGGTTTGGGTTCTTTGTTTAGACTCTGCGCGTCTAATGTGTTGGGGACGCTCCAGTGCATAAAAACGCGCAACCTGCAGGTACGCTGAGGTCACGCGCACATCTTTACGTACCAAGAGTAGCTGTCGTCTGCAACCTCGTTCCCAGGGGTGATCGATCTCGCGTCGCCATTTTTTCCCAGCATGCTGTCGTCCGATAATCTGCCCCCTATTGCCTCAGTGAGGGCGCTGTTTGAGAGTATGACGTCATATTCTATGTAAATTAGTTCTTTATCATAGATAAAGAAAAGAACAATAGTAAATAAGACTGACATTTTGTAACTGTTCCTATGAAAAATTCCAATGAAAGCGCCAGAAAAGACACACTCAATATGCACAAAGCTTATGACATGTTAACAAGCCAGTACATGTTTTCCTTAATTAAAATCTAAATCAAGGGTTTTGTTCATTGATTAACCCAGCAATATTGGATTCATTTCAATTTGTCTTGGACTTTATGTTTTAAATTAAGGCATTCAGCGTGCGCTAAATCCAATTACCACCCGTCGTCAGGGCCCAATTTCATAGAGCTGCTAAGCACAACAATTTGCTTAGCATGAAATTTCTTCCTTGATAAAAGCAGGATTACCAACCAAATTTCCATGTGTTGCATATTGCTTGTTATTGGTATTCAGCTGTTGTTTGCTTATCCTGAAAATCACGTGGAAATTTGGTTGGTAATCCTGTTTTTATCAAGGAAGAAATTTCATGCTAAGCAAATTGTTGTGCTTAGCAGCTCTATGAAATTGGGCCCAGGTCAGACTTCAACACGCAGAGATGTTTACTGGAAATATAAAAACACTTTCTGTTGAAAAGCCCATTCGTCACACGTGACCGCATCTGCTGTACGTTTGTTGTTCTTCTGGGAGTCCTGACATAGGCCTACGTTTTCAAAAAGTCACTAATTTAATCGTTCAGAGGCAATTTATTTTATGACATAATAAACCGATAATGCTGACCTCGAGTCTTTGCCAGACATAATAGAAGGCAAGTCCCAGGGGCTTAATAAATAAAATATGTAATCAGACGTGGAGAATTTCTATTTCAATACAACTGGGCCCAATTTCATGGCTCGCCTTACCGAGGAACTCTGTGATTCCAGCCCATAGAATAGTGTGCTTTACAGGGCACTTTTAGCACAGAATTTTGCGGTAAGTAGAGCCATGAAATTGGGCCTTGTTCATCGTAAGTAAAGCAAAATGCAAGATGACTTGCCGGCGGTTGGTTTCGGAAGGGGCGGGGGGCTCGGGTATATGCATAAGAGCGCCATCTACGTCTGTATTCGTCAAATTCCCAAACTTGCTGCTGAATGAACACTAGGATCGGACTAGACTTGATTCAAGTCCCGTTCTCGTGCGAGAGGTCCCCAAGCATATCGCGCCAACTAGCAAACAAGCCGTACAGTGCGCGCTCGCCGTCAAAATGTGGTCCCGAACAGGTTGGGGAATGCAGACCATCACAAAACATTGGTTTTCTGGCGATGGCACGGGATTGGGACTTGAGTCAAGTCTAGGATCGGACAGACCATTTTCTGCGCCGAACCGTTTATGTGCGTCAACTTCGTCCAAGCATTATTCACAATAGTTTGTACTTCCGTTTTGGATAAAAACAGTGTTCAAGAATAGTTGTTAGGCGTCACGTTTCGACCATAGCAGAGTCTTACTCGAAAACAGAGTTCGTCTACATTTCGGGGGTTCTTACATAGCCGAAAAAATATGCGTAAGCGTTAGTGTCTTTCATAACGATCAAGAAGATTTTGACAGCACCGCATTAGCACGTTTAAAATGGATTTTGCGTGGGATGCCTTTTGTTTTGGTTACGATAAGCAGTGTTTATGAAGAAACTTCACTAGCCTCGCGCTCTCTCTAACAATTATCGTGTACGCACACGATAAGTCCAAACTTATCGTGTACGTACACGCTAAGTTATAATGTACGTACACGATACTTTCAAACTTATCGTGTACGTACATGATAACTTTTCGTAACTTATCGTGTAGTCCAAACTTATTATGTACATACACGATAAATTCGCACTTTTCATGTACGTACACGATAAGTTTGTACTTATCGTGTACGTACATTATAAGTTTGGACTTATCGTGTACGTACACGATAAGTTATCGTGTACGTACACGATAAAAGAGATTTTTTATTCATGTAGCGGCAATACGCTTCCGTAAATAGCTGTCTTACAGTTTGCAGATTATGACGTATGTCTTGATGAGTCACATTATTTGCATTGGTGCTGTATTTGTATCAGTCATGGTTTATTAAAATCTCTGCGGCTGGCTGGGTGCATAGGAAATGAAACAACATCTGGAGTACGTGCACACATTCTGTGAAGGGCGTAGCGATTGTTTGCGTCACGAAGTCGAGTCGCTTTCTCATGAAATATGAACCAGCCTTTTCCATTTTGTGTACGGCTCTTTATTGTCTTTATCACCTCTTCAATTATGTCAAAATTATTTAGTTCGGGGTACCCACTTCAATTGTAAAGGGGTTATTTCTTCGTATGGGTACATAAATTAAAAAATATTTGTTTATACATCAGTGTTTTCTGAATTAAGCTCGAATGATCTACATACATAACTCACTCTAATTGAGTGACAACTTTAGGAATCAAATGGGAGTTGTTGTATATAACTGCTTATGTAAAGCTGCAAATTAATGTAGAAACTCAAACATTCACTACATGATGATTTGCATACATGACAACACCGGTATCACTTTTACAATGCTTCTTTCCTTGTATGCATATTAAGATATTATGTTATGGCGTCATGCTCAAAACTGTGATAATAAACTCACCAAGATGTCTTGGTAAAAACTATAACAAGTCGACTTGTTATATAGTATTCTGTCTTAAATAATCACAGTGTTAGTCGACTTGTGTGGGAGATACAATATGTTGATATCTGGATAGGTGGTGATATGATGCTCAAGATCGTTTTTACTAGTAATGAACTGTACACTCCAATAACTTCCGGGTCAGAATTGACACGGATTCCGGGCCCCAGGGGGTCCGACCCGTTTCCGGTTAAACATGATAATTGAATTCAGATTCTGCGTAATTTTGACCAATTTCTGTGTCATTTTGTCACAGATTCTGGGTAATTCTGACCTAGAAATGGGTCAGGCCCCACGGGACCCGGATCCGGGTCGATTCTGACCTGGAAGTTTTTAGAGTGTGATACATCCGTCACGTGTGGTGTGTTTCATGGTTCAACTGTTCCTGTAATGTGTAAACATGGAGCTACCTCCATGGTGTAAGCTAGTACGATGACGCCGTAACAGAATTTACATATTCAAATATTCATATATTCAAAAAGATGTTGCTTAAAAAATTACAGGTGACTACGAGTCACGAGTCATCAGTGTCGAGTCCGAGTCACCTGCAGAGTTGAGAGGGAGTCCTAGTAACGGACGGAAATTGCGACTCGAGACGGACTCTTCAGTCCTACAACTCTGTATATTCCATAGGAATCGTATAAGGCTTAAATTAGTATTGTATACTTTGGTTTTGCAATTATAACGTATTTTGTTTCAGATTTTAAGTATTGTAGGCCTATTTGATTGTATTTCTTTATTTGATTTTGTCTTCTGTAACTCATGACCTGTTTCAGTATGTTCAATATTTTTACATATATTTCTTGTGTTTAGGCCTATGCCTTTTGCGTATTGTACGATTATATTTTGGGGTATTTTTTTCCATATAGACACGCGTGATGTTTTCAACTGAAATGAATAGATAAACAAATAAATAAATAAATAAATAAATAAATAAATAAATAAACAAATAAATAAATAAATAAATATATAATTAAATAAATAAATGAAGGAATAAAATAATTCATTTATGATAAATGTTCCGGCTCCTTCCTTGCCTGTGGGCATGATTGGCGAAGTGGTAAAACACACGACTCCCAACTCTCAACGCCAGACGTCATATGTTCCACCAGATACAATCTTACATAATTCAACAATAATCGATTTACGTACAGTCCAGCTTCCCCAGAATGCGGCATTATTTCAAAGTTTCGTTCAATTTGTCTCACATCGGAGTGGTTTTACTATGTAATTAAATTAAATTAATTAAATTTTATTTCTAACGATCGTCGTATTGTGGGGTTTATTCCAGCCCAGCGGGTTCAAATGGCTTGGAGACTTAATTAGTATTCAAATGACAGAACGAGAATTGAAAACAAATGTACCGTAAAGCTTGTTGGTTCGATCTGCACACCGTAAAGTCTAGTATGTTAAAAGTGATCTTGCCGCAGACGGAGGCAGACTTACACCCGGGATATTGTCAATCTCGCCCCTCTATCAGCCGCCAGTTTGATCACACGGCAAGCGGAAATGGGAAACTGTACACTTTCAGATATAAGTATTTGGGTGAGTAGGTAATTTTCCTTTTCTTGATTTAAACTTATTGTAAATCCTCTAAAAATAATCCTGGAAATGCAATCCAATACACATTCGTTTGTTTAATTGTTTGTCTATTGGGGTGTTTGTTGTGGGGGGTTTTCAGATTTGATTTTATATCTTTTTTGGGGAGGGGGAGGGGAAGGGGTGTGTGATTTTAACTTTTATTTAAATTTATTTCCCACTTATAGTTATTTGGGTATGTTTTTTAAAGTTTATTTTATATTTTGTAAAATGTACAAACTTTAACACCCGGGTTCTTTTAAATACGCTTTGTTTATTTATTGGGGTGCTTGTTGTGCGGGTTCGTTTTTGTTTTTTCTGTCAGAAGTTTTTTGTGTTTTTTTGTTTTTTTCCCGTTTTTTTTGGGGGGGGATACAATATTCGCTTGTATTTAAACTTATTTCCCACTTAGACATGTGGTTTTAATTTTAAACTTTTTTTATATGTAAAATGTACAAACTTTAACACCCGGGTTCTTTTCAAAAACGGTTTTAAAATTTTGAGGGAAGACAGTTATGTGGATATATGAACTTTACAGAGAATAGCTTTATCAGTTTTGAAAGTTTGTAGGATATACACCTTCAACACCAAACGCAGGAGGTAAACTTGGAGGTGAAATCATCATACGGATTTATTTTTCAATGACGTTGTTTTGAAAAGAACACAGGTCGTAATTTCCCCTCTAAATGTTCTTAAATGTGGTGTCTGCCTTCGTGAGAAAGCCGGACAAATCTCACACTTTTTCAAAAACTACCATTTTTCCCCTGACATACGGTAATTATTCTACAATGAGGCTGCTATAAATTTCGGATATTTAATAGGATATGTCTCAGAATGAAAACAGTTGATTACAGTTAAAAAAAAATCAACAATGCCAAAGAACATTTAATGATGTTTCCACGTGTAAACAAAGGGTTCAACTTGGGGTATATTTTCAGGCTGATAGGCTATACCGTATCTGGACTTTCTGGTGGATTTGTACTTTAAAAGGAACAAATATTTCAATTTTACACACCACTAATCGCTATTTTTAAATTAATTTTTCTACGATCTCAGTTGTTATTTATTCATTATTTATTTATTTAATTTTGTTTTGTTTGTTTGTTGTTGTTTTTTTTGTTTGTTGTGGTGTTTGTTGGGGGTATTGGGGTGTTTGTTTGTTTGTTGATTGTTTTTTGTTGTTGTTTCTTTGTTTGTTGGGGTGTTGGGGTGTTTGTTTGTTTGTTTGTTTGTTTGTTTGTTTGTATGTGTATGCTCCCCTGTCCTCCTATTTTTACGCCATTGTACCTAAGTTCGACTAAGTTCTACTTTGAGTCATGCCTGACCATGGAAAGGAGCAGGTGTAGTGAATTTTTGCCTTTAGTTCAGTTCAGTTCAGTTCAGCTCTTTTACAAATTCATTTTTGTTCCACTGTATGAGTAATTTCAAAAAGAAAAAATATATATATATTTCTTGTTATTAATTTGTTTTCTAGCTTGTATGCTGTCTCATCCTGAGTTTTGGTAGATCAGCGGAGTCTAGCAGGGAAGTATCTCAAGAAGTGGGTAAGTCACGATTTCAAGTGTTCTTATATTCTAGTCTTTGTTATAATGAAATGAAAATCTACTCATGTAAAAGTGAACTTATCATTTATTTTCAGTTTTATTCAGACAGGGTAGCCTATCCCAACTGTCAGTATATATAGCTCTATGGGGGTAGCCTTATCAGCATAACAACTGCTGTCATTATAAGGGCCCTGCTTATAAACATTAGACAATTAATTAAGAAAACAAGATTAATCAAAACCAGAAAGCTAAAAGTGAAGTTATAAAAATGCCACCGTAAAAGTAAAAGGCTTGGTACCGTACAATAAACAAGGAAGCCGTCAAATAAACAAACAATAGAAAAACTTATAAGTGTCAAATTGGGTTCGTAACATGTGTTTAAATTCACATTCCCTATAATGATGTCTGCTGAAACAAACCGACGAAGGTTTCAGGAGAGCGTTTAATGTTTCACCGTGGATAGTTTTTAGAATTTGCAAAAATGCTCGGATGCATTCTTTTCGTATTACATAAATGATTCAGGTGTCTTATTCGATGTTTGGGACCTTACGTTGACATCCGGCGCACTTAATAATGTAAACACTTGTCAAAATAGCTCAATAGCTTCCAAATTTTATTGGGTAATTATGACTTTAAAAATATTATGTGCAATGAAACTTATAAGTAAGCTAAAGAAAAAAAACATGAAACCGTTACATAGGCCTACTATATTTCTAACATGCCTAGACAAAAGTCGTACTTTTTTAACCCTGCGTGACACCATCAAAAAAAAGAATTCACACTCAGACAGCATCGGTCACTTTTTGAGTGACCGTTTTGATATTAGCGTGTAATACATTTTTATGAAGAAAACAAATCATTTTCAAATGACCCAAACCATTAGAGATGGACCCTTCTGACTAAATAAAACAAATTCAGGTCACTGCTTACAGCCATTGTGCAAGTATACAGAAGAAGCCACGTGGAAACCATTTGGTTCATTTCACCCAGTAGTGGCTATTGACCCCAAGGTCAATTAACTGCTGTACAGTTCCTATGGGAATTCCAGGAGACCTGGGGTCGAATTCACAAAACTCTTCCTAACTTAGGACTAGTCCTACACTGTAAAAATAATGGGCAAAAATTTACCCAATTTTTTACCCAACGTTGCTTAAACTATCAACATGCCCATCTTTTAAGTACTTTTTCCCCATCTCAGTTGGGCACTCTGATTGCCAAATAATTGGGTAATATTTCCTCATCAAATGTTTACCCTTTTTCTGGGTATATGATAAATTATCAATTACCCATTTATTGGGCGATGGTTTTTTTTACCAATATTTGGTAGAAAGGTTTTATGTAGCAGTTGGGCAATCATTGCTTCATTGGTCAATATTTATTGTGTTATCCAACAAATGGTGAATATAATTAACCATTTGATTCACAGTTCCTGCGATATGTCGTACGTCCATGCATCGAAACGATTTTTTACACAATGGCGAGTGGTGGCGAGCTGTGCCCAGTGGTTTGTAGATGCTTTTGAAGGTTAGTTTTTAACTGAATAACGTTTGTTTTCTGTTTCAACGCACTGCCTGCACGATGTTTTAACATTACAATACATGTACACGAATGGCATGATAAAACTTTCACGACCGTGTACAACTAAATAGAAAACAACACTTTATATTTAGTTAAAAGTTGTATAACCACTGGGCAACGCCTCGTTTAAGAGAGAGGACACGGCCACAGCCACTCCTCCACTCGCCATGTAACTGTATGTGGAAAGATGCCCAACGATGAGGCAGAAGAATAATGTCTTGCTATATAATGGGTAAACCTGATAAATAATACCCAACCGATGTAGTATATTTACCATTTGTTTAGTGTTTTTGTTTCAGTTAACCAACAGGGAAAATGCCACACATGTTGGAAAAAGTATTAACCAACAAACTCACGAATTATTACCTAGTTTGCCCATTTTCAGATTACCCATCAACTTCTTTGCCCTTCATTTTTACAGTGTAGGCAATGCTAAGATATAGGACTAGTCTTAAGTTAAGACCAGTTACAGGTCCTAACTTCAGATAAGACTAGTCTTATCTCTTTGTGAAATCGGCCACTGGTCATTGATGGATTGTGTGTGTGTGAACCCCCCCCCCCCCATGGTAACAAGACAATTGGCATGCTATTTGGCTAGATGTAGTTGAGGAACTAGGGATTTTTTTATAGATTTTTAGAGAAAACAAATCGTGGAGTACCGACTGTTTAATTAAAAACGGACACTCAATAAGTGGCCGATGGCATAATGAAGTGTTTAAAGGGCGGGTCCAAGAATACGCCCAGTTACGTACGAGACATTCAGAAAGTTTAAACCTCCGAAAGCGATTAAGATTGCGTTGATATCAGTGATTTTTTGTATTCAAATGTTGGGCATGCGCAGGAGTTTATACCCACAAGAATGTATTATATTAGTCCTTGGGATGGTTAACACGTAGGTTAATAAACAATATGATGCGTGACGTAATGGGAACGGAAAGGGACATTTACTTGGACCTGCCATGTGCCTTTAAGGCAGCGTTTACTTTTGGTAATTGTCAAAGACCAGTATCCTCACTTGGTGTATCCCAACATTTGCACAAAACAACAAACCTTTGAACATTTTGGCTCAATTGTTCATCGAAGTTGCAGGAAATTAATGTAAGAAAAATCACCCTTGATGCATAGAATTGTGTGCTTTCAGATGCCTGGGAAAGGCTTCATGCCTGAAGCCTTTCTCAGATTCAACATTTTTTGTGAAAAATTACCTCTTTCTTGACAAATACATTACTTAAAAGAGGGTCGTTTCTAACAATGTTTTATAATATCAACAGCTCTCCAGTGCTCTTTACGGATTAAATTTTTATGGTAATTAAATTGTGGAGTAATTACCAAAAATACACCCTGCCCTGAAAGGGATTGTATACATTTGGCAATTGGAACCCACTGTTTGTTTCAACCTATACCATGCAACCATCTTTGAAAATTTCATTTCAAAAGGTGGTAGCGTTTTTGAGATATTGCCGAAAATCTGGAGCGGTTATGTGCACGCAGGAAGAATAATCTGCAATTGGAATAGTATACACAATTCGAGAAACGTTACTGTCAGTAACACTTCTCAGATTTAAATTTTGGGAGATAAAAAGTGATATCTTTTTCCATAACCGCAGTACTTCTAAGTGAAAAGTTTCTAAAAATGCATTATTACTACTTCTTACCAAGTAACTTTAAATTGACAGTAATTTTCAGAGTCATTACCAAACGTATACAGACCCTTTAAAGGTATCGTACACGTTTGGTAATGACTCAAAACAAATATTAGCATAAAAACTTACTTGGTAACAAGCAACGGAGAGCTGTTGATAGTGTAAAACATTGTAGAAAACGACTCCCTCTGAAGTAACGTAGTTTTTGAGAAAGAGGTAATTTCTCACTAAAATAATAAAAACTTCTTGCAAGAAGTTTTTATTCCTATCTGAAAGCACACAAATTTGTACAACAAGGGTGTTTTTTCTTTCATCATTTTCTTGCAACTTCGATGACCAATTGAGCCCAAATTTTCACAGGCTTGTTATTTTATGCATATGTTGAGATACACCAAGTGAGAACACTGGTCTTTGACGATTACCAAACGTGTTCAGTGCCTTTAAGCTGTTGGATATTTCGAAGAGGAAATTCATAATTATTATTACCCTGTAGACTATGTCAACCTTTTGTGAGGTCAAATGTATTGATTACGATTGTTAGTCATTCGACCGTTATTAATTCATTGTAGCACAAATGTTTTCCGCAAACAAATATATACTTTATAGTAACATGAGTATGTTTAATGAAAAGGTTGGGCTTTATATTAAATGTGACGTATTTCTTCGATACAATGTTGTAAATAAATCCATACTTTCAGCATGAAAATATAAGCCTAATGATATGATTTGTTTCTTTAATTTTGTTGTTGCTCATTTTACAATGACCGTACCGTATTTTCTAAGTACGATTTTAATAACAATTCGTAAGTATTTATATTCCATTTTGTTAAATTTCAGCAATATGTGTATTTCTGTTGTGTAAGATAATATTTATTTAATCTAAGGAGTTCCGTCCGATTGTGAAGCACTGGACTGATTTTTTCCTTTTTTGTAACCCCCCCCCAACCCCCCCCCCACAAAACACCAGTGAAACAATAGGCTTAATTGGTTTGATCATCACACTGTCTCACGAGCGTTGTAAAATCATAAACTAATGTAATTGAGACTTTTGAGGACGCTAGGTGGCAGCAGACTTACCAGGTAAATCAAATGTTCTTTGAAATGTGCGCACGCTAAGAAATACGTACACAATGGAAATTCACCTGACGTCGTCACCACAAGAGTTTGGTTACGTCATTTTTGGAGACAGGCTGTATCCGAATGGGAGACTTTGGAACGCCAGGTGGCACAGGTAAATTTCCCTTGTGTACGTAGTTCTGAGCATGCGCACATATCGAGAACAATGGATTTACCTGGTAAGTCTGCTGCCACCTAGCGTCTCAAAAGTCCCCCATTGGCGGCTTCGGCTATTTAATTGAAGTCCCTTTGTGATACTGTAAAGGTCGCATTTAGGAAACGCGCGCGCGGAGACGCGCAACATTATCTTTACACATATTTTGACTTACAAAATGGCAGACCTTGGGGCAGACAGTATAGCCGCATGTGACGTCAGTGCAAGGGGACAGTAGGGATATGTTTCTACACTAATTTAAACCCCCTTCCCAAATGAGGATATCATCGGTCCCTAATCGGCCTCTTCATCAGTTTAATACTGAACATGACAAATCGATCGGTGCAGTTTCTTGTTGTAATACGTGTTTATAAACATGTTTATAGCTTGTAAAACAATATCTGGGTAATTCAATTAAAGTATTTCATTTCTAAAGAGATAAACAACCCTGAACTTAAATACCCACAAAGGATCACCGGTAAAAGCACTGTTATTGACAAACATAATCTCATACATACGCGGTAATGGCACTCCTGGAGGTCCGTAGACTCGATGTTTATTGATGGATACGCGGAAAATGGCACTCCTGGGGGTCCGTAGACTCAATTTTTACTGATCTGGCGGGAAAAAAAATCAAAGGCTTTACTTAAATATTTTATCTTAATTAAGAGATTGTTTTTATATTTAATGTTATTAGACCTATCCTCACCGACATCACACTATACCATCGTCACCGATAAACTCTCATGGAACGATGCTCAAGACGCATGCGCACGGACCAGCAGCCATCTTGTTTGTGTCAACTCCGCCGAGGAGAGTGAATATCTACACCAAGCTGTCCAGAGATCTGAACTTCCGTTAAGAGACTACTGGATTGGTCTGGTGGTTGTTGGCGATGGGAAGTGGGCGTGGCAAGATGGTACAGGGTTGGAATACACGAACTGGTGGGATATGGGTGGGAGCAGTGGGGGAGGTAAAAGTGACGAAGACAGTGTGTGCGTCACGATTTACATGTCAACACAACAATGGAGGACTAAGAAATGTGACAAGAAAAACTACTACATCTGTGAGAGAGAATTCGGTAAGTTGGTGTAGATTGATCACGATCAATTTACCATTTTTAACACGAATTATGAAGGGGTCGACAACTATGTTTATAGGGTGGTCCGGTTGGCGTATGTGGTAACTTTCCTCGCCTTTCACCTCTAGGACCCCGGTTCGAATCCCACCGGGGGTACTATGTGGATTGGGTTTTCAGTCCCTACCTGACTGCGTGGGTTTTCCCTGGAATAATTCTCCGGGGTTTACCTCCCACATCTAAAACTGAAACTTTCTTCTTTGTCTTCTCCCCATTGGTTCTTGGCTAGTACACAGTGAATGATTAAGCTCGCTTTTTTGAGAGTCCTTGGCTTCACAACCAGAATAAATGAAATGAAATGAAATGAAATGAAATGAAATGAAATGAAATGAAATGAAATGAAATGAAATGAAATGAAATGAAATGAAATGAAATGAAATGAAATGAAATGAAATGAAATGAAATGAAATGAAATGAAATGAAATGAAATGAAATGAAATAAAATGAAATTAGCTGAAAACCGGAGGGAATGAAGTCTGTCATTGAAAATCACTCTTCTTTCCAGAAGTGATTGAACCCACAGGACGTACCAGTAATGGTTGTCGCTGTACCACTTCCCCTGTCAGGACTTCCAGGCTACTAAAGCTCACAAAATCATGCCTTCCTCTTGGTAAACCTTCGGTCAAAATTTTCAGAAAAAATTAGTGCAATATACTTTTACAGCAAGATGACACTTCTCGAAGCTACAAATATGGCTTGGCCAGGGGTCCAAGTATGCTATAACAATCCGTTTCATCCGGACATTTATAACAAGAAAGGTTGAAGTAGCATTGACTGAGAAGAGTTCCAGTCCGTGGCAGACCCACCCTTCTGGGTCACCAAGGAAAGGAATGTTTGATACTGAATTTGCCTAATCCTAAAAATTGGTTTCATGCATCACTTTTATTTTGATTTACCGTTCACAACACAGCTAATGCCACAGTAACATCAGGGACGCCCCTGAACCTGCCGACAGAACACACTACCCTAGGTGACTCACAGATACCACAATCAACCACAGTACTGGATGATGGTCAGGCGACATTCTCACGCAGCACTTCAAACAGTGACAGTGCAGAAGATGGTATGCTCAACAGTCCTTGAAAATGCACCTCGCCTATCCATTGCGTTCTAATCACTTTACTGTACGAAGAATATAAAATAATGAAACTACGCAGCTTTGTGGTCTTCGCTTCAAGTTTCTAAGTTCTCTTATGAAAATTGACTCTTGTTTTTGCGTTGAATGACCTTTCGTCAAAGTAATGTTTTGAACTTTTCAAAAATTAAAGTTGTATCTGACGCACGTCCCTCTCCATCGACGTCGTCTATGAGAAATTTTAAGGTTTTATAAATGAGGAAATAACGAGGCACAGCAACGTCCAGCATAATAATGTAAATGAGCCAGAAGTGAGGGGAATAGACTGTGCAAGTCTCGTGCGTATTCGAACATTGGGACCAGTTAAAGTTCGCGAGTTTGTTTCCTTCACGCGTTAACGCATCGTACGTGGGACAAAGGTGGTCCCAAAAATGTTCGAATACGCGCGAGACTTGCACGGTCTATTGGTCAGTTCCCACAGTTAAACACAGAATTCAGCCTAGCGCATAAACAAGGTATACGCAAGGAATGAGCTGAAGTTTGCGTAACAGAGGAATGTTGGTCTTTTGTGCAAAACAAAACTACATTTTAACCCTTTTTTTTAACACCAATATAAAATAGAGAGATGCTTTTTGCTTCATTTGCAGTGTGTCCGGATGGGTTTGAACTGTTTGAATCGTCGTGCTACCACTTGATTAGTGAAACGCTAACCGATGGCATACATTCCCGCAGCGCTTGTGCAAATGTTCATCCAGGTAGCCACCTTGCGTTCATTGAGAGCCAGTCGGAACAGACGTTTCTCAAGGAGCTCATCATGGCGAAGGAAAGTAAGATTGGCTTCTGGTTCGGGTTAACGTTCACGTCCGACGCGGATCATCCCGAGTGGTTGGACGGGAGGCCACTTGGTAATTTTACGGCCTGGGATGATTACGAAGTCTTTGACGGGAATTCGCCTTGCGTCAGGCTCCGCAGACGTAGCAATTTCTTGTGGAACGACAGGTCGTGCACGGGCTATACGTATGGATGTGTTTGTGAAATCGAAAGTAAGGACTATTTGCAAGTTGATCATTATAATATTAATTAAATTCGGGTATTTTGCATAAATCACGAAAATATTGTAAAGCAAAAATCGTGAAATTAATTTCGTTTTCTTTATGAAATATTCATGTTTACAATTTGCTCCTCTGCTAATGTATTTCAATTCTGCCGCCGCCAGTCGACCGTTGTACCTTGTGTGTCGTTCAACGTCATCGTCTGTCGTGTCATGTCTTTCTTATGCCATTGTCTCCCATCGCTCATCGTTTGCTAGTCCGGTGTGGCAGGAGATTCTGTCCCCCCGGAGATTCTGTCCCCCCATACGGCGAACTGTGTAGTCTGTGTACAAACTTATTTTGATAGCGCCCTCTTTTGAATCATCCTCCTCCAGCCAATGTTAATTTCCCGTATGGGGACAGAATCTCAGGGGGGGGGGCACACACAGATTTCCCTGCACCGGCATGCTTCGTGTATCCTAGTTCCTTATTCGAACGTAACCCCGGTCACGCGGGGAGAGTGATTACAGTTTACGCTGGATGATAGTAAATAGCTTTCTGTGTAAAGTTCTTGTTGAAGTTGATCAAAAACAGTGTCGAAGATTACATATAAATTCACATCGACAAACATCACATGTGCAACATGACTCGGTAAAACGGGCGACGATCAACGAACGATAAACGACGAACGACGAACGACGAACGAAGGACGAGGAACGATAGACAGACGCGGTGCAAGACCGACTATACACAAGACACAAAACGCAAGCCATAAACACAATACAAGACTACGAATAGCTACGGTAAAAAAAGAACACACTCTCAAGCCGACGGGCTATTTTTCAAAATCACCGTCGTTTTGTATCTTAAAGGCACTGAACACGTTTGGTAATTGTCAAAGACCAGTATTCTCACTTGGTGTATCCCAACATATGCATAAAATAACAAGCCCGTGAAAATTTGGGCTCAATTGGTCATTGAAGTTGCAAGAAAGTGATGAAAGAAAAAACTCCCCTGTCGTACAAATTTGTGTGCTTTCAGATAGGAATAAAAGGCTTCTTGCAAGAAGTCTTTTATTATTTTAGTGAGAAATTACCTCTTTCTCAAAAACTACGTAACTTCAGAGGGCGTCGTTTCTCACAATGTTTTATACTATCAACAGCTCTCCGTTGCTCGTTACCAAGTAAGTTTTTATGCTAATATATATTTTGAGTTATTACCAAACGTGTACGATACCTTTAATTCCATGTCGCCTTCATCTTCCGAAATGTTTCAGATTTGTGTGTGATTGTACAATAAAGGTAATGAATAATTCATCTCACGCTGGAAGTAGCATACCGAACATACAGCTTTGCTTGCACTAAAATGTTTGTTGAGATTGTTTTTCATGATGGGACAAAAAATAACCCAGATTGTGTATTGTTTCCTTTTGTTTCAGTTGAAGAAAACCAGGCCGTTCTTACACCGACGCCAACTGTGACAGGTAGGAGTAGGTTAGGGTGCTAACCTTTGGTCAATTTGCAGTTTAAAGGTATCGTACACGTTTGGTAATGACTCAAAACAAATATTAGCATAAAAACTGACTTGGTAACGAGCAACGGAGAGCTGTTGATAGTATACACAACATTGTGAGAAACGACTCCCTCTGAAGTAACGTAGTTTTTGAGAAAGAGGTAATTTCTCACTAAAATAATAAAAGACTTCTTGCAAGAAGCTTTTTATTCCTATCTGAAAGCACACAAATTTGTACAACAAGGGTGTTTTTTCTTTCATCATTTTCTTGCAACTTCGATGACCAATTGAGCCCAAATTTTCACAGGCTTGTTATTTTATGCATTATGTTGGGATACACCAAGTGAGAACACTGGTCTTTGACAATTACCAAACGTGTTCAGTGCCTATAACTGTGCATGTGATCACAAACGTTTACCAAATTTTCTCCGCTCCGTCACGTAACTTAACCACCATCTTGAAACAGTGACGTAACTTGTGAATTTGACTGGATAAACAATACTTCACGGCTACATTGATCCAGTTGGACAAGCTAGTCAAACCACGCAGCGTTTGTGCATAGAGAAAGGACCCTATGGTTTGTGTGACATCTAGATCGACTATGGTTAAGTCTATAGTAGTAGACTCTATAGTCACCAACCCGAACCTGCTAGTGGCTGTTAACTATTCTAAACTCGTTGTGGGTCTTGTTATTATATACCGAAATTTAACAGCCATCTTTAATTTACTACAAATCGTAAGGCAGTTGCCCGTATGGAACGGTTTTGGCTGTGGCTATGGTAGCTGTAACTTGAATGAGTGACGAAGTATGATTTTATACAGCAACCAAGCCATATCCCTAAACCGTTAATTAAATGATGGTTAACTATGAAAACAGAGCCTGCAAAGAGAACGTATTGTGATTAGCAGTAAAAGAAATGGTGTAGAATAAAATGAATAGCCTATTGGTTACCCGAGAACAATACAAAATGGCAACATTAAATTTTACAATTAATTGTATAGGTTGTTCGATATTTTGATTAAAGGGACTTTGTCGTGACCGTCAAATACACCGGCGGGGTTGGACAATACCCAGCCTTTGAAATTAATGTTGTTTCCAATCACCTGGTCTCGTTAACTGGCATTATACAACTTTGCAGTCATGAACACATTCGTATATTATTGTTATTCGTAATGATATTAATTCACGACCATGTTCATCGTTACTTAAAGAGAATAGAAAGACTTTGCTGAGCTTTATACTGGCAAAATATATAAGACCCATGCAAGAGAATGTACGCATTAAGGTCCGGTCAATGTACAGGAAGAATACCGGAATTTTCCGACGGCCAATTCTGTACCCAAAGCTTGACTGCTCGTCAAGTCAAGCTAAAGTCCCGGATATTTACATCGAATTCGTATACCTAAAGGAACATTACAGAATTGGTTTTTGCTAACAAAACAGTGTATTCACTTTATATAATCCACCATATACATAAACTGACAAACCTGTAGAAGTTTGAGATCGATCGGCCATCTGGGTCACGAGAAAATAGTGAAAAACCGATTACACATTTGCATGTGTTATACAATGCATGAATAAAACGCTCATGAGCGATAAACTCCAATCGGAAATTTGTTTTATTTACTTCTCATCAAATATGGCATTTCAGACAGAAATATTTCTAGGGATGTTTTCTACTATCATCATCATTAGACCGTGTAAGTTTTATGTAAATCTGTGATCTTAAAGAAAAGTTTAATGACCAGTTCTGTAACGTTCCTTTAAACATCCTTTGCGTGCAAACAGATAACCAGAAAATAATTCTACTGAGATTAGTAAATTTCTCAAAATGCACAGTTTGTATTTGATCAGGATAAGAAAATACAATATGTCCACTTTAACATTGTGATAGGGCCTAGACTACGTTCGTGTATTTAGATGTTGAACACGGAACCGATTTTCAATTGCAGATTGAAACAAAAAAATAACTATGACGGTTCTGATCCCACCACCAAACCAAAACCTACAAAGATAGTTACAACATTGGCTTTAACTAAAGTTTGACACGCAAATGGATTTCCAAAATCAACAAATAGGCCTAATTGTCGTTTACGAGTTTGATTATCTTGTGTTAATTCAATTCCTCGGGGCATGCGTATGTCTGTTATTTTGTTATAATCTGACTATTTTTGTTTGACAATATTTTAAAAAATACAAAAGCTCATAATAATGTGTTTATTTTTGTTACCAGGACCACCAGCACAATCACTACAGACAAAAGAAGCCGTGTATGAAGCAAGCCCGTCAAACATGGCGGCGCCCATGGGCAGTCATCATTTGCAGAGTATGTCTGCCTTGTCATTATTTCGTTGCGCCACCTACTGCCTTCGGCACAATAATTGCGCCAGCTTCAACTACAAGTCTGCCGAAGGAAGAGCTAAACTTACCAGCTTTTGTGAGCTATATTCTATGCAGTTTCCTAATGAAGAGCTAACAGTGAAGCCAGGCTACAGGTATTACAAAGTGTAAACAAGGATAAATTAATAATGTAGACAAAAACGAGAGACCAATGCAGGCCAACTGTGAGCTCACAAGACCAAGACCGGGAACGTTCTCAAACATCCATATAAAAATAAAGGCCTTTGTGACATTGGCGGGGTTGATCTAAAGATTTGATCGCGGAGGAATGGGAGGGAGCCTGATCCAATTTGCTGTTTAAGCAAGCGTTGAATTAACTTTACATGTTTAACTCTGCCAGTGTCGGAGGGAAACTGTTCCCCGGGGAATGTCCCCCATATGGGAAATTAACATGGGCTGAAGGAGGTTGATTAAAAAGAGGGCGCTATCAGACACGGAATTTGAACACAGTTCGCCGTATGGGGGACAGAGTTTCTTGCCAAACCGGGCTCCCTGCCCGGGTGGAGCCGACCCCGCCCGTTGTACCTTCGGATCCGCCACCATTTGAACATTCAAGACAGAACATTACAAACAATATTTCCACGATCGCTGTTAACAGCGCCCTCTCGTGAGTATGAAAAGGCCGCAGTGAAGCGATTTTAGTCAGTGAAATAGTGGAATAATAATTGCCGTCATCAATGTACAACCCCGAGTGACGTAATGCTGTAAAATATTATATTGCCAGTAGCCTATATGCCCTAGTCTTCATATTAGTTACACATTGATATAGACTTGGGATCAATAAGTAGCTCTTGCCTGGCAATTGTTTTAATAAGTTCGGGCTGTTGTAGCCACGTGTTCTCGTTTTGAAGAGCATCTTCAATGACATTGTCAGAAAACTCAGAATCTTAATATATGCCTGGAGTTAAATTAAACCATGGGTTTATTTTTCCTCGTCTCATTTCAAGTCGTTTACTCTATAAATGAATTTTCAATCTTAATTAGTGAGTTAATGTGGTTAAGCAGTTGTAACGAGTCTAAAGAGCAATGTTGATTTACAGAACAGTCATTAATGTCTTCACAAAAACAATATGTTAATTAATTTATTTAAATTTCATTTTAATTCTTTGGACAATATAATATTACGAGCAGAGGCCGTCCAGGGAAAGGCAAATGTCAAAAAACTGTCATCAAGAAAGATCTGCCCTCCCAGACCCTGCTCATTTATATAAGAATAGAAATTGATATTATATAATACACAGCAATCTAAAACTGTAGTTAGAAGTAAAACAAAAAATGGCAAGTAAAAGAATTATTAAAATGTATACAGAAACCACCGTTACTTAAGACCCCAAATAGTCAAACAAAAGCATAAACACCTACCAGACGATCTGATTTTTTTTTTTACAAATACAAAATACGAGGAAAATGTTAATTCAAACAAAATAATATTTATTATTATTATTATTATTTCTGGTTTATTAAAACAATGCATTTGTAGCCCAGGGGCTAAATTGCTACAAAGTTCACAATTACAAATTTAAAAACATTGCAATGTACATCAAATTACATATTTAAAAAAAAGCAACGGGTTTACACAAAATACATTCAAAAAACAAAAACAAAGCACACACTTAAAAAAGAGAAAATTATACTTGGTTCAAAATACTGATAAAGTAAGGTATCGGACTATTTTTGTATCTGTTTGTTTTGCACTTAATTTCGGAAAGATTGTTAGTGTTTCTTAATTGATATTGCATACTAGAACCTCTTGGCTGGGGTAACCACTGACGGAACACATCGGAATCTTTTAGCTTTGTTGCAAAGCTGATGCAAAGATTTTTTCTACGGTCATGGAGAGACACTAAATTGCAATTAATAAGAGCATGGTCGTAATTGACATAACCCAAACCCAAAATAATCTTAAGAGCTCGCTTTTGAATAATCTCCAATTTGTTGACATGAGCTCTAGTTAACCCTGCATTCCACACTGGGACTGCATACTCTGTCAAAGGTCTTACGTAACCCTTATAAATTGTTAATAAATCTGGAATGGATAAGTGAAACTTTTTCAATAGTTTGAGCATGTATATCTTACTGCTAGCTTTACGATAAATCTGATCAACATGTTTATCCCATTTGAGGTCAGAACTTATTAAGATGCCAAGAATCTTAACACAATCGACAGTGTGGAGATCAGTGGATGAAATTTGTAGAGGAGGAAACTGAGGGATATTCTTCATAAAGCATACAGTCATTGTAGCACACTTATCTGGATTGATTTTCATATTATTTTGAATAGTCCATTCACTGAACTCATTCAAAACAGATTGCATATTGTGAAAATCTTTACTTACAGTGTTCTCCACAATAGTCAAATCGTCAACATATTTCAAACTAAGCAATCGACTATTAGTGACATTTTCAGAATGAACTGCACTATTAATTTTAGCAAGAAAACCCAACGGCCCGAACTTAGTCCCTTGTGGGAGACCACCCTTAAGGACATTATAATTGGACAGAATTTGTTTATATTTGACACACTAAGATCTGTTGGTTAAAAAGTTACAAACCCAGGGGACAATTGATTGGCGTGCACCCAGGTGAAGCAAATCACGAATAACAATATTATGATCAACTAGATCAAAAGCCTTAGTAAAATCTGTAACAACCAAGGAACTGTGACTCTTCGTAAGCTCAGCATGAGCGTTTAAATTATCAACAAGTTTAACTAGATAATGGGAAGTAGATACTCCTTTTCTGTTACCATACTGATTAGGATCCAAGTTATCTTGGATATCTGAAATGATCCACTGGACAACGAAATGTTCAGCTAATTTGGCAAAATGATCAGTTAAAGAAATAGGACGAAGTTTGTTCCAAGTTGGGGGAGAACTTTTGGGCAGAGGAATAACAACGGCTTGTTTCCACTGATTAGGAACCACACCTTCCTGGTACGATGAATTAAGAATGTGTGAAAGAGGTTTACTCAATTCATATGCAAATTCACGAATAATCGGGACTGGAATTCCATCCGGACCTCCAGCCTTCCTACAACTGATCTTTTTTAGTTGAAAAATACCTCCCATTCTTGAACGGTTGGACAAAGCTCAGGAGAAGGGAGATAAGCTGGAAGCGATGATAAATCCAAAGGACATAAATTATTACCAATCGAGGTGAAATGATTATTGATGCTATTCGCAATATCCATATCATTACTACAATTCGTTCCAGGTGGTGGGTTAATTGTAGGGTTTGGAGTAGTGCCTGAAGTCATCAGTTTTATGGTACGATACCACCCAGCCGGATTTTTGGTTTTTAGATTTTGGACATGATTATGATAAAAATCTTTTTTAGCAGAGGCAACTTTACGAATGATCTTATTCCTAACAGATTTCCATCTAACATTGCCTTCAGAAAATAAATTCTGCCTACTCTTAATTAATGATTTGATTTCTGATGTCATCCAGGGTTTATCATGAATGTGTAATTTTATAGACTTAGTGGGAAAATATTCACTGATAGCTTTATTCAGAATGTCATAAAATACACTACATTTATTTCTATTGGAGATATGAACTGGGATGGAGCAGATGAGGCGTTGTTTCCTACCACCTCGTTTTCCCCTGTATCTACGAATTAAGCTATTGATCTTGAGCTGGTGTAGTATATCAGACCTGGGACGTCCAACGGAGCCTCGCAGATTGAGAATGAGCTCTCGAGAATACACTCTTCTTCCCATAGCAGAAATTGTAGGGATTTGGTGTTGACTATCACTATTGGCGGGTGATTTGAAATTAGCCTCACATAATACATGACCGTGGGGGCTAGGAGTTCCATTCATGCCTGGACCAGGATTAGATGAAATATCCATGTTAACAGTTATGTCTTTAGGTGGGTCGTGGCCAGGCACGCCAAGACTGGTGTAACCGTGTTTCGACCATCTCATCAGTGGTAAGCTGGAATGCTTGAAGCCTTTAGAGCACAGGTGTATCACAACTGGGCGGATGCTCGGGACATCAAACATAGTCAATTGGAATGTTGTGTATCCCCTATGGTGGTGGTTCAGTGGTGTGATTAAACCCTCCATATCCATTGATTTAAAAGGATGGCAAAAGAACAGAAGCCCTAAGCACATCAAAACTCGGGGTATAAATATCTTGCTTGCTGGAACACTGGTGACGGCCATGTTTGTACACTGTTTGTATACTATATACAGTTTAAAAAGTTCACAGTACTCACACACATCAAACTTCAGTCAAAAACGTAGTTTCCAACATTGAAAATACAAAATGATCACCAAGCATGTCACAAAGATCACTGGGTACAATGTACAGCAAAAGACGAACTTGGATGGCACGAAAAAAACGGTTAAAAACACGGATTAAAACGGGAAACTGAGAGAGGAATTTAAAATGCAGGCAGCTAGACGAACAGCGCCCTTTTATTAAACAATAAAGAGCCGGAAACAAATGAACTTTTTAAAAATTTGTTTTATTTGTTTTATGAGAGATCGCCTAACATCACAAGGCCGGACGGCCACTTCAAGGTAGGGGCCACACTTAACCGATGTGGGCTGTGGACCCAAATCAACTACCACCAGGGGCACGTTGCCACCTTCTCCTGGGGCTGAAACAGGGTTACCCCCTTCACAGTCCGTAAGGATATGGGTATCATCCACTAGGAGCCTGGCTGGTAGAGCAGAATGCACTACCTTCCCAACTTTTTACGAAGCAATTATGGTTAAGTACCTTGCTGAAGAGCACAAGTGTCATGACCGGGATTCGAACCCACACTCTGCTGCTGACAACAACAGAGCTTGGGTCTGTGAACTAGACCGCTCGGCCTTAACTTCCAAGATCATCATTTAATCACTTGTTGATATTTCACAATTAAAGGTAACTTAATGTACTTACATTTTTCAGATTGTACTTTTTTATGCACTTTTATTATTTTTATTTTTGGTTAGGTTGCCGGACCGACATCTATCTAAATCATAAAAAGTTGGGGTTTTCTTCCCACATCTTGAAAGCTGAAGATTTGCTCTTCAGGCCTACTGGTTACAGTGCAAGGCACTTTTGAGGCCTCCGGAATCTGGGTCAAATCTGACCCGGGAATGTTCAGAGAGTAATAGGCGTTTTACATTGTTCTGTATAACCCCATTCCCTCTAATGGATGAAGTGAATGAATAAACCACAAGACATTAATGGTGTAGTAACAAGGAGATCCTAATTCCATAGAGGTACTTTAGGAACGGACACCCGTCACAAATGCAACGCACGCATAACATTGCTTAAATCTTGTTTCTGATCTCTAAAAAGTGCTGGTGTCCTAGAGGATTTTGTCCCCCAGTGTGTGTGGTCCCCCCCCCACCCCATACGGTAAATTAATGTCAGGGTCTACGGTGTGTGAACCTGGGTTTGAGGAAAAATACACAAATCTTGACTGTTCATTAGTTGCTTAAAGA
Organism: Plazaster borealis; assembly: GCA_021014325.1. NCBI lineage: Eukaryota > Metazoa > Echinodermata > Asteroidea > Forcipulatida > Labidiasteridae > Plazaster > Plazaster borealis. Next base: position 15,044,842 of record CM037471.1, on the reverse strand, counting down.
TAATTTATTTGATTCTTGATGATCACAATTACAGGTGAAGGACTTATGATCATAACAAAAATAAGAACAACCATATTTTAAGCAACAGACAGTACTCAATTTAAATTAAGTAAAGCTACCACTAGTACTAGTTTAACTATTTATTATTTAAGTTGTAAACAGAGTCCCATAATCTTTTATTGCAGCTCATGATGTTTATGAACTGCTTCAAATAAACTTGACTAACTTACCCAACACCAACGGGGCAAGCAAATACTGCGTGTTCACTACGCCACCAAGGCACTCAAAATACCGCTGCAATGATGATCACGTTACGGAGTATAGTAATTGTATACAACGACAGATCTAGTGATTTTGTAAGCTACCAGATTTATCTCAAAGTTACGATCTTAATAGCAAAGCAACCTACTCACCAGATACACGACCAATTCCTGCACATTATCAAGCATAGCACGAAGTCGTAGCACTAAACAACGAAGACACTCAAAAGTGTTTCGGTGGGTTTTATGCCCTGTGCCCAATCGACAACGTAGTACAATGGTTGCCACTCTCCGCTGAAAAAGGCATATGATCGCATACACTACACACTGTTCCCACACATAGTCCCGTACTACGTCAGAACAACTCGTACCGAGAACAATGCGCAACTAAAAATTAGTTGGTCTCGTGGATCTGGAGAGTTGGACTATGATAACATTGTATACAATATGTATCTATAACAGGTATTTATTTAGATTATAGTGACCGAGGATTATTATTAAAGGGATTTCAAGCGAAGGTGGCGTTTGCTTTACTTTATAATGGAAACCTTTTTTTCCGTATCCCCACATTAACATGAGCTGGAGGAATTGATTCAAAAGAGGGCGCTATCAGACGAAATTTTTATACACAATTCACCATAAAAGGGGGGGGGGATACACGATTCTCCGACATTTTATCTCCTGCCACACCGGGTTAGAATTGAGCAGGAGACAGATTCACTTAGGCCAATCAATACTCATTCTGTTTTGGGGGTCAACATTACCTAGTATCCGAGTCAAAACACTGACTCAGATGTCTTGTCATGTTGACCCACAAAACGGTTCATGTTGACCCAGCAGAAATGAGTATGGCCCATAAGAAGCCTTCTCCGGGTCAATTCTGACCCAGTGTCCTTGGGAAATCTGTCCCCCGGAGATTTTGTCCCCCATTAGAAGGAGGTTGATTCAACAGAGGGCGCTATCAGAAGAAATTTGTACACTTTGCAAAAAAATAAAAACATTACAAAAGTCATTAGGTTTTATACAATGTTGGTAATATTTTGGAATAACCAACGTCCAATTTCCATGGTTTCCATAAAGGGTATTTTTCTTGTTGTATCTCTTTGACAAAGGTTTTGTAAGGAACATTCGGGTTGGGTCTAGTCTCTCTGCAGCTGGTATACCAAGCGGAATCTTTCATTGTTTTAACGGGCTGCGTGGTTCCGTTAAACAGATGGGGTATAATGTTACAAAGTGTCGGTAGAGTAACTGGAAAATACGGTGTCACCACACCTTTTTTCTTCCACTCAAAATACTTGAGGTACAGATCGTCGTTTTGGTCCAGTAGTTTGATGTAGTCTGCAAGGTCTTCCAGAGTCGAAAAGTCACTGACGTGGATGAAGGAATTGGGCGGGGCTAGTGTCTCGAAATCTTCCTTGGGTGCACCGTAGACTATTGGCACGACGTCGTAGAGGAGAGAATTTGTCCAGAACTTCTCCGTGATGTACTCGCGGCATTCGCTGTTAGCTAGCGCCAGGTGGAACTTGAAGCCATTGAATATTTGGTTGCAGCGGTGGGATCGCATTGGAAGGCAAGTGAGGTTCCCACAATGTCCGTACGCACGAACAGGTAGAAGCTTCTGTAGCTGCTCCATGAATGGAAACCTTGGCCATGTCACTTGGGCGCAGTTGCTGGCGATCCACACAATCAAGTCTGTCTTTTTCGCCAGATCAACTGCTGTGTTTCTATGATTTACAGCTGGTACGCCTTCTCTGTAGTAACCGAATGGAATTGGAATCTCAGAATCCCGTCTGTACGTCATCATGACGTGATATTTGAGCTTTTCGATGACCAGAGAGCCGGTCCATGCACCAACTCTGTACGGAGACTCGGTACTGTAGTAAATCCATGTTTGGTTTTTCTTTGGATGAATTTGTATCAAAGCGTCACCATGAGAGCTGAACATCTTCGGCAGGACCCCAAATATGATAGCGTCCTGCCCTTTAAAATGTTCTACATCACTGGTCAATGTAAGCTCAATGGTGGTGTCGTGTATTGGACAGTCGAGACGGCCAACCCAAAGGCCCCGACTGTTTTCACGAAACACAGATAAGATGTCTTGGAGTTCAAACCACTCTTCCGTTCCCTCTTTGTCGCCGAATATTAGGACTCTTTTAATGTGTCCTCGGGTGATCGGAGCCGGTCCGGGCTGGCTTCTGCCTTGCCAGAAGGATGCCCTGTCGACAGTGTCAAGCTCGTAATCTGGGTTACCCTCGATGTGACGCGTCATGAGCCACAGGAGAAAGCCGGTGGCCATGCCAAGAATCACCGCCATTTTTCTCCTCAGCACCATCTGCAATAAATTCATCGATGAGGAATCAAAACGTCACGCTCCACTCAACACACGCAAAGTAAAACATTTTGTTAAAAGTTTCTCAAGAAGCGGAAAACAGCGACAAGCAATACGGTAGGCTAGTTGGTGGACTTTCTCCGCTCTGTAAAACTTTGCTGTTTTTTTACAAGCTACATAGAGCTGATATGAGGACCACATAGAGCTGTGATATGAAAACAAGTTAGCTGAGAACCAAAATGTTTGGTTACGAGATAATGACAAGTGGTGCTTACTGTATATGACCGGTTTCCTGCTAACCAGATAAACCAACCATCAATACTGTTTGCCAACGATCTTTTTATCTAAGATCGAGAAGTCATCTTCATAAAGTAAAAAGTATGATCACATAAGAGGCCTCCTTTTTAAAGGCACTGTACACGTTTGGTAATTACTCAAAATATATTATTACCATAAAAACTGACTTGGTAACGAACAACGGAGAGCTGTTGATAGTATAAAACATTGTAGGAAACGACTCCCTCTGAAGTAACGTAGTTTTTGAGAAAGAGGTAATTTTTCACTAAAAATAAAAAAAGACTTCTTGCAAGAAGCCTTTTATTCCTATCTGAAAGCACACAAATTTGTACAACAAGGGTGTTTTTTCTTTCATCATTTTCTTGCAACTTCGATGACCAATTGAGCCCAAATTTTCACAGGCTTGTTATTTTATGCATATGTTGGGATACACCAAGTGAGAACACTGGTCTTTGACAATTACCAAACGTGTTCAGTGCCTTTAAAGTTTATTTTTTATAGTTTTATGGTCCTATTGTGACTTTACCGTAAACATCTGTTTGATGCTATACCAGTACATGAAATTAAATTTATAGTAATCCAACAGGCCGAAAAACAGTATTTGTTTTATCCGTTGGGAGTAACAACTTGAAGAAAAAATTAATAAAAACAAATCAATTGATGACTTTTTAAACTAATGACTGTAGCACATGCTTCATTGGATTAGAACGTCATTTTTTTTGTTAACGCGCATGTAAAAATACATAGTAGCAGATGTGCTACAATGGATCATACATGTACATGTACATGTACATGTACATGTACAGTGACCATAGGCCAGATCTGCTACACGTGTTTATAAAAAAAAAATCCTGCTGCTAGGCCTACACTTATTTCTTTGAAATACAAACTTGTTGTGAATCTCCTGGGTATTGCGGAGGAGATAAACAATAATATATTTATCTGACAATCACCTCAAACTTGATAGCAGACCATGAAATACACAAAACTTCCGGAAAAACATGCCACTAGATAGCTAACTGTAGACAACAGAGGGGGCTATAACACTTGTATAGTAGCATGAATGCTACAATGGGTTGTAAGGGCTGTTTTTCTATAAAATATTGTAGGATGGAATCCAGACCTAAAGTTGGTGTGGCACATAATGCTACAAAAGCGTACCGGTATATCTCATTTAAGGCGTTATAGATGTATTTTGATCACTGAACTCTATAATGTACTGACAACAGAGATCCGAATTTTATTCATCAATAGCAAATTAAAAGCACTGAAAGTGTGCCCTCTTTCACTGAATAAAGACTGGCACCGCACGAAACTATTGTAACAACTGAATCGAAATATTTTCGAAATTCTAACAAGCATATTACGTTGTTTTCTGTCAAATGGTACACTAACAATGTTGAAGATATATCCCTCAACCACAACTCTTTGTTATTCAGGTTGACTCAGTGGTTTCTTCCCACACTGCAAAAACTGGGCTGTTAAAATTGACACCTTGGGTGTTATCACATATAGATACCGAAGAGAGAATCAAAATGAATATCATAGGGTGTTAAAATAACACCAATGTAATTGTTCGGACAGAAATTAGTGTTATTTTAGCACCCTATATAATATGGTGTAATTGTTGATTATTTGTTGGTATATTATGTGACAACACCAATTGTGTAAATTTTAACACCAAGATTTTGCAGTGCAGCCTTTCAACCACCGTCGACCCCGGTTCGATTTCCGGCATGGGGATTTGGTTTTCAGTCCACCTGACTGCGTCGGAGTTTTGCCTAAAGCATATTAGGGGTTTTCCTCCCACGTCTAAAACGGAAATGTCTTCATTGTCTTCTTTGAAACGGTGGGTGTGATGTTTCCATAGGATGCTTTGCCGACTAATATATAAATTCAGATTCAGATTTTCTAGTCATGAAAATAACAAAGTAAATAGCTTTAATGTGCGGTAGTTGTAAAACCAAAAGGCTGTCAATTGATTTGAACAGGCACATAGTATGAAACGGACCGTCCTCACTCCCGTCAGTCTACATCTAATTAGCATAAAAACATGTAGAGTCACTTTAGGCTTCCATATTATAACCTGGCAGCTGGCACTCTGAATGGACACCCCTTTCCCCCATCCCCACCCCCACCACGTCTCTGTAAAGCCCTGGAAGTGTGGCGAGCACCGAGTCAAACAATTAAAGGAGATTTTATCTTAACAATATTTTCATTGCAAAGAACTACACATGTCGTAAGTCATGCCATTTGATACTTTATTGGGCCCGTTTAGTTTCAAAATTCACAAACAAATTACACCTGTCGCCCTTGCAAACCAAGTCAGCAAGTGGGATGCATGCTGTGCTTCAAGATGAGTTCCACATCACACATTAGTGTTTTCATGTCACTTATAATGGCAGGCTAAACTCATCGACAGTAATGCTTGTTTCCTTCCTCTGTGTGGCTCTATGCTCTTTGAATGCATTTTAGGATATAGCAAACGAATTAAGAATCGGCGTATCCGTCCATAATCATGTAAACCTGTAACTTTTACATGAAACAAAATAACAGTAATGTGTCGTTTATTACCTTTCTCGAAAACAGCATGTGTCTTGCGAAACCAACCCGACCGCAGTGTCTCTGCTGCGTTGATATTTAAATTATAGTGACTAAATAATTAACAGTAAATAAAAGACGCAAACCACCACCCTTCCCGAACGTCCACTACCGGTGGTGTACTTCTAATACAAACACGTTACAGGGTAAAGGTGTCACAGAAGATGCAATGAAAGAAATCACTTAGCCCTATTGTTGTCTTTTATTATATTACGTAACTGCGAGGTCTTTCAAAGCTGAACATTTCTGTATAATAATAGACTTGCCCAATACGGTCACAGGGCGGACATGCGTGCATAGGTGATAATAACTGCAAAAAGATGACATGACAACATGAGTTGGATTGGAAATTAGGTCTGCAAATTATTGTGTACAAAACCAATATTTTCTTGCAAAATCATGCAAATACGGTGATCTTGCAGTAAAGGACATCTCTCGATTTCTTTTGAAATGGTCACTCCGCGGTGTAATTTTCTTATTAATACTTTCAGAACGTGACCGCGTGTTCAGCAAATTAAAGCTAATTTTTGAGGCCCAAATCCAAAGGATACACAAGATCCAAACAAAAACCCCAATCTCTCACTTCGATCCCCTCCTGGCTGATTTTTAAAGTTAACGCTGGCTATACCAATGTTGTAGTCAAGTACTTTTCAGTCGAGTATCAAACTGCCGAGATGGCCGAATAGTACTCGAGTACAAGTACTTGGGCCATCGAGTACAACAAGTGTCCAAGTACCGAGTATTCTGATATTCGAGTACCGGGTCCAACAGCCGAGTACCAAATACTTCGATCACCTATAGTACGACGAGTACAAGTACTTAAAACACACTGTAATTTCAAGTATAAAACATTTATATATACTTGCTAGGTAGATTTTGTTCTTTGAAAACTTGTCTTGCTTTGTATTCTACTGCCGCAGAGTAGAAAATTCGGAATTCGGGAGACTTCTCAGTTCTGAAAAGAACTGTCCTGATTATTAACTACTACCTGGGCGGGAGGTAGGAAATCGGTCGGAACTACTACTTTCGCTATGTGGATAGGGGGGACTTCTCGTTATTAACTCCACTGCCGTGGAGTGAGTCTAAACATGGAGGAATAAAAATAGGTCTCAACGTTTCGACTAGCTTGCTCTATGGTCATCGTCAGGAGACTGGAGAGTGTAATACATGTTTGTCCATGTATAGGGGTTCAGAGGTTTCAGTGTAGAGTCAGTCACTGCTCTGATTGGTTCTTCTCATTGGTTCTACCTCATTATGCAATGCCTCAAATCATATAAAACATTTATCGCCTGTTAAAAATTATGATAACTGTCTTTCAAACATGAATACATCCTAGACAACTTCAATACCCCGTCCAGAGCTTTAATCCTCTATTCCTTGCATTAACACACGTATAGGAAAGTGGAAAGGAAAGTGATATTTTAAACACTACTACTTCAAATCAAAGTCCAACTCAAGTACATTTTCAGTTAAGTATCAATAACAAATGCATGACTTTGAGTAGGCCTATACAGATTATTTTTCAGTCGATTATCGAGTATGGACTTTAAGAGGAGTATTTTGCTAGCCGAGTACAAGCACGAGTACCATCAAAACGCTACTCGATTAGTACTCGAGTACGATTGCCGAATACGAGTAGGATTAAATAACTGGTCTATACAAGGAGATGGTGGAGTCGATGCCCTGGATGTTGATTATATAACTCGTTTTAGAAAGTGTTTTATTTTTTATTAATCAGCCAAAAGTTAGTTGCAAGTAGCATGACAGGTATACGGTACCGCCATGCTCCCCAAAAAGTATGCAACCACTTCAAATGCATTTTCACGAATAATTCGAATGATACGCTTCCGTTTATGAACTTGGAATGAATTGTTCTTTATTTCCCTCAAAAATTATGGTCGATACCATACTATATATTTTGAACATATAGCACGCAGCATGGGCAAGAAACAAAATAAACACAATAATGGTCTTGCTTTAAAGGCAGGGTATACTTTTGGTTATTGTCAAAGACCAGCATTCTCACTTGGTGTATCCCAACATATGCATAAAATGACAAACCTGTGAAAATTTGGGCTCAATTGGTCATCGAAGTTGCAGGAAAATAATGAAATAAAAACACACTTGTTCCTTCATGCCTTAAGCCTTTCTCAGATTCACAGTTTTGGGTGAAAACTTACCTCTTTCTCTAAAACTACATTACTTCAAAGGGGGTCATTTCTAACCAGGTTTTATAATATCAAAAGCTCTCCGGTGCTCTTAACCAAGTCAGTTTTTAGGGTCATAACTTGTGGAGTAATTAACAAATTACACACTGCCTTGTGCACATAAACAATATCATGTGATACCCCTTCCCCCAAACGGTTTGTCTACTTCTTGTCGTGCCATTTTGTCCAATCAAAATGCCTATTCCACCCCATCCGGTTTTTTCCCTCTCCAAATATCGGATAACACGACAGTGAGTTAATTGGCGATCAACCAATGCTATAAAAACATTTTCTCCAAGCTTCATATTAAAATCAGTGGTAGTGTTTACCCGATCAATGAAAACGTACAAATACTAAGACATAGGCATGTAGAAAGAACGTGGTCAGAAATGTGTATACACAATCGACAAGTCAACAAATCCTACATCGTATTATTGGTTGGTAATTAACGCAAACTCTGACCTAGCCTGAACATCTGACGTCACACTTCGAGGCTCGTGAATAACGCCAGATACCAGCCTTGAGCGCCTGGCGGGATCCCGCCAAATGTACCTTTGACCTAGCATCCATTCACACGGCAGAGATTCGTAGCGCATTTCATTGTGTATAATTTTATAAAAAAACATACAAACATTATGTACACGCGCGCAGCAGCAGACGATCGACAAGTTCCTAGTGCTGAAAACAGACATGGAAAGCTTACGTCACTGCCCGTTTATCCAATGAAATCATTGGGTCTGTAAAACCAGTGCCTGTCTTTTTCCTTGCGGATAAAGACAGGGGACCAGTCTAACTCTGACCCTGTTTGGAACTCTCTTCCCCCGATAGAGGTTAAAATGACTTGGAGAATCCCCAATGGAGATATAAACGTCCCGGAGACTGAAGCAATTACTTCGTCGTTTGATGAATGTTTTAATTAAACAATGCACAGGTCGTTGTATTGGTAATTAAGAAGGCAGCAAATTACTCATTCTGTTTATTAACAAGAAGTCAAACATAATGGACGAGATGATCCGAACCAACCGAATCGTAAGTAAATTGTTAACTTGATATCGAATTTTTAGGAAATATCCCACTAATTTTAAAATCTCACTGTATGATGACTTTATGGTTTTTCTCTGTAAGTTGAAGTAAGCAACATTTTGTTTGTACAGGTAGTATACAGAATTTACTTAGTGTGTGAATAGCAGCTTGGGGCATAGGAAATCAGTGTATGTGTGCTTGCGGGGTTACTATTTTTGTTTCGTCTGTTTGATTGTTTCGGTAGACATTGTTTAGAGAAGAAAAAAATGTTTTTGGATGACTGAGCAGCATCGGGGTACCTTTCCACATTGACGGACCTTGTTATAGCTCAAATTCCACTTGCCAAAAGGAAACATAATTGGCCCTAATTGGACGACTTCAATCAAAATTGAGCCGAATGTTAATTTCAATAGGCCAAATTCAGAAATTCCTCAATCTATCACTCTTTGTGATTCAAAATGAACTTAATCAATATAAATTGCGACCGATTTATTCGGGTTTTTATCTTATTTTGAAGTTTGTGTCCGTAGCTCTTACGTGCGTATGGCTAATCACCATGGTTTCCTGTCATGGTTCGGAGACTTTATATGGTAAGTATATTTCCCTTTTTGAATGAGAATACATTATTCAAAACCTTCCCATGTGGGTTTAAGAGAGCTGCATTGATTCAGTCAGCAGTTTGTACATTACAAGGGCCAAGTTTCACGGCTTCGCTTACCGTAGATTCTGCGTTTACGTCCCATATAGAATCACGCAAAATTCTGCGGTAAGCAGTGCATGAAATTGGCCCCAGCTGCTCTGTCTTAATCTTTATAAAAGATATTACAGATAAACTTACAGTAGTCTTGCAAAAGAGGGAAATAAAGAACAATTCATTCCAAATTCATAAACGGAAGCGTATCATTCGAATTATTCGTGAAAATGCATTTGAAGTGGTTGCATACTTTCTGGGGGAGCATGGCGGTACCTGTCATGCTACTTGTTAGTAACGTTTGGCTGATTAAAAAAAAGAAAAGAAAAGTAAAACACTTTCTAAAACGAGTTATGAAAACAAACGTTATACAATCAACATTCAGGGCATCGACTCCACCATCTCCTTGTATAAACCATTTATTTAGTCCTACTCGTTCTCGGCAATCGTACTCGAGTACTAATCTATACTCGTACCTGTATTCAGCTAGCAAAATACTCCCCTCTTGAAGTCCATACTCGATAACCGACTGAAAAATAATCTGGATACTCAAAGCCATGCATTTGTTATTGATAATTAACTGAAAATGTACTTGCAATTTTGTCAACATTAATAGAACCATCTCTATCGCATTGAGTCAATGAGCATACCACCACCAGCTGTGTGTCTTATATGACTTGTGGCAGCAGCAGAAATGTTCAGAACATTGCTTCCCTTACCTTTGTTTTAAATATATATATATATATATATTTTACACATCAAACAAACTTTGTGTGAACAATATTAAACAATGTCTACTTTCGTATCTCCTTACAAGACTATTCTACTTCCACCTCGAATTATGTCATTGTGACGGCAAAACTAAACTGGAGCAACGCTAAGGATGCCTGCGCAGCCATCGGCAGCCATCTTGTCTACGTCAACTCAGCTGATGAGAGTCAAATATTGTCCGATGCTGCTTCCGGATTCGGGGCCTCGGGTGACTTCTGGATGGGGTTAGTGGGGAGTGGAGACGATACATGGGTGTGGTTGGATGGGATCAGTCCGGGGTACACCAGTTGGCCAGACGGCGGAGGACGTGATGATGATGATTGCATCACTCTACACTTATCAAGCCAGACATGGAAAGCTCACAATTGTGACTCTAACAAGAAATATATTTGCGAGAAAGAGGGTAAGTTAGTAAACTCTAAAAACGGGTCCCCGGGTCCCAGGGCGCCTGCTATGTCAGGCTGACCCGGTTATTACGTGATGAAAAACAAGTAAACAAACGGTTTTTTGATATTTTATTATTATTATTTTTATGCTTTTCGTCATTGATGCGAACAAAAACTACATACAGGCAATTAAAAAAAGATGAAACTGTAACTGTGATGCAAGACATTCCCTGAAGAAAGCGCCCTCATGCGGTCAAAAATATGATCAATTAAACTCGGATATTGCAACATGCAGTTTGACCCATTTCTGGGTCAATTTGACAAAGACTCCGGGTCACACTGACGCTGAAATGGGTCAGGCCCCATGGGACTCGGAACCGAGTCAATGCTGACCCAGGAGTTTTCTTAGAGTGTTGGCATAACGAGGGAATGTAACTTTCGGGTTTGTCAAGCACCCACAACGGGATTTACATTCAAACCGCCCTCTGTTGACAAAAGTCATGTTTTCGCCGGGCAAGAAGACGCGTACTCATGGTAATGTTGGGCGCAAACTTCAATCCTCGCGCAAACTTCAGCCTCCGCTGAGCGCGCAAACTTGACGGCCCGATTTAACTTTGCGCGCGCAGGTTTAAACCTACGCACCAGATATTCCACGCAAATTTCAGGCCCTGCGCAAATTTGGTGCTTTTGCAAGTAGTTCATAGAAAAGATATGAAAGTTATGCTGGTTTCTTAAATTTCAGTAAAAAGTAATTACTTCAAAAATTAATTGAGATGCACTGCAGCTGTTGACAAGTATAAAAGCATTTTGAGAAATGATTCCCTTTGAAGTCATTTGGTTGCAAAGAATGAGGCCATATTCACCCCTCCAAAGTTGAATCTTAAAAATTGTATGCCGTAACGTTTCCTTAGCCATGAGAATGTGTACAAACTTGACTTAACAAGAACTGTTGTTTACTGATTTCTCAAAAACATTACGACGGATTTTGATGGAATTTAAAAAAATTATTTTAGGGTGTATATTTTGAAAACTTGATGGTTGAAATAAATGCATTCCCAAAACCAAATGTATATGGTCCCTTTTAAATAGAAATAAAAGTATACAATGGGCAAATTCTTCTGAACTGACAGCTGCCATGTTGCCGTTGAATCTGCAGCGTGCATGCAACCACGCAGCGACGCTATCAGGTCATTTTATGCCGTGCAGTTCATGTCGAGCTTAACACATGAAGCGCGCAAACTTCATCCGCACACGCAAATTTGCCGCACGCAAATTTCAATCCCGCAAGCTTGAAGTTTGCGCGGCCCATCTTGAAGATTGCCCGCGCAAGCTTGAAGCTTGCGCGGGCGGCTTGTTTGCGCCCAACAGTAACATTGCGTGTCCTTTATAGCTGGCTGTCAGTACACAAAGGTTTTGCCCGGCGACATGCGTGCGCATGTTATGATTTTCGAATGACGTCAGAGGTCACATCGTCTATAGTTTGGGGAAGAGAAAATGTATCTCTATCCTTTTTCCTTAAACACATCTAACGGCCAACCTGTGAAGTTGGTCCCGTTTTCAAGAAATCACCGTGTAAAAGTTCGTATTTTGTCTGGATTTTATGAATTGTAATTCCACTAAATTTTGCCTTTCGAAATAAGAACCTAGCATTTTCACCTGAACCATAGCCTAGTATTTTTAGACGGAAACCTTAAAATGAAAAATTATAAATGTTATAAATCGTTCAAAATATTTTCTCCGGATCATTTCAAAACCGGCACCATACCTTTCATGATTGGTACGGTACATTATAAGATTTGGCTGCTCATTTCGATCCATTATAAAAAACCTATCAATCTGCAATTGGTTTCTAATACGGCGTAGAACAGATGCCTATTTTTTATGTTTTTATTTTGTATTTACTTATTTATTTAGTTATTTATTGTCGAAGTGTGTACTTTCTATAGACTGTAGACTATAGTCTCGCGCGCATTCGAACTTCCGGGACCATTGTGGTCCCAACCATATGGAGTTTTACGTGGGCGAGATTTTGTTTCGTCAATTATTTTAGTTGAACGTAGTTTATGACTATGAAAATTATATATGTTGTTGGGAATATAATACTTAGTGATATAAAAAATATGAAAGTAAAATCAATTCAACAATATAACGAAGAAAGCCGAGAATTAAACTTGTTCTTCGTTTGACGTGTTTTCTCGTTCCTATTGCTTTGCTAGACAACAAATTGTTGTACCACCATGTAAAGTGATGAATTTTAAAAGTTTTTTCTTGATTTTTTTTTTTTTTTAATTAAAAACTGTATGTTTTGAATTAACAAACTCTTCCAAACCGATGATGAATGTTACCTTTAACTTTGATCATGGTTGGAAAAAATAAATAAATCGCAGAAAAAACCTCTACTAATGTTTTGTTTGTTCTTGATTTAGAAATAATAACAACGACTCTTTCAACTACGATGAATGTGCAAACTACTGAAAACGGTAAGCATAGAACAAAACTGCAAAAACTGGGGTGTTAAATTGATTCTCTTATGTGACTAAAACCAACACGGTGTTAATTATCTCCATTGCTATATCGTTGGTGAAATGTCACAGAAGCAACACCCCAGTTTTTGTAATGTTAGTGTTGTAAACTTTAGTGTATTCCTCATTGGGCTTCATTTTGTGTTAATCTTTGAACTTTCGGAAGTCTATACAAATAAAGAAGGTTTAGTATCGACATTAATTCGATAGAAACACTTAAATTGTTACGGGAAAATATAGTATGTTCTGATAAGTATACCAGAGTACGGGGGAGGGGGGGGGGTTGCTGAGAAACGTCGGTGTCCCGAAAGTGCCAACAGGGGTGGACACATAATCAGTATTGTAATTCATGGGAACAATATATTTTGGCTGGAAGATTTACTGTGACTTGCCAACAACTCATGACATTGAAATTGTAGTAGGATTTTTCTAAAGAGTGACAGATATATCTTCCCGGCCGCACAAACTGCAAAGTGCTTCTCTTGCAACTTCATTTGGTGTTCTATATGTGGCATTGTGTACCCCTCTACTATTGTGGCTTAATTCATTGTGTTCCAGTGTGGCAGGAGATTCTGTCCCCCAGGGATTTTGTGGTGTCCCTCCCCCATACGGCGAACTGTGTACAAACTTCTTCTGATAGCGCCGCGCCCTCTTTTGAACTAACCTCCTTCAGCTCTCCGGGTGACAGATTTCCCTATAGGACACCGGGACAGCGGCGTAATTAGGGTAAACTTTTAATGGGGCACAAGGGGGTGCACAATTTTTTCTAGGGGTACACTTCTGGCAAACTTTCCGTTTGCTTTTTTTTCAGGCGCGGTCCTACGGGGCGGTGGGGGGGGGGCTAGGGGCCTTCAGCCCCCAACTTTTGTCAAAAAAAGAAAAATGCAAGTGAACAAAGAAGAAGAAGAAGAAGAAGATACATGCTGATGGAAAATACCGGATCTTCATTAAAAATTCAACTGATTTGATTTGCATGGTCTTGTCACATAAATAAAGTCTTGGCCCAGACTAGTCTTGGCCCAGACTACATGTACGGTTAAATGTTTTCAGACCCATTTAATATTTCACGTTGGACCCTTGACCATGGCCAAAGCATCAAAGTTAATAGAGGCTACGATTTCAACCATCGATAAGATGAGATGTGACGAGATAACATTTCTATAACATTTCCAAAAACATGGCTGAAAGTGCTGGTGTCGAGATGCAAGTTGAAACTCCAAGACCAAGAACAAGGGCCCCACCACCCCGCCGCCTGGAAGACTTCCTGGTCACAGAATTTGTGGGGATGACACAAGAAACTGGTGCTGGACAGAATTCTCCACCAATCTACCGTCGTAGTATGTATGAAATCATTGACAAAACCGGCGTTTTGTTCAGAACAATGATGTTATCCAGGCCTGCATTGCATGCGAACCAGCTAATCCAGGATTAGATCGCTTTCTCCGACTTGCTGACATGGCACCTAGCCTATGATTGCAATAACCTGGAGCATCAGGTAGCTGTGGCACATCAAATGTTTTTAACAGATGCACCGGGTTGTTTAAATTGAAATCAGCATTCCCTGACCTCCGCTTCTTCCAACTGGTCTGTACCATCCCTGTTACATTAACATTAACAGCAGCAGAGAGAAGTTTTTTCAACGATGGAAAGAGTAAAGACATATTTACGCGCTACCATGAGCAACAGCCGACTGACCCATATGTGGCCTCGCAATCGAACGCGACATGGCACAGGAACTACTCCGACATCCCAAAGTTGTCGATGACTCTTGCCCGAAAAGGACGCCGCATTTCATTAATGAAGTAAACAGGAGCTTTTTCAGACAATGTTTTTGCATGCCTAGCCCATAATGTTCTTAATCAAAGTCACTAATAGTTACACCAATGCAAGCTTTTGTTCTGTCCACCAATTTGGAGTCCAAATTTGCACGCAACTGCATCATGTATTGCATGATTAATGTGTGTCCACCCCCATACGGCGAATTGTGTAGAAATTTCGTCTGAAAGCGCCCTCTTTTGAATCAACTTCATTTAGCCCATGTTAATTTACTGTATGAGGGTGGGGGTGGGGGAGGGGGACCGCAATGGGGGAATCCTCTATGACACCGGCAAGAAAAACAGACTATCGTCTGTATTATTTTTGTGAATTAATAATGGATAAATGAGCCAGAAAAAAATACTTCATGCTTCACCTTTTTTTCAGTCTGTCCTGATGGTTTCCAGTTATTTGAGACATCGTGCTACCGAGCATTCAGTGAAACACCAATGAACGGGCTCGATGCTCGTACTGAATGCGCACAATTATCATCCGCCAGCCATCTCGTGTTCATAGAGAGCCAATCGGAGCAGAGGTTTCTTGAGGCGCTTGTTGAGGCAACAGGAATTGAAATAGACTTCTGGATTGGGTTAACGATCACGTCTGACGGGGATCATGAATGGTTGGACGGAGCTCCTCTCGGCAACTTCTCCGCCTGGGATCCAACTGGACATCACAATATGCATCCTTGTATAAGGCTTCGGAGAATTGCCGAGCTCCAGTGGAATGACAGACCGTGTTCCATAGAATACGGTTACATTTGCGAAATGGAAAGTTAGTTTTATTCAATTATGTTTGTAAACACAATATAAAGATATACAGCTGGGGTGCACTAACGATGGGGGCGTCTTAACTATTGCTGCACAATGGTATGGGGTGTGATGGCGGTACAATGGGTAGCATTTGAAGAGGTGTGTGTCATAACATTTTAAAGATCCTTACATGAAGGGTTTCATTATCACTTTTTCTTGAATTTGATGTAAACAGAAGACAGAATGCCTTCTATAATATCGAATGGAAGTCCATCCTCCCCGGAACAATGTGACGGTTGTTAAAACGACCTTTGGTATAAATCTCCCGAAAAAAACACTCTACAAGGCAAGAATTTACACCCGTAACTATTACAGAGTATTTAAAAATCCTTATTTATTGCCCAATGGTATAGGAAAGTGGCTGCAATATGATAACAAGATACAAAGTTTCTCGCTTTCTTGGATAGACCCGTCAGACGAAACTTTTCTTGAAAGAGGGAACCCACGTGGGTCTAACCAGGTGCCAACGACTATTAAGGGAGAATTATTAATTTACTTGATCACAGTCATTCAACGTGTAGGCCGGTTGACCATGATAATTGCATAGGCCTACTTTACATCTAAAACAAGCGAACATAAAAAGTGAACGATTTAGTAGTGTAAATAATTGTTTTGCCTTGTAAGATAATTCTAAAATGTTGCCAAAGACCGGCTTCGACTTTCGATACGTGGCTACAAGATGGCTGACAGAGCTTAAGCCGGAATTGGAGTCTCATATAGTAGAGTTCTTGTATGACTACACACCATAGCACATAATGACTAACAATGTATTCCACATATTGCTTACAGTGACAGCTCCATCAACAATTCTTGCAACAGAAGTCATAACCGAGACACCAGCGAAGGTTGAAATTCAGACCATGCAGCCTACTACAGTTGTGCAACGTCTTGAGGATGAGCAGACAACCACGCCCTTCAGGACAGTAACTACAGAGGAGTACCTGGTGTTTACGGAACTCATAACCGAGACACCAGCGAGGGGTGAAATTCAGACCATGCAGCCTACTACAGTTGTAGAACGTCTTGAGGATGAGCAGACGACCACGCCCTCCAGGACAGTAACTACAGAGGAGTACCTGGTGTTTACGGAACTCATAACCGAGACACCAGCGAGGGGTGAAATTCAGACCATGCAGCCTACTACAGTTGTAGAACGTCTTGAGGATGAGCAGACGACCACGCCCTTCAGGACAGTAACTACAGAGGAGTACCTGGTATTGACGGAACTCATAACCGAGACACCAGCGAGAAGTGAAATTCAGACCATGCAGCCTACTACAGCTGTGGAACGTCTTGATGATGAGCAGACAACCACGCCCTTCAGGACAGTAACTACAGAGGAGTACCTGGTATTGACGGAACTCATAACCGAGACACCAGCGAAGGGTGAAATTCAGACCATGCAGCCTACTACAGCTGTGGGGCGTCTTGAGGATGAGCAGACGACCACGCCCTTTAGAACAGTAACTACAGAGGAGTACCTGACAACTGAAGGTTTGTTGACCCACAGAAAGACGAAATGTTCATAATTTCTCTTCAAACGAGGCACTGTATTAATAAAAAACAACTGAACATTTGACATATCGGTTGTGTGATAAAATTTGCTGAAAAAAAACAAGAAGCAATTTTGTATCAACTTAGTTTGTGGTTGCAGTTCTCGTACTTTTGATTTTGTGGCTTACTTTGAAAGATATACAAACTTTTACAGACATAAGAAGTAACTATAAATAGTAGTAAACTTGCGGGTACAACCATGTGTAAAATCTCTTTTGGGAGGAGTGTTGGCTCTGAAAAGATTAGGTTGGGTCTCGACGTTTCGAACAGTATACTCTGCTCGTCTTCAGGAGAAACTCGTCTTCAGCAGAGTATACTGTTCGAAACGTCGAGACCCAACCGGTTCTTTTCAGAGCCAACTCTCCTCCCAAAAGAGATTTTACACATGGTTGTACCCGCAAGTTTACTACTATTTATAGTTACTTCTTACTTTCAACACCATGCAAAGCTTCAAACACCACTTATTTTACAGATATGTTTTGGATGACAATTGAACCTAAACTTTTAGTTTAATTTCGTCTGCCCAAAGATAAAATGACATTATACCATTATTATAATCATATTTTGGGGGATTTGTATATTACATTTACACTGCGAAAACTGGGGTGTTAAAATGAATACCATTGGTGTTGTCACATATTATAGATACCCAAGAGAGAATCAAAATAAACATCATAGGGTGTTAACATAACACCATGTACAGTGTGTACAATGTATATTATTGCAATTCAACAATCCTTACTTAAAAGGAAATTAATGTTGAGAGTATACCTTGACCAACTGACCAAGTATACATGATGATGTTTTCAATTTGTTTGTTGATCCAAAATAAAAGACCAAACAGGTATTAATTAGGATTTAGGGCGAAAAGGGAATTTGATTTGAATTCAAGTTGCCTGTTATTAACAAAAATAGTTTTTAAAAGTGTTACGTCACACATTGGCTGGTCCACTGGTACACATGAGGAATGGACTCCAATGTCATTTGATTGGAGGATTGTTCGTCACGCAGCATTTATTATTCAAACAATAACATGGTCTGTGTCATTAAACTATAAGACCTCAAGCAACATTGTAATGTATCAAAAAGCAGTTTGGGCACAATGTTTGTGATGATTATTTTCTTCAACCATTTTGTACAGCTCCTGTAACAGTCCTCATTACAGAAGATATAACAAAGACACCAGCGGAGGGTGGTGACTTCCAAACAGTGCAGCTTTCAACAGCTCTGCACCATCTTGAGGATGACATCATGACCACACCCTCAAGTACAATTGTTACACAAGGGAGATTCTCAACTGAGGAGGAACACCTCACTACATCTCAGGGTGTTGGCACATCTGCATCTGCACACAGCATGTCTACTTGTCAACGTAGAGTGAAAAACTTCTACCTTCACACAGCTGACAAGACACTTCCTGATCACGTTGTTTTCAAGACGATCAAGGGATCTGTACTCAAATGTGCAGCCGCTTGCATCAGCGAAGCATGTGCGTGGTTTGTCTTCACACGTAGCAACGACTGTTTGCTGTCTAAAGAAGCTTCAGTCATAGATCAGCTACAGCCTGACGACTCGGCTACACTATACCACGTTGGAGGATAACATGGCCAATTTTCCGTTTGCCGTTTTCTTAACAAGCCCCTTTTCAGCGCCTTGTTTTCCCTTTGATTTCCAATTTTTGTATAGGATAATCTGGCGTGAGTCAAAACACAAATATAGTGTGGGTAAAATTGAAAAAAAGTTTTAAAAACATCAAAAGTAGCGTATAAAATATAACATTTTACTCTGAAAATTTCCAATCCCAAAAATCAAGATTTCAAATGGGGGGGGGCACGGACATCATGTGGGGGGGGGGGCACGTGCCCCCCCTTGTTTACGCCACTAAATCATCACGGCGGTTAAGACAATGCAACCGCACAATGAATACCGCTTGTTACTGTTTAATACTGGTATTGTGGTAAAAGCAAGGCCACCCGGCAGGACTTCCGTATTTACAATCAAACCGGCTATAAAAATACACTCCTGTCCTAGTTTTTTAGAAAGCGTTCGCTAGAATGGCTTAACTTACGACCAAAGGTCACATAATCTGTTGTTCTGTTTCTTTTGTTATTCCTTTGAAAGGAAGAACAGCAAAATAACTTGATCAAACTTCCGATGTTGCTTGCTCTAACAATAACCGTTCATGAATACGGTACCATTCGGTCCAGTAGTCAGTTCTACATCATGCTCAGAACTGTGGATTTTTCCTCACATATACTGAGTCCGACACAACTAATTCAATTGAGCGAAATCGAGCAGATCAGATATTATGTTATTTTGTATTCACTGTAATTTAATAAACTTTGCAAGCAATGTTAATTGTGTCACGTTTTGACCCTAACAGAGTCTTTCTTTTCAGCCTTTGAAAAAGACTCTGCTAGGGTCAAAACGTGAGGTCATTAAAATACTTGTTGTTGTTGCTTTTTATAATATGTCATTTCGGTTGGTGAGCACTTTCCAACAGCTAATTCTATTTTCGTAATACAGTTTGAAAACAACAACTCAGTGTTGACAAATGATAGAGATTAAAAAGGTATAATGGAATTATTGTTTTTTGGAAATGCAAATTCAATTCAATTCTCCATTTCCCTCCAAACGGGCCATCATTATTTTAACAAACATTTTTAAAAATGTATTGAATAGGGTGACCCTGTGTGACAAAACGAAAAGAGATTCTGTAGATGTTCACGTGTTTATTTCGATTGCAGATAACCAATTGTGATTTAGAGGGAAATTGCAAAAAAATTCCCAACTTTGACAATATTTCGGGCGAAGAGTTTTCCCTGGAGAATTTTTACTGCGATGAAATTGACCAGTCTCTCAGATTAAAATGACTAATCAATTTCCCCATGGATACCACTTCTGAAGTTTTCCTTCAACATCGGCCATTTTTAAAACCATGGTTTAGGCTTGGTCTCCGGCTTGCACACCGTCTGCATGTTACTGACGGAACCAAGGCCGGAGCCAGACCAAGGCCTGAGTCCAACCAAGGCCTTAGTCCAAGCCAGGCCTTAGTCCAACCAAGGCCTAAGTCCAAGCCAGGCCTTGGTCCAACCAAGGCCTAGGTCCAAGCCAGGCCTAGGTCCAAGCCATGCCTTGGTCCAAGCCATGCCTAGGTCCAAGCCATGCCTAGGTCCAAGCCAGGCCTAGGTCCAAGCCAGGCCTAGGTCCAAGCCATGCCTAGGTCCAAGCCAGGCCTAGGTCCAAGCCAGGCCTAGGTCCAAGCCATGCCTACGTCCAAGCCAGGCCTAGGTCCAAGCCATGCCTTGGTCCAAGCCAGGCCTAGGTCCAAGCCAGGCCTATGTCCAAGCCAGGCCTAGGTCCAAGCCAGGCCTAGGTCCAAGCCAGGCCTAGGTCCAAGCCAGGCCTAGGTCCAAGCCAGGCCTAGGTCCAAGCCAGGCCTAGGTCCAAGCCAGGCCTAGGTCCAAGCCAGGCCTAGGTCCAAGCCAGGCCTAGGTCCAAGCCAGGCCTAGGTCCAAGCCAGGCCTAGGTCCAAGCCGTACCTGGGTCAAGGCCAGGACCAGGGCCCAATTTCATAGAGCTGCTAAGCACAACAATTTGCTTAGCATGAAATTTCTTCCGTTATAAAAACAGGGTTACAAACCAAATATCAATGTGATTTTCAGGATAAGCAAACAACAGCTGAATACCAATAACAAGCAATATGCAACACATGGAAATTTGGTTGGTAATCCTGTTTTTATCAAGGAAGAAATTTCATGCTAAGCAAATTTTTGTGCTTAGCAGCTCTATGAAATTGGGCCCTGGTCAAGGCCAGGTCTAAGCCCAAGATGTAGTTTCGAAAAGGGTAATTTATATACATATTTTCACACCCTCAGTGTTAAAGGCACTGTACACGTTTGGTAATTACTCAAAAATTTTCACAGGCTTGTTACTTTATGCATATGTTGGGATACACCAAATGAGAACACTGGTCTTTGACAATTACCAAACGTGTACGATGCCTTTAAAGGAATAACGAATTATGTTTAAACAAAATACCATAGGCTATACACATTTCTTTCCACACTCCAAACAAATTAAAGATACAGAATGCGTTTCAATTAACATATTATTTTTCGTATAAGTATTAAGGGAAGTAACTAAAAACGGTCAAACTTTTTTGAAAAAAAGAAAACATGTTTCAAATATAGCTTTAGAGCATAAACTCTAAAAAACAAAGAGTCCGTATGGACTGGGTCAGCATCACCTGATTCAAAAAATCTGGGTCAGTTACAACTTTTAAAGAGTTAGGGACTGTAAATATCAAAGACTTTTTGAAAATGTTGGCCACGGCCAAAAAATGGATTTCCTTTATACTTTTATATTTGATGGAACTTGGCCCCAAACTAACAAACAAATACCAATTAAAAAAATAACTTCGTCGCCATGGCAACAGCCGATTTGCCATTTTTATTATTATTATTTTTTGGGGGGGGTTTGCATTTTTTTGGTCGGTTTGGGAATATTGAAATTTGCCTCTTTTCAGGGCCGCGTTACCATTAAACAACATATAGAAAATAATTTTCTTCAACAGTTATGTATAGGTGGGTCCTTAGAGGCTGCATTGAATAATTACTAGGTATATAGGTGAATTATACCATTATTTTCAAATAGACAAGTGGTGTTTTGGGACTTTGTTAAAAGATGAAAATATACCATCTTTGACAGCTCATAACCCATATGGTAGTGCTCTGATTTTAACATCGACCACATTTAGTTGAGATGAGACATTGGTCTTGTGGAAAATTACAAAATTTGCTTGGGGAAAATACTGTATTCTTTGCAGTGTTGCCAGGGATTTTCCCGCATTTTCCCTTATTTACCCATAGTTGTTAGTTGTCGGGCCAAGGTCCATCAAAAATGAAAGATAGAAGAAAATTCATTTTTGACCGTGGCCACCCTATTTTTGATATTTACAATCCCTTACTCTTAATAAAATTTCGAGTTGTGTTGACCCCAAAACAGGTCATGCTGATCCGGAAATGGGTGTGACCCATACGGACCATTCTTGGGTCAATTCTGACCCGGCATTTGTTATGGGTCACCTTATGCCGATTTCTACTGAAAGAGCTTTTTAAAAAGGGCCTTCAAAATCCTACAAGCAAACTAACACATGCTTTGATAAAAACGTTTGGGAAATATCATTCATGTTTTAGTTTCATTCTTTATTAACTATACGATACCAAATTTAGATTCATTATATGGTGTAATTTTAAAAAAGCAAGAGATATAAAATAGTACATGGTACTTACAGGGGCCAGTAGAAACGGTAGGTAAGTGTACATACTTTGTGTCGATTTTAACATGTGTAGAAACACGTTTTATCTGCATTAAATTGGTCTAGTCTCAAAACACTTTGTCAAATGTGTCTGTTTAAACAGAGTATACTTTTGGGGTTAAACATCCCGACAGATTGAAAAACAAAATAGAAATGTTATTTGTTTCGTTTAGTTTTTCCATAATACAGAAACACAATTATAAGCTGTATGAATCTTTAAAATAAATTGAATTGCGTTCTTAAATCTACTCTGACTCACAGAAAAACATTAACCACACAAGCAGCTTTGTTCACAACACCACAAATTGTCCCAGCACAATACTCGGTGAAATGTTGATAGTACAACTTAGGTAAGCTAATTTCACGTGTTCATTTTTTTTCTCTCAAAAAGTGAGCGTTCAAAATCTTTAATAACACAAGTAGAAAATTACCATGAGATTTTAAATAATTATTACCGATTAACACTATCAGGACCGGGGGGGCGAATTTTTTCCCCTAAACCTTTCAGGCAGTGTCCGTGGAGTTTAAGCCAGTCAGAGCGAGGACGTCACAATAATACCGCTTTTTGATTTTTCAATGGCCCACGTGTACACTGTACTGCCCAAGAGGTTCAGGAAAAAAATTGCGACCGGGGGGGGGGGCAACGTGCCCTAATATTTTTGCACGTAACGTTTTAACGTTGCATCTGATAACCAAATTGTTTATCTTTTCCTAATATCTATCTAGGATTGTAAAAGATTGTGATCGATCATGCCGCGCCATTCCCGTACGCGCTGCTTCCTCATTGGCGCATTGCCCATGGTAGCGAGGTTGTCAATAGACTAATTCATAGATAATGTACCGCAGTGTTTTACACTATTACTGAGAAGCAAATACGTCCAGCGTTAATGTTTTTACGTATCACTGGCAATTTAAACTAGTTAACGGAACTTCACAAAACGTAAACATGGTGCGAGCGTATAGTGCGATCTTCGCGTACGTTAGCGTAAATGCGTCGTAAATAGAGAGCTTTAGATGTACGTAATTTACGTGAACGTAAGGAGAGCTGACAACCGTGTTACACAACGCAAATTTGAACGTTCGCATGCGTGTAATGGCACATAATGACAAATGGCATGGTACGGGCCCCTAACGGAGAACAAATAGGAAGCCATCTCAGATTTCTAGTCGAAATAGACTTAATAACTAGGTCGAAATGATGAGTATTAAAATTAGTCGTCATTACGAGATACTACGTTGAAAATATATACTTCAAAATATTATAACATACACTTTCAAAAAACAACATTCCAATATATTTGTTTTTTGTATTGCAATATATACTTTGCATGGCACTGACGGGCTTTCGTATAAAGTTGATAAAATAATAGCATACATTATGAAAAAAGCACATTATACAACAACTTCTCAATGTTATGTACATAGGAATGAAAAACTACTTAGTACCCATACGCAGTACCGAAATTTAATACTTAGAAGTGTACACTAAAATACGATAAACGTTAAAGGCGTATAATATATAGCACCATTAAATATTTTGAATTTTTAATATGACAAACGTTGTTTGTGAGAGGTAGGTATCCAGAAACAAATTTGTCAAGATGAGATCGGCTAATCAAAGAAAAGATATAAAATGGAAGCAAACAAAATATGTAATAATAAAATAATTATAGCAAACATAATTTTATATCGCGCTATGTCTGTCAGACTTGACACTCCTGGCGCGACTGAGAGCAAAGGGCATTGCGTGAACGAAAAACAACAATCTAACTGTTTAAAATATGACCTGCGGAAAAGGTAGGTTTAATATATATATATATAATTATATATATCTTAATTAAAAATAATATCAAAAAGTCAGTTCCTATATAAAACCAATAGTATTCACTATTTGATATTACTATAAGATATCTTATACAAATGTCGCATGGCCAGTCTCATAAAGGTTTCGTCAGCATAACAATAATCACAGCTAGCACAAGAATCTTGCTATAAGAGAAAACAGACTACAAGCAAAGACACCATACGTCAAACGCTTTGATGTCTGGACACCAACTAAATTTACAAAATAAATTTTACTCCAAGTGTATTGCTGGATATCTTCTTAAGGTTGATCCCGGACTTTCATTAAGAGCGGTTCCTTGAAACAAAGCTGATAATAAAACAATATATCATTGTGTTTTTCACCTGCATAACGTCACACAAGCTCGTGTGTAGTTCCATGTAATGGATTCACGGTTCATAAGCGTATAAAGGCTTAACAACATTTTACAGCACCCGACGAATAATGTACATTAACATAAGTCTAAGATGTAAATTGAGAGGATTTATTTTACAGAGCCCCACCCCCCCCCCCAAATCCAACAAAGTAAATTAAGAAAATTACACGTCCAAATTAAATGCCACTTCAATATTGGGCACTTAGCAAAGTTTCAAAGTCGTGTTTGACTTTGTAAGAAGATTTGCAGGACACAGAATTCTTTTAAGCTTAATTTTGGAACTCAATCCTTGTCTTCGGTCAACAAAAAACTCAGTTAAAAGCGTGACTAAAGAAACCAGATACTCCAGAAGCAGCAAGAACTTTTCCAATGAAACAAAACCAATCCACACTTTTGCTGTTACGTTTTGGCAAGTCATATACCTGCACTTCTTTACGACGTATTCAAAATCAGTAATTACGCATTCGCAACCAGTAATTAAATTTGAAACCCGTCAATACGTATATCCAAACGTCATTGAATAATAACTGAAACACACTCGTAACACTCATTGTGCGTAACGAATCCACAACGCGTTGTGACAACGTAATATTACTTGTTGTTTGTAATCCGTACGGTTTTATAAACTGCTATTTATGATGACTTGATAACAGAGTGAGAATGCAACCGTATACTCTGTGGTCGTCATTTTACGAATATTGAATTGTTATACGACTCCCGGATCAGAACAGACCCGGATTCCGGGTACCAGGTGGCTGGACCCATCTGAGTCAGTATGCTGACACGGAAAATTGTTGGAAATGGGATTTAAAGGTATTGTACACTTTTGGAAACGGCTCAAAATCAGTGTACACATTTTGTGTGATTCAACATATGCATGAACAAACAAACCTGTGAAAGTTTGAGCTCAATTGGTCATCGAGGTCATGAGAAAATAGTGAAAAGAGACCTTATGTGTTTTCTGTTTCTTCAAACATCGAGTTTTTATCGCGCGTGATAAAACCTATTGTTTTTACTCATTTCTCAGAAACGATAGCATTTTAAGCAGAAATATTTTAAGGAACCCTTTCTACCATTACTTACTTTACTCATGTAAGTTATGTGTGAATCTGTGAACATTTGTGTTTTTCGATCTTACCAATAGTGTACAGGGCCTGTAAACGCGGATTCTGCGTCATTTGATCCATTTCTAGATCATTTTGACACAGATTCCGGGTCATACTGACCCAGAAATGGGTCAGGCTACACGGGACCCGGATCCGGGTCATATATGTTCCGAAAGTGTTTACACTGCAAAAACGTTGGTCAAATCATGTGACACATTTTGTTGGGCAAAGTAATTTCCACAATTATTGGTCAATAACTGCCCAACGAAAGCAACAATTGATGTTGTTGGGCAAACATTTTGTTTGCCCCCTTTTGTACAAGAAGTGAAACAAAAGTTGGGCAAATGTTGGGCAAATATTTCGTAATCTGAATCCACCATAATTGTTGGTAATATTGTTGCCCATATATTGGGCAGTTTTTTTGTAGTTTGAATTAATCGTACTTGTTGGTGAAAATGATGCACATTAGTTGGGCAATTTATCCGATCATGCGCACTTCGATCAAAGATTTGCCCCAAAACTGGGCAAGTTTCGCGCAACATCTGGGCATTGTTCCCGCGAAACGCCGTACGACGTGCATGCATAAAAACATAACAACGATCTTTTCCAACATGGCGAGTGGAGAAGTGGCTGTGACCATGTCCTCTCTCTTAAACGAGCGGGGTTGCCCAGTGGTTATAGAACTGTTTGAAGGTTAGTTTTTAACTAAATATGAAGTGTTGTCTCCTGTTTAGTTGTACAAAGTCGTGAAAGTGGCAGAGCAAGCAACACAGTGCTACTGCCATTGAATTAATTTCAGTTTTATCATGCCATTCGTGTACGTGTACATGTATACATGTATGGTAATGATACAAACATCGTGCAGGCAGTGCGTTGTAGTATAGACATGCCACGGCGTATGTGTGTCGTGTGTACAATCACACGTACATGTATGTAAAACAACAATACACGAATGGCACTATCACTGCATTGCTTGCACTGCAACTGTCACGACTACATGTATGTACAACTAAACAGAAAACAAACGTTATTTAGTTAAAAAACTAACCTTCAAAAGCATCTACAAACCACTGGGCAACCCCACATTTTTGAGAGAGACGCCAAGGGCACAGCAATTGCCACCACTGGCCATTGTGGAAAAAATCGTTTTCGATGCATGAACGTACGACGTATCACAGGAACTGTGAATCAATGGTTAATTATATTCACCATTTGTTGGATAACACAATACTTATTGACCAACTTTTGTTCATAAAAAACCCCAACACTTGGTCAAGTATAATTGCCCAACTGCTACATCAAACCTTTCTACCCAACAATTGGTAAAAAAAATTAACCAAGAAAGTTTATTAACATTTTGCCCAACAGTAAAAGCAATATAATTAGACCTTTAAGTTGGTCAAAATATTTACCCAACATTGTTGGGTACAATTTTGACCAACAGTTTAGTGAGTTCATATTAGACCTAACGTTGGTCAAAATGTTGGTCAAAATTTAACCAATATTTTTTGCAGTGTAGAGTGTATAGTGACACTTCTTGGCGTGTGTTATCATTCTAAAGGCTCCAAATCCACGTGTTCCGTCTCACTTACGGGTGCTTCTTCTTCTATCTGAGCATAGGGATCATTATGATTGAACATGGGAGGTTTCTTACGGTTAGTAAAAAAATCAACCAACGGTTTACGATGCAAGCCACTAATGATAAACACTACTAGCGGGTTCAGGCAGGAGTTAACGTAAACCAATACATGACCAACCTCGTACCAAGTGACAAGAACTTCAAAGGAAACGTAGAACGGATCCATGAACAGAAAATAAACCTTGATAAATTGAATAGGAAACCAACAGACGATAAAAGAGATGGCAAGAAAAAGGACCACCACGGTGAGGAGACGCCGAGCTTGCACCGTTGCCGTATCGGCGCTGACATTACGAGCCAAAGTAGACGCCATTCCTATGTAACAACACGATATCACAATCACCGGAAGAACGTACGTGAGCACGCAATTAGCGATGGTGAAACCATACGCAAACGTACCCCATGGAGGTATAGTGTAGCAGAAAGAGATGTACTTCCCGAAGTATTCCACGTTACCGAATCTCAAGACGGGTACAGTGAAGACGATAGCGATGAGCCACACCACCCCAAGGATCAGGAATGTGCGTTTAACATGCATCCGCCAACGTAAGGAGCAGTAACGCTCGACGCTGACGGCCGTCAATGACGCAACGCATAGCACTTTAGCGAGACTCCAAATTCCACCGCCGATTTTACAGAGAATTATACCCCCGATGCCGTGTGGCCACGAGATGACGTTCCATTGAATAATGTCAAAGGGCACTGAGAATAAGAACATGATGAGGTCGGCTACGGCCAAATTAGCAACCAGGAGGTTGGAGATTGTGCGCATGTGTCGGTTTAATACAATCACCTGCGGAAAAGATAGGAAGAAAACTTCATAGAAAGTTCAAGCTCAACCCCAAATAGCATAATACCTCAGATTTGGAAGAAAATTTGTGTATATATTTTGTTTGGTAACCACTGATATTTTTTACTAATAACACCATCAACTAAACACCACCCAGGAATGGGAGGCTTCGGAACGCTTTGTGGTAGACTTAACAGGTAAATATAGCTGTATTGAGAGCGTTGCGACAATTGTGATAAGGAGCCATTTCTATCAACATTAGAAAATGCTCACAGTCACAGGGTGCCAGATCGGACAGCACATTTGTTTGTGCTACATTTGGACAAACAAATTGCGTCATGCGGCCCCTGGTCCCTCTCCCACTCTGCAGGTAAATTGTCATTTTTTTACGTGGTTCTGAGCATGCGCATTATTTAAAAAACAATGGGTAAACCTGGTAAGTCTGCTGCCACCTAGCGACTCCCTAATTATCTCGCACTGTAAATTTCAACGCATTATTTAATTTCAAGATTATCGAGAAGTGTGCATTAGGACCGAGCAAGAAACTATATCACTTCTTTTTCTTCATCTTTATCAATGCCAGAATACGATCTTATACATTTTTGATATACGAAGTAAGAGGGGGTGGGGATGTCAGCTATTATTCATCTGTTATTTGAAATAATTTATATGGGTCATAGGGGAGTGCAGTGCAGAATGTTCAAATTCCCATAGAATCTACAAACTTTGCCTGCTTGGAAATACACTGGTATGCAAAAGTGTACTAGTGAAAAGTGTGACGGAGTTAAAGGCATCGTACACGTTTGGTAATTATCAAAGACCAGTGTTCTCATTTGGTGTATCCCAACATATGCATAAAATAACAAGCCTGTGAAAATTTGGGCTCAATTGGTCATCGAAGTTGCAAGAAAATGATGAAAGAAAAAACACCCTTTGTACAAATGTGTGCTTTCAGATAGGAATAAAAACTTCTTGTAAGAAGTTTTTATTATTTTAGTGAGAAATTACCTCTTTCTCGTTACTACGTTACTTCAGAGGGAGTCGTTTCTCACAATGTTTTATTCTATCAACAGCTCTCTGTTGCTCGTTACCAAGTCAGTTTTTATGCTAATATATATTTTGAGTAATTACCAAACGTGTACAGTGCCTTTTTAAAGACAATGTTTATTTAAATCTAAATTGAAATTGGGCATTTAGGGCATTTCCTGGCAGGCAAGACACTACATCATAAGAACAAAGAGGGTCTCTATTGTCAAAAGAAAATTACAGCTTCACACATTTCGATAAAAGACCCATTTTCCTTTGTTTCACATGTGTACAAGTCGGTAAAATCGTGTACACTGTTTTTGCCTTGTATACAACGTGTTGTCTGGAAGAGACAGGTTTGGTCATCAGGGTTATGCTTGGGTTATACACACTTCAAAAACTCCTGCTCAGAATTGGCCCGGATTCCGGGTCCAAGGGGGGCTTGCACATCTCTGGGTCAAGCTGATCCGGAACTGGTCGGATTTTACATCAATATGACCGATTTCTGGGTAATTTGTACACATAATCCGAGTCATACTGACCCAAAGGGTCAGGCCCCACGGGACCCAGATCCAAGTCAATTCCGACCCGGGTCTTTTTAGAGTGCAGACTGTATGGATAGCCATACCAGGAGTAAAGCTGTGTTTACTGCGGTTCCAAACACAGCCATTACGAGTATAACAGTCAGGTTCCATCGCCACGGCATCGAGAACTCGTAAGACCCAGAGAAGTTTTGAAAATATGACGCTGAAGAGAAGTACTCGACTGCAGAAAGACAAGACGAACCGCAATTAATAACTGCCATACAGTGTTCATTAATTTCCAATGATCCCGATTAAGTGTGGTTGGTAAAACAACATGCAAATAGTTTCTGACACTAAAACCACATCCAACATCAAAGCAGAAATCTGTGAAAGGTGTTCCAAAAAGTGTAATCAAACTTCCTGGTAAATCAGATTTCTACATCATATTATAATGATTCACCCTGGTAGCAAAAACTATTTTGAACATCTGTGTGTGGGTGTGTTTTTAAAGAGAAAGGGACTGTAAATATCAAAGTTTTTTAGAAAAATGTTGGCCACGGCCAAAAATTTGATATAACCTTTATACTTTTATATTTGATGGAACTTGGCCCCAAACTAACAAATATGGAAAAACAATTCAAAAAATAACTTCGTCGCCATGGCAACAGCCGATTTGCCATTTCGTGGTGGTTTTGCAATTTTGTTCGGTTTTGGAATAGTGAAATTTGCCTCTTTTCAGGGCCACGTTACCATTAAACAACATTATAGCAAATTATTTTCTTTAACAGTTATGGATAGGTGGGTCCTTAGGGGCTGCATTGAATGTATAAAAATAATCACTAGGTCTATAAGTGGATTAAACCCTTATTTTAAAATAAGGGTGTTTTGGAACTTTTAAAAAATTTGAAAATATACCATCTTTGAAAGCTCATAGCCCATATGATAGTGCTCTGATTTCAAAATCAAGCACATATGGTTGAGATAAGACATTGGTTTTGTGGAAAGTCACAAAATTTGCTTCGCGAAAGTACTTCATTTTGTTGCAGTGTTGCCAGGGATTTTATAATTTCTTTGAATTTAACATGGCCATATAGTGCCCCCCTCCGTATTATCTAAAGTTCTTGAGTGATTTTTATAAAACTTGCCACAAATGTTCATTTCACCAAGTTCTACTTGGATAAATAAAAACAAAATCCAAAAATATGCCATGAAAGGGCAATTTGGGGGTTGTTTTGCCAATTTATGTTCAAAATCATATTTTTACCCTGTACATAATTTCAGATATTTTTCTCCAAATACTATACAAATTTGTTAACTTGTTTATTTTGACATTATCAATAACATTTTATTACTGGGGTCATTGCTGGGGTGCTATATTCTTTGGTTTATCCCATTTGGAGGGGAAAATGTGTATATTTTAGTTTTCCACTTAAAAAACGATATAACCGCCAACTTTTGCGCCCAAGGTTACAAAGATACGGCCTGATTTACGATTCTTGGCCAGTAAATCTTAAAGTATGTTAAAAACAAAATCCATTGATAACAAACATGATATAATGTTTAAACCCCCTTAATACGGGTTGAAATTACAACTAAAGACGGCCAGATATGGCCGCCGGTGGAAGCTGTTCGCCATGTTACTTGCTAACTTTTACCCTAACTTTAGGGTTAAATTATTATATCTTGGCAATTTAGTTGTTGCCATGTTACCCACTTGGTAACAGTATCATTTGTTCATTAGTTTATTTTTCTCAAAAAATGTGATTGATGTGTACAATAGATCAACACATAGGCCTAGTGGAAAATGTTAACTTCAGCAGAGGAAATAAGGCCTACTTCTTTCTCTGGAGTGTTACCAGTCTTTCTTTTTATTGATTTTTTTTTTTTTTTTTTTAACTCAATGCTTACCCCATAGTTAAATGTGATAAAATGAGACTTAACCATTTTGCAGGTAACATTGATTGAATAAAAGTGAACTACATGAGATAACTTGTAATGGTATGGTGTCGGTTTAACTGGTGTTTTACAGTGAAATATGGATACAATTTAACTTTTCCAAGAGTGTAAAAATACATTATCCCTGCCAGGATGTTTGCCCGTATCTTTAACACTGTTTGGTTTGGGTAAATTTGTCTGTATACACGCAAATCCTACAGTGCACTCCTACAGTGTCCACCCTCAAAAAGGCTAATTGTGTCAGACTTCTTTGAGACTTTGTGCAAGGTAAAAGGTTAACCTTTAATACGTTTTAAGTGATTATCATCTGGGGTATATTGACAGCTTTGCTCACCGAAAAATTACGGCACACCGTAACTTCGTGTACGGTTTACATCGTATATTATCACCTTTCTCACCGTGAATAACACGGCACTTCGTGACTTCGTGTACGGTTTGCAACGTAAAATTTACGGGAATCGGTTGACATCTCGCTGCACAACCGATTCCCGTAAATTTTACGGGGAATTTTTTACAGCGAAGAATGATTACAGCATCCCCAACAGTAACCTAAGTACTTAAAATATAATGTCATGTTGTTGATTATGTCAAAATAAACAATTTTGCAAAGTTTTACGGCATTTGGACAACAAATACTGAAAATATGGGGACAAAATTAGATTTTTTACCAAAAATTGACAATAAAATACAAACAATTCCCTTTAATTATTGTTGTTTTGTTAAATTGTTTGTGTCATGACGTAGAACTTGGTAAAATGAACATTTGTGGCAAGTTTCATAAAAATGGATAAGACATGGAAGATCTGACAGATATTCTACGGTGATCCTTCTAAGCTGCTTACGGGTCCATGTTTTATATTAATACAACAATGTATACAGCAAAACATGTCTCAAACTCATTGACATTATACACAACCGTATGGAATTTATTCAGCTGTTAAACATAATCATTTTGCTTCACATCTGAAGGTCGAGAGTCCTTTTCTGCGTGAGACTTTACAGTTGAAGTGTACAGACATGTGTATTAAATAATGTCAGCCGATCCGAACTTCCGAACTTCCGAAGAAAAACACTACCATACGGAAGGGATGCTGGCGGGAAGGTTCCGGTGGAACGTTTACAGGATTGACAAAAATTAGGTTTGAAACTAGCCTTGACTAAGGCGTTGGAGTTTTATTTCCGTTTTTGTTTTCCCTTTGCATGATTGCGCTATTGCGCTACCCGCCCGAGCTAGATAATGTGCAGTCTCTGCGTGTGCAAAATTCATACATCAATTTATTACTACCAATGTACATGTACATTAATTTAATGTATACACAGTGCGTGCGTGGATGTACATGTACACACATACGTGGACTCTCTGACAGCCTCCTTTTGCGCCCAAGTTCTCCCAGTACTGATCATTGCTCCCCTGTTGACCCCTACATCCTCCAACTTTCCAAGAAATGGTGTCACTATTAATAATATTGTGTTATTTCTCTGTGACATCATTTCTAAATAAAGACTTCCCCCCCAAAAAAAGACTTCCCCAAGCCATGCCACCAAAAATCTTCAAAAACATCTCTCAAATTGTCCTCAATATTTGGATTGTTCGTTCGACTTGTCGTCTTCCTTTTGTGACTATCCGAGACGAGGCCTCTCATCCTATCTAGATTTAGTTTGCACTGAAGGTTAAACTTAAATAAATAAAAACTAGTTTTTACACGCTTGCTTCTTCTTGTGCATTATTGTTTCGTCAACCCTCTGCTTGCACGCTTATCAAGATTTTCAATAAACAGAGAATCTTGAGTAAAGTTATACATATCTAAATTTAATTCTCTGCAGAAAATAGAATTTGCGGTTGCAAACTGCTTACCAACCAAAAGGACCAATGGTATAAACGCAAAACCAAAATTGCCTTCGAGGAAGACTCTGCTAGAATCAAAACGTCACTCCACTAACTATTTTTGGCAATAATTATCTGCTTTACAAAATGGAGGTTACAATAATTTAATAACAACGGAATATCAGGATCCCCGCCTCCTGTAAACAATCACCCATACAGGCCCTGCTGCAGTGGTGACAGTTAACTAGCCCAGAATTCCCAGTGTAGAAGTACCCCCGACTGACTGGGAGGGAACCAAGGCCTTGAACGCCAACGTTGACCCTCTGACAAATCATTACAAAAACGACGTGAACGTTTATTTATTGTTCTCGGTGTTATCATTGGTTTTGACCAAGTTAATGACTTTAAGCCTTAACGAATGTTGTTGTACAGCATTGAGGAAAAACCGTAGGCCTATAATATGGTCATAGAAGCAGGCAATGCAGTAAGCTATATGATAATCAACTGCAATATGATGTTATTAAAGGCTCGAATACTAGGTCTTAGGACATGCTGAGATTGCTGTAGCGCCTTGCTCACACACGAAGAATGTAATCTGAATAGGCATTTTGCATCACAATTGCGCTTCCCCAATGCACACACTAAGGAAGTACTCAGACCATGCACAACATTAATCTTCTCTCATACTTGTTTCGATCATAGAGTAAGCCTCTGTCCTTACTCTATGTTTCGATTCACTTAGATAATGGTGATAATGTGTTCAGAATCAGATGGTGTGAAACACCATAGGACCGACTGAGAGCACTGAAGAAACAGAACTTACCACTTTGGCCTTCCTTATCAATTTCGCCTTCCATGATGGTGAATGGGTTTAAAAACACAGCTCTTGGTACAGTCACTCCCGATCCTATACAACCCTCAGCAGGACACGAACTACACTAAGAAAATACATGTATGCTGCTCTCATACAGTGTAAAATGTCCAGGTCCTTTGCATGTGCGATCCTATCTCCTATTACTACCAATTCACTCTATCTGTCACATCATACACCAACATCCTGCTGTTTTCATAATAATGCTACGGTGGCCCCTTGTGTGCAAGGGAACACCTATACGGTGGCTTCGAGAGTTCATTGCAGATGAACGTATTCGAGTGTGTGCCTTGTATTTGTCTAGTTTTATTTAACAGAAAGCTGGTTAGCCTTTCCAGTATTACAACTGCTATAACTAAGGGTCCTGTATACAAATTGTAAACAAAAAGAATATATAAATTTAGAAAGAAGATTAATCAAAAACAAACATTTTAAAGTAAACGGATAATAACCAGTATACATGTTAAATGAGTAAAAAGTTTACGATTATAGAAGAAGCCGCCTGACAAACCAACAAGAGAAAACAAGTAAAACAAGTAAAACAGCCGCCATGTTATGCCCAGTGTGCCCAGATGTATACTCTAAAACAAATAGGGTAAAACAAAAGAAAGCTGGTATTGACCTCTTGCCCCAACGTCACATGCGGCTACTGCTGGAGTCAACTCGTAGACGTGTAAACGCTGCGTTGCCTGTTACTTTTAACCACACAGTAGCCTATCGTCAAGGCCTTCGTGGCTTTGCCAGAGAAGCGACTGGAATCGGAGACCACACACGCGAGTAGTCACCCCTTCCCAACGCTTCGTGGCTACACAGCTTTGTATAAGCAACGAAGGCCTTGACGAAAGGCTAACCACACAGGGACATTGGGTCCCTAATTGGCACAACCCAGATTATTGTGATGATGACGTCAGGTGAACTGGGTCAATGACATGAAAACTAAACCAACATTACCAAGAAAACAGGTAAAGTAGAAACGGGTGACATTCTACATGGCCATTTATGTATGTTGCTATTGAGCTCAGCTTTTGGTGAAGGAAGTATGTAAACTTTAAAGGATTTGAGGCATTGCACGGTGAGGTATCAATGTACATGTATATTCGAATCGCGGTAACACCATGTGTATATCTACTATGCTGTGTAAAATTTGTTCTTTGAGAACTTGTCTTGCTATGTATTCTACTGCCGCGAAGTAGATTTCGAAAATCGGGAGACTATTCTACTGCCGCAGAGTAAATTTTGTTCGCAAAAAGAGTGACCTTGCATTCCAGGGCCTTTCTGGCAGGCAAGATACTACGCAGGACCATTATTTTCAAATAGACAAGTGGTGTTTTGGGACTTTGTTAAAAGATGAAAATATACCATCTTTGACAGCTCATAACCCATATGGTAGTGCTCTGATTTTAACATCGACCACATTTAGTTGAGATAAGACATTTGTCTTGTGGAAAATTACAAAATTTGCTTGGGGAAAATACTGTATTCTTTGCAGTGTTGACAGGCATTTTCCCACATTTTCCCTTATTTACCCATAGTTGTTAGTTTGGGGCCAAGGTCCATCAAAAATGAAAGATAGAAGAAAATCCATTTTTGACCGTGGCCACCCTATTTTTGATATTTACAATCCCTTACTCTTAAAATTTCGAGTTCTGTTGACCCCAAAACAGGTCATGCTGATCGGGATATGGGTGTGACCCATACGGACCATTCTTGGGTCAATTCTGACCCAGCATTTGTTATGGGTCACCTTATGCCGATTTCTACTGAAAGAGCTTTTTAAAAAGGGCCTTCAAAATCCTACAAGCAAACTAACACATGCTTTGATAAAAACGTTTGGGAAATATCATTCATGTTTTAGTTTCATTCTTTATTAACTATACGATACCAAATTTAGATTCATTATATGGTGTAATTTTAAAAAAGCAAGAGATATAAAATAGTACATGGTACTTACAGGGGCCAGTAGAAACGGTAGGTAAGTGTACATACTTTGCGTCGATTTTAACATGTGTAGAAACACGTTTTATCTGCATTAAATTGGTCTAATCTCAAAACACTTTGTCAAATGTGTCTGTTTAAACAGAGTATACTTTTGGGGTTAAACATCCCGACAGATTGAAAAACAAAATAGAAATGTTATTTGTTTCGTTTAGTTTTTCCATAATACAGAAACACAATTATAAGCTGTATGAATCTTTAAAATAAATTGAATTGCGTTCTTAAATTTACTCTGACTCACAGACAAAAACATTAACCACACAAGCAGCTTTGTTCACAACACCACAAATTGTCCCAGCACAATACTCGGCGAAATGTTGATAGTACAACTTAGGTAAGCTAATTTCACGTGTTCATTTTTTTTTCTCTCAAAAAGTGAGCGTTCAAAATCTTTAATAACACAAGTAGAAAATTACCATGAGATTTTAAATAATTAGTACCGATTAACACTATCAGGACCGGGGGGGGCGAATTTTTTCCCCTAAACCTTTCAGGCAGTGTCCGTGGAGTTTAAGCCAATCAGAGCGAGGACGTCACAATAATACCGCTTTTTGATTTTTCAATTGCCCACGTATGTACACTGTACTGCCCGAGAGGTTCAGGAAAAAAAATTGCGACGGGGGGGGGGGGCAACGTGCCCTAATATTTTTGCACGTAACGTTTTAACGTTGCATCTGATAACCAAATTGTTTATCTTTTCCTAATATTTATCTAGGATGGTAAAAGATTGTGATCGATCATGCCGCGCCATTCCCGTACGCGCTGCTTCCTCATTGGCGCATTGCCCATGGTAGCGAGGTTGTCAATAGACTAATTCATAGATAATGTACCGCAGTGTTTTACACTATTACTGAGAAGCAAATACGCCCAGCGTTTATGTTTTTACGTATCACTGGCAATTTAAACTAGTTAACGGAACTTCACAAAACGTAAACATGGTGCGAGCGTATAGTGCGATCTTCGCGCACGTTAGCGTAAATGCGTCGTAAATAGTGAGCTTTACATGTACGTAATTTACGTGAACGTAAAGAGAGCTGACAATGTTACTGTGTTACACAACGCAAATTTGAACGTTCGCATACGTGTAATGGCACATAATGACAAATGGCATGGTACGGGCCCCTAACGGAGAACAAATAGGAAGCCATCTCAGATTTCTAGTCGAAATAGACTTAATAACTAGGTCGAAATGATGAGTATTAAAATTAGTCGTCATTACGAGATACTACGTTGAAAATATATACTTCAAAATATTATAACATACACTTTCAAAAAACAACCTTCCAATATATTTGTTTTTTGTATTGCAATATATACTTTGCATGGCACTAACGGGCTTTCGTATAAAGTTGATAAAATAATAGCATACATTATGAAAAAAGCACATTATACAACAACTTCTCAATGTTATGTACATAGGAATGAAAAACTACTTAGTACCCATACGCAGTACCGAAATTTAATACTTAGAAGTGTACACTAAAATACGATAAACGTTAAAGGCGTATAATACATTTGTCAAGATGAGATCGGCTAATCAAAGAAAATATATAAAATGGAAGCAAACAAAATATGTAATAATATAATAATTATAGTGAACAACATATAACGCGCTATGTCTGTCAGACTTGACACTCCTGGCGCGACTGAGAGCAAAGGGCAGAATTGCGTGAACGAAAAACAACAATCTGACTGATTAAGATAGGAACTGCGGAAAAGGTAGGTTTAATATATATATATATATATATATATATTACACACAAAAATAGCATACACTTTCAAAGTGTATGTTTCAAAGTGTACACTTTGCAAAGTGTATGTTTATTTCTGCTGATGAGTGCCTTATGGTACGAAACAGTCTGTCCAGAAGAGAGATATGCCAGAGTTTGTTTAACTCATATTCTGAATTGCGTGAACGAAAAACAACAATCTGACTGATTAAGATAGGAACTGCGGAAAAGGTAGGTTTAATATATATATATATATATATATATATATATATATATATATATATTACACACAAAAATAGCATACACTTTCAAGTGTATGTTTCAAAGTGTACACTTTGCAAAGTGTATGTTTATTTCTGCTGATGAGTGCCTTATGGTACGAAACAGTCTGTCCAGAAGAGAGATATGCCAGAGTTTGTTTAACTCATATTCTGAATTTATTACATATATATATATATATATATATGTTAATTAGCAATAATGTCAAAAAGTCAGTTCCTATATAAAACCAATAGTATTCACTATTTGATATAACTGTAAGATATCTTATACAAATGTCGCATGGCCAGTCTCAAAAAGGTTTCGTAAGCATAACAATAATCACAGCTAGCACAAGAATCTTGCTATAAGAGAACACAGATTACAAGCAAAGACACCATACGTCAAACGCTTTGATGTCTGGACACCAACTAAACTCACAAAATAAATTTTACTCCAAGTGTATTGCTGGATATCTTCTTAAGATTGATCCCGGACTATCATTAAGAGCGGTTCCTTGAAACAAAGCTGATAATAAAACAATATATCATTGTGTTTTTCACCTGCATAACGTCACACAAGCTCGTGTGTAGTTCCATGTAATGGATTCACGGTTCATAAGCGTATAAAGGCTTAACAACATTTTACAGCACCCGACGAATAATGTACATTAACAAAAGTCTAAGATGTAAATTGAGGGGATTTATTTTACAGAGCCCCCCCCCAAATCCAACAAAGTAAATTAAGAAAATTACACGTCCAAATTAAATGCCACTGCAATCTTGGGCACTTGTAAGTGTATTATCTTTTAGCAAAGTTTTAAAGTCGTGTTTGACTTTGTAAGAAGATTTGCAGGACACAGAATTCTTTTAAGCTTAATTTTGGAACTCAATCCTTGTCTTCGGTCAACAAAAAACTCAGTTAAAGGCGTGACTAAAGAAACCAGATACTCCAGAAGCAGCAAGAACTTTTCCAATTAAACAACACCAATCCACACTTTTGCTGTTACGTTTTGGCAAGTCATACCTGCACTTCTTTACGACGAATTCAAAATCAGTAATTACGCATTCGCAACCAGTAATTAAATTTGAAACCCGTCAATACGTATATCCAAACGTCATTGAATAATAACTGAAACATGCTCGTAACACTCATTGTGCGTAACGAATCCACAACGCGTTGTGACAACGTAATATTACTTGTAGTTTGTAATCCGTAATTACGGTTTTATAAAATGCTATTTATGATGACTTGATAACAGATTGAGAATGCAACCGTATACTTTGTGGTCGTCATTTTACGAATATTGAATTGTTATACGACTCCCGGATCAGAACAGACCCGGATTCCGGGTACCAGGTGGCTTGACCCATCTGAGTCAGTATGCTGACACGGAAAATGGTTGAAAATGGGATTTAAAGGTATTGTACACTTTTGGAAACGGCTCAAAATCAGTGTACACATTTTGTGTGATTCAACATATGCATGAACAAACAAACCTGTGAAAGTTTGAGCTCAATTGGTCATCGAGGTCATGAGAAAATAGTGAAAAGAGACCTTATGTGTTTTCTGTTTTTTCAAACATCGAGGTTTTTATCGCGCGTGATAAAAACTATTGTTTTTACTCATTTCTCAGAAACGATAGCATTTTAAGCAGAAATATTTTAAGGAACCCTTTCTACCATTACTTACTTTACTCATGTAAGTTATGTGTGAATCTGTGAACATTTGTGTTTTTCGATCTTACAGGGCCTGTAAACGCGGATTCTGCGTCATTTGATCCATTTCTAGATCATTTTGACACAGATTCCGGGTCATACTGACCCAGAAATGGGTCAGGCTACACGGGACCCGGATCCGGGTCATATATGTTCCGAAAGTGCTTAGAGTGTATAGTGACACTTCTTGGCATGTGTGTTATGATTCTAAAGGCTCCATATCCACGTGTTCCGTCTCACTTACGGGTGCGTCTTCTTCTATCTGAGCATAGGGATCATTATGATTAAACATGATAGGTTTCTTACGGTTAGTAAAAAAATCAACCAACGGTTTACGATGCAAACCGCTAATGACAAACACTACCAGCGGGTTCAGGCAGGAGTTAACGTAAACCAATACATGACCAACCTCGTACCAAGTGACAATAAATTCAAAGGAAACGTAGAATGGATCCATGAACAGAATAAAAACTTCGATAAATTGAATAGGAAACCAACAGACGATAAAAGAGATGGCAAGAAAAAGGACCACCACGGTGAGGAGACGCCGAGCTTGCACCGTTGCCGTATCGGCGCTGACATTACGAGCCAAAGTAGACGCCATTCCTATGTAACAACACGATATCACAATCACCGGAAGAACGTACGTGAGCACGCAATTAGCGATGGTGAAACCATACGCAAACGTACCCCATGGAGGTATAGTGTAGCAGAAAGAGATGTACTTCCCGAAGTATTCCACGTTAGCGAATCTCAAGACGGGTACAGTGAAGACGATAGCGATGAGCCACACAACCCCAAGGATCAGGAATGTGCGTTTAACCTGCATCCGCCAACGTAAGGAGCAGTAACGCTCGACGCTGACTGCCGTCAATGACGCAACGCATAGCACTTGAGCGAGACTCCAAACTCCACCGCCGATTTTACAGAGAATTATACCCCCGATGCCGTGTGGCCACGAGATGACGTTCCATTGAATAATGTCAAAGGGCACTGAGAATAAGAACATGATGAGGTCGGCTACGGCCAAATTAGCAACCAGAAGGTTGGAGATTGTGCGCATGTGTCGGTTTAATACAATCACCTGCGGAAAAGATAGGAAGAAAACTTCATAGAAAGTTCAAGCTCAACCCCAAATAGCATAATACCTCAGCTTTTGAAGAAAATTTGTGTATATATTTTGGTTGGGTAACCACTGATATTTTTTACTAATAACACCATCAACTAAACACCACCCAGGAATGGGAGGCTTCGGAACGCTTTGTGGTAGACTTAACAGGTAAATATAGCTGTATTGAGAGCGTTGCGACAATTGTGATAAGGAGCCATTTCTATCAAAAAAAATGCTCACAGTCACAGGGTGCCAAATTGGACTGCACATTTGTTTGTGCTACATTTGGACAGCCCCTGGTCCCTCTCTCACTCTTCAGGTAAATTGTCATTTTTTACGTGGTTCTGAGCATGCGCATCATTTAAAAAACAATGGGTAAACCTGGTAAGTCTGCTGCCACCTAGCGACTCCCTAATTATCTCGCACTGTAAATTTCATCGCATTGTTTAATTTCAAGATTATCAAGAAGTGTGCATATGACAGAGCAAGACACTATATCACTTCTTTTTCTTCATCTTTATCAATGCCAGAATACGATCTATACATTTTTTATATACGAAGTAAGGGGGGGTGGGGATGTCAGCTATTATTCATCTGTTATTTGAAATAATTTATATGGGTCATGGGGGAGTGCAGTGCAGAATGTTCAAATTCCCATAGAATCTACACACATAAACTTTGCCTGCTTGGAAATACACTGGTATGTAAAAGTGTACGAGTGAAAAGTGTGACGGAGTTAAAGACAATGTTTATTTTAAACTAAATTGAAATTGGGCATTTGGGGCATTTCCTGGCAGGAACAAAGAGGGTCTCTGTTGTCAAAAGAAAATTACAGCTTCATACGTTTCGATAAAAGACCCATTTTCCTTTGTTTTACATGTGTACAAGTCGGTAAAATCGTGTACACTGTTTTTGCCCTGTATACAACGTGTTGTCTGGAAGAGACAGGTTTGATCATCAGGGCTATATGCTTGGGTTATACACACTTCAAAAACTCCTGCTCATAATTGGCCCGGATTCCGGGTCCTCGGGGGGCTTGCCCATCATTGGGTCAAGCTGATCCGGAACTGGTCGGATTTTACATCAATATGACCGATTTCTGGGTAATTTGTACACATAATCCGAGTCATACTGACCCAAAGGGTCAGGCCCCACGGGACCCAGATCCAAGTCAATTCCGACCCGGGTCTTTTTAGAGTGCAGACTGTATGGATAGCCATACCAGGAGTAAAGCTGTGTTTACTGCGGTTCCAAACACAGCCATTACGAGTACAACAGTCAGGTTCCATCGCCACGGCATCGAGAACTCGTAAGACCCAGAGAAGTTTTGAAAGTATGACGCTGAAGAGAAGTACTCGACTGCAGAAAGACAAGACGAACCGCAATTAATAACTGTCATACAGTGTTCATTAATTTCCAATGATCCCGATTAAGTGTGGTTGGTAAAACAACATGCAAATAGTTTCTGACACTAACACCACATCCAACATCAAAGCAGAAATCTGTGAAAGGTGTTCCAAAAAGTGTATTCAAACTTCCTGGTAAATCAGATTTCTACATCATATTATATTGATTCACCCTGGTAGCAAAAACTATTTTGAACATCTGTGTGTGGGTGTGTTTTTAAAGAGAAAGGGACTGTAAATATCAAAGTTTTTTCGAAAAATGTTGGCCACGGCCAAACATTTGAATTACCTTTATACTTTTATATTTGATGGAACTTGGCCCTAAACTAACAAATATGGAAAAACAATTCAAAAAATAACTTCGTCGCCATGGCAACAGCCGATTTGCCATTTCGTGGTGGTTTTGCAATTTTGTTCGGTTTTGGAATAGTGAAATTTGCCTCGTTTCAGGGCCACGTTATACCATTAAACAATATTATAGAAAATTATTTTCTTTAACAGTTATGGATAGGTGGGTCCTTAGAGGCTGCATTGAATGGATAAAAATAATCACTAGGTCTATAAGTGGATTAAACCCTTATTTTAAAATAGGGGTGTTTTGGAACTTTTTAAAAATTTGAAAATATACCATCTTTGAAAGCTCATAACCCATATAATGGTAGTGCTCTGATTTCAAAATCAAGCACATATGGTTGAGATAAGACATTGGTCTTGTGGAAAATCACAAAATTTGCTTCGCGAAAGTACTTCATTTTGTTGCAGTGTTGCCAGGGATTTTATAATTTCTTTGAATTTAACATGGCCATATAGTGCCCCCCTCCGTATTATCTAAAGTTCTTGAGTGATTTTTATAAAACTTGCCACAAATGTTCATTTCACTAAGTTCTACTTGGATAAATAAAAACAAAATCCAAAAATATGCCATGAAAGGACAATTTTGGGGTTGTTTTGCCAATTTATGTTCAAAATCATATTTTTACCCTATAAATAATTTCAGAGTTTTTCTCCAAATACTATACAAATTTGTTAACTTGTTTATTTTGACATTATCAATAACAAGACACTGTATTTTATTACTGGGGTCATTGCTGGGGTGCTACAATCTTTGGTTTATCCCATTTGGAGGGGAAAATGTGTATATTTTAGTTTTCCACTTAAAAAACGATATAACCGCCAACTTTTGCGCCCAAGGTTACAAAGATAAGGCCTGATTTACGATTCTTGGCCAGTAAATTTGAAAGTATGTTAAAAACAAAATCCATTGATAACAAACATGATATAAAGTTTAAACCCCCTTAATACGGGTTGAATTACAACTAAAGACGGCCAGATATGGCCGCCGGTGGAAGCTGTTCACCATGTTACTTGCTAACTTTTACCCTAACTTTAGGGTTAAATTATTATATCTTGGCAATTTAGTTGTTGCCATGTTACCCACTTGGTAACAGTGATTTTTAAAGTTTGTTTCGGGGATTTTTGTTTGATTTTTTTGCGGGGGGGGGGTAATCAGTTTGTTCATTAGTTTATTTTTCGCAAAAAATGTGATTGTTGTGTACCATGATTAACAATAACACATAGTGGAAAATGTTAACTTCAGCAGAGGAAATAAGGCCTACTTCTTTCTCTGGAGTGTTACCAGACTTTCTTTTTATTGATTATTATTTTTTTTTAACTCAATGCTTACCCCATAGTTAAATGTGACAAAATGAGACTTAACCATTTTGCAGGTAACATTTATTGAATAAAAGTGAACTACATGAGATAACGTGTAATGGTAGGTGTTGGTATAACTGGTGTTTTACAGTGAAATATGGATACAATTAAACTTCTCCAAGAGTGTGACAATACATTATCCCTGCCAGGATGTTTGCCCGTATCTTTTATAACACT
The DNA here is from genome assembly GCA_021014325.1 of Plazaster borealis. Lineage (NCBI taxonomy): Eukaryota > Metazoa > Echinodermata > Asteroidea > Forcipulatida > Labidiasteridae > Plazaster > Plazaster borealis. Next base: position 15,000,190 of record CM037471.1, on the reverse strand, counting down.
GCATCCGGTCACCGCCAAAGGTCCTAACTTTTCCCAGTATTTATCGGGGTCAACTGTTACCATGGCAACCGTTGGTAAACGTGTTCGTTGTTTTTTAATGATTTTGTTTTTGTCTTTTTCAACCATGTTTTCAATAATGTTTTATATTAATAGAACAATGTATACAGCAAAACATGTCTCAAACTCATTGACATTATACACAATCGTATGGAATTTATTCAGCTGTTAAACATAATCATTTTTGCTTCACATCTGAAGGTCGAGAGTCGTTTTCTGCGTGAGACTTTACAGTTGAAGTGTACAGACATGTGTATTAAATAATGTCAGCCGATCCGAACTTCCGAACTTCCGATCTTCCGAAGAAAAACACTACCAGACGGAAGGGATGCTGGCGGTAAGGTTCCGGTGGAACGTTTATAGAATTGACAAAACTTAGGTTTGAAACTAGCCTTGACTAAGGCGTTGGACTTTTATTTCCGTTTTTGTTTTCCCTTTGCATGATTGCGCCATTGCGCTACCCGCCCGAGCTAGATAATGTGCAGACTCTGCGTGTGCAAAATGCATACATCAATTTATTGCTATCAATGTACATGTACATTAATTTAATGTATACACAGTGCATGCGTGGATGTGCATGTACACACATCAATTTTTTGCTATCAATGTGAGGACTTTCCTTTGTCCCTCTAAGTTAACACTCTCCATAGACTAAGCACACGAAACAAAGTGAGGACACAACAATACAAAGGATTCCAGTGTGAGGACGGCATTGTCCCTTTTGTGTTCCTTTGTTCTGCTGTCCCCACTCTGATTGCAATACCATTACATGTATACGTGGACTTTCTGACAGCCTCCTTTTGCGCCCAAGTTCTCCCACTCCTTGATCATTACTCCCCTGTTGACCCCTACATCCTCCAACCTTCCAAGAAATGGTGTCACTATTAATAATATTGTGTTATTTCTCTGTGACATCATTTCTAAATTAAGACTTACCCAAGCCATGCCACCAAAAACCTTTAAAAACATCTCTCAAATTGTCCTCAATATTTGGATTGTTCGTTCGACTAGCTCTGCTTGCAACCCTAGCTCTGCTTGCACGCTTATCAAGATTTTCATTAAACAGAGAAACTTGAGTAAAGTTATACATATCTCCAATTTAATTCTCTACAGAAAATAGAATTTGCGGTTGCAAACTGCTTACCAACCAAAAGGACCTATGGTATGAATGCAAAACAAAATTGCCTTCGAGGAAGACTCTGCTAGAATCAAAACGTCACTCCACCAACTATTTTTGGCAAATTATCTGCGTTACAAAATGGAGGTTACAATAATTAACAAACGGAATATCAGGATCCCCCGCCTCCTGTAAACAATCACCCATGCAGGCCCTGCTGCAGTGGTGACAGTTAACTATAACATCTCATCCCAGAATTCCCAGTGTAGAAGTACCCCCGACTGACTGGGAGGGAACCAAGGCCTTGAACGCCAACGTTGACCCTCTGACAAATCATTACAAAAACGACGTGAACGTTTATTTATTGTTCTCGGTGTTATCATTGGTTTTGACCAAGTTAATGACTTTAAGCCTTAACGAATGTTGTTGTATCATGGAGAAAAAACCGTAGGCCTATAATATGGTCATAGACGCAGGCAATGCAGTAAGCTATGTGATAATCAACTGCAATATGATGTTATTAAAGGCTCGAATACTAGGTCTTAGGACATGCTGAGATTGCTGTAGCGCCTTGCTCACACACGAAGAATGTAATCTGAATAGGCATTTTGCATCACAATTATGATTGCGCTGCCCCAATGCACACACCAAGGAAGTACTCAGACCATGCACAACATTAATCTTCTCTCATACTTGTTTCGATTCACTTAGATAATGGTGATAATGTGTTCAGAATCAGATGGTGTGAAACACCATAGGACCGACTGAGAGCACTGAAGGAACAGAACTTACCACTTTCGCCTTCCTTATCAATTTCGCCTTCCATGATGGTGAATGGGCTTAAAAACACAGCTCTTGGTACAGTCACTCCCGATCATATACAACCCTCAGCAGGACACGAACTACACTAACAAATACATGTATGCTGCTCTCATACAGTGTAAAATGTCCAGGTCCTTTGCATGTGCGATCCTATCTCCTATTACTACCAATTCACTCTATCTGTCACATCATACACCAACATCCTGCTGTTTTCATAATAATGCTACGGTGGCCCCTTGTGTGCAAGGGAACATCTACGGTGGCTTCGAGAGTTCATCGCAAATGAACGCATTCGAGTGCGTGTTTGTATTTGTATAGTTTTATTTAACAGAATGCTGGTTAGCCTTTCCAGTATTACAACTGCTATAACTAAGGGTCCTGTATACAAATTGTAAACAAAAAGAATATATAAATTTAGAAAGAAGATTAATCAAAAACAAACATTTTAAAGTAAACGGATAACAACCAGTATACATGTTAATTGAGTAAAAAGTTTACAATTATAGAAGAAGCCGCCTGAAAAACCAACAAGAGGAAACAAGTAAAACAGCCGCCATGTTATGCCCAGTGTGCCCAGATGTATACTCTAAAACAAATAGGGTAAAACAAAAGAAAGCTGGTATTGACCTCTTGCCCCAACGTCACATGCGGCTACTGCTGGAGTCAACTCGTAGACGTGTAAACGCTGCGTCGCCTATTACTTTTAACCACACAGTAGCCTATCGTCAAGGCCTTCGTGGCTTTGCCAGAGAAGCGACTGGAATCGGAGACCACACACGCAAGGGTCTCCCCTTCCAAATTCCCAACGCTTCGTGGCTACACAGCTTTGTATAAGCAACGAAGGCCTTGACGAAAGGCTAACCACACAGGGACATTGGGTCCCTAATTGGCACAACCCAGATTATTGTGATGACGACGTCAGGTGAACTGGGTCAATGGCATGAAAACTAAACCAACATTATCAAGACAACAGGTAAAGTAGAAACGGGTGACATTCTACATGGCCATTTATGTATGTTGCTATTGAGCTCAGCTTTTGGTGAAGGAAGTATGTAAACTTTATAGGATTTGAGGCATTGCATGGTAAGGTATCAATGTACATATTCGAATTGCGGTAACACCATGTGTATATCTACTTTGCTGTGTAAAATTTGTTCTTTGAGAACTTGTCTTGCTATGTATTCTACTGCCGCGAAGTAGATTTCGAAAATCGGGAGACTATTCTACTGCCGCAGAGTAAACTTTGTTCACAAAAAGAGTGACCTTGCATTCCAAGGCCTTTCTGGCAGGCAAGATACTATACACTGGTGATATTGGAAATTTACTTTTGTGTCATAATTTTCACATAAATTAAAGGGTTATACAAAATAACAACTGAACAAGTTTTGAGATGTGCCCCCTTTTTCATATCAAAAGTTGATAAAAACAGATTTAAATGGTTCTTTTTCCACTGGGCTGTGTACAAATCTCGCCTGCAGGAAGTCCATGCTCTGTTTGTGGCTCTTTTGTAAACATGTGATGTCACAGGTTATACGTGGTCTAGACATGGTGGTGGTGCAGTCAGCCCGGCGACTTGAACTCGATACGAATTGTGGCGTATAATAATAACAGGACGTCTTGAAACAAGACTATGTTTCAAAGGCCATAACTTCTAATCACACATTGGGTTTTTACAATCTATACATCATTGGGAAAGTATGTAACAACTTAAGACAAATTACACAAATTGTAAACCCATTTGACCTTGACTTCCGGTTCAAACCGGAAGATGAAATTTAATACTTGAAAAAATCATAACTCCTGTACCACACAATGTTTTTACAATCTTTACATCATTAGAAAGGTCTTTAAAATTTCAACAACGCTACACAAAATGTGACCTTGACTTCCGGTTCAAATCGGAATTTAAAGTTTAATATTTCATTTAATCATAACTCCTTAACCAGACATTGGTATTTAAAATGTATACATCATTATTAAGGTCTTCAACAAGTCAACAAACGCTGCACAAAGTGTTAGCCCATTTGACCTTGACTTCCAGTTCAAACCGGAAGTTGAATTTTTCCAATGAAAAAATCTAACTTCAGAACCAGACATTGGATTGATCAGGTAACTTGTCGACACTAATTAATTCACTCATAATTTGATGACACCTTTTTTGTGATGTCACAAAAACTGAATCTCTAGTTACTGTTTGTTTTACCATCTTTTGGGTTTGTTTCTTTGTGATGTTTTGGGGGACGATCTTTGGATGTCGCAGGGAAGAAACATTCTCACGGCATCTGACCTTAGTGTCTATTTCTACCCTCATGGTCTAGCCCGCCTTGTTGGACTGTTATGACTCTCTGTTAACGCGGCTATGATAACAGCCCAACACAAGGTGGGCTAATCTTCGTCAGTTGACGCATGACTTTCTACTGGATGGATACATGCAGACTGGGTCCTCATGCCTCGCCATAGTTGGCATTTACATAAATAGAGCACCAGTCTACTTGCAACATTGCGTATAAAATTTGACACTTGCAACGGCTGGTAGTGAAAATATACGCTGACATTTGACCGCTTTTGTTTTTTCGGACATTTCTCGTTAAATTTCGTGACATATGATTTTGGTTATAACTCGTTTACAAAAACCATCTGAAAAAAAACACCTGTGATTCTAAATCACTAAATTACGTAATAGGTAAACCGGTATGCTCCTTTAACTCTTTCATGCGCCGACCAGTTGCTAGCGACCGGTTTAAATCCCTTCAAAAAAATAGTTGTAAAACGAAAAATAAAGATCGCACAGCCACAGTTTTCAAGAGGACTCTTGAGGGTGTTAATGTGACCCTTTTTTTGAAGGGGGGGAGGGGGGTCGCCATTTGCAAAAAAAACCCGAGTAAATAATTAATGTGTCTATACGATCAATTTATCACTAAAATAAGTGGCGCATGAAAGGGTTTACTATACAGGAAAATAGTTTTTTTAAAGAAGGGGGAAACGATAATGGATCCTGACACATGTCAGGATAACAACAACTTATTCATGAAGTTAGGGTTACAAAACACATCCACTACAGAGATGATGTAACTATGGGAACCGTTCCACTACAATGGAGTAATTATTTATACACACAATTCATCTACAGCTTGAAAAACAAACATTTCGTGAACGTTCACAATTTTCCGTTTGCATAGCCCATCCCACACAGGATGACGCCATCTTGAAAAGATCAATATCTCGGCATGACAGCATCATTCCAACAAGATGTCAATTCCCTGCGGTAAATTATTTCAAAACGTCTACATCTTGGCGTTAGGATCTCTCCCTCGCCTCCACCCCGAAATACTGTTCATCCTGAAATAGTATGCAGGACGTATCTATGTTGAGATAAATATTTCAAGGCAAGTATAGAGACGGTCATTTCAGTACTCCGTACACAAATTGCAAAACAAATTATTTCAACTTCAACTGTTTTTTATTGTGCAATTGTGAGCGATCGAAGCTAGACTGTCAGTGCACATCATTTGTATCAGACAGCATACATGGCGGTATTCTGCCGTAAATGCAACATGTAGGCCTATGCCAATCAAACATTAAGATCACCAAGGCGAAACTCTTCTAACAGACAGAATATCCAGATTGGTAATTGTCACAAAACAAAACATTGCCAAAAATTCAATTAGAAAGCTCACTAATTATAAAATTCATACCAGTACCAATGCTTAAAGCAAATGTACAACATTGGTAATTGTCAAAGACCAGTATCCACACTTGATGTGACCCAACATACATGAAATAACAAACCTGTGAAAGTGTAAGCTAAATCGGTCTTCGGAGTCATGAGAAAACAGTGAAAAACCCTTCAAATATTTTCACTGTTTTCAAACATCGGATTTTATCACCAGTGATACAGACTAAATTGTTTTACTAATTTCCTAAAAACTATATATAGCATTTCAAGCAAAACTATTTTAAGGGAAGTTTTCCACCATGACCATCTTTATACCATGTAAGTTATGTGCAAATCTGTGAACATTTATATTTTAAACCTTACCGATGTTGTACAAACCCTTTAAGAGAAATGTTTCTGTCAGAAATGGTGTCGAAGTCGAGGTGATGACGATCCTACAAATTACTGCCGCTTATTATTTTCGATTGCCGCTTCCGAAATAAGCCACAAAATCCATGTCCAACTGTTTTTCGGTCTTTCACTAAAATGTGACCACCAAGTGTGATGATATTTTCACAGTTCGGCTGCACTGGTTTGTTTTTTGACACAAACAAAATGATATTAATTTTGCTCATTCCAAAGCTATGGTGTACTTCGAAGTCTTCTTAAAGAAACAACGCGATAAAGTACAAAGCGACGCGGATACACCTTTTCTGTAACTCACGAAAGGCTTTTCCAGACAGCAGTCTTTTGTTTCATTTAACTAACCTTCACATACGTAATTATTAGGTTATTCAGCTTCTCGGTCATTATACAGAATGGAACAAAGCCAATCAGAAATAATATTGTTTTTCTCTTTAACTAATTCCCAACTGCAGCTTCTCCAGACAACAAACAGTCGTTGTTTCTTAAGTAGACAAACCACGTGCATGATGGTTCCTTGATGCAGGCGGCAGCACACCGGAGGCGGGATCTACATCCTTTGATCGTCTTTAAAACAAAACGATCGTGTGTTATTTCATCAGCTGAGGCAAGAGAAAAGTCAGATGACCTCCCCTTGTGGTTTGAGGACACTGACGAAGAAGTGTGAATACCCGTGTGTCCACGGTAACAGACAGAACTAAGGTTACTGCGCACCAGCACATCTTGTTCGCTTGTTGCTTCTACATGGGGCAACCCCGATGGTGTCACCACATTCGGGCTGGTGTTCTGGGGTGTGGTGGACTTAGATGAACCTGGCGTACCTTGACTAGTGATGACGCTTGTAGTCGGGATTTGTGTTGTGGGTAGAACAGCAGTGGTAGTCGGCAAAGCCGGAGAAGTATCTGTTAGGGGAAAATGATATCAGAAGAAAGAAATATTTGTCTTTAACCGAAATTTTCGCGTAGCAATTCAGAACATTTTGTGCCGTCTAGATATCGTGTTCATAAAACAAAATTATTGGGTCAAAATGTATTTTTATTTTTACATAGTAGGCTATCGGGAATTTCTAAGCAAATAATTAGAGTGTGTTCGGAGCTAACAATGACATTATATTTATATCATGTACCAGCCACATTCGGGCTGGTGTTCTGGGGGTGTGGTGGACTTATGAACCCAGTGACGTACCGTGACTAGTGATGACGCTTGTGGTCGGGATTTGTGTTGTGGGTAGAACAGCGGTGGTAGTCGGTGATGCCGGAGAAGTATCTGTGGGGGGGAAATGGTAGCAGAAGAAAGAAATATTGGTCCTTACCAAAATTTTCAAGTAGCAATCAGAACATTTTGTGTTGTCTAGATATCATGTTCATAAAATAAAATTATTGTGTAATGTATTATACATAGGACTGGCTCAAGTCTATTATTGTTGTTGGGCGAAGTCATGCGTATCCCACCCGGGCGCCGCCATGTTTTGGCTGGAGCATGACATGTCACAGTTAGTACTTACAGCTCAGAAATAAACCAGAATTGGTCTCTAAAACGTGGTTTTTCCGTAGTAATTACCAGGAGGCAGGAGTAGGCCCTAGTCTATTAAATATTACATCAAATATTTATTTTTATGTTTACAAATTATCGTAAATTTCTAAACAAGTAAATAGGGTGTGTTCAGAGCTACCAATTATCATTACATTTACATCATACCAGCTACACTCGGCAGCGGCGTAGCCACGAGGGGCCGGGGACACTTGTGCCCCCCCCCCCTCAAATTTTCAGTGCCCCCAGGAACATTTTGCCGACTAGATATCGTGTTCATAAAACAAAATTATTGCGTCAAGTTTTTATAATTTATTTTCCACAAAGTATCGTGAATTTATAAGCAAGTAAATAGAGTGTGTTCGGAGCTAACAATGATCATTATATGTACATCATGTACCAGTCACATTCGGGCTGGTGTTCTGGGGGTGTGAACTTATGACCTATGACTTATGAACCCAGTGACGTACCTTGACTAGTGATGACGCTTGTGGTCGGGATTTGTGTTGTTGGTAGAACAGCAGTGGTAGTCGGTGATGCCGGAGAAGTATCTGTGGGGAAAAAATGATCCAGAAAAAAGAACTATAGGTCTTTAACCGAAATTTTCCCGTAGCAATTCAGAACATTTGTACCGTCTAAATATCATGTTCATAAAACAAAATTATTGAGTCAAAATATATTTTTATTTTTACAAATTATCGTGAATTTCTAAGCAAAAGAGAGTATTGTTATTCTTCTTCTTATTATTATTACATATTTCTGATAATTAAACCAAGGATGTATCACAATTGAACTTGATCACTGTATAGCTCGCAAGCCTGAGGAAACCTGTAGGATGCTTGATGGACCACAAACACCGGGGTTAACCCCTATACTCTTCCGTGGTAAGTGTTCTTTGGTTCTTTAACGTGCAGTGTGTTCAGAGGTCTACCAATTGTCATTATATTAACGACGTAGAAGGCAAATGGAGCCATATACCATGATGGCCAATCATTAGACGCAAATAGTCAGGTATATTTTTAAAATGTTCCATTACGCAAAGAGACCGAGTACGTTAGGTCGTAATAAAGATGTTTAATTTACCGTAGCTCATATACGAGGTCAATACTATATACAGAATTCTGCAACATTTCTCAGAAATGTTCTCTTGCCCTCCCCTTAATTAGTGTTTGGTTTTCTGTTGTTGACTAAAACACCAATGAGGTATAAACATGGGCATGTACTTCGCTCTGTAGAAACTCCCGGGTCATAATAGACTGTGCAAGTCTCGCGCATGTTTGAACTTCCGGGACCATTGTGGTCCCAACCATATGAAGATTTACGTGGGCAAGATTTTGTTTTTGTTAATTATTTTAGTTTAACGTGGTTTTAATGACCATGAAAAATATATATGTTGTTGGGAATGTAATACTTACTGATACAAAATAGGAAAGTAGAATAAATTCAACAATATAACGAAGAAAACCCGAGAATTAAACTTGACCTCAGCTTCCGGTTGTTGCAAAACATTTAGAATTTGGAGCTCACCTCCGATCACAAAACTTCTGTAAACGCTTGGTTTGGGTGCGCGATGATAATCGCCAGATGCTGTAATTGCAACGGGAAGCCTTTTAGTAGCAGTCTATGGTTGTTGAGGCGTCAGTGTCCTCTATAAACTGCGTCAAGCGTTAATTTTACGCCCATGTGACCATCGCGAATCCACGTAACTGGTTTCTGAAAAGTTAAGATCAAATAAGCATCCTTGTCCCAAAGTTTTAATTTTGCTTGAATAATAGTTAACACATTATTTGTGTATTTATTATAAAAACCAAAACTGATTTTATAAACATGTAATGAGTATTTTTGTTGTTCAGATTTTATCATTGAATATAATTTAAAACCAAAGATCTGATTTCAGAGAAAAAAATGTTCTTCGTTTGACGTGTTTTCTCGTTCCGATACGCGCGAGACTTGCACAGTCTATAGAACCGGATCTGGGTCACGTGGGGCCTGACCCATTTCTGGGTTAGTGACCTGGAATCTGTGTCAAAATGACCCAGAAATGGGTCAAACGCAGAATTCGAGATAATATTACATTTTAAAACTACTTTCCGGGTCAGCCTGACCAGAAATAGGTCGGGCCCCCTTGGAACCGGGTCAATTCTGACCGGGAGCTAGGTTTTTAAAGTGTAGGATAAGACTGTGGTTGTACCCTCTTTTTCGCAGATGTAGAACCAAGCTTTATCGCAAAAAGGTGGCTTCCATTTCCCATTATTTAAATTCATTATGTTACAATTGCCAGTATGGTCAGCATCATCATTCATCCAATACCAGCCGTCTGACGCAAGAGCATTCGCCGCTGATTGCTTCAAAAGCTCATGTTCCCCTTCGGAATCTAACACAGGAATGTGTCTGCCAGGTACTTTGGCACATTCAGCCACGGCGGCGCTCCAAACCAGCTTGATGTCCACTTGAACGATAGTGTATTCAGAGGTTGACGAAGACTCTGTGGTAAATATAAAAGTTTCAAGCCTTATTTAAGGCTTCTTCGTTTTCCTCATTTCTGCAAAATCGTAACAGCAATTAAAATGATTGATTTACGTCCCCCAGTACCGTAATACCACCAAGAATAAACTCTCTCCACACCGGGTATTGTCTTTCGTTAAACTCGTCTGCACAGCGGTTGTGGCTCAAACAAAGGAAAATTTTAAACTCTTCCCCGGGGGTTTTGCAAGAAAGAGGAAAAAGTAGGAAAAAGGAACGAAATCTTCCCCACAGAAATTCTACATTACGTTATTCTTCCAAGTATAACTCAAGAGATGTTTAACTTGGTAATCATATTGTGGCTCAAATAAAAGAAAATATATAGGTAAATACATAAGATGTTGGTCTTTGAACGAACACAAAGCTGTTTCATTTTTTTTTAACTATAAAATGAATTTGAGGCAGTAGACACGACCCTAATTCTAACACAGATCCAAAATTTGACTCAACTGTCACCAAAACCCTAACCATAAAGTTCAGCCTGATTTTGAACCTGGCCCCGACTTTTACATTAAAATCCTAACTCTGGTCAAACATTGACCATTATCCTGACCCTAGCTAGTATCTTAACCCTGACCCTTAACCATAATTAAACCTAAATAAACTTTCCATACTTATTACTCCAAACCTTAACTATACTCTGGTCTGTACTCAAGCTTAAAGGGTGTGTACAACATTGGTGAGAATGAAAATATAAATGCTCACAGATTTGCACACAGCCTACTTACATGGTATAAAGATGGTCATGGTAGAAAACTTCCCTTGAATAGTTTTGCTTGAAATGCCATAGTTTTTACGAAATGAGTAAAATAATAGTATTTTTATCCTGCAGGATAAATTCCGATGTTTGAAAAAAATTAAAACACATAAGGTTTTTTCCCACTGTTTTTTCATGACTCCGAGGACCGATTTAGCTTAAACTTTCACAGGTTTGTTACTTCATGTATATGTTTGGTCACATCGAGTTTAGATACAGGTCTTTGGAAATTACCAATGACACCCTTTAAACCCGAACCTGTTTTATTCTTAAAAATCGGGCCCTTAAATTTGTTGTATTCGTTGGTTCAAATGTGTTTTATTCATATAGGAGTATACTTTAGAACCCATAGCTGACTAGAAGAGGCAGGTGGGTGTTAGAAAAAATCAATCCGTATGCTTGGTTCACTTGGTTAAACGAATATTAGTTTTTAGAATAATTTCATAACATTGATGCGAAATGCGAAAAGGTTGCATGGCTGTGTGATTAAACCACGTAATTAAATTTAAATTGCACCGCGGTTCGCATTGATCTCTATTATATTGACTGGATATTATAGGACACGTCGAGGGCGTTATGATCAACGGTGCGAAACGCAGTGTACTCGCTCTAGAGGGTTGACAAGTGAACACACGCATGCACAAGGGACATGGCCCAATTTCATAGCGCTGCTTTACCGCGGAAATCAGCGCTTATGGCACCATGTAAACAGCCTCGCTACCATAGGCAGCGCGCCGTATCGATACCTCTCTCGTCACCAACCCCTGGTAGGGAAACACTTAAAATCAAAGCTGATTGGCTCATCAAAAGTTACTGCTTTGCGCACACGCTTGTTAAAAACATTCGAGCAAGGCATTCTGTGAAAGAAAAACAAAATGGCGCGGAGAGATCGTACACCACTGGGAACGAGGTTGCCATGTAAAGCACGCAATTCTATTGACCTTTATAACACTGCCGCCATCTTGGTCACGTTCCCTGTATCCAATAATAGTAATGAATGCTAATATTCATTGTACAAAAAGGAACCAGACTATTTTTCCATTCCAGCCTAAGTTCGTTTACATTGGTTTGAATGGGAGAAAATCAAGATGGCCGCACCGTGATAAAGGTCTATAGGCCGTAAGCGCAGAATACGACGGTAAGCAGAGCCATGAAATTGGACCAATCTCTTGCTCACACGTATTTAAGCCTAAAACGAAGTTCCATTGATAAAGTTTACGTAACGTCTGTTGAACGCTTCCAACGTAATACTTTGACTATGTTTAACACTAGTCTGTTGTCTTCTTGCCGGATCTGTTTGATCACTGCAAGATCCTAATCGAATACCGATATCTTGATTGGAATATATTCTTCAGCATGTGTATTTTATCCAGCAAACCCCTTCGTTTTAAGCACATAATCCACACTTACTTGGTGGAAGGAAATCCCACTTTTCAGAACATCTGCGTCTTTAATTCCCACAACAGTTCACCATTGTGTTATCAGACCCTTTTTGTTTGAATTAAATTCCTTTCAAATTTTCTTCAAAACTACGTAGAAATAAGTTAATATATGATGAAAATAATTTGCTCCAGCACCAAACATCTTTGTTTGTGTGGCGAACATTGTGACGACCCGCGTGTCTGAATTTTCAAACCACCTATTTAGAACAAAAGCGCGCATTGAGGCATGTCGGTGCAATGTGTCCTATCCAGTCAATATAATTTGTTAAGCCATGGTGAATAATTTTTCGAATGGCTAATTGAAACTTGCAAACGGATCATGAATTCGTTCAATGGATTACTAAATCTTGACCGAAACAATAGCTGTTCCGACTACTACACCGCAAAAACTGGGGTGTTTAAATTGAAACCATGGGTGTTTGTCACATCCAAAAAAGAATCAAAATGTTTATGGGTGTTAAAATAACATTAATTTCTGCAAAAAACAGTTCATTTATGTTTTTTTAACACCCTTTCAGATGTTAATTTTGACTCTCTCTTCGATGTCTATCATGTGCCAACTACCATGGTGTCAATTTTAACACCCTGAGTTGTTGCAGTGTATGTTGGAACAATTAACACGAAATAAAATAAAATTAAAATTAATTAATGTACCGTTCCGGTTGTCAGGAAAAACTATCCCTAATGTAAACAATTCTCGATTGCTAACCTCTCTTGAGTTATCCTTGGAAGACTATGTAAATTATATTCCTGTGGGAAGATTTTGATATGTTTACCAATATAAGCCTACTTTTTCCTCTTTCTTCAAAAACAACATTTGCAAAAACCCGGGGGAAGGAGTTGAGATATCGAAACTATACCCCGTTTGGGGAGGATTGAAAAAATGTAAGATGCTTTCTGGCAGTCTTCTAGTCGAATCCACAATCCTCAATTCGGGTCCAAGTCCTGAATCATTTGGGTCGAATCTGAGTCCAAGTCGCGTGAGTCACTCGGGTTAAGTCCGAGTCACAAGGGTCGAGTTCGAGTCCAAGTCTTTAGTCACAAAGGTCCAGTCATAGTCAGAGTCACGAGTCACAACGGTCAAGTCAGAGTCAGAGTCACCAGTCACAGGGGTCGAGTTCGAGTCCAAGTCTTCACAAAGGTCAAGTCATAGTCAGAGTCACGAGTCACAAGGGTCGAGTTCGAGTCCAAGTCTTTAGTCACAAAGGTCAAGTCATAGTCAGAGTCACGAGTCACAAGGGTCGAGTTCGAGTCCAAGTCATTAGTCACAAAGGTCAAGTCATAGTCAGAGTTACCAGTCACAAGGATCGAGTTCGAGTCCGAGTCTTCAGTCACAAAGGTCAAAATTTATCTTACCACTAATGGACCAAACGATGAACGTAAAATATGCCAGGATCAGGGAAACTCGTATCTTCAAGAAGGAAACACAGTGGTGAAAATTTTAGAATAATACAGAAGCGAAGTTGAAGGGATGGCTCAACATGTTTCGTAGGAGTTTAACCGTTCAAATTACTTTCTTATAAGGAAACACAACTGAACCTGTACAATTTTATGTTATATAATAAATTAAGCATGGTTATGTTATACGATAACAATATGTAGTCATACATGGCTTGTGATTTAGCGGAAACAACTTAACGGCTTCGCCCCATATAAAACTGGGGTTTTTTTGTAGTGTGTGGTACGATCTGTTTCAGTCACAGATCGGACTAAAAAGTAAACCACAAATTTCTTAGACTGAACGATATGCTGAACGATTGGAACAAGCACAAACTTTGTACCATATGCTCCCCCAGCGGCGCAACCAAGGTACATCTTTAGGGGGGACAAGGGGGGGGTGTACCATTTTTTCTAGGGGGCACTGCTGGCAAATAAATTATAGATTCCATTTGCAATTTTTTAAAAACTGGATCTTGATCTACGCAATGGCGGGTTCCAAACAGCCCCTCAACTAAAATGTTCTTTTAAGTAGGTTCTACATCTCCCCCCTTCCCCTTCTAAACCCGGCCTTTTTTCTGTGATGATCCATGAAAACATCAGGTCTGTTTTAACTACCGCCTATTGACTTTTCAAAAGACAGAGATCATTGTCTCCCACCAGGAATAGTTTCAAATTTCCCGCACTATCATCATCGCTAATTCGCTAAAGACTAATTGGGCAGAACATATAGGCAATCAGTCTTCTGCGTCCCTCCCTCATGCCCCCCCTACCCACACACACCTGTTCTTCTTATGGCTTTGCCCTTAACCATTTGTGTCCCCCTCCCCTTCTATAAAGAACTGCACATGACGCATCGAACGTTTTTTAAAGCTTGCTTTTCATTACGTGATTCCTATTCGACAAGGTGAGAAGCTTCATGACAAAACCTTGAGCTTGTTGAACATCTCGAGTGCGTTCCGGTCCTACTATTTTAATTGCGTGTCCTTGAAAAAAAAACCGTTCTATGATGTATATATTGATTACCATCAAAGTGTTTTTTGTGGTCGCAATTGGTCTCATCTCATAACTTGCTTGCACACGGCTACATGTATGATTTCACTCTTCCCTCTACAAACAAAATGACGCTGAAGACGTTGGTAAAAGTATAACCGCTATCCATTGCAGAGGTGTAAAAAAAATATGTGTAAAAAGAAAAAATAACTTGAAACATTGAGTTATATGCCATCAGTACTCCATAAAGGTTCATAAAGATTAACATTTTACATTCTGGTAATTCTTATAGTCTTAAAGGCACTGTACACGTTTGGTAATTACTCAAAATATATATTAGCATAAAAACTTGCTTGGTAACGAGCAACGGAGAGCTGTTGATAGTATAAAACATTGTGGGAAACGACTCCCTCTGAAGTAACGTAGTTTTTGAGAAAGAGGTTATTTCTCACTAAAACAATAAAAACTTCTTGCAAAAGTTTTTATTCCTATCTGAAAGTACACAAATTTGTACAACAAGGGTGTTTTTTCTTTCATCATTTTCTTGCAACTTCGATGACCAATTGAGCCCAATTTTTCACAGGCTTGTTATTTTATGCATATGTTGGGATACACAAAGTGAGAACACTGGTCTTTGACAATTACCAAACGTGTACGATGCCTTTAAAGGTTGCAAATCCAAATGGGGGAAATGGGGGGGGGGGCACCCGGGGTCACTGACATCAAGTGGGGGGGGGGCACACGCGCCCCCTTATTTACGCCACCGAGCTCCCCAGAAGAATACCGTGAATTCAATATTATTAATAAATAAAAATTATGATGACACAAATTCGTCGCATTTTTCTTGTACCGACGAATCGGGAAAATGTGCATTACTAGTAAAACGAGTTTCAAATTGAATATTAACTGTTCGCAACTGTCGTACTGGCTTGCCAACATTATAATATTGCTTTAAAGTAGTTTGTTTAAGTCTATTTTTGTTCATATAAGTGAAAGTAATGTATTAATTAAAGCAATGCATTAGTTAATGTATGGGAGGCTCCTGAGCTCTGCGTCCGTCTGTAAAAAAAATGGCAACTTAAATTGGTTGCAACTTCGTTTTTGCACACTGGCAAATTTGTCAGCATGGAAATCTTAGAGGGACACGTTGCCTTGGATTGGGCGATTTGGCTATGAAAAATATGTTTGAAAGCGTTTGTTATGAAATGATTATGGTTGGAAAGATGATGTAAAGGCCCTTTACACTATTGGTAAGATCGAAAAACACAAAATGTTCACAGATTCACACATAACTTACATGATTTAAAGTAAGTAATGGTAGAAAGGGTTCCTTAAAATATTTCTGCCGAAAATGCTATCGTTTCTGAGATTATAGTTTTTATCACGCGCGATAAAAACTCGATGTTTGAAAAAACAGAAAATACATAAGGTCTCTTTTCACTATTTTCTCGTGACCTCGATGACCAATTGAGCTCAAACTTCCGCAGGTTTGTTTGTTCATGCATATGTTGAATCACACAAAATATGGACACTGATTTTGAGCTGTTACCAAAAGTGTACAATACCTTTAAAAGTAGAATAATGACCCACACAAATATGCCTAGAAATTGTGTGGTTTTCCTTTAACTTCGTGAACTAACACGGCCCGCCATTTTGTAGAACCACATTTTTGACTCCACAAAATGGCGGACCGTGTTAGTTTACGAAGTAAAGGGAAAACCACGCAATTTCGAGGCACATTTGTGTGGATCATTATATTCTTCTTTTAAAAACATCTTTCAAACCATATTCATTTCATAACAAACGCTTATAAACGCTTTTTATAGCCCAAAACGCCCAATCCAAGGCAACGTGTCCCTTTAGATGGAGGTACGCGTGCAGTGTAACAATATTTTAAATGATAGACCTAGTGAAAGTATTAGGAAGCAAAGTTTGATAAGAGTCACTTTGTAAATGTCAAGGTCATGCTATTTCATAATTTTCTGTTTGATATCAAGACCCTTTGCATTAACAGCATCAAACTGCTGAAGCAGATGAACAATTATACCAACGGGATCTCCAGATGAAATGTTCATCTTTCCAGAGACACGCCTTAGATGTCCATTCAGTTGCAGTATTTCCTTGCATAGTATTTTCATGATTGGTAGAGATTTCATGCACGTCAAAAGAACCACAAACTTGCAAAAATCTCCAAATCGACAAAATACCGATTCGCCACGATGAGAAAATTGCGCCCGGAGTTGAGACCTAAAAAAATGTATATTTGGCTGAATAAACTGAGCCTTATGAACTTCGGATTGAAAAATCTGTCTGCTAAACACTTTACAATAATACAATGTAATATGGTGTTTTTGCTTGTAACCTGTCCTGTAACATTTGCAAGTATGTTTTTATTGCCATTCATTTTAAGAGTGATTACCAAACGTTTACAGACACTTTAAAGGCACTGTACACGTTTGGTAATAACTCAAAATATATATTAACATAAAAAATGACTTGGTAACGAGCAACGGAGAGCTGAAAACGTTGCAGGAAACGACTCCCTCTGAAGTAACGTAGTTTTTGAGAAAGAGGTAATTTCTCACTAAAATAATAAAAGACTTCTTGCAAGAAGCCATTTATTCCTATCTGAAAGCACACAGATTTGTACAACAAGGGTGTTTTTTCTTTCATCATTTTCTTTCAACTTTAGATGACCAATTGAGCCCAAATGTTCATAGGCTTGTTATTTTATGCATAATGTTGGGATACACCAAGTGGGAACACTGGTCTTTGACAATTACCAAACGTGTTCAGTGCCTTTCAGTCGGTATTAAATAATACAAACAAAATCAGCTAGGCCATTGTCGGCGTAGAGATAAACGAAGTACGTTTCACAATTTGAATTTTCGATAGGCTGTACAATAGGCCTACATGTACATAATGTTATACTCACGTTGATCAGAGATGCAGCCATGACGAAGGTATTGATCACACACACGATAGGCCTGAAGGCAAGTCTTAAAACTGAACGTAAATTCCAAAAGTCCGTCCTTAAATCCACCGTTTACGACCGTTTCCATATAAATGCGCCATGCCGTTACACTGATAATTAGAAATCTATTAAATTAGGCCCATCCATGCTTTGTGAGTGGTTACTTTTATTATGCTATAAATAGCACAAAATGTCGATGGTGTCAATGAAGAAAGACTACTTCTGGTCTTGTCTCCGGTAAAACGTGTTTTCATGCTAGTCCTGGTTGATACTCCTCCACGTGAAGCTTTGAAAAGGGGCGCTACACATTTTATTCATATTGTTTCGATCTATAACCCCAACGTTACTTTATTCAACCATGGAGGAATTCAACACAATACACAACCTCGCTCTTAGACTAGTTTGCAGGCCCAAGGCCAGTAGAGGCAATGCTTTATTAGCTCACGTGATATAATATTATTATACTTAAAGAGCGGCTCTAGGGTGCTCTGGAAATATTTAGCTTTTACACTTTTCCAATAGATGGAGTCCCCAAGAAATTTTAAAAAATTATTATGAGTCCCTCACCTCACGCTAAAACAGGGTAAAAATTTCGTTTCCTCGAAACACTCCCAGCCCAAAATCTGAAAACGCGAGGTCAAACAAACCCCGCGACGAAGGACTCATGACGTCACCGGCGTTTAGTTAGTTTGGACCCTGCCTATATGGATGCACTGCGCTAACGCAAATACACCGCCAAACTTCACCATTTGCAATCAAGTACATCGCTCTACGCGTCAAGCATTCAACCCTAACTCAATACACACAACGGCAAGAATTCACTCGACAAGTGCCGCGAAACAAGGCCCCTATAATTTATACACATTTTACAATGACACAATTTAGGATAGGGGCCTACTTTGGATGGACAGAAAGAGTATTTTACTGTAAGATGTAAGTTTGGTTTCTTCTTAATGTTGTTTTGTTTTCCGAGCAAAGAGACATTATGTGTGTGTTTATAATGCTAACCGTGAGTTTTTAGCGGCCAGTGACGTCAAGGGGTCAATCATTATCATAGATAAACAGTTTTTGACTTTCGGCTGAAAAAGCCGCGCGGAGAGGTGCATTTATGACTTGAATTCTTTATTACTAAATGCAAATTTTCAGTGTATAGTTATTAACCGGTATCTACGATGTCTATTCGGCCATAAAAAGGTAATAATTAAAATATTGAGAGCACCCTAGAGCCACTCTTTAATAAATAGCTAGTACATCGCTGTTAGTGATACATCGCTCATTCAATGGTGGGCCTATATGGTGTTCTATAATGGACAACAACGACCTTCTTTTAACATGGCAACTTTTTTTGAGGCTGCGACTTTTCTTTTAGGGCGGCGATTTTTGTTTTAAGCGGCGACTTTTTTTCTCAGGCGGTGACTTTTTTTAAATGGTCTGATTCCCATCTCGTTAATACAAAGTCATAATGAAAAGGTTGGCACGGAACCAGACTAACACTTACCACGGTAAATATGTCCATGTTTTATCCCCAAAAAACTGTCACTGCCTTTAAGGCCTAAAAATAGTCGACGCCTCATAAAAATGGTCGTCGCTAAAACAAAAACTAGGGCATGTATACACCAATCCAGGCGCGCAAGTGCTGGGCGCCGCCATGGGCGCCGCGCGCCACTGCTGCGGTGTACTTGTGCCTAATTTTGTGCACAAAGACACGAGAAAATCGTTTCCCTTTTCACTTTTTATGGAAATTTAATGTCTTCCTCGACAATCTATGAAATTTCTCTGACATGGCTGCATGATATGACGATTTACTACATTCTTGATAATTTTTTTAAATTAAGCACAGAGTAAAATACTGAAATTCTGACAAAATACTCTGCCGATGTCGACTATTATGCAGTTTCCGCGTCTTATTCCCCTAACTCACCTAAGACAAGCACCGTCTTCAAGATGATTCGGTTTCTATTTAGTTGCAAATCTGTGGTCAGTGATCTACATTAGTATATCATGATGTCCTGAAAGGAAATCGTGTAAGTCGTTGAGGAAAACATTTAATTTCCATAAAGAGTGAAGAGGAACATGATTTCCTCATGTCTTTGTGCACAAAACTAGGCACATGTACACCGCAGCAGTGGCGCGCGGTGCTCAACACTTGCGCGCCCGGTGCGCGTCGGATTGGTCTATAACATGCCAAATTGTTTATACATGGCTGATATTACGGGAGATCATGTTGAAATCCCGACAATAATTCGTGCTTAGTTTTTAATTACTACAACTTATCACTAGGTGATGTTTTCGTGCAATTGGCCCTACCTTGAATATGATATTATAACTTTGTCGAATCTTACGGAACTCTGGAAGTGCCATCCGACATGTTGAGATCCTGACATAATTTTCTAGGGATGACGACATCCTAAAGGCAAATAATTCGATATACCGAGATAATGTCAGGATCTCAACATGTCGGATGGCACTTCCAGAGCTCCGTAGACTCTATAAAAATTATCCCCTTACAAATTTAAATCTAAATTTTCAGGTCAAATCGGTTCTGTTTAAGAGAAAAAACTACAACAATCTGTGTGTGTTGTAATTTTGAGCATGTGTGGTGGTGATTTGGGGGTGTTCAAACGGTATTTTTCTCGCCTCTAACAGTATTTCATTCAGAAATATTTCCTTAGAGTTTTGGAATACAATCAGTGATCTTTCAGTTCGAAACAAATCAAAATTTGTGACTAGTTTTTTGATAATTATCAACACTGTACTTGATATATTAACAGGCAGTCCAATCTCGCCTTCAGATATCGATTAAGGTTTCAAATTATCGATATTGATCGAACGGTTCTACTCGGAGCAGGCTCAGGGACACGCACTTATAAAACTGAAAATTATTAGCAAACCATGCAGCGCCCGAGAATTACTTGATTAATTTGATCTTGTAGCAAGGACTGTCTTGTTTTATCTCGAGTCGTTTTCCCACTGCCCTCGCGACCTCCCCGAATTGATTTATTAGAGGCTTACCGGTAGGTCAAGGAGGGTGGGCGGGGCTGGTCGATCCCTCCCAGCCGGAAATTTTCAGAAATTTTGGCTTTAGGAGTTTTAAGGGGGGGGGGACAAACGAACGATATATTTAATGCTAAATGGTTTATACAGAAAATCATGACAGCACTTAATTTCTTACTGCAAATTTTCTGACAATGATCATAGACTTTTTTGGCACAGTTCTCACAGCTCCGACAAAGGAATGCCGTAGTTGGAAGCTCGCGTTTTATTTTGTTCGTCAAATGAACAAATCCCCCTTTCTTAAGAGCTTATATTCCGACAACCCAGTGGACAATTCGGTAAGTCAGGAAAACAACAACAACAGCAACAGCAGCAGCAGCAGCAGCAGCAGCAGCAGCAGAGCAGCAGCAGCAGCAGCATGCAGCAGCAGCAGCAGCAGCAGCGGCAGCAGCAGCAGCAACAACAAAACAAAACAGGGCAATTATTATGTGATGGCGCAAGTGTATGTTTATATCGAAACAGGTTGTTTGTTGTGTTTGGTGAGGTAACAGTGGTATAGAAGAGAACTAGATTCGTTAATCAACCACTGTTTACCCTTTTATTAAAATATTGACGCTTGCCCTTGGCGTACTAAATCGCTAATGAAACTGCCCGTGTAGCATACACTGATTGTCGATACCGTTTAAATGCGTTGTGATGTGCAGGTTTGTTATAATTTAATGCCTGTTGCAATGCTCAACCATCGACTGTCATTTTGCCTAACTTAGTATCTTCATTTACATCTCGAAAGGATTTTTTTAATGGACATTTAACGTCAATTATGTATATTTTATGAAACTTGAGCTTTTGTAACAGAATAAAATATAAAGTTTCGAACTTTCTCTAAATCTTACGTGAAACAAACTAAGAACAACATTCATATTTTGTTGGAGCCGAGCCTGTCGGCGTAATGTGGATTTGTATTGTGTAAAATTGCGCCACCCTTTACAAACAATAATCGTTATTATTGCCAACCTAAACTAATGTTAACCATATTGTGATTTTTAAAAATAAATCATCCACTTTTTCGTTGCACTTATTCACGTGGAATAAAGGCAACAATAAATCAGCATCTTGTTTCGGGTGAAAATTATGAAATAAAACGAAAGCCTGAATAATGTAAGCAGTCTTCAGCGTGAATGACAAAACATAAGCACAGCGCCGTAACTAGGGTAACATTTAGGGGGCACAAGGGGGTGCACCTTTTTTCTAGGGTGGGGGGGGGCACTTTTGGCCAATTTCCGTTTGCCTTTTTTCCTAAACAAGCCCCTTTTCAGCGTCTTTGTTAAATTTAATTTACCGGTCCTTTTTTTTATAAGATAATCGGGCGTGAGTGTAAAAGAAATATACATTGTCTGCATGTAAAATGGAAAAATAGTTTTTAAAACAATCGAAATTGTCACATTAAATTTAAAGCATATAAATGTAACATTTTACTCTGGAAATTTCCTATCCAAGAACTCCATAAATTGGTGCACGGGGGAGGGGCACGGACATCAATGGGGGGGGCACGTGCCGCCAGTGCCCCCCTTCCTTAGTGACGCCACTGCATAAGCAACAGTTTGATTATGGCTCATCAGTGTTCATGGTTCTGCGTTTATCAGGGGCTTTTATGGTGAAACACTGCATCACATTATCGGGACGTATATTATGCAGGTGATTGAGCAGAACTCGATTACATTAGAATGGCCCCGGTGCTCTTGCGCATGTCCATTGCTTGAATGTCCATTGCTGGTAAATTTTTAATAATAACACTTCTATAAAAGCAAGATCTTTCTATGCTCACCTCTTGAATTTGTGAGGCCAATTAGCCTTTTTGAGATATGGTGGACACTATAGGAGTGCACTGTAGGATTTGGGTGTATACAGAAAATTTACCCAAATCAAACATTGTTATAGTAATGTGTCCGCCATTTCTCAAAATGGCTTATGAGGATTGTGCATTACAAGAATATACCTTATTTGAGTGCTAAAACAAGTTTTAGCATGCATGATAATTTCTCGTTGCTCAAATGCATTTAAAGGAACATTACAGAATTGTTTTTTGCTAACAAACCAGTTGCTGGCAGTGTAAGCACTTTATATAATCCACCATATACATAAACTGACAAACCTGTAGAAGTTTGAGATCGATCGGCCATCTGGGTCACGAGAAAATAGTGAAAAGCCGATTACACATTTGCATGTGTTATACAATGCATGAATAAAACGCTCACTGAGCGATAAACTCCAATCGGAAATTAGTTTTATTTATTTCTTATCAAATATGGCATTTCAGAGAGAAATATTTCTAGGGATGTTTTCTACTCTCATCATCATTAGACCGTGTAAGTTTTATGTAAATCTGTGATCTTAAAGAAAATGTTAATTACCAGTTCTGTAACGTTCCTAAGTTAAGTTTATTTTCTCACTCTCGTGACGTCGATTACCGAATGTCTCAACTTTCAGACGTCTTCATGTATAGGCCTATAGTGTAGATACTGATCTTATTTACCAATGTGGCTGCGTTCTTTAAAATTGGTTAATGAGATAAAATCAAGTGATAAAACATCAACAGTTGCCACATCATACTTTTATGCAGGGTTACATGAATTGGCAGACCCAGATAGATCGGATATCCATTGTCAACGTGTGATCGACTTGGTATTAACTTTACCCAGTAAGAAAGGAGTGTAAACCTGCTCCTTTGGCAACGGATGCGAAAAGGTCAATGCACGGCCGGCCACCGGATTGTTGTTGGGCACGGAACACACTCAAGTATCATGCATGGATGGTATGTGCATGTACTAGCCTTGATCAAGGCGTTGGAGTTTTTTCTCAATTTTATTTTATTGTTTTCATTTTTATTTTATTTGCGCCGCGCTACACACCCGAGCTACCAACCCGAGCTACCAACCCGCCCGAGCTGTGTGCATGGTGTCTGTGTGTGCAGTATACGGTGCGCGCGTGCTCGTGTGAGCTGTATGCGCCACTCACCGATCAACGCCTTGACGTTTCTGTCTCCCCGCCGATGACTCATTACTATAATGCGCGCGAAAGGCGAGACCCCATTGGTCAGTGGCGGAAGTCTTGTTTACTCATTCTTATGAATATGCATGCAGAATCCAGATGTGGCTACACTGGCGCGCCGGTTTGAATTTGGGAATACTTTGTTATAATAATATCTATCTGAAAATGTTGCGTATTCTCCTCAGCTGAGCGAGACAATGAGGGCATGGAATTAAACAAATGAGGTTGCGTGGATCGATTTGTTACATACATTACATACACCATTTTCCAGCAGGAAGACGCTTTCTGATGTATTTTTCGTAGTGACGTAAGGCCCGATTGACCATCTACTGTCTCCATCTTGCATCATTAAACAGTGATTTAATCATTGTTGGTGCATTCATTGGAGGTAGAATATACAAAACAAAGACCTCAATAAACTACCATTATTGATTGTTTCATCATGAAGGCATATAGCTCATTGCACTTTTTATATCATTTGGGCCGCCCCACTAAAAAGAGCTGCCTAACACCAAATTTCCCAAGTACATTCACTAGAATAGGGTAGCTAAAAATTTATTTCACATGTATCATGTGTGGCTGTATCCTGTCAATTTTTGTTTGGCAGTAAATTCTTATAAGACCCTGTCTGAGAACAATTCAAAAGTATGAAGACGGTGTGGCTGCACAGAGTCGGACTTCGAGAGGACATGTCAGGAAAAGACAGATGCAGAAACTACATGAACTCCAAAATTAATAACCAAAAGAATGGCGAGTGATCAGGGTAGTCCAATGAGGGAACTTGAGTGCAGCGCAAAAAGCTCCAGGGGCCGCGCCCGGGTTCAGCACTTGTGAGCTGACTGACCACAGCCTCGCAGATTACCGGTCAAAAATGGCTGAGACAATGCTACACACAAACGCCATTAAGTCGGTAACTACTCACATCGCATCACATACAGCAAGCATGATGGTACAAAGGTCATAGTGAGAGAAGCTCGTGATTGGACGTCAAAATGAATAATTCATTTGCTTCCCATCCTGTGTTGTCTGCAATAGGGCTGACGAAAGATTTAAATATTCATGAGCTGCATACTAGCATATCCGAGAGCCCCCCCATTTTCGTCCAATATTGGACGAAAATATCAAGAAACACATTAAACCCGGAAGTTACAGACCCGTCAAGGCTGTCGGCCTGACGGCCTCCGCATGCGGAGAGTGGTACGAGTGCGGATGACCTGCGCACAGTGTGTGTACGGGCGTCGTACGACGTGATACACACAAAGTGTATACGGGTGGGTCGTGCGATGCGATACACACCTTACGCACACTCATACGGGTGTGTTTACGGCGTCTTTTTTGGAGTGAAAAATGCGACTGCCTTGATCAAGGCTATGCATGTACATGTACATAGACCTATAATTTAAACACGTACATATCGTTTTGTACGTGTACATGTACTAGAGTACATGCTTACAAACTTGGATGAAAACACTGAACAAAAGTGGCACAACTAACAGCTTATAAAGGCCTATATTCTTATGGCTTTTGGTTTTTAAAGGCAAAGTATACCTTTGGTTTTTGGAACCGTTCATTGTTTTAATCAAAACGTAGATCCTATATATACAATAAAACTAACCTGTGAAAATTTCATTTCAAAAGGTGTGGTAGCGTTTTTGAGATAATTATTGCCGAAAACTCTG
This sequence comes from Plazaster borealis, assembly GCA_021014325.1. Lineage (NCBI taxonomy): Eukaryota > Metazoa > Echinodermata > Asteroidea > Forcipulatida > Labidiasteridae > Plazaster > Plazaster borealis. Next base: position 14,974,739 of record CM037471.1, on the reverse strand, counting down.
GAGCGCGGTTATGTCCACGCAGGAAGAATATGGTCCGTATAGGCTTAATTGGAACACACAAGTGACATTCCATGCATGAAACCTTTCTCAGATTGAAACTTTTTGAAGTCCTTTGAAGGGAATCGTTTCTCCAAATGTTACACCGTTTTCAACAGCTGCAGTCATATATCTTTGTTTTTATGGTCATTCATTGTATAGGCCTAATTACGGTATACCCTCCCTTTAATAAACAGTAGCGGATAATTATGTTTTAGTCTATTTTTGTTTAATGAGGTAGGCCTATGCTTCGAAGCACTAATTATCGTCTTCTTCTTCGTCAGTGCAGCCCGCCTCGTAGGCCTGCGTATGGCAGTTAGCACCTTAATTGCACCAGTATTGGCAACATTGATTGTCTCGGTCATCGATTCTGAGCGGGGGGGGGGGGTGTCATTAAGAAACTACACGTAGCCATACCGGTACGATGTTCGATCTTGTCTTACTCTCAGTATACAGATTTTATGGCAAATTCGACATTACATTTGGGAGGGGGGGGGGGTGACTTTGCCTTCTGACAGCCCCTCGTCGTCCCGATCCGAGTAAATTGGTTCCCTGTGTAGGCATATACACAAACGAGTGATTCAACCAGCTGACAGCTAGATGCACTCGATGTTTATATAATGCTACGATGAAAAACAAAACATGATTTTTGGCCAGAAACCATCTCATATAATCCAAAAACTAGCACTAGTGGAAGCTAAGTTACTTTTCTGACCAAGTTGAACCATTCTTCCTCCATGGTTGAACAGCTCACGAAGTTGGGTAGCATCAGCCCAAATTATTCATTTGGTGCTGGATATGATGGAGAGGTGAAACCATCTCATAATCCAAAAACTAGCACTAGTGGAAGCTAAGTTACTTTTCTGACCAAGTTGAACAGAATTATTTTGGTTCTCACGAAGTTGGGTAGCATCAGCCCAAATCATTCATTTGGTGCTGGATATGATGGAGAGGTCACAGCTAGCCTACCACCGCCCCCCCGCCCCGCCCCTGCTGTGTTTTCGTGTGCTTGGTGGAACATGGAGGAAGGTTGGAATCGCAGTAATTCTTCAGATGGTGTTGGGGTTACTTCTGTACATGAGGAAAATAGTTTGTTAAAGTACGGGAACATTTGGCCCCTCTGCCCCCATATTGGGCATGGTACTATACAATTATATTCATGCTTGTTCAAAACATACATGGGCCCCCTAATTAAGCCTACGGCCTATGGTTTATGGTTTATGGTTTAGTCATGATTCCTTCCTATGGTTTAGTTTAATAAACCACCGACAATGACAATAAAAACACCGAATTAGGCTAAATAGACTATCATAATATTTGGCAAGTTAACCGGTTCTATTCTAACTTTTTTTGGATATCCAGAAATTAATGTACAAGGTGCACGGGATGGTTTTAAATTAAAGGCCGAAACGGTGACTGCAGCGAGAAAGCATGGATTCCGGATTCGTCACCGTTCATTGGTAATTAGAGCAACAATAGCATGGACGGAGGAATAGGGCCTACGTTTATTTTCTACCTCCGTGGTACGATCAGTATCTCTAAAATACACCATTCTTTATTGAAATCAGCTGGCAGGAAGAGAGATTACATATTAAGGGGTGATTCTAGACTAAGTATGAGACAATAGGTAAAAGGGTAAATATTTGGCACGATTTCTAAAACCGACATCAATGCATGTAAACACTGCCATGCCGACATCTTTTCGCTGCTGACCAGCGCAATGACTCAAACAAGTGAAAACTATGAATGATAAAAGGTGGATGAACTATCACTTAATATGTTTTTTTCGAACAAAAATTGTCAAAGTTCCCACAAAATTTAAATAATGGATATTTAGTGGAACCAACAAGCACGTAACTGTGTAACTTGACCATTTTAAAGTCATTTGCGGTTCATTGTACACATGTCATTACCGCAACGTCCGCAACGCACGTATTAATAGGACGTCATAAACAGAGACTCAAAGCACACTGTTCATTTCGAGGATATACTAGTACATGTATTACTACAAAATTGTAATCCTTTGTATTTCATCGGCAAAACACAAAACCGTCATGGCACTCGTCAAGAAAACTGCCCCCAAGAAGCCTGCTGATCATCCAAAATATATCGATATGGTCGTCACAGCCATTAAGACGCTGAATGAGAAGACTGGATCATCCCGTCAGGCGATCATCAAGTATATCAAAGCCAACTACAGTGTGGGAGATACCGCAGATGTCCATGTGAAGTTGGCACTGAAGAGGGGCGTTACGTCAGGTGCAATTCAACAGGTCAAAGGAACTGGGGCATCTGGAAGCTTCAAGGTTGTTCAGAAGGAGAAAGCCAAGAAACCAGCCGCAAAGAAGGAAGCCAAGAAACCAGCTGCCAAGAAATCGGCCGCCAAGAAGCCAGCTGCCAAGAAGCCGGCTGCCAAGAAACCAGCCGCCAAGAAGGAAGCCAAGAAACCAGCCGCCGCCAAGAAGGAAGCCAAGAAACCAGCCGCCAAGAAGGCCCCCACCAAGAAGCCAGCTTCCAAGAAGCCAGCTTCCAAGAAGTCAGCTGCCAAGCCAAAGAATCCTGCTAAGAAGGTGCCGAAGAAGAAGGTATCCAAGAAATAGTCCGATGCCAGTGCTGCCCCATCCAGGAATAAAACTGAAACATAAACTTCCTTCGTTTAAGACTGAGAACTTGTGCTGTGTGTGAACATTATGGATGGAACTAAACAACATGAACAATGTGGACAAATTTACAGGGTATTTGTCATGTTATTTATTCTTGTGTAGACCGAGTGGATACATGTACATTATTGCCATGCACGTTCAAGGAACCTAACAACACCTTCGTTCGAGACTGTAAATATTATATGAAAGTTTTAAATATGACATTTTAAAAGCTACTTCTATATAAAGCACAGACCCGGGAAGAGATTTTTTAAAGAGTAATAAATATATCCGCAGTGATTGTACTTTTATTGACTTTTTAAGGATCTTTTTATAAATGATTTCATCTTAAAACGTTTTTATGTATGGTGGGAAAATAGCAAACAAATGTTGTGGTGATTGGTCATCATCATGCCATAGTCTAGTCAGTGTACTGTAAACGCTTTCATAAAGTTTGACACAGCAACGTGGGTTTTAAGCAATGTCAGAATAACAGCCAATCTAACCGGGTCAAGTTTAATTAAAAGGGTAATATATATACCCGTTTTAGAACTGAAATCATGGTGTGATTGTACTATTTATATAGTGTTTTTTAAGGGTCTTTTTATAATGATTTCATCATTTGTAAACGTTGATTTGGGGTGGAAAAAAGCAGACGAATGTAGCGGTGTAGGTAGTGATGATTTGTCACACCATAGGTAGTTAAACGCTTCCATAGCTTGACATGTTCGAATTGCTCCATGGTTCGAACGCACTCGAGCCCTAAGGCATCAAAATATACACTGTACAGTAAATGTAAATATGGTTGTTGTTTTGGGGGTGGTGGGGTGGGCAGAAAATAGCACTTCATCACGGGTGGTGGGTCTGGGGGTTGAAAAACCCCAGACGATAATGTCATGAGAAATGACAACACAACAGACAGGTACTACTGGAGTAACAGGAAGCAGTCAGTTGGAAAGAGAGGCAGAAAGCATTAACAATGAAGGTGACAAAGGGGGATAGAGGAAAGGGGTGGGTTCCTACAAGAGGTTGGAAACAAAATCAAAGATGGGAATAGGAGAGGTGGATATCTGTCGGAAGGAGAAGCCAAAGACAACAAAGTTGACAGTCATTTGTTTTGTTCAGACTGTTGTGTTGTCATTAAGCCTTCCAGAAAGACTGCTAGGGTCGAACATTCGGGCCATTAACTATTTTTGCTTTTTGTAAATAATGATTTCACCATATAAAGTTCATTTGGAGTGGGGGGGGGGGGCAGAAAAAAGCAGATGAGTGTAGTATCAAATGTTCAAAAGCACTCAATACCAAGCCGGGGTGGGGGGGGGGCGTTATTGTTGGAACCTGTCTATTTTAGTGAAGGCATAATTATACACAAACATATTGATTCCTAGTCCCTTTCTCTGAAGAAAGGCACACTGACAACAGTTTTTGAACACATTTCATACCTTATGTATGAGCAATATGTTTCATCTCAAGTTCTACAGACTTATAACAAACTTTGACTTCCATTTCTACATCAATTAATCAATCAACACAAGAAGTAATGTTTATTCAAATACACACATTTTTTATTTTAAGCCTACTGTGAAAATGCTGCCAGGTTTCATAAACAGAATAAAGAATAATCATTAAGAACAATACAGCAGTTGGTTGTTGCTCATTTGTGAAACCACTTTGTGATGACAAAATCTCATTTCTTTATAAGTTAAATTATCATCCTTGGACTTGAATCCCAGTCCCTTTCTCTGAAGAAAGGCACGGCACATTAAAGGTAGTGTATACTTTTGGTAATTGTAAAAGACCAGTATTCTCACTTAGTGTAACCCAACATATGCATAAAATAACAAACCTGTGAAAATTTGGGCTCAATTGGTCATCGAAGTTACAAGAAAATAATGATGAAAAAACACCCTTTTGCACAAATTTGTATGCTTTCAGATGCACGAGAAAGGTTTCAGGCCAGATTCAACTATTTTATCGAGAAATTCAAATGACCTCTTTCTCAAAAACTATGTTACTTCATAGGGAGTCGTTTCTCACAATGTTTTATACTATCAACAGCTCTCCGTTGCTTGTCACCAAGTAAGTTTTTATGCTAATGTGTATATTTTGAGTAATTACCAAATGTGTCCAGTGCCTTTAAACACATTTGCAAAATAATCTCATATGTTTTTTGGAGTAATGGTCAGCCTGAAGATAGTCTTAAATGATAATCTAAATATGATGGACGGAATTTGTGAAATATTTCTCAAGGTGGATATGTGGACGGATTATAATAGATGTTTTTATAGATACTTCAAAAATATATACAATTATATTTACTTGGATGGAATGAATTAAGTCACACAAACTATATTACATGTTATATAAAAAACCTCACCGTGATACAATAATAGGATATATTTTAACATTATCCATAACTTTGAAATGTGGTGCTTTACCAATGGACGGATAATGATGTACAAGCTATTGTTATGATAAACCAGCTTAGTCCCATTTTGTTGGAATATACATTACAAATTTGGTTTGGTCAATTTTGATAAATTTTCGATGAGAAGTTTACTGCAGGTAGTTTTGCATAGTAACTGTGCTGACAGAGAGAAAAAAAACCCAATTGAAACACAAAACATACTCTATTTTGCTTTTTTGACAAACACAATTAAGAACGAAATTAAAACTCAACTCAACCTTGTTGTTTTCCTGACACACTTCATATTTCCAAACTTAATTTAAACTAAAAGTATGAACTTTTTTTAAATTTTATCTATCTACATTTCTTGTGACCAATTTTCTGTCTGAATTTTTTAAAATTAAATTTGTCCAGTCATTCACAGGCATACACTTGTTATCTTTTAGCCAATCTGTTTGTTAGTATGAAAGTGAGACACACCTTTTCCCCATTTGAAATTTACAAATTATTTTACAAATCTTGAGTCCCCAACCAATGTGCAAAGGCCAAATGTCACCAGAGACTATAGGTTCCTGATGTTTAGTTGTCCAGCTGACAAAGTAAGGCCACACCCCGTCCAATCCAATGTTGCTTGGGATGTTCAGACGGTAACAGCATACTGATGACAAAGTTAGTTGAGTGACCAGTCGTTGAGAGGGTACCTCTCCTCTCGCTGGTCTTGTAGACTGGTGCCTCGTAGCTTGGTCTCTCCGGAATCTCAGACTTTTTAATGGGCTTCAACCAAATCTAAAGATAACAAATGTCAAACATAAAGTAGGATTTGAAATTTTGCGTGGTGGAAGTACAATCTGGTAAAAAAGGTTTGCTGTAACACAAACTGTGCGAATGTTAAGCTGTGCGTTTTCCATTGTTTCATCATATTTTTACCTCTAGATGGCGGTGTGATTACGCGAATGCATAAGGTCCATTGTGGTGATTCATGTAAAACATTATTTGAAATCTTCTATTTAGCCAACAGGAACGCAATCATTGCAATATTGGTTTATTTTAAAATTGTCAAGATTGGCAACTCTGAAAAAGCTACCCGGTACCACTTCTAGTTCCAAATCAAATTTGAGCTTAAGGTATTTGTGGAGAGTAAATTAGATAAACCTTGTTTAACCCTTTCCTGCACCATTTATTTTAGTGATAAATTGATCATATGGACAAATTAATTGTTTAATCGTTTTCTTTTGCAAATGGCGACCCCCCCAAAAAACAAGTCACAATAGCACCCTCAAGAGTCATCTTTCCCACTCTGAAAACTATGTGGTTGTGCGATCTTTATTTCTTGTTTTACAACTATTTTTCTGAAGGGATTTCAACCGGTCGTTAGCGAGCGACCGGTCGACGCATGAAAGAATTAACAACTCAAACTGTCTAAGTGATATGCCGTTTATCATGGCTTATTCTCGCTAAATTAGTCCGACAGAGTCTGGTTCAAACCAAAGTGAAATGCTTGTGCAGCAGAGCATAGAGACAGGACACAGAGCAGAGTTAGGCCTACTTGGATTCTACCATTTTACGACCTGGGTATTCATCACTTTGACAAACTGTCGGAACAACCACATGTAGTCTTCCATACTTCCTCAAAAATATCCTTAATTTTATTCCAGTTAACTGCAAACATATATACACATGGATGTACTTAAAGTATTTCTGGGTTTGAGCTTTCGACAGGATGTATTGATGCAAGGAAAAGTGATTGTTTGGTATGCCTGTTTAATGGTTGGTAAGTATAAGAATACTTTTTTGAAAAAATAAACAGTGCTTTGAACTTTGCACATGTTGGACAAGCGAGGATGAAGTTAAGTTGAACTTTGATTTGGTGTAAATTTATTTACTCTTACTGTAGGGAACCCAAGTGCGCCCTCAGTGTTCAAGTGTCTGATCCAACTTTGTGATTAGCATAATTTATAATAAAAAGTTAAGTTTGGGGTCGCAACCTTTGGGCTCACTCTCTTTTCCATTTTAGCTTTGAACAAGAGAGAGCACATTTTATTCTGCTGTCAGTATTTCTCTCTGTTTTGTAGGGAGCATGGCTCTGGCAATGCTCCAAATACTTATCAGCAGGGAGGGATAGGGTCACCACAGAGCCATCTGTGAGTATTGTTTTGAATCAAATCACCATTTAATTCTTGAAATATTGTCATTTTTAGGGTTGATTGAATCATTGTAAACTTGTGTGTGGCCAGCGTGTTGTGTTGACCTTTTGCCCTTAATAATAAGTGACTGTGCTGTGCATTGTGTATACTATTGTTATTGTGTATTGTGTGCTAGAGTACTGGAGGATTAAAATCAGTACAGGATTATTTTATATCTTTGACGTCATATGGATTCTGATTTTGGTGAATCAGGCCTTGAATTTCATCTTTGAGAGGGCAAGGCCATTTTCATTTTGCAAAGGGCACTTCCATTGTAAAATCTTAAAGTCTATGGGACACTTTTGAAGGGGCACCAAGGCCAAGACCAGGGGCAAACAGGCAGTCGCCTCCGTGTAATTCAAGGTCTTGTGAATGCTCGTCCTTTTTAAATAGAGGACCGGACTCCTTCCCGTGTTTCTACATTACAATAAAGGGAAATGGCATATAGTGTTGCAAGACTTCAACCTACGAAAGGAGTTTCTCTGTCATAGCTTTTCAGATATGGAACTCGCTACATGTACCGTATGCCACCAGAAACTCTTCTACGATTGCGCAATTCCAGTCGCGCCTCAAGACTCACCTTTTTAAATCAGCTAAATGGTATTTAACTGTGCACCAATCTTTTATTGCCATTTAGCTTTTTGAACAATTCCAGTGCTTTTTTTTATTGCGGTTTTTAAGATTGTTGTATAATACTTCCTCTGCTAACTTTGGTATTTTATTGTAGCCCCTCTTTTATTGCTATTCTGCTGTTCGTACAATTCCAGTACTTTTTATCTTTTGGCTGTCTGTTGGTTGTATATAAACTGTTTTTCTGTTTACTCTTGTTATCGTTTTGTTTACACTGTTTACTGCTTTTACTTGCTTTTTATTTTAAGTGGTGTTTTCCTTGCCTTTGGCTGGACTATTGGCGTTTTTTTTGCTCTTTTATTCTTGTTTCTGGTTTATCTATTAAATTTTTACAGCGCATAGTGACTTTTTGTTTTTGCGCTTTATAAATGTTTGGTATTATTATTATTATTATTATTAGTGTTGTGATGTGTCAACTCACCACCGGCATAGTGTCTTGCAGGACCTTAGGATAGGACTCTCCCAGCTTGCGAGTCTTACGATCCCAGCGGGCACCATCCAGGAACAGACCATCGATGTATACACCTAGTCATTAAAAAACCCAAATAATATACAGTTTAGTCCAATCACACTACGTCTAAAATTGACAAAGGTTATCAATCATGCATCTTTCATAAGACTTGTTGTATCCATTGCTATTGACCCAATTCCTGTTACGTCATGACCCACAATAGACTGTGCAAGTCTAGTGCATATTTGAACTTCCGGGACCATTGTGGTCCCAACCATATGGAGATTTACGTGGGCAAGATTTTGTTTCGTCAATTATTTTAGTTTAACGTGGTTTATGATCATGAAAAATATATATGTTGTTGGGAATGTAATACTTAGTGATAAAAAATAGGACAGTAAAATCAATTCAACAATATAACGAAGAAAACCCGAGAATTAAACTTGCCCTCAGCTTCCGGTTGCTGCAAAAAATTAAAAATTTTGTGCTCACCTCCGATCACAAAACTTATGTAAATGCTTGTTTTGGATGCGCTATGATAATCGCCAGATGCTGTAATTGCAACGTAAAACCTTTTCATAGCAGTCTATGGTTGTTGAGGCGTCAACGTCCTCTATAAATTGCATCAAGCGTTAGTTTTACGCCCGTGTGACCATCGCGAATCCGCGAAAGTGGTTTCTGAAAAATTAAGACCAATAAGCATCCTTGTCCCAGAGTTTTAATTTTGCTTCAATAATAATTAACACATTATTTTTGTTGTTATTTTAAAAACGAAAACTGATTTTATAAACATGTAATGAGTATTTTTGTTGTTCAAATTTTATCATTGAATATAATTTAAAGCAAAGATTTGATTTCAGAGAAAAAATGTTCTTCGTTTGAGGTGTTTTCTCGTTCCAATACGCCCGAGACTTGCAAAGTCTATAAATCTTGGTTGTGCCAATTTGGGAGTACGATCCCTGTGTCATAGTGTAATAGTGCACATTTTAGGTGACGTCCACACAGTTACATGCAATTTGACTGCCAAAATGGAAAGTGAATATAAATATCAGTGGCCAATTACCACATGGTACATGATATGGACAAGAACTATTGTCAATATATTCCTAATACAGGCATGATATTTGGTCCTTGGACAAAATTAGGAATAATTTATGGAGTACAAGGGCAGACCTACATGGACACATTGTGTAGGCTTTAAAGGCACTGTAAACGTTTGGTAATTACTCAAATTATTTCTCACTAAAATAATAAAAACTTCTTGCAAGAAGTTTTTATTCCTACATCTGAAAGCACACAAATTTGTACAACAAGGGTGTTTTTTCTTTCATCATTTTCTTGCAACTTCGATGACCAATTGAGCCCAAATTTTCACAGGCTTGTTATTTTATGCATATGTTGGGATACACCGAATGAGAACACTGGTCTTTGACAATTACCAAACGTGTACGATGCGTTTAATAGACATTTCAGGCTATTTAATCACAATTTTTTCAGATTTTTCCAAGGGCAAAAAAAATCAGAAATCAGACTAATGTAGGAAGAATATCATGCCTGCTAATATAAAAAATGCATGCCAAGTGATACATTCTTTACATGCATATTTAATTGATAGCCATAGCTTTTCCATTTCTATGCGGCATGTAAATGTCTGATAGCTTTTTAAAATAATGTCAGGCCATTAACTATTTGTTTGCATTTATAATTTTAATTTGCATCCACATTTGCTTCTCTGCAGAACTTGGAAAACACGGTCACCAGTGTTCTCACTTGGTGTATCCCAACATATGCATAAAATAATTTTGCACAAATTTCTGTGCTTTCAATTCAGATGCCCAAGAAAGGCTTCAGGCCTGAAATCTTTCTCAGATTCAAATATTTTAGTGAGAAATTACCTCTTTCTCAAAAACTACGTTACTTCAGAGGGAGTCGTTTCTCACAATGTTTTATACTATCAACAGTCTCCTTGCTCGTTACAAAGTAAGTTATGTATGCTATTTTGAGTAATTACCAAACGTGTCCATTGCCTTTAAAACTATAAATAGCTTCAGAATTACTTCTACGATTGGGCAACATTGAAACTAAAGAAAGTTTTGGTGGAAATTCAGAGGTTTTCTTTACCATCTTCAGGTGCTTTGTCATATTTCTTGTCGTCCATGACTTCATAATCAAATCCCAACAAGTCAATAGGAATGGTGTACTTCCTGGCAAAGTTCTGCTGGGCACCAGTTAAGAAAGCTTGTGTGAAGAAGAAACCAGACACCCAGAAGACTGGCGGGGAACCAACATCATACCAGTCCTGTTTGTGGTCAATCAATATCAATAACAGATAAGTTTAAGATTCTTTTCAAAGGCAAGTATAAAGATCAATCAACAAATACTTAAATAACATATTATTAAATAAAATATATATACTACTAAAAATAAATACTATTCATAAAAAAAAAATCACATTAAAACATTAGGGCGATAACATACATAATATAAATAAAGACAATATAAACAAAGTACTCAACTTTTACAATAATAAAAACTGAATTATGATACTAATAAATAACCCAATACAACTTACACCTACATCCTAAGGTCATAACTGGGGGTATAAATTTGTCGTACTAGTGTACATTTTTCATCCTGACCACCAAGTACATATTAAGACCCGACTACCTAGATCTTCAAGAATGCAAATCAATTTCATGGCTTGCCAATACTTCCAATGGCTGTCATTCTATGAATATAATGACGTCGCAGATCTTTTGATCCAACCATGGAAGCACTAGATATTATTATTATTATTTATTTGGCATTATAAACACATAAAAACAACATACATCCAGAAAATATAAAATGAAAAAAAAGCTTGGGGCGTATGCCTTGAATTAAAAAAGTAAAAAAACAAACTGTGGCCCGAAGGCTTTCAATTCCAATACCTCTGGCTACACACACATAAAAATATATATATAAATCTTTAAAAATCTATACATTTTTTGTAGCAATAAACACGAAAGTTAAAAGTGGCAGAGGTTAAAACACCAAACAATTGAAGTCCCCTTTAAACTAAAAACTCAAGTTTATCCCCAAAATAAAAGATCAAAATACCACAGAATGTAAACAAAATGAAAATACCCCCCAACCAAAACAGCAAAAGGATTAGAAAAAAACAACAAACATTAACAACAAAATAATTTCAAGACCAAATAATTTTGAATGTCCACATAAAATATTAAAAGTAGAAAAGTAACCTTGTAAGTAAAAGGACATCAAATTACTAAGAACAAAAATGAATAATAAAAAACATTATTATGTCACAATACAATAGAATGGCAAATCAATCAAGCAACTAACGTCCCTTTTACTTCCTGTTCTGGTCTTAAAGTGTGCTCGTTTTTATCTGAGCAAACCCGCAAAACAGATTGGCACATTAGTGTAATAACCAAGTAATATACCACAAGGGAATCTGACTTGGTAAATTTTAAATAACTTTGAGCTGAGCAAATAAATATTTACCCAGTGAGTTTCCATTGTGGTTTATTACTTGATATTTAAAATACAAATTCGCATCCCCTTAAGGTGATCCCTCTGCTGCTGCTTCCCAGGTTGTATCGTAAACTTGGATGTGATCCCTGGCTATACAGCAGTTACTGGTTGAATGGCTTCTAACTGGCACCCCCGAACAAAGATATAGACGAAATAGGGACACCGCCAACATTTGGGCTAGATAGCCAAGTTGGTGGAGCGCTGGCATGTTAATCTGGAGGTCAAGTCCCGCGCTATTCAATTTGTTTTTGTTCAACGCAAAATTAGTTTAATTACCTGAAGAAACTTGAGTCTAGCTAAGAAGTCATTGACGTAGCCACCGAGAGGTTTCAGGGATGGGTAGGATTTCTTCATCCACACACCTGGAATCCTGCCTTTCAACATACTGTTGACGACCTCCTCTAGCTCAGTTGACATGACCACCAAACCCTGAATTGAAAATCGCATAAATATTAGTAAAACTACAAGTTACATTCAAACGATATATCAGACCAAGACTTGATGTCACAACGCACTGAGGTTTCCCTTACGGTGGGAAAGCAAAGAAATTTATCTTAAATACCAAGCAAATACTAAACAGGGTTACTGAAAACTATGTTCAAATATAATATGAGTTTTTCTCACACATGGCAGTATTTCAAAGGTAAACAATCTCAGAAAAAACCCGAAATGAAAGTATTCCCTGAAGAAAGTATTACAACAAATAAACCTTATAGATGTTTATACCTTTCACAGTCATATACAATTTCTGATATTAATTTATTACACATCCAACGTCTCAATAGCGCGCCAATAACAAGATGAATAGAAAACGAGAGAAATGTTCAGTTTTAGATGTGGGAGAAAAACCCCAATTGGGGAAACCCACGCAATCAGGTAGGGACTGAAAACCCAATCCACATACAAGGCTCCAGTCTGAGGTGGGATTCGAACCGGGGTCCACAGAGGTGAAAGGCAGGGCAAGAAACCACTCAGCCAACCTGATCCCCCGAAAAGAAGAACCAGACTATATCCCTCCAAGGTTTTAGCCAGGATTTGGTAAAAGGGTGTTCAAATTTGCTGGAAATTTAAAAACTGGGTGTCCAAATTGTTCACTTACAATAGACACCAGACACCCCTCTGGCTAACACTATGTATCCCTCAGCTCCCCCCCCCCCACCCGCTGACATGATTAACCCCAATAACCCTAGCCCTTTCCCAGCCCCCCTCCTCCGGCCCCCAACATACCTTGATAGCTTTCTGTATGTTGATCAGGCTATTCCTGACAGCGATCAGTAGATTGTTAAACCGAGTCATCTCTTGCACCAGGACAGTGTTCATACTCTGTGTGTAGGTCGTAGGAAACTTCCTCAGACCCGCCTCAGTGTCAAAGTTGGGCGGCAACTTGCTCAGGATATCCGTGGCCACCTCAGTCACTATCTCATCATTTGTCTTGGCACCGCCCTTGGAAGAGCGAGACTGGTTTGAGGAATGGAAAAATAGAGGAAATGTTACTAATTGCACAATAGTAGTTGAATTATAGAACGGTATCACATGACAGTCATTTTGTTACTCCAAACATACTGAATAAGACTGAGGCAGGAGGGAAATAGTCTGGTTCTTTTTTTGTGTGCTTACAATGGTAACTGCGAGTACTGGAGAACCAGACAAGGATGGTGACTGCGTGAGGTCTGTGGTGAAATTTCATTTCTAAATGGATGTTTCAGTGTGTGGTACAGTAAGGTGCAGTGAAAAAGTTTGTATTCTGAAGTATTTGTCTGTGATGAAATCATGGGGGCCTACTGTGACCCATATAGGCCTGAGAAAAGCTATATAATGAACAATGCAATACATCTAAAGAAGTTTAATAATAAAGTTAGACCCAAGGTGTAGAAAATGTCACAGGGGAGATTTTTTGAAACATTTTACAAAAAATATATTCCACTACATACTACAAATAACTACAAGTACCTAAAAGTAATAGAAGTAAGAAAATGTAGTCCAAAGGTTTAAATATACAGTTGGTTTGTTCCTTATACAAATATAAATACACTTATCTTGATGGATTCACCAGTTTATCAATTTATCAGTTTATCAATTCCAACATTTTGTAAGATTCAATACTTCCAAACTCTAGACAAATATCTGTCAAATACACAGCTCAACCTCATAAAGTAAAAAGCTAGTATGACAAGAAACACAATAAAGTGTACCACTTTTCTACCGCCACATAAACAGTTTTTTCCAATGATTGTTAGTTTTTTTGTTAAGTACCTTAAACAACCCAAAAACTGTTTCAACATGTGTATGGACATGCAGGCTTATTCTGAAATAAATTTGAGTTGATTAGTATAATAAATGCTTTAATTACTCTCTAATTTAAATTAACAAAATGGACGGAAAAGGTAGGTGGCATTTTCTGTCTGTTTTTGAGGGAAATTTAAGGGCAATAAAATTTGTGTTTGAAGGCATCGTACACGTTTGGTAATTACTCAAAATATATATTAGCATAAAAACTGACTTGGTAACAGCAACAGAGAGCTGTTGATAGTATAAAACATTGTGAGAAATGACTCCCTCTGAAGTAACGTAGTTTTTGAGAAAGAGGTAATTTCTCACTAAAATAATACAAACTTCTTGCAAGAAGTTTTTTATTCCTATCTGAAAGCACACAAATTTGTACAACAAGGGTGTTTTTTCTTTCATTATTTTCTTGCAACTTCGATGACCAATTGAGCCCAAATTTTCACAGGCTTGTTATTTTATGCATATGATAACACTGGTCTTTGACAATTACCAAACGTGAACGATGCCTTTAAATAATTCTTAAAAAGACATCAAATGAATCAACTCAAATTATTTTCAGTTCAAGCCTGCATGTCCATTCACATGTTGGAACACTTTTTTGGGGGTGGTTTCAGGTATTAAACAAAAAAATTACAACCATTGGAAAACAATAAGGAGACGGATGTAAAGTGGTACCCTATATTGCGTTTCTTGTTGTACACCAGCTTTTTCCTGAAGATGATGACAGCATACTGATCGAAACTTTGGGTTATTCAAAAATTCATTCATACAAATCACATTTTAGTTTATTTTCATTAAGAATATCAATTTTTCAAGAAGCATTTGTACAATACCTGAGCCTGTGAGCAGAAATGGTGGATTCGATGATGATATTCATGCATTCAAGGGGTAGGTATGCGGTGAAAAGGCACAATGTGAGATATGAGGGAAATGGGGAGAAAATGGTCAAATGGTTATGAAATGGCAAACATGCACAGATTGATGATTTGCTACATATTTTCAAACAAAAACACACAACTCATGCACACACAAAATTAATATATGTCACTCCTGTAGATCAATCTCGATGTACTGCAAACTTCTGTCGGAGGGGGTGGGGGGGGGGGGAGAGGATACAGCATTTCTATTGATTAATATCACACCAAATACAAATATATTGATTTCAGGTAGTGAATATAGAGGAAGGCACACCGTTGGCAATTGAAGTAATAAATTATGATTATTTGAAAAATTATCTAAATTAAAATATCATACAAGCAAATAGTGTGCTAGTTGTATTAGGAATGTGCCCTCCATGTTGATTTGAGACTGAGAGAAATAATACACGAAAATACACGAAAAAGAAAATAAACATAGAAAAATACAAATAATAAATAATAATAATTTTTTTGCATTTATACCATAGGTCCTTTTGGTTGGTATAAGCAGTTTGCAACAACTAATTCTGCTTCATCAAATAATAATAACATTACAAATAATTGATGCTGAATAAATAAATAAACGGTACACTCTTTTTCTGCAATCTGTTTTCTCTGTTGTGGCAAAATATAAATTAATTACATCGGGAAAAAAAAGGTATAAATACTGTCATGTGTGAAACAATGACCTGAATGGATTTTTAAAAATTGTGTAGGAAGATGTCGTCACCTAGTTCACATACCTGACTCTGTAACGGCATCGAGTTGTCAGGTTAGGTGATGATCATGCATTGGTATACAGAACACACACATATGATGTGGAGACGTTTATGTGATTTCACGCCAGGAATAAAATGCAGCAAGTGGAATTATCACAGCAAACAGGGTGGTAGAGGAGGAAGATGGGAAGGAGAGGTTATAGGTTATATTAGAGGTCAAAGGTCAAAAGGGATCAAGGATGAGTAAAGTTAAACATGGGCCTTGACAAAGGATGGAGAAAAAGATTAGATTTCATTAAAGTTGCATGGCCTGATTTTCGCCTACAGAAATTGTTGTAAAGAATTTTTTCTCTGAACAAAGTTTGACCAAGAAAAACATA
Source organism: Plazaster borealis (assembly GCA_021014325.1). Lineage (NCBI taxonomy): Eukaryota > Metazoa > Echinodermata > Asteroidea > Forcipulatida > Labidiasteridae > Plazaster > Plazaster borealis. Next base: position 14,958,551 of record CM037471.1, on the reverse strand, counting down.
CAAACTTTTGCATATGCCACAGAAAATGCACAAAATATGCAACATGCAAACTTGTTTAAACATGGCTGATTGACGTGATTTAATGTCGAGATCCTGACAATGATAATTTTTTTGTTTTTAATTAACTACCACATACCATTGGCAGATTTTTGTGTGCAATACTTTAACAGAAAGCTTATATAACTTTCTTGAATCAATAATTTTAAATCCCAATTTTCGTGTGAAATCTGCAAAAAATCATATTTAAGTTAGTGCGACCATAGAAGAACGGGGTGCAACAATGTCATATGTCAGTTCAGCAAAGTTTGCATATCCTGTACTTGTGAAAATGCCCAGTTTGTTCCATAAAACAACTTTATAAGTCGGTTGGTTACGCGCATACACATTACGGGAAAGCTCCACTAAAGAATTTCTGAGTTTGGCCACAAAAACTCGGAAAGCATGAGTGAGTGAGTGTATAAATTTACATCGAATTACTTGGGTCATTAAACTTAATGGATGAGTGAGTGTGTAACATCGAATTACTTGGGTCATTAAACTTAATGGATGAGCAGTTAATTTCCCTGGGGCATTCAGCAGCAATGCTGGTTTGTGCATGATCCAATTAAGTCCACTGTTTGGAATACCAATTACATGGAGCATGGAGGTAGGAATAGACCTCCATGCATGGAGGTAAGTTGCCAGACGAAAAGGATGTGTCTTTTGAGCCTCTTTCTTTGGAGCATTCCCGTAATGGATCCAAGAGTTTTTAATATCAAAGATATAACCTTAATTGTTGCATAACAGAAACTGTGATTTTAACATGGTCATCGAAATAATTACATTGATCTATTGCATTGAGGATTGAAAATATTGCCACCAGCTGTTGCACCGGTTTGGGGTCAATATTGCCTGTTCCCTTTTCGGGCACAGTGTGCAATCATCACCTTCTTCTCTGTGTACTTTCACCTCCAAATATGGCGGGCAGGGAATGACACACATGCAAATGGGGTATTAAGATACATGAGCATGTAAAGCAAATGATGAAAGTGTAATAGATGGATTGCACATAAGGTCATTGACCGCCATTGATGACAAACAGTGGAAAAGTGCACGCGTGTACGCGCTACTCTCAACCAATAATAGCCTTTCACGCGTGCACGTTTCATCAACGATGGCGGCCAATGCAAGGGGTCTATAGTTGTTCACCGATTGTTCACTGCAAATCAAGTTTAAAAGATCTGTGTAACCCATCTGAAAAACTGTACAATTCACCAGAAAGGACTTGGGGTACTTGGGAGAGGGGGGGGGGGAGGTATATTGGATAGAATGATGATTTATAGTTGAAATCACTACATGCAATCAAGAACAATATTAAGAGCACAATCAGCTATACCAGTAAAATATAAGCAGAGCTCAATCTGCACATGATTTAAGTAAGAGCACTAATTGTGAAATGAATATGGAGAACTATTATGAAAAAATCTTTGGACATTATGCCGTGGTTCAGATGTTTAAGCTAGGGCCTAATTTCATAGAGCTGCTTACCACAGAATTCTGCACGTACGGTGTCCAATAAAGACCGTGAATCTTTGGGTCGTGAGCGATAGAACTCCATGGTAAGAAGTGCCATTAAATTGGAACCCTAGTCTTAGCTGGCTTAAGTTGGCAAAGCTTACTAGCAAACACTTAAGACAGCCTGGGCCCCATAAAACAGCAAATGTGGGATACAAAACATGAGTTTTTCACTGCCTTGTATCTGGCTATGTAAATGAGGGTTTTTCTTTTTCAATAGACGGGGGCTGAATTGATTATTAGTGTATTGAAATTAACTGGGTCCAATTTCATGGATCTGCTTACCGTGGAATTCTGCGTTTACAGCGCCCTGTAAAGCACACAATTCTATGGGACAGAAGTGCAGAGCCATGAAATCGGACTCCGATTGTAACCGAGCTCAAGAAGATGTGAAATTCACGGCAGCCAGTGAAAGGATAGTAGTGAGTTTTGTTCTTTTATACCTGAGTCAGAAGGATGTTGTCAAAGAGGAGTTTAGTTTCCGACTGTTCCTTGGTGATGTCGGCGTTGGCGTGCATGCCAAAGATCTCAGGGTTAGCGATGATCGGTAGGTTCTTGGTGTACTCTAGATAACTCTCATACTGTATAACCACATCGAATAATCAAATTGAATATTAAGGCAAGTTTGCATAACAGTGTGAAAGAAAGTGAGAAACTATTTCTGGTTAATTCCATACTTCCGCCAATCCAACTCTGTAAATCAGTTTAAGCTGAGCATTTCCCAAGTTGGTTGTTTAATTCATAAATGTATTAGTCTTCCTGTGAAATATTTGTGTCTGACAAACAGTGTTGTAGGTCTCGGGACCGGTCTCGAGACACAATTCGTTGAGGTCTTGACTGTTTCCAGGTCTTGATTTTCAGGACTTGGTCTCGGTCTCGGAGCAAAGGTCTTGGGGTCTCGAGACCGTCAATTCATAATTGTCCAAAAACATGAAAAAAAGAAAAGAAAAAGGAACCCAGAAGAATAACAACAATGTCAGAAGCCTAATTTTGAAGCTCATCCTATGGTGTTTTTTTCTTTTCTTGGAGGGCAGCGCAGTTGCACTTTTTTCCCGTACCACACAGTGGCTATGTGACACCCATAGTGAAGTCCGAGTAAAGCCAACATACAGGGAAAAAGCTGTAGTTCAGCATTAAAAATCCATTGAAAATAAAGAAAGCTGTTTTTAAAAATTGTTTTATTGTTTACAGAACAGATTTGTCAAAGATCTCGGTCTCAGAAATAGAGGTCTCGGTCTTAGCATCAGTCCCGGACATTGAGGTCTCGGTCATGGTCTCCAAGGGGAGGTCTCAGTCTCAGTCTCGGACTTTGTTGTCTCGACTACAACACTGCTGAAATACTGTCCGAGTTGAAGAAATAGCCTTTACAGAGATGCCAACATTGAATTCCCAAAAAGAGTAGCACCGCCGAGCACCTAAGTTTCAAGTCAGGCATAAAACTCACCGAGCCGTAAAAAGAGGAAAATTATGACATTTATGATATAAACTAACACTTTCAGCGAAAATCACTTATTGCAAAGCGGCCTGCTCTAGAGGTCAAACAATTATGAACTTGCGAATTGCATTTCAGATAAAAGTTATCACAGTGTCTGTTTGCCGCCGCATCCCACAGCCGTAAAGCGTTAGAAAAACTGCGGAACCAGTCTCTACAAAAGTGACTGTAGAATGTATGCTGTACAAGGAGCCTTGTGGCTCAGTGTGTGCTCTGTGCTACGCGTGTGTCAGGGAGGCAAATCCTGAATGCGATAGTTTATGGGATTGGTACCTCCTAAATAAACACCAAACTGCGTGTGAATTCGGCGCCGCTCATCACTTTTAACCACGCGGCAGCAGTCAACATTTTTTATAGTTTTTTTATTTTGTACTTTTAGTTTTAGTTTTTATCATGATACATTGTAACTACATTTACACTGGGCGGCTTGTTTATCGTATTTAATTGAAGATTATCGTAGCGGCGTATTCACGGCTCAAAATCGTATTTTCTACGCCCAAATCGTGTATGTCGGCATCTCTGCCTTTATGAAGACCCCCAAAAACCACCACTATTTCGATGGAGTAGGCGAGAGAAATAATGCAAAATATTAAACCTTTGAGGAGGCACTTACATCTCCCGTTTTGGGTGCAAAGTACAACCCACTGTTATCAAAGCGGTAGTCATCAGTATCAATGATTTCAGGACAGTACATCTTCTCCAGGATGTTATGAAGGTTACGCCTGTCCCAAGGATCCGTCACACGGCCTCCGTAGTTACACTCTCCTGTCAGGTACTTGATGGCGTCAAAGGGTGTATCCTGCAAATAAGCGTGTTGAAGTGTTACACATCCAGACCAAGGATTCTTGTTGATATCAGAAAGTATATCGAGCAAAGAAAACTGTTTTGCGTTTAGCTGCTTTCTCTCGAATGGTACATGTATAACAAAAAACTTAAACTTTCACAGGTTGTTTGTATAGTTTTTTTTTAATGAGATATCGCCTTACTCACAAGGCCCGGACGGCCACTTCAAGGTGAGGGCTACACTTAACTGATTTGGGCTGTCGACCCAAATTAACTGTCACCAGGGGCACGTTGCCACCTACTCCTAGGGCTGAAACAGGGTTACACCCTTCACAGTCCGTAGGGATGTAGGCATGGGGATGGGTATCATCCACAAGGAGCCTGGCTGGTAGAGCAGAATGCACTACCTTCCCAACTTTTTACAAAGCAATTATGGTTAAGTGCCTTGCTCAAGGGCACAAGTGTCATGACTGGGATTCGGGTTTACAATTTCATATGTAATTTGCTTCACATGAAATGATAGCAGCTTTTACAGTCATTTTTACATAATGCCAGCCAAAAATGTTGGGGTGAACTAAGAAGAATTTGACTAGAATGCGATTTGAGCCAACTGAGCTACATGTATATAGCCCTTATGTTGGCGGTCTTCCTCTTTTGTCAATATCTTTGTTCAGGGGGTGCCAGTCAGAAGCCATTCAACCTGTAACTGCCACATAAACAAGGGATCACACACAAATTTATAAAACCTTGGAAGCGGCAGTACAGGGATCACCTGGATTTCAAATTTAAACTATCAAGTAATAAACTACCATAAGGGAATCTGACTGGGTTGCTGGATCAAATCCTGTTCTCGTTGATTTTTCTTTGTTCACCTCAGAATTGATTTAAATTTACCAAGTCATTTTCCAATGTGGTTTTTTATTTGATATTTTTTTAAATAAAGGTGAAAAACAGTCTTTTTTAAGTGAGTAACAATACAGTAGGTCAGCCCAGTGATAACCACCGGGCTAGCTCTGTGGTCAAGTTGTAAGACATCTGCTCTAGCAAGGCAAAGGTCAGGGGTTAGAATCCCCCCGACCCAGATTGATATGCCTGTGGATTTTTTCCACAGAACTCAGGAAAGTACTGAGTGTACAGTGCTTAATACACATCGGTGTAAGGGTAAAAACCCAAAAAATATTCTTCATCCTTAATGCAAAAATAAATATCTATTAAACCGGTGATATATATGCTATGCCCACCTCATACTCATTCAGGAACATAGCGAGCTGGCGAACACTGATGCGTAAATCTGTCTCATTGAACTCATACGGGATGTTCCAACCGATAGGGCCAAAGTTACGTCTCTCTTGAACCAAGGCGTGGAAGAAACATAACCCATAGAGAAGTTTCTTCCAGGCTCTCTGCAATAAAAGGAAAGCAATTCATGTCGTTTAGTACTTCAACAATGTAGTAATTCTGAACAGAACATATCAACAAAGACAACGTCTTGTATACCAAGCCTTTAAGAAAGGTAGTTTCTTCTGCTATAGCATAACAAGTTACTTCTTTGAAGAGTTCTCTTCATTCTCTAATAATTTTGCCCAAAACAATTCCCAATATTCCCAAGCCAAAGCCTCCTAATTCTCTCAAAAAGGTCACAAATTTGACATGATATTTTTTTTCTTAAGACTTTTTCTAAAAGTTATGGAATAACAATCCTATTCTAATGGATTTTCCCCTAAAGTTTGAGCCAAGTGGATGAATTTGACTGATGACCCCCATCACATGCAAAAAGAACTGGTCCACCTTTGATGGCCGTATAATGTAATTACATAGTCCAGGTTGTTCAATGTATTGACCATGTAACCTGCGACATCACATGTTTACAAAAGAGCCACAAAAGTGTTCCTGCAGGCATGATTTGATCACAGCTCGATGGAAAAAAAACATTAAATCTCATATTTTATGGAGACTGCACGGTCCGATACTTATCAATATTTGGTATGAAGAAAGGGTGCTCATCTCAAAACTTGTTCAGCTGTTACATAACTCTTGAATTAATGTGGAAATTATGACAAAAATGTAAAATTTCCCATATGACCAGTGTAGTATCTTGCCTGCCAGAAAGGCCATGGAATGTACAAAGTCACTCTTTTTGTAAACAATGGTTACATGGTCTATATCAGAGAAGATGGTCATGGGAAAAGCATACCTGAGCCTGCAGATGGAAACACCAGGATTGGCACATGTAGATGATGATATATCGAGGGTTGGTTATTCACAGCACACCAAGGGAGGGATATCACAGCAAGTGGGTAATGGGGTGGAGAGGTTGAAAGAGAGAAGATGCGTGAACTACATGTTCGTTAATGAATGGTATAGGGAGAGGTATGACACAATGTAAGCAGGGAATAAAGAAGTGTTTAAAATCTACATCTACTGAAGGACAGTGTTAGTGTGCAAGTCTGAGTGGAAGAGACAGTGTTAATTCACCAGGATCGATGTGTTCTAAACTGTTTTCTCTTTCTACTTGATGAGAGAAAGCTGGGGAACTTTTACCAGCACCCAGTCTTCATAATTCCCCCACACAGAAGCCACTTTAAAATTTGCATTTCAAAGGCAGGGAATGAAATGTCACACGAGGCAATCTACATGGCAACAAGTTCCAGGCAATCTCCAAAAAGACAAACATTCATACTTTTATCTTCATATAACACCGATGTGTGTTAAAGCACTGTATACTCAGTACTTTCCCCCGATTCCTGTGAAAAACATCCACAGGGGAAAGTACTGAGTATGCAGTGCTTAAGGGAATCGTACACGTTTGTTAATTGGAGCCTATTGTTTGTTTTAAACCTAAATAGTTGTAGATATACACCATTAAAATAACCTGTGAAAATTTCATTTCAAAAGGTGGTAGTTTTTTTGAGATATTGCCGAAAATCTGGAGCGGTTATGTCCACGCAGGAAGAATAATCTGCAATTGGAATACACAATCTGATAACATAACTGAAGTAACGCTTCTCAGATTCAAATGTTTTGGGGGATATAAAGTGATATATTTTTCCATAAACCGCAGTACATCGAAGTGAAAAGTTTCTCAAAATGCATTATACTATCCAAAGCTGCTGTACTTCATACCAAGTAAATTTGTATTGCCATTAATTATCAGAGTCATTACCAAACGTGTACAATGCCTTTAACACACATACCCGTGTATTGGTGAAAAAATATATACACATCTCTGATCTATTAAGTAAAATATTGTTAGAAAAATAACTCCTGTGCTACCGAAGTGACTTTTGCATGCAGTGCGGTTGGTTGCATCTTAGTTGCCTGTAAACAGTTGCCCTGTGTGACAAGGTCCCAAGGTGCATTTTGGTTTTGAATTATTTCACAAATTAAGTATTGAATACAGGTATGATAAAGTAGTCGAATTGTATTGAGTCTGACCTACACATACATATGGTAAAGACTTTTATTGACTTTTCAAGCAATTTAAAAATAACGTTGCCACATTTTTTCAGGGGGGGATGGAAGTCAGATTAAAGTAGGAAAATATAATGCAATGATTGAATAGTTAATATTTATTGAAATATGTTGGAAAGTAAAAGAGCACTAACAAGTTTGTCCTTATCTCTGATGCAGTATTTAACAGTACATCAGGAAACATTTCTTGTATCAACTTTTTTTTTCAAAAGTAACAAGTCAACACTTTTTCTGTATCAGAAACTGTCAGACACTTTCGGAGAAATGAAATGTTAAAGTTAGATTTCTCTTTAATTTGTTTGTTTGTTCAAAGCAAAGGTGAAAGAAGGAAGCAGAAGAGCAAGTTATGTCAGCAAATCAAACCAGCAATAAACAATCACAGCAAAAGAAAAATCAAGAGTTGAGAGGGCAAAAATGTTCCACAGTACAAACCTCTGCCTTGACGCCAGTAAAGAATTCAGGATCTGAGACAGGGTCGCTCAGATAGGAGCGGATGACATTGGATCTCAGTCCCTTAGGAGGCTCGTTGGTCATCTTCACACCGTTCTGCAACACTGCCACGGGGAAATGGGGTGATGGGTACGATGTTAACCACAGACGGAAGTCTGGATGTGTGGTCTCTGGATTCAATTCCTGTTCAGTGGTGGATCAGGGAGAGAAAAGATTGTCACATTGTCCTTAAATTTCAGTTCTTCAGAATCAGATGAAGCGATCAACGGAACGCAAGCCAAAACTCTATTCGGCTTTCTGTCAGCAGTACATCTGCTTTGTATACAAACAGCTCACATCACAACATGCTAGATTCACAAGTTTGCAAGCTTGGCACCAAATATTGGACGCATGCTCAAATGCCATCCTAACATGGTGGCAAGCTGTATAAAAAAAGCTTGCTACAAGACTAGACATTGAAGGCTGACATGCATATTTCTGTATATTTGCTGCCAGCTTGCCACAGAGCATTGCAAGCTTAATCTGCATGTTTGCCGCAAGCTTGCCACAAGCTTGCCACAAGCTTGCCACAAGCTTGCCACAAGCTTGCCACAAGCTTGCCACAAGCTTGCCACAAGCTTGCCACAAGCTTGCCACAAGCTTGCCACAAGCTTGCCACAAGCTAGCCACAAGCTTGCCACAAGCTTGCCACAAGCTAGCCACAAGCTTGCCACAAGCTTGCCACAAGCTTGCCACAAGCTTGCCACAAGCTAGCCACAAGCTTGCCACAAGCTTGCCACAAGCTTGCCACAAGCTTGCGGTATATATAGAACATGCAGATTAAGCTTGCAATGCTCTGTGGCAAGCTGGCAGCAATTACACTCATTTAAATTTTTGGAACTCTGCAAGAATAATAATAAAAGCTAGTCGACAAGCATAATACCAGCTTGCCAGTAAGTTTGCCGGTAAGCTTGCCGGTTACATGTAGCTTGGGAGAATGCAGAGTTCTTGCTGGTTTGTACTCCTGAACTAAACTTTCAAGATAAACAGGGGCTACACAACAGATACATTGATATTATTAGACATATCTTTAAAATACATTCTTGCCCATATCGGCAATCAGTGCAAATCGTAGAGAATATGTGTTGTTGGCACTGGCCTGGTGACCAGTCTATCTTTTTCTTCCATTCTGTGCATTTTAAAATGTGTAATGAGCTTTTGATCATTTTTATGTAAGGGCCGCAACATAAACTTTAATTATTATTATTAATTATTGCTATTATTATCATAATATTTTCCCTTCCACATACCTCACAGATCTTTTCCAATGTGGACATCCAAGAGACAGCTAAATGACAGTTCTGAAGGACCACCCAGGTACCTTCCTTGACTCCCTTCTCAATCAGACGCATTGCGATCGGCCCCTGGCCCTGGCCTAGAGACAATGAGCTCAGCTTGCTGCCTCCGAAACCCTAATACAAAGAAGACAATTATATTGATATGAACATTCATCTATATACAGATCATTATATACATTTATTTCAAAAGACGTGTTGTGGTTGAGCGTTCTAGTGCACTGGACTCAAGATCTGGTCCCACTTTCATAAAACAAGTTAGCACAACAACTTGCTAAGCACAGAAAACTCTTGCTTAAGAAAAATAGGTTACCAGCCAAAATACCATACAGTTACCATTGCTGTGACTGGTACCCCACTCATTTCTTGCTTAGCAAAGAAACATTGTATGCTAAACAGCTTTATGAAATTGGGCCAAGGTTGCTAAAGTCATCAGGGTGTGGGTTCAAATCTCGGTCATGACACTTGTGTCCTTGAGCAAGACACTTTACTATAATTGCTTCTCTTCACCCGGGGGTAAATGGGGACCTGTGAGGGCAGAGACAGTTCTTGTGATTGTTTAAGCTTGGTGCGCTACATGCTTGGCAGCACAGGCTGTATACTACCAAGGCAGCTGAGATGGTTTAAAGAATGAAATAATAAAAATGGCCCAATAACCATGGTAATATTGTTCAAAGCCTTGAGCGTCAAGATTGGTGAATATTACCGGGGCTAAATAAATGTTTATTATTATTAAAATGAAATGCACAAAAATCAAGAGATTGGACGAAAAACTTATGTTTTGGGCTAAATAGATAGAAGAGGAATAACAACATAAAAGTCCTTCCAGATGTTCCATGTATCACAATTACATAAATCAATGAAAATGAAACTCACATATGGCAAACTGTGTCTGGTATGTGAGTAAACCCTATATTGAATCAGTTTTGTTGGTGTATTCATTTCCATAATTTATATTTATGTACTGATACTGATGAAGAACAAATAATTTTGTTGTGTCAGTGCAAAAATGCCACATCTCCTAAAATAGCATTTACGTTACACGCGAGTTTCAAAGTGTCAAAATGTTGTATCTAGCTTGAAATAACCCGGATGTAAACACAAAACTAATAGGCACCGAGATACAACATTTTTACACCCAGCATTTTCTTGTACAGCGTTTTTGAACAAAAAGAGACCATGCATACATTAAACGGCAGGGAACAGGGAATGCACACAACACTATGGGTGATACGTTTCTCTTGTTGAAGTTCAACTACTTCAGGAGGACTCTGGTTTTACTTGACTGTGTTTATGTTTGTTTTCGCCATGGTTGTGACAAATACTGAAGAAATTGAACGGCATGCAGAAGGACAGCAGAGAAAGAAAACAAATTGGGATGAAATCTTGGAACGAAGGAAGAATGATTGCAAAAGACAAGGACGTAGGACAGGCAGACGTTAACCCTCCTACAGACCCCTTGCACAACGCGTAACGCACCTACACGCGCCCATCCTGTCCGCCATTTTGGGAGTCAATTTGGGAGTCAAAATGTGCACAAAGGATTTGACTCCCAAAAGGCGGAGGTGTGTTGTGCGTTCTGCAAGGGGTCTACAAGCAAAATTTGAAACTTTGCATGGTGGGAATACAACCAAGTGGGGGTTGCAGAGACACCATGTACAGAAACTCTCTATGACTTGTGGTGGTTCTGAATAACCACCGGTTCTTTTCAGCACCACCTCAACTCATAGAGAGAGTTTTATGTACAAGCCGTCTCCAAAACTCTCATTAAAAACTCCTACATGTGCCACAGACTGCCACAAAGTACCATACATTCTAGGCTACTGAGCATTGGGTACATAGGTTTCTCCACAGTCTCCTGTGGAAGTTTGTGGCAAGAGCCAGTCGGGCAAGACAGCACACCAATAGTAATAGGATTAAAGAATAACAGAGATTTCTATATTACCTGATCGTCTGCAAACTTGAGGAGAGCAGCTGTGGGGTCACTGCCTGGAGACAGGACGAAGATGAGCGGAGCACAGCAATGACTGTCATTAAATGCCTTTCCCAGATCAAACGGTGGAGGTTCAATGAACTTCCGATGTAGCTTTGCTGTGACAAAGGCTTGAATGGCTGGTACAATCTAAATAATTGAGTGGATGGTTGGAAAGAAATCGTTAAGCAAGATTGATTTTTTATATATCATGTCTTAAACAGAAGACAATTATTCAATGTTGAATTCCTTGGTGCACAGGTGGTTTTATTAACTGAGTGCAAAAAAATCTCCGTCTTACAACATAATCTGAAAAATTTCCCCGAGTTTATATTCACCTTTTACCGTAACAGAGCTGCCTTTAAAAGCACAAAATGTAGCTAAGCATAACAAAATTACGCTTACCAGAATAAGGTTACCAGCCAAACTACCATGTGACCAGTACAATTTGTGACTGGTATCCTGCTCATTTCTGCTTAGCAGAAAATTGTTAAGCAATATTTTCTGCTTAAGCAACTCTACTGAATTGACTCAAACTTACAGGTTGACAAAATTAGGTATCACCTTAATGTTTCTGCCCCATAAAACCACTTTTAAGAGACTGAGTTCAGTCGACCAATTTCCACAAAAACATAAACACCATGTTTTTTTCCCTGCTCAAAAAAGATCTTTAACACTAATGTTTACATGAGCATGTACTATAATATAACTATAATATAAGTCATTTCTAAATCTATAAATATAAACAAAAAATTTCAGATTAGAACAGCAATTTCATTACATCAATTCATGCAAATTTGATTTAATAGGCTGGATTATTCTTGTTCTTCTCCAGATCTTCTTGGTTGGTACTGATTATTCCTAAAACAGTCTACGTGATAAAACAATATAATAAATCTGCACACAAATGGGTTACTTATGAATGGGTTACTTATTAACCACAGTAATGTAGAAAAGAAAACAACAACAACAAAAAAAGAATACAAGTATTAGTCTTTGCAATGGAACATACATCAAAAATAATTTGTGCACCACTTGGTTGGAAATAACCAACACAGTCTTGTAGAAAGAAATAAAATAACAAAATGAAATGTAGGTCAGGAAAACAAATTGCAGTCTGTGCAATGCAACACACGTTGCAATTAATCTCTGTACCAATTGGTTATACATTATATACTATCTTGAATTACCCAACACAGTATTGCAGAAAGCAATCTCAATAATGAAATAAACTGGTTGAAGTTGGAAAGAACAAAAGGTCAATTGCACGCAAAATTGTAAAATCAGACGCGAGTAAACAACCTCAACATACATAGCAATCAGTACAGTACAAAGATACACAAAGCATATGACAATATGACCGTGGCAACCACTCAAAATCAGTTATGTTAAAGTTTTATAGCAAGCATTGAAACATAGAATCGAAAAATATATAATAAACATATGTTCCCCGTATCGCTAACCCTCCCAAATCCTTGTATCCTCTTTGCTGAAATCTGGATTCAGAAGGACTGAGGGCTGTATGCCCGAATAAAAATTGCTTGTCACTGGCGCAGGCATACCAATCTTATTTTTATTTAACTCCAAAAATGTTGGTGTGAAGTGACATTGGAGAGGGGGGTATTGGAGGATTGAGGTCACCTGTGGGCAAGGGGGCCTGTAGGGAGTCAGTTTTTTGTTATGATGAAAGAAGATTTGATTTTCAGGATAAGCAAACAACAGCTGAATACCAGTAACAAGCAATATGCAACACATGGAAATTTGGTTGGTAATCCTGTTTTTATCAAGGAAGAAATTTCATGCTAAGCAAATTGTTGTGCTTAGCAGCTCTATGAAATTGGGCCCAAATCATTTGTGTAGAAACAAGATTCATATAATACAGTGTTTAAATAAAGAAAAACATAAAGGCAAACATCTATTCACATTGACAACTTTATATATAAAAAATTGAAGAAATAATAGCAAACATTAAAATTGTTTCAATACATAAAGACAAATTAAAAAAATAATGAAATAAGCGAGACGAATGGAGGAGACAACCTGTCACATTAACTCTATACAAACAAGTTCAAATTAAGCATAACCAATTATGAAACTTATCAACACAATCTAATTATGTAGAAACTAATCTCATGACAGTGAATGGAGTCAGTTGACTGCCATACATTGATGACACAGTTCCAGTTAATTTGCAAAAAGAAGAAAGAAAGCGACAGACATTCAAGATTGTGTGGTAGGACAAATTGTTCCCTTGAGTGTAGTACAGTCGGTCAATTCCTGACATTTGCTTCAACTTGATTACAGGCAACAATATCAAGGCACTGATATGTAAATTGTTATGGCTGCGTGAGTGCAGATAGATAAATCATGGTGGAATTGGAGCATTAAGGTAACAATTGACGCAAATAGGTAAATTGACACAAATGGCAGACAAATATACGCACTACTAATGGAAATATGCCCACACAATGTAAATGTACCTTATCTGAGCGGAGACATCTCAAGGTAAGAAGTTTCTGAAACATTCCAAGACTCTCGTCCCACTCTCCTGGCAAAGGCATCTGCTGAGGGGTCTGTACATACCAGATAAAAGAGAGCAAGATTAACTCTTTCACCCGCTGACCGGTCGCTAGTGACCAGTATAAATCCCTTTAGAAAAATAGTTGTGAAACGAAAAACAAAGATCGCACGGCTACACAGTTTTCAGAATGGGAAAGAGGTCTCTTGGGGGTGCTATTGAGACCTGTTTTGGGGGGTCGCCATTTGCATAAAATGAGTAAACAATTAATGTGTCCATATGAGGAATCTATCACTAAAATAAATGGTGCATGAAAGGGTTAAAGCTTTGAAACTCTCATTTAAAACCTTCAGTGAACAGTCTGTAAATGCAGGACAAGATAATCTGAGATCTTTCAATTTGGGGTTCAAAATATTTATGACTTCAAAAAAGTACAGAGAAACAACCAGCACTAAAATTAAAAAAACAAATATCGGCAGAGGTGAGTACAATTACATCCACTGACTGCCTTTAATCTAGACAAGATAAAGACCGGGGAACCAGACTAAGGTAGTGACTTACTGGACTATCATATAAAGCTTTCCATCCCTCTTTCTGAGCTGGAAACTTCTTCCTGATCCCCGTGAACCTCGGCATGTCATCCAAGCGGCAAATCTCGTCCCAGGCCATCGGAGGCATCCAGGAGGTTGGGTTAGAGTGAGGATTGTCCAGACCGATACCTCCGGTCAGGAGGAACCGCCACTCGTCTTCGTCTACCTCCTTGGCGTGCTTCAGGAGGTTGGTGCACAGCAGGAAGGAGAAGAGGAGCTGCACAAGAAAATAAGTTTTGCACACACAAAAAAACAGTGAGAAAACTCTAAAAAAATACTTAAAGGTATTACACAGGATTGGTAGAGCTGACAAAATAGTTGCAGACAGTGTTCTTACATGAAATAACAAACCTGTGAAAATTTGGGCTTTATCCTTTGTGTGAGTCGGGAGAAAAATAGTGAAAAACCATGCACAATTTTCAGCATGTAACACATTGTCCTTAATTTTGGTTGTAACAACCGAAATCAGCTCTTGCGTTTGTTTAGGTTTTTCAGATACAGTTTTCTCGAACATGATTTCATTTCAGAGGGAAATATTTCACAGACCTTTTTTTCTTCTAAATATGACTTCATAATCAGTAAGCTTTCAGACTAAAAATAAACAACAATGTTTTTTTTAATCCTTACCAATCCTGTACGATACCTTAACTCTACAATGAATAAGCCCATCTTGGCGATTATCAAATCTAGAAACTAAGAAAATATTTTCTTTTGAAGATGATCAGAAAATACTGATGGAGAAGTGTTTCACCGACAGTTCTTTCTAGAATCACCACAACTTATTAAGAGAGATCTTTCCACCCTGTTACCACAAAATAAGTTACTAGCCTTTATGCTGATAATCAAAACTATTTTTATTTAAGAAAAAAAATCAGTGTTTTGATGAAGGTCTAAATGAAAACTTATTGTATGCACCTTGTCTTTTTCAAAGAGTGATCGACAGACGTTGCAGTAGAGGGAGTAGGTGAAGAACTCCTTCAAATTGAAGAGACGCTTCTCAAGATCACCAGACTTCTCAGAATTCTCGATGGCGTTGATAAAAAGATTCACAAACCTGGGTTGGGTTAAAGAAATTACCAAAGAATTTTTGTGAGTGAGAACACATAAAACATCTTGTCAATGTGAAAGTAATCTAATTTTAACAAGCAGCAACATCACTGAACGGGAACAAGCGGTCACAAAGCTTGTTTTTTATTGGTTGGCCACCAATGCAATGTGTAAAGAAAATTGTTTAGGGTTACATAAGTTACTTTCATATTACACTTGTCATTTGTTCAACCAGTGCAGCATTTCACAGCAGTTTGGGTGCTGTGCTACAGGAGGGTTTGACCTCCTCTGGTTGCAACCCCCATTTTTGTACTAATTTTAGTTTTGTAACTTTATTTATTAACTTGTAACCAATATTGTTGTACTTTTGTTGTTATACAAATCAAAATAAAACAAACAAACTAAACAAACAAACCTACAAGTCTTAACCCACTGAAAACATTCTCACATAAAAACAACATTTGTTCAACATTTCAGGCTGCAGTTTAGTTTTGCTCTGCAGAAAGCTACAAAGTACTACAGTCTGCCTTTAAGGAGAAAAATAGAGCTTCAAAGCAGCACTACACAATTTGGCCATGGTTTGTCAGAGTGGACAAGGCCATTTATAAATGCTTTGGGTGTACTTCTGAGTGCATACGACTGCTATGGTTTTTAAGGTTAAAAAGGAAGGAAAATATGTTGTTCTTTTGGAAAAATAAGCTAATTTAAATCTTTTAATTCCACTCCTTCAAAAAAATGTTACCCTTGCAAATTGATCAGACTGACTAAAGTATTGCAAAAAATAGTTAATGGCCTGACGTTTCAACCCTAGCAGAGTCTTTCTCGAAGGCTAAATGACAAGACAACACACATGAACAGGTATATAAGTGTAACAAAAGCAGTCAAGTGGAAATACATGAATAGAGGCAGAGAGCAAACAGACAAGGCAAGAGGTAAACAATGAATAGGGAGACAGAGGGGGGGGTTGGAGGGAGGGGGTTGGTCTGACCGCAAGAAGTTGGAAACACAAAGGACAAGAAAAAAGGTGGGAAGAGGGAGAACAAGTAATTAATTAGTAACTGGGGCAGGCTAAAGTATTAAGACATTTCTTGTTTTGAGTAAAACTCTCAACACTTCTCCCCTCACCCCAATATACGAGAATCAAATCTCAATGACTCATGTGTGCTTCCATACACTCAAACTTAAAGGCACTGTACACTTTTGGTAATTACTCAATATATATATTATCATAAAAACTGACATGGTAACGAGCAACAGAGAACTGTTGATAGTATAAAACATTGTAGGAAAGGACTCCCTCTGAAGTAACGTAGTTTTTGAGAAAGAGGTAATTTCTCACTAAAATAATAAAAACTTCTTGCAAGAAGTTTTTATTCCTATCTGAAAGCACACAAATTTGTACAACAAGGGTGTTTTTTCTTTCATCATTTTCTTGCAACTTCAATGACCAATTGAGCCCAAATTTTCACAGGCTTGTTTTTTTTATGCATATGTTGGGATACACCAAGTGAGAACACTGGTCTTTGACAATTACCAAACGTGTTCAATGCCTTTAACAGTGAGACCACCAAACCTCCACTTACCATGTGAGAGAGTACTGGTACATGGGCTCAATGTTGGCCAGATCAGCGATGGTGAAGAACAAGATGCTGGAGTGGATGGCGATGGGTTTGTACCCCATTCTGGTCTTGTCAATCTTCATCTCCGTATCCTCAGCGATGGCTTGCTTCTCCTCGATCTCATTGGCAAGCACCTTGGAGGAGGAGAGCACCTTGATGGCCGTCTCATCTTCAAGGATGTTCCCCTCGGATGAAGAGAGCACCTCCAGGATTTTATCTTCAATCTCTTTCAGTTGTCTAAATAAAGAGGGAAAGTTTGAGCAGTATTTAGACCATACTCATAACTTTACATCTAACTTTTTTTCTATAGTTACTGTTTTGAAAACTTTATTTGAGCTATAAACAATAAATATTCATAAACTTTTTCATACAATGACGTATGGGTTAAAAATCACAACATTTAGCAAATCAGTTTTTGTACAAATTATTGATATTTTCATTATCTTTAACATTTTTACCAAGTTTCAGGACTTAATACATAATAGTTTTGTAATTACACTAATTAGCATGACCGACATATCATTATATACGTCTAATGTTACTGTTTTGAAAACTTTATTTGAGCTCTTTTAATATAATGATAATAACAATAAATATTCATAAACTTTTCCATACAATTCGTCGGTCATGCCATGAACTGACGTATGGTGCACCACAGCCAAAACTCAATGTTTTGACAAAATCACAGTTGAAATTAAACTATTTTTCAAACTGCTGTTTTGGAGACTGATTACTGTTTTTTAACAAAAATTGTAATACCAAAATAAAGCTGACTTCTTCATTAGTGTAGAACTGTCAATGTGTCTTCAATCTTGGAACTGTTTTGATGGGTTATTAATTCCTAAACGCATACATCATTTTGTGAAAACGAAAAAAAACCGAGACCTGCACGTAGAGCGCTGTGTACAAAACATTGCATACGTTGCTTCGTGAAAACGCTAAACTTCAATAGGTCAACAGATACACCACTTCGTGAAAATGCAGAAGTCGTACTACGCGAGTTTGGCACCATACCTATGTGTCTCAATGGATAAAGTGGCATATCGTAATATGTCACTTCAAGGAAACACAGAATGGAAAACTAGTGATATGTCGGTCATGCTAATAAGTGTAATTATCAAACTATTACGTATTAGGTCCTTAAACTTGTTGAAAATGTTATAGATAATGAATATATCAATAATTTGTACACAAAACTGATTTGCAAAATTTTGTGATTTTTAACCCAGTTCATGGTGTGATCCACAAATTTTATAATAAAAAATGCACAAATACACCATCTAATCATGAAGGAAATAGAGTAAAAAGATAAAGTGATTCTAAACAATGATGAGAAATGGCACAAGTAGTCTCTTGACCTCCAGTGATTTATCAATATGACAAACATAATCAATCTGACATCAAAAAGCGTAACACCATACTTTAATGGCAAGAACTTGAAATGACAAAGAATTTGATGCATACATTTGCTTAAGTGACTGATGATGCATGGCAGTTGACAAATATCAAAGAAACATCTAGCTACCAGGCAAGCTCGGTGGTCTAGAGGCAAGACATCTGCCCTGGAATGGCAAAGGTTGTGGGTTCGGATCCTACCTGAGTAATATGCCTGTGAGTTTTTTCCCCACAGGACTCAGGAAAGTACCAAGTATACAGTGCTTACCACACATCGGTGTAAAAACTCAAAATATAAACATCAAAGATTTGCATGCGTATTTTTTAGTGGCTTATTTGTTGCTGCCATATTGTTGATGATATTCACATGTGCAATAACACTGCCTTCTATAGAGCCATTGCAAATGATGTTGCATTCTGCTGCATCAACATGTTAAGCCCGGTTCAGACAGAAATTGTGAAAGCGAGGCAATTTCCCTGCATCACAATCGGAAACAGTGCATACAAGATTGTTTGCACGAAGTAATTTCCTTCGCATTCGCTTTCACGTGAAGTATGTACCAGGCTTTAGTCAGAACAGTCTGCATGCATTTTAGTCATTGCCCTCGAAAAGGCTGTCCAGATATCAAAAGACGAACCGTTTATTATCAGCACTCTGAACAATGAGGGCGTTCTTCTCTTCCTCAAGTTCTGGCCTCTCTCTGGCGACCACAATACCCAGCAGCTGATCCTCCAGACCCTCCGGAGTGATCATGAAATTCAGTAAAGTCACCTGCACATTTGAAAATGAGAAAAAAAGGGAACTCAGAATTATAAAGTACAAACTGATTCTCTGATGGACGGAAGAATCATTTTGAATTAGGGAGATAATGTGTAGTTATTATTCCGATTTTCAAACCAACTACACCCTCAAAGCACCCTGCAACTGATTTATCCCTACGTAAGATTTGAAACTTTGCATGGTGGGAATAGACCCCTTGCATATGACGTCACACTCTCAAAAAGCGCCATCCCTGAGGCCAAAGAAGGCAGATCATTGGACGATAGCTGTTCTTTGTGCGTAAAAACTTGCGCGTGACCTCAGCGTAACTGTAGCATTTCGCGCTATGCAAGGGGGATCTATTGGATTCTATAGTTACACAACGTGGAACGCACCTCCGACAATGGGCGTCTATTTTTTCCATCATTTTGGGAGTCAACTCTTTTGTACATGTTTGTACACGATTTTGACACCCAAAATGACTCCCGGGATAGGGGCGTGTGAGTGCGCTGCGCGTTGTGCAAGGGGTCTATACAATCAAGTGAGGTTTGCAGCTAGACACCATGTATAGTCCATGAGTTGTGCTGGTTCTGATCGGTTACCGGTGGTTTAACAACTCTTGACTTGTACATTGTGTCTCCGCAAACCTCACTAGATTAACTTAATAACCCTCATTATCGGGCAAGTATTTTTAGGTTTTGTGACTTCTTTTTAGTGTTGTTTCATAAAAACGTCTGTTCATTCATGTATTGAAGAACACGTCCGTTTTGTCTTTAAGAAAACAACCTACTAAGATCGCATGGAAAGCTATGAATGACAAGGCAACACTGTATCTCAAGGAACTTCTCTCACCTTATACTCCAAGTCGCAATCTTTAATATACAAACAAACTTCTTCTAACTGTCCCTAAAACAACCACACCCTATGGAGATCGTCCCTTTCAGTATCCGCTCCTCAAACTCTGGAACTCTTTACCATTAAATACCCGAGCTACAGAATCTCTAAACATTTTGAAAAACATGCTTAAAACACATTTGTTTGGCATTGCTTATGACTGACTCTATATATTGTGTTTATCCACTTGTTTTTTGTTAGTGTGCAAATCTCTCTTTATTGTGGTCTTAATTACATCCCCTGTATACTTTGATAATCTAAGTATCTTGAAATGTAAGCTTTTCTTACATATCCTTTTTTTCCAGCGCATTGGAATATGTTTGGTCATAGAAGATCTCTATGGCGCTTTACAAATTTGGTATTATTATTATTTCAAAGCCCAAGGCCATTACTGCAATTCTGTAGTTTAGCAACAGGGCCCAAAAGCATGTAAGCACAACAACTTGCTAAGCAAAGAAAACTCTTGCTTAAGAAAAATAGGTTACCAGCCAAAATACCATACAGTTACCATCCCTGTGACTGGTACCCCACTCATTTCTTGCTTAGCAAAGAAACTTGCTGAGCAGAATTTTATGCTAAACAGCTTTACGAAATTGGGCCCAGGTCTTTCATGTATAAGTAATTTGCAACATGTAATTATTTATTCATAAAAATAACTTAACATAGAACAAGCAGACTAAAGGCACCATGATACACATGGCTGAACCGCTTACCTTGACAGCTGTTTCTGGGAGGTAGTGAGGATTACGGAGCTTAGTAGTAATGTAGAAACGGAAATCGTGGGAATACTCGATGGTACTGTCACCAAGACGAATACAGATGGCTCCACCCTGTTTGAAGGTTTGCTTGAGAAGGAGGGGCTCCAGGAGGGGGTCCAACTCCTCACCAATGTTCTCAAGAAGCACCTGGAGGTTACAAGAGATTGTTATTATTATCTGACAACTCAACAAATCAGATTAGATAAGTGTGTCAAAAATAGAAAAGAGTTTAAGAGTTAAGAAAACATGAACCCATTACTTCAGCTATGCTATCTCCCCATTGGCTTCCTATACACCAATCCCGGCGCGCAAGTGCTGGGCACCGCGCGCGCCATGCTGCGGTGTACATGTGCCTAATTTTGTGCACAAAGACACGAGAAAATCCTTTCCCTTTTCTCTTTTTATGGGAATTGAATGTCTTCCTCGACAATCTATGAAATTTCCCTGACATGGCTGCATGATATTACGATGTACTACATTCTTGACAATTTTTTTAAAAATTAAGCAGAAAGTAAAATACTGAAATTCTGACAAAATACCTTGCCGATGCAACGCATTAAACTATGTGACTATGCAGTTTCCGCGTCTATGACCCTTAAACTCACCTAAGACATGCACCGTTTTCAGGATGATTCGGTTTCTATTTAGTTGCAAATATTTGTGGTCAGTGATCTACAGTGGTATATCATGATGTCCTGTCAAGGAAATTGTGTAAGTCGTGAGGAAAACATGTGATTTCCATAGAGAGTGAAAAGGAACATGATTTTCTCGTGTCTTTGTGCATAATCTAGGCACTGACGACACCGCAGCAGTGGTGCCCGGTGCCCAACACTTGCGCGCCTGGATTGGTGTATTCATGCTCCCATTATCTTTAAGATTCTCCTCCTAACCATTCAAGTGGTCCATTTTACTTGAGTGAAAAACATGTTTTTAGAAAAAAAACAGGAAAGTATCAAAGTCTACGAAAGGATCGAATGGGCACGACTGAAAATAATAGAACGCTGTAATTCCAAAGTTTGGTACAACTGACTTACATAAACACTAACATTGATTCATTCCTTGTCATCAAACTCATAAAATACATGAAATTGAAACCCTCTCTATAAAGAAAACCCAGATCGAAACAAATATGAGTATTAAAAAATCATTTATACAACTATATATTACCTGTGAACAACATAAGTGCAAATAGAGCATTACACCTCAAGAACAGATGCTTTGCTGACAATAAACAAACACACACAGCCGAGGCAGCATGAGGCGATGGTAGACAAACAAACAAACACAACTGTGACAAGTTTTATGTTGGATGTAACCTCAATCTACTTCAAAAACTAGTTCTTGTATAGCGCATTTTACAATAATTTTAGTGCCCTGTTCATTGGGCCAATAACATTCCTGCAATCTTTTTCAGCTCCCTGGGGAGTTTACAGCCTCGAGCTGCCAGGGCGCTCCAAAGACTTTTCAAACACAATATCAACCTCTACCCTCGCAGGTACCCATTTATACCCCTGGGTGAAGAGGAGCAATTGTAGTGAAGTATATTGCTCAAGGATACAAGTGTCATGACCAGGATTCGAACCCACACCCTGATGACTCACCATCGGAACTTGAATTCGATGCTCTGAACCACTCGGCCACATGACAGCCTACTAATGCATCATTATTGACATTAATTCTGACTTTCTGTTTCTTTCTAATTTCCTTAATGGGTTTGGATCAACCTTGGTAAACACTTCGAATGCTCACATAGAAAGTAACATTACAAATAAATGTTAGTTCCCTATTCCCAGTTCACTATCAAGCTGGCAAGTCAATGCACATTTGAGCTGGTCGAATGCTGGAGCTTTTTGCTATTTCCCACTCAAAAGCTGGCATATGTCCATGTAAAATTTAACCTGTATTCCCTTATGATAATAAACCGCAGTTCTTATAAAGTACTTTATCACACCCGATGGGCATCTGAAAGCGCTCATTATTTTTTCCTACAAGGTATGCGGAGCTATGTTTGAAATATAACACCCATTTATTTACATAGCACCATGGTGCAATCTGAGCCAATCATACCAGAAAACAACGGGGCAAACGTTAAGAAAACTTAACGGTAAGTGTACTGGGTTCTTTTAGGTGCATTACACAATACATGGGACCTTCGGCTTTACATCCCATCTGAAGGACGAAGCAATAATAGTCAAGTGCCTTGTCTAAGGACATAAGTGTCAAGACAGGACTCGAACCCACACTCTGCTGATCAGAAACACCAGAGCTTGAGTCCAGTGCGCTTGATCGATCGGCCACAACACGCCACCATAACAATATAACCATAACTTAATATTTTAAATGAGATATCCAATGTCTCATAAAGGCAAGTTCAGAATTGACAGTTACTTACTTTAATCCTAAAGAAAAACTACTAGTCAATGCATTTGTTATAGGTTTCTTATAACCACTGGTGACAAACTGTGCATGGTTTACGGTGGAAGTACGTGACACTTACACTTTGGATTGCTGTACCTTTACGCATGAATAAGTAACCAGCTCCCTGATCATTATTGCGGCACACTCCCTGGTCATGCCCTGGAAATCTGTGCCGCAAGTCCGCCAGCTCAAGCTTTCCTGAGACAGTGTTAAGCTTGATAGAGGCTTGACAGATTAGACCAGACCGTGCTTCACTTCACGAAGAGCAAATATTGATCATAATAGGTGTATCAATCTTGATTGCTTTGCCAAGTGTGATGTCGTTATAAAAAGCACTTTGTCAATATTGACAACTCATCTTAAAGATGAATCTTAGTGCTTTGTGAAAACTTAGCCCTGAGCATGACAGAGGGAAAGTGCATCGTTTATGATAGCTCACTCGATGCTAAATGTTTAGCAACAGTGAACTTGAAAGAGGGTTATTTATTCAGATGTCAAGGTATGGCAATAGTGAACCAGGAATAATGAGCTACATTTCACTTTACTGTATGTAAAAAAGCCCATTGTTTACCAACTTCATTGTTGTCATTTATATTAATATAACTAAACAACAACAATTAAATACATCAAGGTTTTGTATGAAAAATTATTTTTTTGAACACAGAGCACTATAGCTACCAATGTACCGAAAACTACAAATAAACTTATGTAGGTTTTGAGGCATTGCATGGTGGGGTATCGATGTATATTCTGTTTGCGGTAACACCATGTGTATATATCTACTTTGCTGTTTAGATGTTGTTCTTTGAGAACTTGTCTTGCTATTTATTCTACTGCCTTGGAGTAAATTTCGGAATTTGGGAGAATAGGCCTACTCAGTTCTTAAAAGAACTGTCCTGCTTATTTATTTCTACCTGGAAAGTAGGAAATCGGCCGGGACTACTACTTTCGCTTAGTGGATTGAGGGGACTTCTTGTTATTAACTTTACTGCCGCGGAGTGAGTTCTTTTAGTGGACCGACAGGACTTCTCGTTATTAACCTCACTGCCGCCGGAGTGAGTTCTTAATTAGTCTCAACGTTTCGACTAGCCTGCTCTAGTCATCATCAGGAAACTTTTGAAAACAAAAATTTTCCAGCCATATGCCACGATAGAGAAAAAGTCAGAAAAAATGTGCCTTCCTCAATCTGCACTTTTTGGGGGGATTATTTGAACCTTTTTCCCAAGGTTGATGGCCATGAGTTGTTTTATTCTTCAAACTTACCGGTGTTCCAAACTGGATACAGTTCTCCAGGGTGCGTACAAAGTCCCCGTCTGTTAACTTGATGACATGAAGGTTGTTTGCCTTCTCCATGTTCTTCACCCACTTGTTAGCCTGACCCTGAGGGTCAATCATCAATGGCCAGCGACGAGCATTGCTGGGATGTACAAGAAAGGAAAAATATAGGTTGTTATAATACAGGGGTGAGAATGTATGATGGTGAAAAAAACCTGAACAGTTGATTAAAAGTTCCCTCTTGGAGTGAACATCATCATCATCGTGGTGATGCCCCTGTGTGTGCAGTCAAGTTCAAAGCCGACTTCCCAAACTTTAACTTGGACACAACTTGAACAAAGGCCATTTTATGGTCACATGCTGTTGTAGCCAATACAAACACATTATAAATAGGGCCGATTTAATCAGCCCTGCCAATACAGTCCAAAATTTACAAATCTCAACTACAATAAGTCGTTGGCTCATTAACTAAGTACGGTCATTAGTTGCAATTTCATACTCGTAATGATCAAAATGTAACCAAATGAAAAATGCGTATAAATTTGAGAAAATTAAATTAATCAAAATCAACAAATAAAAGTTTTACTTAGAAAATGAATGTTTCTTTTTGCCAAACAAATACTCTGAAGACCACTCTTGATCAATAAACCCCATTCACCAGCAACTCCAAAATATGTAAAAGCAATTTTATGGAATCCATACAAATTGCACTAATGACCTTATATAGTGCTGAGCAGAGGAAATGGTCTATCTTAGAAAAATTTAACTCAATGACACTTTCTGACCACAAATAATTTGTTTCCTTTACTTAAACAAAAAGTGCTTTGTCTGTTCGCTCGTGCATGTGGTCGAAATTTTACTCAGGGATTGGGGCGTAAAATGGGCAGACTATTAGAAAGCCAGTCTACTGTGTCATCATCCACAGCAGGTACTCTCTCTGTAATATAAATTATGCACAGAGCAATTATTATGATGGTTACAATCACATATTTATTAGAAGTGGCAAATTGACGAAAATGGTTGTTCTAAAACGATCCTTAATGGAACTTTTATTGCAGAGTTTACCATTCAAGGTGAAGTTTTAAATGATGGCCTTTGACAACCTCGAATTGGTTTTCTTTCATATAACCAACTACTTTAAAGGCATCGTACATGTTTGGAAATTGTCAATGACCAGTGTTCTCACTTGGTGTATCCCAACATATGCATAAAATAACAAGCCTGTGAAAATTTGGGCTCAATTGGTCATCGAAGTTGCAAGAAAATGATGAAAGAAAAAACACCCTTGTTGTACAAATTTGTGTGCTTCCAGATAGGAATAAAAACTTCTTGCAAGAAGTTTTTATTATTCTAGTGAGAAATTACCTTTCTCAAAAACTACGTTACTTCAGAGGGAGTCGTTTCCTATAATGTTTTATACTATCTACAGCTCTCCGTTGCTTGTTACCAAGTAAGTTTTTATGCTAATATTTGTTTTGAGTCATTACCAAACGTGTACGATACCTTTAAAGGAAGAATCATTGTTTGGTTTTAGTCAACGTAATGCTGATTTATAGACAAAATTATCGAAAAAGATGCTTTAAAGTCACCTGTGAAAGTTTCAGCTAAATACAGTACCTATACTTATTGAGAGAGAAGCAAAAAACTGTCACGATATTTTCATAAAGAACGTCAAATCCATCCACATTTAGCGAGGTCCCAGCGAGGTACCAACCGCATCATTGGCCGTATTGAGGGCAGCATTCAAACAGAAAAGGTCTGTCTGACAGTTTAAAATCATCACCATTTGCTCTGGTTTTTCTCGGCAGTCACAAACACACAAATGTAAACAGGTCGGTGGAACGATATTTCGTATAAAATCCTACTCCATAAATCCACTTACCAATGATGTAATTTTTCCTTTAAAGGGTCCCTATTCATTTGGTAATGACAAAGTAATGGCAATAAAAACTTACTTGGTAAGAAGTACCGCAGCTTTGGATAGTATAATGCATTTTGAGAAACTTTTCACTTCGAAGGACTGGAAAAATATATCCACTCTTTATCCAAACAAAAATTGAATCTGAGAAGTGTTAACTGCAGTAACGTTTCTCAGATTGTGTATTCCAATTGCAGATTATTCTTCCTGCGTGGATATAACGCTCCAGTTTTTCGGCAATATCTCAAAAACGCTACCACCTTTTAAAATGAAATTTTCACAGGTTAGTTTTAGGGTATATATCTACAACAATATAAGCTTTAAACAAACAGTGGGTTCCAATTACCAAACGTATACAATCCCTTTAAGGTTGTTTATTTGTTTATTGATAGTTGTATACTTTTCAATAAGAAAGACCCACCTGATAATGATACCGTTTTCCACTGAGAAGCTATCCGTGGGTAAACCAGCAATGTTCCACTGTCGGATCTGCACCTGATCACCAAGGGTGGAGCTTAGGGAGAACTCTGGTGAGCACGGGATCCCCATCTTTATCACCTCATCAAACCATTCCTTTAATTGATCCTGTAAAAAACAATAGTTTGATGTCGGAATAATTTACATAGGTCAAAAATAACACTGAAATGAGTTACATTTGAATAATTTAAATGAGAGTGAATTGATGTAGGAACAGACTGAGGCTCAACCTGTTCGATAACTTTGAAACGACGCAGAGTTTGCCCTTAACTTTTTCAGTGACAAGTAAGCCTGTGACTCGTGCCAAAACATTATGCCGCACGTAAACATTTTTATATAATAATAATGATAATAATAATATCACAGAGACTTTTTTTCACATGTGTGCAAAACTGTTTACAACGGCCGGCCGGGGCATGGCTTGTTTACAATGATACTTCCGGGCTTCCACATGGGTATCCAGGTACCCGACCGGTATTCACCTCGGGTACCCGACCGGTATGCACCTCGGGTACCCGACCGGTATTCACCCCGGGTACCCGACCGGTATTCACCTCGGTACCCGACCGGTATGCACCTCGGGTATCCAGGTCTAAAATTACCTGTGGATGAACAGCGCTATAGTGACAAGCCAGCAGGACCAGTTAGCTTGTCTTTTCATTGGTATGCCATAACCTGAACAACACTCAAAAGAATAAAGTTGGCTTCCACCTTTATGGAATATAACTCAATGATTAGGGGGGCCTAGTACATCTTCTTTTATAATGACAAGATATAATGACAACTCATACAATGAAACAATTATGGAAATTTAATGCTAAATTCAGCAATTTAATGACCTCAACATACCCATTTTATAGACCTTGTGACCTTTGTTTACAATAAGTGTGACCTTGTACATTCTTGGGCCTTTCTGGCAGGCAAGATACTGCACTAGTCATATGGGAAAGTTTACATTTTGTGTCATAATTTCCACATAAATCCAAGAGTTATAAAAGTAACAGCTGAACAAGTTTTGAGATGTGCCCACTTTCATTATATCAAAAGTTGAAAAAAATTAGACAGTGCAGTGCAATCTCCATAAAATTAAGTTTTTATGGTTTCTTCCCATTGAGCTGTGTACAAATCGTGCCTGCAGGAAGTCAAGGCTTGGTGGCTCTTTTGTAAACATGTGATGTCACAGGTCACATCGTCTATTGAACGATCTGGTATATTGAGGTTAAAGTTATCGACCTGAAAATAAACCGTGAAAAAGGTAAAAAATTAACACCAATCGTGTTAAAGAAAAAGGCAGCATGAATATGCCCATTACAATGATACCCTTCCATGGCAACTGTTGCCATGGAGCTATAAAAAGTAGCTCCATGCTGTTGCTAGCTCCTTTGAGATCATTAGGCACATGACTGACAGGTTTTAGGCAGTCTTTCTAGGCGCACGACATAAATCACTAAAACACACAGAGTGGTTCCACTCTGTTATGATTGATGCAGAAAATACAAATCATGCAATAAAATTCCAATTTGGGAAGTTTGTTTATTCTATCCACTATGCAAGCAAAGTGGAGGGGGGGGGGGAGCCAGGATATTATGTTCAATGCATATAGATTTCTTGGATCTAAAAATAAATTATTTTTCAGTTCTGCTTAAAATAGGACTTGAACACAATTTTTTCACACTAAATTGGCTGTTGAATATTATTTATTCATGCTTATTTACTATTTCACCATCAGTATCAGTGTTCTCCCTTAACAGTGGTCCGCTGGCCAAATGCCCGAGGACCAGTCAAAATTCTCTTTAAGTGGTCCGGCTGGCTGTGGTTCAGTGTTGAAAAGCGTCCCAATTTTATTTGAATATGGACTATTGAAAAAGCTGACGGACAAGTGAAATGGCAAGCTAACTGGTCCTGCTGGCCAGGCAATAAATAAGTTAATGGACTTTATAAGAGTATGATGGTTTTCTTCCCATAAGTGGGAATGTTATTTAAAAAAAAGAAGCCCCCTCCCCTTGTCCCCCCTCTTTGATTTTTTAATGAGTGAGTTGTTCCCGCTGTTGGCTGCGCTATTTCATGGTTCCCAGCGAAGGACCATAAAATGAAATACAACGACAAAGTATCAGTGAAATGTTTGCCACACTACCATGTACAAAAACACAGCATGATTCCCAGCACCACAAATTTCATAGAGCTGCTGCAGTAAACAATATTGAATAACAATTTTCTGCTAAGCAAAAATAAACAGCAGAATACGCAATCACAGATGGTAAATGTAATATGGTATTTTGGCTGGTAACGTTATTCTGGTAAGCATAATTTTGTTGAGCTTAGCTACAAGCAGCTCAACGAAATCTGGTATTTTCATTCCTCATCTGAAATTGAATGCAAAGTGATTACCTGTTTTGTAATTTTTTTATCCTTGTTTTATTAATCTAATAGAATATAATAAGCCATTTGCAAGGTTAGATTTAAATGATGTCTAGATGGAACAATGCATAAGGTCCTCAGAAATCATCCAGTGTAACGTGCCTCCAGACAATTACACAGTCGGCAACCGAAGTCTTGCGACTCATTGTGGGTACAAGCAAGTAATGCATCAGTGTGCATGGACAAGCATGGCTGCTTCCGAGTGCTTCTGCCGTAGGTGCGGAAAAAGCCACGGTTTTCTACGCACACTGGGCGTGGCTGCTTGTTTTTTTTTACATCGTATAGACCCATTGCACAACGCGCAGCGTACTCACATGCGCCTATCCTGGGTGTCATTTTGGGTGTCAAAATCGTATACAAACATGCACAAAAGAGAGTTTTGACACCCAAAATGTCGCGCATTGTTCGGAGGCGGGTTACGGGTCTATAGAAATCAATAGATCCCCAGAGAACAGCTATCGTCCAATGATCTGCCTCCTTTTTGAGAGTGTGACGTCATATGCAATGGGTCTATACCCACTATGAGTCACATGACTCCGATTGTGTCTATTCAACCCCAGGGTCTGAACATCCAAGAAGGAAATGATTAATATTGTCTTATTTTTGCATTCTTCTATTTCCACAGATGCTCCCCATTTTATTCCCTTTCATTCACACTAATTAATTACTTTTTCTCCCTCTTCCCACAATGATTAATAACTTTTTGTCTTTGCCTTCTCCTTTTTCCACAGACGTCCTCATTTTAGTCCGTCTCATTCACTGATTCATTACTTGTTCTCCCTCTTCCCACCTTTGATTTTGTCTTTTTTGTTTCCAACCTCTTGTGGTTAAACCAGCTCCTTCCCTATAATCCCCCCCACTCCCTTCCTTCTTCGTTGTTCCATCCCTTGCTTCTTCTGCCTCTCTCTCTTTTCATTTTCTTTCTGCTTCTGCTCATTAAGCCTTCGAGAAAGACTTTGCTAGGGTCGAAACATCAGGCCAGCAAAGAGGGGCTACAAGGTCAAATTCAGTTTTGTAATCCACTTATTTTCCAATAGATAGAGTCCTTATAAAAAAAAGATAAATTTCAAGGCCTTGACCATTTGAGCACAAGAGAAGCTAGGTTAATCGATTTCACCTCACCCCTGGGAGTATTAGAGCACACGGACGGACGGACAAAATGGCGTGAAATTAAAATTTTCCAAGCCATTACAGGAAGCTTAATGGCTCATGTCTACATCTGTATACATTCATTATTAAGGGATTGTATACGTTTGGTACATTGGAACCCACTGTTTGTTTCAATCCTACATAGTTGTAGATATATACCGAAGTTGTAGATTCTCCCTGAGCCCCTTTCTTATTGACAAAAATATAAAAACTACCAATAAACAAATTAATCACTGGTTTTGATGATTCCCTTGTCATGTCATATTGTCATATCATACAACCTTAAAGTGATTGTATACGTTTGGTAATTGGAACCCACTGTTTGTTTCAATCCTATATAGTTGTAGATACCATAAAACTAACCTTTGAAAATTTCATTTCAAAAGGTGGTAGCGTTTTTGAGATATTGCCGAAAATCTGCAGAAACGCTTCTCAGATAAAAAAAATTGGGGTTAAAAAGTGATATCTTTTTCCATACCCGCAGTACTTCGAAGTGAAAAGTTTCTCAAAATGCATTATACTATCCAAAGCTGCTGTACTTCTTACCAAGTAAGTTTGTATTGCCATTAATTTTCAGAGTCATAACCAAATGTATACAGACCCTTTAATAAGGTGTTCTAACATGCTTTACTTTTTCCTCTGCATGATTTATTGCATGTAGTTTTCTATTTACGTTTCTTTTCTTTTTTCTGCTATTTTGACTGTACTTGTTTATGACTGCCAGAGAAATAAAATAAATAAAGACATCAATTTATAAATAAATGGAGGTTCCTAATGGACAGTTACACGGGTAATTAGTTGTTGTTCATTGTAAAGTTTTAAATTTTGTACTTACGGGTAATAAAGGCATTCTAAATGGCATTCAAACACCACATTTTACTAATGTCTTCATTACCCGTAAGTACAAAAATATACAAATTTACAAGGAATAACAATAAATACTTACCCATGTAAATGTCCATTATGATCCTCCATTTATTTTCTCAGGCAATCATTAAAAAACCTATAAAATAACCCGATGACTCAAACCATAGAGTAAGGACAGAGAAGTTTCTGCTTCAAGAACTTGTGAGAAAGTAAAGCAGTCGCTCCACTTTTTTTCAACATTTAATGTTTTATTTCATGACAGATGTTTAGTCCACTATTTTACAGGGAATAGTTTACTAGTTCAAAAAAAAAGGCCTCTTGTAACCAGGGCCCAATTTCATAGAGCCGCTTAAGCAGAAAATCGTGCTTAAAAAAGGTTCTGCTAAGCTAAAGTAAGCAGGATACCAGTCACAGATTGTACATGTGACATGCCATTTTGGCTGGTAACCTTACTCTGGTGAGCATAATTTTGTTGTGCTTAGCTACTTTTTGTGCTTAAGCAGCTCTATGAAATTGGGCCCTGGGCCCAACTTAATAAAGCTGTTAAGCAGAAATTTGCTAAGCAAAAAATGAGTTGGGAACCAGTGGCAACAATGTAATCTCTATGAAATTTTGGCTGGTTACCTGTTTCTTCTAAGCAAGTTTTTTTCATGCTTAGCAAGTTTTGTGCTCACAGGCTTTATGAAATTGGGCCCAGTTGCGCTAGGTGGTCTAGTCATGTTAAGATGCTCTAGAATGCAGGGGTTGTGGGTTCAGATCCACCGCGAGTAGTTTGCATGTGGATTTCGGTTTTCCCCTGCAGGACTTAGGAAAGCACTAAGTAGGCCTATACAGTGCTTAACACACTTAGGTGGAAATCAAAAAATGAAAAAATATTAAGTAAAATATTGATACCCAAAATCAGGAACATCGCAACAGGGGTTGCCCGCTGGCCATGCTAGCCCCACTTTTTTGCTCATGTTTGGCAGATCCAAGATTTCAGACATGATGACAAATTATAGCTAATGTAATAGACTATGCAAGTCTCGCGCGTATCGGAACGAGAAAACATGTCAAACGAAGAACATTTTTTTTTGTCTGAAATCAAATCTTTTGTTTTAAATTATATTTAATGATAAGATCTTAACAACAAAAATACTCATTACATGTTAATAAAATCAGTTGTTGTGTTTATAATAAATACACAAATAATTTGTTAATTATTATTGAAGCAAAATTAAAACTCTGGGACAAGGATGCTTAGTTGATCTTAACTTTTGAGAAACCAGTGTCGTGGATTAACGATGGTCGCACGAGCGTAAAATTAATCCTTGACGCAGATTATAGAGGACGCTGACGCCTCAACAACCGTAGACTGCTATGAAAAGGCTTTGTGTTGCAATTACAGCATTTGGCAATTATCATCGCGCATCCAAAACAAGCGTTTACATAAGTTTTGTGATCGGAAGTGAGCACAAAATTCTTATTTTTTTGCAGCAACCGGAAGCTGAGGTCAAGTTTAATTCTTGGGTTTTCTTCGTTATATTGTTGAACTGATTTTACTTTCCTATTTTGTATCACTAAGTATTACATTCCCAACAACATATATATTTTTCTTGGTCATAAACCACGTTAAACTAAAATAATTGACAAAACAAAATCTTGCCCACGTAAATCTCCATATGGTTGGGACCACAATGGTCCTGGAAGTTTAGATATGCGCGAGACTTGCACAGTCTATAGTTGTACTTTTCTGACCTAATTTACTTTTATTAGTCAGGTGATGAGACACCGCTCTACATGAATATAATAATATGCCAACTGAACATAATTTCAAAAATAGTATACAATTATATTAAAGGAACATTACAGAATTGGTTTTTGCTAACAAAACAGTTGCTGGCAGTGTAAGCACTTTATATAATCCACCATATACATAAACTGACAAACCTGTAGAAGTTTGAGATTGATCGGCCATCTGGGTCACGAGAAAGTGGTGAAAAACCGATTACACATTTGCATGTGTTATACAATGCATGAATAAAACGCTCATGAGCGATAAACTCCAATCGGAAATTAGTTTTATTTATTTCTCATCAAATATGGCATTTCAGACAGAAATATTTCTATGGATGTTTTCTACTATCATCATCATTAGACCCTGTAAGTTTTATGTAAATCTGTGATCTTAAAGAAAATTTTAATTACCAGTTCTGTAACGTTCCTTTAAAGTTAGGTCTGTCTCTTACTTATAAATGCTTGTCCGGTAAATCTAGTCTGCTGTTTCCAATAATTTAAGTTACCGTAATTGGCAGAATTCCCTTTTGGAGAAGAAAAAAACTCAAGCTATATGCCTAAAATAATCTTCACTGAGTCAACAAGCTTCGAAGAACAAGTTCCCAGTCAAGCTTGTTCTTTCCAAATGTAACAGGCTCAAAAATCAAGTTTGGAAACAGCATTATGATAAATAGATGTAATGTTTTATTTCCATTTTTCCCACAGTGGAAACCGCACGCAGCCAGCGCTGTACAAAATTATATCTCTTTAAAACTTAACTCCTTACAGAATGATGTCTTGCAACCAACTGAACTTAGATTATGAAAAACAGACCCACAGGAACCAGTGTACAGCAATCCTGGGCTATGACTAAGCTAACAAATAAACATGAAACAACTATCAATACAAAGGAATATGCAAATGAGACTAGTGCTACTTGTGACTTCTCAAGCTCCAATAAACAAAGACCATGGTGCAAAGATTAAGATTAAGATTGGCTGAAGAACACTCCCACAGATGCAATAAACTGTAAAATGAAATCTAATGGCATGAAAGACAAAGAAGTAATAAATATAAGAGTAAAACCATGGAGGTCTACCTCTTTGTAAAAATCAAAGGGAATTAAACACATTAATCTGAGAAAACAAAACCATACAGTTTCCACCTGTCACACTATAGTGGGCATATCAAATGACAACCCCCAATAACCTAAATCTAACAGTCAGTTAGTCAGGATTGATGCCGACAGGAATTATTGTCTCTTCTGTTTATATTGCTAGTAATTGATTGATAGAAAAGGAGGGATGGGATGGGATGAAAAGGTGGTTAGGTGGTTGCATATGAAAGTATATCGGATAGGCTAACAATACCATTGAATTGTCCAGAGGATTGTACCATGCAGTGTTGTATGCTAGTCCTGGTGTAAAGGGCACATTGCTTTCAAATCTCGTAAAATGTTGTTGTTTTAAATTACTCCTTTTCCTTTTTAAAGGCAACGTACACGTTTGACTCTGATAATAAATGGCAATAAAAACTTACTTGGTAAGAAGTACAGCAGCTTTGGATACATGTAGTATAATGCATTTTAAGAAACTTTTCACTTTTCGAAGTACTGCGGTTATGAAAAATATATCACTTTTTATCTCCCAAAACATTTGAATTTGAGAAGCGTTACATGCAATGCTTCTCAGAGTGTGTATTCCAATGCAGATTATTCTTCCTGCATGGACATAACCGCTCCAGATTTTCGGCAATATCTCAAAAACGCTACCACCTTTTGGCATGAAATTTTCACAGGTTAGTTTTATGGTATATTCATGTATCTACAACTATATAGGTTTGAAACAAACAGTAGGCTCCAACTACCAAATGTGTATGATGCCTTTAAGAGTTGCTCTTGCACTAAATAAAGCAGTAGTGATTAAAAAAAAACCATAAATTTGCCTCATGAAATACACCAGCAGAACACATGTGGAGTCGAAAATTTGGTCCAACAAAATGGCGGACCGTGTTCTGTCATGATATTTAAACCAAAAACCACACAATTTCAGGGGATATTTACATGAATCATTATATTCTACTTTTAAAATATCTTTCCATCCATATTCATTTCATAACAAACCCTTTTTGTAGCCCAAAGCGCCCAATCCGAACACTTGTGTAATGGCATAAAATATCATTTTAAATTTTTTGATTTCTTATTATTACTATTTTTCATGCATTTTATAGAAAAACACAGGTGTAGAAAAAGCATTTTCTTTGAGAGGGCGAATAAGCTAATTTGCAGACTGGCATTTTCTTTTTCGGGGTTTTACATTGAAGCCAGTTTTTCAACTTGCCAACAAACAAAATTCTCCACTATTTGAACAAGGACTATATGTGCCCAGCACAGAATTCCAATGTATTCAATAATGTCAAACCAACAAACATTTTATTGGAAATGAGCGTTTTTAAAAGAAAAATCATGAATTTTGGTAGGCAAAATGTTTGGTTGGTAAAAATGACTGAAACATGTTTATCTAGTTGTTCTACTTGATTTTATGCTTCATTTGCAAACTGAGGGTCAAAAGGCAGACTGAAAAAATGTTATTGGGGCATGGGGTGTCATAGCCTCCTGTACAAAACTGTAATTGTTAGAAATTGCAACATTTTTTGTCCTCAATAAGTTGCTTTATAACCAATTTGATACATTGTAGCCTGTACTTTATTTACAGGTCATTAACAAATCAGAATTCAAAAATCACTTGTTGAATAAAATAAACAACAATTTTAAGGTTTGCTCTAAAAATGTTAAAATGCAAAAACATAAAATGAGCAAGCAACAAAAATGTAGTATTGAGATCTAAAGGGCACACACAGCTCATAAACACTACTCAACATGAACATCTTAATTCTCAAATCACTCAGTACAATAATGGGTTGGAACTGCATTCCCAAAGAGACAAGTTTACAAAGATCTAAAACTCCCCGTAAAATCCTTTTCAAATCATGGTATTCCGTGTGTAAAAACACTAGTACATTAGGTTTATTATGAAACAAGCGGACAGTCGCCATTACTCTGTACAATGCACGCAAAATACGTGGTACATAAAATACGGTCACTACACACAGAAAAACCCCCAGCTAATCGTTGAGTCGCACATGCGTTGCTGATAGACTTCTGACCTTTGAACCTTTGAAGGTGGACAGCGTCATTTCTGTAATTTGTCTGGGGGGACAATAGACGACCATGTGCTATTTTTAGACATCTTGAGATCGCGCTCTATCTACAGCTGTTTGCTGTGTTTTAATCGCATGCGTAAAACTCAAAATACAACTTGTCAACCTTCGAGGGCTGTTGCGGGCGGTATGCGGAGTAAAAGCCAGGCTGCTTGTGGGCGGTATGCGTGCTAAAGAGTTAAATCGAAGCGTGATAAACACTGTTTACTAAGTACTCTCAGAGGGACTACAGGCTACTTGGGTGGGTAAAACCAAAACGATTTGTGTATTTTACCCCATGGCAATTATTGCATCAATTACAAACCTAATTAACTCTCCCTCGTTTTCTGTACTTAAGAAAACAAAACTGAACGAGGAATGTCAAATGTTATGCTTGTTTGACGGACACTGTTTACAGGCTTTACAGCACTGATATTTACATTTCATGTTGGTAAGTAGGTTACCCTTCGCAGGCAACCTGTTCACAGCTGCTGGTCAAACAACGAGCATTCATAATAGATGACTAGGGACCACTTCATACAGCTCCTCACCTTAGATTATCGTAGTCAAAAAAACAGTGCAGGGAACCGACATACAACTAACATCATATTACACGTTAGCTGGTAACCTGTTTTTTGCTAAGCTAGGTTTTTCTGTGCTAAGCAACTTTCTATGCTTTAAAGGATTTTTAAATCTGTTTACTAGAGACTGAAAACAGTTGACACAAGAAAAACTAATGCTCATATATATTTTCCTGGTAATTTCAGCAAATAAGCAGCCAATGAAACGTTGCATTATTGTTTCCCTTGCGAGATTGATAGCTCCTAAAAACAGCCAATCAATTTCACTTAATGTGTCAGCAATGCTCTCTTGCGAAATGTTATTAAAAAAGAAAACCATTCAATTTAGCAATCCACTCCAACATCATTCATTTTGTTGCAGCTTTTCACAGATATCTCTTGCTGCGCTTTCTCTACTAAATTGATAGCTGATTTCCCATGGCTAGAAAGAATGCCTTATAAGTTGCATTGAATATAATGCTATATAAATTCATGTGCCTCAAAGTGAAATTGGATGACCGTTTCAACTGAAGAAGAGAAATCGCTTTAAAGGGTGTGTACAACATTGGTAAAGTTGAAAATATAAATGTTTACAGATTTGCACAAAACTTAAATGGTATAAAGATGGTCATGGTGGAAAACCTCCCTTGAAATAGTTTTGCTTGAAATGCTATAGTTTTTAGGAAATGAGTAAAACAATTAGTATTTATCAATGCTGATAAAATCTGATGTTTGAAAACAGTGAAAACATATAATGGGGTTTTTCACTGTTTTCTCATGACTATAGAATTAGGGATCTTGACATTAAAGGCACTGAACACGTTTGGAAATTGTCAAAGACCAGTGTTCTCACTTGGTGTATCCCAACATATGCATAAAATAACAAGCCTGTGAAAATTTGGGCTCAATTGGTCATCGAAGTTGCAGGAAAATGATGAAAGAAAAAACACCCTTGTTGTACAATTGTGTGCTTTCAGATAGGATTAAAAACTTCTTGCAAGAAGTTTTTATTATTTCAGTGAGAAATTACCCCTTTCTCGAAACCTTGTTACTTCAGAGGGAGTCGTTTCCTACAATGTTTTATACTATCAACAGCTCTCCGTTGCTTGTTACCAAGTAAGATTTTATGCTAATATTTGTTTTGAGTCATTACCAAACGTGTACGATACCTTTAAATCACGTCCATCAGCCATTTTGCTTGTTACATTAATTTTGTCCATGGCAGACAAATGCACAGGTTTTTTTTATGTTTTTGATTTTGAAACAGCATCTCACAAAATTGGTTCAAAGAAAAAAATTAAAAATCAAAAAATATTCGGAAAAATTGGTAGATGCAACTTTAAAAGGTATGTACTTAAAATTCAAGAACAACTGTTATAGGCACACAAGTACATGCATCCTTGTTTGACTCGATGGACGTTGGTTGGTAGAGCTGACATAATAGTCGCAGACAATGTTCATGTTTTGTGATCAACCATATACATGAAATAACAAACCTGTGAAAATTTTGACTTAATCTGTTATATGAGTCAGGAGAAAATTGTGAAAAGCATGCACAATTTTCAGCAACAAAACACATTGTCCTTAAATTTTGGTTGCAACAACCGAAGTCAGCTGTTGCATTTTTTTAAGGTTTTCAAATAAAGTTTTCTTGAATGAATATGACTTCATTGTAGAGGGAAATATTTCACACAAAATATAGCTCTAGTAATCTGTAAGCTTTCATACTAAAATTAAACAATTATGTTTTTGATCCTTACCAATCCTGTATAATACCTTTAAGTGGTGAGGTTGGTTATAGTGCTTTAGTTTTTTGTTTTTTTAGCATCAGGCATTTTAAAAATATATTAGTATTACAATGTCTATTCTCTTAGCATTAGGCCACATAAAAAAACAAAATTTGTTATCGTCCCCGCCCTACCCTACAAAACCACCCGACCCCATTTTAAAAAAAAAAATTAAAAAATTAATCACAAAAAACGGCCTTTTCAATGATTTTTTCAGTCAAATTTGGCTCCCAGATTTTTCAGCTGATATTTTTTCAAAGGCTATAGGTTGGAAAAGATGTTTGAAGAAAGGTTATTCATGTTGGCAAAAACAAGAACAATTCTTCAAATATTTACTAAGGCTACACTGCGCTTTAGTTTTTTGAAAATGTTTACAGAAAATGTCATCTAGGATTTAAATGGGTTTAACAAATCAATTAAAAAACATCAAAATCACACAAACCCTCCGTTTTGTAGGGATTGTGATGATTTCTTTATTCTTTAATTCATATTTTGCCTTGTCAACAAAACTATTAAAGAAAAAAAGAAAAAAAGAAAAAAAAACTCCCATCCGCACTCCCCCCCCAAAAGGACGATCAACAATTTTTTGTTTTATGTGGCCTTAGTCGGTTGTACTTTTTCATAGTACTACTACATGTATGTACTCGGGTCTCTGACTTGTTGTCCCTTCTGTACCTATTGCATGTTTTGTCGTATTTTTCCATCCCTCCACTGTATCTATTCCAAAGGTCAGTGTCAGATTTTTCAAGCTTTTTCACTCGTACGGCACTTACGTGTATCGAACTCCCTACGTGTTTCTTGTTTTCCCACCATCTATATGAACAATCTAAGTTCAAATGAAATGTGAACAACTATTTGTATCTTCTTTCCCCCTGTTTCTACATTGTATATTTTCCTTGTAGCCCACACCTTGAGTGGCTTCTGTTTTTTCTGGCATACTGATGGGCAATTTTCATTTAAAAAAGATGATAATAGAAAAATAAAAAAATAAAATACATTTAACAAAATGTACAATTATTAAAATAAATGTAAATTAAAAGCTAAAAACAGACTTTCCATTGCAAAGTTTAATTTCTAAATCATTTGTCTTCCTGCAAGGTTAATTTATAAATAAATTGTCTTCCTGCAAGGCTAATATCTAAATAAATTGTCTTCCTGCAAGGTTAATATCTAAATAAAATGTCTTCCTGAATTTCTAAATCATTTGTCTACCTGCAGGGTCATCCCAATTGTTGATTAATTGTGGGATAAAAATA
Source organism: Plazaster borealis (assembly GCA_021014325.1). Taxonomy (NCBI): domain Eukaryota; kingdom Metazoa; phylum Echinodermata; class Asteroidea; order Forcipulatida; family Labidiasteridae; genus Plazaster; species Plazaster borealis. The sequence continues at coordinate 14,918,836 of CM037471.1, read as the reverse complement.
TAATAATTTAGAACAATTGTCATCTTTACTCAAATACCAGACAGAAGTGTCAGGCCTGGAGCAGCTTGCTACCATGGGCAGCGCGCTGTATCGATACCTCTCTCGTCACTAACCCCTGTGGTAGGAAAACACTAAAAATCAACGCTGATTTGCTCACCAAAAGTTACTGCTTTGCGCACATGCTTTTCAACCACAGGACTAATTAAAATATCCAATAATTTGGATACTTTAAAGTCACACTTCCAGGGGTTACAATCGAGCAAGGCATTCTGAGTAAGAAAAACAAAATGGCGCGGCGAGATCGTACACCACTGGGAACGAGGTTGGGCCTGGAGTTACAGGAAGGCAACAGATCAAGGCCATAGCCTCTGTTGCCCCTGGTCTTGGCCTTGGTGCCCCTTCAAAAGTTTCCCATAGACTTTGGGATTGTCCAATGGAAGTGCCCTACTAAATGAAAATGGCCTTGCCGTCTCAGAGATGAAAATTCCAGGCCTGGCGTTATAAAATTCTTTTCATTGATGACAAAAGTAGTGTCTTAGGCCAAATAAATAAAAAACATGTTTAGCTTCCTGCCTTTTTGAAAAAAGGAAGGAGAGGGGCCTTTTTTTTCTTCTTTTCACATTTTTCGAGACAACCGGCCGGGCCATTTTTCAAGATGGTTGCCAGATTTTTTTTGTGTGCTAAAGCAAAAATACTATCTTATTTTTATATATTTTTACAATATTAATAATTATTTTTTTTTGAAGGAAAAAAATAGCGGGCTCTAAAAAAAAGGGGGGCGGGGACTAAACATTTTTTTTTTTTTTTATTTTTAATCTAAATTCAAACAAACGTACCACACATCTCAGTCATGCTTTTTTTGCAAACCAAATACATAAACCCTGGGTTAATTTAGGCATTACAAATTCAACATGTCAATGAGTCATTGTAATGGGAGGTTTCAATGTTAGCCAACAGTCAAGCCATTGCAAATAGACATTTCCCATTAAGACGTTTTGTGTGAAGTGATGATCTGTTCGATCAATCAGCGGATCTCAGCTCTACATAAAAGCCTAAAAGTAAAAAAAGTGTAAAAATATCAAAAAAAATAAAAAAAAAAAATGCATACAACCAGTTTTAAGGTTTTTAACGTTTTTTTTTAACTGTACAATAATAGATAATAAATAAATACGAAATATCTTGCAAAGCTAACCATAGCAGCCATCATATCATCATTATTATTGCAGGTGGCCCCTCTGTCTAATTTGCTTGTCAGTTTGCTTTTTGTTTTCTTGCTTTATGCTTCTGATCTCTGGCCTTAGCCTCCAAAATTTCATAAGTAATCAAATCACAAAAAAAAAGCTTGAAAACTCTTAGCCAGAAAAATAGGTTACCAGCCAAAATACCATACAGTTACCATTGCTGTGACTGGTACCTCGCTCATTTCTTGCTTAGCAAAAGAATTTGCTAAGCAGAATTTTCTGCTAAACAGCTTTATGATATTGGGCCCTGGGCCTAATTCCATTAAGCTATTATAAACACAAAGTTGCTTAGCACAGACAAATCTTGCTAGGCAGAAATAGGTCACCAGCCAAAACGCCATCTAATGTAATCTTGCGACTGGTTCCCTGCAATTTTGTTTGCTTATAAAACATCTTTAAGCAGGAAACATTGATTCGTAAATTTATCTGATAAGCAAAACCAAACAGTGCATTCCACTCCAGGGGAACAATGCAATTGTTTGCCAGGCTTATGCGAACATTGGAATGCAATGGGCTCAAAGGGTGATGGCTACATTTGCGAAATTCAGTGAACGGTCTTGAGGAGGTGGTGGTGTATGTTAGCCGACTTAAGACAAAAATGTACCCCCCAAAAAGCAGTGACAACTCCATGGAATTAGACTTTTGACCTAAACCTTATGAACGAAAATGGTTTTACTAAGATAGTTTGCAGTTAAGTACTTTTTTAATACAGTGTATTCCGGTCCAAATTGTTAGTGTGGCGCATATTTTCTTAAACAGTCGGGCAAACATTGGCCGGAGTGGAACGCACCCCAGTTTTTGCTTTGCAATAGTTGTTTTGTGGTTAGCAGAGTCCTTTCCGCATCGGTTTCATGAAATTGAGCCCTACGAAGGTCGCTAAATCCATTATCCTAAAGTGCTTCTTCCAACAGTCCCCTAGAAATTCTGACTTTCAAACGGGAGTGCCTTTTTCTTGCCACGTTTTATTATTTCAATTTAAAATTTCCAGGTTTTGACCCCATATTCTACATGCTTTGATATAAATACATGCTCAGAAACTAAAAGCATATTTTGTGGATCATGCATAATGTATCATAGTTGATGAAATGGATCAGGTTTTTTTTGTAGCACTCTTGACAAATCTATCCCCTTTATTTCTAAGAAACTATGAATCCTTACAGGGTGTCATGTGACCGACTGGTTTAGAGCATTCAAGTTCTTATTGTTAAGTCATCAGGGTGTGGGTTCGAATCCCGGTCATGACACTTGTATCCTTGAGCAAGATACTTCACTATAATTGCTTCTCTTCACCAAGGGGTATAAATGGGTACCTGCGAGGGTAGAGGTTGATATTGTGTTTGAAAAAGCCTTCGGAGCGCCACGGCAGCTCGGGGCTGTACACTCCCCAGGGAGCTGAGAAAGATTAAAGGAATGTTATTGGCCCAATGACCAGGGCACTAATGTAAAGCGTATTGATACTTTATAAGAACTAGTTATTATTTATTATTATTACATAACTGCCGATAGCAAAAATTGCCCAACCCTCCCCTCCTGACATCTTCTACATAATACAAATTTGAGTCAATTACTAATTAAGTAAATTTACATTCAATTTGCTTGAAAGGAAAACCCTGTGGCTGATCGGCTCATATTAAGTTAAACTAATAAGCTTACATCCATTTCAAAAATTGCTACAAAAGACACATGTATTTATCAATTTACTTACAGGCACTGTACACGTTTGGTAATTACTCAAAATATATATTAGCATAAAAACTGACTTGGTAACGAGCAACAGAGAGCTGTTGATAGTATAAAACATTGTGAGAAACGACTCCCTCTGAAGTAACGTAGTTTTTGAGAAAGAGGTAATTTCTCAATAAAATAACAACTTCTTGCAAAAGTTTTTATTCCTATCTCAAAGCACACAAATTTGTACAACAAGGGTGTTTTTTCTTTCATCATTTTCTTGCAACTTCGATGACCAATTGAGCCCAAATTTTTCACAGGCTTGTTATTTTATGTATATGTTGGGATACACCAAGTGAGAACACTGGTCTTTGACAATTACCAAACGTGTACGATGCCTTTAATTAGACAATTTTGAACATATTTCAATCTTTAGGGTATTAATAACAAACGTGCAGTAGTAACATCCTTTGAATTTATGACATTTAAATGAGCCAACCAGATGACATAGTACTTCAGAGAGAAAAAATATAGTAGTTTTTGTTCATCGAAAACGAAGAGATAAAGATTACACAACTCTTCATTAAAAGATGGAGCAAAGATGGACCAAACATATGTCCAAAGATAAAAATATATAAAATAATAATAGTGGCTTCTTATGTAGCGCAGAAATCCGTCACACAGTGACGCTTAAGGCGCTCAACAATTTGAAAAAAAATAAATATATATATATATATATATAGTAATTTGGATTTAGAGTGTGATCAAATAGGTTTTGAGTAATTGTTTGAAAGAACTAGCTGATGAGGCTTGACGGAGGGCAAGTGTTAGAATGTTCCAGAGAGTAGGGCCAGCATGGGAAAAACTGTAGTCACCACAAGGGCATTTGGATCTGGGAACTTGAAGAAGGGAGGAGTCTGATGACCTTAAATGGCGTCATTTTAAGCAGTACTATTTCTAAGTTTAAAGCATAGCGCAAACATTGTCAACTCACTGTCAAAGACCAGTATCCACACTTTGACATATACAAGAAATAACAAACCTGTTAAATTTTAAGCTCAATCTGTCATCAAAGTCATGAGGAAACAGTGAGGAAAAAAACCCTTACGCTTTCACGGTTTTCAAACATCAGGTTTTGAACTTGCTAGATCAAAACTTTTTGTTTTACTCCTTTCTCAAAATCAATTGCACTTCAAGCAAAAATATTTCAAGGGAACTTTTCCACCATGACCACCTTTATACTATGTAAGTTACTTGCAAATCTGTGAAAATGTATATCTTAAATTTTACCGATGTTGTGCACACCCTTTAAAACATCAATATGACTCTTTGCTCACGTCATTAACTTCAGGTAAGCTTGCAAATGATATTATTCTTTCCCCCCCCCCACTCTTTTTTTGTATGTCATCAAACCACATTTTGTTTCACTTGTTAAAATACTGCACGAAATTGAAACTTTGTACAAAAATTTGATACATAATGAGTGCATTGCTGCAGATTATAATCACGAGGTGAAATCCATTTCACAACGAGAAGCCGAGTAAAAAGGAAAAGCTGAGTTTCACTGAGCGATTATATTCAGCGACAATGCACGTATGAAATGCATTCAATATTTGTTTTGTATAACTCACACATAGACCCAATTGTCATTTGAAATTTGTTCACAATAAACACAAAACAGACACAGAAACTCGTCAATCCCGCACTCTGAAAATTAAAAAAAAAACTTCTAAATAGCTTGGATGACTCAATGTTCACACCAACCTTGTCCGCCATGATATGACTTTGATTTGTTTGGACAATTGGGGAACAATCATTTTGGAAACGACGCTGCAAAGTATCCAATAATTATCCATATTGGACTCCAATATAGAATTGTGGAACGTTGCAGCTGTATACATGGCAAAATACAGGATGACACGTGACACGTGTTCCACCAATCAAATGACAAGGATCTGTGTGTGTGGTATCCACATTCAAACCGTAGACCTATAACAAAAGGGATAATAGGTCCACCGTTGCTATCACAAAGGAAAACATTGTGGTCCACGGTTGCTAACACAGAGAGTTGAACAAAGGAGGGTCCACGATTGCCAGTGTTTACACACGTGTGTGTGTGTGTATGGTATATAAATTATCATAATTTCAGCAAATGACGAGACTAAAAAGAAAGGTTTAAAAACCCAGCATTTCTGAACATTTTCATGCTATTTTAAAGGCACTTGAATTGTCTCGTAAAATGTACCTTCAGCTTCTGCAAAGACATGCTAACAAAACCTACACAATATACACATTTTTTTTTTATATGATCTATCATTACTGAGAAAAGAAAATAATTTTGTGCTGCTAAGTCTTTAAAATGTGTGCACTTAATTTTTTCCAATAAATTATTATTTTTGTCTTACTTTAAAACCTACACAATATACACATTTTTTAATACGATCTATCATTACTGATAAAAGAAAATAATTTTGTGCTGCTAATTCTTTAAAACGTGTGCACTTAATTTTTTTCCAATAAATTATTATTTTGTTCTTACTTTAAAAGAAGCATAGATGTACATGTACAATGATTTGCAAATTGTTATTTCAACAAATAAATTGTTTTCTAACATCGATAGTTACTTTACTGTACAAGAATTCCAACTTATCACAATTGTTTTTTTTTACAATTTTGTTTATCGATCGGCCATACTTGTTCCTAATTGGTCGGTTAGTGAAGAACCCCTTGGCCTCCCTTCCTGTGACCTGCACTTTTTCAATGGCCAGGTCAAAATCCGCTTAAAGGCCTTCCGGAATTTCTGAATTCGGAAGGCGTAAATATAAGGATTCAAACCCGACATCAACCAAATGGGAAGGTTAGTGATTTGATGTATGAGGGGAGCCACAGTCTGGTGACGATCGGCAAAGATGACGATACAGTATGGGAACCAGCATACAATGAATACCAGGAACAGGACGACAAGTTTCTTGGTCAGCTGTACCTCCTGGGGGCTCAGGGTTGGCTGGCTGCGTTCATTGTTGGTACCCTGCATGGCCTGTAACGCTTTGATCGTACGCTTGCTCTTACTTACAGTATGAAAAGTTAACAAGTAAAATGTAGGGATGATGGCCAAGTTGAGGATCATACAACACAGAAAGAGGATGAATACGTACCACCATTCCTTCTGATTGCAGAACACAAAGGTACAATGGATTACCAAGGGGCTAAAACCAATTTTCCCTAGTGACGTCCAAAGTGGTATGAGTATGATCCACAGTTCAAACCCTACAATGCCTACCAGGTACATAATCACAAATTTCTTTTTGAAGTAACGGTTGAAAACGCTTTTTGGTTTGGTCACAATTAGATATCGCGTCACCGCCAGTAACGATAATGTTAGTTCCGACGTTGTAATGCAGAATAATGTCAGGTAGCCTAATAGCGTACAGCCAGCACTATGAAACGGCCATTTTCCTTCGACTAATGTGAATATGAACGTTGGAATAAGAAGTCCTGTAGTCACAAAGTCTACAGCCGCCAGCACAAAAATGAAATAGTTGGCAACGGTTCGAAGGCCCCGTGTCATGGCCACAGCAATGATGACAAGCAAATTTCCAAAAGTTCCAGCGACACTAACAATGGCGAGGAATATGATTTCAATAACAACTTGTGCCTGTGCAGGTTTGTTGTCCGAATGGCACAAGTCATCTGGAGTCAGACTACCTACAGTAGAATCAAAGGCCGTAGTATTCTCCGCCATCTCACACAAGTTTCTTGTGTCCTTAAAAATCCCTTGCAGAGCAAATGAGCGATCGCCACAACAGACTTCTTCAAGATCTACCTGATATCGGCAGACACTTCTGTACAACGTTTCTGCCCAGGTGTCCTACTTTAACAATTACGCGGGAATTTATGATGACATTTTAGAAGTCCACCAGGAACAAAGTACAACAGTCGATGATGATCAAGTGTGTTACTCAGCAAAACTTATGCCGCATCCGTCCAATCTGACAACCTGACAGTAGAAAACACATCCACTCACAGACGACAGCGTTTTCTAATTATGGCTGGGTTTAGTGACACACAATTATTATTGAATAACAGTGCTACCAACTGTGGCACATAGACCCGATGCAGCGCTGAGTTCCCTTCAACACCTCAGAAAAAAGAGTGGCTGCTACTTCAGTTCTTGATCAATAACAACACTATCAAACTTGTCATGAGTGTCCAACTGTGGCTTATAATTTACAGACTGCTTCTGCTTTTAAAATACGAAGAAGAGCATTCCACAAATCAAAAACAAAAAGGCACTCACGTACACTTCCTCAAAATGGTGTACTGTTCGAGAAAAAGATGCTGATGATAAAACAAGGTAGTGGATCACTTTAGCTCTAGCTGCTGCTGCTGTAGACAACCACAGAGACCATGCTCTCTAACAAAAGGCGTTGTAAAACAACGCAACACACGAGTCGCCTTCAGTACACACTGATGTGTTAACCAATTCCAATAAAGCATGAAGTCTGTTCTTGAAAAATTGGATCTGCTGGTGGACTTGGCATTTAAAAAAATATCCATAGAAGTTGAGACCCAAAACAAAATCCCACTTTACCGGGCCAACTGGTTGATTTTCAAGACAACGTATTAATTTTCAGAACAGATGTACACTATTCTCCACAAGTAATTCATCACAAAAGTTAATTGTCAGTCAAGAGAAATGAGGTCAGACTGCTTCTGTTTCTCTCTGTAATGAATGTTCGTGAAACTGATGACCAATTAGTCCGGGTGTTGATTGCAACATGAATCTTGCAGTGCAACCATAGTTCGCTGCTCATGAGCAAAAAAAGCTTGTCATGAAAGTTATCAGAAGACAGCTTTCATTGGCAATGCACGACACATCAAATTCGGCTGGCTGTATAACGGCAACAAAAATGTAGAACTGTTAACTCCATCAATGCACATGAATGACTGTTAATCAATCATAGTTTAGAGAATTCCTCAAAGTGGAGCAAAAAATTGTCCAGTACTCGTCCTCCCTTATTCCATCCAATGTACTTGCAGTGTACAGCTTTACAAGTATCACTGGGGCTGCATCACTTCCTAACACTCAGATATTTTGCTGACTGAAAGATGCGGACGGAGTGTGCAGCCGTCCACGTAGCAGTAGCTGGTATATATTTGCCGTGGCACACGCAACTCACTGAAGTCACTGATCAGCGGCTGAATTGTCACAGGTGCTGAATTGCATTCACAACACAGAGCCAACTTTCTGATTAAAATCCCCTCCGCTATGGTACAATGCATCAAGCCGGTCAGAAAGCACGCCCCTTTGCATTGTCAAGTTTGCAATTTTACTGATCGTGTTAAGTATTATTGCTTATCTACCAGGAGACTTTCAAATAAATGAAGTCCGTATTGACAGAAGAAAAAAAAAGAAATGAAATCAACTGCACTGAACCAACGATGTTTGCAAACAGGCTTGTAATTTTACGACTTATTAACAGTCAAAATTCATGACTGTTGAATTACTTCAAATAAAAGCCTGTATACATTATGTTCGCCAGCTAAATCCTTTTTTTTTATGTTCAACCTTGACTAGACCCTAGAAATTTCAGCTTTCTGAAATAAGTTGATTAAATTGCAGATAAAGGTTGTTTCTTTCACAGTTCACTCACAAAAACCTTTCTTTGCAGCAAACAAAAATTATAACAATTGCCACGAAATGTCTGACTGCTTATAGAGATGCATAACAAAGGATCACTAACAATGGAATACCCTGGTGAGACTTAATTAACAATTGGAACGCAGAAAACTAGCGACACCTTTCAACCGAGAAATCAATTTTCATGACTCGATGTTGAACCAGCCTAGCTTTTTTTTATTTGCCCAATGCCACCATCCAATGACTTTTGTTTGAGGCACTCATAAATAATTGAGCTGGATTGTGTTCAGAGTATTGATACAAACAATCACTTAATGAGATCTGAACCGACCAGCTGGCTGTTTGGACTACAAATAATTAGGTCAAAGCAGACTTTTAGAAAATAGCTTCGAAGAAAACAACCTTGGTACATGGATCAATGTGGTAATCAAATAGGTTCAACGCAGCATGTTGTTTACTATTACTGAGTGACAATTAAAATTAAAAGTCATTGTAAAACCAGTCCAACGGTAATTTAGGAAAATAATATACATCATAGAAAGGGTTGATGGTCAAATGTTAATAGCTTGGGGAGGTAAAGGGCGGCCAGTCCCAAGCGCAATCAATCAAACCTATATGCTTAGTTAACCTACATGCACTTGTTGTTGACTAGAACTGTAACTAGCGGAAAATGAGCCAGGGAGATGTAGGTCCAAAGTGAGGGGTTACAGTCAGCTAGTTGGAGAGCTGGTCAAGTGTTGCTATCAGCGGCGAAGGGCATAAAAAGAAGCTCAGCTCACTACCCGACAGACTCCAATCTATAAATTAGTTAACCTACTTTTGGGTATGATTAAAACCACAACACTAAGCAAGCAGGTCGGAGTCTTGTTTTGAACAACACAGTCAGAGAGATCTGCACTGCCGATCAAAAAGCCGTACTGTCACAAGAAAGTCAATTTGCTGCAGTAGAATTAAGGGTCAAGTGGTGCTCTTCAACTTGCCCTGTTCTGGTCAACTCTCCCTTCCTCCTCCCAGAGATCAATAATAGTTAAGACGATTTGAACGGAACACACAGTTAAGAATCAAACCATTCCATTGAAATGTGGAGAAATCCCTCCGAGAGACGCAACTTGATGACACGCTTAGTGAAATTCCAAGTCGGGGGAATGGTTTCAGATGGCATGCATTCTCTGAAAGTACTTTGACCCGTCAGTGTATGTTTGAGAATGTTTGAGTATGTTGAGTATGTTTGAGTATGTGGAGAAATCCCTCCGAGCGACGCAACTTGATGACACGCTTAGTGAAATTCCAAGTCGGGGAATGGTTTCAGATGGCATGCATTCTCTGAAAGTACTTTGACCCGTCAGTGTATTATGTTTGACTTTATTCTCAGTCAAAATGGAAAATCAATGTAGCGAGACGCAACAATGTAAGCTGGAGTTCATCTTTAATTCTTAACAGCCACATTAGTCTGTGCACTCTTGTACTGCGTAGTCTATGTACGCTTTGTAGAGTAACCAATGATCATCTGTTTATCTCTACAAGTTGCTCCACTTTTCAAAGATGTTCACCCTGGAGTTCTTAACTTCTTGAAACTGTGACGATCAACCTTCACACCTTAAGCTCCGGCACTAATCATCTGTACATTTTCCAAAGAGTCAGTCATGCTTAAGTCGTCTAATTTTTCCTTTCACCCTGGTGATCGCCACTGAGCGTAAATTGAACGCAGATGATGTTGTCTCATTAAAACAACAAATTTACGGGAATCATCATTTTTACAATGAGCAAGTTAGATTGCATCATCCGTGACGAGCACTTGACTAATCCGCTTTAGTGCGTCCTTCTTATGCAGGTAATGTATATAATTATCTACAAGTATTCCGAGGTTAAAATGAACGCGCCACTCATACTCCCCTGCTGCTTTTTCTAATCCCCGATGGCAAGGAAACGGCAATGAAGATTGTCAGTGCTTCACAACCATGCAAAGTTATCAATGTGGATTACACCATGACACCAATACTAATTTCACAAAGTGCTTCCCTCCATGGTTTCACACCAGGCTAGTTCGATTGGCATTGATACCCATTATGAACAACACATAATGAGATTAAAGTTGCTATGATTCCATACGATAACAGTTTACTTGCAACAGTATTAAAGCTAGATAAGGTTCTGTTGTATCATTGTCTTGTTTTGTTTATCTATTAGCTGGTTTATCCCAGACTCATATTACAGTACAAACACTGATTATACAAGAGGGATTTAAATACTTAAAGGCCCTGTACACTATTGGTAAGATCGAAAAACACAATGTTTACAGATTCACACATAACTTACATGATTTAATGTAAGTAATGGTAGAAAGGGTTCCTTAAAATATTTCTGCCTAAATGCTATCGTTTCTGAGAAATGAGTAAAACAAAAGTTTTTATCACGCGCGATAATTTGAAAAACAGAAAACACATAAGGTCTCTTTTCACTTTTTTTCTTGTGACCTCGATGACCAATTAAGTTCAAACTTTCACAGGTTTGCTTGTTCATGCATATGTTGAATCACACAAAATATGGACACTGATTTTGAGCTGTTACCAAAAGTGTACAATACCTTTAAGAAGCAAATAAAACAATTGATCAAAACTGGTTTTCAAAGCTCTTGGGCTAGTCATTAGCGAAAGAATGTATCAAACAGTTAACCCCCTCGTCAACGAAATCTTTTGACATAAATGACCACCGGTGCCCAAACTGTTTGACCACTCAAGCGTGAAGCACACATTCTCACACAACAGGAAGCTTGTGTTCAAAGGTCAATTATACAAACTCTATTATTACCTTAAAGATTTCATTTCAGAGCAAAATAAGTTTAACCAAAAAATTCTTTCTAATTGCATTTCCTTTCATATTTATTCCAAAAATCATTGAGATCGACCAATACATTTTCAAGTTCTTGGTCTTTGTTTCCTCAGTGTGTTCTGTAAACCCAAACACTTTTTTGTACACAACCATATGGTGCTCCATAGGTGTTTGGCATTTCGTATCTTTCCACTCCAATTTGAAGGGATTGCATAACAACAACCTTATTTTATTTTTACCATCATTGGAAAGATCTGATCTCTAAATCTTTCTCTTTCCAACCAAAGTAAGCTTGGGTATGGAGGGTGAACACAGACAAAGCTTTAAAACAAAATTGCTCAGGCGTGCTTTTTTGTGTGTTATCTTGGTCGACTAAAATCGCCATTGGGGCTGAAAGGGTTAAATGATTGTACAAATTTCACCTACTGACCTATAAATTATACATAATTCGTGGATCCGAACAATGTTTTGATCCAGAGAAGGCAATCAAAAGAATCTGTTCAGGAGAAAAACGTGATGGGTTGCCACGATATCATCCCCGGCTGAATAATAAATTGTCTCAATCAAGTGCCGAACAGGCCACTTAATGGAATTAAAGTCAACGCAACAGTAGTTAGTGGCTTAATGGCAATTCTGGTCGCCGTGAGGTTACCTAGCAACCTGTTGTTTTCTACTTCACTGGCACTAACGTCAGTTCGGCCAGCTGGTCTGTTTGTGTTGAGGACGTGCCAAGTTTTGGACAACAAACTTCCAGTGCAGTTTTTCCTTGAAAGGATGATACACATTACAAAACTGCTTTTGAAAAAAATACATTCCCAACCATCAACAATTTCAAATAAAATAAATTTAAAAAAATAAATAAATAAAACTGTGACTATATGACTACGGTAAGTGTCTACCTTTTCGAGAAAACATTACCACTGACAAGTTTATATGCATATTTATATCTTGCCTTGCAAGCCAAGCAAACAATTATGGGAATTATAATTTATGTTTCTTGAAGATAGAGGCTAGAGCTGCAAACATAACATTTGCATCTTGCAATCAGGGATATTTCTTGAAATCGGGGAGATATTTAGAACTACATTCAACATAACAGGGTAAAAGTTTCCATAATCAGGGAGATTTTCAAATTTTGTTCAACAGAACATGGAAAGATTGGTTTGTTTTCAGGGAACTTTCTACAAAATCAGGGAGAGTTGGCAGCTCTGAGAGGCCTTTCTGTTGGAATTTGTTTTTAAAGATGGTTGGTTGTACTTCCAACAAAAGACAATTTTTAAGGTCAAAACTCCTAATTATATTTCAATATTACTTCTTTTCCAATCTCCTACAAATCTTTTACCACACAGGTGCAATTACGGGTGCAAATTAAAAACTTACTCAATCCAATCCTAAAGGTTTTGTCATTTAAGGGTTCCTTAAAGTGGTGAACTGTATATCACAAATTTTTTACCCATCATAATAATTAATAACACGCAGTTCTTATATAGCGCTTTATACTCCCGATGGATGTCTCAAAGCGCTCAGTATTTTTCCTACAAGGTAAGTGGAGTTACGTGATGAAGTATGAGACCTATTCCTTTGCATAGCACCATGTAATGGTTTACAAGGTACTGTGGCGCAATATTCAGCCAATCAAACCAGGAACACCGGAGCGAACCCCTTCTCTTTATGATAAGTGCACTGGATTCTTTTACGTGCATTACACAACACACGAGACCTACGGCTTAACGTCCCATCCGAAGGACGAAGCATGTGGTTAAGTGTCTTGCTTAAGGACACAAGTGTCATGACTGGGATTCCAACCCACACTCTGCTGATCAGAAACACCAGAGCTTGAGTTCAGTGTTCTTATCCACTCGGCCACGACACGCCATCATAAAACATAATCTAAGGCAAATTGCTTTCCATGATGATGCCCAACTTTGTTCTACATTTTTATTGTCAGTACATGATAGTTGTTACAATGCTGACAAGGATATCCCTCAAGAGTAATATGAAACAACAATGCAGTTGACAATCGTTAATCAGTATATACACCGTTAAATCAGTATGTGTATGTACACTATAAACATACATGTAGCAACATTTTGTGCCGAACAGTATTAATTTTTCCCTTTGTATCCATCCCTTGCACTGATGTCAGATGCAGCTGTGTGCCATTCTGGGAGTCAAATTGCGTAGCGTCGCGTCAGTGCAAAAACAACGTATCTTGGTTTTGCAAAAACGTCGTTATCTTGCACAAAAATGCTCTGTGAAAAAACATTGTATCTTGGCGCGTGTTATTTTAGAAGATACAACGTTTTTTGCACTGATACGACCATAGGATGTGTGTAAGTAGCACATTTTTGTGGAGGTACCACAATCATGAGTGCATTGTACAAATATTCAGACATCAAACTGCAGTACTTTGACCAATGATTGTAAGGAAACCTAACAATATGAAAACACCCCCAAGTCAGCAAATTATCCAATAATAATAATAATAACAATAATAATAATAAGACTTGTAATGCCAAGCCTGTGAGTGGACCCTTAAAAAAAGAGCTGAAACACTACATGATGTAAGAATGATCGTGGAACGTCAAGTAAGCGCGCGTCACGCCTTTGCGGGTCGAATTGGGACACCCCATTGATCCAGTAACTAGGCTTATTTCACATTATTGTAGTTGCACATTACTCTTGCCAAGCATATATAAGGCCAAAAAGTGGGGGGGGGGAAGAAGAAAAAAAACGAAAAAAAACCCAAAACAAAACGGAAATAAAAAATCGACAAAAAAAGAAAAAAAGCGGATATCCGCTTTAAAGCGGAGATTTCACAGGCCTGTAATGCGCACATATCCGCCCTGCTGGGTGTTCAATAAGTGTAAAACACAAATATTTGGCCAATTTTAAACTGGCCCACCCCTGTATTTGAAGTGGACTGTTCACAGGATTACAGCCTTAGTTCAAAACAACGAATTCCCCACCCCCGCTCCCCGCCCCCGCTCCCCGCCCCCGCCCCCCTCTTAATTCAACTGAAAATTATCAAGTATCACTATTAGTAATAACTGCTATCAGTAAAAGGGAAAACCCCAAACAACCTCACCCCCATAAAACACATAATAACCTTGTCCCCGGAACCCGTCATAAATTAACCTCAGTGTGCATAGAGGACATCACCCCCCCCCCCACTACTGGGTAACTATCAAGCACCCCAGCAATAAACTGGGTGATCTCCAAAGAACTTGGTAAACACCTTTATAAACAATACCACTGATTAACCTTTATGACGGATTGCTGTATGTTAAAGTTAACATCAGGGCCCAATTTTATAGAGCTGCTTAACAGTCGATTCTGTGCTTACGTACGAGTTTCTATTTCCTAGCGCTGCTAACCGTAAGCGCACGAAAAGGCATGCTAACCTTCCGGTGCTTATTGCACGAAAATGAATGACGTAACAATGCAAAACCATTGTGAACGTGCAAGATGGCTGCCATATTTTCTTGCTAACCTGTGAAATACGCTAAGGCTTAAGCAAATTTTTCTGCTACAGTTAGCACGAAAATTTGCTTACCCTTAAGCAGCGCTATGAAGTTGGGCCCTGGTCATGACATAAGAACTATATTAAGCTACAAGGCTGAAGGGCGACCGGACTATCCCCAACCACAACACCTGCCACAAACAGCCAAGGGCCTTCACAATATTTATCACACAGACAAACCCACTTGCCGCCCCTTCACACAAAAATCAATTTTACAGGGGTAGTAACTGTTTAACACATATGCACACACTGCATGGATGCTGTACTTAAGTTCCAATCTATTGAACATCAGAAGGGGGGGCGGACATTTTGTCCAAGTGTCTAAGCACTGACATCTGTTGAGTGTAGCACGTGTAAGTCATTCAGCAAAACTAGACCAGTGAACTTTTTAGGGGTGCTGCACTTTGTAGAGAGTGCACATGGTCTATAAATAAATATTCAACAAAAGTATTAACTAATTAGTGATTAACAATGTGTAGGTTGGTGGCTGGCTGTTGTCTGATGTTAGTGGACCGAGACGAAGGCGCGGTCAATTAACAGCGGCCAGCTACCAACCAAGGTCATTACTACGCAGTGAAGACCGGTTATCACATTGTTAATCCCATAAATAAATAACTTGTATAAAAAAACACGGTAAAAATCGTCAGAATAAGTGATTTTTCTTTCACTGTTATTTTAAGAATGTTCTACTCATGTTCAAGGGCCACTCCTTTGGCTGTTCAACTTTTGTGTGGTACCTAATCTCTTACAAATAATGAACTGTTTATGCCTATTTTCAAGAACCAGACTATGACTTTGCATTATGTTGGTTTCATGCGCGTACTAGCTACCTTTAATTGATACATTGTCTGCGCACCTACACGTGGTATGCGCATGCACGCAGCACCATCTGTCCTGTTCAAAATTTATTTATTCGCTAGTTCACCGAGCCGGTCTTTATATCACATGTTAATACACCCCCGCGTGACCAGTCTTCGACCAATCAGAGTGCATAAACTCTCCAAGGTGTTTATTTATTAATAATAAACAAATGCAAACAGCTAGTGAACTTAAATAGTAGTGGTTGAGAAATATTCACCAAGTATCATGTTAAGACGATTTAGGGCATGTCTGTCCAGTGGTTTCTTTTATAGCCACATTACCTTGGGGATGTAGCAACCTCTTCCATTGTAAGGGTATAATATTGTTTTGAAATTGATGTAAATCAATACATTCATCTGGTTTCATAAATACAAATTAGTCAACCAATCTGTGACAATGTCATAAAATCATTTTTTGAGGGTTTTTTATTTTATTTTTTTTAAATGGCATACATCAAGTTTTTATCATGGATTTTGTGCATGGCAAGCATGACCTTATTTTTATCTGCCAAAATGAAAGACACCTTATTTGTTGAATACATTTCTCTTACGTTTTAGCATTTTTGTTTTTCAGTATTTTAGATGAAAATTTATCATAGAAAAAGTATCAGTATCAAGTTTCAAAAAAATATAAGCTTTCTGAGTAATTCAGGTTTTTTTCTTTACGTGACATGTGCTTGCCGGATGTGTGATCCCTGGCTATAGAGGATGTGACCTCTGTTTACATTCAAACCGCCCTCTGTTGACAAAACAATGTCCAAGTCATGTTCCGCCAGGCAAGAAGACGCGCACTCATGGTAAGATTGCGTGTACTATCATGACGAATGACAAGAAGTTAATGACTAGCTAGCTAACTGGCTGTCAAGTACACAAAGGTTTTGCCCGGCGACATGCGCGCGCATCATGTTATGGTTTTCGAAAGACGTTAGAGGTCACATCGTCTATACGGCAGTTACAGGTTGAATGACTTCTAACTGGCACCCCGAACAAAGATATTGACAAAATAGGGAGACTGCCAACATAGGGCTAGATAGCTCAGTGGGTAGAGCACCAGCACTTTAATCTGGAGCTCGCAGGTTCAAGTCCCACTCTAGTCAATTTTTTTATTGTTCAACCCAAAATTAAATATTAATTACAAACTTGAACATGGTATATGGACAAGGTAGCACGTCACACGTCTTCAATCTTTCTAGTCACTACAATCATATGTATTAACTGTATTGTTTTGTTAATTTTTCTGGACTCTGTTCAGCGCTGTGAAACCATCTAGTTTGATGAGTAAGAGCGCTCTATAAATATATTTATTGTATATTGTATTGTACAGGGTGCGAAATTAAGAAAATTTGCTGGTTGCCCCAGGGCAACCACAACTGAAAAACAGGTTGCCCGAAAGTAATTTTGGTTGCCCGAATATAATAATGCTCTGCGCAATATAGGGTAAAGATTTATAAATGGTCATCGAAACGGACATCGAAACAGACATCGCCGATCGTGTGTGAGTCTCATCGCCGTGATTTGAAGTAATTTTTGCTGATTTCGATAAATGTTCTTCATCATCCGTTAATCCGGCATCGGTATTGCCCCTTACGGGTGTTTTACCCAACGTAAAACCAAACTTCAGGAGGCTCATTGTGATTGTCACGTCATGAAACTTTGTCAAGTTTGACACATAAACACGTGAATTAAATAGCAGCGAGTAATATTCATTGCGGACGCTCACACCATGTTCGCTAGCTGTCCCCATGCTCGTTATAATATGTGCAGCATAACGACTGCGTGGCACCAGTGAATCATGGAAAGCGCAATTCATGGAAAGCGTGTGTGCGCGCAGTCTACATTTTGTTACTTGTGAACGTTCTGTTCCAACTACAGAATCAACCTAACTATAGTTGGGCCCAGGCCAACTGTGTTTTGGATCGGGCCTGTGCCCAACTATTTATAGTTAGGCCGGTTCTATAGTTGGGATGGAACATGACCACGTCGCGTCGAGTCCGAGATCCGAATAATACAACGTACAGTACATCGTGCACACATTATCCGCTACCATGCCGCCGCTACACAGTGCCATCGCGCTGTGTGTTTGTGCATCGCGTACGTGCGCTGACGCTGGAAAGTTCGCACATGGTTCGCGGTGGACGGCGTGATTTAAAAAAATAAATAATAATTGTTAAACGCTTTATGTGGAAAATTCAAACGATCTTTGGAGCTGGCACAATAATAACCAGGGTAGGCCTAAATTCTAATTTTGTTTAAAGGTTGCCCGACGGGCAACTATGGTTTGATCACGGGTTGCCCGAGTGATTTTTTGGTTGCCGTTAATTTCGCACCCTGTACAACTAAATCTTCTACTTTCATTCTTCTTGGGACAACAGGACAGTCAAGAGGTCACCTCTGAATGTGGTATTGAACCACAAACCATGGAAACATCTGCCAAGCTGCCCTGAACTGGAGAAATCGCGCATAGCTGTACACCTCGCGATTCTTAATGATAATGCTAAGCAATGAGTTTGGTTTGGGCTGAATCGTGTTGAGCTTGTGTGTAGAGGACACCATAAGAAGAATAAATCTCCGGAAGCCAGACTACATAATGACAGTAAAGCCACTCTAAGGAAATGTAAAAATCAATTTTGTGATGTACTCATTTTCCAATAGATAGAGTCCTCAGGTGCGTGGAGAAAAAATTACAAGTCTCTAACCTCATGTTAAAATGGTGTAAATAGCCATTACATACAATACCCTTCCGGGAAAATTTGTCGACATCCAAAACATCCGATGACATCATTCTGAGAAAAACAGGGTCTGTACAATTTTGTACAGTGATGTTTTGGTTTATTCCTGACTTTCAATGATATTCAATCAAAACGGCCTTGAATTTGACATTTTGTCTGACGGAATATTCCTCCTTGGAATGTAAAGACCCATTAGTTGTTGAAATCCAATGACGTCATTTTTCAAATTGCGCTCTGAAAAAGTCAGGAATGAACCAAAACATTTCCCTTCCTCTTTGAGCTAAATTAACAATACTGATCTGAACCCTATCAATCACGAAGTTTCTTGACGGAGCTGAAATTTAAGCGTCTAAACGTTACATACCAATCCCATGGGAAATCTGGTTCCATCAGAAAACCTCTTTCTAAGCGATTTTTTTATGATTACATTTGTTATTATATTAATAATAAATTTCAAAATATCAAGTCCCAAATACATCCAGAAAACCAAATTTCACATAACAAATTTGTAATGGTAAATGTAACATGATAAGTTTTTATATCCCAACATGTCTACACGACGACAGGCTAGCATGAGTTGAATGAACATTTATCCTGACCACAACGACATCTCATAAAAAGTGCGTATCGAAGCTACCGTCAATGTTTGTTGACCACACTGAAGAACAGTCGACAGCTTCAAGTATAGTCGTTGACTTAGGGCCTGGTAACAATTCCGCGTTACGGACAGGTCAATTGACTTTATCTCCTTTTACCAATTTCCATAAAACCCTTCATGCTTTTAATTGACAAGTTTGCCCTCATCTCTGCTGTAAACTTACTCTACTGTCCATATGGATTCCTTCGTTCGAATCTGTCCCTTTCCGCTTTTGATTTATTGCCACCGTGGTTAATTTCCCCAAGCCCATGGCAGCTTGGATATTACTTTCCACAATGATCGATGGCAGGATGGACGGTACACAAAGTCAAGTACAAAGGTTATATTTGTTTGAAAAACGGAGTGCTATTAATATTACTGTAAGAAAAACAAAACAGATCGCTCGCAGCTTCAAATAAATTTGGTGAAGTGATCGGTATCTCCTTCCGGATTAACAGAGTTGTTGTTACAGCCACAGGATACAATTTTGGGGGGGTTCTCAATAAAAGGGTCTCTGACTATTGATATAAATTGAGAAGCACCTACCTGTCTGTATGCAGATGTGAAGGCTCCGAGGTAGGCGACCAGACCCGAGGAAATAAGAACATCACCGGTCAAGTTGATGTACAACTCTCCAAGATCCTTAGCAGATTTACGCCATCTAAATCCAGACAAAGATAACGAAGTCAAGTATAGTATAACATTTAGGCCAAGATCTAAACACAACAAAAAAACTAACAATAAAATGTTAACAAAAGAGAACAAAATCAAAACAAGATTTGCGACTTAAAAATTTAAAAACTTTGGTTTTTGCATGTTTATCCCTGTCCTATTGTTTACACAAAAAGACCGTTTACAACCCTCACTTATGAATATCATACCAGCATGTGTTACAATATATTATTTAACAGAAAAACAGACATCTTGGAAAATGGGCACAACACTTGTGATCAAAATAGGACAAATTTTTTCAGGGCCTATTCTAACAACCAGAGTACCAAAGGTTGAGAGTAATAACTCCAAGGTAAAATAGTTGACCCTGTTTCAACAATCCCTGAAAAATAATAACCCTAAAATCTGTAATGAGAATTGGCGCATTGATTCCATCACTATTTAGTGGGGTGCAGCCATTATCTGCTCAGCCCTGTCTAGTATCTGAACCCCATCCCATACCTCCCCACTGCTCCGCAAGCTATGCCTACCATAACCAACCCCGTTCCATCTTTCCAACCTAGTCTACCATGACCTTCTCCATTTCTCTGAATCTTTCTGCTTCATACCCTACCTGTCCTCTCCACCGAGCCCACCAATCAGCTGCTCCGCCCTGTCCAGCTTCTGACCCCCCCCCCTCCCCACTGCTCCACAAGCTATGCCTACCATAACCAATCCCGTTCCATCTTTCCAACTCGAGTCTACCACGCCCTTCTCCATTTCTCTGATTATTTCTCTGATTACTTGTTTCACACCCTACCTGCCCTTCCTTCCACTGAGCCCATCACTAAGCTGCTCAGCCCTGTCCAGCTTCTGACTCCCCCCTCCCAACTGCTCCACAAGCTATGCCTACCATAACCAACCCCGTTCCATCTTTTCAACTGCTCTTCTCCATTTCTTTGATTCTTTCTGCTTCATACCCAACCTGTCCTTCTCTCCACCAAGCCCACCAATCAGCTGCTCCGCCCTGTCCAGCTTCTGACTCCCCCCTCCCCACTGCTCCACAAGCTATGCCTACCATAACCAACCCCGTTCCATCGGTCTACCATGCTCTTCTCCATTTCTACAAATCTTTCTGCTTCATACCCTACCTGTCCTTCTCTCCACCGAGCCCACCAATAAGCTGCTCCGCCCTGTCCAGCTTCTTAGAGCAAAGGTCCACCTGGTTCTCCAGATCAATCTTCTTCTTTTTGTTGGCCTCTAGTTTATCCTCGAGCTTCTTCAGTTTGTCTTGGACCTCTTTCAAGACGGCTCGTTTCTTCTCCAAGCCTTCCATGGCAACACGGAGCTCTGCCTCAGCAGCCTTCAGGGCTAACTTCTTGGGTGCTACAACCTTGGCCACTCTATGGTGAAACAAAGTCAATGAATTCAACTTGAGTTAAAAAAAAAAAAATCAATTTCATCAGCAGTTATTTGCTCTAAGAGAATACATCTTTGGAAAGATAATCTTGAAATCAAGTTGTTTGCTTAAAAAAAATTCCGAGACCAGTGCACTCTAAAAGGCACTGGACACGTTTGGTAATTACTCAAAATATATGTTAGCATAAAAACTTACTTGGTACAAGCAACGGAAAGCTGTTGATAATATAACTCCAGACCTGCCAACATTCATATCCCAGAAATAGGGACAAACCAGGGCGGGGGTTCCAGGGGGCCGCCTAGGCCCCCGGAGGGGTTCAGGGGCATAGACCCTGACGGGGGACCAGGGGGCAGCCCCCCCCCTTGAAGCTAACAGAACTACACAGCTTCCAGGGCCATTTTAACATAAGTAAATTGGCTTTGAATGTGGAATTACTCCATACAAACAATACAAGTTGAATATTATTTGATTAACTTGTAAAATATAACTTGTCACCACCTTTCTACTGGTGTAGACCTTTGTATGTGGATTGTTTAGCTTGCTTGAGGAGGGCTGGTTGATACTTGGTGTCAAAGCAAGTAACAGGGTTAAATTTTGTCCGGGCGCTAAACCAATCCTGCACAATCGTCAAATTGCGCAAACCATTCCTGCACTGTTGTCAAATTGCGCAAATACTTCATGCACGATCGCCAAATTGCGCAAATTATTCCTACACTATCGGCCTATTGCGCACACTATTCCTGCACTATCGGAAAATTGCGCAAATTATTCCTGCACGATAGATAAGCCGATTGCACAAACCAAAATTCCTGCACGATCGGCAATTGCACAAACTATTCCTGGAAGATCGACTGATTGTGCAAACATTTTTGTGCAAATCAATTCAGCACGAACAAAACCACTGATCCTGAACTAAAAATCCATCCACTTTGTGCACGATTGCCCGATAGCTTCTACTTGGAATGCGAGTTTAAGATTTGCGTCTGGGTTTTTTTCCGAACTCTCTGATCGGTCTCCTAATATCGCGCTGTTTGTTTGAACATCCAAAGAATTGTCAACCTCGGGCCCCTGATGGACAATGTACAATAATAATATCTCTCATGATGGCGCGGGGTCGACTCAATTATTGAGTCTTGTATACAAGGTTCCGTTCATCGACTAAAAATGTAGTCAGGATGCCCTGCGACACAGAGGAAAATGCACGCGAAATGCCGTTACGAAATAGCTGACTTCTGGGTACCAGTCGCTGCACACTATCTACTAGCGCATTGAAACGTTTGTGTTCGCCGTAAGTATTTTTCGACATTTTTTGCCTGGGCGCTCGACGATTTTGTCCGGGCGCTACATTTTTTGTCCGGGCGCATTTTGAAAATTTACCGCGTGTGGAGAACACTGTAGTCGTTCATCAGCAATTTTTTAACTTTTTAAAAAATAAAATCGGGAAAGTTGGGAAATCGGGACAGTCCCGATTTTAGGGTCTTAGAAACTCAGAAATCGGGACTGTCCCGGGAAAATCGGGACAGTTGGCAGGTCTGTAACTCATTATGAGAAACGACTCTCTCTCAAGAAACATAGTTTTTGAGGAAGAGGTAATTGCTCACTTAAATATTTGAATCTAAGAAAGAGGCCTGAAGACTTTCTCAGACATCTGAAAGCATACAATTCTATGCAACAAGGGTGTTTCTTCTTTCATTGTTTTCTTGCAACTTAGATGACCAATTGAGCCCAAATTTTCACAGGTTTGTTATTTTATGCATATGTTGGGATACACCAAGTGAGAATACTGGTCTTTGACAATTACCAAACATGTCCAGTGCCTTCAAAGCATACAGGCTTTCACACACACTGGTAACTATACCGTCAGGGTTTTTCTGACACTTCCTAAATCGCACTTATTTGCGTTTCCATGTAATAAATGATGAAAAGGTCAGGGCAACACACCATTTAAAACAAATTGCTTGCGTCCTATATTTGTAACTGACTTACTTGTCGTAAGATTCCATAGCACGGACCCATTTACAGAGACCTTCGGCCGCAGTGGAGGCATTCCGGATCTTCTCTGGGACAAAGTCAGGATTGGTGATGTACTTCGAGCGGATCACCTTGATAATGCTTGGCTGAATGTTATCCTGAAAGTGTAAAACAAAAACAACAATACATTTTTTAAATCACATTCGTGGAATTTATAATCTTTCATTTTGGGATGAACGAAGACAAAGTTACTAGAACGGGATTTGGACCTATGACATCCAGATTGACATGCCGGCACTCTACCAATTGAGCTATGTAGCCCTTATGTTTTTTTACAAAAACACATTCATAGAATCGGAATGTTTATTTTGGGATGAACAAAGAAAAAATGACAAGAACGGGATTGGAACCTATGACATCCGGATCAACGTGTTTGCGCTCTACCAACTGGGCTATGTATCCCAAATATTATTGGCAGTCTCCCTGTTTTGTCAATCTTTGCTCAGGGTTGCATTCTGACTGGCAAAACTTGTCTTTGTTCACCCGAAAATTGAACAAAAATTTACACAGTTTCCGTTGTGGTTTATTGCTTGAATTACAATCTTGGGTGCATATCAGTGTTTCTAACATTTTTTTGTTCTTGGTCATAAAGTTAAGTTGGAGTAAGCAACCGGGCCCCCTTTCATGTGGGCTTGAGTCCTGGTCATGGCACTTGTGTCCTTGAGCAAGACTTGATCCTTCAGATGGGCAGTAAAGTCATAGGGCCTGTGTGTTGTGTAATGCATGGTGATGAACCCTGTATACTTATCGTTAAGAGAATGGGCTTACCCTGCACTTTACAAATGGGTCTCATTATTCAAAATAGCTCTGTGCACATGTAAAACCGTTGTGTCAGTGCAAAAATGTTGTACCTCCTAAAATAGCACTTATGTTACGCGCAAGTTTGAAATTGTCAAAACGTTGAATCTCGATTAAACTAGCCTGGATGTACAGAAAAAACTAATAGGCGCGAAGATAAAACCTTTTTGCACGGAGCATTTTCGTGCGAGCTAGAACGTTTTTGCACTGACACCGTGAAATAATTATTGTTTCAGTACACCTTAAAGCACGTTATTATCACTTATGTAAATATTTGTCTAACAAGTTGTGGTAACGAGAGTTTCAAATCTAAATTAAATCTGGGATAATAGAGTCATTGCTAACAACAAAGTCTAAAACTAGAACCCAAATTCTGAGGTATGTTGAAATGATGGCATTTCCACCTTTTGGTAACCCCTAGAGTTATAGATTCCAAGGAGCTTTGAGGATCAGTATCCTCAGCACTAGAGAAGTAGACCAGAGAGCAGGATTTCTTTGTAATGTGGAAAAAATAACGGCTGATATTCTTCACCAGGCCGACATTGTCTGAATTCTGAATTGGCCGTATTTTTGACCGCGTAAGGGGTTTGTGGGTCAATTTGTACGTGATGAAAAACAAGTACACAAACAGGGGTTTTTCATTGTTGTTATTATTATGTTTATGTATTTCGTCAATGATGCAAGAAAACTACATACAGGCAATTAAAATAAGATGAAACTGTAATTGTGATGCAAGACATTCCCTGAAGAAAGCGCCCTCATGCAGTCAAAAAAATGGTCAATTCAGATAAAAGTCTGTAATATCTCATCCCTGCTAAATATCTACCTTATCATAGTCATGGAGTGATTGCAGGAATTTCATATCTCCAAGCAATCTCTTACTAGGAGGCCAGTAGTCTTCAATCTTCTTGCCCGAGCCTGATGGATCTGGGACGCGGTCCGGCTTCATGCTCTTTAGAATGCAGACAGCTTCCATCACCAGACGCACTCCAGCCGGTGGGTTTTTCATCGTCTTCACTACAGTGACATCCTGTGGGAACGATGATATAATGTTGAGTGGTTACGGTCAGAGTTGTATATTGAGAGAGTTGCGACAACTTGCGAATACAGGCATGCAACTGCCCGATGAAAAAAAAAGAGGAAAATTTTCAAAGGCACAACGCAAGCGCGGAGCGAGGCAGCCAAAACACCAAGGGACATGAGACCCACAATGGTACCCTAGAAAATGTTGAGGTTTATTATGCTCTTAGGTGCATTCTTAGCATGTACAGGCCTGTGAATGGACCCTTAAAAAAAGAGCTGAAACACTACATGATGTAAGAATGATCGTGGAACATCAAGTGAGCGCGCGTCACACACTTACGCTGGTCGAATTGGGACACCCCGTTGATCCAGTAACTAGGCTTATTTCACATTATTGTAGTTGCACATTGTTGTTGCCAAGCATATATTAGGCTATAAAATAAAATATCCGTTAAAAAAAAAACTTAAAAAAAAACGGAAATCCGTGGAAACACGGAAGAGTTGCATGCCTGCGAATAGAAGCCCTTTTATGTAAAAAAAACACGCATTGGCGAATACAGGATGCCAGACAAGTCTGGCCAACCAAAGGATCTGAAAAAATATCCTTTATCTCAAAACCCTTGTTTACTACTGACCCACATGGTCAAAAAGTTCATATTTTGGTTGTTCTATTTCCCCACTACTTCTCCGTTACAATAACACAAGTGGAAATAGTCCAGCACAGTTACCACACTTGAATCTGTAATGTCACAAATACAGCTTTCATTTTAACGAAAAGTCGAGAGATACAGCGTCACTGGATGGGATAGCACCAACATTTATTACACTATACACGCTGCATTTGGAATAAATGGCGTCCAGCAACCACTTGACCGAAGAAAACTGGTCCCTCTATGTGGCAACTCTCTTAATACACAGCTCTGATTACAGTTAATGAGGTCATATTTGGGTATTCTGACTGCCTGTGGATAGTTTGCGCATAGGCTTATTTTCTGTGGTGCTATCATGACATGACTAGAGTCGTTTGCAACTTCTGTCTGCGCGCATGCCCTACGTATGTCACTAAACAACCGCTAGTTAACCATTGGTCCTTGCGCGAACTTGGCCCAGTATGACTCTTCCTCACTGGCTTCAAATTGAAGTTCTATAGTATTCACAATGTCTACTCTATATTGCTGTGAGTATTAGTGGTAAAACTACCAAAGGAAAAGTTAGTTTATGAGTACCTGTGGTGTGAGCGTTTGTAGAGCAGCCAGAGCAGCTTCTAAGATGGGTATAGCTTCTGAGAGTTCTGCATCACACTCATCTTTGATCGCCTTGGCTGCCATAGCTTGCTTGTTAGCTACTTCTTCGTCTGCTTTCACAATCTAGGAGAACGCCAGAAGAAAGAAAGTCAGTATTATGCAAAAGTTGCCCGTAAAGTACATGGACAACACCGGTGATTGTCTAAGACCAGTATCCGCACTTTAGGTGACTCAACACAAACATGACATAACAAAGCTGTGAAAGTTTTAAGCTCTATCGGTTACCGGAGTCAAAAGAAACTAGTGGAAAACCCCCTTATTGGGTTTTGGACTCAAAACCAATTGTTTTACTCATTTCTTAAAGACTATAGCATTTCAAGCGAAAATATTTCAAGGGAAGTTTTTCATCAAGGCCATGTTTTATGTGCAAATCTGTGAACATTTATATTTGTTTTTACCCTCACACCGATGTGTATTAAGCCCTGTATACTCAGTACTTTCCCGAGTTCTGTGAAAACAAATACACAAGCAAATCACTCGGGTGGGATTCAAACCCACGACCATTGCATGTTAGACATACCTTCTCAGTTTTGGCTACTTCCACAGAGTCTCTTTCAATAATAATCATTATGTCGTCGACTTCTTTGCTGGCTACAACCAACTGTGGCTGAAGTTCTTCCAGTTCTTTCTGCATAGTGGAGACCTGAGAAGCTGCATTCTGTAGTTTATCCAGACCCACCTCATAACGCTTCTTGTTGCGGTACACAATACTGAAAGGGGGTAAAAGAAAAAACAAGGCCATCAACCAAAGCAGTGCATCACAAACAAGTTTGTTATAGACCTGTAAATGTAGAGGAGAGGGCAGAATCAATTGGCGGACAGATATCAAAGCAAGGGTACAAAAAGAGAAAAAAACAATTTACATTTAAAGGAATAATAGATGTTAACTTTGCATCAAGGATAAAGAATATTATTTGGGGTTTTTTGCCCTTACACCGATGTGTATTAAGCACTGTATACTCGGTACTTTCCCAAGTTCTGTAAAAAGAATAATTAGTAAGCTTTACAATGTAAGTGTACTGGGTTCTTTTAGGTGCAATACACAACACACTGGTCCTACAGCTTTACATTCCATCCGAAGGACGAATGAATAAGGGTTAAATGGTTTGTATACATTTGGTAATTGGAACCCACTGTTTGTTTCAATCCTATATAGTTGTAGATATATACCATACAACTAACCTGTGAAAATTTCATTTCAAAAGGTGGTAGCGTTTTTGAGATATTGTCAAAAATCTGGAGCGGTTTGTACACGCAGGAAGAATAATCTGCAATCGGAATACACAATCTGAGAAAGTAACGCTTCTCAGATTCAAATTTTTGGGGATAACAAGTGATATCTTTTTCCATAACCACAGTACTTCGAAGTGAAAGGTTTCTCAAAATGCATTATACTATCCAAAGCTGCTGTACTTCTTACCAAGTAAGTTTTGATTGCAATTAATTTTCAGAGTCATTACCAAACGTATACAGACCCTTTGAGAAGAATGAAAATAAAAATGCTCACAGATTTGCACATAACTTGCATGGTATAAAGATGGTCATGGTAGAAAACTTCCCTTGAAATAGTTTTGCTTGAAATGCCATAGTTTTTACGAAATGAGTAAAATAACAGGTGATAAAATCCGATGTTTGAAAAAAAGTTAAAACACATAAGGGGGTTTTTCATTGTTTTCTCATGACTCCGAAGACCGATGTAGCTTAAACTTTCACAGGTTTGTTATTTCATGTATATGTTGGGTCACATCGAGTTTGGATACAGGTCTTTGGCAATTACAAGTATCTTACTTTCTGTTTTTTCCCAGCAATGACTTAAAGGTGTTGATCAGCTCTAAGTAGGATGTTGGGGTGACGTAGTTGTGTCTCTCCAGCTCGTTGAGGAAGCGTTCAGAGAGCATGCGTGTGGTTGTATGAAACCTCTTACACATGTTGATAGAACCCTGTCTGATGTCATCTTCCAGCTCGATGTCGTCAAGGAAGCGGGCTGCTACAGCCTGCAACGCATCCTCAGGCCATGACTAAAGTGGATTAGTGAAGAAACAATGCATGAAAAGTACTCCAATGGATGTGTTGGTTAAATAACACCAGAGGCAAAAACAGTTGATTGCCTCACATTTCGACCCTAACGGAGCCTTTTCTCAAAGGCTGAAGACAAAGACTCTGCTAGGGTCAAAAACGAAAGGCCATTAAATATTTTTGCATTTATACCACAGGTCCTTTTGGTAAGGTTTGGTAAGAAAATTGCAATTTTTTTTATATTTTTTTTCCCCGAAAAATATTAACAAAAGCTTTCCATCTCAAATTACTTCAAACAAAATGTGATGAGGAACATCTTTGGGGGGATGTCTTTAGTTATGACCCTTAATCTACATTGTAGTAACTTCTGCTGGCCCTTGTTGTGGTGCCACTCAAAATGCTCAAATAGAAATAACATAAGAAGCCAACATAAAGTATGGACTTCTTGTACTTCTGGGGTGTAAAACGTTTGACAAATTTCCTCCTCAGTCTGTTTTTGTCTGTTCATTCTCTTTCTTTTTCTTCTTTTACTTTCGCCCTCGCTAAGTAAATTTGTGTTTTCATTTCCGTTTTTGTAAACTGAGAATAGAAATAACAATAATAACACTAAAGAAATCATATATTGCACAGATAATTTTCTGAATCAACCCAAAGTTTGACAAGACACACCAGTGTCATGTGGCCGAGTTGTTTAGAGCATCGAATTCAAGTTCCGAGTCATCGGGGTGTGGGTTCGAATCCCGGTCAATGACACTTGTATCCTTGAGCAAGATGCTTTACTACAATTGCTTCTCTTCACCCAGGGGTATAAATGGGTACCCGCAAGGGTAGAGGTTGATATTGTGTTTTAAAAGCCTTCGGGGGCCACAGCAGCTCGGGGCTTTTAGAAAGATTAAGGGAATGTTATTGGCCCAATGACCAGGGCACTAATGTAAAGCGCATTGATACGTTATTGTAAAATGCGCTGTATAAGAACTAGTTGTTATTATTACTATATTTGTAGCTTTACCTGGAACCAATCAATGGTACAGCAATTGACGAGCGAAGGGAATTTTCTGAGTCTGTTCCTGAAGGCATCTCCAATGGGGCTCATTGCCAAGACGATATGCATCTGCTCTCGTACCCTCTGGATAAACATGTTGAATAGAGACAGGGGAGTGCCGTCTGTCTGCTTGGACTTCTCTCTTTGTCTACAGCCAGAAAAAGGAACAATTTCAGAATGGCATTTCAAACTGCTCATGATTTTTTTTCGGACAAACATGCAGTGACGTAAGCTTTCCACATCTGTGTTATGATTGGTCTGAGGTGATGTAGTTCGTCAGCTTGTACTTTCGGTCATCTGCACGTAGCGTGTGCATAATGTTTGTACATGCATGTAATGTTGTTTTATTCACTGAGTGTACATACATGTAAGTGTGAATTGACTGAGATCGAAAAGCCGGATCCTGCCAGGCACTCAAGACCCGTATCTGGCGTTACAGCTCAAAAGAGAATCGTTCATCTAGATGATGGTGTGTTCCAATAATCAAGCGTTCATGTAAGTGGATTTGTAATCGCTACTCACAAATATCTGGGACAGTTTATCCATTATGATTGGTCGAGAGAAGTTTTAAAGGCCATGGAGTAGGTGGCAACGTGCCCCTGGTGACAGTTGATTTGGGTCAACAGCCTATATCAGTTAAGTGTAGCCCTCACCTTGAAGTGGCCGTCCAGCAGTGTGATGTTAGGTGATTTCTCATAACAAAAGTTCAAAAATTATAAAAAACTAATTTTGTCGCTGACTTTGATTGGCTGCACTCACCTGTCAATCAGTCTCATCTTCTCACAGATCTCTTGTTTCTCATCATTGGGGTAGAGGTTAGGAACCTCACCAGCATTCAGCAGGTTGTTGATGTCCTCTAAGAATGACTCTTGTTTGATCTGAAACAAACAGACAAAGGAGGGCATCTTAAAGAGGGGCTCCAAGGTCAAATTCACTTTTGTGATGCACTCATTTTTGAACATTTTTCCTTTAATCTACTGAATTAAAATGAACACCGCTGGCGGTAATACCCTCGTTAAAAAGAGCACTGATATAAAGAGGTTCTGCTTATAAAAGAGTACATCCTAAAGTCTTGAATCTCATTTCTGCTTTGTGTGTTTCTTTGTTTTGCTGCCCTCTTATAACAACGTTCTTGTTATAAAGAGGTAATTTATCCAGTCCCAGCGATCTTGTAATAGCGAGAGTCGAGTGTACATGTAGCTATGCTTTATAGTCAAATTGTACGACAAACCGAATGTTCAGTTATTTATTTTGGGTCTTTGTTACGTACCTGCGATCTTGTTGTAACGAGAATCGACTGTACATGTAACTGTGTTTTTAAGTCAAATTGTACGACAGACCGAATGTTCAGTTATTTATTTTGGGTCTTTGTTACGTACCTGCGATCTTGTTGTAACGAGAATCGACTGTACATGTAACTGTGTTTTTAAGTCAAATTGTAAGACAGACCGAATGTTCAATTCTTTATTTTGGGGTCTTTGTTACGTACCTGCGATCTTGTTATAACAAGAATCGACTGTACATGTAACTGAGTTTTTTAGTTAAATTTAATGACCGACCGAATGTTCAGTTATTTCTTTTGGATCTTTTTTACGTACCTGCGATCTTGTTATAATGAGAATCGACTGTACATGTAATTATGTTTTGTAGTCAAATTGTATGACAGACCGAATGTTCAGACCGAATATTTATTTTGGGTCTTTTTTACGTACCTGAGTATCGCTGAAGAGAAAGACACCATGCTGCTCTCCTTCCGTGGACTTTCTCAGAATCATTTTCAGATCCTCTCTCCATTCCACCATGGTGTAGCTCTTACCGATCTCCACTTGGAACAACTCGTACTCGGCCATGTGAGAGGCTAAACGTGTCAGGGACTGGCGACCGCTGCCACCGACACCCACTAACAGGGCGTGGCCGCGGGGCTGCTTGATGATACGAGCGATACGAGACACATGCTCCAATGCAAATCTGTAAGAGTATTGTCATATCATAAATGTAGAGGTCATATTGAATATTCATTTTTTATAAAACATTTGTTTCCTTAAAATTTATTATGTGCAAGATTTAACAAACTAGACAGATACTGTAGCAAGAAATATACACTTCCTTTGACTAAAATGATATTGTTGAATTTCAGAAATAGGCACAGCCCAACAGTGAATTGTCCAAAATTGTCCGTTTTGTTTTAGGTTTGAATGTTTCATTTTCATGTATATATTAATTCTGGTTTTGAAGCCAAGGACTCTCAGAAAAGCGAACTTAATCACTGTACTAGCCAAGAACCCAATGGAGAGAAAACAAGGAAGGAAGTTAAAGTTTTAGATGTGGGAGGAAAACCCCAGAGATTTATTCCCGGAAAAACCCACGCAATCAGGTAGGAACTGAAAACCCAATCCACATGCAAGGTCCTGGTCCGAGGTGGGATTCGAACTGGGGTCCACAGAGGTGAAAGGCAGGGAAAGAAACCACTGAGCCAACCTGAGCCCACGAACAGAATGGTCAACCATCCAAATACTGAACACAGTGTATTGGGCTTAACTTGGCAATTACACAACTTTCTCTTTCACTGAGCAAAGTGTCAGGGACAAAAATTCTCAGGTTGGTTACCTGAAGAGAACCAGATTCATAGGTTTCTTGCTGAGGTTGTTGAACTCCTCCAGGTGACTCTCGACAATCTTTCTCAACTGCTCCACTTCCATCACCTCAATGTAATTCTTATTCTCATTCTTGGGGTCGGTGAAGTCACAGAACAGAAGACTTCTCAGATCATCCTCGACCACTTTACCGTCCTCGTCGAAATCGAGATGGGCAAAGAGCTTGTTGAAGTCCTCCTTCAGGTGGGTGCCAGTGACGTCTTGCATGAACTTGACCAGCCAACTGCGGTCGTTATCATCGACAAGTCGATCATAGTAAACACGGAACACCTGGTTGTATATTAAAAACAAAGGATTATTAATTATAGCTCATTCATAAATACCTCTATTAGTTTAGACAGTCCTATTGGTTTAAATAAAGGAATAAAAGAGTAGGCGATGAGGTCTTAAACGGCCGTTTAAAACCAGGGCCCAATTTCATGGCTCTGCTTACCGCGGAATTCTGCGTTTACGCCCAGCTGCGTCCCATAGAAATACACACGTTACCATGCGCGTAAGCGCAGAATTATTTGGTAAGCAGTGCCATGAAACTAGGCCCAGAAGGGTCGTGGTAGTGAGATAAAGAAACGATTATCACACAGCCATGACCCTGCAAGGTTTCATTTGTAGTTTAAACAAACAATTTTAATCACCCTCAATTTCCATCGAAAATGGACGGAGAAAGTTACCTGTCCATTTTTGTCAATGAAATTTGAGAGTAATTAAAAAATTAGTAATTACAATCAGCTCAAATTCATTTCAGTAAAAGCCTGCTTGTCAATTCACATGTTGAAATGCTTTTTCTAGGCGGTTTCAGGTACTTAAAAAAAAGTTTCACACACTGGAAAAACTTGTAGAGTGACGGTAGAAAAGTGGTACACACTTTAATGCTTTTTATTGTCGTATGATAGAAAAAAACTGAATGAAAAATAATGAGTAAATTTTTCTTTGTTCAACCCAAAATTATTTAAATTTACCAAGTTTCCCTTTTGGTTTATAACTTGACATTTGAAATAGAAAAGTTGCATCCCCTTAAGGTGATCCCCTGGCTGCCGCTTCCCAGGATGTATCGTAAACTTGGCTGTGATCACTGGCGTTACGGCAGCTAATGGTTGTATGACTTCCGACTGGCACCCCCCGAACAAAGATATTAACAAAATAGGGAGACCACCATCATAGGGCTAGATAGCTCAGTTGGTAGAGCTCCGGCACATTAAACCGGAGGTCGTTGGTTCAAATCTCGCTCTGGTAAATTGTTCTTTGTTCAATCCCAAATTATGAAAAAGTAATACTTTGCAAAAACAATTATCAAACCGAAATCCAACTGTTTATTCAGATTATCTTACCTCATGTACCCAGAGCCTCTTCATGACTGCTGGTGTTTCAAAATATTCCGGTATAGACAGTAAGACACCCTGGATCACACGTGCAAAGTCTCGTAAATTGAAGAGATAATGTGACTTAGCTGGGGTAGGTAGCAGGTTGGCCATCGTTGCTTTGTACACCTGGGTAGTGGCATTCACAATCTGAGCAGCTACAGGCTCAAACTCTTTACCAAAACCCCTGAAAAAGGTTCAATGGAAAATCGTTTAAAGGCACTGAACACGTTTGGAAATTGTCAAAGACCAGTGTTCTCACTTGGTGTATCCCAACATATGCATAAAATAGCAAGCCTGTGAAAATTTGGGCTCAATTGGTCATCGAAGTTGCAAACAAATTGATGATGAAAGAAAAAACACCCTTGTTGTACAAATTTGTGTGCTTTCAGATAGGAATAAAAACTTCTTGCAAGAAGTTTTTATTATTTTAATGAGAAATTACCTCTTTCTCAAAAACTACGTTATTTCAGAGGGAGTCGTTTCTTACAATGTTTTATACTATCAACAGCTCTCCGTTGCTTGTTACTAAGTAAGTTTTTATGCTAATAATTGTTTTGAGTCATTACCAAACGTGTACGATACCTTTAAAGGGTTTGCATATATATTGGTTCAAGTAAAAATATAAATGTTCACAGATTTGCACACAACTTACATGGTAAAAAGATGGCCGAGGTGGCAAACTCCCTTTGAAACATTTTTGCTTGAAATGCAATAGTTTTTGAGAAATGAGTAAAACAATTAGTTTTGATCTTGCAAGTCCAAAACTCAATGGTTAAAAACAGTAAAAAACATTTAAGGTATTTCCACTTTTTTCTTGTGACTCCAATTACCGGTTGAGCTTAAACTTTCACAGGTTTGTTATTTTATGTATATGTTGGGTCACATCAAGTGTGGATACTGGTCTTTGCCGATTACCAATGTTACACATGTGCTTTAAGAAAGGTAAAACAAGAAATTTGTTCATATCAAACTAAAAACCTTGTCGGGAAACAAGAAAATGCTTGTATGAGTGGGGTAGATAAGGGAAATATTTGGGGGAATTGTGCCTTTGATGATACAAGCAGGGAATTTCGCTTGTTATTCTACATGTATTATTCAAAGGACAAATCTGTGATGGTTGCATAGGGCTAGGTTTGTACCCACAGGCAAGTTGTGATTGATTGACATTATGGTGGCATATGCAAGGGTTTTTGACCATAAATTCCTTTTTTCATTGTATATTTTGTTGCGTATATAACAATAATAATACGCAGTTCTTATATAGCGCTTTATACTCCCGATGGGTGTCTCAAAGCGCTCAGTATTTTTCCTACAAGGTAAGTGGAGTTACGTGTTGAAGTATGAGACCTATTCCTTTACATAGCACCATGTAATGGTTTACAAGGTGCTGTGGCGCAATATGCAGCCAATCAAACAAGGAACACCGGGGCGAACCCCTTCTCTTTACGATAAGTGCACTGGGTTCTTTTATGTGCATTACACAACACACGGGACCTACAGCTTAACGTCCCATCTAAAGGACGAAGCATGTGGTTAAGTGTCTTGCTTAAGGACACAAGTGTCACGATTGGGATTCGAACCCACACTCTGCTGATCAGAAACACCAGAGCTTGAGTTCGGCCACGACACGCCACAATACAGTTTCACACAATGCAAGATTTGTCTCACCTGGATGAGATATGCCAAGACATGATCTTCTGGAATATGGTGTCCATAGTATCATCGTCAAACTCATTAATGGTGATGGTGTTGAAGTGGCGCAGGAAACGCGCCGTGATGACGTTACGTCCACCTCCGGGCGGTCCCATGGCAGCCATCAGCTGGATATCGGTCAGCTTCATAGCCATACACTCTTTGTGCTCGTACCAGTTCCAGTGGTCAAGCCACTGGCGGAGAAGCTCAATGGGAGGCTGGGCACCATACTCCTCCCTGGCTGGCATGTTCAAATCATCAACAAAGACAATCTGGACAAGAAAACAAATTCAAGAAGTTTACCTTAGAAATTTTAGGAAGTCAGAGATGACAGATTCATCCACTAGGAGCCTGGCTAGTAGGCAGAATGCACTGAGCAATTATGGTTAAAGGTATCGTACACGTTTGGTAATGACTCAAAACAAATATTAGCATAAAAACTTACTTGGTAACAAGCAACGGAGAGCTGTTGATAGTATAAAACATTGTAGGAAAAGACTCCCTCTGAAGTAACGTAGTTTTTAGAGAAAGAGGTAATTTCTCTCTAAAATAATAAAAATTTCTTGCAAGAAGTTTTTATTCCTATCTGAAAGCACACAAATTTGTACAACAAGGGTGTTTTTTCTTTCATCATTTTCTTGCAACTTCGATGACCAATCGAGCCCAAATTTTCACAGGCTTGTTATTTTATGCATATGTTGGGATACACCAAGTGAGAATACTGGTCTTTGACAATTACCAAACGTGTTCAGTGCCTTTAGTGCCTTGCTCAAGGGCACAAGTGTCATGACCGGGATTCAAAAAGCTTACAGTTAAACAATCCTATTAGAGTAAAACTAGGTTGTGCCTATTATTGTAACCAGGCATGTGAGCGGGTCATGGACAAAAAAGAGGAAAAATTGTTTTTAGTTAGCGAGCACATAGCGCAAAATGTTGGAGTCCCAAATTTGTCGCCCGCATATTTTTACACATGCCCACATGTAAGTAAGCACACAATTTTCGAAGTGTAAAAAAAAAAAAAAAAAAAAAAAAAAAAAAAATTTTTTAAACGTAAAAAACAACAATATGGAAGTGAAGTTCGTAAAATTGCAATTTTGGACGATCTTTCCCCCTAATTCTGCCCTTAATAATAGTGTTTTCATCAACAGCAACTTTCATGGCTTTTTAATTTGAGGATCGGTTTTATAGAACTTCTTTTGCATTGAAATCTTCGTGATTTAACAATCGGTCGACGACGCACATTGGGAAAAAAATTGCGGCGAGAGCGATGTGTTTATGAGTACGAGGTTAGAGTTAGAATTTTGCATGAAATATAACAAGAACGAGGTTGAAATTAGACTCGACCGCACGTCTTCTGACCCTGGAACTTCGAGTTGCATGTTTCCTTATTCGCCCATATATTCATGGAATACCGCAAGCCACATATCGGGCCAGCTGCCGGGCCGCAATTTATTGTTAACGTGCCGTTTTTTTTTATGCACGCCTTGTGGTTCCGCGATATATGATTATACAGGCAGTGTTCGACAGGCTAACTTAAAGTGCTTCCCGTGGCATCTCTGTGTGAGTGTTGTGCAGTAAAATTACTTGCTGCTTGATGATCGATGTTGGACGTTAAAAAAAATATTTAAAAACGCGGACCAGCCATTGACGGCGGAGACGGGAAAAAAGCGGAGCCCGCAAAAAAAACGCGGAATGGAAAAATAAAAAACGCGGATATCCGCGTAAACGCGGAGGTCTCACATGCCTGTGTAACTCCTCTGGACTTCAATTTTCAAGTTTAGTAGAATTATTAGTATGCAAAGATGGTTGTTTCTCAAAAAGATGACTCACAGTTTTCTTTCCAAACGGTGGTCCGAAGACACCCTTACGTCTCTTGTCCAGCTTAGACATGATAATATTCTGGGTTTGGTTGGCGCTGGTCTGAGCCGAGAAGTTGATGATGATGGGCTTGTATACTTCCTTGTCAAGCTTGGTCAAGAGAAAGTCCTGCAACAGAGAATGAAAAGTAATGAAAAATAGCATGTGAAACTACCAAAAATACCTCTTCAAACACAACGGGCCAATTTTATAAAGCTGGCAAGCACAAAAGTTTGGTTAGCACAGAGATCTCTTGCTTAGCAGAAACCGGCATCCAGCCAAAGTGGAATTTACATTGCTGTGACTGGTGCCCTGCTATTTGTTGTGAATTTTAGCAAATAAATCTGCTGAAATGAACATTGTTTCTGCTTAAATCACTTTTTGAAATTTGAACCCCTCTGTTTCTTTTGTTTTCTTATAAAACATGGTACTTAGATTCTGCTTCGTGATTGGTTTAGAGTGTTTGTCTTAATTGTACAAGAAAGCCACGCCAGCACGACGCATTATACCTGTAGCAACCAGAGTACTATATCAGTAGCAACCAATGTA
Organism: Plazaster borealis; assembly: GCA_021014325.1. Taxonomy (NCBI): domain Eukaryota; kingdom Metazoa; phylum Echinodermata; class Asteroidea; order Forcipulatida; family Labidiasteridae; genus Plazaster; species Plazaster borealis. Next base: position 14,881,313 of record CM037471.1, on the reverse strand, counting down.
CTATGCCCATAGGAAACAATGTACTACACCCGTAGCAACCAATGTACTTTACCCATAGAAACCAGTGTACTAAACCCATATAACCAATGTACTATACCTATAGCAACCAATGTACTACACCCATAGAAACCAATGTACTATACCCATAGTAACCAATGTACTAAACCCATAGAAACCAGTGTACTATACCCATAGCAACCAATGTACTATACCCATAGCAATCAATGTACTATACCCATAGCAACCAATGTACTATACCCATAGTAACCAATGTGATACACCAATAGCAACCAATGTACTATACCCATAGTAACCAATGTACTATACCCATAGCAACCAATGTACTATACCCATAGTAACCAATGTGATACACCAATAGCAACCAATGTACTATACCCATAGCAACCAATGTACTATATCCATAGTAACCACTGTGATACACCCGTAGCAACCAATGTACTATATCAGTAGCAACGGCAGCTTCTTGGTACCTAGACGTCTGGGCCCAATTTCATAGAGCTGCTTAAGCATTAAATATTGCTTAAGAATATTCTCTTTAGCAGAAATGAGCAGAGTACCAGTCACAAATTGTACATGTAACATAGCAGTTTGGCTGGTAACCTTATTCTGGTAAGCATAATTTTGTTGTGCTTAGCAACTTTTTGTGCTTAAGCAGCTCTATGAATTTGGGCCCTGGCCAGAATATATGTATGGGGTGTTATAAAACAAATATTGACTGCTTTTACTCTCACTATGGTTAAAACTATGACTCCCTTGGTGATCACGGAGCATTCCATTTTCCCTCGACTTTGCCTCAGGAAAATGGAAACCTAAATTGATCCCTAAAAACATTTTATAATATCAATACATTTTTAAACATGGAAATGGGATGCAAGTTTTAACAGACAACGGGCTTAAAATCGAGTGACTTTTATGGACAGGGATGGGACTATACGTACCGTGATATAGACTGACTTTCCGGTACCTGTTGGACCAACAAACAGGCAGGGTTTCTGGTGCGTTACTAACATGTTCATCAGTGCTGTGGCTCGTACTGTCTCAATTGTTGGGACGATGATCTTATTGGCCTCGGCATCTTTTGGGATCGGAGGGGCATCTTTGATATCTTCAGTCCAACGCTCCCAACGACCTATGCCCTATAAAGAAGAAATTATTTGCTCATTTTATTTGATTTGTTCGTTCATTTACTTATATCTAATTTACACTGGGTGGCCCCAGAATATGAAAGAAAATATTAAATAGATTTTCAAGATGCTTTCTTCCTCGATCTTGTGACAGTTTATCAAAGTTAGTACAAGGAAGTTGAGCTTGTGTGCAGTTTCTTCCAACTTCAAGAAGGCTACAAAGACTTCTTCCTTTGTGCTCCACAACACATGGTCTCTATAAAACAGGCATAATTTTTGGTCCTTGGACAAAAAAGTAGGAACAAGTAGTACAAGGGCTGGCTTACATGTACATGTGGTTTAGGCTTTTGTATAGTTTTCATGCTATTTAATAACCACTTTGCTGACCGCTCTGAGTACAAACAAATTGGAAATCAGACTAAAGTAGGAAGAATATGGAATGGGCGATGATGAAAAAACAAGAAATCCATTATGTATGAAAAAAAACCCTGAAAAATCAAACACTAAAAATGCATGTCCTGATTTTGGGCAATGTCCGGCATTTGGGCAAGGTGACCCAGGCGTCACACTCAGTGTACTGTTGTCAGTAGACTTTTCAAAGTTTCCACACATATTCCTTTGCTGCAGCAGTAAACATAACTGTCAAACAATTATTAATAAACCGCATCATGATTGAAGCGAGGAATGAGAGAAGTTTACACATGTGATAGCGGTTACAAGAATGATAGCACCCTCTAGTGGCGAGTGGTTTGAGGGTGATAGCAGTTTAGATAGCGATTAGGTTTTCGTGACTACACAACAACTGGAGCGTCTTGGAACCAAGACTAATGGAAGCCGGTGCGGCAATTGTTTAACGTGCTGTTTTTTCATGAACGTTGTGTCGATCCGTGATATACGATTACAAAGGTAAATGGGTAAACTTACAATTTCTGATTAGAGAAGAGGGATTAGCGAAATCCAAACGTATACCCCTACAACTCACCCCCCAAATTTTATATCAAATTCACACTGAACTCGAAGACCACAAATTTGAAAGGAAAAAACCAGGAATTCCTGTTTAAACAGGAAGATTCTCATGCCTGATAAAAGAAGTACCCTTACCTCCTTGACAAAGCGATAATCATACACAGTGCCCTCTTTGGGGATCGGCACCGTCTTGTTCTTCAGAGGTGGATCCACAAACTGGATGATGTGGAACTTGCTACGAGTCTCCTCGGACAAACCCCCGTCCATGATCTCACGGAAGAGGAGATCAAATTTCTTGCGGCCGTCTACGCCGATGGTAGCGCCGATAGACCAGACAAATGAAAACAAGAAAATGCCCTGAAAATAAAGCGAGGATAGTTGGCGATTAATCAATCATAAAAAGTGTATTGTGTTAAATTTCAATTTCTTTCAAAACTAATACTTAAAGGATGTTAATGCTATTGGTTTAGCATTTTGTGGCATGTCGTGGCAGAGCAGTCAAGCGCACTGGACTCAAGCTCTGGGCCCAATTTCATAGAGCTGCTTAAGCAGAAAAAAATGCTTAACAATATTCTGCTGAGCAGAAATGAGCAAGATACCAGTCATAAATTGTACATGTGACATAGTATTTTGGATGGTAACCTTATTCTGGTAAGTATAATTATTTTGTGCTTAGCTACTTTTTGTGCTTAAGCAGCTCTATGAAATTGGGCCCTGGTGTTTCTGATCAGTAGAGTGTGGGTCGAGTGTGGTTTGTGTCATGCATGTAAAGGAACCCAGTACACTTATCGTTAAGAGAAGGGGATCGTCCCCTTGTTTTCGGGCATGGTTGGCTGCAGATTGCGCCACAGCCACCTTGTAAACCGTTACATGGTGCTATGTTAATAAATGGGTGTTATATTTTGAACATAGCTCCACATACCTTGTCGAAAAAATAATGAGTGTTTGAGACGCCCTCGGGTGTGATAAAGCGCTCTATAAGAGCTGTTATTATTATTCACACAATATCATCTTTTATATATCTCAGAGTAAACTAAAATATGGTACACATTGTTCCATTTCATAATATGTGTAGTAGAAATAAGCTTGTGTTTTTGGCTTTTGAGCTATTCTTTGTTTTGAGTAGGGGTCTTTTGTCTTGCATTATCTTTGAAATTTAGCTTGTCTATGTTTGTTTTTGTTTGGGTATTTTTGTTGTCTTGGGTATCTATGTTGTTGGGCTTTTTCACTCACTAAAGTATATTGATGAATATAATAATAATCTAGTAATAATAATATGTATTTGTTATGTGTTTTTTTAAGCCAAGTAGGCCCCTACAAGCCCTCAAACCCTCAAGTAGGTCCCTTGAGGCGCCTTACAATATTTAGTACCCATGTTCATCAGGAAGTTACTAAGCATTTCTGAATCCATCTCAACTCCTTAGGAGTATGCAGCACCAGCAGCCAAATTGGTGCACAGATTGCTAATCAATCACATCAACAATCTCTACCCTCACAGGTACCCATTTACTCCTGGGTGATGAGAAGTCATCATAGTTAAGTGTCTTGCTCAAGGGCACAAGTGTCACGACAGGGACTCGAACCCACAAACCTCTGGGCCCAATTTCATAGAGCTGTTTAAGCAGAAAATATTGCTTAACAATTTTCTGCTTAGCAGAAATGAGCAGGATAATACCAGTCACAAATTGTTCACGTGACATGGTAGTTTGGCTGGTAACCTTAGTCTGGTAAGCAAAATTTGGTTGCGCTTAGCTACTTTTTGTGCTTAAGCAGCTCTATGAAATTGGGCCCTGATGAGGAAGAAACCAACGCAGCATCTTTTCTGATTTTTTCTTCTCACCTCGATCCATGAGATAATTTCTCGTTCATCCATCTTACTGACGGCAGCCTCATCCTGAAACTCATCCATCAAGCTATCCATTAGATTCATCAAGCTCTTCACCAGATTGGTGTCATTTGATGGAGAAAGCTCCTGTAGAAAGAAAGTAGAAATAATACAATGAATAGTAACCTGTCATATTGAACGCAAATTTTCCATCATAGTATCACAGTAAGAGGTCCTTCTTAGTCAAGTCTTGCCATGGTTCAGAAATTCTAGTAAAAAGGACCAAAATCTATAATATTATCAGTTATTTCTTCGAACTCAAATAACAGCATTCAAACTCCTTACCCCATTGATAATTCTATTGATATTTTGTATAGACTGTTTTTTGGGCTGTTCATAGCTAAGATTTTGTGCATTAAAGGGTTAAAATGTTTGAAAGTTAGGAACTTTCATTTAATATAACCAATGACAGACTTAAAATAAGTATGACAGACTTAAAATATAGCTCATAAATATCGCCCCCCCCAAAAAAAGACCCACAACAACTATAACAACAAACAAATAAACAAGTAAACAAACAAACAAACAAATAAAACAGGGAAAAAGTTGACAACTTTAAAAAAATAATAATAATAATATAATAATAACAATAATAATAATAGCCAGTTATAAAAAATACCCGCAAAGCACCTCACACTAATAAAAACTATAAAACCTAGGCAATAAAAACATTTTTTTTTTTAAACCAGACAAACACAGAAAAGAAGATAAAGTTAGTATCATCAGTTGCACAGGATTTTAAAGTTGAAAGAAAATTCAGTCGAGATGTCCGTGCATCTTATCTTGGTTCAGGAATGGATCCTACAACAACATTGTATATTGGCAGCATAGAGTTTGTTTATACATTTGGATAGCTTGAGAGAAATGTGGCATATTTTGAGTGAGACATTTTGGCAATAACAACGAAATCAGCTTGTATCAGATAAATCACCGAGAGACAAACACTTTCTTACCTTGACTCCACTCTTGTGTACAAACTCCAGTGATGCTGGAATCATACGATCAAACATGTCGGAAATCATCTTCTTGTGAGTGTCAGTCAGTGAAGAAGGCATGGTGTTGAGCCACGATACCATGAGAGGGCGCCAGCCTAACATGTGTGGTTCCATGTAGATCATACCACAGCGGGACACCTACATACAATGACACATGAATAAATATATCAAGGAGGAAGAAGGCATGGTTTTGAGCAATGATACCATGAGAGGCCGCCAGCCTAACATATGCGGTTCCATGTAGATCATACCACAGCGGGACACCTACATAAAATGACACATGAATAAATTTAACAGAGAGGATACTCCCATATAACATTTGTTCCCAAAACTGAGCCATGAAACAGGGCCCTGCTACAATCAAAAAGCGGTTTGTATCGAAATACCTAGAGAGGGCGCAAACATCTGCAAGATTATTCTATAAAAAAGTCATGTCCTGAATTTGACATTATCCAATGTTTCCCATGTTAACATAGGTTGTTTTCAGAACAAAAGGCTTAGGCTTTTGCTCTGGCTTCAGCATCCTCCGACTGTTTCGAAATTCCGTACCCAAAGTGTACGTTTTGAAAAATACAGCCGGAGCCTCTGTAGCCATGGTTTTGAAACAGGCCATAATATCTAAATTTTTAAGATGAAACAAAATTCCTGCTTCATACTATTTGTCCAGAAATTTACTGCTGAAAAGTCAAGACAAAAATTCAACAATATAGACCCCCTTGCATATGACGTCACAGACCCAAGACCCTTACTGAAATTGGGCCCAGGTAAATTGGGTTTACCCAAGAAGAATCCAGTTGGGTTGGGTGAAGTTTAGCACACTCAGCTGCATCTTTCGACACCACACCATTCCAATCCCTGAAAAGCAGGTATTCGATCACTGCATCATACCTGTCCTATCGTATGGTGCCGAGACATGGACAACCACCAAACGACTTGAGAACAAACTAAGGGTGACAGAGAGGGCTATGGAAAGAATAATGATAGGAGTAACAAAGAAGGACAGGGTGACAAATGAGGAGCTAAGAAAGAAATCAAGAGTGCAGGATATTATTAAGACCATTAAATCGAAGAAGTGGAGATGGGCAGATCACCTAGCAAGGAGGTATGACAACAGGTGGGCATGCAAACAACCAATTGGACTCCAAGAAACTGAACAAGAAAAAGCGGGAGACAAAACAGAAGATGGAGAGATGAACTCAGTACAAATAGGGGCATTGCTTAGCAACAGACGGCGCAGGATAGAGTGAAATGGAGAATTGGTTCAGAGGCTTTCCTCCTGCAGTGGAGTGAAATAGGCTAGACAGAACAGAAATTGGGTTAATACTTACAGTAGCTGGAGAGGCCACCTCCAAGTCCATGGGTTCAAAGATAAGATTAGTTGTTGGTGCCAACTGAATAATCTCTCCACTCATCAGGCAGAGTTTCCTGTTATCATCCAGTACAGTGTTCATGTTCTCAATCCAGATGGCATCGACTGGGCCGTCAAAGATCAGCCATTTACGATCTGGGGTCTACAAAAAAGGAATAACAAATGTATTGATAATTTGTAATGCCAGACATTTGAATAGCTCCAGGGCCCAATTTCATAGAGCTGCTTAAGCATAAAAAGTTGCTAAGCACAACAAAATTATGCTTACCAGAATAAGGGTACCAGCTAAAGTACCATTTTACATGTACAAAATGTAACTGGTATCCTGCTTAGTTGTGCTTAGCAGAAAAGATTTAAGCAATATTTTTTTGCTTAAGCAGCTCTATGAAATTGGGCCCTGTACCCCTGCTTCTGTACACCCAACCAAACAGTGCACTCCTATAGTGTCCATCATATCTCAAACAGGCAAATGGCCCTTGAATTTCTTGTCAAAACTTGGTAAAAAAATTATAAAAATAGCCGTGTTAGTCTGATAGATAAAACAAGGAAGATAGTTGAAGCACTTGAAGACTAACTAATTACATAAAATGAGCCTTTGTAGCAACAACTACTTGCATAATAATAATAATAATATAGAGAGATTTATAAAGCGCAACCATTTGCAGATCAGTTCCGCCTCAAGGCGCTGAATACAAGCAAAAATGGATTAAACAACATCAATTAAATTAAAAACAACGATAATTAAACAATTTTACCCAAAACAAAATTACGTGACGGTATGTGATGGTACCCAATCATTGTCACTATCAGGCAATCCCAGCTATAGTTGGGCCGTCCCAACTGAAAATCAGGCAATCCCAACTATAGTTGGGCCGTCCCAACTGAAAAACACTCAAGTTGGGACCGGTCCCGACTATAGTTGGGAGGATTCTTAAGTTGGGACGGAACATAATTGAAGTAGGGCTACTTACCAGGGATGAGGCGAAGGCTCTATAGCTGACGGCTAGAATTCCATCTGACCACTCATGGGAGACTGGATCAAATTGACCATACAGCTGACCCATAGTGATAGCCTTGGGATTGATGACAATAATCTGCACCTTGTTCTCTTCCATCAGACCCTACAAAAACAGTCAGGAAAATCATATTATTTGGTTTTTTACCCATACACCAATGTGTGTAAAGCACTGTATACTCAGTACTTTCCCGAGTCCTGTTAAAGGCACTGAACACGTTTGGTAATTGTCAAAGACCAGTGTTCTCACTTGGTGTATCCCAACATATGCATAAAATAACAAGCCTGTGAAAATTTGGGCTCAATTGGTCATTGAAGTTGCAAGAAAATGATGAAAGAAAAAACACCCTTGTTGTACAAATTTGTGTGCTTTCAGATAGGAATAAAAACTTCTTGCAAGAAGTTTTTATTATTTTAGTGAGAAATTACATCTTTCTCAAAAACTACGCTACTTCAGAGGGAGTCGTTTCCTACAATGTTTTATACTATCAACAGCTCTCCGTTGCTTGTTACCAAGTAAGTTTTTATGCTAATATTTGTTTTGAGTCATTACCAAACGTGTACGATACCTTTAAAAATAGCCACAGGCATGTTACTCAGGTGGGATTTGAACCCACAACCTTTGCCATTCTAGAGCAGTTGTCTTACCACAAGACCACCGAGATTGCCCGGTAGCTAGAGGCAGTTTGAATCCTTTAGTTTAGCAGTGGGTACCCCAACAGTTAAATAGATGTTAGAACGCATCGGGGATGGATAAAGAACATCTGTTAACTTCTATTAAGTAAGATAAATCATTGCAGCAATTGTAAAAAACAAATCAGTTCTTTTTCACATATAGCAAAGTACTGGATTCAAAGTTTAAAAAATTGTGGCGTCAGTGCAAAATATATGAGCAACATCAATGTCCAACTGTACATTACCAACAAAGTGCAATCTCACACCTTTTCAGTCTTCTAATTACTTTCTAATAAACTTTTATTGTTCTTGTTTATTTAATGGTGTAATTTACAATGTTCTGCCTTCTGGTTTTTATCGAGACATTGTCTTTTCCAAAGCAATTTTAGATGATGTACATAATATTATTTCTGTTTTCTACTGTTTACCTTTTTATATTATTTTGGGGTGGTCTATTTAAATTTTTAAATGTTCGATGTTAACATGTGCAATTCAGTTTTTTTGTTTCAACTGCCATACATGTTTTTCAATAAACCATTTTTGAATTGAATTGAATTGAATTGAATGAAAATGCTGTATCCCGATTTTGTAATAACACACACCCTTCCTTTTCTGAAGAAATTCTCTGTGGGGTACCACTAGAACAAAAAAAACCTTGTGGGCTAGCATTGTTCCATTGTTAAAAGTACCCTGTAAGTTGGCATGTGTAAGGGCATTGTATCTCGCACAAGAGAGGATCCCTGTAAAAAACATTATATATTGGTGCCATTGGGATTGTGTGTTTATCCATTATAGTAGCGAGATCAAACAAAAGACAATAACTTATTGTTCATATACAGGTTTCCCCGTGCGTTTACAGCCTTTGTGTTCTACAGGAAATCCAGTAGTAAGGGCAGATAATGGGTGCGTTCGATTAGCTTCCCTGTGTGTACCGGGGACTTACACTCGTGGTAGAAACGAGGCTTATTGAACGCTGCAGTGTTTTCGATTGGCTCTCTGGGAAAATTAAGGTCAAAGGTTGTTGCATAGCAGCGCGACTTAAGAAAGAGTTAACAGACAGCTCCGTCATTTCCGTCGTCTCCTCAATTGGAAAATGTTGATGTCCGTGAGGACACAAGTTAATTATATCATTCATAATTTGTACACACTCACCAATTGTTTGTTTTTCAGGAAATACATTTCCTTTCCATTTGCCTTAATTGTTTCAGAGACGATAAATCTGTGTATTAATTTGTAGTTTTGTACTCGCGTCGAATTCAACTTGTCCCCCGCCATCTTGGTATGATACGCCTGCAGCCAGAAACTATGTCATTACACCGGGCATCCACCAGAGACCCGCTTGCGAGCTGGGGCTGTGGTGGCTGACACCGGGGCAGACACGAGTATCATGTGATGGCTAATCGAACGCTCTCGTGTAAGTTTTACTTACACGTGTATGCTAATCAAACGCACCCATAGGTTGAACTATCTTACTAGAATGTCTTTAGCTTTTCTTTACCTTTTCAGCGATGTCCCCAAGGGCTTTACTGAGTACACGGTAGGCTGACGTCTTGCCCCCAAAGGGGTCCCCAACGATCATGAAACCATGGCGGACTATCATCATCTCATACACCTATTATTGCAGGAAATTTTAATATAAAAAAAATCAAATCAAAAATGTGGACCTTCAAAAGGGTCAGAAGTAAAAAAAGAAACTACATAATTTAAATATATATGTTTGATTTTATAGGAAATGTTTATTATCAATTTAATTGTGTCGTTGCTGAGCGGATAAGAGCACCGGACCCAAGCTCTGATGTTTCTTATCAGCAGAATGTGGGTTCGAGTCCTGGTCGTGGAAATTTTGTCCTTAAGCAAGACACTTAACCGTTATTGCTGCGTCCTTCGGATGGGACATAAAGCCGTTGGTCCCGCGTGTTGTGTAATGCACGTAAAAGAGCCCAGTGCACTTATCGAAAAGAGAAGGGGCTCGCCCCGGTGTTCCTGGTTTGATTGGCTGCATATTGCGCCACAGCACCTTGTAAACCATTACATGGTGCTATGTAAAGGAGTAGGTCTCATACTTCAGAAAGGTAGCTCCACATACCTAGCAGGAAAATACTAACTGTCGAATCGCCTTGAGCGTCACTGAGTGACGGATATGAGCGCTATATAAGAAGCCACTATTATTATAATCCCTGTTGCTTCAGGATCCATATCTATTGTTATTATTAATTTCTGGTAATGAAACTAAGGACGCCTCAAAAGCAAACTTAATCACTAACTCGGAAGCCAGAGGAAACCTGTAGACAAGGATGCTTGTTATGTGAGCCAGAAACAGGTAAACCCCTACTCTTCCACGATGACTGTTCTGGGTTCTTTTGTGCGCTACCTATCTTAGCACATGGGACCTAAGGCTTAGTGCCTCATTCGCGTTCATTTTCTCGCATCTCTTGGTGTTTCAACTTTCACAACTTGTGAACCAAAGGTGGTATCAACATGGGGTTTGAACAGTATTAAAGCATAGATTATGCTCTTTTCAAATGTATAACAAAATGAAAAATTACCTGGGTCGACAAACGACTCATTTTGCTTGATCGCATCACATATTTATAAATGTCTCTAATTTCTGTATTTAGCTACGGTTGACAATCGCAGTGGAAACAAAATGAAGAAAACAAAATTTAGGATATAAAAATGAAAAACGCTTGTGGCCTGTCGTGGCCGAGCGGATAAGAACACTGAACTCAAGCTCTGGTGTTTCTGATCAGCAGAGTGTGGGTTCGAATTCCAGTCGTGACGCTTGTGTCCTTAAGCAAGACACTTAACCACATGCTTCGTCCTTCAGATGGGGCGTAAAGCCGTTGGTCCCGTGTGTTGTGTAATGCACGTAAAAGAACCCAGTGCACTTATCGTAAAGAGAAGGGGTTCGCCCCGGTGTTCCTGGTCTGATCGGCAGCATATATTGCACCACAGCATCTTGTAAACCATTGCATGGTGCTATAAATGAATAGGCCTCATACTAGCTCCACATACCTTGCAGGAAAAAATTTGTAGTCATACAATTGTGCGCTTAGAAACATCCGTATTAAGCGCCTAATAAATGTTGTGTATTATTATTAGTGTTTGCTCATACCTGTTGGATCTTATCCAGAAAGACATCAGTCATCTGTAAATTCATCTTCTCACAGTTCTCTTGAATAGCTTCAGTCAAGATGGCATAGTCTGGCTTCGGGAGGACCACCCCAGGAAACAGATCCGATGTGATACCAGCAAAGAGCGGGAGATCATGCGATAAGAACTTGGGAAGATTGACGTCGTTGATGGAACGCAACATCAGAATATCTTCATCTTCATCTGGATATTTCAACTGATGACGACAAAATAAATGTACATTTTAGGAACATCAGAAAAATTTCAATTGTGAACAAATGATTGCAGTCAACTTTCAAGTACAGGGCTTGGGGTTTTCACCAAACTCTTCCTAACTTAAGACTAGTCCTAGGAAATGCATTCCTAGGCAATGCATTATGCATTCCTGCCTTGTTACCAATCTGTGGAGTTATATAATATTCATGTCGTCCCTCTTCAAAACCCCTTCTATCATTGTTGTTATTACCACCTTTGTTTTAGTTTTATTTTCATCATCTTTATTCCATCGTTCAACGTATTCCTCTTTAAGTTAAAATGTTAATATTTGTTTGTTTTTTGTTTTGTTTTGTATTTTTCAGATGGGCATTTCAATACAAGCCTCCTATTGGCTTCTGAAAATGCCCCCATAGTGGTTTAATCCGTATCCATTTCATTATATTATTTTTATGTAATTATTTTCTTGTTTTCATTATTTATTTATTTTTCTCTAAATCAGTTCTTGATTGTTTTTTGATTTAAATCATTGTTCAAATTTGTTTATTGTTCTCCTTTTTCTTTCACCAATATGGAAATAAATGTCAAGTTGAATTGAATTGAATGCTAAGAAATAGGACTAGTCTTAAGTTAAGACCAGTTACTGGTCCTAACTTCAGATAAGACTAGTCTTATCTCTTTGTGAAATCGGCCCCTGGTCGTATAACAAGGCAGAATGTTGTAAGCAATTTAATGCCCTGAATTGTACTTCAAGAAAATTGAGTTGGAAAGTTTTATCGTTTTATTTGATGTTTACAAATTGTGGGAAATTTACTTTCAGGACAGGAATGGAAAAGCTTGACAGTAATTCCAGTAAAATATATATTACATAGGCTACATTTTTTTATCAATAATGCATATTCTGTGCCTTGAACACCCAGCAGGGTAGATATGTGCGCATTACAAGTCTTATATTCTTATTATTCTTATTATACAATGCATTATTGTTAAAAACGTAGCCATGTTATTGTTTAAAACCTTCTCCTGGGATGACTGTTGAATGTTGAATGTGGGGTACCCGGCTCAAGGTCCAAAGAAGCCCAACATTTTTCTGCCCAGCATCCAACATCAGTGTTCTCACAGACATTTTGATATTTTGATAGAACATACGTACAACATTGGTAGTTGTCAAAGACCAGTATCCACACATGATGTGACCCAACATATACATGAAATAACAAACCTGTGAAAGTTTAAGCTACATCGGTCTTCGGAGTCATGAGAAAACAGTGAAAAACCCCATTATACATTTTCACTGTTTTCAAACATCGGATTTTATCACCAGTGATAATGACTAATTGTTTTACTCATTTCCTAAAAACTATAGCATTTCAAGTAAAACTATTTCAAGGGAAGTTTTCCACCATGACCATATTTATACTATGTAAGTTAATTGCAAATCTGTGAACATTTATATTTTCAATCTTACCAATGTTGTACACACCCTTTAACGTCCCTTGACTAAAACACACGTGGTATCAAGAAATGCAAGTCATGCAATCCTTCACACCATACTACACCCGACTTTGGAATTCTCTCCCTGAGACTATCGCGGGGATCAAGAGGCCTGAGAAATTCAGACAATCTTTGAACAGAGAGTTTTTCAGTTCGGCATGAGAACCATCTCCCAAACTATCTTTGGAATATACCTTTTAAAACTTTTTAAAAGAACTGCCTTTACTCAAGATATGCGGCCTTGTATCTCTGAAAACTAAATTTCAAACTTGTGAAGTTTCAAGCTCAAGGAATAAAAATAAACGAGCATTCAAAGAAACATACCAATAAAACTGCAGAGCTGCCAATGTCTGCATCTTGCAATCAGAAAGATTTTGTACAACAATCAGGGAGATATTTAGAATTACATTCAACATAATAGGGGACAAGTTTTGATAATCAGGGAGATTTTCAAATTTGTTTATCAGAACATGAGTAGGATTTGAAACTTTGCATGGTGGAAGTATAACTAAGAGAGGTTTGCGGTAAACACCATGTGAATATCTCTTTGAGTAGTGTTGGTTCTAAACAGAACCGGTGGTTAACAACTCAACTGGTTAACGACTCAGCATTCTCCTGAAGACGATCAGAGCATACTGATCGAAACGTTGAGTCGTTGACCACCGGTTCTGTTCAGAACCAACTCTACTCAAAGAGATATTCACATGGTGTTACCGCAAACCTCTCTTAGTTATCAGAACATGGACAAATTAGTTTATTTTCAAGGAACTTGATACAGAATCAGGGAGAGCTAGTTGGCAGCTCTGAAAACAACATCAAATTGAGAATAATATATATAAAAAAATATTATGAATGTAAAACCTGAAATATTGAACAAGAAATTTGAGACCAGTCACTGACCTTAAGGTTACCAGCTGCAGTCAACACCGACTTCACGGCCCTCATTCCATAATCGTAATGATGCTGGGACGACAGCTGTTCAGAACATAGACGGTATGTAGCCACAATCTTGACTGATAGAGGGCGGGCTTTCACAAAGCCGCAAGAGTAGAGCACAATCTCGGCAATCATAGCATAGTCGGGTACCATCATAGCCACAGTGCGGAACAGGGCCTTGATGAATGTAGAAACCAGATTTATGTGTCATTGATTTTTCACTCTAAATTATTTACGTTTATGATCTTACATGACAAAAATATTTGAACACAAAATGTCTCCCCCAGCCCCTTAAATTCTTAAATTCTCAAAAATCCTTCCTTCGAATAAATGTAATATTGCATAGACAAACCAACCATGCTTAGCATGCAGCCAGGCATGACAGTATTGTTTTTAACCCTAGAATATAAGTAATGCCATGCATTTTAAGATGTAAATCACTTTTTTTTGTAGAAATGGCAAATAAAATATATAAACAATAATTGAAAATAAGGCATACACAAGTTCAATGCTGTCTTTCCAAAACTTATATTAGTCACAACTTGAACTTTCACAAAGGTCATTTTATGGTCATGTGGTGTGTTGTAACCAATAAAAATGTGGTAAAATCAGGTCACTTTGAAACGAGCTCAGCCAATATACACTAACAAATTGGGCTGCTTGAATCAGCCCAGCACACTGCTAGAGTTGAAAGTTTTTGGTGGATATTGGGGCGGTTTCCAGCCCAAATGCCAAAGGGGTTTGGGCTATTGAATAAAAACAAAAATGAACGTTTGAAAAAAGCTTTACTGCAGTCTATTCTAAACACAGCTCGCTGATAAATCCAGGGTGGACAAAAGAACTTAAAAAACTCTTTTTTTTTTAAATGAGATATCGCCTAACATCACAAGGCCAGACGGCCACCTCAAAGTGAGGGCTACACTTAACTGATTTGGGTTGTCCACCCAAATCAACTGCCAACAGGGGCACATTGCCACCTACTCCTGGGACTGAAACAGGGTTACCCCCTTCACAGTCTGTAAGGATGTAGGCATGGGTATCTCTCTCTGACTGACATACCTTAAGGTTATCCGGTAGATCAGAGCGTCCAGCGTAACCAGGGTTCATTGTGATAAACACAGAGCAGGTAGGGTCAAGTTTGATCTCCGTTCCTTCAAACAGCAAGGTGGTAAGACCAGCTTGGATACCTAAAGATCACAGACATGATCAAAAAATGTTCTATCAACTTGTAATATCAATCTAGGTGCAGAAGACCTGCCAAATTACAGTTATTCTAATAATAATAATAATAATTAGTGCTTATATAGCGCATTTTACAATAAACTATTTATGCGCTTTACATTTGTGCCCTGGTCATTGGGCCAATAACATTCCTTTAATCTTTCTCAGCTCCCTGGGGAGTATACAGCCCCAAGCTGCCGTGGCACTCTGAAGGCTTTTTCAAACACAATATCAACCTCTACCCTCACAGGTACCCATTTATACCCCTGGGTGAAGAGAAGCAATTATAGTAAAGTATCTTGCTCAAGGACACAAGTGTCATAACCGGGATTCGAACCCACACCCTGATGACATAACCACCAGAACTTGAATTCAGTGCTCTCAACGGCTCGGCCACATGACACCCTTATTCTGATTTGATAGCAAATCAAAATAAGAACACAGTATCGGGGGGACAATATTATCTCAATTTGCATATTTTTGATAGATACGGTTCTCGAGACTACTGGTACCTATATCAAGATTATCAACAAGTACAAGCTTTCAATTCATTTATTTGATAATTACCTCCCATGTAATAGACATTTTAAAGAATATTTTCCATACTGCCTTGTCCATATGCTATGTAAAAATTAGCAATTAATAAATAACGAATCAGCTGAAAAATATACTTTTAACAATAATCCCATTTATATGTTGTTGTTTTTGTAAATTTGTTTCATTTTAAATAATGCTCTACGAGAACACCCCAGAAAAACAGGCCTTGCTTATGATGTGATGTCACTGGTGGAACAAGAAACGTAACCAAAACGTCTTCACTTCATTGCTATGATAAATGCATGTACTGCTGTGGTATCACAAGCATTTTCTTTACATTCTTATTTCCCCAATGAGGTCAAATGTAATACATCATGAGCCAGGTTTGTTTGTTGGTGTCGTTCTCAATGAAATAAATTGAAAAAACATATAAAGAGGGTCGAAACAACTTCTTCCCCACTTTCATAAGGACTCTATCTACTGGGAAATGAGTGGAACACAAAACTCAATTTGACCTTGGAGTCCGTCTTAAAAGGTATCGTACACGTTTAGTAATGACTCAAAACAAATATTAGCATAAAAACTTACTTGGTAACAAGCAACGGAGAGCTGTTGATAGTATAAAACATTATAGGAAACGACTCCCTCTGAAGTAACATAGTTTTTGAGAAAGAGGTAATTTCTCACTAAAATAATGAAAACTTCTTGCAAGAAGTTTTTATTCCTATCTGAAAGCACACAAATTTGTACAAGGGTGTTTTTCTTTCATCATTTTCTTGCAACTTCGATGACCAGTTGAGCCCAAATTTTCACAGGCTTGTTATTTTATGCATATGTTGAGATACACCAAGTGAGAACACTGGTCTTTGACAATTTCCAAACGTGTTCAGTGCCTTTAAAAAAGCGACTTCCCTACCTCTTTGAATAGTAAGAATCTGCTGAGCTACAACAGACAACACTTCCAGATCAATACGGTTGAACTCATCAAAGCACGACCAGGCTCCGCAGGAAGCTAGACCCTTGAAGAACTTCCCCAGCGCAAGGTAATCCAGACCATCAGAGCAGTTGAACACCACGCACTGTTTGGCAACAGCCTTGGCCAGATCCTTGGTAGTCTCGGTCTTACCGGTCCCAGCTGGGCCTTCTGGGGCACCACCAAGATGAAGATGCAAGGCGCCAAAAAGGGTTCTATGAATAAAAAAAATAATAACAATGTATGCCTCTAAAACTGTGCCATGTTTGTAATTCATTTGTTTTTATCTTGTTTTCTCCGTTAGAATCTCTCAGATGGTCGTCCATTGTTGTCAACATTTTTAAGGTCGTTCATAGAACACTACTTTTAAAGGCTTCCCCTTCCCCCAAAGTAGTACTTATCAACGTTCAATATCAATATGCATTACTATAATGTTCATAATAAGGAAACCAACACACCGCCCCCCTCCCCTCACCCCACCATGCCACAGCAAAATCAACATAAAGTAACTATAAATTTGGGAGGAGTGTTGGCTCTGCTTGTCATTCTCCTGAAGACGAGCAAATTATACTGTTCAAAACGTCGAGACCACACCAGCTCTTTTCAGAGCCAACACCCCTCCCAAAAAGAGATTTAACACATGGTTGTACCCGCAAGTTCACTATTTGTAGTTTCTTCTTACTTTCCACACCATGCAAAGCTTCAAACATCACTTAAAATTAACTTGCTAGATTTGTAAGTAACAGATTTCCCAAAATGTTTGTGTCTGTGTCTCATATCGAACTCGGCCTTTGGCCTCCTTGAGTATAGGAAACAGAAGTGCTATATTTTTCCATCTGTGTCCCACATCCAACTTGACCTTCGACCTTCTTGAGTATAAGAAACAGAAGTGCTATATTTTTCCATCTGTGTCCCATATCCAACTCAGCCTTCGTCCTCCTTGAGTATAGGAAACAGAAGTGCTATATTTTTCCATCTGTGTCCTATATCAAACTCGGCCTTTGGCCTCCTTGAGTATAGGAAACAGAAGTGCTATATTTTTCCATCTGTGTCCCACATCCAACTTGACCTTCGACCTTCTTGAGTATAGGAAACAGAAGTGCTATATTTTTCCATCTGTGTCCCACATCCAACTTGACCTTCGACCTCCTTGAGTATAGGAAACAGAAGTGCTATATTTTTCCATCTGTGTCCTATATCGAACTCGACCTTCGGCCTCCTTGAGTATAGGAAACAGAAGTGCTATATTTTTCCATCTTTGTCCCATATCCAACTTGACCTTCGGCCTCCTTGAGTGTAGGACACAGAAGTATTCAACTTGCGCTTCTACTGTGATAATTACTAATAATACCTGTAGCATCTATCCGTCAGAGGTGTGATAACAAGACGTCCGGAGTTTCCCAGATACTCATAACCATACGCCAGCATGGAGTTGATCATCCTGGTCAGCATCTGATCCTCGACCCAATAATATCTCAGCTGACTCAACCACTGGAAGTCATTCTCATTGCTCACTTCATCCTTGACGAGGGACGTCAGGACGTCGCGAGCGTGGACGTCCAGCACGACCAGCGCCCCCAGGGTGGTACGATTCTGCTTATTGAGTTTACCACGGACCAGCTCAACGATGTCGTCGATTTGGCTGTTGTTAAGGGTGAGGTAGGCTTCTAAATCCTTCTGGCCAGAGCGAATGGCTTTGTGGATCTCGTCGGTCCAGTATGTTTGGGAGACGCACAGTACAGCTTGGCCGGGCCACTCTATCACCCACTTGATCCTCTCTCGTTTAGCATAGGCATCTAAGCATTCTTTGATGACCTGAAGAAATGAATGAGACATTAAACAGGGGTGTGACTTAGTAACAACAACAACAACATCCTGAAAAAGAGGTTAAGTGTTTGGGTCTTTAATTGTTCTTGAGATCTGTGATCCTGATTTTTAAAAAGATTTATAGATTATCAACACTCTTAAAAAAGCATGAGGTTTCAGCCACTTCATGTTGAACTTGGTGGCAATTGATAGTTTCCGACTTGGTTTTGGCTTTGAGATGTGTCAAGTGTTCTCAATTTTCTATGAAGCCAAGTAGTTCCCTGACCAATCATACAAGAAATTAAAAGGGAAAGTTGTGCATTAAAAAATGGTATATCAGTATCCATACAGATGGCCTGACTTTACACTGTGTGACATCAAGTGGGAACTATCTATTTTGTGGCTCACAAGAAATTTGACCAAAAAAAGAGATCTGTACAAAATCCTGACATTAGGAGAAAAAAACTGATAAGTCACAGGCCCAAAGTAGAGTGAATTTTACAAAAATATTATTATAATATTTATGGAACTTGCCAATTTCTGACCACAGAAGTGAGCATTAAATAGTTTTTTAGTACCTGTGAAAGTTTTAGCTTTATACAGTGTCTATTTCTTGAGAAACAGCAAATAAACTGTTACGGTATTTTGATAAAGAACGTCAAATCCATCCACGTTTTAGCGAGGTGAAAGCGCTGGTACCAACCGCAACTCTGGTTGCAGCATTCGGGAATGAAAACCAACCCTCAAAAATCTGAGAAACGATTCATGCATGACATACTTTTCGACATACTTTTATTGATTTATAATCAACATGGGCACTTCAGATGGAACAATTTCACAGGATGCTTCCTACCATCACCATCTATATAACAAGTGTGACACCATTTTTTGATGGGATCATTACCAAAGTGTGAAAATACCTTTAAAGGGTCTGTCTACGTTTGGTAGTTGGAACCCATTGTTTGTTTCAATCCTATATAGTTGTAGATATATATACCATAAAACTAACCTGTGAAAATTTCATTTCAAAAGGTGGTAGCGTTTTTGAGATATTGCCGAAAATCTGGAGCAGTTATGTCCAACAGGAAGAATAATCTGCATTTCGAATACACAATCTGAGAAACGTTACTGCAGTAACGCTTCTCAGATTCAAATTTTTGGGGATAAAAACCGATATCTTTTTCCAAAACTGTAGTACTTCGAAGTGAAAGGCTTCTCAGAATGCATTATACTATCCAAAGCTGCTGTACTTCTTACCAAGTAGGTTTATATTGCCATTTATTTTCAGAGTCATTACCAAACGTATACAGACCCTTTATTAAAAATAGTGACTTGAGTCACAGCAAATAAAAGCTTCCTAAAATTAATCGGCAAAAAGAGTTTACCTTGTGCAAACTCTTGATCATAAGAACCTCCAGCTCCAAAAGCCACTTCTCCACCTGCCCACGTGCCTTGGAAGTCGAGATGGGCTCGTTCAGCGGGACCACCTCCCCTTCACTACTCTTCATATGCGTGATGTCAAGGATGTCGGTGAACTCCAACTTGGCGATACCCTCAAAGCATTTCTTGAGATGGGGCTGGACGCGGGTCGGGTCCTTGGTCTCGGAGAGGATTTCCAACAGCTCGTCGTTGGAGAGGAAGAAGAAGCGTGGGAAGTACAGACGTTTCTTCTCCAGGTAATCATTCAGACCCTGAGTAGAAGAATTGGATGAAATTACCAAAATTAACACTTGTGTTAATTTAATGAACACATAAGTATACATTAAGAACTATAACTATAAATAGTAAGCTTGCGGGTACAACCATGTGTAAAATCTCTTTTTGGAGGAGTGTTGGCTCTGAAAAGAGCCGTTGTGGTCTCGACGTTTCGAACAGTATACTCTGTTCGTCTTCAGGAGAGTATACTGTTCGAAACGTTGAGACCACACCGGCTCTTTTCAGAGCCAACACTCCTCCCAAAAGAGATTTTACACATGGTAGTAGCCACAAGTTTACTATTTATAGTTACTTCTTATTTTACACACCATGCAAAGCTTCAAACATAACTTCAGTATACATTGCATATCATACATCCGTTTAATGAAAAACTAAATCATATTGTAACATAGTGTTACGGCTGAGCGGTCTAGTGCACCGGACTCAAGTTCAGGTGTTGTCAGAGTGTGGGTTCGAGTCCCGGTCTTGGACACTGGAATCCTTGAGCACGACACTTAACCATAATTGTTTAGTCTATGAATAGACTAATCATTTTTTACAAGTCAGTTCATACCTTTTGAATGAGTTCCAGAAGTTCATTAGACTTCTTCAGTCTCTCCAGTATCTTCTCAATTTCGGTCACAGCAAGGACGTGCTTATCCTGAAGAGAAATAAGACAGTTGAATGTTTATAACATTTATCTATCATTAATCAGTACTCTCAGCCATTGTATGATAATCAAGTAATCAAACAAAACGCGAAGACTTCGTCAGACTTCATCTTCTTAATCTGCTCATCCTCAACCAAGTTATAAATATAATTGAAAAAATTCAAAATATGAAACGCTAAAATGAAAATATTTGTAATAGTACATAGTATCTCTGAGAATATATTAAATTTGGGAATGCAGTGATGTGAATTATGGACAGATAAGCTTGTGAAATATGAAAATGACTCAACTGTTTGTTAATTGAGTATAATTTAACAGAAAGTGGATGTTGCGATCGATGGCATTTTACCACAACCATATCTTTTTGCCAAGCAAAATATGCTGAAAAATACTTACATTATCGGCCCTAATTAGGTGTTATGTGAAAGCTCTTCTTCTCATCTGTTTGATGAGCAAATAAAACCCAGTTAGGAGTTTTGGCAGGAAGTGCCTGGTTCTGGCATGGAGCGCCTTATGATGTTTAAGACTAGAACTCTTACCACTACTGCTGATTTCATGATATCCCTCCAGTTCTTGTCGACTGTTGCGAAGCGTCTGCCTTCCTCAGGCATCTGCGCCATGATGTCAGGGGAGCTGAAGATAGGTTCCAGGTAGAGCCAGGTGGCCTGTACCTTCAGCCACTCATCAAGGATCTCCTGGAGGAGAAGCAGCTTGCTCTCCCAACCCCTAAGGAGGCAAAGAGAGAAGAACGAGGAACAAAGATTATTAACTGCACACAAAATTTGTGGATGAAATGGTTTTGGTGAAACTGCTTTGATCTTTGAGAAAAAGGGACAGCAAATGCGATGTAAATTAAGTTTTTATCTGCCAACTTAAAGGGGCACCTTGCCTTTAAATCTCTCAAAATTTTGCAGTTTTGAATTCCTCCTTATCCTTTGTAAGAGGTGTTTGTGCACAAAACACCTACAGTGTGTTGTAATTAGTGAGTAGTGATTATAAAAACACAATTTGTCTCTTGAAATACTACCCGCGGAGCAGCACATTTTTGTGGAGTAAAAAATTTGGTTCTACAAAATAGCGGACCGTGCTCTGTTATGAAATTACACAAAAACCACACAATTTTAAGGATATTTATGTGAATCATTATCTTTCCAACCATTTCAAAGCAAACGTTTTTTATAGCCCAAAGCGCCCAATTCGAAGGCGAAGTGCCCCTTTAAATGCTCAACATCCACACAAAACAAGATAAAACACATTGTACTGGGGTTTTTTCTGACAGTGTGCACCAAATGAATGGAGACTTCACTGAACAGTTTCGTGGAGTGTTGTGAAAGAATGGTCTAATAAAAGTGGCTTCTTATATAGTAATAATAGCGGCTTCTTATATAGCGCTCATATCCGTCACTCAAAGAAGCTCAAGACGCTTCAACATTCAGTATTTTCCTGCAAGGTGTTGTGGAGCTTCGTTTTTTAAGTATGAGACCAATTCCCTTGCATAGCACCATGTAATGGTTTACAAGGTGCTGTGGCGCAATTTGCTGCCGATCCAACCAGGAACACCGGTGCGAATCCCTTCTCTTTTCGATAAAAGCACTGGGTTCTTTTACATGCATTACACAACACACGGGATCAACGGCTTTACGTCCCATCCGAAGGCAAAGCGATAATGGTTAAGTGTCTTGCTTAAGGACACAAGTGTCTTGCTTAAGGACACAAGTGTCATGACCGGGACTCGAATCCACTCTCTGCTGAACAGAAACACAAGAGCTTGAGTCCGGTCCTTTTATCCGCTCGGCCAACGCACGCCATAGTGCACAGGACACAAGTTCTGGTATTGTCAGAGGTGGGTTCTGGACATGGCTCTTGATGTGTCCTTGAGCAAGAAACTTAACCATAATTGCTCCGCTGTTCAAATGGAATGTGGAGTGAAAAATTTCTTTGGAGTCATTCTAGCAACAAACACATACTAGATATGCCCAATTTGTTTTCAAAGACGCAATTTGATTGATTACGACTTTGCGTGCCAGGCATTAAGCCGTATATTCTCCTGCTGAGCAACTGGGCCCAATTTCATAATGCATGTAAGCACAAAAACTTGCTAAGCACAGAAAACTCTTGCTTAGAAAAAATAGCTTAGAAAAAATAGGTTACCAGCCAAAATACCATACAGTTACCATTGATGTGACTGGTACCCCACTCATTTCTTGGTCAGCAGAGAAATTTGCTGAGCAGAATTTTTTGCTAAACAGCAATATGAAATTGGGCCCTGATGAAATAATTATAAAAAAAACATCGATTTTGACTTAAACTGACTTGATCTCATTTTCAAATGGTTTGATGAATGGAGACCCTCTCATGGTTTGTGTCTTGACGATTTGATCATCTAGCAGGACCTGGATGTCATCAACTGAAGACAAGATCATGGTGCCGGTCTCACGGTACGGAATCATGACAAACTCCATCTGTAAACAAAACCACAAGGACTTTCACTCACAAATCAACAATTAATGTGTTAAACCACTTCATTTCTGATGACGTGTATACTAGCCAAATTTATATGGGGTGGCCTACGGCGGGCGTTTTTTAAAAGGGTCTGTATACGTTTGGTAATGACTCTGAAAATGAATAGCAATAAAAACTTACTTGGTAAGAAGTACAGCAGCTTTGGATAGTATAATGCATTTTGAGAAACTTTTCACTTAAACGTACTGCAGTTACGGAAAAAGATATCACTTTTTATCCCCAAAATTTTGAATCTGAGAAAGTAACATTTCTCAGATTGTGTATTCCACTTGCAGATTATTCTTCCTGCGTGGACATAACCGCTCCAGATTTTTTGGCAATATCTCAAAAACGCTAACACCTTTTGAAATGATTTTGTTTTGTTTTATGGTATATATCTACAACTGTATATGACTGAAACAAACAGTGGGTTCCAATTACTAAACATATACAATCTCTTTAATGCCCAGAAAAACTTCAGAGCGCCTTCCCTTTTGTGCAGTCAAAATGTGTGTAATAATATGGTGTACAGCACAGTAACACAGAGGGGATACAACTCCCAATAACACAGAGGGGATACAACTCCCAACATGGAGCAAACAAGTTTTATCGTGTGATGACGTCAATGAATTGGATCGATCAGGGCTGAGACCCATTGCTAAAAAAAAGTCTCAATCTAAGATCAAAATGTTAGGCGGCAGGTTTTTCAAGCTTTTTGTAAACCCCTGGAGTTAAACATTACACTAGCTTCTTGGAACAGTATCCTAAGTGCTCGAGAAGTAGGAATTCTTTATATCTAAAGAAGATAACTGCTATTTTCTTCACCAAGCACACATAAAAAAGTCTGATTTCAGATAAAAGTCTAAAATTTCTCAAGACTGGTCAATGGAAAATGTTTTCTCAAGACAGTGGATGACAAAGATAAATAAACGACCAAACTAAACAACCAGTGGTGTCTAGGTCCCATTTTCTGCCCATGTTAACAGATGGTTTATTAGCCAGTATCAAAAGTTCTTATAAAAAATTGTTGCAAAGAGATGTGAAATTTCAACGGCGGAACTTACCAAATCCCATTCTGCGACCATTTTCTCCATGGCTTTCTCCAGAGAGTACTCTTTGCTAGCCGACTCGCTGATGGTGTCAAACTTAGGGAGGAATGGCTCAAGATTCATATCGATCATCTTGGACAAGGTGGTGTCCTGAATAAATGAAATCAAGCAATAATTAGTCAACTGTTTCCAGTGGACCGTTCATTTAAAATGATTGTCCAAATTCTGAACATAACATCTGGGCTCAATTTCATAGCGCTGCTTAAGCAGAAAATATTGCTTAAAAAGTTTCTGCTAAGCAAAATTTAGCAGGATACCAGTCACAGAATGTACATGAGAAATGGCATGTTGGCTGGTAACCAAATTTTGGTAAGCATAACTTTGTTGTACTTGGCTACTTTTTGTGCTTAAGTAGCTCTATGAATAGTTTTATAAATATAGTATCACTATATCATTTTAATAGACCATTGCAAAAAACACTTGGTAAACATCGCCATTTTGTCAAACTGGTAGAAGCCAGATTTTAAGCTAATTTGATCGTATTCAACCTGTAGGAGTGACTTCAGTCATGAAGTAGAGTCCCATCTCTGCAACTGATATTCTCTGGAATTATATTTTTAAGTTTGTTGGCTTTTGTAGCCCAAAATGATGTCAACATTCTGTGTTTACGAGACACTCATTTTACATGGTTTAATTGGTAAACACGCAGTTTGTGATAATTACATTGTGTCATACAGTCATTGACATCAACTGCCTGTTAGATATTGCATCAAAGTTGTTGGTAGAATTCGGTAGCCAATCGAATACCCAGCTTCATAACTGCTTATTCAAGTCTGGGTCCAATTTCATAGAGCTGCTTAAGCAGAAAATATTGCTTGACAATTTTCTGCTAAGCTGAAATGAGCAGGATACCAATCACAAATTGTACATGTGACATGCTAGTATGGCTGGTAACCTTATTCTGGTAAGCAATATTTTGTTGTGCTTAACTACTTTTTGTGCTTAAACAGCTCTATGAAATTGGGCCCAGGTGATGATATTCAGTCATGTCATAGTCAATAAATACTTGATATGATTAATTAAATAGACTCACTGATCGTTGTAATTTTGCCAAAAAATTATTCAGCAAAGTAAAATGAAAAGCGCTGTTGCTTTTTGCCATGTGATACTTGCAGTTTTGGCGAAAAGGTGAACATTAAAATATAAACGGAGAAGCAGTGAAACAACAGAAACCTGTCTTCAATTCTACTTAGACTGACCTCATCTGGCTTGAGAGGGAAACCAACGATGTCCGTCATCATTTCCCAATGGCGATCTCTCAACCCAGGGTTACACAACGCTGACACCAGTGGAATATAATCCTTAAATGTCTCCACTTTATCCTTCATGCGAGTAGCGATCTTCTGCACCGTGGGTAAGTCACCGAATGTCTTCTCCAGCTTGTACAAGGTACGCCAGTAGTTGCCTACATCGGCGTCGACTGTGTCTGGGTCAACATCGTGCATGGCGCCATCCATCCATTGCCTTTTTAGTAGTGAAAATAATAATAATAATATGTACTTAGTATGTGCTTCTTTCAAACCAAGTAGGCCCCTACAAAGTGCCTTACATTATTATGTAATACCCCTGTTCATCAGGCCTAAAGCATTCCTGAAACCATCTCAACTCCTTAGGAGTATGCAGCACCAGCAGCCAAATGGGTAAACAGGTTGCTAATCTTTCACAACAACAATCTCTATCCTTGACAGTTTAAAGTATAACTATTTTCACAACGTTTCTGATTCTTAAAGGCATCGTACACGTTTGGTAATTACTCAAAATATATATTAGCATAAAAACTGACTTGGTAACGAGCAACAGAGAGCTGTTGATAGTATAAAACATTGTGAGAAACGACTCCCCCTGAAGTATTGAGATTTTGAGAAAGAGGTATTTTCTCACTAAAATAATAAAAAACTTCTTGCAAGAAGTTATTATTATTCCTAGATCTGAAAGCACACAAATTTTTACGACAAAGGGTGTTTTTTCTTTCATAATTTTCTTGCAACTTCGATGACCAATTGAGCCCAAATTTTCACAGGCTTGGTATTTTATGCATATGTTGGGATACACCAAATGAGAACACTGGTTTTTGACAATTTCCAAACGTGTAGTTAACGCGTATCTGATGAGAATGCTTTTCCTCATGGTTGAATGATTTAGTTTCTCTCACTTTAAAAAGTCTGGACTCACTTGTGTCGTGTGTTGAATTCTACAGTAGTTTCATACAGCTTGTGATAGGGCTGCAGTGTGCTCATGATGGTGTTTCGCATTGGGTAAGCTGACGTCTGCCAGCCAAAGGCCTCCTCCTCTAGGTTGAAGGCTTCAATCTATCAACAGTCAAACAAACAACAAACTTCTTCAAAAGAGGAAAATCATTTTAAAAATATATACCGGGCATTTATATGGCACTCTACAAAGAACACAGTGCAGGACCAAGATGGTTGTTGCTCCAAAAAATAAGTATATTCAAAACTGTGGGGCATTCTGGGCCAAACTTTTGGGATGTTTGGTCGAAGCACGCTGAATTGAAACAAGGTCTTCAGAACGTTTTCTACTTGGTGTTTTTCTTGGTTTTCAAAGCCCTAAACTGTGCAAGTTGGAGCATTCTATATGGTTTTCTTTTCATGTTTTTTTGTGAAACTACGCTATTAAATCAATTTTTTGATTGTGTGTATTGGCCGAAATTTGCACGTATCGGCATGCAATTCGCGCGTATCGGCCCGATATGCTACCTTGTGCATGGGGAGACCCCTGACATTGACTCAATTCATCAGACGTCATCACAATAATCCTGGTTGCGCCATTTTGGGAGTCAATGTCCCTTGTGTTATACAGTGAAGTGCGCATTCTAAGTGACGCAGCTTTCCACACGTACCATTGACTCCCGAAATGGTGAGCATGGTAGCAATAACGCATGTGACATTGGTGCAAGGTGTCAATTAGCAGTTATAGGGCAAGTGAGAAGTTTGGGTTTTTATTAAAAATTTTAACGAAGAACTCTTCTAAAGCCCTTGTTTCACCATTTCAAAAAATTCCAAAATTTACAAAACGGCTCCCATATCAAACTAGCATATTAACACTTTAAATGCCCACTTTTTGCTTGTGATTTGAAGCTAAAATTCCCGGCTTTGTGAGGTTTTTCAAAATTTTGTATAAATTAATAAGTCTTTCTCACAGTCCAGATTTCACCTCATGATTATATTCTGCAACAATGCACTCACATGCATTCAATATCTGTATAGCAATGCCAAAAATTATATGACACTAGTGTGTTACAGGTATCATTTAGAAACAATCATTAATTTGAGGGGGAGATTATTTTACCTTCTCAGAAGCCGTCTCCAGCCTGGCAGTGAGAGCTTGAGCCTTCTTGAGGTATCTCCCAACCTCAGACAAATCCCCAAAAGATGAAAACTCCTCCAGCTGCTTGGAGTAGCCATCCAGTTCCTCTTGGAATCGCTCTCGTTTCAGCTGCAGGAAAATGAAGAAATAACTATTACAACAGGAGCCATTGATTATCAGGACTGTATCTTAATGCATTAACCAATGCAGGGGCCGATTTCAGAAAGCACTAAGATTCATCTTAAGATGAGTTGTCAGTACCACCATAGTGATTTGTATTGTGACATCACACTTTGCTTAGCAATTAAGAGTGATTCGTAGTTAAGATCAATCTTAGCTTTTCGTGAAATAGAATGAGAGAAGTCTACACATATCCAATGATCTCGCTGCATAATGCACATGGAAGCCGGGCGGCAATTGTTATTGTGCTGTTTTTTCACGAATGGTGTGTCGATCAGCGACATACAATTACAAAGGTAAACTTACATTTTCTGATTAGAGAAGAGGGATTAGCGAAATCCAAATGTATACCCCCACAACTCACCCCCAAAAATTTTATCTCAAATTCACACTGAACTCGAAGACCACAAATTTGAAAGGGAAAAAAAAGGAATTCCGGTTTAAACCTGAAGATTCTCATGCCTGAGATTAACGGGACAAAAATTAGACTTATGTGATTACCTCAAGACCCTTCTGATATTGTGACGTCTTCTCCAAGACAATCTGTTTATGCTCAGAGAAGATCTCAGGCATGCGCTCATGCCACTGGAACGTGCTGCTGTTCAGCCTCATCTCAGCTGGGGAGAAACTTGCATAGTCTACGAGAAACGCCAGCCGGTCCCGGCTCAGGGTTAGTCTCTTCTCAAGCTCAAAGATAGTCTTCTTCTCAACTCCCTCGATGTATGTTGACAGCTCCATCAGCTTCTCTGTGTTGGGTGGTGTGGTAAGAGCCTTCTCCGCTATAGCTTCGTACTCGTCACATAATCTTTAGGATTAAAAAGGCGTTCGTTATACATCAATTAAGCCTTAAAATGGGTCTGTACATTTTTGTACGGGAATTTTTGGTTTGATCCCGACTTCAATCAAAACGGCCTAGAATTTGACCTTTTGACTGATGAAAAACTCCTCCTTCGAATGTAAATACCCATTAGTTGTTGAACTCCAATGACGACATGTTTCCAATTTCGCTCTGAAAAATTCAGTAATGAACCAACAATTCCCGTACAAAAATGTACTGACCCATTTTTACCAGAATGATGTCACTGGATGTTTTTGGATGTTGACAAATTTCGCACTGGAAGGGTATCAAATTCAATGTCATAACACAATTGAAAGTTGTCTATTGTAAGTGAAAATTTAATAGTAATTTCATCTGAAGAAAATGCATGGATTATATGCCGAACACTGAAATTTGCTTGTAAAAGTAATCCACGTATAAATTGCATGTGACCAGTTTCCAGCCAACTTTCATTCTTATTATTTATTTTTCAAGTAAGCAATTTTTTCTGGCTAGCAGCTCGCTCAAAGCATATACAGCAATATCAGGTCACATTTTAATAAGGCCTGTGGCGGATCCACTCTACGCAGCCGCTCAAGCATTGTAGCCCACAAAAGAGGCATCAAGTCAAAGAGCAACTGGTCCCCTCTCATTCTTCTTTGATCTTGTGATATGTCTAACTCTATGCAGTTTTGGGTGACCTTGCAAAAAACATGATTCATTTGAAATGGAATCGCGTCAAAATACTTGCATTTTCACATGCGCGTACTAAGCGTCCTACAAGCACTCAGAAGTTTTTAACAAAGCGTGCACGCAAGGTAGTCACTTTTGGGAGCTAATCAGGGCTGTTTTTCAGCACATCCCTACCAGGGGTTAGTGACGAGAGGTATGGATACAGCCTGCTGCCCATGGCAGCGAGGCTGAAGGAAGACCTATCATTGGCTGAGAGTAGTGCGCAGCGCATACACGGGTGCATGTTTCCATTGTTTGGCCTCAGCAATGGTCGCCAATGCAAGGGGTCTATAAGCTAGTATGCAATGACGCAGTTCAGACTCACTTTCTATTGGCCTCTGCATGGTCCATGTTCATTCTAGCCAGGAGGCGACCACTCAGTGTTTCAGCTCTCTTGGCCATAGCACGGATCAACTCATCACAGTGAAGCTCAAACATGCCAAGTCGTATCACCTAGATCATAATCAATAGACATTCTCAATAAGTATCTTCTTGGTCCCAGACTTAATACTCTAGATATTGACCTTATAACCAGGGGCCCAATTTCATAGAGCTGCTTAAGCACAAGAAGTAGACAAGCATAACAAAATTACGCTTACCAGAATAAGG
Source organism: Plazaster borealis (assembly GCA_021014325.1). Lineage (NCBI taxonomy): Eukaryota > Metazoa > Echinodermata > Asteroidea > Forcipulatida > Labidiasteridae > Plazaster > Plazaster borealis. The sequence goes on along the minus strand of CM037471.1, from coordinate 14,851,313 downwards.
TTACCAGCCAAACTACCATGTCACAAGTACAATTTGTGACTGGTATCCTGCTCATTTCTGCTTAGCAGAAAATTGTCAAGCAATTTTTTTCTGCTTAAGCAGCTCTATGCCATTGAGCCCTGCCCAAATCCACTGCAATCCAACCCATGGTTTGGTTGAATTTGATGGATTTGGTATCAAGCCAAATTGCCCATTCAATACATGGGGTCAGGCATACCAATCAGAGTCCAAATATGTTGGTGTAAGGGAGCATCTCAAAAGTCACAAGAATAGGAATGTTCTAATTGGATATCAGTTAAGCACACCAGCAGGCATACATTGACCAGTCCGTTGGACCCCGAGTCAAAACGGCAACAAGCATATTCTCTCATGTAGAAATGTTCTCGAGGTTCGGCACAATGTCACGGTCCAGCAGAACATTCTGGAAGTCGACTGGACTGCGAGTGTATGCCTACGGGAACTTTCTTTTACGCCAAGACAAGCCCGACATTTGAGATACTCCCTTAAGACACTATAGACTGTGGACATCGATTGGGCCAGTTCACTGGTAGAATAACTAGAGAAATTATGGTTAAGTCAAGACATAGTTTCTTACTACAGTTATTTAAAACAATAACTTTTCAAAACAAGCCAGGGAAACAACTGCAGTGAGTTATGTACAAAAAGTGCAAAGGGAAGAATTAAGAGTGCAGTGTGGTGCACTACATAAGAAGAAAAGCACTCAGATCATTTGGATTGAGTTGAAAATTAGTTCAATACTCTAACTCGATGGAGGAGACTTGGATCGATCTTGTTCAAGATGAAATGAAGAAGAATCACTTAATTATAATCCTATTTCATTTCATTTCATTTCATTTTCATTTTTCATTTATTAATTCTGGTTGTGAAGCCAAGGACTCTCAGAAAAGCGAACTCAATCACTATACTAGCCAAGCACCCCATGGAGAGAAGACAAGGAAGGAAGTTTCAGTTTTAGATATGGGAGGAAAACCCCCAGAGTTATTCCAGGGAAAACCCACGCAGTCAGGTAGGAACTGAAAACCCAATCCACATAGTGCCCCCGGCGTGATTTGAACCGGGGTCCTAGAGGTGGAAGGCGAGGAAAGATACCACTACACCAACCCGACTACCAAGAAAGCAGTGATGCGGAACTACCAGTGCACTTATACTCAGAATCAAAATGAAAAGTGAGAGAATTATCTATAAATCATTAGCAGAGTAAAGATCGGAGTAAAAGAGAATAAAAACATTTTAATGATCACAGGAAAAAGGAAAATCAAGTTAAAACAGAATTTCTCTATGGGTTGATCACATCAATCCTATTTAGTGCATATTTCTATTCTGTGGACGATATGTTTAAGATGCACTTCTTAAAACCTTCATCATGCTGCCGCCATTTGGTCATGTTCCCTGTTTCCAATAACAGTAATCAATGCTTATATTCATAATACAAAAAGGAACCAGACTATTTTCTCCTTCCAGCCTCGGTTTGATTACATTGATTTGAATGGGAGAAAATCAAGATGGCCGCACCATGATGAAGGTCTATTAGCTCTATCCATCTGTTTGAAGCCCTGTACTGAAAGTGAACATTTTCAAACTTACTGACAAAGCCTAAGCCAGAGTGGAAACCAAAGTTTCCAAAGAGCCAATTGTTTCCTCTTTGCACGCACGTCACATTTGGCGACTGTGCCATGCTAACCATTTTGAGAGTCATGTAAACACGTAAACGCTGTGAGGAAAATTTGCGCTATACTGTATGAGACCAGCGTGTCCAAATCAAGCAACTTTGGCTACGGCTTTGGCAATTGGGTGAAAGGACAACATTGAAGAATAGGACTTTCGGGCGTTGTGGCCATAGCCAACCAAAGCCAAAGCCATAAGTTTAGATTCGGCCTAATCACACATATGGACATTGACTCCCATGATATGTTGTTTGGGAGGGTTTAAAGAGACACTTGCAACAAAAATCATATCTGTTGCAATTTTGTCTAGGTCAAGCCATTTTTGTGCACAGATTGACTAGACTACAAAGCAAGAGTATTGTGATGATGACAGTGAATTGGGTCAAATAATCAAATCAATAATATTGCATGTGTGCTATGTGAGGGTATTGAGTGGTTTAAGCTTGATACAATATATCGTGCTATTAAAGTAATTTTCAGAGTGCTATCAATTTAAAAATGCAGTATTAAAAATATTTATATTGAAGCTGTGTGTATAAAAAGCCATGGAGAATGATAAATCATATCTCTATACTATTTTGGGGTTATGTGTCCCATCAAAGACACGGTGCAATAATGTTCTAATTTAAGAAAGCTTTATGATAATTTTTTTTCACACACAAAATGTTCTTCCCATACAAAGGAAAACTGTCTGGGTTTTTAAGGAGCTGTTTTAGTCTTTTTGTTTGAAGTATTTAACCCAAACAGTCACGAATCCCCCCAAATCAGTTTCAGGAAGTTGTCTGAATTTGTAGCAGCAGTGGACATTGACAATGAGGTGTTATTATTGTCCATTGGGCAAATGTGGAAAATATTGACAATATCGATTTTAATAGATGTTAATTTAGCATCGGGGATAAAGAATATAATTTGATTTTTTTTTACCCTTACACATCAGTGTAAGGGTAAAACAAAAATAATAATAATAATAATGATTTTGGTTTTGAAATACCAAAATATCATGAAAAGACGATAAATACTCAACAAATTTTGGATTTTACTAAATTCGTCATTTGTCATTCAGATGTGCAGCACTAGTTTCCAACAATTTACAAGGGAGTATCCACCCAACTATTGGGGTGTTTTCATGGCTGTAATCAATAACTGTTTCGGCAATTCGCCAGTAATTAACCAATGGCCAGTTAAACCGAAACGGTTATCTGTTATAACCGTGAAAACGCACCCTATAGATCACCAACTAAACTTTTTGCGGGATATAGTAATGCCAGCCAAAATACCTGATTTAGCCAGGCCATACCTATCTTATCCAGACATATGTGGGACGGTCATGTTAGTATAGACTGGTGTACTTTGGAGAATTAAGAAGGCTCTCTGGCCAAAGACACTAGGAGTTTAGGGTTAATATTCAGATTAAAAAAAGAAGGGACACAAAGAGAAACCAACACTAAAGTAACTACTGTGCAGTTAAAACTTAAAAAGACACGTCAGTGACAGACATTTGCATGCATAAAAGTTAAACTTAGCAGCTGTACAAACCTTCCTCTGGTCTGCTCCATCCTGTAATGCATCCAATGCAAATAAGCAGATAGGTTTTGTTTTTTTATGACAACAAGCCAATGAGCATGAGGCAATGTAAATACATGCAATGAATATTCATGAGTTAAGCAAAGCGATATCAGGATTAAAGCAATACAACCTTGCGAATACAACGAAAATACTGGGATGTGGACGCCTGGTGTCCAATGCATCACACAACAGACAAGTTGGAAAAAGAAACGCGATACATGAACATAAATGACATGCATTGTGTAACATGCATGTTGCACCTAATTCAGCATTTGACAAACACATCTTAAATACCAGATAAAGCATCAGTAAGGCCTAAGAAAAGAAAAAAAATTATGTTGGTGTAACGGGCCGGAAAAAATAGGGTAGGAAGGTCGGGTTTTTTTTTTTTTTTTTTTTTTTTTTTTCATAACAGTTAAACGAAACTTGTGAATTCCAGTTAACTGTTTAAATGTTTCTACCGTTCAAATCAAAACTTTAAGCCAGCGGATGTCAACACACTTTCCAGGTTTAATAGAACACTATACCCACTCTTTAGGGTCACAGAACCAGGTCATAAATTCACAAAGACATAGAGCGCGCGGCTTGTGGTTTGATTGAAGCAAGAGTATAACAAACTGAAACAATGTATAACAAACTGCAGAGGATTAAGATAAGACGTATTTTTAGGGTTGGTCGGGTTACGCCAACATAACAACAACAAAATTAGGCCTATGTTAAAAACATTGCAACCAGCTTTAACTCGGATGGCAACCCTGCTTCGCTGAAAATTTCTTAGGGATTTTAGCCTTTGAGAAAGATTCTTCTCAGGTGGAAACGATCGTAATTCTTTAATTTTTGTTCAAATCCTAAGAAAGACAATGTTAAATTTACAGTGAAATGGGGAAAAAGGTTGAGGTTCTCCATAATCAGTGTCATGTAGAATTTTCTGGGAAGATTTGTTTACATTTCTTGAAATATGACGGACCAACATGAAGAACAGGTTGAACAACATAACATCTTTTTATCTAAATTTTGTAAAGATTCAATAAATTTACCAACCCAGTTTCTATCCCTTGTCATTTAAATCCATGACAGATGTCAAAATAAAGATGGCTCACATATTTTCCTCTTATTTCAACCTTTTATAGAGACATGACCAACAAATAAATTCATTTTTATAAATCACCAAAACAAATAAATTTGAAGTTTATCCTTAGAAGTGACGCAATTGAAGTTCTATCATTTCCAAAATAAATTACAACACTTTGAAAATTGGTAATAAGTCACTTCCAAAATAAAGTTATCAATTATTAAAATTGCCCGGGTTTGGGGGCAAGAGTTTATTTTAAAATTGAAAATCTCCACATAATCTATCGCCTGTACTCTACACTCAGATTACAATCTAGTTGAATATATCAGTAGATATGTTGACATACCTTGCGGGTATTGTATGAAATCTCATCCCGTAGTTTGTTGTACTTCCGTACTTCCCGGGCATACTCCTCAAAAGAATGCTCTTCTGCCATGAACGCTTCCACATCAGTGTCCGCCTGGGGGGGGGGGAATAACACAGATACAGTTAGAATATTCAAATTTTGCTTTATAACAGGGCCCCAAGTTTCATAGAGCTGCTTAAGCAGAAAATACTGCTTAAAGATTTTCAGCTAAGCAAAAATAAGCAGGATACCAGTCACAGATTGTACATGTAACATTGTATTTTGGCTGGTAACCTTATTCTGATGAGCATAGTTTTGTTGTGCTCAACAACTTTTTGTGCTTAAGCACCTATATGAAATTTGGCCCATTCTACCACAGAATTCTGCGCTAACAGCGCCTTGTAAAGCACGATATTATATGGGCCGTTAACAGATTTCCGCAGAAGGCAGTGCCATCAAAATGGTCCTGAGTAAAGCCCAGTTCATACTTTCTGCGAATGCTTCGTGTGAAGCGAATTTGACGTCACAGCTCTGTTTTCACTGCAAATGTTTTGCAAGAGTTGAACACAGCTCAAAATTGTACATTGCGAATTTGTGACGTCAAAATTCGCATCACATTTGCATTCGCAGGAAATATGAACCGGGCTAAACCATTTATGTTAAGAGGCATATGTTGATTCTGAACTTTAAAGTCATGAAGAAATACATCTTATGATTTATCGCAGCTTCCGTCATCATCAGCAGTAATGGCGCCATCAGGGCCCAATACCATAAAGCCTGTAAGCACACACGTCTTCTGCTTACGGAGCAGCCCTTAGCACAGTTTCTATTTCATAAACACTGTTAACCATAAGCAAAGCAAAAAGGCACGCTGGCTTGATGTCCGTTCTTGTAAGCAGATGAGTGAACATGCAAATCCATTGTAAATGCGCACACGTGCTGTCAACCCTTTTTATTGTTTATGAAATCATCTGCTCAGGACTATAAGGTCATTAGTGCAATATGTATGGGTTTCATAAAATTGCTTTTGCACGTACAAAAACTATTTTGGAGCTCCTGGTGAATGGGATTTATTGATCAAGAGTGGTCTTCTTAGAAATTGTTTGGCAAAAAGAAACATTCATTTTTTAAGTAAAACATTTATTTGTTGATTTTGATTTATTTTTTCAAAATTTACACGCATTTTTAATTTAATGACCTTTTGATCATTGTAAGTAAGAAATTACAATTAATGACCTTATAGCACTGAGCCGGTGAAATACACCATTGCTTACAAACCTTTTTCTGCTATAGTAAGCACAGACATTTGCTTACCAGTAACAAGAGCCATGGTCTTAAAAACATACACACAAAAACAGAATACTATTTTACTAAACAAATTTGCAGACATCTTTTTGAGTGAGAAGGCGTTATTGTTTGAATACCTGTTTGTTGATGAGGAAGTTGTACTTGTCATAGATCTTAAGATGCTCCTTAGGAAGGATACTCTCCTCGCTGATAATATCTCGGACCTTCTGTTTGTTTCTGCTAAGAATGTCCTCCAGGATGATGGGACGAAGGGTGGCTTTGGATTTAGGTCCGCTCTACACAATATAAGAAAATAAATAGGAAAAATCATAAATGTATGGTTTAATGACGAACGCAAAAGTGTTTTTATGGTTTTGTAAGTATACATCATACATTTTTCTGATAATAAAACCAAAACAAGTGCAAAGCCCATATGAAGTATTACTCTTTGATTAATTGGTTGGTCTATAGACTGTATAAGCCAAGCCTATAAATGAAAATTAGGACCAAGGCTCAATTTCAAAGATTTGCTTAAGCAGAAAAAGTTGCTAAGCACAACAAAAATTGTGCTTACCAGAATCGGGTTACCAGCTATAATACCATGTTACATGAACAAAATGTAACTGGTATCCTGCTTAGTTTTGCTAAGCAGAAAAATGTTAAGCAATAATTTCTACTTTAAGCAGCTCTATGAAATTGGGCCCAGTTAAAAGGCATAATTTTGTTTCCTTAACCACTTTGAAAAATCTCCAAAGATCGCATGCAGGTGAGTTTTGCTAGAATCTCGGACTACGTCCCATGCCTAATAAAATGCTAAACAATGGTGGCAGCCTCTTGTAATCCTTGTTCGTCCGACAATAGGCAAAGGTCTGGAATTGGGTGTTACACAATAATCCCTGGTGAAAGGGAGAGTTGGAGCATGAATTCCAGTACCCTTTGTCCCCCTTAGTATGGGGTAACTGAAGTGTAACACTGTGAGTGCATGCATGGTCCGAAAAATAGTTCCAGCATGTATACACAGCTGCAGACGGCATCCCTTTACATTTTTCAAATGGGTTTATCAAGCTTCCGATTCCGTGTCTGTGAAAGTTTTGCATGTGTAGACGCCTTAAGGCAAGAACTGGTTGAGAGAGCTCTAGCCGATGTTTCAACTTACCCACTCAGAGTAGAGCTTAGTCTCCACTCGAGGAACTACACTGACAGCCTTCAGCATAACATCATACACGTTGAGTACGACTATCTCAAAGTCTGAGAAGGTGGGCTCAAACTTGATGGTGGAGCCATCCAACACTAGCCTCATGATGAATCCAGAATGCTCATGGGCACGGATTGAATCCTGCATTATGGGATCAAGGACAAATCAAATTTTTGAAGTTTGGATGGTAATATACAGATCAGTCAGTATTTATAGGAAAGGTAAAACATTAGTTTTTAAATTAACCCTTATCAAAATCCTCAGACATCCTAAAAAAACTTATTCAATCCAATAAATTATTTCAATTATGAACAGACCCCTTGCATGTGCCGCCATTGCTTAGGTCAAACACTGCACGTGTGTTTCTGCGTCAAGTTCAACTCTCAGCCAATGATAGGTCTTCCTTTGATCTCAATGAGGCCGCTGTTTGAGCTTGTAACCTCATACGCAATGGTAATTCGGTGTTTATATGTATATAAACTAAGTGGTAAGTAACTCCATTAAAACCAACATTGCATTCAATGATGAAAGCACACCACTCATAATATTTCATAGAGTAGATGTCACTTGTACCATTGCCACATCAATTTCAGTCAATAACAAGGGTTTTGCAAATGCGTTGTCAGCAATGTTGTACTATACCAATGCTTTAACTTTCTATCAGCAAAACAGTTGTACTTTTGGCCCCAAAAGGGGGAGACGGTTGGGGGGGGGGGTGGAACTCCAGTAACAGTTTTAAAGAATAGTTGTCACTTGTACCATTGTCACATAAATTTCAGTCAATCACAATAGTTTTGCAAATGGGTTGTTGGCATTGTTGTACTCTATACATGCTTTGGCTTTCTATCAGCAAAACAAATTTGTGACCCGTTACCACGAAACCCGGACACAGTAGCAAAAAACTAAAATTGAGATCATGGTATTTTCATATTGTCCAATTATTCAGCTTTCCAATAGTATATAGATTGTATTGTTTATCCCTCACTAGAACCCCATGAGAGAGGATTGAGACCTGAGCATTGCCCGACATAAAAGATTTTTTATTCCGAGTGTGCACAGGAAGGAAACTTCACACACACATAGTACACAGCCTAAATTTACTTTGCACGCCATTTACTTGAAATGAATAGTTGCGACTTTGTTCGGGTTACGTGGTAACAGGTCACATGTGTACTTTTGAACCTCAAAGGGGGGAGGGGCGTTGAAAGAGGGGTGTTGAAAGAGGGGGGAATCTCCCCTTTTATTAACAGCAGCACTTTGTTTTTCATTCATGGCTTACCGGTGGTTGGCAGATGAGATCAGTGAAGTCGTCAATGGAATTGAGGCACAGGCCTTGAAGCTGCTCTGTCATGAGTGTCGCTGCACAGTTGAAGAACGATTCCAACTTACGACCATTGTGATTGCTGGGTACCAGTTTACGTCTGTTACCCTGGTAGTAGATGTTCTGCACCTCTGGGAACCACCTTAAATCAAGTTATAGTCTGTCAGTTAGATGATTCACTGGAAGAGTGTGTTTGAATATATTTATCAAAGCATACATTTCACAAACTATTTATCACTTAATAACTCATCATTGTAAACTGAACTTTTTCACTACTTAATAACTGAACATCATTCTAAACTTAACTTTGAAAATGAGCCCTAAAGCAAAAACAAATTCTCAATATTAAGGCCGGAATTCCATGTGTCCGTCATGGACAAAACTACAGCTTTATATGAAACAACTGTTGTGCTCAGGCTTGAGTGCTTTCTTGTGTGTGATCTTGGGTGGCTAAGGTTGCCAATGGTAAGGAAGAGCGGGGATTTGTGCAGCCGACTAAAGTCACCTTAGTCAAGGAAATGGTTAATGAGAGTTCTTCAGGTGCTTCTAATTCATGATGCCCTGTTATAACTGAATGATTCTTTTGTTTTGACAATCCAAGTAAACTGCTTCTTCACAAACAAATACAAATAATAGCAAGCAGAAAATAACCAAAAACGTAGAATTGAAAAATTATCTTGATAGCTTTTTTCGGAAGTTCCTGATACCTATTCCTAAATACAATGCCATGATTTCTACAAGACTTACTTCTTGAGTAGTTTTTCCTTGGCTGCATCGATGTGCCTCATGACAAGATTCTGGAAGATGGCCAGCTCCATGGACTCTGTCTTCTGATGAAACTCACTGACATCAACTAACCGCAGGTTTCTTTAAATTGAGTGCGGAACGAGAACATGTTAGGAATGCAGTGGAATACAGATCACCTTTGAATCAAACACTGATTTTCATCTTTAGGTACTTATACATTCTTCTTACTGAAGAAAAATGTACTGTTAAAGGGTCTGTATACGTTTGGTAATGACTCAGAAAATTAATGGCATTAAAAACTTACTTGGTAAGAAGTACAGCAGCTTTAGATAGTATAATGCATTTTGAGAAACTTTTCACTTAGAAGTACTGGGTTATGGACAAAAAAAAACTTTTTATCCCCAAAAATTTGAATCTGAGAAGCGTTACTGCAGTAATGTTTCTCAGATTGTGTATTCCAATTGCAGATTATTCTTCCTGCGTGGACATAAATGCTCCAGATTTTCGGCAATATCTCAAAAACGCTACCAACTTTTGAGATGAAATTTTCACAAGTAAGTTTTATGGTATATATCTACAGCTATATAGGATTGAAATAAAACAATCGGTTCCAATTACCAAACAAATACAGACTCTTTAAGCATCAGTAATGTCTTTTTTGTTGGTTCATTCTTAAAAAGTCCATGTAGGACCTCTTCCCAATTTTTTGAAAAATATTCCTTTCTAATGGTAAGCTCCAATCGGGTGCCTCATTTATGTTTGCATGTCATGACTTCTACAAAACACAAAAAGGGCTACCATTATTCAGGGGGAGACCCGACCGACTGCAAGAGATAAATGTTCTTTTTTGCCCCAATACCAACAGAACTAAACAAATTAAAAATTGAAAAACTAATTAAAAAGTAATGCCACTGGCATGCTAGGTGGTTTTGTGGGAAGACATCTGTCTAGAATGGCAGGGGTCGTGGGTTCAAATCCCACACGAGTAGTATGCCTGTGGATTTTGTTTTTCTTTTTTTGTAGGACTTGGGAAAGCATTGACTATACAGTGCTTCTCAAACATCGATGAATGGTAAAAATACAAAATAATAAATATATGACAGTCAACCTACCCAAACGAAACATGCCAAAGCTCCAAGACCTGTAGCATGGTAGGGTTGGTGATGTTTAAATCTTGGCTGGTCACGGTCTGTGCTGCAATGAAGGATTTGTACCACGGCTTGGGTACGATTGACAGCTCCGTCCTGTGGGGGGGTTTTGTCTCTTCTTTATCCTCTTCCTTCTCACGTGGGTCACGTAGGACAAAGTCCACTGAAACAATCAGGCAATCATTCCACATTAACATTGAATCAGTGAAAACAAATTAATCCTGGTTTTGGTTCCTGCGATAAAATAACTACATTTTATTGTGCCTAGAATTGTTTGGTCACTCCTTTTCTGTACATTTGTATTTTTATAAATTGTGTTTGGCCTTAGTTTTTTAAATTGTATCCCTGTGAAGCACCTTGAGCATCTTTTTAGGGGGACTTTGGCGCTATATAAGTTTACGTCATTGTTAAATTATTTTTCAGAGGCTTAACTTTGAAATGAACAAACCTTGATCTAAGGCTTCACTTCATGTTAACAAAAACACTAAACGGACATTCTAAAAATAATATTAAAGTTCATCAGAATTCAGCCTGGGCCCAATTTCATGGCTCTGCTTACCTTCAGCAAAAAATTTGCGCATACAGAAGCAGAATCCGCGCTTAACGTAAGCGTATTTTACAAGGATTTTTCTTGTGTGGGTGCATATATCCAATACTAGGTATTCTTTGCTTACACAGCTAGTGCAGAAACTGGGCGCTTACACTGGAAGCAAAGAATGATGACTGTAAGCGCAGATTTCCAGAGGCATAAAATTGAACCCTGATGAATCATTCTGAGAGTAGCATCTTTCCTACTGATCTTACCGATGGCTTTCTTGACACTAAGGAGGTAGTCTTCCCTCATCTCATCTGACAGGTTCTCAATAGTCTCAGAGTGACCTGTCTTGAGGTCGTTGGACACAAGATGGAGGACGTTGATCAACCAGGAGTCCTCCATGGGTGCAACATGCTCTGTGTCGATTCCATTGTGGATGTAGTAATAGTATCGCTGTAAAATTATACCCACAGGTTTGTTACAAGAACATATTCTGAACATTATATCTCCCTAAATTCTGTTTGCATATTCCTGATAAAAAAAAAGAAGCATAAATCTTTATAAAAGGCATTTTCTTTTTCGCAGGACTTTGAAAGCTCTGAATATACAGTGCTTATCACACATCTAAATGTATGTAAGGCTGAAATAGCAAAAAGGAATAACATTCCCAATACAATATTATTACATCTATCTAGGCATGCTTTAATTTCCATAACTTGTTCCTCTTCTTCATTTTCTTAATCTACATATAAATTTCTATATGTTTTCTTATTTTCCTTTCTCTTTTGGCAACTTCTGTCGATATATAAACACTAAGGGAATGGAGACATAATTCTAACACAACCACATTCTATACTGTATTCGTTTGAACCCAAAAGATATTGGATCAAATCAGAACAACATTAAAGGTCAATGAATCGCTCCGTAGGGTCAGGGTGTGATGACTCACCAAGATGTCTTTTTCTGCCGCAGTTGGGGAACCTGTTCTTGATAGTGGAGGTAGGTCACCTTCAGCTACGGACGGAGGTCTACTGTCTGGAGTTTCTTGTTGCCTGTACGAAGTAGAACATGAAAGTGTCATCAGTTGAAAAAGTTTTAACACATTCCAACTTCATTTACAATGGGACTCACCCTACGCATTCCTGTGATTTTAGTTCAGTCAACTACGTGTATTTAACTAGTCATGTAACAGTCTACAAAAGATATTACATTTAATTTGTGATATAATAACAAGTTCATCAACAGTTTACATTGAATTCATGGTGAAACCACTGATAGAAGCCTTCTTAAGTCAAATTGTTTAACTTTCAAACAGTGATAAAGTAAAACATGGGTTCTACTATATTCGTTTAATTTCAATCTACCGTTATAACTGTATTGTAAATGTGGTTTTTGTTTTACTGTTAAGGGCACAACAGTAACAATCCAGGGTTCTCCCCAAGTTTTTTCAAAACTGTGGGGCGTTTTGGACCAACATTTTTTAAGTTTGGCCTAAAAACGCTGAATTAAAACAAGGTCCTCAAAATGTTTTTTTCTAAGTGGTTATCTTTGGTTTTAAAAGCCCTACTGTGCAAGCTGGGGCATTCTAAATGAGGTAAAGTTTGCAGTGGCACTCGACGTTTCGATCAGTATGCTCTGATCGTCTTCTTCAGGATGCTGGACTCTGTTGCTGGATGCTGCGTAAATGCTGCCGAAGAGATTAACTGGTAGTTGGGCTTAGCTCAATGGTGCGGGGACCGGGAACAGGAACAGGATAAGCCAAGCTCAACTACCAGTTAGTTTCTACGGCAGCATCCAGCAACAGAGTCCAGCATTCTCCTAAAGACAGTCAGAGCATACTGATCGAAACGTTGAGTTGTCAAACCACCGGTTCTTCTCAGAACCACCACTACTCAAAAGAGATTTACACATGGTGCCACTGCAAACCTCACCCGATTGTACTCCCACCATGCAAAGTTTCAAATCCTACGTATTCTAAATGGTTTTTATCTTCATGATTTTGGTGACTTTGATCTGATATGCTTAGCTTGTGCATGGGGAGATCCCTACAATCTGAAACTTACATAATGATGTTAACCAGTGCATTACGGAAGCTCTCTCTATCTTTCCTTGGGTGTGAGAACCCTTTGGTCTTGCCTGCACCGCTGACTGCTCCATTGCTCTCTGGATCCCAGGACTTGCTACGGTTTGCTTTCCCCTTCTTCTTTGGCTCCCCTAAGATATAAAGTCATATTTACCAATTAGTTTGAAAACTGTATTTCAGAGTTTACAATTTTGGAAAAACCCTGACTGATCCGGTTTTAAATTTCTTGCAAATTTAGACACCCTTCCTCAAATCCTGGCTTACATCTTGCTTGTAAAGATGTGATAATTGTGTTTATGGCCTTTTTCACAATCTAGCTCAAATGCAAGATTGTGGCCTTTTTAAGAAAAGGTCGCACCTCGCTTAAAATAGCCTGGATGTACACACAAAACAAGTATGCGCCGAGATACAACGTGTTTGCACGGAGCATTTTTGTGCAAGATACGTTTTTGTAAAACCGAGATACAATGTTTTTTTACTGACGTGACGAAATGTACCTCCGATGAGTGGCCTTTTTCCACATTCTTAAATTTTTTCACATTCATCCAAATGAAAGACTACAGTCTGTCAAGATAATGCACGATTCATAGTGTATACACAAACGAATGCACATTTTTAACGTTACAAACAATTACTCTAAACTGTTTTCCCAATGTGATGCAAGGAATTCGGCTTCACTTCCTCAATTCCTGTGAGGCATGAACCCGGCTAAAAGCTTTATCATTAAAATGGTGGAAAAACTCTTCAAACACCATCAGCGCCCAATTTCATAGAGCTGCTTAAGCACAAAAAGTAGCACATCAAAATTATGATGACTGGTATCCTGCTCATTTCTGCTAAGCAGAATTTTTTTTGTCAATATTTTCTGCTTAAGCAGCTCTATGAAATTGGGCCTTGTTCTTTTCAGAACTGGCACATTTTAAATCACATACAAGATTGTTCGATGTTGGTATCCAAAACTTCTCTATGTTTACATTTTTTTGCATGCAAAGAATATCATGCTTTTTGTTGACGTTTGCCCCAAAATGGCCGGCTTTAACAAAATGACATTTGCTATGTGAGACTTTTGGGTACTCTAATAGCGACAGACTTACGACGTAAATACAATGTTCTTGCAAAAGTGCGCATGCTCAGAACTGCGTAAACGAAGATTACCTGGTATGTCTGCTGCCACCTCGTGTTCAAAAGTTTCTCACTGGAATACTGTGTCTCTTTTTGTTGCTATGTGCATAATTATTGGTGCAAGTGGCTTGCAGCTTATATGGTTTTTTCATAGGGGCTTGATTTAGCCATTAGCCTGATGTACACACACTAGTACAGCTGGCTTCTCAGAGAAGGACAGACAGGCTTGTAAAAAATTAGCTACCTGACTATGTGGGAGAAACTTTGTATTTTACTTGAAAATATCACATACAAAAATCTAGGCTTCTGGGGGCTAGTCAGGAAAAAATAATGCAAGGTCTGATGAGTTTTAAGCATGGCTAGTGTTCAAACAGGGCGCACAAGTTGACTTACGTGTTGTGAGCTGGGCTGCCACACTTTCTTCCACTTGATCTTCAGGTGGTTTTCCTGATAGAACAAAGGATGGTGGGTTGGCCTGCCATACTGGCTTGCTACGTTTCTGGAGGGGGAAATGTCAAAGAAATTATGAATCATAAATAATTTTCTATCAAGAAATTAATTCAAGGACACTACAAGTTCTAAGTAACTATAAATAAATAGTAAACTTGCGGGTACAAACCATGTGTAAAATCTCTTTTGTGGGAGTGTTGGCTCTGAAAAGAGCCGGTGTGGTTTCGACATTTCGAACAGTATACTTTGCTCGTCTTCAGGAGTGTTTCAGTAATACACCTTTTATGATTGATCAATTTATCTTTTAAGGAGAATGTTTTTCCTTGTGCATTGAGATAAAATAGTTATTTTTGTGAGATTAGAAAGTGTTTAATTTAATCTTGATATATAATTTTTTTTAATCTGATTGAATATTTTGAAAATGAAGTATAGGTTTTGCAGCGATCATCTTAAAGTTAATAAGTTAGTTTACACAACAAATTCTGATTGAAAAAAAAGGAAGTTACAAGTGATTTAGCTGGTGAAAACTTAAGCCAAAATACTTCTCTTTTGTGATTGTTTGTGTACTTGTCAATGTGTGGTTGAAGAGTTGTTTACTTACAGCTGGCAGTGTTGGGAGAAACGATGTCGGTGCAGCGGCATTCTTTCCTTTGTTTTTGAACGACGCTACATACTATAGGTAAGAAACAAAAAACAAATAGCGACGATGTTTATTGAGTGATTGCCAGCTCCAAAATTTTTCATAAAATTACACCAAAATGAGCTCACACATTTTCCAGTTAATGTGCTCTCCACAAGTTAGCCCCATAAATTGGGCCAATATGAGGCCAAACTATTCGGTATTCTGAATAAGAAAATGACTGCCCTTAATTTAGTTCTACTGCTAGGTCGTTTCCATATTTATAGAATGAGATGAACGGCAGTAAACCTTCTTTTTTATCTTTCAAAAAAGAGCTTAAACGGTACTTTCAATTAGAAAAATTCATCTGCATCACAAATGACAATCTCGCTAAACTTAATTTGAAATGGGACATATTCTCTACTTTATGTAATGATTAATTTAATTTATATTTTGTTTTAAATTATTACATTTGTTGTATTTTGCAAGAGGATGGGTAATTAATTGAATAAATATTTTTCCCCCCCGAGGAAAAAAAAAAAAATAAATAAATAAATAAATTGGGCCAATCCACTTCGAATCCTTGGCACAAGCATCATTGCAATTCTATGTTTGTGCCCTCTGAAATTTAAGATCTGCTACGTTCTCAATCGTGAAACTTGCCAATCGATACGATCAATTGCTACAATTTATTTACTCGGCTAGCGCCGGAGTGCGAGTAAATCAGTCTGGTAGGCCTACCAACTCAATTGTAGCAATTGATCGTATCGTTGTTATTTGTTCAGGGAACTCGACAAAACCTAGTTTTCGAACCCAAACATTGGTACTGGTGCTCGATCCCGTTATATAATAACGTCAACAAAACATTTTTTGGAGCGTAAATATGAGAACCTGTGTACGCCTTCTCAAAGAGCAAGTTGTCAAGATCGTTGAGATTTTCGCAAAAGTTCACACTCGAAATCATTTGATTTTCCCCAAAAACTTGTGAAGTTTTTAAAACTTAAACGGATTTACTTTACCTTTTTAGTGTCGATGTGACCCTCTGTTGTTTTACTTTTAATTTTGATAAATTGTATTATATAAACATTTCAGTTTTAATGAGTTATGAAAAAGTTTTTGGGTTTTTTGAAAAATTTCTTTTTATCAACGTTCATTAAAGGCCCTGTACACTATTGGTAAGACCAAAAAACACTGTTCACAGATTCACACATAACTTACATTATTAAAAGTAAGTAATGGTAGAAAGGGTTCCTTAAAATATTTCTGCCTGAAATGCTATCGTTTCTGAGGGAAACAGGTGAACTCGTACGCACGCAAACTCGTACGCCTGCCAACCCGTACGCCAATTAGTCAACCCGTACGCCAACCAACTCGTACGCCCACCAACTCGTACGCCCACCAACTAGTACGCCAGGTTTTTGAACGTGTGTTAGGAATAGTAGTACGGTACGGACGTGACTTTTATTACTTTTTATTGACGAGACTTTTATTATTTACTCCGCTCACACTCTTATTTGAGTTTCTCAAAAAAAAAGACACCATCGGCCCTTTTCAGGGCCACACATTCAAAAAAGAGACAAAACTGAGCGAGTTCAGATAATTATTATAATTGCTTTCACTTTACTCTCAGGACGTAAAAAAAATTCAATAAGTAAACATTTTTTACTTTTACTTGGAACTATTTTTTAATTAAGATCAAATAAGAAAACAACTTAAAAAGATAAACAATGAGCTTTGACATTTAAAAAACGGACGAAACAAACAACTTCAGGAAGATAATTTTAAAATATAATTTACTTTCGTGAAAACGGCACACCTTGCTCTAATCCTTTAATTAAACATTCGAATCAAATAAGAAAACAACTTAAAAAGATAAACAATGAGCTTTGACATTTAAAAAACGGACGAAACAAACAACTTCAGGAAGATAATTTTTAAATACAATCCTGTGAATTATGCATACGAGTTGGTGGGGCGTACGAGTTGGTGGGCGTACGAGTTGGTGGGCGTACGAGTTGGTTGGCGTACGAGTTGGTGCGTACGAGTTTGCGTGCGTACGAGTTGACCTGTATTCGTTTCTGAGAAATGAGTAGGGCCTAAAACAAAAGTTTTTATCACGCGCGATAAAAACTCGATGTTTGAAAATACAGAAAACACATAGGGGGCCTAAGGTCTCTTTTCTTTATTTTCTCGTGACCTCGATGACCAATTGAGCTCAAACTTTCACAGGTTTGTTTGTTCTGAATCGCGATAAACCTTATGGGAAGAAGCTTTTTAAATTTAATGTAGGCCTACTGAAAAACCCAATTATGAATGACAAAAAGCCTAGAATAGAATAGACTAGACCCTGTAGTAGTAGGCCTACTAGTAGTACACAAAGTATGCATTACTTTGCTTTTTCTTTTCTTTTAAACCATTAATATATTTTGTTGTAAACATATTTATTTGTTTTACAATGTTTATTTCAAATGTTATTAGCCTACCTGAACGTCGGCCATATTGTCTGACTTTGGTGAAGACGATTTCAACAGTGTTCAAGGTTTTAAACTTTTGCCCTTCTCTGCAGAGTTAATTCTCCACATTCCTGCAGTTGTCGGGTTGGGAAGAAGTCTCAAATACACCGTCTACTTATTCAGTAGACGATGCATGTATGCGTCATATCCTCAGATATTAAACAAACACAAAAATTGGAATTTAAAAATACAAACTTTAGAGTAAATCGTCCACGGTCGGATTTTGTGTTGCTATGTTACGTCTTCATAGTTGCTTACCAACCTCGAACGCAAATAATATATGGCGCATACAAAATAGCATAACTTGTACATAAGAATAATACAAATAAATATAATGATCCCAAAATATTTATAAAATATAGTATTTATTAACATAATAAATTGTTTTAATCCATTAAAGTATATTTTTAATTAAACTTATCAAATAAAACGTCAGAGATTATGAAATGTTAAAACACATGCAGTACAGGGATACAACTTTTGTGCAATCCGCTATTGAAAAAAACGCAGGTGCTTTTTCTACGGAGGAAAGGAGAGAACATTGCATTAGCGCTCAAAGAAAATCTTCCAGCAGAATCATTCAAAGTTATAAAAGGTAAATATAACATTTTTTCTCATATTTATTTCATACAAGCTACAACACTGACGAAAAACAGCAATAGTTGGTTACTCCATGACGAATATGGTTTTAAAATAACTTGAAAAAGAATATTTTATATGGCCCTCAAAAGTCCAAAGATAATGGTTGATAAAAGATGTGAAGTGGTCAGGATCCGTGGACGGTCGGTATTAAACTTATGGAGGCTTTCTTTCGTCGTGGTAAATGTAAGGTTTTGTTCAAGCAAGGGTTGGGGAATTTGTGATGAAATGTTAAAACAACATTCAACAATTTTCTATCATAAGTTCCACATCCGGTAGGCTTTTTAATGCAACCATGGAGGAAGGTGTCTCTTCCTTCCTCCATAGACCTGTAATTTTGTTTCATTGTGTCGAATAGCTCTATGTATCTTAACGGCTTCCGTAGATACGTCAACCTTTAGATGTATGTGTTTTAACAATTTTATCTTTATAGGTAGTGTCGAGTGTCGACTGCTACTGAAACCTGAACATCAAGACTAACAGGTTCTCTTTGCTACATCGTTTTTCTGCTTATGTTGCTACCTCAGAAAACGGTAAGGAAGCAATTTTAGAAGGAAATAAATACATGCTGATAGTGCTTCTGCTAGTGCGATGTCATAGACCAGGCAGCACAGTCTGTCACTGACACAGGATGAGTAAATGACTGACCTGACTGACTCATGGACTCGACTGTGTGTGACTAGACTACTATAATAAGCCTTTTTGAGGGAGGTATGGCAGACGTGATACGCGCGCGTCACACGCCGCGACTGATGCCACGCTCACCATGTTGGTGGTCATTAGGTTTACGTGTAAACGCCGCGTCGCCTAAAATGCGCACTTCACTGAATAACATACGTTCTATTTCTATGGTCAATACGCACAAATTTACCACAACGTTACAGTGTTGTAGCATTGTGTCCGCCATACCTCAAAAAGGCTTATAGACCCATTGCATAACGCGCAGCGTACTCACGTGCGCCTGTCCTGGGTGTCATTTTGGGTGTCAAAATCGTATACAAACATGCACAAAAGTGAGTTTTGACACCCAAAATGACGCGCATTGTTCGGAGGCGCGCTCCGGGTCTATAGAAATCAATGGATCCCCCTTGCATAACGCGAAACGCTACAGATACGCTGAGGTCACGTGCACGTTTTTACGCACAGAGAGAACAGCTATCGTCCAATGATCTGCCTCCTTTTTCAGAGTGTGACGTCATATGCAATGGGTCTATAGACTGTGTGAGTGACAGTTGTGAGGGGGGAGGGCGGGAGGGGATCTGAGTGAGTTCATGGAGGTAGGACTGAGTGACAGTGCGCTGAGTGTAGTGTTACTGTTTAGTGGTCATTGCACCATACACAGTACATAATAAGTTTTATAACACCCCTTATTACAAATATTCTGCCTTTTGATTGGCTTAGGAGAGTGCGTCACATGATACTTGATAATAATTATTGATAAAAAGTTAAATTTACTACACAATACTAACTAAAAAGCCGCGTGAACGTACATGTACACACAGCAAACAATACTATACCTGTCCGTAGCAACCAATGTACTATATCCGATAGCAACCAATACCCATCAAAAATAGCAGTTTCTTGGTGCCTATAATTATATAGGTCTAGGCTAGGCACGGATAATGGGGTGTTATAAAACAAATATTGACTGCTTTTACTCATGCTATGATTGAAACATTGACTCCCTCGGTGATCCCTGGAGCACTCTATTTTCCTTCGGCTTTGCCTCGGGAAAATAGAGCGTGCCGAGGATCACCTGGGGAGTTGTAGTTTTAACCATTAAAGCAGTCAATATTTGTATAATATTCCATAGTGATTTAGTATAATATAAGGCCATAACAAAGTTAGAGTTAGTAATTCAAATGTGAAGGTACCAACTTGGAGGTTGCCATACATTTTAATCTTAGTTGCAACTATTGCTCCACGATTGCATTTGCAATACTCATAACCCTTCATCCTCTCCGGGGTCAGGGTGGAGGGTTATGATTAGTGCAGCCAGTTCAATATTTGTACATCATGTACAGAAGATGTAATTTCTTAATTTTTATGGTAATATATACTATAGTTCATTTAATTTTAGGCAAAATGGCAAAATTAAAGAAAGCAAGTGATGAGGTGGGGTTTGTTTCTCAATAAAATAGTAAATATGCTGCTCTGCTGTTTTTTTACGTTGCAGTTCACCTTCATCTCCAGAAAGATCTAATAATAATAAAATAAATATTGAGATATGAACCACTCCCAGTAAAACAGTGTAGTAGTATAACAATCTTACACAAATAATATAATGACAAAACTGTTGTCACCTTGGTACTTAGGAAGGTACAGAGACGACGTGTTCATTTCCTGATGAGGTGATTTCTACACAATGGGTTTACCATCTCTGCGAACACTGGGGAAGATTGCAGTATATGGAGGGGTTTTGTCTGCCATTGGTTCTGGCTATTTCTACAAGAGAATACAAGGTTTGGCAATCGATTAATGTTTTTCCCGTTTACCACTAGGTCAAGGTTCAAGGTTCATTCATTTCCACATCATTAGCAGACAGTCAATACCAGAAGGTAGAATCTGTAAAGCCTGGTTCATACTTCACGCAAAAGTGAATGCAAAGCGAGTTTTGCAGTACCCGCCGTTTTTCCAATTGTGAGGCAAGAAAATTCGTTTCGCTTTCGTGTGAATTATGAACCGGGCTTAACAATAATGGATGTATCCCTGCACTGGGGTCTGCCAACTTTGACAATTATGGTGCATGAACGTTATTATAACCTTGAGTCATTTCGGCCAGTTACTACATTTAATACACCTTTAAAGGCACTGAACACGTTTGGAAATTGTCAAAGACCAGTGTTCTCACTTGGTGTATCCCAACATATGCATAAAATAACAAGCCTGTGAAAATTTGGGCTCAATTGGTCATCGAAGTTGCAAGAAAATTATGAAAGAAAAAACACCCTTGTTGTACAAATTTGTGTGCTTTCAGATAGGAATAAAAAACTTTTCGCAAGAAGTTTTTATTATTTTCGTGAGAAATTACCTCTTTCTCAAAAACTACGTTACTTCAGAGGGAGTCGTTTCCTACAATGTTTTATACTATCAACAGCTCTCTGTTGTTTGTTACCAATTAAGTTTTTATGCTAATATTTGTTTTGAGTATTACCAAAGGATACCTTTAACTGTGTCTGGTTTGGTAAAATGAACTAGTATTAACAAGAATTACATTATTCCTTTTTGTTTATATACCATAGAAAAACTTTCCTCTGGTAGTTACTACTCAGAATCCATGAAGATTCTTAGACAGCACTCGGGGGCTGCAGAAGTTCTCGGTCATCCAATAAGAAGCAAGTTCCTTGATCTTGGAGATAAATTTAACGTTGTTAACGCAACAGAAGCAAACGTAATTATTATTTCTCTCTTATGTCTGTATTTATCTCAACAACAAAAACATAATTTGGTAGTAGTTAAGAAGCAGGACAGTTCAACTTTTATGAATCAATTTAATCTACTGATCTCCTTGTAAAAAAAAGAGCTAAATTAATTATCACCTAGCTGTATTTCAATACCAATGTTGGTATTTCAGCCGTTTGATTCTTCATCAAATGTTCATTGAATGAAACTACTCTTGCCTGTGTTCCAGTGTGTCTGATACTCACATTTTTACTGTCAATCATTTTCCTCAATGGAGAGTGTTGAAGCAAGCTGGTCGATTTGGGCTGTGCCCGTCTGACAGCCAACACAGATACTGGGTCTTTCCATAACCCTATCACGTAACGTATGTGGTGATGGTGGCACAATATCGGCTATTTCACTACCAAGGAGATATTGCTCTCTCAATTTCATAGAGCTGCTTAAGCACTAAAGTATACTAAGCACCAAACAATTTTGCTAACTGGAAAGGGGTTACCAGCCAAAGTGCAATGTTATTTGCCCAATGTGTGGCTGGTTCCCTGCTGATTTTTGCTAAGCAGACTTTTTTTAAGCACTATTTTTGGAATTAGACCCAGGTTGGTACCCTTCAGAATAAACACAATCGATAGAACAGGGTTATAATTTAGTGTAGTGTGTGGCTACTCTTTTCTGTGCCTCCGCAGTGCCTTAGCTTTACCTGATTGGAACATCTGTGCTGTTTTGGCGGGCGTCGGCAGAGGCTTCGTGCACTCTCTGTATCTCTACAACTTGCCCTGTCTCTGACCACAAGCAATATAAACTGGTACTAACTTTCAAAACACTTACATCCACTCTTAAACTAGCATCAACATGCTATTCACTCAAGCACACCAGTGAAATACCAATCACATTCCTGAGTGACTTTGCCCATAGAACAAAAGGGACAGAACTTAGCAATATCTTTGTACTTGTATAATAAGTACTGCTGCTGCACAGTAGCACTTGCACACCTGTCACTACTATTTACAAAACAAAAGCTGCTGCACAGTAGCAAACATGGCAAATGCACAGTAGCAATTTATGCCCTCCACTTCATGGACAAAGAAATACAATTTCATGAACATGAAATCACCTTCCAACTAGGAAGTAGGGGGTCTAGCTGTGACAGCTGCTTTAGGTAACACCAAATCGACCAAGTTTTTAAAATGTTAAATATTTTGTATTACTTTTTTTATGAAGATGATATCCACCTTGAAATGTTTATGAAATGTTATATTGAAGCCTTCAAACATCAAACACATGTTACTTTAAAAAGAAACGCTAATTATTGGTATTGATTTATTGCTGATTTTTTTTTCAGATTGCGATTCCAGTTAAAGGAGTGAATAGAAAAGGAACCCTGTACACATGGTCCGTGAGACAGGGAGAGGGGTAAGCTATATAGACTCCTTGAATATGACGTCATAAGGTTGAACAGCGCCCTCACTGAGGTCAATAGAAGACCTTTCATTGGCTGAGAGTAATTTTCATTAATTGACCTCAATAATGGTGGCCTATAACAGGAGTCTACTATTGAAGTTTCCTCTGAAAAGCTGTCTGTGTTTTGTTCTGAGTTTTAATTGAATAAAGAGCCAGTTCGAAAAAGAAGAAAAAAAATGGGTGGTTTGCAATTCCATGTGTGCTCTGTGTTTGTGCTGTTAGGGTGCTTATCTGATGGTGGTATTGTCAATTTGTTCTGATAGAAATCGGAAGCTCCATCCCTCTTATATGTAGCTGGCAGTGCTTCTCTCTGGAACCCTTGCAGATTGGTCGCAGTGACCACAGCCACTGGTTGCCTGTTCCAAATAATAATGTTATAAAATTGTAAAAACAACGGCTGATTCAGTTTTGAGATGTGCCCCCTTGCTGCATATCAAAATTTGATAAAAACTGTATGGTGCAAAATCCATAACAGTGAGCTGTGTACAAATCGTGCCTGCAGGAAGTCCAGGCTCTGTGGCTTTTTTGTAAACATGTGAGGTCACAGGTTAAATGGTCAATTGATGCTGTAACTTTACTGAATCTTTGTCATTTTGTTTGTGGATAACCAGTTGGGAAGTACAGAAAATTCAGCTGAAGTTGAAAGAAACAGAGAACAAAGTGACCATCTATTCTGTGGTGAGCCAAGGCCAGGAAGAAGACAACGATAATCAAGATGTGGTCGCTGAGGTACTGGAGAGTTGAAGAGTAGATATCAATAAGGTATGATGCAATTATTTTATCACTTACTTTGTTGCGGTACCCGCTGCTATCAAATACAGGTTTCGGAAGGGCCTCCTGTCACCAGGTCTGCTGTTGTTTTGAAGTGATGGTATTGTTTGGGCAACAAACAACTTAATGATCCAGGTGCAACAGATTAACAGTGGTAATGACGAGTTCAAATATTGTTAGAAAGGTTCAGTTAATGGGATGTCTACTTTACTTTTTTCTGCCTTTAATACTTTCCTTGAAATAGGGGACTTTAGTCGATTAAACTCATACCCCCTCTTCCTTACCATAGATGACTTTAGACGACTGCACTCATACCCCCTCTTCCTTAAAATATGGGACTTTAGTCGACTAAACTCATTCCCTTTCTCTTTGCTACCATAGACGACTTTAGTCGACTGCACTCATACCCCCTCTTCTTACCATAGGTGACTTTAGTCGACTGCACTCATACCCCCTCTTCCCTACCATAGGTGACTTTAGTCGACTGCACTCATACCCCCTCTTCCTTAAAATATGGGACTTTAGTCGACTGCACTCATACCCCCTCTTCCTTAAAATAGGGGACTTTAGTCGACTAAACTCATACCCCCTCTCCCTTACCATAGATGCCTTCCGTCGACTGCACTCATACCCCCTCTTCCCTAAAATAGGGGACTTTAGTCGACTAAACTCATACCCCCTCTTCCTTACCATAGATGACTTTAGTCGACTGCACTCATACCCCCTCTTCCTTAAAATAGGAGACTTTAGTCGACTAAACTCATACCTCCTCTCCCTTACCATAGATGTCTTCCGTCGACTGCACTCATACCCCCTCTTCCCTAAAATAGGGGACTTTAGTCAACTAAACTCAAACCCCCTCTCCCTTACCATAGGTGACTTTAGTCCACTAAACTCATACTTGACATTTCCCGACTGAACCAGTCCCTTAAAAGATAAAATTCCAGGTCCGGTATGCACGGTGCAAAACCTACCCCTTCAAAATTCTCAATGAAAAAACCCCAAACAAAAACAATAAGGCAAGACATACATAAAGAGAATCTACAGCAGCTGTTGTTCGTGTCATTGTTTTAATTTTTTATTTGTTGAGGTATCCTTACACTCTGAGTTACACTTCACACCTAAAAAAAACTCACAAAATTGCGCTCAACCAATCACCTTACCTTTATACAAGATTTAACATTCATACATGCAGTGTGTGTGGGATGCATTCACTACGAGAGACCCTAGGGACTACGATCTTCTCAAATGACATCACAGTATTATCCAGCAGCCGTGTTAGATTTCAAAACAACACATTTCCCGTACCTTGTACAACATGAACGCCATAGCAAACCTAAAGAGAGACAAAAAGTTGGTGAACGGTGTTGCTGTTCAATCATTTCAGGTTTTTTTTTTGAATTCGTGGAATAATGCAGAAGTATTGTGGCTCCCACTGGATGGCGGTACATGTCAATTGTAATCCAATATGGCAGACATTTCACACTGCTATGATTATTGTGATATCACTGAGAAGGGTCTGTTGCACCGAAGTAGAAACTGGAGAACACTTAGCGACTCATCATCACCTGCGTCTTAATTTGGAGACCATTTTATGGACATGCATGGCCATTTTAGAACGCCACGTTTTGTTACGCATGTATAGCAACAATTATGATATCACATGACAAGGGTGTATGGCCAAATTTGCCATACAGATTCCACATCGTTTGGATCGACAAATAAAAAACATGCAGTCACTATTTTGCCATAAACATGTGTCACGTGATGTCTAGGTGTCGTACATGCATGTTATGTGGAATGAGCACTGCGTCCACAGCAGGACAGTTGAGCTCAGTGTTCTTCGGGTTCCGTTTCCATTGTCTGTTGGCACCATAATATAGACCTTTCTTTTGTTGATAAACAAAGTGCGCCGGTTGGCATGGCCAGCCGAGTGTTAGCAAAACAATCAATCGTGTTAAAAGAAAATTGTGACCAAATTCAACATTTTCTGTGAAGATTCATGAGCTGAAATACCTCCCCTGATTGGTTGATTTGTTTCCAACGAATTCAACATTATTTTTGACTATTTGTGCGACATTGCTGCAAACTATGGCTATCTGTTTTTGCTTTGCATTTATGGCTTTCCATATTTTTCCACCCTCTGTTGGCAAAAACTTGAGCTGTGACGTGTCAAAAGAAAGGTCTATACCTTGATTATGCTGTCGCCATCTTTGTTTGGCCCCCTGTGTGGTGATCATAGCAATGTTAATCGGTGCAGGGAAGGGGCCAGTCTAGTTTTCCCTACCAGCCTCAGTATTTAATTGGGAGTAAAGTAGCTTTATGACTGTCGACTTCAAGGGCCCAACTTGGCATTAATCAAAATTAATTATGTTTAAAAATATATTTGTGGTGAAGACAGTTCCTTCCCGTGAAAATTGTGCTACTTGTACCAGCTGAAAAAAGTAGTTACAACCAGTCTAAACCAGCCCTAACCAGTTCCTCTAGGGTTAAATATTGTCTGTATCCCCAACACACGCGAGTCTAGCCTACACTTCACATTATTAAAGTGAGAGAATTTTTCCCAAAAAAATACTTGGCTTTGTACAGATCAACTTGCATAAATACATGGATTATATTATCACACATGCATTTGTTAAATAACTATTTACAATATCACAACACCTTTTAAAATATCAAATATGTGTAAATAACCCATTACTACTACCTGTTTACTTAAATCCAGGTGCCAAAAAACAAATGTCATTGCAACGCTAACATAAACTTTACAAATTAGAGGTCATTTCTAGGTCATGTTTACCCATACTCTTGAAGATATGACATCTGAACTTTCTGTTTTAACCTAAGACCCATCCTTCAGTTATTTATTAATATAATTTTTAATTAATCAATAGAAGTGATAAAAACAAAATGGGTGATTGCACAGTGCTAACATTTACTTTAAAAAAAACACTAAGGTCATTTCAGAGTCATATGATGACCCTAGTCTTAGGTCAAAGATACGACCTTTTGATGTTAATCTCTCTGTCTAAACTAGAACATCCTTTGCCCATCCTTTTACACTTTCATCAAACTATTGTATAAGGGTACATGTTACAGGAGTAGAGAACAATAAGATAAAGTGATAAACACAATAATCAATACAACAATAAATTCAGATAACAAACCAATCATTTCTTGAAGATTTTTAAAAGTTATATACACTGTACTACAATGAGCAATTTAGTTTTATCGTTTATACTTAACAATATGTAAAACAATTATATTGACTATTAAACTTGATCAAGTGAATCACTATTTGGTCATAATTTTATATTTATCAATTTCTAGCAAAATATAGTCTGGTTTACAACGTTGTGTGTGGAATTTTGTTCTGTAGTGCATCTATACATGAAGACTACACTTAAGTCACTGTTTTTAAAGAAAACAAATGATTCCACATGAAGTGTTTGCTGCTGTTACTTCTTCAAACTGGTTAGAACTGGACTGAACCAGCCCAAACTATGTAGAGTTCAAATTTCAAATAAATCTCCACTAGACCATAGGACGTGTAGCTCAGAACTTTCACTGTACCAGAAAAATATTGTTTACAAGACCTAAAATATTTTGTTATTTTTACATTTTGCTGAACTGTTTGCCGTCAGAGTCCGACCTCATTTCCTCCCTCATTTCCTTGACACTGGTTCACACCACTTCCATAACGACGCATTCGACCGTACACTCAACACAGAGCACAAACTTCCACTTTATATCGACACAAAAGTATCAAAAAGTGGTAAAATATGGTGAACTGCTTTGCAGCAGGTTGTAATCGAGCTAGTGAAAGTCATAAGTGCAGTTATTTTTCGGTTCTTGAAGGAGAAAGATGCTGATTACAATACATCGTTGTTTGTGTGTACCGGACGGCGTGAACCAGTTGCTATGGTTGCAGTTCGATGACCTGGGGATGAAGAATTAGGAGGGGAGATTTTGACTTGAAAAGTTTGAGTAAACACAAGTAAGTCTTCAAAAATATGTGCTTGGAAAAACACTCGACTGCAGGACTTTTTCGGTTGTGAGTTTGTTGGTCAGTGCTAAAATTCATGGACTCTGGCCAGTGGTCCATTGAGTATTGCTAGTCCTGCCATGGGTATATTGTCACTATCACTGTGTGTGATTATACCATGGGTATATTGTCACTATCAGTATCACTGTGTGTGATTATACCATGGGTATATTGTCACTATCAGTATCACTGTGTGTGATTATACCATGGGTATATTGTCACTATCAGTATCACTGTGTGTGATTATACCATGGGTATATTGTCACTATCAGTATCACTGTGTGTGATTATACCATGGGTATATTGCCACTATCACTGTGTGTGATTATACCATGGGTATATTGCCACTATCACTGTGTGTGATTATACCATGGGTATATTGCCACTATCACTGTGCGTGATTATACCATGGGTATATTGTCACTATCACTGTGTGTGATTATACCATAGGTATATTATCACTATTAGTATCACTGTGTGTGATTATACCATGGGTATATTGTCACTATCACTGTGTGTGATTATACCATGGGTATATCTTCACTATAATATGTGTTATACAATGGGTATATTGTCACTATCACTGTGTTATTATACCACAGGTATTATCACAATCACTGTGTGTGATTATACCATGGGTATATTGTCACTACATGTATCACTTTGTGTGTCTTTTTGTTGTGATTCTTACAAAAGTCTTCTCATCCAAGTACGCTTACATTTTTAATTATTTAAATGTTGTGTTCTTCTCTTGAAGAACTCTTCATTTGACCAGAGTATGGATGCATTTACAAAAACAATTTATCAAAGGTCCATAACTCTACCTTTCAAGTAAATAGTATCATGTATAAATATCTAATTTCAGTCGGTTAATCAATCAAATACATATACATTTGTTCTCTCTTTGTTTTAGCTTGCTGCAGTGAAATGGCTAAACCTAAGGGTTACTTTGAAATCGTACGAGTACTTAATTCATTTGAATGAGTTAACAAGGTGGAAAAACATGTATGAGATGTAATAAAATGATAGGATATGGTCAAGTTTGAAGGTTAAGTGCAGAATTGCTACGTTAACAAAATCACTTTGATTCATTTTAATGTAAAGCTTAATTCATTTTAGCCGATGATAAAGTAAACATTATTTATTTTAATAAGTTTGTTTATGCATCTTCTGACTGAATTGCCTTTGCACTCCTTTTCCACCTAACTGCTTCTGTTACAATAATATACTTGTAGTTTGTTTGGGGTTTTGGTTTTTTGGGGGTTTTTTTCTTTTCATTTATCTTTGTAGTAGGACTCGGCTAGGTCGAAACGTGAGACCATTGTAGCCTTGCTCAAGGCGGTCACAGTTTTCACTCCGAAAAAGACGCCATAAACCCACCCGTACTGTACACTAGCACCGTGCGTAATGTGTGTATCACATCGCACGACGCCCGTACTACTACTGTGCGCAGGTCATCCGCACTCGTAGTACTGTCTGCATGTGGAGGCCAACAGAGAGTCCATGCAAGCACTGCGTATACATACAGTAATAGCAATAAACTGATACATGTATGTGCACACAGAGACTGCACATAGCTCGAGCGGGTAGCGCAATAGCACAAAGGGAAAACAAACTAAACAAAAAACAAATAAATATATGCAAATAAAACCCCAACGCCTTGGTCAAGGCTAGGCCATTGGAAGAAAAAAGGTGTTTGTATACTGGGTTAATGAAATGTTCACTTAATACATGTATTTGTAGCCCCTATCATTCCTATGCACCCTTCTTGATTTTGATTTCCGATAGGAGATTTACTTCAAACTTTCTAAGAGTACAGTTAACATATAAAAAAAATTGTCTGAGGTGATATAAAAAAAGACTATAATTGAAAATGTAGTTTTCAAGTTTAGGAATCTTAAATCCATGCTAGAATGCTTACAAAACTGCAAAATCACATAATTTGTCTAGTTACAATACAGATGCCGTCACAGATTTCATCGATCGGGGAAAAAATATGACCTTTGAGTTCTGTTCGACTGTGTGATTATTTCTCAAAGACCTCATTCAAATGAAATCCAATACATTTATGAGTGCAGGAGATGTGATATTGTTGAATTGAAGCTAATATAGGCTTGACCTTAGCTAGGTCTATAAAATGTACAGAAAGCCTAATTCATACTTCATCTGGGGCTTGTGAAAGCAAACTCAAAGCAAATTATGTTATGTTCAACACCTCCAATGCTCATTTTTAAATTTAACATGTCAAAGTTTTCTTTGTATTTGTGTTCTTGCCAATTACTAACAATAATATATTATTAATAGTATGCTTTAAATTCCTTTACAATCGATCAAACTTCACTGATCAATGACACGCGCAATAATTTACAATATTATATTCTAGACCTTTTGCTCTAAATTCAACATTTACTCCCATTTTCTCGCTGAAGTATTTATTCTCTATCACACATTGACAAACAACATCCCATCCACTGTTGCCAAGGAAATCTAATATATTATGCACGTATATAAAAAAATAAGTGACTTATTTTTTATTTTATGTAAAAGTTTTTAAAATTTCTTTGCCATCAATTTTATTATATTCTTTAAGACGCTTAACGCTGTCCACAATACATGCTGCGTGTGATTCAAATCTCCTCGGCCCAATTACAAAGAGCTATGAAAAGACAAATTTATCTTCTGATCAAAATTCTTCCGGGAATCCATCAAAATAACACTGCACCACATTTTATTTTGGCTGGTGGTATGTTTCTGCTTTGTTCGATGCTTAGCAGCTCTAAAACAAAAATATTTATGCCCAGATGTGGCAAATTTTTTGGTGTCAAATTCTGTAATAATAATAATAATACTATCTAGTTCTTATGTAGCGCTTTATACTCCCGATGGGTGTCTCAAAGCGCTCAGTATTTTTCCTACAAGGTAAGTGGAGTTACGTGTTTAAGTATGAGACCTACTCCTTTACATAGCACCATGTAATGGTTTACAAGGTGCTGTGGCGCAATATGCAGCCAATCAAACCAGGAACACGATAAGTGCACTGGGTTCTTTTACATGCATTACACAACACACGGGACCTACAGCTTAACGTCCCATCCGAAGGACGAAGCATGTGGTTAAGTGTCTTGCTTAAGTGTCACGACTGGGATTCGAACCCACACTCTGCTGATCAGAAACACCAGAGCTTGAGTTCGGTGTTCTTATCCGCTCGGCCACGACACGCCACTGTAGAGTTTTTTTATCACAGAAAAATTACGCTTAACAGAGACAGGTTAACAAAGACAGGTTAACAGCCAAAATGTAACAGTGTTTTTTGTTTTTTTTCTAATACAAGGCTTCGGCTGTGGTTTCGGCCCTGGGCTCTGTTTGTCGTTGACGCAAATTTGCTCCAAAAATGATGACAGGGTCAAAGGCGAAGCCCAAGCTGGAGTGTATTCCTGAGCCTAGGTTTGTAAAAGATCCTATGTAAGCTGCGATTAGCCAGCACAAATGTTTTGAATGGCGTATAAATGTAATAAAAAATATTTTATGTTATATACAACACACACAGATCCTTGGCATTTGAATGGTGGAACACGCATCACGTGTCATCCATTATTTTGCCATGTATACTGCAGCGACGCTCCAAAATTTAACATAGGAGTCCGATATGGATAGTTATAGGATGCGCCTTTGCCCGTTTGCCTGAACGAAGCAAGGTAATGTCATGGCAGACAAGGTTGTTGTCAACATGAAGTCATCCTCGTTGTTTTGAACAGGTTTTTTTAAATTTTCAGAGTGAGTTTTATGTTTATGCGAAGAAAAATTCAAATGGCAAGGCTCTATGTGTGAGTTATATAAAACAAATAGTGAATGTATAGGATTTGAGGCATTGCATGGTGGGGTATCAATGTATATTTGGCTTGCGATAACACCATGTCTATATCTACTTTGCTGTGTAGATTTTTGTTCTTTGAGAACTTATCTTGCTAACTGCTGCGGAGTAGATTTCGGAATGCATTTCATTCGTGCATTGTGGCAGAATAGAATCATTCCATGAAAACTGGCTTTTCCATTTCAATAGTCCAGATTTCACGTTGTGATTATATTCAGCGACAATGCACTCATATGCATCCAACATTTGTATACTATTAGTCAATTACTTCATTGAATTATGGGTCTATTTTGTTCTACTGACACACACTATGGGCCTATGTCATCAGAAAGTCGCTTAGCACAGAGCATTCTTGCTAAGCAGAAGCAGGTTACCAGCCAAAACACCATGCCATTCATAATGTGTACAACTGGTCCCGCGCTAATATTTGCTTTTAAAACAAACAAAGTTGCTGAGTCTTTTCTGCTAGTTATAGTGTAGCTCTATCAACTTGGGCCTGGATTTTGAATGCGAATTTGACAAAAAGTGTTGCACGTTGGAGCTGTGTGAGCTTGTCTATACATGTATTTCAAAAAATTTGAGTTATTCTTAGAAGATAACATTTTGAAACTTTAAGTTAGATGTCTGTGACAGATACAAAAAAATCCTGTACCATATGAAATGAAATATGTAAATGAGCATGCTTGGATTTATACACTGGACTTTGGTTATTGAATAAATATAATATAAACTATACTGTTGTGCGAACACATGGCTATTTTATTAGTTAGAACTATTATTTACAGATATCTTACTAGCCATGGTTTAGATCTCAAAGATATATGTTCCATGCTCAAGTTAATTGAGATTTCAAAACATAAGTAAAGTCCAAACAATGGACATTTTATTTTATTGGGATTTTGAGAATTGAGGTTGCCTGTTTACCTGGTACATGTACACAAATTTCCACCTTAAAACCATCTATCTAAACCACACCCTCACAGATCATGCCCAACTGGCTCTTTCCACATATAAGCACAGGAGACTGTGGATGCCAAGTCCACTCATACCTCCATGGTCCACTGTACACAAATCATGGGGTTTCTACATAATACCAGCTGTACAAACAGAAGAAACCCATGCACCCAATGCTAGCCTAGAAGATTCGGTACTTTGTGGCAGTATGTGGTACCTGTGTCTAGACCATGTAACCTGTGACATCACATGTTTACAATTGAGCCACACTTGTACACAACTCAGTGGAAGAAAACATTAAATCTTATGTTTTATGGAGATTGCACTGTCTGATATGAAGGAAGGGGCTCATCTCGAAACTTGTTCAGCTTGAATTTATGTGGAAATTATTACACAAAGTGTAAATTTCCCATATTACCAGTGTAGTATCTTGCCTGCCAGAAAGGCCCAGGCAGTCACTCTTTTGTAAACAAAATTTACATGGTCTATAGAGGGTTGTTGAAGACACATTAGACTGCTGAAGATCGTAACCTGAAGTGGCTGGCAAAATATTGTGGAGCCAGTTTTTCAGTGTGGTCACCAAGTCCACGTGAGATCTAGGTGGAGATTTGTATTAAACCATTTTGCTCACAGGCCTAAGGTATTCTCAATATTGCAAAAAAGTCCAAAAGATTTGGTATAAACTTTCAAATCAGCTTGAGCATAGAATATAGGTATAATGTGTGCGTTTTTTTACAGATCAATTTTCTGTCATTGCTGACAGAGCCATTTCTGGCTACTGCAATGTGATTGGTCACCTGGGTCGACGTGATTGACTCGATAGTCATGAAGCTCAACTGCTTTCCCCAAACTCTCGTTACTCCTGGCAATCTCAGATGACCGCTCGCTCTCTGAGTGACCACTGTGAGTGCGCAGGCTGTAGCCCCGGGAGAAACGGCGTGGTGCTCGCCACTTGGACACTCCGCTCTTCTTTTTGGATGGCAGATGAGGGTTGTCGATGCGTAGGGACTTTGTCTTGTAGACCTCGAGTTGAGTGTAAAGACGTTTGAGTTCCTCCTTCAAGTAAAGAAAATAAACAGTCCTCAGTTTACTCTTTGCCCCTGTTTATTGGGTTATAGTTGATGGTTGGTCCTAGCTCCATCACAATCTAACTACAGCTACTATTTTCCTATGGAATCAGCACTGCATAGTGAGCAATAGTTTACATGTACATTTTGGGATTGACATTGCCTGGCATATATATGGCTAAATACACCAGGCTTGGTGGTCAAGTTAATACTCTGCACACTTGGAATTTGGGGGACTGGCGTTGCATGGAAAGAAACCAAATGATGCTTTGCTTGAGACAAGGCATTCTACATATACAGTTAGACCCAATTCACCTGACGTCTATGGGTTTGAGGCATTGCATGGTGAGGTATCAATAATTTTCAGTTTACGGTAACACCTGACGTCATCATCACAATAACCTTGGTTGCGC
Organism: Plazaster borealis; assembly: GCA_021014325.1. NCBI lineage: Eukaryota > Metazoa > Echinodermata > Asteroidea > Forcipulatida > Labidiasteridae > Plazaster > Plazaster borealis. The sequence goes on along the minus strand of CM037471.1, from coordinate 14,817,004 downwards.
CATTTTGAAAATCAATGTCCCTATGTGCCCCTTTGCTTGCCTACTGCTAAGAATAGGATTTGAACTGGCCTGGGCCCAATTACATGTACATGACACTGCTTTCCGCGGAGTTCAGGGCGTACGGACCAGAGCAGAGCTGCCAAAATCTCACCCTGATTCCACAGAAAGTTCCCTGAAAATAAACCAATCTTTCCATGTTCTGATGAACAAATTTGAAAATCTCCCTGATCATGGAAATTTGTTCTCTATTATGTTGAATGTAATTCTAAATATCAGCACGATACTCTTACTACTTCCGATTTCCGATTTGTTTTGCCCGTGGACAAATCAGACAAATTGTGCTTAAATCATCTGAAAAGTCTATTAAAGGCTACACCACATGTAAGTCAGCGATTGTACAGAATAAAATGTTCCTACTTTTTTCCAAGGACCAAATATCATGCCTAAAATATCTCCCTGATTGCTGTACGCAATCTCCCTGATTGCAAGATGTAAATGTTGGCAGCTCTACCATAGATTCACACGCTTTACAGGCCACTCTAAGCACAGCGTTCTGTGGTAAGCAGAGCCAGGAAACTGGGCCCAGGCAAACTTGGTGGTCTAGTGGTCAAGATGATTGTTCTAGAATGTGAACGCTCACAGGTTTAAATTCCATCCAAGATGCCAATGGATTCTTTTTCTGTGGAGTACTTGGAGACTTGGAGTACACAATGCTTTTTAAGAAACCAGATTTTGTTTTATCCCAAATGAAATAATTATATCTGGCAAATCAACAGTGCTGTGTTCATGCATACAATTTAAATCATATTGCACATAGTTGAAGTTTGGGTAATGTTAAAAAAGAGGAAATTGCATGATTTTGCACAAAGTTTTAAAACTTGAACCTTCATTTAGCCAGCCAAAATATCTTTTTGTTATTAGCAAGTTTTGTTCCCTTTGTTCTTTTCAGAGTGAAAAAGGGACAGTTGATGATCATGAACTCTTACCCTGACGTCTTCCGGGCTGAAGTTGTGATCGTTGTTCAAGTTGGAGGAACTAGAGTTGGGCCGACGGAAGGAGTTATGCCACTTGCCATCATACACAACACGTGAGTTGACACGCTCTCTGAATGACTCATCATGCAACAGCTTATGAATTACCTTTATCTAGGATGGTAGAGACAAAGATGAAAGTCAACTAATTTTTGTAAAAATTACTGCAAATAAGGAAAACTGTTTGTAACCACACGGGGCGAGAAGTCATTTGCAAGTTCAATTTGAATAATGTCTGTTACAATGACCAGACAAGTCACCTTAAGGTTAGCAAAGACTAGTAGCCTTTGTGCAACACATTTCATTGGAAACTGTGTCTGGGTGTTTGCCGTCCCTCGGGCAACTATGCAAAAGCTTGCCCCTAACCATGTGACATAGTAACACTGGACTTAGTTTGAGGAATTCCAGGAGTAATCACTTGTGACTGAGAAGGGCAAGGCACTGTACCAGACATTGTCAAATCTAACTTGCAAGTGGTATAATATAGTAAAGATTTCTCACGTTTTATCTGATAATTTGTTAAAGCACGCGAACAACATTGGTAACTGTCAAAGACCATTATCCGCACTTTATGTGACCCAGCATATACATGAAATAACAAACTGTGAAAGTAGTGAAAAACCCCACTAAATATTTTCACTGTTTTCAAACTCATTTCTAAAAAAAACTATAGCACTTCAGCTGAAAATATTTCAAGGGAAATTTTGTCATAATGACCATCTTTATTGACCCCCTGCACGATGCGCAGTGCACTTACACACGCCTATCCTGTCCCCCATTTTGGGAGTCAAAATGTACACAAAAGAATTGCCCCCCCCCAAAAAAAAAAAAAACAAACAAAAAAACAAACAAACAATAAAAATGGTAGAAATGGTAGTTGCGCATTTTGCGGAGTACGTTCCACATCTGCAAGAGGTCAATACCATGTATAAGTTGTGTTCAAATCTGTGAACATTTATATTTTCAATTATACCAATACTGTGCACAACCTTTAAGCTGTTTATAAAAAAAACTTGACAAACAATAATGTAGTAAAGTAATTCATTTACTGGTAGCATCATAAATTAACAGTTGTTAAAGTTAAAATTGGTACCAATCATGCTGAGAAATCTTCGAAAACGCTGTTATTTTTGTGGAAATGTGTATGAAGTAAGACTTACTCAAATTTCCTGTCCATGCAGTTTCAATCATTACAACATGTGCCAAACGATACCACAAGCTGGAACCATTTCACACTTTACTTGGAAACTAAGAGCATCTTTTCCAGTCAAATTTTTCATGGTTATTTAGTAGAATGTTTTTTGAAAACTAGTTGATTTGATTGAATGTACTCTCCCCAAAATCAATTATGCAATCTTTATCAATAGTTTACCCAGAATTACCTTAAAAAATAATCAAATTAATGACAGATAATGTTGATAATGTGTTTTGCAAAATAGCCTGAAACTGCTCCAAAAACACACATCAAAAAGCTTTGTAAAAAAATGCTGGCCTAGTTCAAAGTAATAAAGTAATTCTTTACTCAACCTATGGATTAGATAAAATTGGTGTGTTTTGCTCTTGGCAAAGCATGATTAAAAGGGTTATGCTTACCAAAGTAAAATTGCAAACCAAACTTAGAGTTGTCCTATAAAAGACTACCAAACCAGCCAACTCTGAAGAAATTGGCGTGGACCTCCCATACATGGTTGGTTTGGCTGTGCAGTTTTTCTGAATTTAATTAAATCTAATCCCGCACCAATGGATTTTAGACTTATTATCAATTTTTACTTTTGCTGGTAATGAAACCAAGGATGTCTCATAAATTAACTTGATCACTGTAGCTTGCAAGCCTGAGAAACCTGTAGACAAGAGTGCTTGCTATGTGAACAAGAAACACTGGTGTTAACCCCTACTTTTCCACGATGAGTGTTCTGGGTTCTTTTAAAAGCACTACCAAAATCCTAGTACATGGAACTCATGGCTTAAAGGGACACGTTGCCTTGGATCGGGCGAGTTGGTCTATAAAAAGCATTTGTAACCATTTGTTACAAACACGGTCGGCCATTTTGTGGAGTCAAATTTTTGACTCCACAAAATGGCCGACCGTGTTAGTTCGCAAAGTAAAAGGAAAACCACGCAATTTTGAGGCATATTTGTGTGGATCATTGTATTCTAACCATATGCATTTTTTAACGAACGGTTACAAACGCTTTTTCTTTAGACCAACTCGTCCGAACCAAGGCAACGTGTCCCTTTAATGTCCCATCTGAAGGACAAAGCAATTATGATGAAGTACTTTGCTCAAGGAAACAAGTACCACGACCGGGACTCGAACCAACACTCTGCTGATCAGAAACACCAGAGCTTGAGTCCGGTGCTCTTTACTGCTCGTCCACGACACGCCTTATGGTGATGTCCTTGCTCTTTTTTATCCCATTGACCTTTTATTTTTGCTATAATTTGTGACACTATAATCATACCTTTGGAATAAAGATGAGTGCTAGCATAACGGTGGTCGTCAGCTGAGAACGAAGGAAGTACGTGAGGTATATCCAATCAGGGGCTACCTTGCCCCACACGAAATGTCTGAAAATATATCAAGATCAAGTTTATTTAAAGGGATTGTATACATTTGGTAATTGGAACCCACTGTTTGTTTCAATCCTATATAGTTGTAGATAATATACCATAAAACTAACCTGTGAAAATTTCATTTCAAAAGGTGGTAGCGTTTTTTGAGATATTGCCGAAAATCTGGAGCGGTTATGTCCACGCAGGAAGAATAATCTGCAATTAGAGTACACAATCTGAGAAGAGCTACTGCAGTAACGCTTTTCAGATTCAAATTTGGGGGGATAAAAAGTGACATCTTTCTCCATAACCGCAGTACTTCAAAGTGAAAAGTTTCTCAAAATGCATTATACTATCCAAAGCTGCTGTACTTCTTACCAAGTAAGTTTTTATTGCCATTAATGTTCAGAGTCATTACCAAACGTATACAGACCCTTTAACAATTGTATGTTTATCAATTTGAATAATAAATATGGCAGTGAATTTCATGTTCTCCAGGAACTTCATTTATTATGACACCACGGTCTTAGTCTTGTTCCCTGTATTATGGGAGCACTATGAATTCTAATTCTCTTCAAACCCAAATGGCACCAAACTATTTTCTTTTCCAGCCTTGATTACATTAGTTTGTAAAGATGGCTAATGGCTGCCCGTTGATTAAAGTCTAATGAGCTAGGCAGACTTATTGCTTGTGTGTTTGCTGAAAACAAATCAAAGTTGAGTTTGGGACTCGGAAAGGACTCAAACCCACAACTCTCTGATCTGAATTCTGGAGAAAAAGTCTAAAACTGCTACACCATGCTGTTCTGCAGACAATGGCATAACCAGAAGGGGCCAAGGGTACGGAGGGGTGGGGGGCCCTCCACTCAAAACCCTTGCCCCCCCCTTTCCCCCTAAGTGATACCAAAAACATGCGCAATGAATGGTTTATTACTTTCAAAATCGGTCTACTATACTTTCGCTTAGTGGATCGGGGGGACTTCTGTTATTAACTTCACTGCCGCGGAGTGAGTTCTCAATTGGTCTCAACGTTTTGACTAGCTTGCTCTAGTCATCGTCAGGAGACTACTTCTTCTTTTTTATATTCAAGATGAACCGGTAATTTGATTATCTGTCTGAATCTGATAATGTGCCCATGATCCCGGTCAACATTACAGCAATATATTCTTTTGCTTGTTTGTTTATTTATAAATGGCACAGTAACATTTAATCAAAATCAAAATAAATTCAAGAAATCAAAACCTGCAAGAATTTCCTTACCTAGAAACGTACAGAAAAGAAGAGAAGATCGTTTCGTTATAAATAGCTATGCTGATGTAACGTGTCTCGTGAAACTCGCTCGGTGCTGCCCGGACTGAGTAACACAGGTAGATTCCAAACAGCAAAAACAGAAACTCAACTGTGGGAAGAAGATTTCAGGAAACTTGTCAGGTAGCGTTATGATTGAGAAAGTTTTAGCAGTGGTTATCCCCAAGGTGGTACCTAGTTTAATCAGTCATCAAATATAATGTTAAAAGCACCGAGTATACAGGGCTTATCGCCCAGTGAATTAGGGCAAAAAACAAAAATAGTATTGTTTATCCCAAATGCAATTATTACAGCAATCAGGGTTATCCCCAGGTTTTTTTCAAAACTGTGGGGCATTCTGGACCAGCATTTTTTAATGTTTGGCCGAAGCACGCTAAATTGAACCAAGGTTTTTAGAATGTTTTCTACTTGGTGTTTATCTTGGTTTTAAAAGCCCTACTGTGCAATCTGGAGCATTCTATATGGTGTTCTCTTGAATTTTGTTTGGTTTTGATTTTGTTTTTTGCGTATCGGCCGAAATTTGCGCGTATCAGCACGCAAATCTCGCGTATCAGCCCGATACGCCAGCTTGTGCATGGGGAGAACCCTGGCAATTAAATTGTTGTGTAACGTTAACAATTGCAGGGTGCAGAGTGGCCTCATGTCACAGTGTATGCTTGGTGGTCTAGTGGTTAAGATATCTGCTCTAGAATGCAAGGGTCATGGGTTTGAATCCCATCTGTGTAGTATGCTTGTGTTGTTGTTGTTGTTTTGGGGGGGTTTTCTGCAGTACTCGGGGTCGGGAACTCACTGAGTGTTCAATGCTTATCACATGGCAGTGAACAGTAGAACCAATATTCTTTATCCCTGATGCATTTACTACAGCTATTATAATTATATTAATCAGAAAAAAACCTTGAAATGTCATTATTATCCTGAAGGCAAGAAGGATAAGAGTACTTTGGGAAGTTTACATTCAACAGCGGTCAATAACCGATAACAGACCTCTCCTTTATTTGTTTTACTTGTTTTCCGTTTTTTTAAATGAGAAATCACCTAACATCACAAGGCCATACCGCCAATTCAAGGTGAGGGCTACACTTCACTGATTTGGGCTGTCCACCCAATTCAACTGTCACCAGGGGCACGTTGCCACCTACTCCTAGGGCTGAAACAGGGTTACCCCCTTCACAGTCTGTAAGGATGTAGGCATGGATATGGGTATCATCCACTAGGAGCCTGGCTGGTAGAGCAGAATGCACTAACTTCCCAGCTTCATACAATCAATGGTTTAGTGCCTTGCTCAAGGGCACAAGTGTCATGACCGGGATTTGAACCGACACTCTGCTGCTGACAACACCAAAACTTGGGTCCGGTGAACTAGACCGCTTGGCCATGACACGCCTTGATGAATGTGGGGTTTGTTTTTTACATGTTTGTTACTTGTAAAGTCATTGAACACTTGGGTTTTCTACTGGTTTGTTGGTGTGTTTATCTTGTTTTTGATATTTTTAATAATAATAATAATATAACCTTTTTAGCACACGTATCTACCAATAAGGTACTCAAGGCACTTTACGATAAGTGCACTGGGTTCTTTTACGTGCATTACACAACACAAGGGACCTACGGCTTTACATCCCATCCGAAGGACGCAGCAATATTGGTTAAGTGTCTCGCTTAAGGACACAAGTGTCACGACCAGGACTCGAACCCACACTCTGCTGATCAGAAACACCAGAGCTTGAGTCCGGTTCTCTTAATCGCTCGGCCACTTCATGAATGAGTAACCACATGACAATATCCATCAAAGGCACCAGGATGAGCCATTGATCCCTCAACCTTGGGATTGTGAGTCAACAGTGCACATGGTTTACTCAAACTCACAACACCCACCAGCCAGTTGAACAACTGGGTACCGGTAGTTGTCTTTAAGGGATGTGTGCAGTACTAACGTGTCCATAGCCAAATGTGTCATTAACAAATAAAGCAGCCCCCCCCCCGAACCCCTGCCCTGCCACAGCTCAGAGAACCCTTGCCTACCCCCCCTCTTGCACCCCCAATGAGACCGCAAAAAGGCACATATGAATTTTTAGATACACGAAATAGCCCCCCCCCCATTATAAAATTATGTCTTTGCCCATCGCCCCCCCCCCCCCCAATGAAAAAGTCTAGTTACTTCACTGTGAATGTGGTCAATAAGACTAATTTTGGGATATTATACCATGATTATACTATGGCGAAAGATGACAATTTCAGCTCCTACTCACTTATTTCAATAACATAGTCCCACCATTCCATCAAACACACACTGAACTTCATCCCGTCTTCTGCCGTTCTTACATCCACAACATCAACGTTGCAGTTCTTGACATTCTGTACAGAGAAGGCCGTCCATGCAGCCAGGTACCCGGACAGCACGACTACGATCAAGACCAACCACTTCAGGACGTCTCGGTCACGAACCAGAACTCGCGTGGCTGAGCGTGTTTGGAAGATGGCGAGTTTTCTGTTGATGAGAAGATTATGAGCACAACTTTAAAATGGATGTTTCTTTGATCAAGTCTTGTTATGAAATTAAAAACTAATGGTTTTTATATTACATGTACACCGAACCTTATGGAGCCCGTAAAGGGACATGTATTTTTAATTTTGTTTAGTTACCTCGAAAAAATATCTCATTCCCTCGAATACATTTTTCGTTCACTCGAAATTTTGTTTCAAAATATTATTTTGAGGAAACAAAATAATATGTCGAGGGAACAAAATACTATTTCAAGGGAACAAAATATAATTTCGAGGGAACAAAATAATAAAGAAACCTTGTCCCTTTACAGGCTCCGTAGAACCTCGCAAAGCGGTTTTTGGTGTGTGGTGATATCCAACTTCCATGCACACAGTGAATTGAACGCTTCATAGTTATATGGAAATATATCTTACAGAAAACCAGACAATCAGAAAATCATAATCATGGAATGGGAGACATGCCGAGCTTCACTGCAGGGAGAAAGGAAAACAATTTTTCCGAAACGGTTATTTTGGGGCAACCAATCCAGCTCTAAACTGTTGACCTTTTCCTGCACTTCATCCAATATATGTTCAACCCGTTTTATCACAAGTGGTAATACCGGTTGATCGTTCTTTGACATACCGGCTGATTTATACCACTTTTGGGAGGTAATTCAAGTTGCACTTTTGTTCAGAGAAGCCAATCGATCATGAGGATTTAACGCACGTGGACGTTTAAGTCCTGCGCTGAGAAAATCATTTTGTAGCCTTTCCTCCCGGCCATAAAGTGCACTTCAAACTTAATGGCTTCATTTTCACATCGCCCTCTGTGGTGAAACTCTTGGTGGCGCTCTGTATTGTGAACACCCGAATTATTTAAGTCTTGGGGTCAAAAGGTTAAAGGTCGATACAACGAATGTTCTCATTCATAAAAGCGCTTCGCTTAACCAATAAAGGTCAGTCTATACTGAGTTTTCTTATAAAAGTGGTATGTGTCATTTTGTTCTTCTAACACACCCATTAAAAATGATGCACTTAAATTGTAATTCCATGATCAACACAGCTGTGGTTTGTATGCGGCGTGTTTGTTTGACAAGTTCTTTCTAGTTTGTTGCTCAGCCACTTTGGCGAACTACTTATCAAGTACATAGTGTCACATAAGTAGGTTAGACTGGAGACACTTGTCACGCCATTGGCGCGCTAATTGACAGTGAGTGTTTAATGTGTTGATGTTTGGTCTTGCACTGGTGTTGATTCTTGCCTCGGAATTTCCCTTATGGCAAATATGTGTGTGTGTTTTGTGTTAATGTCAAGGGGTTGTTGAGACTGTTGGGCCCACACAATTGGTGAGTTTCTCTCTTTCTTATTATAGGGAGTTATTGTCTGAAACATTTCTTGAAGTTGACACAGTTGTCAATGAAGAAATGTCATGATATATTAATACAATCAACACAATTTTAAACCACATACATAGGCCTACATGTACGTACGCAGAGTAAGGTGCATGTAGTATATAGAATGAAATACCACACATCCTTCACTAAATTTTAGTATTTGGCCTACGCCAAGTTAACATAAGTGTCCTGAAGCAGGGGTGTGAAGTGGGGATACGTAAGTAGACAGTCGAACAGTGTTAGCCCTATATCTTTTAAGCCTATGCCGTTTACGGATACGGCTTGACCCTATTGAGAATCTTAGCAATTATTGCAGTACACTTTTCCAGGAAAACTATGCAAGGACAAGCTTTAGATTGTGTGTTAATGTGTGTTAATGCATACAGAATGGTTGCATTTTACGTATTAGGCTATACCCCAGGTTTTCCCCAGGGTCGTCAACTCCCAGGGCACTAGAAATGCGTATCACAACTGAGACAACAATGAAAGAAATATTTCCCCAAAGAGAAAGTTTGGAGCATAAATTGCCGCCACTACCTGATTAACTATACATATAGACGAACGGAATTTCCTAGTGTTTGTAAACACAAACTAAATTGCCTGCAATATTGTCATTGATGAATGTGCGTCAAAAACTCAGTGACGCATGCCTAAGTGGGCTCTATTGGATTCTGACTTCTATTGACAAGCTAGCAATTTTCTATAATACTACATGTTTTTTCATGTTTTTCCTCTTTTCAAACGTTCTTTACATTGCCAGAGCCCCTTTTTGTTATCAAACTGGCTAAGTATTTAGCATTTGGTGGGGAGGGGGGGAATGAAAAATAATAATAATTGCCATTCTTTAATGTGCCCATTCTTTAACGTTGCCTTGGATCGGACGAGTTTGTCAAACAAAAAGCGTTTGTAACCGTTTGTTATAAATGCATATGGTTAGAAAGACGTTATAACACTTACACGGTCGGCAAAGTTTGTTCACGATGTAAAAGGAAAACCACACAATTTCGAGGCATATTTGTGTGAATCATGGTATTCTACTTTTAAAACATTTTTTAACCATATGCATTTTATAACAAACGGTTACAAATGCTTTTTATAGACCAACTCGCCCGATCCAAGGCAACGTGTCCCTTTTGTTGTCCCGCTTGCTCAGAAGTCCTGAGTGGTTCGACTTCCTTTGGGCTGACCCTCTTTTCGTTTTGGAGTCTAACTGACCAGGAAACTGGGTCAGTATTGCGGTTTCTTCCTTATTTCCCTCCACAAAACAGTTCGCTATGACCTTTAAAGGTATCGTACACGTTTGGTAATGACTCAAAATATATATTAGCATAAAATCTTACTTGGTAACAAGCAACGGAGAGCTGTTGATAGTATAAAACATTGTGAGAAACGACTCCCTCTGAAGTAACGTAGTTTTTGAGGAAGAGGTAATTTCTCACTAAAATAATAACAGCTTCTTGCGAGAAGTTTTTATTCCTATCTGAAAGCACACAAATTTGTACAACAAGGGTGTTTTTTCTTTCATCATTTTCTTGCAACTTCGATGACCAATTGAGCCCAATTTTTAACAGGCTTGTTATTTTATGCATAATATGTTGAGATACACCAAGTGAGAACACTGTTCTTTGACAATTACCAAACGTGTTCAGTGCCTTTAAATGAGCCCCAGCTCCCCTTGGGTCCAAGCTTCGAGTCAACTCTGACTCGGGATATTTTTTCATAGTGCTAGCCGTTAAAGATGGGCCTGCGTGGGCAATTATAGCCATGGGGTTTAATGCTGTACTTTTAAAGGAATGGAACCTTATCTACTTTTTAGCTTCATAGGACAAAACCTGCGAAAACGTCACAGGAAAATGGTGCTAACGTTTTTAATAAAATGGCGATAAAATAGGTTTTTTGTGGATGCTATTATGCTTATTCCAAACCAATTTTCCAGGCTTTTCTTTTCCAAAACTGAAAGCATTTCAGACAGGAAATATGTATTGCATTTACAGCTCAGTGTCATTTTTGTCATATTTTTATTTATTGTTATTTCTTTTTTACATTGTAGAACTTTAAGCTTGAAATGTAAGGGTATTCTTTCATTAACTACCAATCCAATTTGTGTATGCAACTGGCAAAAAAAGGTAATAAAACCCAATCATATGATATTTGCATACATTTTTAATGTGCACAGTTTATTGCCCGTGGCCACGGGCAATTACAGTAATGCATTTATAATTAAGCATTGCTACTCCCGTAGTTTGAATTTCCCGACCCAATTTCTCTTTAATATTTCAATCAGTAATCACTGGAGAAGCCCATTGTACTTACACTGTATGTGAAAGTGGCCAAATGACATTAAGTCAGCGTTAAACAGTAAGCTTTGTTCTTTTTAATTTGCCTTCAAAACGATGCTTGCGGGTATACGCTTTTATCAGCCTCTCAACAACAGCTCAAAAGTGAGTGAACTTCATACGGAAAAAACATTCAAATCATTCAATATTTTATGTTAACACCACATCTGCTCCTTTGAAATTATGATTGATTTTGTTTAAAGGGATTGTATACGTTTGCTAATTGGAAACAACTGTTTGTTTCAATCCTATGTTAAAGATTTATACCATAAAACTAACCTGTGAAAATTTCATTTCAAAAGGTGGTAGCGTGTTTGAGATATTGCCGAAAATCTGGAGCGGTTATGGCCACGCAGGAAGAATAATCTGCAATGGGAATACACAATCTGAGAAACGTTCCTGCAGTTATACGCTTCTCAGATTCAAATTTGTGGGATAAAAACTGATATAGCTTTTTCCATAACCGCAGTACTTCAAAGGGAAAGTTTCTAAAAATGCATTAAACTATCCAAAGCTGCTGTACCTCCATGTTCTTACCAAGTAAGTGTTTATTGCCATTAATTTCCAGAGTCATAACCAAACGTAAACTGACCCTTTAAATCAAATGCAATTTTATGCTGTAGAAATTGGCCTTTGATAATAGAGTGTGTGTGGACGCCAAGCTGCAGATATAGTATATAATTATCAAGCTCACTTTGATCACATATGTTCCATGTAAGAGTCACATATGTCACATTTTCCAGTAATTGACAGCATGACAGATGAGATAACTTCTTCTCAGGATATCTTTCAAGCTAAGTGTTGTTTAAAGGCACTGTACACGCTTGGTAATTGTCAAAGACCAGTGTTCTCACTTGGTGTATCCCAACATATGCATAAAATAACAAGTCTGTGAAAATTTGGGCTCAATTGGTCATCGAAGTTGCAAGAAAATGATGAAAGAAAAAACACCTTTGATGACAAATTTGTGTGCTTTCAGATGGAAATAAAAACTTCTTGCAAGAAGTTTTTATTATGTTAGTGAGAAATTACCTCTTTCTCAAAAACTACGTTACTTCAGAGGGAGTCGTTTCCTACTCGTTTCCTACAATGTGTTATACTATCAACAGCTCTCCGTGGCTTGTTACCAAGTAAGTTTTTATGCTAGTATTTGTTTTGAGTCATTACCAAACGTGTACGATACCTTTAAAGCTTTGCATGGTGTGGAGAAATAAGGCTCTTATCAGAGCCAACACTCCCACAAACACACTTACACATGGTTGTACCCGCAAGTTTACTATTTATTTATAGTTTCTTATCTTTCAAGCACGTGGGTGATATTTGAAAATGGCGGGTTACTCCTATAACAACGCTATCCTAACAAAAGACAAATGAAGCCCCTGACTTGTTTTATTATGTTGTAATTTTCAGCTAAGGATTTAAGAAATATTAATATAAAAAATCGAACATTTGGTTTTCAAACCAGATTTTAAAATTGGAATACGCCCTTTTCGTAATGTTGTTGTAATGTTATATTAAATTCGGGCTATCTTGTTGTTTTGTTGGGGGGGGGGTTCGGCTTCTTTTTGTTCCCAATTATTTGTGAAGGTTTTCAAAACGGTATCCGCCCCCATTCTACTTTCAAGGTATATCATATCATAACTTTGTATAGTATACTCTATTTTAATTAACCATGTATGAAATCTAATCATCTTCATGGCAGTAACCGTAGAATGTAAACTGGGTCGTTCTCTCGTCTCAATGTAGTAGGCCTATTGATGCAACACACAAATCATATTATAATCCTGTTCGTAAAATTGTCCATGGTTTATTTTATTTTGTTAATCCAAGGATACTGTGACATTGATTGATATTATGTTAATGCTCTTATCAGATCTATAAGAAGCCTTGATTTGTGAGAGGAGACAATTCTTCAAGTTCTTCACTTTCTAAGAACTACGGAAGCATTAAAGGAACAGTGAGAGAGAAGGAAAATTCAAGTAATAATAATGACTTAGTACAAGTCATAATTATGAGTTAGATCTCATAATTATGACTTATAATCTCAGACTTTTTTGGAACTATGACTTATGCTAAAATCATAGTTATGAGATATAAGTCATAATTATGCTAACTCATAACTATAAGATATGGTTATGACTTTATTTTATTTTCTCAATGTCCCTTTAACGCTTCCGTTACGAACACATATCATGTACTAGAAAAAATTATGATTAAACTTGTTGTGTTGTTAATGTTAATTGGGGGGGGGTGGGGGGTCTTTTGTGTGTTTGTTTGTTTGTTTGTTTGTTGTTGTTGTTGGGGTTTTATTGGTTGTTTTTTCCATTTCAATTTTGCTGAAAACCCCCACCCAGTGAGTTGTCTGTCATCTATAGGCTTTATATTATTATTATTATTAATAATATAATTAGTATTATATTTTCGTTTGACGATTCCCCACCCTAAAGAACACTAGTCTGTTTGTGATCACAGTTGTATTTATTCATTTATTCATTTTCTGGGGGTTTCTTCTTTTTTCTTTTTTCTTGTTTCTTGTAAAGAAAGAATAGACAGTTGTGTGTGGTGTATTGTATTTTTGTGTGATAACTTAGGTCCCAATTAGAATTTAGGTTTTTTTGCCAATAATCAATACGTTGCCCTTCCACAGTTCTAAAATTGCTGCCATTGATTATCTTTAATATATTGATCATGAGATTAGCCTGAACAATCAATCTGAGAAGCTGAGTCGTCTTGGGATTAAAGGGACCTACAATAAAAATATATAAGTAGGGCAACATCTGGCCAATTATTTCGAAATTAGAACGATTATTATAACATATATAACAAGCAAAAAAACACAAAAAACCTGCATGCCTTTTTGTGATTTTTCATCAAAGATTCGTATTTCATCCTCGAAATGTTATCTCTATCATGGGGGGGGGGCGTGTTCAGAAAAAAGAGAGAAAATTAACAACAAAATACTTCATTGTTTTCGACGTACTAAAGTTTTTTTATATTGTACTAAAATAGGCCTTTCTTCCGGTATTTTCACTGAGTCGCGCCCAGGCAATTATTCATTAGTAATATCGCGGCTACTGCATCTCTTTTGAAAAGCATTAAAACTAAAGTATCAATGGATGTAATTGTAGCTTCAGTATAATTAAACATTAATCTAAGACAACAACATGCATGTCCTGTGAGCCTACATTAGATTTAGCAAAATTAATAACTCCTGATACAAACATTTTTTACTGGTTTATGTTTTGCCTTTAAGCATTTATTTTCCCCACTCACAGGACTCACGTAATTACTTCTTTTCATTGCGGATGATGCATCGTCGATAATGAATCACTGAGTATAAAAAATACCTTTTCATTTGTTTAATTTCTTCCGCAAATCGTGCATCATGTGAGATACACTAGAGCGTCTAACTGCGCTTGCCCTCGGGCCAGTCTTATCAAGTCAAAAAAACCTAATTAAATTTAACCCTGCAAAAACACACAGATTTCGTCATTTTGAATGGGCTTTGAAGTAGGGACGATCTGAGTAAAGACAAGAAACGTGCAGTGTAAAGTCATTAGCGTTAGGGTTAGGGGGAGAGTTTGGAATTATAATCACCAATAGTCTCTTTTTGTAAATACTTTGAGATCTTTTGATATCGCAAGTCTTGTTCTTTTCTTTTGAAACACACGTTTTTTTGTCTGCTCATGTCGATTCGACAAGAACCGAGCATCGGGGAACATAAACGGTATTAGGTTTACAAAAATCAAATTTCTTCACTGACTAATTCGATAATGACCAATCATACCTATAAGGAAAAATACTAGACTTGTTATCAGTTTATTCGTTAAAATCCAATACTTCTTTTATGAAAAACAGCTGAAAGTTAATGTGTGTACATTGAAATAAGAGTGTTCCTGTTTTGCCCGGAAAATAGTATAAATATTATCTATTTCGTAAGATAACGTTTAGCCTAAAACTGTGGGTTAATTAAGAAGTATTTTTATGATTTGAAAATTAAAGCTAAAAACAGAAAGTAAGGCCGTCTCCGAACAATAGGCAGCAGCAGTGGCTCTGACCGGAAGGGCGAAAAGTCCCATTCTCCAACGTTGTCGTTGCAGCCATAGCCATATCCGTAGCCGTAGCCGCTTGATTCGGACGCAACTTATCACATGTAAGAAGATATTATAATGGTCTTTTTCCTTTTTTTTCTTCTCTTTTTTTAGGGGCTTCTTTTCTTTTTCTTTCTTTTTTTTTTTCTTTTTTTTTTGGGGGGGGGGGGGGTGTTTTGTTGTGTTTTACCCAATTATAATAACCAAAACTAGACACACTATACCATTTAATTTAAGTCAGTTCATTGCTCAATGCTCACTACCCTTGCTGTAACCCTATAACGTTATATAACGTTAAATTACTTGACTGTCAGATTAATCATCTTCAACGAGTATACAGAATGCCTGCGCTCGACTTGTTTTTAGGTCTTATAAGTTTTGCCATGTTACTTCATTAATGGTGGATCGTCATTGGCTTCCAGTGAGGTTTAGGATTAATTTTAAAATTCTGTTGTTGACTTATAAATGTTTTTATGGTTTAGCTCCAGTTTACCTGAGCCAACTTATCATTAAGAATCCCTCATCTCGTTACAATCTTCGTAGTTCTTATGATGACACTCTCCTGGGCTACCCTTTTCGCCGTACCAAAGTTACCCTTGGGGATAGTGCTTTTGTTAATGCTGCCCCTACCCTCTGGAATGCCCTCCCAGTTAACATTAGGAGAGCTAACAGTGTTGATAACTTCAAGTCTATGTTAAAAACTCATCTTTTCAAGTTGGCCTTTTACTGATTTTGTTGTTACTTCATTGTATTTTATAATTGGTTTTAATCTTCTTTTGATTGTGGTAAAGTTTATTGAAAATTTAATTGTTCATTTTTTAAAGTAATTTTATTGCTGTTACCATTATTCATTTTAATGTGTGTAATAGCGCGTATGGATATATTTTTAAATGTATTTTCTTGTATTTTTTATTAATATTTCATTGTTCAGCGCATTTGAACAAAATTATATTGGAATTTGCGCTATATAAATGAACAAATTATAAATTGTTATTATATCCACTGCCCTTTCCATGGAGTGAGAAGAAACTATAGATAACTGTACAAAATAATGAATTCCCTTGACGCTTATGTTTTCCTTATTGATTAATTATAACCCTATAACGTTATATTACTTCAATTTAATTTAGTGTAGGCCCAATTTACTGTTTAAAAAGTTCAATCACCCCTCCTGGTGTCTCTTGTGATATCCTAATTTGAATTTAGACAGTTTCTTAATATGCCCTTGCTTTTATTTGCCATCTAGAAATAAAAAATCACCCTGTTTTTCCCCAATCTATAAATAGAGATTGTACAATCTATTTCCGCAGTATTTCTGTATTCTAATGCTTATTTTCACAAGCGGACTCGTTGCTTCCCTAGGTAGAAAGATGTGGGTTAAGTACGGTTCGTCCGTTGCCAAGAGCCTTCAGAAATCACAACCCGTCCCTATCTATACAAATCTTAGAAAGATGACCAGAAAGATAGCAAGTGAGATTTTGATATGATGTGATTTGTGTATTTCTTCCCAGTTACTGTAGAGTTGTTTTTATAATCGAAATAATTTAGAAGTTGTATAAAAAAATAAAAATACATGAATAATAATTTCGTATTGATTGTTGAAATATCACAATGACAATTTGTTTTATTATGCTGCATAACGAACAATTTGTAATAATCTGATTCGAAAAATTTATTTGAGAAATTATAAGGACACAATGTGGAACTTGCATCTCAGTGCAACCGTTTTGATTCGTTCGCATCATTCAATTCTTGAAAAGTTATCACTATTTAAAGGCCCTGTACACTATTGGTAAGATCGAAAAACACAATGTTCACAGATTCACACATAACTTACAAGATTTAAAGTAAGTAATGGTAGAAAGGGTTTCTTAAAATATTTCTGCCTACAATGCTATCGTTTCTGAGAAATGAGTAAAACAATAGTTTTTATCACGCGCGATAATTTGAAAAAACAGGAAACACATAAGGTCTCTTTTCACTATTTTCTCGTGACCTCGATGACAAATTAAGCTCAGGTCCGTTGTTCATGCATATGTTGAATCACACAAAATGTGGACACTGATTTTGAGCTGTTACCAAAAGTGTACAATACCTTTAAGTTATAATAAGTTACCTTTCAGAGTCTGTTGATTAAGTTTATCACTATTTTTGTTTACTTTTTAAATACAAGTTGCTATATACCGGTTGTCGTGGCGATTGTTGTTGGGCACGTTTAATTGGTATGCAAATTACTGTTATTATTTTAAAGTGACTTGATTAGCATACTGACGTAACATCATATTTTTGTCCTCATTTTGAATAAACTTATTCACGTTTATAGGTTGAAAGGTCGGCTTATTTTTTCTCTCATACATCCCCTGATGACGGCTAGGGCACACTACGTCGAGAATAAACCAACTGGCTCAAACTATTAACATACATGGTGTACCAGTATTTAAAGGTATTGTACACTTTTGGTAACTGCTCAAAATCAGTGTCCACATTTTGTGTGATTCCACATATGCGTGAACAAACAAACCTGAGAAAGTTTGAGCTCAATTGATCATCGAAATCACGAGAAAATAGTGAAAAGAGACCTTATGTGTTTTCTGTTTTTTCAAAATCGCGCGTGATAAAAACTTTTGTTTTACTCATTTCTCAGAAACGATAGCATTTTAGGCAGAAATAATTTAAGGAACCCTTTCAACCATTACTTACTTTAAATCAAAAGTTATGTGTGAATCTGTGAACATTTGTGTTTTTCGATCTTACCAATAGCCTTTAATCATGTAATATCTCCGCCATACTATATATTTTCACGAAGTTCATTACTAAAGGAAGTAATTAGTGGTCGAGTTCGAAGCTGCGACGGCTTAGAGATGAAATGGATATACGAATCATATACACTCATCACACTGTAAATATAGCGCCTTCAAATGAACATTTTCCAGTACAAGTCGTCAAAGCAATAAGCACGTACTGATATGAATGGGTGAGTGTATCATTAATTATGGGGGGGACTTGTAATTATTGAAGCTTGATGATAGATTTGTGTGGGGATAATTAAATGAACTGTCACACACGCATATAATTAATGAGTTTTACAATGACTGTGTATGTACCCTTAAAACCGATTCATTATAGATAGCCCAGGTACGGTAGAAATTTGTTTCCGAATCGGACTCGCCATGCTCTGCGTTAAAGGTATAGTATACACGTTTGGTAATGACCCCAAACAAATATTAGCATAAAAACTTACTTGGTAACAAGCAACGGAGAGCTGTTGATAGTATAAAACATTGTAGGAAACGACTCCCTCTGAAGTAACGTAGTTTTTGAGAAAGAGGTAATTTCTAACTAAAATAATAAAAACTTATTGCAAGAAGTTTTTATTCCTATCTGAAAACACACAATTGTACAACAAGGGTGTTTTTTCTTTCATCATTTTCTTGCAACTTCGATGACCAATTGAGCCCAAATTTTCACAGGCTTGTTATGTTATGCATATGTTGGGATACACCAAGTGAGAACACTGGTCTTTGACAATTACCAAACGTGTACAGGGCCTTTAAGTATAAACTACGAAAATGACTAACTTTCAATTTGTGTTTTAATTCCCGACGGCCTAGGTGAAATTTAAATGAAATCAATAAATGCTGAAGATGGAAATATAATTGTTTTGATTCTATTTACAGACCGATGTATATTTATATGCAGTTACTATAGCTGGACCTTTCAATATGAAGTAGATTGCTAACTCTTGACGTACATGTTGTGTAGATAACCGCATATATATTTATAATCGCAAGGTAAATGCACCATTTGATTTTACACATTCATGCCGTACCGTGATTAGAGAGTGCATGTCCTAATGTATACGCTGATTTGTTTTCCTGATGGGTTTTTTTTATCTTTGAGCTTCAACCAACAACAAATGTACGACCGTTGGCCTAATGTTAAGCACATAGGAATGCATATTGGCAGTTTGAGGTCGAGAGTAGTCCTATATCTGCCCGGGGGATATTCTTGGAAGTGCCGCCATCCAGTGTACGTCCTAAGATGGCTGGTGTCATCGCACGTTTTTTAAAGAGCATCAACACGCCCACACTTAAAAACTTGGGTTGTAATCTGAAATAAATATGACCGTGGATGGACAAATGATCACGACGAAAACACAGCTTAATCCGTTTAACTGGAGATACAGAAGCACGCCCATCGAGCCCGCTGGGTTAGGCACCAAGTGCTTTACACTCAAACGTTCATTGACCCACTATGAACAGTGCCCAATTATAGAGCTGCTAAAAAAAGGTACAATAAAATAGCTAAGCACACCTACATTATGCTCACCAGATTAAGGTTACCAGACAAAATACCATTTCACATGTACGACCTGTGATTGGTATCCTGCCAAAATACCTTATCACATGTAACATCTGTGACTGGTATCCTGCTAATTTTTGCTGAGCAGAAAATTTATCTAAGCAGAGAAAATGTTTATGCAATATTTTCTGCTTATACGGTTTTATAAAATTGGGCCAAGTTTTATAGTGCTGCTTGTGAACAAAATTTATATAAGCACAGAACAATTTTGCTTACCAGGGAAGAAAGGCCATCTCATTGGTACATGCACTGTTAATGACTGGTCCCCTGTTATCATATTCTCAAAAATTGGTGAAGCAAAGACCTTATGTTTAAAGGCATCGTACACGTTTGGTAATGACTCAAAATATATATTAGCATAACAACTGACTTGGTAACGAGCAACAGAGAGCTGTTGATAGTATAAAACATTGTGAGAAACGACTCCCTCTGGAGTAACGTAGTTTTTGAGAAAGAGGTAATTTTTCACTAAAATAATAACAACTTCTTGCAAGAAGATTTTATTCCTACATCTGAAAGCACACAAATTTGTACAACAAGGGTGTTTTTTTTTCATCATTTTCTTGTGCAACTTCGATGACCAATTGAGCCCAAATTTTCACAGGCTTGTTATTTTATGCATATGTTGGGATACACCAAGTGAGAACACTGGTTTTTGACAATTACCAAACGTGTACGATGCCTTTAAGCAGCTCTGTGAAATGGACCCTGCATGCTTTCAAAACATGAAAGTAAAATCGGCACTTTCAGTCATTTTAAGATTACGAAATTTGTGAATTGAGTTGGAGAGATCTGTCCAATGACATCAAGTACTTGAGCATATAACTTGGTTGTTGATTGAGAATGTTTCCAGTTCCAATACAGTCATGGAATGACTTTTGTAGGAAAGGGTCGCGCGGGGTTTGATTTTTTACCTGTATATTTTTAGGACGAGCATGCCGTAGGCGATGGCAAATCCCAAGCCTCGCAACCATCGTTGCATGAAGCACACCACTACACTGGGATGGAAGAACATGGCGACGAGCTCCGAGTATAAGAGAAATCCTCCTAGGAGAACCACTACGAGCATCCATGGACTATCACAATTGATGACCTACAAGACAGAAAGAGTGAGTCGTGAGGGACATTTATTAGTTGGAATGTATCCTTGGTTTGGATTGAGGAAGGGCGAAGCGTCTCCAGTTGACCGGTAGCCTCACGCTGCAATACAGAGCCTGATGGACTCGATGGCGCTTTGCATAATATGAAGCTGGAGTAATTGAGAAGAATTTTTGAAGAATCTTGAATTATCATTTTCAATTTGGTGTGGCGAAATATAACCCGCAATTATCTATAAAAAGAGTCAATCATTTTGCACAGTCGATGTATTGTATACCTGATTTTGTTGGGAGTACTGTTTACCGTACGTCATCGTTGATTATTAACAATAATTGATTATCAACTGGTGTACCTTTTTTTAGTGTGATAAACTTGTTTTAGGTAGAATTTGATTTTTCGTCTTCCATTGCTTGGGATACTAGTTTTAAATTTAAGTGCAACCCAAAGTGAGTTTGAAAAGGCCCCGTTTATATTCTTGGAAAGGCTAATTTGCAAATTAAGTGCTATTTCTACCGGCTTATTTAAGGCGTGGATCAAGTGGTGAGGTTGTCGAAAATTCAATTCCATTGTATGACACGTTAAGGAAAACTATGATATGGTTCTCTTAGAACCGAACTTCTCGTAAAAGGTTCATATAAATGTAGTTTGGTTTCATCAATCCATTTTATTGCTAATCACCGTTTAAAGGGACTGAACACGTTTATAAATTGCCAAAGACCAGTGTTCTCACTTGGTGTATCCCAACATATGCATACAATAACAAGCCTGTGAAAATTTGGGCTCAATTGGTTATCGAAGTTGCAAGAAAATGATGCACGAAAAAACACCCTTGTTGTACAAATTTGTGTGCTTTCAGATAGGAATAAAAACTTATTGCAAGAAGTTTTTATTATTTTAGTGAGAAATTACCTCTTTCTCAAAAACTACGTTACTTCAGAGGGAGTCGTTTCCTACAATGTTTTATACTATCAACAGCTCTCCGTTGCTTGTTACCAAGTAAGTTTTTATGCTAACAATTGTTTTGAGTCATAACCAAACGTGTACAGTGCCTTTAACTGTTATGCATAAGAGATAAGAAACGGTACTACAATTAAATTATTTGCGGCCTGTAAATTATTCTCCACAGGATTGGGAAAGCGCCACATTTACAGCGGTTATAAACTCGCAAAATTCCCGGTCAGAACTGACCAGGATTCCGGGTGAAGGCGGGGGGGGGGGGCAACCTCGTCCCCATGGTTTACCTTATTTCCAACCATGTTTACAATAGTAAACCCTGGGAGGGAAACTCCTTACTTGGACCCTGAGTTGTACTCATTAATTATTTACCATGTTCACAGCCAGACTAATTTGCATACGTATCCAAACATTTTGGATATGCAAATTATCCAATACCAGGGTGAGAGAGCGGTCAACCTCGTACTCGACACACCTTGGGGACGAGGTTGGGGGGCTGACTCATTTCAGGGTCAGGCTGACCCGAAAACTGGTTAAATATGGGATTTTAACTCGGATTCTGCGGCAGTCTGACCGATTTCTTAATCATTTTGACTCAGACTCCGGGTCATACTGATTCAGAAATGGGTCGAGGCCCCACTAGGGGACCTGGGGTCGATTTCACAAAACTCTTCCTAACTTAGGACTAGTCCTAGGCAAACTAAGAGATAGGACTAGTCTTAAGTTAGGACCAGTACTTAATACTAGTCCTATCTCTTAGCATTGCCTAGGACTCGTCCTAAGGACTCGTCCTGTAGAGTGTAATACACATCAGTTAAATGGCAAAGCTATAAAAAATCAAAGTTTGAATCACCATTTCATGTTTATACAACTCTCTCTGAAGTCCTACCTTGAGATTCTTGTACTTGAAGACCACCACCATCAGTGCCCCTGTCATGAAAATACACAGACCCTGGACTGCAAGGATAAGGATCCGAAGTAAGATATCATTCTCCAAGAAACATGGAGAGTCATCTACGCAGGTGTCACACCCTTCCTTGCACGGTAGACAGTCGAAACTCGCGCCGTCCTGTTCCACGTCGGTTCCTTGGAAATATCCAGGTTTTAGTTTCTTGTCTGGAAAATAGTAGCCAGCTCTGCAGACGCATTTGTAGGAACCGCTCTCAAATCCCTTGCCGGGGATGTGAACACACTATTTTGAATTTGGAGAAGGGAGAAAATAGGAAAGGCTACACTTAATCATTATAATACAAGATTGGGAATGATCGAGAATTTTTTTTTTGAAAGCTATATTACTTTTTAACTTGATATCCTATTTGTGTTTTACCCATACACCGATGGGTGTAGAGCACTGTATACTCAGTACTTTCCCGAGTCCTGCGAACAAATCCACAGGCATAATCAGTAATATATATGCATGTGGATTGTTTTCACAGGACTCGGGAAAGTACATACAGTGCTTTACACACATCGGTGTATGGGTAAAACACAATGATATTATTTATCCTCGATGCACACTAACATTATAAAACTTGATATCCGTTCTAGTTGTCCTTAAGAAATATTTCCTTCTTAACTACGATGTGCGAGAGGTTCTGTTCTCCACAAAACTCTATTTCTTATTTGGAAATGGCACTATCAAAACAAGGAAACATGAATGTGCATAAAACTCAAGGCAAAACATACAACGGTTCTTTGGTTCTGTTCTCCATAAAATGTGAATTTTTGACAATTAGTATTTTTACATGTTGGTTGTATGGTGTGTTTGATGAAAACTTCGAAAGTTGTTTTATGTGCTGTGTGGATTTGTGATATCCCGTTCTTCCGTCTGTTGTCCGTTGTCTGGAGTGGAGGGTCGTTTGTTTGTTTGTTTGTTTGTTTGTTTGTTTGTTGGGTGTTGGGGGTGCTTGTTTGTTTGTTTTGTTTGACTGTTTAAGGCACTGAACACGTTTGATAATTGTCAAAGACCAGTGTTCTCACTTGGTGTATCCCAACATATGCATAAAATAACAAGCCTGTGAAAATTTGGGCTCAATTGGTCATCGAAGTTGCAAGAAAATGATGAAAGAAAAAACCCTTGTTGTACAAATTGGTGTGCTTGCAGATAGGAATAACAACTTCTTGCAAGAAGTTTTTTATTTTAGTGAGAAATTACCTCTTTCTCAAAAACTACGTTACTTCAGAGGGAGTCGTTTCCTACAATGTGTTATACTATCAACATCTCTCCGTTGCTTGTTAGTTTTTATGCTAATATTTGTTTTGAGTCATTACCAAACGTGTACGATACCTTTAGTGTTTGTGCTTTCTGTGGTTGCCTATCTTTCTGTCTTTTTTTTTCTTCTTTTTTTTTGGGGGGGGGGGTTTAGTTTTTTTGCTGGTGCATGTTTTTGTTTGTAAAGCTGTTAATTAATTTGCGAAGGTTGATTGCTTGTACAGGGGGACTTTGACAAACATTCTTTGGCTTCCGAAAATGCCCCCGTATTGGTTTGTTTTACATTTCTCTACTCATACTTTGATTGTCTCTTTTATCTTTGGTTCCTCTTCTTCACTTGGCCATCTGCGCCAATATGGAAATAAATGCCGTCTTTAATTCGTTGAATTGAATTGAATTGAATTAATGCTCTCTTCCAAACACCAATGAGGTATTATTCCTTTGAAAGTTACAATAACGGTTAATCAGTTGCAATATCTTTAGGCTTTTGTGATGTATTTTGTAATTTTGGATGTAGTTTATAACGAATCCAACCCGATTATGGTTGCTAATAAAATGATCCTTATCCTATGATAGTGAACAATGATAACACACACAAACTCCAGTCTTCTAGCTAATGCAACAATAAACATAAACAAATATATTTATTGTACCGGTAATTATTCTTATTATCATAGCTTCTAACGACAATCTTAACATGACACATGATTACAGTCATGTTCTTTTTCACTTTCATTTACTATTACAATGTATCTACACATCTCGATATAATGTTCACGTTTCGCTTATTGCGGAAGTCTGGCATAAAATATGCGTTTCACAGCTACATGTCTTTCCATTAATTAGCGCCTATCTAGGTTTGAGGAAGCATACATTGATATAAGGCATTAACTTCTCGTATAGGTCTATTGTTATTAACATGAAATATGCCCCGCAATCAACCAACCGATGATGTTTCGTTCCAGTGAATGCACGGTGTGACCTATAAATTCATTGCAATAGGGCATTTGCAAATAATGAATTCATAACCCACAATTTTTAACACCATCTCCTTTCATCAATATCAGTAGAAACCTGAAGTGAACTTATACAATATTACGATCCACAAAAAAGTTCACATATACAAAATGTGAATTTATTTGAACGGACAGTGTGCGCCCAATGCTATATTTTCGAGTAACATAAATAGGCCTATACATCAATTATAAAATTCCGAACTGATCCACAGCCGCGAGGAGTAGACTTGCATTATTGATCATCTTTGCTTCAATGCAAAGCATTCTCCAGCTAAATTTTACTCTCCATTTTTACCCGTGATCTGGAATGTTGCCAAGGGGTTAGACGATTGCATTACCCTAGTTTCTTATTTTTATTGCCGTGAAGTTTTTTTGTCCTCTTTGGTGGTGGTGGGGGGGGGGGGCTATGCGCTGACAAATTGTGTCATACTGAATGACAACTGTAGAACGGGAAATTTAATTTCACAGGTGATTTGTCTTTTAGTGGAGATTTAGTGTTATTCTACAACTGGACATTTTTAGAGTTGACATTTTGGCAGAACACTTCATGAGGTTTTGATGTGGTTATGTTTGTTAAAACTGTGTAATAAATTAGGTTACAAAATCATGACATTATCATATAATTGTTGATGAGTGTATGTTGATGCACGTGGGGCCTAACTTCAGTTTTCGACAACGATTAATTCACTGTGAGCTTGGACGCACATTAAGAAAATTCCTAGCATTCTGGCATTTTAGCGTCGCTAACCCCAAATCATGTGATAATGTTAGTCTCATAAACGATTCGTTTACAAATTGTCACGTTGGCACTCATCAATGTGGTAGTTATGTCTCAAGTGGTAGTTATGAATGGCTTATTAATTTAAAAACACTGGAACGGAGACTAATTCCTTCATAGCATCTGCACACGGAAGTGCACCGTTCCAACAAAGCGTCCCTCCATGTTTACTTGGTCATACATCATGCAAGTCTCTCCCTCAAGCCGCTCCGGAAAAGAAAATGTCCTCGCTCCTCGCTCTGCTGGAAAATTGAATTTATTCAAGACTCGTTCCCCTGAAGAACGGCAACCAACTCCGCTGCAATGTGAAAATAACATCGCTTCATTGGAGAATGAATGTATCACTTCGCCAACTCAAGTGTAAAGCAAATCCTCGTATACATTTTTTTGTTAAACCCACACTGTTGGTTTAAGCAATCCTGTGTGATATAGCCAGTCACGGGGAGCTAACTTAATGGAAATTGGCGTTTTTCTACTGATTCTGATAACATAAAGTGTGCCGCTGCATGACCCAGGATTTAATGCAATTTCAACGTATATGGAGATAATAAGCCGGTAGACTTTTCAGACTGACTCGTAAACAGAATCGTACGTGTACATGTTGTTAGCCAAAGGGTGCTCCGGGAGTGTCATGCCAGTTGAAGAGATGATTTATTCCGCTAAAGTTGACTCATGTTGTGGTACATTATTATCGATAACTCCCGAAGCTCCATACAATAGCGTGGGTACCGTACATTCAGTGTTTAAAATTAAAAATATGTTGGGGTGTTTGTCTGTTTGTTTGTTTGTGTGTTTGTGTGTTTGTGTGTTGGGGGTGTTTGTTTGTTTGTTTGTTTGTTTGTTTGTTTGTTTGTTTGTTTAAATGTACTTCCCAAAAGGAGACTCGGCAAAGCTCCCACAGGGGGCTATAAACAACCAATCTCTCTCTCATACAAACATTGTTTAACGTCTACGATTATAAATTTCACAATACAAATTGATAAATTGTGATTTTGAACAACAATATTTATTCTAGTCATTGTGAAAACAGCGGTTATAGCTTGGCCGGATTCGAACCTATAACCTTGTGATTGCAAGTCCTGTACCCCAGTTGACCACGGTGATAAATTTATAAGGCTGTCAACGTATAATCCAGAACAGTTTTTGAGATTATAATTTATAAACTGACAAATTAGCGTTCCTGCGAAAAGAGTTCCTGCGAAAAGAGTTCCTGCGAACTCTTTCCATCTAAAACTGCTTGATATAATCTTATTGTTATCTCCTTTCCAGAAAAAGCATTGTTTAAGTATAGGATATAAATATAAAAATAAAGGCAGGGAAAAAACCCGTAGCTATGTAACTTTATGACTTTGTTTTTAAACATTAGCTTAAATATTAGTAAATTTGTCTTATTTCAATGCATCTTTGGACATGTGTTTTTGACAATCTCCCGAGAAGCTGTATTCTCATGTGATCTGGTTACACCATCGCGATAACATAGCCGTATACGTCATACACATGTCGTCATCTATAAAGCCAGTGTCACAGTACAGTGTCAACAGACTAAATCCATATGACATTTGCGCTCCCCCCTCGTCCACCGAATGTTTGGAAAGTTTGGCAGGAATAACCTTATAACGCCGATACTCTTGGCAGGGATTCGTGGCATATTTTACACTGAGAAGAGTGGAGAAGTGAAAGTGCAAAGGCTGTTTGTATGGTAACATTTAGACACTAGGGTTCTACATCTAAGGTTTTGACTTATATTCAGGACAAGGCAAGCATCTTCAAGCTACGATAATATGACATCGTTTATTTATCCCGATTCTCTCGTTTCAACATCAGTCCAAACACATTTAAACCTTTGAACATTTTATCATATTTAAAGGCATCGTACACGTTTGGTAATGACTCTGAAAATGTGTGGCAATAAAAACTTACTTGGTAAGAAGTACAGCAGCTTTGGATAGTATAATGCATTTTGAGAGACTTTTTATTTCGAATGACTGCGGTTATGGAAAAATATATCACTTTTTATCCTCAAAATTTTTTGAATATTGAGAAGCGTTACGGTAACGCTTCTCAGAGTGTATATTCCAATGCAGATTATTCTTCCTGCGTGGACATAAACGCTCCAGATTTTCGGCAATATCTCAAAAACGCTACCACCTTTTGAAATGAAATTTTCACAGGTTAGTTTTTATGGTACATATCTACAACTATATAGGATTGAAACAAACAATAATAGGCTCCAATTACCAAACGTGTACGATGCCTTTAAGTGTCATGAACCAAATATAATGTTTTGTCCAGAGATAGATCTACTCAGCCAACACATTTATATTCCACGTGGACAAAACTGCAATGGACAAGTTTGTATGTGTCTTTCGTCATACAAAAGTGAGAACTACAAGACTGCAAACTTTCACAATGATTATAAAGCACATGCTACTGTCGTCAATAGAAGCATCGCATATAGAGATTAACGAATGGAGATACCATCATGTGCGATAGCGCTGGCGTGCAGCTGCAGGCGTCTAAGCCACACCGGGCGGCGCACCTGCTTGCCCTCTCCGTATTCATTACTCGCTGATGTCCGCCGGTGATTTCAGACTGAATTGGAATTTTATTGTAAAAAAAAAAAAAAAAAAAAAAAAGTGAGTCGATAAGCAGACACATTATGTGCATCATTCAAATTTGGACCATTGGCTGCATGCATAAAGTGTAATTTTAAATCACTGATGCAATCTATGGTGCGGCCCGTATGATAGTCTGTGATTTGGATTTTGTTATAATAATGTTGGACTGTCCAAAATGGCGCACTTGGATGGCTGTTTGAAAATATTAAAGGTAATGAACACGTTTGGAAATTGTCAAAGACCAGTGTTCTCACTTGGTGTATCCCAACATAGGCCCTATGCATAAAATAACAAACCTGTGAAAATTTGGGCTCATTGGTCATCGAAATTGCAAGAAAATGATACAAGAAAAAACACCCTTGTTGTAAAAATTTGTGTGCCTTCAGATAGGAACAAAAACTTCTTGCAAGAAGTTTTTATTATTTTAGTGAGAAATTACCTCTTTCTCAAAAACTACGTTACTTCAGAGGGAGTCGTTTCCTACAATGTTTTATACTATCAACAGATCTCCGTTGCTTGTTACCAAGTAAGTTTTTAAGCTAATATTTGTTTTGAGTCATTACCAAACGTGTACGATACCTTTAAGTGTGTGAATTTTAAAACACGCCCGGATAGCTTATTATGGCAGTGTTTTTTAAGAACGCTCCCTGAAATAGTGCACTTTGATGGTTGAGGTAAACATAAGATTTTGATTCATCTTTTGATGACCTCGAATATTTTAAGACCATTACAATTATCCATCTCGTGACTAGACTCGGTTTTTAAAACATTTGAAGATGATGAATCTATCAAAGGCATATTTATATTGGGTATCATTATGAGGGGAAAAAACACGCATAGACTTCCATTAATTTGTCATCATTCCTGCATATGGTTTTCTGGATAATAATCAGTTGAAATGGCCTGAGTACCGTTGACGAATTTCACTCAAGTCCATATAGGCTATCGCTCAACCCCCCCCCCCCGGGGTAGAATGAAAAGGGTCATAAATAGTCTCCAATCAAGTATTTGCAAACTTCTCATCATGATTGGAAATGTTCATCATGGCGTGTCGTGGCCGAGCGGTTAAGGACTCAAGCTCTAATGTTTCTGATCAGCAGAGTGTTGGTTCGAGTCCCGGTTGTGGCACTTGTGTCCTTGAGCAGGATACTTTAATATAATTGCTCAGTCCTTCAGATGGGACATATAAGCCGTAGGTTCCGTGAACTAGGGTTGGCAGTGCATGTAAAAGAACCCAGAACACCGTGCAAGAATATGGGTTAATAACCCCAGTGTTTCTGGTTCACAAAGCAAGCAACCTTGTTTACAGCTCAGGCTTGCGAGCCACGGTGATTAAGTTCACTTCTATGAGGCATCCTTGGTTTCATTTCCAGAAATGTATGTTAATAATTATTATGACAATTCCAGTCTGATATACATTTTATATATACAGTTGGAATTCCTGTTACTTTTCAGGAATTTCCAGACCTTCGGTTTGAACTCGAAACTCTGTTCTTTAAGGAGTACCATCCACTTAGTGTGTCTTAACTTGATTTCTGTGTCATGTTATTTTAGGAGCGAAGATCTGATTTGTACTTGGAGCCTGGTACACAATGGATTCGATGTATCAGACGACTGTTCATATTTGATTTATTTTCAATTTTTTAAAGGCAGGTTTCTTTTTACAGCATGTTATTAAGTTTTACATCTAAAAATTTTAGTTTAAACTGTTATTCTCTAATCTTAGTTTATCGAAATAATACACAACTGAATCTTGTATTTCCATTTTAAATTAACTAATTTCTGGGAAAGTTAATCAAAGGCAGGGATTACATGTTGCAGATTTAAAGAATAGGTTCCGGATATTGAATAAAAAAAATATATTCAACCACATTTGAGCATCAATATGGAGAATGTCAAAAATCAACCTTTGGAATTTGTCAACTCTTTTTGTTGAACACTAAGAAAAGATTTGGAGACGAAACAGTCGCTTGCTTATCGAAAAAACCTCCATATAGTTCTTCAACGTATTCTCAGGGTATAAACGGGCTGACAAAACAAGAGATGTTTTGACAGCAGAGTGACCGACCTGAAGACAGTACCAAACCAGACGACTTCAATTAAAGCATGCATTATTATCATCATCATCATCCCGGTTTTCTTTTCTATTTTTTTAAGTGCAGGGAGAGAGAACCAAAACAGTTTTGGCGCGGACTGTGATCATAGCAGAAGGCCAGACTGTCTAATGACTCGATAATCTGGGAGACATCCCATGCATTTCCCACGTTGGTATATTAACAGCATTTGTTTGTGATACCGTAATTAGCTCGAGTAGGGTAATACACATTCTGAAGTATTACGTCTGTGTTGATATATCCCAGACACGGGGTTTTTTGTGTTGACGCAGATTGACGCAGAATGACGAAGAAAAAGCGAAGAATCCACAGGAAAAGACGAACGTCCTCTCTCAAAGTTGAAGCATAAATACTTAGCCTAACTCACAACCTTTTCAAAGGTGTTTTTTAAGTCAAGGATTCATGTTTTTCTTTCTTTTGGGGGAAATTTGGTGATGGGATCGATACATAAATATTTCATAATTTACTAAGTGTTTAAAGGCAGGGCATGCAGCTTTTGGTAATTGTCAAAGACCAGTATCCTCACTTATAATAATAATAAATAATAAAAAAGATATTTATAAAGCGCCAAATTGCCAAAAAGGCCTCAAAGCGCTAAATACAAAGGTAAAAATTTATCATCAAATAACAACATTACAATACAGAGGGTTTCCGAAGAAAACAATTTAAAAAGACAATTGGTGATGATCCCATGACCAACATATGCATATACAATAACAAACCTGTGAAAATTTTGGCTCAATTGGTCATCGAAGTTGCAAGAAAATAATAAAAGAAAAAACCACCCTTGTTGCATAGAAATTGTGTGCTTTTCTCATATTCAAATTGTTTGGTTAAAAATTACCTCTTTCCCTAAAACTATACTTCAGAAGGGTGTCGTTTCACACGATGTTATCAACAGCTCTCCAGTGCTCTTTACCAAGTAAGTTTTTTTGTAAATAATTTTTGGAGTAATTACCAAAGGTATACATCCCCAGAGGGGCTCCAAGGTCAAATTCAGTTTTGTGATCCACTCATTTTCCACTCGATAAAGTCATTATGAAAGTGGGAGAACAAAATTACATGTCTCTTAACCTCTAAAACGATGGAGCGGCTATGTCCACGCAGAAAGAATAATCTGCAATTGGAATACACAATATGAGAAACGCTACTGCAGTAACCCTTCTCAGATTAAAATTTTTGGGGATAAAAACTGATATCTTTTTCCATAACCGCAGTACTTCGAAGTGAAAAGTTTCTCAAAATGCATTATACTATCCAAAGCTGCTGTACTTCTTACCAAGTAAGTTTTTATTTCCATTAATTTTCAGAGTCATTACCAAACGTATACAGACCCTTTAAGAAGAGGGTAATATTTATGTCACCGATCAACCTGGAATTTCTTTATTCGGTTTGGAGGTATATAAATGATTTGCATTGCGGAGGTTTCTTCATTATTTTCATGGAGTGGTCTGAAATAATATGTCTGTCATTGAAAATTGATTGGTCGTGCAGAATCCCTCCCTCGGTTGATCATTTCGAATGCAGAAACATAACCAAGTACATGTATCACTTCTCCATGTGTAGTGGTACTCCGCATGTACATAGTTCAAGGTATCATCACAACGTATGTCAGCAACGGTTTACAGAACAACGACACGGCGCCCATACAGGCAAGTCCACCTGCCCCGACCAGTGAGAGCACTTTTATTAATTAAAGTGGCATGTAGCGGACTCCGTATCAGGCGTCCCATGGTTTCTGAGTATATTTTGGAGGGAAAGGATGTAAATCCGGAGGGAAAGGTGGAATTGTTATCACGTGCTTGGCTGAAGATGTATATAGGCTAGTCACGTGATTACAATGTTAATCACCTCGATAGACGTCATCAACCATTTGAAAACAGGGTGCACGACGGCTGTTTTATTTCACTTCATTTCATTTTATTTTTTTAAAATGAACACCTTACTGACGCGTTGTACTGTATCTATTGTGGATCTTTGAGATTGCAATTGTCCCTTCCTAATAAAGGTACAATAGGACCGTATAGGGAAAGGTGCTTGAATAGATTGAAAAGTCCAGAAGGTGAAACAGTAAGGAGTACATCGTTACCACATTGTTGGCATTTTTACTAAATTTTGAATAATTATTACCCCGATGGGGATCTACCCCCCTTTAAGTGTCGACACAATTTGTTTTATTTTAAACACATTTTTCATTTCATGTTTTTTTTTTCTTTCGTACATCCATTCAAACAGCAACTTAACCAGTCAATATTTCAATCAATCAACCAATCAATCAATCCTTTAATCAACCAGTCAACCATTTATTTGATCGATTAACCAATCCATCTAACATAACAGCTTTTTAGTCAACCTAGATACGAAGCAACCTAAAAGGGATGACACAGAAGTGTCTGAAAATAACGGCAAAAGGCCAATATCAATTTCGTGGTGATTTTGAGGATTATAATGAAAATGCTCTTCCGCAAATCCACCGACGCGGCCCGGGATGCATTTAAAAAGACAAGGCGTAATAAAAGCCTAAAATCATGCAGCGTGGACCACCCCTCGGAATTAATTCTAAAATCATTTTCTACACCTGTAACCACAGGACGTGTGAATGATACACGGCAGTTGAGTTGTTTTCCATCGAAATTGTCCTTCGCAAAACAAACCTTCAAAACTGCGCCTCTGTAAGTCGTGCTTTGCCATTATTCTAAATTTGTGTTATCCATATAAAACTACAAACACACACACACACACACAATAATTCCTAAGGGTGGGTGAGTAGGGCCCCGACTTGACTGCTTGCAGTCGCCGTCTAAATAAGTTCACAGCTCACTGAGTGTTTCTGAAGCCATGCGGGATAAGTTGTTGTGATTGAGACATGAAATTATTGATTCTACAAAAGGTCTGAGAAAAAACTGCGAGGGTCAATTGGAGATTGATGTAACCCCCCCCCCCCCCACACACACACACACCCTGATCTCTCTCATCCCACCGAATCTGCTGATCAAAGTTCAAGGTTCGATTTTAATAGTTTGAACGCTGAAGGAGGCCAATGGCTACACATTTTCTAAGTGATCTGACACTGATAAGCAGGCAAAAAGTGTTGCCATGTACTTAATTTCAGGAAACAAATTACTAGAACTGTTTTCACCAATATTTATTTGGGCCGTTTACAAAAGTTGTATTTTACGTTCGCTATCATAATTATGACTGGCCCCTGTTAATGTTGTTGCAGTGTTTTGTTATGGGGGTTGATTTTTGTTTATTTTTTTAAATGCTGTTTAGTTTTCGACCTGTAACAATGTTGGCTACAATCTAAGCCAGCTCACATTTATTTGTTGTTCTGATCCAAACATACCATCTTCAATTCTCGAGTCTTGGTGGTTCTCCCTTTGAAGTACCTGTTTGGTTGTTTCAATAAATAATAATAAAACAATAATGTAAGAATTATATGTAAAACAGAAACACGTGTACAAAATACGGTCTTACCTGTGTTGTATTGCTGCATTTATGCGTCCCAGCGAAGACCCCGCCCCCATCATCGCATTGGTTGATATCGATACTTCGAAGGTCAACGTCTACTGTAACCACGCCCCTAAAATGTAATCATGATATAAATAAGAGTTTATTTATTCAATGCATTTAACATCTTCTTTGACCACGCCCCTTATACAACCTTTGTGTAACCCAGTGCCCTATTTCGTAGAGCTTAG
This sequence comes from Plazaster borealis, assembly GCA_021014325.1. Taxonomy (NCBI): domain Eukaryota; kingdom Metazoa; phylum Echinodermata; class Asteroidea; order Forcipulatida; family Labidiasteridae; genus Plazaster; species Plazaster borealis. Next base: position 14,782,951 of record CM037471.1, on the reverse strand, counting down.
AAGAATTTTGCTCAACAACTTCATTGCATAGCATAAGTAAGAAGGAAACCAGTCACAAGCAATATACATTGAATGGCATTTTGGCTGGAAATCAATTTCTACAAAAGCACAACGGTTTTCATGATCAGCGATTTTTACTGCTTAGGCAACTCTAAGACAGATGCAACTCTCGCGTGTTGCATTTTTATTCGGGATACATTTAGGTCCATGCTGCATTTTGGTCCGGGCTACATTTAGGTCCTGCGCCAATATGGAAATAAATGCCGTCTTGAATTCATTGAATTGAATTGAATGGAATTAATACGCTCTTCCAAACAACAATTAGGTATTATACCCTTTAAAGTTACTATTACGGTTAATCAATTGCAATAGCTTTAATCCTATATGATAATGAACAGTGATAACACACACAAACTCCGGTCTTCTAGTTAATGCAACATGTAGGGCTACATTTAGGTCCGGGCTACATTTAGGTTCCGGGCTGCATTTAGGTTCGGGATACATTTAGGTCCGGGCTACATTTACGTCCGGGCTACATTAAGGTCCGGGCTACATTTAGGTCCGATCTGCATTTAGGTCCGGGCTGCATTTAGGTCCGAGCTACATTGAGGTCCGAGCTACATTGAGGTCCGTGCTACATTTAGGTATGTGCTGCATTTAGGTCCAGGCTGCATTTAGGTCCGAGCTTCATTTAGGTACGGGCTACATTTAGGTCCGTGCTGTATTCAGGTCCAGGCTACTTTAAAGGTCCGGGTTACATTTAGGGGCCGCACGCTTGCGCGTATTCTTACATTTTTAGTAACCTTTGTCCTCACGCACATTGTACATTGCTTTAATGCTTGAAGAAAACAAAACCCCGCACTTTAACGGTTCTCAACGTTTGGAAACGCGCGAGACTTGACAGTCAAATGGCCCCAGGTGCAACTCAAAGCATATTAAGTATTTGTCATCAATCAACACCTGAGATGAGATAAGCGAAAATGCATTTCTTAAAAATTAACATATTATTATAACAGCCTTGGAAGATTTCTTGCACAAAATGTGTTGGTAGCAAAAACCAAAAACATACTCATCGATAAACGATACTAAAAGCCATGTTATTGATATTTTAGCATAACTATAATATTTGACGCTTTTTACTTCCATCCTTAGCTTATACATAATAATAATATACATTATCCACAATACACGTCAGTAGTGTAAAACTTACACAATTTAAATTGTGATATTTTTAATGATTTTTACCTCTTGTTAGTAAACATTTTATTGGGTCTGACACATCACTGATGACACCTTGTCACCTTTTATCTTGACCAGGACAATTTTAAATTGAAATATGTAATTTATTGTCCAGAGATTTGAAACAAATTAAATATTATTATGAATAAACAAAAATCGTAATATCAGGTTTTGGGATACGTTTTCGTGAAGCATTTCGTTTTCCTCATGCACTCTGAAAACTCGCGGGTCAGAATTGACCCGGATTCTGGATCCAAGGAAACCTGACCCATTTCTGGGTCAGGCTGCCCCGGAAATTTGTCAAAAGTCGGGGCAAGCCTCGGTTTGACCAATTTTTAAGTCATTATGACACATACTCCAGGGCCCAATTTCATAGAGCTGCTAAGCACAAGAATTTGCTTTGCATGAAATTTCTTCCTCGATAAAAACAGGATTACCAGCCAAATTTCCATGTGTTGCATATTGCTCGTTACTTATCCTGAAAATCACGTGGAAATTTGGTTGGTAATCCTGTTTTATCAAGGAAGAAATTTCATGCTAAGCATTGTTGTGTTTAGCAGCTCTATGAAATTGGGCCCAGGTCATACTGATCCAGAAATAGGTCAGGCTCCAAGGGACCCAAAATCCAGGCAAAAACTGCTCAGCTGCAAGAAAAAAACCGGTTCAAGTTTTGTAACATAATTTTCTTCGCATAAACATCGAAAAGCCGTTGGGTTTGTGTATAAGCGGATTGAATCCACGAAGGAGGCGAACGATGGCATCAGACGATTATGCTGAGTTGAGTTTCTCCGGACATCAAAAGACGAACAAAACGCTGCGACCGTGATTGGTATCTCGAAATTCCTCGTGCATCACCGCGTGCCATTGGAGTAAAACTAATTTACCTGATAATCGCCATTATCATTACGGTGATTTTGCACTTAAACCAAGATTGGTATAACCTGGGTTTAATTCCCAATGCCATGAGCCGTTTAGCGGTATAATCATCAGATACCGGTAATGTAGATAGTATAGTCGTCATCTAATTTGAAAGCTGACTTGGATATATACAAAAATTGGGCACCAATAATCGGCAGAAGATGCTGTAGATTTAAGCTAGTGTGTGGGCCCAATACTGTATAACGCTGTTGAGTACAGACAAAATTGTTCAGCACGGAAAGTATTGCTTAGTAGCAACAGGTTACCAGCCAAAATACTATATAGTTCAAAATGTTGCGACTGGTGCGCTGGTAATGTTCTAATTAGAAAATACATTTACCAAGCGCTTTTTTGCTTAGCAGCTTTTTGAAATTGGTTGCCTTGTTCCATTGTGTGTGATTTTATTAATTTTTTATTTTAGTGTGTGTACAATTTAAATTTTTAAATTTTTAAAATTGGCGCTTGCGCTGTTGGATGCTGTATGAAATAAAATAAAATAAATAAAATAAAATGAGCATGGTATATGTAATTAAATCAAAGCATGTAATATATTTTCTCTAGAAAACCGTTTTAATCAATTTGTTGATGATCTGTATGGCCCATGGACTATATCGTTCCTGTAACCGATTAATTTGCCAAATGAAATCACATAGACACAAGAAGATTTAGACACAAGAAAAACAAATATATTAGAATCTGGACAGGTTAGTTGTTTCTGCTTAACATAATTTCTTAGACGCTTATCAAGTTTGTGTGCTAAGCAACTGTACCAAAGTGGGAAGTTATCTATACCGCAATCGTCATCTTTAGGATAAAGCACAATTCATGTTCCTACGCAACTGCACGCTAAGTCCGGAAACGCTCCAATATTCACCTTATAATTTCAGTAATTACCAAGATTCAAGGAAGGTTTTGATATCAGACACCTAAAAGATGACTTTAAAATCGCCGACTAAATTTAGCTCACGATTTATCAACACACAAAGTTCCCCAGGAGGACTGCAATGCTAAAAATGGCTTCAAGTGAAAACAGCCTGTGACTCCCAAAATAGCCAATTTGAACACAACATGCCAAACATTTTCAAGAATCGACGACGAAGTGGACATGTATACACGCTCTTGTTTCGAGGTGCAGGGACCTATATATATCCTATCTGGTGAAAATAATGAGGTGCGAATGTGAAGCTAAATTTAGCTATGCCATGAAGTTCAAGACATTTATACTTTCAAATTCATCTATTATGAGTAATGGTTGGAGATTCTTTAGGCGGATTTTAAGAGACACTTTGCATGCACTGAAATACTGACCGTGCTGTATGGAAAAATGTTTTTCGAAGTATTCAAAAATAAATTCATCCTAATAACTCAATTATTGTTCCACAGACGATCATCTCATGCAGCAGTCTTAAACATGATACTAAACTAGCATAATTAATATCCTCTTGATGAAGCTGTCCTGAAAACGTCCTTTAATTTTGAAGAATAGAATTGTCTGAATCGCGAAATGACAGGTCTATCAAAGTTACCCGCAAAGAACTAAAAATTCGCGGGCCGGAATTGACCCGGATTCCGGTTCCCAGGGGCTTGACCCATTTCAGGCTGACCCGGAAATTGGATTTAAACAATGGGATTTTAACTCGGATTCTGCGTCAGATTTACCCATTTTTGTGGGTCAGGCCCCACGGGTCTCGAATCCGGGTCAATTCTAACCGGAAGTTGTTAGAGTTATATAAACGATCAGTTTGAATTTGTCTCATTTTCTTCTTACACGTGGCCGAGCGGTCTAGTTGACTGGACCCAAGCTCTGGTGTTGTCAGCAGCAGAGTGTGGGTTCGAATCCCAGTCATGACACCTGTGCCCTTGAGCAAGGCACTAAACCATAATTGCTTTGTAACAAGTTGGGAAGGTAGTGCATTCTGCTCTACCAGCCAGGCTCCTAGTGGATGATACCCATGCCTACATCCTTATGGACTGTGAAGGGGTTAACCCTGTTTCAGCCCCATGAGTATGTGGCAACGTGCCCCTGGTGGCAGTTGATTTGGGTCGAAAGCCCAAATCAGTTAAGCGTAGCCCTCACCTTGAAATGGCCGTCCGGCCTTGTGATGTTAGGCGATGTCTAATTAAACAAAAAATTAAAAAATTAACAAATAATATCCTTCTCACAAATTTATAAATACAACATTACTACACTGGCAGTTTTTCTATACATTACACCAAGCTGTCTCCTCTCTTGATTCAAGAGAGTAGGCTTGCCAGAAACAGTGTTTTGTTATTGTTGTAATCATATGCAGTAATATTAAAAGTTTACTAATAACGTGATTATAAAAATGCTTCGGCATTTTCAGTGTGCAAAAAAAAACAAGTGTATGAATTTTGGTCTACTTTAAATCACAGCGTGTAAACACATCTCCGAATTTGGGTCTATTTTTAAACACAAACTGTCTGAATTTATTGGTCTATTTTTAAAACATGTTGCCAACAGCGAACAGTGCCAGTGACATCTCAACAGCTGTACCACATCTTTAAGCCCGACCCACGTCAACATTAAACTGTGAATATTCATAAGGATTTAAGAAATATATGACTTCTCGGTTTTCCCGCGCAAGATGCCCACAGCTCCTAACCCATCCTTTTTGCCGTTAAGTGCAACAGAACCGGCTCATGATTAAACATGGGAGGAGTGATAAGCAGGCTGTATAAATGTTTAATTTGATTGTCAACTCAATCTGGCGTGGAACGAGCCCTTGCGATGAGGAGCGAGGAGCAACATGCTTGGGCATAAACGATTAAGGTACCCCCACGGTCGTCGGTTATAAGTAGGCAGTCTACCCGAGCCGTGTCCGAGGTCTGCGCTGCCCTTGTGCCTGGACTACACTGTGATGACAGATTGCTCACTGATAATATATGCTTCTCATTATAACGCGTGTTATATATAGACATGAATGTCAGTGATACAGGATGACAATAAAGTTAGTTTGATATTGGACACTGGACATTCATAGGTTTGAACAGCGAATGTTTTACTATTTCGATATTTGTCCGAGGTCTGCGCTGCCTTGTGCCTGGACTACACTGTGATGACAGATTGCTCACTGATAATATATGCTTCTCATTATAACGCGTGTTATATATAGACATGAATGTCAGTGATACAGGATGACAATAAAGTTAGTTTGATATTGGACACTGGACATTCATAGGTTTGTACAGCGAATGTTTTACTATTTCGATATTTGTCCGAGGTCTGCGCTGCCCTTGTGCCTGGATTACACTGTGATGACAGATTGCTCACTGATAATATATGCTTCTCATTATAACGCGTGTTATATATAGACATGAATGTCAGTGATACAGGATGACAATAAAGTTAGTTTGATATTGGACACTGGACATTCATAGGTTTGTACAGCGAATGTTTTACTATTTCGATATTGGACATTGAACATTCGCTGTACAAACCTATGTGAATGTCCGATGTCCACTATCAAACTTCGCTGTCATTATACAGAATAACAACCAAAATGCACATTGACCGCTCCATCTTGGATACCAAAGACCAAAGTGTTCCGTAAGTGATTCATTAATTAATTCAAAGCGTTCAAGATCAAAATCACATGGAATTAAAATGTATACTATTAAGCATAAGGCCTAAATAGCTTCCCTTTGGACTTATTCCAAAGTTTTCTTTTACTTTACGTAAGATACACAAAACAAACAAAAAACAATTATTTACATGTTAGTCACAATTCTCCTGAAGACCAGCAGAGTATACCGTTCGAAACGTCGAGACAGCTCTTTTAACTCGCCCAAAAAGAGATTTACACCTATATAGTTGTACTCGAAAATTACTAGTAAAAAATACAACTAGTGATAATGTATATCACTGAATTTTATTTTATCATCTACATGTATTTACTTAAAGGTAGGCCTGGGTGTAAATCCAGAAGAGGCTTTTGTAATGGGTTTATTTACAATGATAAATTATGCTGAACTTCTTCACTGCATTATTCTAATAATAGAAGCGTTTTCGCCCCTTATTCCAGCAACGTTCCAGACCTTGTTAAGTTTGGTTAATTTAAACCAAAACGTGCTAACAATGGCAAATGGTCAGAACATGGAATTCCTCATTTATTTTCCGGCATCTCTCCAAATTTTCAAAGTATTTTTTTTTCTCAGTGATATGGCGGATTGTCATAGTATTTCCTTCAACCGTTCAGTGTTTGTTTAATCCAGTGGCATGTGTCATTGTTGATATAATAGCAATAATATAGCAATGCACTTATTATGCTCTAATTATCGAAGAGCTACGCACTATCAGTTGTGGTGTCCATTGGGTCTTAAGCATTCCTGAAACCATCTCAACTCCTTAGGAGTATGCAGTACCGGCAACCAAATGTAATATGAATTCAAAACTATATTCTTCCCTCCACCATTGAAACACTTTCCTGTTCCAGCAATTACATATAATTAGCATAAATTAGCATATTCCCGCAATGGAAGAGCCATTAGCCGGCTGTTTATAATTTAAAAGCAAAATACGGGTATGGTTGGGAGGGGGGCTATTGATTTAATACTAAATTGATTACGTTCCATCTGCATTGTCAATGATTATAAAGTTCAGTGGCGTAACATCATTTTGATGTATTGTGTTTTCATTAAAAAAACTAGTGAGTGAAAACGAACGCACGGTCGCTTAACTCGTGTTCAATAATCATACATTTATAGAGGTTAAAAATTCGCTCGTGAGAGCAGTCGATAAGAAACCTGACCTAAATCAAGATTAAGGTCCGGTCTGAGAGAAAAACGACTGGAGCCAGAGGCCACGGCCATTGGGAAAATATTTACAGCACTAATAATAAAGTGAATTACAGGATAAAGATAGATACATCATTGGTTTTTGAAAGAGTCAATGCATTCCAGTCTTAAATTTCAATTTAACATCCCATAAAATCAACCCATTGTAATAAAACTTTAAAAGGCGATGCCATTTTCAAGAATGTTAACTTGTTAATATTGGCGATTTTCTTCTTGTTTTGCACTTAACAAGGGGAAACATAAGGGTTTTTATCTACGTCAGTTCAAATTTAGTGTTGAACTCAATGGTATGTTTTAAACTTCATAAAAAGAAACGGGGCTATTTTTCTATACAAAGGAATAAGTATGAATAAAAAGGGATCATATTAAAAATGCATTGTTGTAAATTCCTTGGGTAATTCAAAAAAAATTAACTGAACAATATATCATTCTAAACATCATTGCTATGCAGTTATAAAATGCATCTTTAATAAAAAATTATTACCAGTGTAAGTGATGTCGTGCCCGCATATATCTAGAGCAAAAAGTCGTTAATAAAAAAATTATGATTATAATAATTGCCAATTCTTTATTCAAGCTACAACCACCATAAATGTATACCGACGGCGCTGCCATGGTCTTTGGAGAATGACTGGGGTAAATAAAATGAGTGTAAAAAAATAACGTTGAATTGAAAAAGAGAATGTCAGCTGAAGGTTATCAATAGGCGTTGCTTGTTTGACTATCAACTGGAAGTATTGACATAGTAAATGGTGACGATGAAATGCGATAGACTCTGCAATAATTAGACTGTTTGGTTGGTTGCAACAAGTATATGAACAAAATATAAACAAGTATTGTCCTTCAAAGACATGTAACCTTTATCTACAAAAAGAGTGATCTTGCAAATTGCAGGGCCTTTCTGGCAGGTGAAATACTACACTATACTCATGTGGGAAATTTTACATTTATTATCTCATAATTTCCACATAAATTCAAGAGATATATAAATAGCGACTGAACAACTTTTGAGATGTGCCCCCTTTCTTCATTAGGAAAAGATGATACAAATCAGACAGTGCAATCTCCATAAAATATAAGATGTGATGTTTTCTTCCATTGAGCTGTGTACGAGCAGAGAACCCTTGAGATGGGCTTTCCAATGGTATAAAACTTGTGCAAATCCAGTATTATTCTGAGGGTGATTTGACCGTCCTTACTTTGTATTTGTCTCTTTGACAGCTCTGTGTACAAAAATCCCATTGAACATGCTTTTGCGGAGCATTCTGAGTATCCCCACTTGCTGCTCATTTCCGGTATGAAGATGGCTCAAAGTGGCCATAAAACCTAGATTTTCGGATTCAGGGATATGAGATGCAGATTTTGATATAAATTTTGTGTCTCTAGCATTCTTAGTTCACGAGGTATTGTCAAACGTAGCGCAGAATTTGTTTTAAACCATTATTCGGCAGGAAATGTCTTGCTTGTGTTGACACGAAGCCCAAGTTGGTGGTGGTAGTAACCCTACGTCCTGGCCGCTCTTCTCGCCTACAAAAGCGTCACAGAAACGACACTAGGACGAGGAGAGAGCCCTTGAGATGGGCTTTTCAATGGTATAGCACTTGTGCAAGTCCAGCATTATTCTGAGGGTGATTTGGCCGTCCTTACTTTGTATTTCTCTCTTAGACTGCTCTGTGTACAAAAATCCCAATGAACATGCTTTTAAGGGGGCATTCTGAGTATCCCCGCTTGCTGGTCATTTCCGCTATGAACACGGCACAAAGTGGTCATAAAACGTAGATTTGGGGATTCAGGAATATTAGAGGCAAATTTTGATATAAATTTTGTGTCTCTAGCATGCTTAGTTCATGAGTTATTGTCAAACATAGCGCAGAATTTGTTTCAAACCATTATCCGGCAGGAAATGTCTCTAGGCTCTTTTGTAAGCATGTGGTGGACAGGCTACATGGTCTATAATGCGGCCACTAAAGGTATCATACAGCACACATCTCAGGAGAGTACGTTCCTTTCTATGCTCTAGTTCACAACAGCCTGTAAAACCTTCACCACATTGGTCACGTGCTCGAGAAAAACATCGAGTATGCCTGTTGATTGATGCTCAGGGATTTTCATAACGTGCGGGTTCCTATTTAGCACATCGGGTAAAACAAATTGGAAGAACATTTTTCTCGAGAATTTTGGATGGATAGGTCCTATATTTCTCAAAACAATTGATGGGTCATATCAAGTTTTTGAAATGTAACACTTTGGTTGAAAATGTTAATGTTTTTGGAGGGGTTTGGGGTGTATACAATTTGTCTTTAATAAGCGTCCTTTTTGTATTTGTTTTCTACTTTTTCAGAAGCACACTTTATCAAGTTCACTGGTTTCGTGTGAATGCATGCACAGATTCCAAGTGTAATCTTGTGTATTCCATTGGATCAAAATGTATCTAAGATGTTATTATTCTATCCATATGGTCGTTGCTAAAGTGTGACAGGCATTGTAATGTTATAAAGAAGACATGAGACACCATTGTGTTTTGAAAGAGCTAAAATCACCTCAATCATAGTCTCAATAAAGACTCGAATTGGCGGCTACAGCTACGGCTACGGCTAGATTTCCGCGTGTGAAGTTAGGGGTGCACCCCACTAAATAAACTCCAATAGCATACAGTTAAAAATTCTAAATATTCAACAATACTTTTTTTTTTACTTAGAAGTCTCACAGCTTTTACAGTAAAGGAAAAATTATCCATTGACTCTTGAACTGTTATCCCCTGCTCAATTCAATATGGGGAGTCCCAAGGCCCGGAGAGTAATTCTCCCTCCAAATAAAAACACCCCTTATACAGCAGTGAAATTTTCCAAACGTCCGAGCATCAATCTTGAAAAATATCCCTACACCTCTCGGCAAATAGGACCATTTTTTAAGGGCCTATGTCATCCAAAATACCTCAAGTTGGAAGTCAACAACCCCCAGGTCACAATTGGGCAAAATGTTTACAGTTTCCCGCCTTTTGGGGGGCTCTCAAATCTGTCTAATATAGAATATTTTGAGGGCCTACAAAATATCAAAGAGACCGACGCTCTGTTTTCCCCTATTGGTTTTGTATCTATAGTTTGGTGCACCCTCTATAAGCAACACCCTTACCAACAGTCGTTGCTCTAGCCGCCAATTCGGATACGGTCACACTCTGAAAAGTCCCGGGTCAGAGCTGACCCAAAGAAGGGTCCAAATTGGCCATAGCATGGTCAACGTGACCCGGGCTGTACTGACCAGAAACTTTGGTCAGTGACCCACAGAACGGGTCATGCTGAACTTAATATGGGTGTAGCCCACATAGGATCAATTCTGACCCCGGTACTTTTGGGAGATCGATAACACCTTCATAAAATTTAATACATTTCCTAGTTACGTTTTCGACAAAACACTGAATTCGATTTCTGTTTTGCACGTGCAAAATGATCTTGTTTCAAATCCACGGGTTAAAATCAGGACTCCGGTGTGTGGGGACTAACACACTGTATGTTTTGTTTTCATGGGGGAAATATTTCTCAAAATAATTGGCACGGATATCAAGTTTTAAAAAGTAAGCTCCCGATTAAAATATATTCATAGTTTTTTGGGGGGGTTGCGGTCTTTATCTGTCAAATTTGCGGTCATTATCTGTCAGGTACCCACCTTAAAAAACCACATTACATGAATTTACTTGCAGCAAACTATCTGCGGGTGACCAGTGATATTTTTAGCTTGTAATCTGTTTTTGATGCTGAGCCGAAAGTGTTCTCTTTACAGCATTATTTTGTTGTTCTGAAATGGGGTCCCGTCCGTGATCTAGTTCCACATCTTCATCTCATATTGACAACGCGTCCCTGCAGTTTCCAATTAACTGTCAGGAGAATGTGGGATGGGGGGATTCCTTATGGCCTGGATATAGGTTAAGAATTCATGCTTGACGTATTGAGTTTGACGTGGTCACGGTCAAGTTAACAGACTAGGACGTTCCCTTTAATGTGTTTATAAGGGGGTGTTTAAAGGTGTAGTCTGGGTGCATTATCCGGGAAAACTTAGGATTATGATTTCAAGTCTCAATTAAAGTTTGTAATAGGCACTGAGAAATATTTCGGTCTGAAATAATGTAACCTTAGGGACTTGTATGGTTGTCTGTTTTATAAGGCAAGAGATGTTAGCAAGCTCGTTTTTTTTTATACAATAAATCTTGGAATGAACAAAGAAAAATTGACTAGAGCGGGACTTGAACCTGCGACATCCAGATTAAGGTGCCTGCGCTCTATCAACTGAGCTATCTAGTCTTATGCAATATCTTTGTTCGGGGCTGCCAGCCAGAAGCCATTCAACCTGTAACTGCTGTATAACCAGGGATCACACCCAAATGTACGATAAAACCTGGGAAAAGGCAGGAGAGGGATCACCTTTAAAATGCGACTTTCTATTTCAAATATCAAGTCATAAACCACAAGGGAAACTGACTGAAAAGCAAGAGACATGAGCATAAAATTATCATGTTTTTAACAAGAAATAAACACCGTTTTTTCACGAAGAATTATTTATCCCTTGCATGCAGCCGAACCTTCTTGAGAAAATCTTGTCTGAAATTATTATTAACTGTTTTTGAAATTATTGGTAGTCGCTCAATCTATGACACTTCCAATTTTACTAATCATGAAACTGGCTGGATGTTCTGAATCCTTTATACAAATATGTTTTTTTTGTGTCATATTCAACATATTTTAATAATGAATTGTTAATTCTTTGACAAGATTTTCTCTTCGTGAAAACTGATAACAATCGAGGTATAATGTGAGCAGAGCGCCGTGAATACGTAAACGAAATCGGCACTTGGTGAAAAACTGTAAACTGATCGAAACTTAATCCACAGTGTAAACAAAACCTAATACTAAAAATGTTTATCTCTGAAGAAACTGTCTCTTCTTGAAAACGGTCATAAAGTGTTGAGAAGCATAGAACATTATGTATGGATTTTCTTCATGAAACGTTACATTTACATGCTAATTGAGGCGTTTTCTCAAAAATTAATTTATTACTTACTCATATTTCGCAAAAACGGTTCGTTCAAACGTCGCTAAAGTACGCTTCCCAAAGTAATGCTGTATCATTTTCCTTTGTCAAAACACTTGTCATCATATTTGTCATCACATTATTTTCATATTTCCTTTAATATCACTCTTACTTTCTTACTTGGAATGACAGATTATGATAGCATGTACTAAACAAATGTATTATTTGTTAAACTACTCGACATGTTTTGGGGTCATTGGTTTTTATTAGTCGAGTAGACATAAAATCATAATTGTCTTGATCATTTCACACGTTGCAATGTTTTAACATAATGTTTTGTAAAGACTTAAACCGTATAGGCTACCGGTATGTCAGGAAACAAAATGACATTATTTTACGTGTACATCTGTGCAGTGCATCAGTTGACAAAACAAATTCCATTAAACATTGCAGCACTGGATGTATACACCCTCTTCCATTTCACAGTTCCATTTCGCCAAAAATATTTATACTTGGGAAATCACATTTCAAATGTTGGGACCGGTTGAAGTTGTGGCTGCATATAGGGAGTTACATTTTCGTCGGAAGAGTTTAAATAAACAGCCCAGACCAGACCAGACGATTAAAATATTCCTGTTGACTTGATATAGGCATATGTATATATATTTTTTAAGTGTATGGTCGCCATCTCCTTAAACTAATGTGAATCCCTGATATCACGGTTCACTCTGAGTCCATGCGATACCCTCAGATGAATTATTCATTCGAATTAACTGTGCAAAACAAACTTGATACGACGCTCAGCAAATGCTGCCCGTGTACAAATCCCTATAGGAATTAAATTAATGTATTAAAATGCATTCTATTCGTTGTGTGTGCGTGGGAAATTCGCCTACAATCGTGTACTCAAAGATTCGACGATGTTCATTTCATTGCAAGAGAGACTTAAAAAGCTTTTCCTCGGTGCGGGAAAGATGGTGCATCTTTTATGTAAATATTTGCTTAAATTCATAAGAGATGCATTTCCATGCTGTGACTAATATATTAAGGAAAAAGACACAGTAAACGTCGAAGACTAGAGCCAGTGCTTGTAGTGAAAGTTATACACACACAACAAGAGGTGGGCAAAATAACAATTGGGACAAAAGGGAAACTTTGCCTTCGGATTGGGCGCTTTGGGCTATGAAAGCGTTTGTTATGAAAAGAATATGGTTGGAAAGATGTTTTAAAAGTAGAATATATTGTTTCCCATAAATGTCCCTCGAAATTGTGTGATTTTCCTTTTGCTTCGTGAACTAAACATGGTCCGAAATTTTGTGGAGTCATCTTTTCAAACCATATTAATTTCATAACCAAGCGCCCAATCCGAAAGCAACGTGTCCCTTTGACTCTAACCATTCATATAGTATCCATATTTCCCCATTATCCTCTTTTTCATTATTGTTTGTCGGTTTATTTTATCAACATTACTATTACTATTATTATTGCATGAAAACGACTACATTGCCTTTAAAGTAGCAATAAATTAATTGAACTGATATCAACAAAAGCAACATTGACCAAAACAAATACAAATTGTAGGGAAAGGTAAGTTAGCTATCCGCTTAATTTTGTGAACAATTTCATTCGGGTGGGTGTTTAAATCGTATGTTTGTTTGAGAAGGCGGTATGCATTAGTTTACTCAACTATTGTACTAAATCAATGCATTCAGGTTGGCTTAGGAGTTTCTCCCTTGTCTTTCACCTCTGTGGACCTAGGTTCGAATCCCACTTCGGACCGTAGAGCCTTGCATGTGGATTGGGTCTTCAGTCCCAACCTGATTTTGAAGGTTTTCCCCGTATGGTGTTTTCCACCCACATCTAAAAACTGAGATTTCCTTAACATCTTCTCTACATCTTCAGACCCTAACAGGTTACAGTGCAAGACACATTAGAGTGTTCCTTGGGATCACTACCAAAAAGATACAACAATGATAATAAGTGCTGTCGTGACACCTCCTTTAAACTTGATCAAGCAAAAACATTGAATCTGGAATCCCTTTACGCTTTCACAATGCGGCGAATAACATAGTCATTTGGCATGTACTGCTCTGTTTGATTGGTCGCTCTCTATGTTCCTTATTCATGCTGATCGTACATAATCTCATTAGTCCTCCCTCCAATAATTCAATCATCCAATAAGAACTCGTATGTCGATCTGAGAACTTTAAATGTGTATAAACAAGATGGAGCGGATTTACTGAGTCAGGAGATGTTATACATCCAAGAATTATAATGTTCCCATTGTAATTTTAGCTGCTCAATATTAAAGGGAACATATACTCACACTACAGATTATTCATCATACACCCAGCCAGTGAAAATTCATATGTGGTGACGTAATTACGTGGTGTCGTAATTACGTGTTGACGTAATTACGCAGTGACGTAAAAACAACGAACATTGGTTAACGTTGTGTACGTTTTTGTTGTTTTTTTGTGGGGGGTTTTCAAATTCGTGACGACTTTTTTTCGATTGAGGCAGCCAAAAGAATTTGAACGTTAATTTGTATTTATATATTTCCCAAAACATTATTTGGGGTGAGGGTTTTCAAATAATATTTCCTCTACTTTTATGACAATTTTTAAAGCAGAAATGATTCTCTGGAGGATTGTTTTTGGTATGAACTCTATAATTAGTAGAATTTCGGATTGAAACTAATTACTTGCCCCAGAATACAGATAATTATCAATTCTGTAAAATGCCTTTAAAACATCTTACCAGATGTTCGTTTTTGAAACTGTTGTTTCTTTTTCAAATGTGTACTTGATAAACTTTCATTATGACTAGTTCATTGATTTCTGCCGACCATGTTTAATATTTTATGGAGACTAATAGATACAGAGAAGTAAACAGATTATAGTAATGACAACAAATACGTATTTCCAAACAGCCTTTTTAAATTTGCCTTGATCAACACAGCTGTTGTGAAACAACACACAAACCGACCTTCCAAATCATTGTTTCAACAAACATCGTTAAACTAATGAGATCGTAAAGGTAATGAAGTGGCTTGGGAAATCCAGTTAAGGATAAACCCTTACCGCTATCAATTCATCATATAAAGTGTATATTTGACCGTTCAATTAAAGTGGTGAGTGGACGAGTACATTGTTCACATCATCTACTTTAATTAAGGGGGTTGCTTAGAGAACAACACTGAAAATTCCATGTACATAGACCCTCAGTCCCCCGAGAAGAAAGTATCATGCATACAGTATTATTATCCAGTAAGTCTGTACAGATAAAACTGGCCATTAGCATAAAGTTTGTTTTGTTTTTTTTTACATGACAGCGTCGTTGTATATCTCATGTCTAATCGCCCGAGTACAAGAATTATATGACTAATATACAGGCCCTTTAGACTCAGAAATTGAAATTTATTATTTTCTTTAAATCTCTCCTTTTTTCCGGGTGGTTAGAATACTAGGTCGGCGGTTCATTGTTGACATAGGCTGGTCATATTCACGGTCTTTGATCCACTCTTCCTTTGGAACAAAATTTGCATTAAATTGCTATTGATTAAAGCGCGGCTCACGAACACACACATCCATAGTGCGGTCATCGTATAGTCAGGTTCCATTAATACGTGATAGCAATGACAGTTCTTGTCACTCATACAAAATAGGTGTAAGACACTATTTTTATCCGAAACCCATGCAGGGCCTTTTCGCAAACCTGGGCTCGGGCTCCGGCTCCGGTTTGAGTTCCGTCATCAGTTTTAGAACAGTGTACATTCTGCACGGTGTTTCGAACATCAAAATGGAGCCTGGAGCCGGAGATGGAGCCTGAGCCGAGGTTTGGAAAAGCCCCTGGTTTGACCCAAGCGACTTATGAAGCGGCAACATTTGCAGCGATCTCGCCGTAGCAAGATGCCGAAAGTGTCAAGTTGGACATTACTACATGTCATGCTGCACTTTATTTGATCCCAAAATACCATTAGTTTATTTAAAGGGTGTACCTCTGGTAATTACTCCACAAGTTAATGACCATAACAACTTACTTGGTAAAGAGCACTGGAGAGCTGTTGATATTAAAAACATTGTTAGAAACGTCCGCCTTTGAAGTAATGTGGTTATAGAGAAAGGGGTAATTTTTCCACCCAGAAATTTGAATCTGAGAAAGGCTTCAGGCATGAAGCCCTTCTCGGGCATCTGAAAGCACACAATTCTATGCAGCATATTCATTATTTTCTTGCGACTTTTTTGATGACCAATTGAATCCAAATTTTCACAGGTTTTTATTTTACGCATATGTTGGGATACACCAAGTGAGGATACTTGTCTTTGGCAATTACCAAAAGTATACCCTGCCTTTAACTCTCCTTTTAATGAAATGTGATATTCACAAACTAATTTATGATCCTTTTTTCGAGCACAAATTACTTTAATTAAACATACACACAGGAGATAAATTCCTACCTTGAATATAAGTAATTGTTGTATCAATATTAGGAGAGGGATGTGGTATAGGTTTATATGCATTTCATGTATTGTACAAACAGTAATTGTCAATACGTATTTGCAGGACTTCCCTATGCACTGCAAAGTACCATTTTCAGGTTTTAAAAAAAAGAGAAACTCATCAAAGTATTTTGTGTACTGAAATTATGATTTTATTTGTATTATTATTTTCCCCCTTTTTTCTCTCTCAGTTATTGTAATGTAATAACTGCCAATTTCGAATGATTCGTTTGTTTTGTATTATTATTTTCCCCCTTTTTTCTCTCTCAGTTATTGTGATTTAATAACTGCAAATTTCGAATGATTCATTGTATCCCTTCTTCTTGTACTGACAAGATTTGCTTGGACATGATAAACACGGCCATAACATTTTTATATAAGATTCTAATTTCTGCAAGTTTGCAATACTATTAAAGGCACTGAACACGTTTGGAAATTGTATCCCAACATATGCATAAAAAACAAGCCTGTGAAAATTTGGGCTCAGTTGGTCATCGAAGTTGCAAGAAAATTATGAAAGAAAAAACACCCTTGTTGTACAAATTTGTGTGCTGTCAGATAGGAATAAAAACTTCTAGCAAGAAGTTTTTATTATTTTAGTGGGAATTTACCTCTTTCTCAAAAACTACGTTACTTCAGAGGGAGTCGTTTCCTACAATGTTTTATACTATCAACAGCTCTCCGTTGCTTGTTACCAAGTAAGTTTTTATGCTAATGTTTGTTTTGATTCATTACCAAACGTGTACGATACCTTTAATACTAACATGATCCGGTTGGACACGTTCGCTCATTATGCTTTGAAACAGCTTCCTTATTAGGCCTACTTATAAAGATGGTTTCAGAACACCTATCCCCTTTTTCCATGGCAGCGGAAAGGTCTCAAACACATATCGGGGATCAAGATGGAGGCAAATAACTAGGTTCTATATGTCCTTCGCGCATGTACGATGTCTTATTACAGGCCTTTAGTGGCTTGGAAACATTAAAGAAAATTAATTGCATTAAAAACTTACTTGGTCAGAAGTACAGCAGTTTTGGATAGTATGATGCATTTTGAGAAACTTTTCACTTCGAAGTACTGCGGTTATGGAAAAAGATATCACTTTTTATCCCCAAAACTTGAATCTGAGAATGCGTTACTGCAGTAACGTTTCTCAGATAGTGTATTCCAATTGCAGATTAGTCTTCCTGCGTGGACATAACCGCTCAAGATTTTCGGCAATATCTCAAAAACGCTACCACTTTTTGAAATGATAATTTTCACAGGTTAGTTTTATGGTGTATATCTACAACTATGTAGGATTGAAACAAACAGTGGGTTCCAATTACCAAACGTATACAATCCCTTTAAACTTCAACATGCATTCAATGTGTGCATGTCATTTTGTAGCGCATGTTTATGTCAGAGTCCCAATAGAGTACACTAACAAAACATGGTGGAGTCATTCCATATTGCTCCCCGCCATAGAAATGGTGGCTCGATGTCAACTACGTCATCAGGTCCAAACCGAAATCCCC
This sequence comes from Plazaster borealis, assembly GCA_021014325.1. Classification (NCBI taxonomy): domain Eukaryota; kingdom Metazoa; phylum Echinodermata; class Asteroidea; order Forcipulatida; family Labidiasteridae; genus Plazaster; species Plazaster borealis. Next base: position 14,764,937 of record CM037471.1, on the reverse strand, counting down.
CTTCGTGAAAGTGAATCAGATTAAAGCTTATTTTTCCAATCGAACGGCGAATGGATGTGAAATTCCCGCGAGACTTGAATCCCGCGTGACTTTAGCCTTATTTATTTGTGTCTTCTTTTGAGACGAGACTTTATAAGACGCGGTAGTGTATACATCGTTCGGGGAATTTATCTAGCTGGAAATAGCTGCTTAGTTGGCCGAATATTCAGAACTATTTCGGAATCGATAGTGACATTGCTTAAGTCCGGAGGGTGCGGTCAACGGACTGGGTTCTTGCCAAGCACTCCCAGAGGCTGCACACAAAACCACCCGTAGCATGGTCGATTATTTTGGCTGACAATATGGCTTCTCTGTTTTTTAGGGCAACTCAGGATTATAAGATCGTTGATTTAGGTTTTAGTTTCCGACATTCATTATGGTTTCGATTCGACTGAAGCTATACAAGTCCTGATTGCAAAAAGGCGGTTACCATGACAACTGGTGCGTGTGGAGAACCCGGCTCTATTGATGTAGTATATATCGTAGTATATCGTGACACCTGGTTGAAACTGGTACCCCGTGACATGCACCGCAACTAAACATTACCGATTATCTGTCATACAAAGGACGCAAAGAAAATATTGATGGATTTGTAGAATTTTATTTTTAGCAGTTATGAAAGGTATGGTACAACATTTGATATAAATGGATGCACAATGTTTGGTTAATCTCAAAGCCCTTTTTTTATATCAACCTGATAAATGTCAAAGTTGTTCTGACAAATATTTTCGCCTAAAACAAAACTGCAAAATGCGAAAAAGTTTTGCCAAAATACTAAATTTGCCAAATCTCCTTCTCTCTTACAAAATTATTTATTTTTGTTTACAAAAGTGCACTTTAGAAAAGAAAAATATAATGTATGCTTTAGATCTCACTAACATCTTTAGCAAATTTATGACAAAACGAAAAGATTTGCATACTTTTGAACACAATGCAGGGCAGCTTTTCTGCAAGTGGAAGAAAAGAACTTGCCATCCAAGCGGATGGGGAAAACGGCGAAGTAAGTGGATAAAGAACTGCAATCTAATTAACTGCAATACAATTTGCTGTTGAGAGAGAATATTCTCGATACGCTAACGGACAAACTTGCCATTATGGGCATGTCCATACGATATCTAAAGTCGTGTATTTAGCACCATGCATGTATTAATACAATAGTAAAGGTATGATACATGATTTGATGATCGAATGACAAATTATGAACGATTTAAGTATTTGTAGAATTACTTTTTTGCCATGGGCGATTTTGTTTACCACTCAGTTATTAATTGGTGTTATCTTAAATATTATTGTTATTATCATTATATATTTCTGGAAATGAAACCAAGGATGTCTCATAAGTGAACTTAATCACTGTAGCTTGCAACCCTGAGAAAACCTGTAAACAAGGGTGCTTGATATGTTAACAAGAATCACCGAGGTTAACCCCTACTCTTCCACGATAAGTGTCCTGGGTTCTTGTATGTGCACTGCCAATCCTAATACACAGGACCTACGTCATCCGAAGGACAAAGCATATGGTAAAGTATCCTGCTCAAGGACACAAGTGCCACAACCGGGACTCGAACCCACACTCTGCTGATCAGAAACACCAGAGCTTGAGTCCGGTGCTCCTAACCGCTCAGTCACAACATTAACCATTTAATATTATTTTACAAATACATTAATTCCGCATTGGATCTTGGAAGAGTCAACTCATTCCCGTCTAGGTTTCAATAAACACAATATCGTACCTTGGACAATTTCATCAATTTAGTGGAGTCGCGTTTTTGAAAAGCACACCAAGTAACGGGATAACTCCCCCCTTTTTTTGGGGGGGGGGGTTAGTGTTGGTGGTTCGAAGTATTTCAGACTGAAATGTTTTCTCAGAACAATTTCCACCGGTACTAAGTTTAGTAAAAAATCGCTCGCCTTACAGCAAAGCCATTTATCCTCAGACTTTGCCTTAAAGGCACTGAACACGTTTGGAAATTGTCAAAGACCAGTGTTCTCACTTGGTGTATCCCAACATATGCATAAAATAACAAGCCTGTGAAAATTTGGGCTCAATTAGTCATCGAAGTTGCAAGAAAATGATGAAAGAAAAAACACCCTTGTTGTACAAATTTGTGTGCTTTCAGATAGGAATAAAAAACTTCTTGCAAGAAGTTGTTATTATTTTAGTGAGAAATTACCTCTTTCTCAAAAACTATGTTACTTCAGAGGGGGTCGTTTCCTACATTATTTTATACTATCAACAGCTCTCTGTTGCTCGTTACCAAGTAAATTTGTACGCTAATACTTGTTTTGAGTAATTACTAAACGTGTACGATACCTTTAAAGAAGAAGTATATATATAGAGAGAGACAGTGGGGGGGGGGGGGTGGAGAAAACGTGATTAATGGAGACCTTTACACGAAACCGTGTAATAATCATCGTACCGGGGAGGACCTACAACTGAATGGCTTTGATTAACTATGATGGACTCTGCTGTACAACCACTACTGACATATTCATTATTCGGTTAGTTTCCAACCCCGGATATTTGTTTTTTATTAAATCCGGATAATTATGTTTTCCGCGCTCATAAGCGATGATTAACAATGATGGGTCCTTCCATGGAATCGATACTGACATATCCACTCGTACTTCTGGTATTCGACAGTGTCGATTCCCCGAGCAGCCCTCCTTTTATTATTTGCTTTCTTTGAAATTGGCAAATTTATGTACTGAATTCTTGACAAGACTTAGGACCTTGAGCAACAATTCAAAAAGCTGTTAAGCAGATAATAATTGCTAACCAATCTAGGCCAAATTTCATAAAGACTGTAAGCACAAAAACTTGCTTAGCACAGAAAAATCTAGCTTATTTGAAACAGGTAAACCAGCCAAAATTTCATAAAGTTTACATTGTTGTCACTGGTTCCCTACTCATTTTTTGCTTAGAAAAGGAATTTGGTTAGCAGTATTTTCTGCATAATGTGTTTATTAAATTTGGCCCTTTAATAAGGGGTTAGTGTTAAAATATGTAACCTGAACGGGTTCGAATCCCACCCGAGTGATTTGCCTGTGGATTTTTTTCACAGAACTCGGGAAAGTACTTAGTGCTTAATAAACATTGGTGTAAGGGTAACAAAACAAAATATAAATTGGGCCATGTTGTGCTTATCAAAAATGGTCAGGAAACTGTAGAATCCCACAAAACTCTTGTACTATGAACCTTTCTGCTCAGCAACTTATTCACTGGCTGAAGCCCACAAAAAATGTGAGCTGAAGGCAGATTTACGAAATCTGTCCCAGTAAACATCTGGAATGATATATATACGTGGATTTCTTGCTTCGGGTCCCTACCGATGTTATCGAATCGGACTCTCCACCGTGACAGAATGGTTACTGAGACCAGGAGTAAAGCCTGGCAAATCTAGAGTCTAGATTCAACTGGGTTAATCTGTAATTTCTAGATGCCTATCACAGACCTACTGACTTGCTTGTAGAATGAGGCAACGTGTTCTGCCTGTTATAGAAATAAGACATTATCTTTGGAAGAGTGAATGTACACACGATAGTATTTTGGTTGTACCGGTACCTTACGTCGACGTGTGGTAAGCACTCGGTGCTTTCCCGAGTTCTCAGTGCTCATCACACATCGGTGCGAGGGTAAAATCAAAATAAAACCCTCTATCTCTACACTCTAAACAAAACCAGGTTCAGAATTGACCCATAATCCGATTCCCAGGTTGCCTAACCATTTTCTGGGTCAGGCTGACCCGGAAATTGGTTAGAAAATGCGATTTTAACCCTGATTCTGAGCTAGTTTTGACCCATTTCTGCGGTCATTTTGACATGGATTCTGGGTCGTACTGACCACGTAATGGCAATAAAAACTTACTTGGTAAGAAGTACAACAGCTTTGGATAGTATAATGCATTATGAGAAACTTTTCACTTCGAAGTAATGCGGGTATGGGAAAAGATATCACTTTTTATCCCCCAAAATGTTGAATCTGAGAAGCGTTACTTCAGTAATGTTTCTTATAGATAGTGTATTCCAATGGCAGATTATTCTTCCTGCGTGGACATAACCGCTCCATATTTTCGGCAATATCTCAAAATCGCTACCACCTTTTGAAATGAAATTTTCACAGGTTACTTTTATGGTATATATCTACAACTACGTAGGATTGAAACAAACAGTGGGTTCCAATTACCAAACGTTTTACAACCCCTTTAAAGGAGAGAATATATGTCCAAGAGTCAATGGGAAGTCGCCGAGTTCGCATTTATATTGTTGAATTATGGCTCGAGACACGTGATGCGGTTGAAAACGGCCAAGGTTGGTAAAAGTAATTGTATTAAATTCAATAAAAAATCAAATTTCTAGACAATAGCACAAATCTGTTCGATTGCAGAAAGGGCCCTTTTTGTTATCCGAATCGGGGTATATACTTTACTCCGATTAAAGTCATCTCTTTATGATAATTATTGTTTAAAAATGTTCCCATCCCAGTAGTAAAGTCATCTCTTTATGATAATTGTTTAAAAATGTTCCCATCCCAGTAGAGGGATATTTTTGGGGTGACAGAAACACATTCCGCATGACAAACGAATCAGAAAGAATTCATCTATTTCTTGTTTTTTGCTTTGGCGGAAGTAAACACTTTCTCACTTCTTTTTTTAATCATGATGTGTTAGTTTCAGATTCACTATTTTTTAAGACTAATAAAGTTTCACTTTGCCTTAGTGATAAATAGTAGCTCAAAATTTACCTCGATTATCAATGCAGGGTAAATTTTTCAAAACAAAAATATATAGGCCTATATTGGTTGCCTATAATTAACAATTAACAGAACTAAAAACCTATATACAAATGTTCCTCAGGGATTTTCAGAACGGCAATATAAGCAAAACAAACAAACAAGATTTAAGTATATTTATTTGGTTTGCGGTAACACCATGTGTGTATCTACTTGCCAGGTAGAGTTTGTTCTTAGAGAACTGTCTTGCTTAATTCTACTACCGGGTAGTAGAATTAAGCAAGACAGTTCTCTGAGAACAAACTCTACCTGTTCGTTCTTAGAGAACTGTCTTGCTTAATTCTACTACTAACTGTCTTGCTTAATTCTACTACCGCGGTAGTAGAATTAAGCAAGACAGTTCTCTAAGAACAAACTCTACCTGGCAAGTAGATACACACATGGTGTTACCGCAAACCAAATAAATATAAGATTTAAGTAAACATCGGACGATAAAAAAGCTACAACCGTAATCAAACGAATCTACTGAAAAAAATATTCGTATGCAATTTGAAAGAAGTTATCAACTATTATACTCTGTCCGAGAGTTAATAAACCAGACTGGAACACGCGACCATGTCTTATAAAGTACGCGGCATGGACCAATTATCAATAAATAGAATATCATGCCAGCGTTTCATGGCAATGAAATGACGGTAAGATTTAATTATTATACGAGTGGGATTTTGTCTGTAATCATAAAGAAGTGGTCAACATGCCGCTGAGTGGAGCAGCCCACGGTGCTTGACAATATACATACGAGCCTCACGCCTTGAGCAAAAGTCGAAGGAGCTAAATCGGGTAGGAGGGTGTGTGTGTTGTGTAGGCGGCAAGTGCTCTGTGGTGGTGACGACACGATTCGCGCCTACAGCCTCAAGAGTTTGAATAAAACGTGTACCGAAGTCATTGCAGCATTGGTAACAAGGCTTAGGCCTTGCCCTAGAGGGCGTCAAGTTTCGTTTAAACACCACAGTGGCAGAGGGAGAGTCTATGAGCTAGGCTTGGGCCTGATTCAAACGTCACGTCACGTTTAAACTAAAACCTCGTGTTTAAAAAAAAGTACCATCCTGGTTCTTTGGAGAGAAGGAAACAAAATTTAAAAAATGTACAAGGAAATGTTTAACAACAACAACGAAAGCAGTCTAAGGACAAAACATAGAATTGGGCGAATTATTATCGGGCGAAATCGAAATGTTTTAGCTTCAACATGAAAGCTTACTATAAATTTCATATTAGTACCAATCCTTTACAGGGAAACATGTTTATGAATTCGCTGGTTGGTTTTCTGGTGTGTGTTTTTGATAGGGAACGAAAATTTATTTGCCCTTTCATACCCCCCTCCCCAACAAAAAAAACCCAATAAGAAAGGAAAACAAAATGAAAAAGGACCACTATACCCCAGTCGGTTAAATCAAGGTAAAAAGTTACTTTATTTCAAGTTCACTTTTAGTGGAATTCATATATCATTTAAATGTTGTTGTAGCATTATTTCTGCTGATGACGTCAACTATAGGCCTATATTGCATTCATACCTGTACTAAACTTCACCAGCGATATTAATTTTGTATTTGCACAAGTTTCTTAGAAGTTTCCCGTCACATTAATCATCAGATAAAATATAAATTTTTAATTACAACTCCATCCGCCAGTAATGTACCGGTAGCTAGGCTTTGCTCGGTTAATTATTAATTTATGCTTAGTCATACTTCAGAAAAAAATGTATGTGAAACGTTATTGAAAAACAAAACCGAGGGAAAAATTTAAAAAGCAAACGATTCATCTTTAATGAGAAGAAGAAGCTTTGGAAAAATTATTATTCACAATGTCCTGTATTGCCCCCTTGCAATGACGTCACATGCGGCTATTCAATAACCCATCTTTCTGTTTAAAAAGTATATACTAAGCGCCTTGAGTACCTTGTTTGGTAGATACGTGCGCTATATAAGACTTCGATATTATTATTATTATTACTTTCTGCCCTCTGCCGTTTTGGGAGTCAAACTGCATAGGCCTACGTGGGACCAAAGTGGTCCAAGAAAGGTTCGAATACGCGCGAGACTTGCACGGTCTATTGGCGGCTACAGCTACGGCTACGGCTGTTGCTAAGGGTGTTGCTAAGGACGTCCTATACTTCAATGCACGATGACGCGGCAATCCAGCCGTAGCCATAGCCACTAATTCGGACACGGCCCAAAAATGACTCCCAAAATGGAACAACAAAGATTTATCGCAGGTGATGACGTCAGGTTAGTTGGGTAAAGAAGGTATCACTCATTAATAAGCCCCGCCCAACTTAACAACCGTTTGACTTTTGTCGAAGTTTTGGACACGCAATCACGGTTGTGATTGGTTAATGCTGTAAGGGGTGGAGCTTAGTGGACTGTTAAATAATTCAAACCCTTTAACCATAATCTCAATCATGATTTTATATTGAATCTTTACCCCCCCCCACAACAAAATGAAGAAGGAAATAAACAAAGAAATAACAAATATATAAATTTAAAAAATAAAATAAAACATAACAAATGTGTGCCTTCCTAAAGGCCCTGTACACTATTGCACTATTGGTAAGATCGAAAAAACACATTGTTCACAGATTCACACATAACTTACATGATTTAAAGTAAGTAATGGTAGAAAGGGTTCCTTAAAATATTTCTGCCTAAAATGCTATCGTTTCTGAGAAATGAGTAAAACAATAGTTTTTATCACGCGCGATAATTTGAAAAAACAGAAAACACATAAGGTCTCTTTTCACTATTTTCTCGTGACCTCGATGACCAATTAAGCTCAAACTTTCACAGGTTTGTTTGTTCATGCATATGTTGAATCAAACAAAATGTGGACACTGATTTTGAGCTGTTACCAAAAGTGTACAATACCTTTAAGTAGCGTCAGACTTCATTAAAACATCAGCAATATCCTTGCAAAAGCAAAACCTTAATGGCTTATACGGGCGGCCTTGATGGGGAATAAGGTATAATTTATTCAGTTGGTAATTTTAATGGTGTCGGATTTTCCTTTATGATAATTATAGCATAAAACTTAGCACCTAGTAAAAAATGTGACGTGTTTTTTGTCTTCATCAAAGCTAAGTGAGTAGTGTTTGGAGGCACCGGCAAACTTCAAATCCCATAAAATGTCAAATGTAAGAGTCTACAATGAAACGAAACAAAAATACGGTACGTGCGCTTGTTTACCTCAAGAAGTCGATTTCCACAATACAATCTAGGCAGGCAAAACCAATTATTGTGATCTGCCTGTATGTGTGTGTGGACTGATGGAGTTTCGTGCGTTGCCACAAGCAAGGACTAACCCACAGCCCAAAAACGAATATACGAAAACGGATAAAATTACAGTTGGCAATTCTCAGCGTATGTATATGGGTCGTATCAGTAATGTATAAGTGTGATCACCACGGTGATAAGAGAAATTATGATTGAAAAACAAAATTGAGACCTAGAGTTTGAGTGTAGAAATCCTACCACGTAATTAAAAGCACATATTTATAATAACACATTTATTCTTAAAGGTATTGTACACTTTTGGTAACAGCTCAAAATCAGTGTCCACATTTTGTGTGTTTCAACATATGCATGAACTAACAAACCTGTGAAAGTTTGAGCTCATATGGTCATCGAGGTCACGAGAAAATAGTGAAAAGAGACCTTATGTGTTTTCTGTTTTTTTTTTCAAACAATCGCCCGTGATAAACACTATTGTTTTACTCAATTCTCAGAAACGATAGCATTTTAGGCAGAAATATTTTAAGGAACCCTTTCTAACATTACTTACTTTAAATCATGTAAGTTATGTGTGAATCTGTGAACATTTGTGTTTTTCGATCTTACCAATAGTGTACATGGCCTTTAAGGAGAGTATTACTATTTGGCTTTTTGAAGAGTACATTATTTCCAATCCTTAGGTTTTTAATAAACACACCATAAAACCAACCTTGGAAAATTTCAACAAATTGGGTCACATTTGAGTGAAAACAAAGACACATATAGTTAAAGTTGAAGGCCCCTTTTCATCAACTTTGATAGTACCGGTATTTCGGACGATAAAACATTTCTCTGGCAGATTGAAATTGGTAGGCCATGTGCTTTATAACTAGTTAGCTCTCGGACTAAATCTTATAAACATTTTAATTTCCATAATTAAAAATCATGTACTTTGCCCATAAACAAACCTTATATCTACGAATGAGTCCCGAAGCGCTGTACAAATCGAAACGATTGCATTACAGGAAATGAAAGAAAACGGAAATAAAAGAGAAACTATTCGGTGACTTTCTCGGAATTCAAAGCCATACAATTAATGTTGCTAATGATTCATTTCCACAGAGAGGTTGTGCGTTTTCGTTTTGTTTTGTGGGTTTTTGTTTTTAAGTATAGGTTAATATCGAAGTGTAAAATACGGCAGTGTTAAAGGGTCATTCAGAAAAATAACAGAAAGTCATATTAATTATGATTTATATCTCATAATTATGATTGAGCATAAGTCATTGTTATGACTTGTGCCAATTAAGTCATTATTATGAGAAAATTAAGTCATACTTATGACTTACTAAGTCATAATTATGAGATATACGTCATAATTATGACTACACGTGTAAGTAATTATATAATTACTTTATTTTTCATTCTCTCCCAATGTCTCTGAAACGCTTCCGCAGTAATTACGATGGTAGGGCCTACCGGTAATTACTTAATAACAACAAAATGTGGATAAACCCGTTGCCCACAAGCCCTTGGTTTTGATAAGTACCTATGGCTTAGTAAAACGCTGTGTGACATTGTATTAAATATACAATGCTAATTTTCTTGACATCGAATGTTCTGAACTGGCAAACCAAAAACTAGAGTGCCTACGACTGAAGCAATTACTTTCAGTATAGAGGGATTTGTTGTTAGAGTGACAATCTTAAGTCCATGGTGTTTGCCCCAGACTTATCAGTCCGGACGTTGCTATGGAAACGATTTATCGGCTAAAATGTCTCAAACAGAAACAATCAGTCTTGACATAACATGTCTAATAATTATGTTGTTTAAATCGTCGGTAAACACGCTAATATGACATTCATTCTACTTACTTAATATTATTATATATATTCTTTGGTCATGTGACCAGTATGCCAAACACCAGATATCCCAAAGTTGCCATAGAATGACAGAGACCCAGGGGCAGCCCCCACCCCCACCCACAATGTCGGTAGGACAACATCAAGCAAAGCTGCATGGATCTGTGAATACCTATACAAATATCTCCAAAGCATAGACTAGCCAATGACAGACCCTGTAATTCCATGGTGAAACGGCTGCTAGCTCAAAACAATTCCTCAATCTGAGGGGGGGGGGGGGGCAAATATCTCCAATGCATATAGACTAGCCAATGACAGACCCTACTGTAATTCCGTGGTGAAACGGCTGCTAGTTCCAAAAATACCTCAATCCGAGGGGAGGGGGGGGGCAGTATTAAATAAAGTCAAAGTTATATATATTTTTTGCAATACAAAAAAAATCCCATAAAACCTGAATATGGAAAACTCCAAGCCGGTGAAAGGTATAAGGGGTCTCAAATCCACGAATGTTGGCCGACAAAACCGGTCTACAGCGTATCTGTAACGGAAACCTCGCCGGGAAATTACCATCGGCCTCGGGGGATCATGGAGTCGCGTGTGGATCGTGGTCAGAGACGACGACGGAAATAGAGGAGAATATGTTTTTCAGTGATGGGTATTTTTTTGGTAATTTACTAGTATTTTTTAAGGAAGCAGGTTAAAAACATCTCATTCTACTAACACCAAAGCATGGCGGTCATTATACAAGAGCTAGACAACATTTTGAAGTTTGAGTCTGATATGATCGGAAAACAACACTTTAAAGGTTTTATGTAATTTTTTTTAAACCATTCTGGTAAAGAAAACATGGGATCCCCAACAGCGACTTTATACTGTAGCCCGTTGGCCTGAAGATACCAGTGTAGAGAATACGACGAAGAAATACCAGTTTCAGATGTGGGAGGAAAACCCCAAACAGGGAAAACCCAGGCAGTCAGGTAGGGACTGAAAACCCAATCCGCATGCAAGGCTCCGGTCTGAAGCAGGATTTGAACCAGGATCCACAGAGGTGAAAGACAGGACAAGATACCACTATACTGGGTAACTCAGTAAGTGATACTTAGAAAGTGATATACCTGGTACTCAGTAAGTGATACTCAGTTAGTGATCGAGTCTGTGAAAGTAATACTCAGTAAGTGATACCAGTACTCCGTCAGTGATACTCATTGAATGATACTCATTTATTATGTGAAACTCACTAAGTGATTTTCAGTCAGCGATACTCAGTAAATGACTCAGTAAGTGATATTCGGGAAGCGATTTTCAGTATGCCAGTTCGCCCCAAACAAGGCTAACAACCACTCTTGGTAAGGGTCTACAAGAAGAAAATATTTATGAAGAAAATAACTCAGTAAGTGATATTCAGTATAGTTGTATTTAGTACGTGATATTCAGTAAGTGATATTCAGTAAGCAATACTCAGTAAGTGATACTCATAAATGATATTATAAGCGATACTCAGTAAGCGATACTCAGTAAGTGATACCCAGTAAGTGATATTGACTATAAGCGATACTCAGTAAGTGATATCCAGTAACTGATATTCAGTAAGTTATACTCAGTTAGTGATCGAGTCTGTGTAAGTAATACTCAGTAAGTGATACCAGTACTCCGTCAGTGATACTCATTGAATGATACTCATTTATTATGTGAAACTCACTAAGTGATTTTCAGTCAGCGATACTCAGTAAATGACTCAGTAAGTGATATTCGGGAAGCGATTCTCAGTATGCCAGTTCGCCCCAAACAAGGCTAACAACCACTCTCGGTAAGGGTATACAAGAAGAAAATATTTATGAAGAAAATAACTCAGTAAGTGATACTCAGTAAGTTGTATTCAGTAAGCGATACTCAGTAAGTGATACTCAGTTAGTTGTATTCAGTAAGCGATACTCAGTAAGTGATACTCAGTTAGTGATATTCAGTAAATGATATTCAGTAAGTGATAATCAGTAAGAGATACTCAGAAAGCGATACTCAGTAAGTGATATTCAGCAAGTGATATCAGTTAACGATACTCAGTAAGTGATACTCAGTAACTGATAATCAATAAGTGATACTCAGAAAGTGATATTCAGTAAGTGGTACTCAGAAAGTGATATTCAGTAAGTGGTACTAAGTAAGTATATCTCAAACCAGTTCCTGGAAGGAACCAACTCAGACTCAGGGGTAGAGAGATTGCTAATGTGTTTGACATCAAATCGAAATTCATGTGTAAGACTTTGTGATGTTCAAACCAGAGCCGGGGTTACCAATTCGGAGCTTCCGACAAGCAAACAAATAAATAAAACGTAGCCTGGGAAAGACTTCGTGGGTCGAGTTGGGTTGGCTCCGCTTGAGTAGGGTCGAATTTGGTTAGAGGGAGGGTTCCATTGGGTTGAATTGGGCTGCATTGGATGTGATTGGGTTTGGTTTTGCTGGGTTTAGTTTGAGTAGATTAGATTAATAAGTTTGCATGGAAGATGGGACAGGTTAGTTTGGGTTCGGCTTAAGTCTGGCTGCTTTGCTTGAGTATAGGATCAACTTGGACTGGAGTGGATGTTGTTGGGCTGGGTCTGACTAGCTGCGTATAGTGTTTGCGTTGGACTGGATTTATAATTTGTTTGACTGGGAGTGGTCAATGCTAGGTATTGGGTCGAGTTCGGCTGGTTTTAGGTTAACATGGGCCAGTGGACAGAGGACGGGGTTGAATTGGGCTGGATTATTGTACAAGTTTGCCAGCTGAATTGATCTTTCCGCATCCTGTCTGTTTGTCCCACAACCACAACACACGTCTGGAGAGTCCTTGGGGAGTGCTCTCTAGGGGTTTGAGGGAGGCTCGATTTCACAAAGCACAAAGATTCATCTTAAGATGAGTTGACAATATCACCATAGTGATCTGGCTGTGACATCAAACTTTTTCTTAGCATTTAAGAGTGATCCCAATCTTAGCTCTTTGTAAAATGGGCCCCCAGGTTTGACATTAGAAATAAAAAGTAAGTTAACTATTATTGGTTCTTTGTCACAGTCAGTCCGACGTAGATTATCATCTTGCTGTGGCTGTTTTGTCCTTTTTAACATTTTACTCTATAAGCAGGATGAACTGTGCAGGTCACAGCTGGCCTTTTGGCGAAAAATGCTCGCATTCATAATGTCGGTCAAAACCGTTCCGGGCCGGACATCAGGCTGCTTTGTACACCCGTTGACTGAATCAAATGCCACTGCTAAACAACAAGAGGAAGGGGGAAATAAAATCTTTCACAGAGAGGACATAGCCTACAATGAGGGAATTGGATATTTATATTTGTACCTCACTGTCCAGAGTTCGAGATTAGGTCCATTTGTGACGAGTCGACTCTACCGTCAGGGTACACAATGGGGGGACCCGATTAATTTCACGGTCTGTGATACATGAGTCAAGAATGGCAGATGGAAGGGGATGTTGGTGTGTGGTGTGTCACTGATCTCTACGATCGAGAGTGAATAGATGACCATGCCCTTCCATTGCAGGCACTGGGTGACATGCAAACCACTCATAATAAGCCAGGGCTGACAGTGATAACAGTCATCCAACTGTGTGTATTTATGATGGGATGCGTTTGCATTCCTTGAGTGCTCAGTCTTGGGTTACGTTGTGTTCCTTGAAAATCCCCACACGGTACCTTCAGCAACTTGCAAGATCCTAAACCTTCAAATGATTATCTTGTGAAAGAAATGAGAGGCAAAAGGTACCATCTGCGTGTTTGATGTCATTGATCTTTAAACAAACAGTCTCGCTTTAGTAAATGTGAGGTTCCATTTCAATTGAATCTGGTTAACTGAAGCTCTCGGAACACTACAGTAATAGTAACATTTTAGTGATAAGAGGGGTTGGCAACGTGCATCGATACAGAGTCTAGAATAGGTTCGAGGCGAGCACCAGTCGTTAGCAAGTCACAAACTTGACACATTTATTGATATATATGGCCAGTTGTGATTAACGAACTGGGTCGGTTAAGGTCATTTCGCAGGGTCAATGCACCGAGTCAAACTACTGTGTGCATAGAGTCAAACCACTGTGGCACGTGATCAATGAACTGGGTCAGTGTAAGGTCATTTCACAGGGTCAATGCACCGAGTCAAACTACTGTGTGCATAGAGTCAAACCACTGTGGCAAGTGATCAATGAACTGGGTCAGTGTAAGGTCATTTCACAGGGTCAATGCACCGAGTCAAACTACTGTGTGCATAGAGTCAAACCACTGTGGCACGTGATCAATGAACTGGGTCAGTGTAAGGTCATTTCACAGGGTCAATGCAACGTGTCAAACTACTGTGTGCATAGAGTCAAACCACCGTGTCAATGCACTTAATCAATGAACTGGGCCAGTGCAAGGTCATTTAACAAGGTAAATGCACCGAGTCAAACTACTGTGTGCATAGAGTCAAATCACTGTGTCAAAGCACTTAATCAATGAACTGGGTCAGTGTAAGGTCATTTCACAGGGTCAATGCAACGTGTCAAACTACTGTGTGCATAGAGTCAAACCACTGTGTTAATGCACTTAATCAATGAACTGGGCCAGTGCAAGGTCATTTCACATGGTCAATGCACCGAGTCAAACTACTGTGTGCATAGAGTCAAATCACTGTGTCAATGCACTTAATCAATGAACTGGGTCAGTGTAAGGTCATTTCACAGGGTCAATGCAACGTGTCAAACTACTGTGTGCATAGAGTCAAACCACTGTGTTAATGCACTTAATCAATGAACTGGGCCAGTGCAAGGTCATTTCACATGGTCAATGCATCGAGTCAAACTACTGTGTGCATAGAGTCAAATCACTGTGTTAATGCACTTAATCAATGAACTGGGCCAGTGCAAGGTCATTTCACATGGTCAATGCACCGAGTCAAACTACTGTGTGCATAGAGTCAAATCACTGTGTCCATGCACTTAATCAATGAACTGGGTCAGTGTAAGGTCATTTCACAGGGTCAATGCAACGTGTCAAACTACTGTGTGCATAGAGTCAAACCACTGTGTTAATGCACTTAATCAATGAACTGGGCCAGTGCAAGGTCATTTCACATGGTCAATGCATCGAGTCAAACTACTGTGTGCATAGAGTCAAATCACTGTGTTAATGCACTTAATCAATGAACTGGGCCAGTGCAAGGTCATTTCACATGGTCAATGCACCGAGTCAAACTACTGTGTGCATAGAGTCAAATCACTGTGTCAATGCACTTAATCAATGAACTGGGTCAGTGTAAGGTCATTTCACAGGGTCAATGCAACGTGTCAAACTACTGTGTGCATAGAGTCAAACCACTGTGTTAATGCACTTAATCAATGAACTGGGCCAGTGCAAGGTCATTTCACATGGTCAATGCACTGAGTCAAACTACTGTGTGCATAGAGTCAAACCACCGTGTCAATGCACTTAATCAATGAACTGGGCCAGTGCAAGGTCATTTAACAAGGTAAATGCACCGAGTCAAACTACTGTGTGCATAGAGTCAAATCACTGTGTCAATGCACTTAATCAATGAACTGGGTCAGTAGAAGGTCGTTTCACAGGGTCAATGCATTGGTCAAACCACTGTGTGCATAGAGTCAAACCACTGTGCCAATGCACTTAATCAACGAACTGGGTCAGTAGAAGGTCGTTTCACATGGTCAATGCACCGAGTCAAACTACTGTGTGCATAGAGTCAAATCACTGTGTCAATGCACTTAATCAACAAACTTGGTCAGTGCAAGGTCATTTTACAGGGTCAATGCATTTAACCGAACTACTGTGTCAATTAATCAATGAACTGTGTCAGTGCAAGGTCATTTAACAGGGTCAATGTTTTGAGTCAAACTACTGTGTGCCTTGAGTCAAACCACTCTGGCACCTAATCTATATGAACCGGGTCAATGCAAGGTCATATAACAGGGTCAATGCATTTAGCCAAACTACTGTGTCAATGCATTTAATCAATGAACTGTGTCAGTGCGAGGTCATTCAACAGGGTCAATGTTTTGAGTCAAACTAATGTGTGCCTTGAGTCAAACCACTGTGGCACTTAATCTATGAACGGGGTCAATGCAAGGTCATTTAACAGGGTCAATGCATTGGGTCAAACTACTGTGTCAATGCATTTAATCATTGAACTGGGTCAGTGCCAGGTCTTTTCACGGGGTCAATGCAACGTGTTATTAGTCAGTGTACTTGTTCATACACAATCAGTTCACAGGATGAATTAATTCCACTTCGAGTTAAAGCATTCTGGATCAATATTGGCGAATCCACTAGCTTATAGATCAATGAACTACGTCGTAAACCACCGGTCAAGACATGGCACACTACCCAATCCAAGGTCAAACTAGGTTTTGTGATGCACTCATTTTCCAAAAGAAAGAGTCCTCATGAAAGTGGGGAAAAGGTTACAAGTCACGTCAAATTTTAACAGGTTAGTTTTATGGTATATAATCTACAACTATATAGGGTTGAAACAAACAGTGGGTTCCACTTACCAAATGTACAGACCCTTTAAGGTTAAGATATCATTCCTGACCTCTTAATGGCCATATCATGGATAATGATCGAGCTTATGCATGCCACAACACACCATATAAATTGTTTGCTTCTAAATATAGGATGTAGATGGGATATTTTAGAGTGCGTGTGTGTTTATAGGCTCGTATGTTGTCTTAATTAATCATGCGAGGTGCATTAAGTGATTGAGGTCGCATCAAAAGACATCATTATAGTGGATTCCACACGGACGCCGAAGCTATAAATAACTTAAATGTGATATTTTTTTATTCAGACTACAAATAAGTATAAGCATATACACAGGTGGTATAAATCAAACGTCTGTTGCCGGCATTTCACGGTCAATTTAGAAAATATGTCATTTGACTTCATTGCGAACTACATAAGCATCAGTGAGTGTGTTGCCATGACATTTTCTAATTTTATCTTATGCATAATGTATTCCTGTCTCTATTGAAGAATCCAGGGCTTAGTTTATAATGATTATTTCCAACCTTGGTGTGTTTATTGTTATATATGTTATCTATTTATATGTTTGATTTTTTGTCGGGGCGTACGTTGAGTGATGGGGTATTTGTATGTTGGGGTATGCTGGGGGTGTTGGGGTGTTTGTTTGTTTGTTTGTTTGTTTGTTTGTTTGTTTGTTTGTTTGTTTGTTGGGGTGTAGAGTGCTCGTACGTTTGTTTGTTTGTTTGGAATGTTTATTCTTGAAAGTACATCTCTAAAAATAAACGGGTCAGAATTGAATTAGATTCTGGGACCCGGGGGCCAGACCCATTTTCGGGTCAGAGAGTGGTTTTAAAATGGCATTTTGACTTGGACGCACTTTGACACAGTTTCTGATCAGTTTAACACCGGATCCCGGGTCATACTGCCCAAGAAATGGTTCGGGGGCCCCCGTGCGATCCGAACTCCGGATCAAATCTGGAATTTTTTAGATTTAAGTTAGAGACGTAAAGGGTTTTTTTCCTTTTTTTCTGGAAAAAAAAATAAAGGAAAAAACAACACTTTTACTTGATTTGTTGTCTTTATGAAAACAATAAAATCCAGAGAAAAATAATAACATCAGAAACTGGTTATTTTAGACTGTAATCTGTAGACATCTGATAATTTTTACACCGTTCAAGGTTTCCGAACAACTAATTAGTTATGCAAGCAGACTTTATAATTGGATATTATTTGTAATGGAGAGCCTTTTACGCACTTGTTAGTTACATTTATAATTACCATATTATTAACAGTGTTTACAGTTCTCTTTTATACACATCTGTTTGTATATAAAAAAAATTAAATTAAATTAATGTTTAAACAAATCAAATAACACAATACCAACTTTTTTATGTCTAGCTACGTTTTGGCGTTTTTGAAAACGATCAGACAACATCTGTTCGCACATGTTTTATTTCTGCAATATTTTGTTAAAAGTGGAACATACATAAGCTTGAGAACCGTTATTAAAGGCACTGACCACGTTTGGTAATTGTCAAAGACCAGTGTTCTCACTTGGTGTTTCCCAAAATACGCATAAAATAACAAGCCTGTGAAAATTTGGGCTCAATTGGTCATCGAAGTTGCAAGAAAATTATGAAAGAAAAAACACCCTTGTTGTACAAATTTGTGTGCTTTCAGATAGGAATAAAAACTTCTTGCAATAAGTTTTTATTATTTTAGTGAGAAATTACCTCTTTCTCAAAAACTACGTTACTTTTGAGGGAGTCGTTTCCTACAATGTTTTGTACTATCAACAGCTCTCCGTTGCTTGTTACCAAGTAAGTTTTTATGCTAATATTTGTTTTGAGTCATTACCAAACGTGTACGATACCTTTAAAACAGTGATTATTTATCGGGAATAGAAAAAAAGATATCTATAAATCTAGGATCGGTTGCAGTTACACAACCTCAACCGAAATGAAAAGTGGTTGACTGTGAGAAAACAATTTTCAGACCAGAATGTTGTTCTATTTCATGACAATTTCCGAACAGCTCTCAATTTCAAACTGTGTTTCTGTCATAAATCTACTGACTTCCATTGGCATATCTGTATTGAAAAAACAAAAACCCATTTAAATGCTGGTTTGGGTAAATCTGCCGTTGAATTTAACAATTACTCATATATTTTTTCTTTTTCTAAGGCCATCCGAGAGGTTGTGTTTTTGGTTTAATTGTTCATTGAATTCCCATTAAGATCTCTTTTGTAACTGCCGTCAATGTTGTACTAATGTGTTCTTTCTGTCTGTAATGAAATTTGTAATGCAAGTTATACCTGGGAATTTAGCATAATAGGGCTCCCATGGTTGAAACTCAGTTGTATATACATCATTAAAATATTGAAATAACAATACAAAATTAATGACAAATTCTAGGGTATATGTATTATGTTCAAACAATAATAAAATTAAATCAAACCCCATCAATCTTGTACATTCAAAATTGTCTCCCCACAGGTTTCATTAATTATTAATACAAGCTACTGTCATTAGAGGAATGATAAATAACTGGAAAACAAATTTAATTAAAAACATTGCTATGTTTTAAATGTTTTTAATCTAATAAATTAATTACTCGTACGAAAGATCCGCAAATTTGTTACTTTATATCTCAATTCGATTTGCCAAAAGTCTCACAATAACAAGATAAATATTTTTATATTCCTCGAAAACTTGGCCACCTAAATTGACGAAATTTGTGTCGGTTGTTTTTGTTATAGTGACATTATTATTCTGTCAGTGGACATGTAAATCAACATTCGCGAAAATTATGTCTCACCATATTTTTATTTACGGAGGGGGGGGGGGGCTTTTTTATCTTTCTGGGTCAGCGTTTCATGCAAGATGGATAATAGTACCCAAACCATCTAATTTGCAATGCACTCTCAAATCGAACATCGAGTTTGTCCCCACGGTATACAGCCGGCACAAAGCCAAGTCGGGTTTCGTTTTGCCTTGGGGGGACAGTCTATGTGCATGTGCAATCATAACTAGGGAATTTTTTTTCAGAGCTCGCTGGCTCATGACCCATAAAAGACGATGGTAAACCGCAATGTTCAAATTCAGCATTTTTAATGAATTGGGGAACCGAGTACAGGCTGCCTTGTATTCAAATAGCAAAATTACCATGAGTTTTGATCAAAGCATATCCGGTATAAAAGCTTGGGAAAAAATTTTTTCACAGACAAACCTTCACCTCGAATTTCAAACGAGAACGGTTGCATCATCGCGTTTATCTCGTAGCGAAGCTATACTAAAATCGTGCCGATACATGCACATATAGGTTTTATATAGCAAGAATACATGCACGGGATTTGGGCCACTTTCTGTTGTATTTATTAAGGGTTTGGGTTTTTTTGCTAGAGACTGTATTGCGCAGAAATATACCCCTGTAGGTGATGGACATTATACACGAGCGACACGGCAGTAATAAATTATGAAATTCTACATTCCATGCGACATAATACGTCTATTGGTGAACACCACAAAGAACGCGGGAATAATGTCGTCCGTTCAGAATCGCTGTGTTGTTTTGTTGTTTTTTCGGATGAAGCGCTATCGGCCTATATTTGAACTTCACTAAGGTACGCCTGCTAGTTTTTGTTATTAATTTCTGGAGCAATCTTACATTAATACAAACGAACAGACAGTTTGTTGTACTTGTACACTACAAATCGACTCTGAAAATGTTCTAGGTCTATATTCGCTAGTGATCATCAATTATAATCACAGCAAAATGGTGGCAGGCACCCCCCCACACCACACACACCAATTCTCCTTCGCTCAATACCTATCATTTAGTAAATTCTAAAATGATACAAGACTAATGACTGTGCCTTGTGAAACCCAACAACCGTGTTATCATCAAGGACACTTTTAATTAAGGAATTCGCTGATGATAATTAGATTTATGCCCGGATTGTGTTCGGTTTCACATGAATAGGCTTTATTAGAGAACATCGCATTTTTAAACAAATAAAACCAGGAGGGAAAAAAGCTATGCTTTGATTAAATGCATTGTCGGGTTTTGGAAGATTATATTATTTTCCTATCATCTGGTTTTCAACAATAAGATAAAATTATTATTAACATTGGTTTATTTCATACAACAACAAAATGAAGAATGTACAGTATGGCAACCGATAGGTTGAATTACATTAAAATGGGTTATAAAAATGGAGTCGAGCAAAATATTTGACAAACATAACCAAACAAAACAAATTAATATCACGAAGAAATACAAACAACAATTACATCGCAAGATCATTTTCTCGAGAAATTAATAAACAATGGTGGGCCTTTCTGTATAATTTTGGACAGGTGTGACGTTTATAAAAAATACTTAGTTCAATATGGCATATCAAAAAGGATAAATTTTGGATAACACTAACCCTGAACACATGACAATATTTCAGACCAATTCTCAGAACAGATGGTTCCGACAATAAAAGTTATATTTAACACTACCTTTCCTGAACTTATTGCTTGTGACCATTACCAGCAAGTACGCCAGTCGATATGTATTTATAATTTAAAGAGATAATATCATGGAAAAGCCATATTTTACTTTCCGTGTGAAATCAATATTCTCGCGCTGATTTCGTATAATACGCGAAATAATTCTGCCTTTTTAACATAATAATTAGATCGGGCAGCCGACTGCTTTTGCATACACATTATATATAGAACGGCACAAGACAAAAGACTTCAGCTGTATGCCCAATATCTATTGAAAGTATAAGCTCAATGATCTTATTCCATTTTTAGACCTTTGTGAAACACAACACGCATAGGGAACAGAACTGTAACCCCTGCCATTACAGGCCAAAATATACTTCATTATTTTGGTAATCTGAGTCCAATTTCGTTATTAAGTAAGCAACTATTATGCAAAGTATGCGAATTGATCTGAGGTACGCCTGCAAAAAGTGTAATATTCATGAATTTTGAACGTAGAGATTTTTATTTTCATTTTGTAAGATCATTGTAGTTTTGTTTTCTTTTCCTGTCAGATAGTTTATTTTGCATTATTTGATGTGTTAAATTAATGATAGATGTACTTTTTAATAAAGAAAGATTGAACAAACAGCCAGGGGCTTCCTGTGGAAGAATAATTATAGAAATAATTAGAAAAATATTTGTATAATTATATATTTTCCAGATTTCCCTTTTTATACACACATTTTGTCATCATCTTTTCTAAGATAGCTTTAGTCCCATCGGTTACAAGTGCTAGGAACTTTGGGGATTTCCCCAATTCCATAAACAGACAGAACTAAAAATGTACACTTATTTCATAGTAAAACGGTGTATCCCACGCTTTCGTCCTTTGATACGAAAATATTAATTCCCATAGTATTAACATGATTATTATTTATTGTTAATCATTATTATTACAAGATTGTTTACTTATTGGCAACATACCAATAACATCACATTACCAGTGTTTTACCCCAATAGACTGTGCAAGTCTCGCGCGTATCGGGACGAGAAAACACGTGAAACGAAGAACATATATTTTTCTGAAATCAAATCCGTGTTTTAAATTATATCTAATGACAAAATCTGAACAACAAAAATACTCAGTACAATTTTTATAAAATTAGTTTGAGCTTTTATAATAAATACACAAATAATGTGTTAATTATTAGTTACACATAATTAAAACTCTGGGACAAGGATGCTTATTTGATCTTAACTTTTCAGAAACCCCTTACGCGGATTCGCGAAGGTCACACCGGCGTAAAATTAACGCTTAGCGCAGTTTATAGAGGATGCTGACGCCTCAACAACCATAGACTGCAATGAAAAGGCCTCGCGTTGCAAATACACCATCTGGCAATTATCATCGCGCATCCAAAACAAGCGTTTACATAAGTTTTGTTATCGGAGGTGAGCACAAACTTCTTAATTTTTTGCAGTAACCGGAAGCTGAGGTCAAGTTTAATTCTCGGGTTTTCTTCGTTATATTGATGAATTGATTTTACTCTCATGTTTTTTATCACTAAGTATTACATTCCCAACAACATATATAATTTTCATAGTCATAAACTACGTTAAACTAAAATAATTGACGAAACAAAATCTCGCCCATGTAAAACTCCATATGGTTGGGACCACGGTGGTCCCGGAAGTTCGAATGAGCGCGAGACTTGCACAGTCTATTGGGTTCAATAAGGGAAACTTACCCGGGTAGCAGTTTTGTCAATGTCATCGCTGCTGTACCTTATTTTGATTCAAAGAGATACCACTAGAAGCAGTTGTTGACAATTGCCACTTATCTTGGTTTAGAAGGAGAAAGCACACGGTTTTGACATTATCGCTGACGTGCCTTATCTTGATTCAAAGGGAGTATTGAGTTTACCTGTTGCAGACTCCTAAAACCATTAAGAGTGGGATAAGCACAGGATTTACACAAATGCAGGAAGGTTCCACTAGTGACTTTCTCCCCAGTAAGCCAAAAGGTTTGATTGGTAAAGGAAAAGGGGTGTTGGAACAAAACATCTGGAAGCCTGCTACAAAGGGACAGATGGCTCCACTTTATCAGAGGATTAGAACTGGGAAGGTCTTTATTATGTCGTACAATTTTGTGCACAAAGTATATGAGTGAAAATATTGTTCAGCCCCTCAAAAACATTTTTATACAACTCTGGGACCTGACCTCCCCCCCCCCCCTCTTAGATATGTGGAATGGTTCAGTCTATGATATCACGGACTTTGATATTATAGACTGAACCATTCCACATATCTAAGAGGGGAAAACAGTGAACAAAAAATGTGCCATCCCCTTTGTGTTACCAGCGCTCACTTAAGGTTTAAACAATCACAATTTAGCAACAAATAAAGTATCACAATTAGCAACAAATAAAGATTCCCAATGCGCAACCTTTCACAACATTATTGTTGCTAACTGTTGACTAGGGTACATTGCAATACGGCAACCTTTGAAGGAAGATTCGTAATTACATAAACATTTTACAAACACCCAACCGATCTGCAGAATAAAAATGCATACAGCTGTAAAATTGTACGATGGAAGACTTTAAGTAGTGGTCCACTGGCAATTTTCAAATCAAGCAGTCATGGCAGCGAACGGAATAAAATAATGCACGCCATCTCCCACTTAAACGAGTGAAGTACCACAAAACTTCAAAAGACGAACGTCTTCAAAGAGGGAATCTCGCAAGAGTGTCTCCTAATCTATTTTGCCACCAGAGACCCTCTTGGATGACCTCGGGTGGCCCCTTGACGACCTTTACTACTGTCTAGGCACTTGCGTTAATGGTGGATTGTATTTTATAGTAGACCTAAATTAATTAAATCCAGTTAAAATTGAATTCAATTGAATTTGCTATCAGGGATTATAAAGTGGCTTTCAGGTCGACAGTGGTGGCATATGGATGGGTGTGTCTATAACACACAAGCATATTGAAACTATTGCATACTTTTTTTTTTGCATGTTGTGAGAGAATAGCACTTAAAAATTTACATTCTGATTTGAATATACTTTTCAAGTTTATGTTAAAATGTATTTCACTTGCTCTTTACTTTAAATTTAGGTTTTTTTTTAAATTGCATTTTACTTTGTAGAATTCACCGAAACGAAATAATAGTATATTCCTTACTTATAACGATTATGAACGAGTCGTGCTGCTTATAATTTGAATATTCATGAAGCTATTGGTTCAAGTTAACTCAAATAATAAATTGCATAGGTATACGATCCCGGGCTGGGGATGGGGCTAACTGCCCCTCCCAAATTCGGGCAAAAAAGTGGGGGAAATTCAGACCCATTAATAACGAGTTAAATATATGTTAATTTTTACGTCAGGAATAACATTTTTATTCTATTTTTATTTTATTGTTTTGCCCTTACAATGTAAACAGTGTTGAAAATTTAGATACGAAGTGGACCTCTACCATAGTGTGGCCATCTTGTTTTCTTCCATTCAAATCAAAGTAACCAAAACGAGGCTGGGATGGCAAAATGTCAGGTCCCTTTTAGGTATAACTAGAATCAGTATTCATTCTTGCTGTTGCACACAGGGAACGTGGCAAAGGTTGCGGCATCATCACAACACTTAAAAGCCCATTTGGTTCACACCACACAGTACCGAACCACCAGCTTGTTTGTCCCATCATTATTATATAAATATTTATATTGATACTGATTAAATATTGTAATTATTATTATCAAAAGAGCAAATGAGCAAGAGGAGCAGAGTAAGCGATGGCTAATTGGACCTACAGGGTTAATGAAGCAGACAGCACTGGCGTAAATAGTTAAACAGATCATTAGAGTGAATTATCTAAAGGTAAAAAATATATGATTCCTTATCATCTTGAGATAAGTTGATTACTTTCCATCTGAAGGCTCACTGATTACAAAGTTCTCACCAGTGTCAATTCTCCAGAGAAACATTGTCATCTGAAATACTGTCAAGGTAAGAAATAACACCCCCCCCCGGAAAAAAAACGTTGTTTATTTTGTCTGCACCAATCGCATGCACGCAATCGCAGGTGTACAAGGTCTTTGACAAAATATATACAATTTTTCGTTGTTTATTAATTAAAACATGGCTATATGATGGTTTGTAGTGTGTGTGTTTGTGTGTGAGCGTGTCTACCCGTTGAAACCGAGGACTTTAACAAAAGGGATCCAGGTGTTTGACAGAGCGAGGACGTCCTCGCTTCGCTTTCGTGTACAAAACCAACGGGGACGTCGCAAAAAAAAACTAAGTCCAAACAATGAGAGAACAAAGAAAAGTCCTCAATTTACGGGATTCACAAACATGTGTGTTAAACTAAAGAACGGGAAACGATGATGTTTTATCAAACACAGAGGTTAACATGCGTTACGTAATTGGTAATTATGTCAGTAAGAGGGCTGGTGTTCTTTGCTCACTCACTTTGAATCAAAATGAAGTACAACCTTTACAATGGTGGCAAAACTGTCTAAATGTACTCGCTTTACTGCCATTAACGGTACTACTTACCAAAATGGTGTCGATGGCGTTCTTTGGATTAAGAATTAGTACAGCATCAATTCATTACTGATAGGCGTCATCAGTGCTGCTGACGTCACAGTTTGTTTACCAAATTGTAGATGGGAAACCATTGTGTCTCAGCACAACTGAAACTATAACCATGACGTCATCAGTGCAGGGGCCCATTCAGTACCGGTGGTATGCTTACTCTTCTTGAATCAATATAAGGTACGATAGTAAAACAAAGCAACATTTTTTATGTTTCCTGATGGTGATAAGTTTTGAACTAAAAAAACAGCGAAGCTGCCATGGCAAGCTGCCGATCGCCCGATAGAAAGACAATGACTAATAAATTTTAAAAACCAATAATTTTGAACCATCCATTTCAAAACCCTTTTATGTTTTTGTTATTTTAGCTCATTCAACTGGAAAATTTGTCATAATCATGAGCTATATATTTTGTGTATACGCATCTGCCTTCAGTGGCAATATTTGATACAAGTTTCAAGTTGATACATCAATCCAATGAGGAGTTAGGGGCATTTAAAGTGGTCATTGTTTTAGCTCTTTCAACTGGAACCGGTATCACAATTATGAGGTGGTTGGGTTTTTTAATGAATCTGCATGTCAGAGGCACGATGTGATGCAGGTTTCAAGCCAATACAACATTGCAATAAGGAGTTATGGACATTCAAGATTTCATTGTTTTAACTCACTCATCTTGAGCTGAGTTCCAATCACGAGTTTCATTTTTAGTGTGACTGTGCAATATGTGCATGTCTGTCGTAAGTTAAAGGTATTAAGTCAGTTTTCAAACTTCGACATTATCTCTGAGTTTGGCTCTTCAAAATCCAGGGGAAAACATGTTTAGCTTAGCATTTGTTTATTCCCAAAAGTTACACATTTCATTTAAATTAATTGTTGAGAGCCACAGAACACGACTGTTACTGTATACTGATCTCACTTTGGGATTTTAAATTCCATAAAACAAATCAACACTCAAAGGTTGAAGCTTAAAGGCACTGGACACGTTTGGTAATTACTCAAAACATATATTAGCATAAAAACTTACTTGGTAACGAGCAACGGATAGCTGTTGATAAAACATTGTGAGAAACGACTCCCTTTGAAGTAACGTAGCTTTTGAGAAAGAGGTAATTTCTCACTAAAAAATTTGAATCTGAGAAAGATTTCAGGCCTGAAGCCTTTCTCAGGCATCTGAAAGCACACAAATTTGTGCAACAAGGGTGTTTTTTCTTTCATTATTTTCTGGCAACTTCGACGACCAATTGAGCCCAGATTTTCACAGGTTTGTTATTTTATGCATAATGTTGGTATTCACCAAGTGAGAATACTGGTCTTTGACAATTACCAAACGTGTCCAATGCCTTTAATGGTAGAACTTTAACATTCATACTGAATGTGGACGACCGGCCAGACAAGCAAACAGACGGACAGACAGACCGAAATTGTCATTGCATATGCTCACTCTGCTTCACAGCTCGCCAAAAAGCCAACATGAAAATAATGTTTCAGTTTCAACGGATTAACTTTAAACAAAAAGGGTGGTGCACATTTCAAAAACACCTGGTCTGCTCACACGGAGAAGACCTATATACATTGTTGACCCTTTAAACAACTTCAAACAATGGTTGTACACAGGCAAAGTCTTACTGCACCTTTTGCCGATAGTCATCGTTCAGCCTTAAAACTTTAACCACTGTTCTACCTACAGAGCCCTATAGCAACCTCAGCGTGACGTCAAAGCGATTTCGATCTGGTTAACGTTGATAAGATCTCTCTCACCTTTTTCTCTTTTAATTTTGCTTCATCCTTCAAAAGCATTCCATTTCAAATAGGGGCCAATGACCATTTACAGGGCAACTCACAGAGTCTCGTGAAAAATAAGACTTTGACCTCTCCCCCCTATAAGTAGTGACGTATTTCCGGCCAGGCTCCTGATACATGTCAGACACCCTATGGGATGCGCTTGACGCAAAGACTGCGTGTGGAAGATCCGTTTGCATTACACTTCCGGCTTCGTTAACGTCACCCACTAAGATTTCAAGCCATTATTACTATAACATTTACTACCCGTCGAGGAAGACTCTGCCAGGGTCGTGACGTAATGCCAACACCACCTTATGCATTTCATAGAAATTCCAAGCAGAACAATAATAATGTCCTAGCAGTCTTAGAAAGTAACCCCTACAACGTAGTGATCAATGACACATGAGATATGCAAAAGTCAGATGAAATTTAAAACAATACTCTTGTAAATATCCTGAACCATAAAGCTACTTATTATTGGTCAAAAATTCAAATGTGTTTTTATCTTTAAACTGATCAGTTAATAAATGGGAAAGTACATCATTGTTTTTGGAAGAGTAAATTAATTCCCGTCCTCTATGAAAACAACAAACAACCAGCCGATGAAAATTCCTCATATCCATAGCCACGTTTTAGTGATAACAACGAAAATGTTTATGTTTTGTTAGGGAGTTTGTGTATCGACCTGACGTCGTATTCACCTGACGTCATCATCACAGTAATCTTGGTTGCACTATTTTAGGAGTCAATGTCCCAGTTGTGTTATACAGTGTAGTGCGACGTTTACTCGCTTACCGTAAATTTCCCGCGCAATTTGACTCCCAGAATGGCGAGCGTGGCAGACAGTAATACAGTCAATACGTTCATCTCAGGGCTGCTGAAGCAGAACAATGTAGCTAAGCACAAGAAAATATGCTTACCAGAATAAGGTTCCCAGCTAAAAATACCATGTCACATGTTAGCATCTAGACTGGTATCTTGACTTATTTTCGCTAAGCAGACATTTCTTAAGCAGTATTTTCTGCTTAAACAGCTCTATGAAATTAGGTCCAGATAAGAAGAAGTGAATGGTAGGATCTTAAAGAGCTCAATGTCTTCAATTTTGGTCGGAAACATTTCTCTGGAGGATTTCACTTTCCAATTGCTATTCCTGCACACAATGTGCACGATAGCTGTTAACGCGAGGTATATAAAAATGAAAAAGAACATTTATGGGAAATGGGTCTTAGGAATGGGGTACCATGTTAAAACATATAGTATTGATTTTTAAGGTCAGATATGACAATTAATGTTAAAATAAAGTAATTTGATGAAATAGAATTAGCTGTTGCAAACTGCTTACCAACCAAAAGGACCTATGGTATAAATGCAAAAAGTAGTTAATGGCCTGACGTTTCGACCCTATAGCAGAGTCTTTCACGATAAAGTAATTTTGTACAGAACTTGATGCCGTACAGCATGCAGAGCAGTCAAACTTGAAAAAGCCGAGATACACCAAAGTCTTAGCGCACGTATCTACCAAGGTACTCAAGATCGGAGAGGCTGAAACATTTTTAAGGCGGGTTTTTGTGATCTTTGAATTATGAGACCGACTTGTGTAGCACCTTATAAGGGTTTACAAGCCTGCCTACATCAAATGCTATCGGGCCGTTTTCAGTTAATTTATCAAGCCGGCCGCGATCTATTGTTGACGTATATAAGTCAACAAAATGTAAACACATTTCAAAACATATAGATGGAAACAACAAATCCGTGATTCTATTAATTCTTTTTTTAAATGTCACCCTGTTAGGGCAGAAACATGACTACGGTGCCCATTGTGTTGTTAGTTACCCTCACACTACACTGTTTTCATCACGTATAGAGGGATTTTATCTGTGGAAAGTAATTGCCGACTGTAAAATATTGTAGCTTTGGGCGTGCTCACTACAACTTTTGTTTTTAAGTGAATGACACTACCCAACTACATCATAGTGAAACTGCTTTCTTGAGCGGTCAAAATTTTACATAATATGTTAAAAGGCATGTCTAGTTTTCATAAAATGTATATTTGTCGCATCTATCCCACTAAGGGGGGGCCGAGTGCACACAATCTCACTCCCTTAATGTCAACCAAAATCGCTGAATTATTCCAGACAGTGGGAACAGACCTGGCGCACAAGACGTGGATTTATGATGGTATATAATCAATCAAATAAGAATCCACGTATATAAAAATGGATGTATGCCAAACTGATATACTGGCTCGGGGAAACTGCGACACTAATATAATATTTCCCGGCTGTTTGTGAACACATGATCCGCACATTAGATACAGAATGTTTCATTGTTCCTTAATGCAGAGTACCGTGTCGAGGCCACCGTCATATCATCGCATTAGACGCTTGAAATGTGTGCCTTTGAGCTTCACAAAAAATACTGTCTTCATGGTTTAAATGTAAAGTTGAAATAACAACCGTAAAGAATATGTAATTTCAAGGCTATTTTATTATATTATCATGCCTTTATTGCTTCCTGTGAATATAATAATCGTCCGCCAACTCTTTCCCAAACAATTTATAGGTTCAGCTGAATCGAAAACATTTACAAGATTAAAACAAGACGCTGAATTAAAGGAAATATTTAATGGTGTCGCCTACCCGTTCACAGTGAGTCACAGATTAGTTTTCTCTCTTGAACGTCAAAACGTCAGAACTATCAATTATTCTATGCAAGTTTCTTTCATCTGTGTTTTTACACACAGACCGAAATCGAAATCAAAAGAGAGACTTTCTGACAAGTCTTCCCAGTAAACAAGAATGTTTTATTTCCTTGTGACAGAGTCAGTCATTTCAATTGTCGGTATGTATATCACAACGAAACCAGGCAGATAAATATTGCTGTCTGAATTCTGCCATTTAAGGAAAAATAGTTCCTTACACGAACTTATACTTTCGATTTGCTAAACTGAAATTGCCTAAGCATGTATTATGAACGCGCATAAAAGCTCTTGACAATTTTTCACAATATTGTGTATTTTATTGAAAATTAGATCTCTTCCCATTACCAATGATGTATGGTGGTACACCTTTAGGTAAGATGGTTTTAAAAAAAATGTAAAACTGTTTTCCTTCTGTTATACAAATGATTAACTCATATTTCTATATTATGTCACAAGATGGGTTTCTTTTCAGGGTTTTTTGTGGGGGTTTTTGGTTTGGTTTTTAATTGCAGACTGGAATCAAGATCGCAACAAGAAAATATCAACTAAAACCATCCACACTGCACAAAGATGGCTATTTATAATTCTCTATTTATCACTGTATAGGTGTGAAACCACATGTGTCAACGCCAAACACACCTTTTAGGTCCCACACCGTTCAGAAGAAGATATTTTTGACGCCATGGCGTGTATTTGGTAGATGCACGGGGCTCATGACAGCGATGTACAAGATCGGCAGTGTCGAAGTTGACACTGATTCACCGACTAGGAAGTGTGCGGCAGTTTCAGCCTTCAATTGGGTTGCACAGCTAGCTCCCACTCGTATATAGGCCTAGCAGAAAATTAATCATGGTTTAGACACTAAAAGGAAGTTGTAATGGACTGGTAATTGGGTTGTTCAGTTGTACACAATTAGTGTTTATAATTATCTGCACAGATTGTCCATCAATTCAAATGTTTGGTTCCTTATCATTGCTAATGAGGAAACGCATTACGTCACTGAGAAACAAAATGGCGGCCGAGCAAGCGCTGTAGCTGGATGCACAGGTAATAGCGCGCGTTATTTATTTGCACAGGTAGACTACTTTAAGCCTCAATTACACTGGTACACAGATGCTGTTAAGCATCAGTTTACATGAGTGTTCGTATAAAAATGTTATGAAGTAGTATTTGAAACAAAAAGTGCATCAAGGCTGAATTAATCATGTGAATTGCATGACACAATATCCGTTGCTTTACCTCAAATCTTTTGTCGATGCACAACCGATGAGATCAATTTGCCAAATGAAATATAAAGGTAATTTAGTTAAGTGTCTTCATAACCTGGTCGATTCACGGAGTGTTACGTAAGGTAGGCCTGCATTGAAATTTATGTACAAAATAATAAAAGAACAAAGTATAGACCCAATGTTATACGAACAAAGTAACCACAGACGTACACGGAAATTTCCATCAGTGAATTCGATTTGTACTCACATGAAATTAAACTCGTGGTCGAAGAACGGTACGGAGTAGGTCACCAGCCACCGAAATGTCCTGTTGCAGTCAAAGTACGGTGGCCCCCAAGAGCCAAGGCTTTTCTCAACAAACACATACGACGTGTTCAGTGGTTCCCCATTCGTTGTAGCATTCAGCCGGGGTATTAAATGACCCCATCTAACATCTGGTTGAACGAGGGTACTTTTAAACTTGGTGAACCACTCCGTGTAGTGTAAAGAGCTTGAAGATGTGTAGTTATAGATTTTCCCGAGGTCTTGCTCGATCAGGACTCCGGTGTTGTCGAAATGAGCGCACGGGGAAAAAAGCTCCCTCGCCCTGGAGAATTTGTGTCGATCAAACGCCACACATGATCCGGAAACACCAGGGTAATTTTCCACATTATTCCTGATAGAGGCGTATATACAGTTGACATTGTAAAACACGCTATTGTTGGCCCGCTGTCTCGAGTAGAAGCTGCTGAGAAGATTGGCGGTGTACACGGCCGCTGAGGCGTTACCACTGAACGAATTGTAAAACTGTTTCGTAAGAATTAATTCATGGTAATTCCAGTCCGACGGTTGGTCTTTGTGCTGGCAGTAATCACCCTGAGTGCCTTCATTCTTCACTAAAGCTAAGAATTCAAACAATTTCTCCTCCTGCCCGTTAGTGGAAACCCCTAGGGTGTCAACCTCGTCGTCTCCCGCCGACAAACGTTTCACACGGGAGGGGGTCGAACTACCCCTTGAACCATCCCGGGAACGTCGAGGTGGGTTTCCCCCAAAAGTACTTCTTTTACTTGCAATATTTTGCTCTTTTAAAAAATTCACCTCGTTGTTGGTTTCGACATCACTGAAGCTCTCGTCCTCGATTTTCTGTTTCCCTGACAGTGATTTAGCTTCAGGGTGATCGTTTACATTCCTTGGTACATGTCGCACTGAATCCGAAGAACGGTACCCAATATTCCCATGGTTTGAGATGGTTCCTCTCCAGTCGTTGACGGCATTGCTCAATTCGACATTATCGTCTTGGTTATAAAAGGTGAATCGTGCATTACATGCATAATGACATATCACAAGCAAATAAACAATACACAGACCTATGAGGAACGTGTGGGCAATGTTGGGCGACATTTTTATATAATTCTCCCGGGTCCCAATTTCATCTCAACATAAAAAAAACACACACAGCCGGCTGTTTGCAGCAGCAACCTCCATGAGCTGGTTAACTGCAATAGGAAGACTCACGTATACTCCTGCCACAGAAGAGAGGGGGGAACCAGTGACAACTTAATAATTCCGGATTCAAACGAAGACGATGTACACTGTCCTCTTTCTCATCTTGTTTCGACCAGTGCTCGACATGACAGACCCACTGTCGTGTTTTCCTTAGCATGGACGTGATATGCGCACCAAAACCACCTCGTCTATATTATTATGTCTTTCTGTCTACAGGCGCATTCACCGTGATCTGCATAGCACTGCTAGCAATGTACATCATCCCTATCTATGCACAGTGCTTGCCAGCCATATACTCAAACAACGTGGAGGCACCATCTCTGCTGTACTGCTGATGAGCGCGATGTATTTACACCCGTAGCAGCACACAGTAGCTCCCGACCTACCTGCATAAATGCACGCTGATTCAGGGATATTTTACTATTTGTGAAATCTTGGCTCCGGGCGGTAGCTAGATAGAATGGCGCGGTCGTGCCAGTACAACGACAGCCGAAGATGAGAAAAAAGACATTCTTCGGGAGACTATAGAGCCTCAGTGTGTGTGGCGTTCTGACTCGCCTCAGAAGAAATCCAACCTGGCGTGTATAATAAATAAAGCTCAGCGCTTGTTGGTGTGCCCCCTCGCCGCAGAGACTAACACAGTCTAACCAGACGTCACAATTTCTGTTATCAGAGCACGAGCATTATTTTGGCGCGAATTCACCCTGCCGAAAGGATCACGCGGACGGTCCAAGCTTATGATATAGTAGTATTATAGTGTGTAGGTTTGCCACGACTGCCTTTTACGTCGATATTAACAGACGAAGAAGGCAGCTATAGCTAGCTGCTTAGTGCTGGTTCATACCGCGTGTGTATCACTGCACTCCAGGTAGATTCACGTGTGTTCGCTTACTGGTTCATATAGGTGAATTACTCCTAGTTTATATATACGGTGCAATCCAAGTTGTGTGTTATTTTGTATAATGATGGTGTGATCCGACAATGGTTTTGACTTTTAAAAACACAGGTTATATTGAACATACGTGCTTGTGAAACACCTAGGCCATAACCCATCGAGTCACATGCCCATACTGACCTTATTATTCACAGAGCATGGCATAGCATATGCATATAAATGAACTGTTCTATCCGTGAGTGAGGCGAAGCTAAAATCGAAACGAAGCGCTAAGGCCCCGTGGTGCAGTAAAAAGCGATGTCATCAACCCTTGTGTATACGTTCGGTGTCTTTTAATGTGACCGAGGGCTGATCGGCATATGCCCAGGTACAATAACGGTGGATTCTGGTCACCGATTTGAGCCCCCCCCCCCCCCCGAAGCTGGACAGACCCCTGGCCCGACTTCATTTTCAGTTGAATTATTTGTTTTAATTTTTACCGGACTATCGGTCAACGTGTAATAAGGTCTAACCACCCAATGTTGAAATGCTCGTCGCCTCTCATGGCTTGAAGCCCATGGCAAACTTGGACTGGAATATCATGTAGTACCTGAACACACACTGAAATACACACAAGTGGCACTCTAGAATCGATTGGTGAAATTAAGCAAGGAGTCACCATGCGCGTGACATTGAAGGATGGTTTAGGCCGAAATAAACGCCCCCCAAACAAACAAAGTAGGTCCAAAGTGTAATTTATTCAATGAATCGAAGAAAATATCGACACCTGGGCACAATTTGTTAGGGCTGCGTAAGCACAAAAAGTGGCTAAGCGAAAACAAAATCCCTCATCACAATAAAGTTACCAGCCAAAACAGCATGTCGCATGTACCATCTGTGACTCGTACCCTGCTGATGTTGTTTTAGCCAAAAATTGCTAAGCAATATTTGCTGCTTAAGCAGCTCTATGAAATTGGGCCTGATTGTCACACTGAAGCACTGGAGATGTTCTCTCAACGTTTTACAGTCGACAGTCGAAAGTCGAAACTAAAAAAAAACTGTTAAGCGGAGGATTTATGCTTAGTATGCTTGTCACTCTAAAACATTCCCGGTAAGAATTGACCTGGATCCGGTCGGAATTGGGGCCTGACCCATTTCTGGGTCAATTGACCCGGAATCTGTGTCAAAATGATTTAGAAATGGGTCAAAATGACGCACAATCCGAGAAAAAATCTCGGGTCAGCCTACCCGGAAATGGGTCAGCCCCCTGGGACCCGGATGCGGAATCCGAGTCAATTCTGACCCGGTAGTTTTTGGAGTATGGTACCCTGTTTGTCTGCTATGTAAGCAAATTATATTCTACAAATGGGCCCAGTTCAGATGAACCTTTATGATCTCACACAAATAAAGATATTAAAATATTTGTTTTTGAATGTCAGCACTTGCTCGTATAGCTCACCCATCTCATGATAAATTAAGAAAGAAAACCGTATAACATAAACAAGTTTAAACAATATTTACGTTCCAACTTGACTAAATATTAAATTTCAAATTGCTGGGTTTTTTGTGGATACTTAAAACATTCAAATTGATAAATATAAAAATACTGGAAAGAATAGCTTAGATCTGTTTGCTTGAACAGTAACGTGATATGTTGCTAAAGGGATTGTATATACGTTTGGTAATCGGAACCCACTGTTTGTTTCAATCATACATAGTTGTAGATATATACCATAAAACTAACCTGTAAAAATGTCATTTCAAAAGGTGGTAGCGTTTTTGAGATATTGCCGAAAATCTGGAGCGGTTATGTCCACGCAGGAGGAATAATCTGCAATTGGAACACAATCTGAGAAACGTTACTGCAGTAACGCTTCTTAGATTTTGGGGGATAACAAGTGATTATTTTTCCATAACCGCAGCACTTGAAAAGTTCTCAAAATGCATTATATTATCCAAAGCTGCTGTACTTCTTACCAAGTAAGTGTTTATTGCCATTAATTTTCAGAGTCATTACCGAACGTATACAGACCCTTTAAAGGTAATACGGTACATCGTACAGTAGCTGCGTATGCAAGACATGAACGCACTCATCCATCCACCGTAGGCAGGCATCTGTTTATTTATCCATTCTTCTGCATGTAATTATTTATTTCCAAAAAGGGTTGTGACAAGTTAAACAAACTATAACTTTATCTCATCTTTAGAATCAGATTACAATATTTTGTTCATAAAGTTTAGTCACATTATCAACAAATGGACAATGAATGCATTGCTTGTATATATGTGTTTGTTTTTCCCCGAAATTTTAATTACACATTCTGATCAGCTTACCGAGAGAGGGCAGTAGGCCTATTTCATTGCGCCACAAAAACCAAAATGAACCCTTAAAACCGCCAGATGCTTTGCAAAGTTGTAATATGGAGCTTTTTGAGAGCAAAATTGTTTTGATAATAAATTAAAGAATTTAAACAAAGATATTTGAAGGGGTTTTCAAGCTGAGCATTAACTTCTGAAGTGATTCGTCCAATGCCATTGGACGATCAATAATCTGCAGCTGACGCGCATGCAGCTGCGTTCATAGAATTAATCACGTTACCATGGTGACTGTTTTTACACAGTTAACATGCCGATAATGGTTGGTTGTCTTGTTGTTGTGACCTCAAAGAAAAATAATCGATATGTTTGTGAAGCTCTTGATCGGTGTGGTTGGGGAGAGGGGTGGTGTTGGTAAGCTTTTTTAGCAGATGTGCCCAATATGATGTTTACTCCTTTATTCATTTTTGGGGGGCGGGGTTGGGGGATTTTATATCAGAGACGTTTCTCCACCTTTTCATTTTTTTGGAAAAATATGTTTTTAGGTTTTTTGAAATTGTCCTCATAAAAGGTAGACCTAGCTTTTTCTTTAGAATAGCGTTTGATTAGGCTTAACATTCTGAGGTTTGCAGTGGCGCCTTGTCGACATACCTTGCTTTGGGTGGGCAAGTGCTTTCTTTAAGAGTCAACATTGACAAATAATGTTTCCATAGTGATAAATGCAATCCTTCTATAGGGCCCGGCCCATTGACCCATCGACACAGAAATGGGTCAGACTGACGCAGAATCCGAGTTAAAAATCCTATTTTTGACCACTATCTTGGTCGGCCAGACCAGAAATGGGTCAAACCCACTACTTGGGACCCGGAATCCAGATTAATTCTGACCGGGAGTTTTTTAAAATGATAGGCCTACTTGTTTTACCCAACAATTTGCATAAGTATAGGCTACGGTAATAACTTCTAGCACTTGTCTCTCGTCAAAGAAAGTGGGAATTTTGGTCCCGGTGAAAAATTGTTAATACTTGTGATTGTGTGTGCGTTATTCAAGAAGCGTTAAATGTAATAATAAATAATTATAATGAGTGGGTGAGCATTCAGTTATGTTATTTTTAGAAATTAAAATTGTAAATTGAATTACCTCTTTTTTCTTTTAATTTGTGTGTGTGTGGGGGTGGGGCTTACGGAAGGGCCCACGTCCTGACAACAACAGAACAAAGGACCCCACAAGGCAATCTCTACAAACTTATTCGACACACAGTAAGCGATTGAATGCGTGATTTTATTTCAGGAGACTGATGAATTTTCTCGACTGACAGCCCATGTGAGCCTACCACATTGTGGTACCTGATGGCCGGAGGCTAAATCGACCTTTTCACTCCCTTTTTCACAATGATTGGCTTATTTAATTAAACACTTAATAACAGATGTGGTCATGATTCATCTTCAAATAATGCAAAAGCATTTTTTCAATTGAAAAACCCCCACAAAACTAATTATAGGCCTAGGCCTACAGCAAAATATGCGTAAACGGTTCGCTTAACCGATAAATTTGTATTAAGCAAACCGTTTATATGCATATACAGCGAAGAATTTGTTTGAAATTTATAGGTTTGTTTTGCTTCGTGATTTATACAATCCTTTGAATATTGTGAAACTTCAGGACTGTGACAATGATAGACGTTCACATATACTCCATGTGTAGGCCCCCTGTGCTTTCTAAGTATTTGTTTTCTCTCTAGGGCCTATTATATACTTCGGTGGACAAAAGCATTCAATCATAGAATTAATTTATAATTGACAATGTGAATAGCATTGTATTTAGTGTTTCCCGAGGTCCAAATATGGAAGTTCATTGACATCATTAACGTTGTTATCATTTGCTTTGTTAACATTATTTTGTAAGGCATTTTTATTGTGAACGATTTTTATTTTATTAATTTGTTTTTCGCCATCATAGCCCTATTTCTACTCCTCACCGGTGATAATCGAAAGTTGAAATGTTCTGTTTTTGGAGTTGTGTTGCCTAATCATGCTAAATATTGTATAAACACGCAGTTCAAAATGCCGCACTCTTGATCATAATCATAAAAACACATTTACTGTAATTTTTCACAGTCTGAGAAATCTTATTACACCCGGGGTATACCTAGGGTAAACGAACCTTTCTTCCCATCCATGATTATCAAGCCTATTCAGAGGGGCTAGATATGTAGATGCTTATTGTCTTTAAAAAATCAAAGGGTCTTACACTTTCCCTGAAGCTGTTAATGACCAGCAGGATTGGTCTGAAGCCCTGCCCTACCTTGGCTACACATGGGGCCTGCACCAACCCGTAGAATTTGCAATGATGATATTTTGAACCAACTTTAATACCAAAGTGACGTAGAATTTGTAATGATGTAGGCTAATGGGATTTTCAAGTTGAACCAACTACCAAAGTGCATTCAACTTCTGCCATGTGTTTCTGGAAGGTATGGAAGTGGACGACCCAAAAGACTGATTTTTTTATTTTATTCATGAGCGGAGTAATTAAATATTGTTTTTAGCAAAAAACCTCATTGCAAACGTCAGTGAGGGTTTCACAGCTGTTTTGCACCTAACTGTATTATACCACAGGAGGGCGCAATTTAACAAGAAATACTTCTCAAAGATGGCGGACGACAAATCCGTTGCTAATCACAACGGTCTAAATAATCATTCTGATCCTGTTGAAAATGGGGTAGAAAATGGTGTTGATAACGAATCAGGCCTATCGAACGGCAATTCGAACTTGCTGGACTTTGTGACAAGAAGTTACCATGACCAAAGGGTAGGTTAAAGGGGAAAGAAATTACTTGTTCTTATAACCTACTTGATTTTTAGTAATTGTCATGATTGTAGGCCTAAAACAACTTCAAAAATTTGATCCTCCCCATTGTGAGAGTTTGCAAAGTTCCCTTGACGAGAAGATCATCTAAACAAACAATAGCATACCATTTGTAAGTTTTATGACCAGGAACGGTGCAAGTTGAAAACCACACAGCACAGGCACGAAAATTGGATTGCATTGCCATTGGTGCCTACTGTATCCTCCCGTGTCCGGTTTTCGATGTACTATGCCTTTTTCTTTGAATTGAAAAAAAAATAATGATGCCATATATCAACTGATGCCCTAATTACCTTCCTTTGTTTATAAGAAGTATTTAAAAATATATTAAAACTTGATAGAAATTGAAACTTTCACACCACGCACCGATCTTCGATGACGTCAAAAGCGTCCCCGTGTTTTGAGTTTTACCTGTTTTCGAGGCAAACAAGAAAGTATGGTGTCCTGGTGAAGCCATACGCAGAAGAAACATCTGCAGTGACTTCAAGTGTTCTGTGAGACGTTGTGTATGACTCTATAGCCAGCAGTTGTCTTCATTTTATTCAAAATATTTTTTATTTAATTTTAAAAAATTACGATGGTAATTTGCAAAAACTAAAAAAAAAAAAATAATAAAAAAAAAAGTGTCAATAAGTCTTGGCTTTCAAATCTGATTTTTAAAAAAGTTTTGAATCTTTTTATGTTTCTTAACATTTTTAATAAAGCATATCAATAAACAGTGCTATTTGAATCACCAAGCCAATGTTTAAATTTTAATGTTATTTATAATAAATGATATGAGGGTTTAAAAAAAATTCTCCAGACTGTTAGAAAATGATATAAGGCACATGGCTTCTTTAAGCCTCTGTATTTTTTTCCCCAGAATGCTCAGCAGAATTTTAAGTCACGTAATTTTAACATCGTGAATTGTGAATTGAAAAATTGTTGGATGAAACTTTTTCGGCGGGCAAATTTTTTTTTATGGCCCCGACAGTATGACATATTTTTGTACCTTGTAGAAACGCCTAAAATACCACAAATTTTTGCAATACAAGTGCAACTTGCCAGTGGAGCCTCACATAATTCTAAGTTTTGGTCAAAGGAGAGGAGACTCTTTGCTTGGCAAGTCAAACCACAAAAATTGTATCTAGGGACTATTTACATCGCGCGCAGAGAGGTAAAAGATTTGCATCGATTTCAGGGACGCCCTGAAAACAGGACCTCCTACGATACTTGTTACTCTAGGACTCTAGGAGGGCCAAGGATAGGAAGTGGATTGGCACTATAATGGGGCTAGCAAAGCCATAACCCAGGTTGGACTCCTACACATTGCAACAGAGACTGGCGTCCTACACCAGGGCTAGCAAAGCCAATGCCATTTTGGTTAATGTGTTGCTTCTTTTACTACCTAGGTCTCTGGTGCAGCTGGTGACCTCTCACAGGCTGATGAAGAAAGGAGGAACAATTTCTTCCAGCGAGCGATCAGTGAAAGCCAGCGGTGAGATTTGGTGTCATTGTTTCTCTGTGTTCAATGGTTATAAACAAATATTAAATTTGTAAAACTAATTCTTATACTTTTGGGTGTCATGTGGCCGAGTGGTTTAGAGCATCGAATTAAAGTTCCGATGGTTAAGTCATCTGGGTGTGAGTTCGAATCCCGGTCATGCCACTTGTATCCTAATCCTTGAGCAAGATACTTCACTATAATTGCTTCTCTTCACCCAGGGGTATATTTATGGGTACCTGCGAGGGTAGAGGTTGATATTGAAAAGCCTTTGGAGCGCCACGGCAGCTCGGGGCTGTATACTCCCCAAGGAGCTGAGAAAGATTACAGGAATGTTATTGGCCCAATGACCAGGGCTCTAATGTGAAGCGCATCGAGACGTTATTGTGAAATGCGCTATATAAGAACTAGTTATTATTATTATTATTATGCTTATACATTTCTGCTGTTGGCCCAACTAGTGTGGCATAACAATCTGGCAAACAAGGGTTATGAATACGATTGAATTTTTTTATGCATTGTGGGTCTTGCAGTTGGTATTACACCAGTGAGTTTGCACAATACTTCTTGTCCACCGCTGTAATTTAAGTGTTGAAAAGTTAAAGGGACATTCTTGATGAAGCCCACACAATGTCCAACCCCATGAAACGCCAACATTTGTCAATATTGTATTGTTTGTTTGTTTGTTTGTTTTAAAGGCATAGAACACGTTTGGTAATTGTCAAAGACCAGTGTTCTCACTTGGTGTATCCCAACATATGCATAAAATAACAAGCCTGTGAAAATTTGGGCTCAATTTGTCATCGAAGTTGCAAGAAAATGATAAAAGAAAAAACACCCTTGTTGTACAAATTTGTGTACTTTCAGATAGGAATAAAAACTTCTTGCAAGAAGTTTTTATTATTTTAGTGAGAAATTACCTCTTTCTCAAAAACTACGTTACTTCAGAGGGAGGCGTTTCCTACAATGTTTTGTACTATCAACAGCTCTCCGTTGCTTGTTACCAAGTAAATTGTTATGCTAATATTTGTTTTGAGTAATTACCAAACGTGTACGATACTTTTAAATTACCTGCATTTTATAGGATGAGCGCTGAAGTAGACAGGAGTCAACAGAGACAAGATGTACTACATGCAGAGCTTGGAGCGGCTAACATACATGCATGGACAATGGAGCATGCATCCCAAGTTGTTGTTTCTCTCCCTGACCATTCACAACCTCATCCCTCGATCCCGGAACTCCAAGAACCGATGGAGAGTGAGAAATAGCAACAGAGATTCATTTCTTTGGGATTTCCTTGGCATTTTTAAGTTTATCGCAATGAACTCATCTTGTGATCTGCCTTGTCACCTTTGATCATCTTTTTGTTACCCCCGCCCAAAAAAGATTGTCAGCAGTTGGCGTTTACGTTTCGAATGGTTCTTCATCCCAACCCCCTTTCAGAAGAAAAAGTGTGAGAGAAACTGACACTGTGAGTCTGCTCTTCCATTAGTTTGCCTCCATCAAAGACCTGTGTGATGCCCTTTCAAGGAAAACAAAAGTTAGCTCAATCTGCCAAATCCTTCCACTTTAAACCTTACATGTCAATCCTGATTTATACTGGAAATGACTGCTGCTGTTTTAATTGTTTGTGTGTAAAAATAGTATACATACATTGCCTGATGACGAGTGGCTTAGTCAAACCATGTTCAGAAGGTGATCCCTTGAGCTTTATTCCTCCCTCCCAGGCAAAGCTGATGGAAAATGCCCGTTCATATTTCCACAAAAATAGTCTTTCCATTAGCTTACAAAAAACAATAACAACACACAATCTTTGTGTGCGGTTTTGTGATACCATTGATACTCCTCTCAAATTCATTTATGCAAAATTTAATATTTGATTTAAAGTGAGGCTCTGCCCCCTCCCATCCTACCCTCAAAAGTTTTCTTTGCTGGATAAAACTTCAATGATATACTCCCACTTAACGATGCTGTAATTTACTTTGAGAGAATGCAGTGTTTATAGAATCTTGATTGGCTCACAGGTCCAGGGTCCAGTATCAAACAGATGTGTTCTTTCCCCATTTATTCACATAATTTCATCATAATATCAAACAAAATACAACCCAAAAGTTTGTTTTATCAACTGCTCAATATAAATGCAAGTATACTTACAAACCTTACTGTTGTTTTTTAATATGGCACTTTGTAAATATTTTTACATCAGGGCCCTATTTCATAGCTCTGCTTACCACCGAATTTTGCGCTTACGATCACCATTCTCCGCTTACTGTGCAAGTCCCGAAATTTCTGCGCTAGCTGTGTAAGCGAAGAATGCCAGTAACGTGGAGTACGCACGCGCACAAGCAAAAATTCCCTGCTAAC
Organism: Plazaster borealis; assembly: GCA_021014325.1. Lineage (NCBI taxonomy): Eukaryota > Metazoa > Echinodermata > Asteroidea > Forcipulatida > Labidiasteridae > Plazaster > Plazaster borealis. Next base: position 14,722,375 of record CM037471.1, on the reverse strand, counting down.
CCGTGAAATACGCTTGACATAAGCGCGGAATTCCCTGCTTCCGCAAGCACCATTTTTTTGCTTACGGTAAGCAGAGCCATAATATTGTGCCCTGGTTTTAATGTGTTTAGTTTGAAACAAAATGACGAAGTAATTCACAGGAAGCCATTTTGTTTTCACAATTTCCAGTTAGTTTTAATTAATTCAAACATGAATTATGTTTTGAAACATTTGGTTATACATAAATGAAGGCACATCCTTATCAAAAAGAGGACGGATAATTTCAATATTTTATGTACATAAATAAATATTTACATTACTAACTTTACTTATTTAATTGTTGGAGTGGATGTTATTGCTTGGACGGCATTTTGTTACATTTTATCACTGACTGCCTGAAAAAAAATTGACAAAAATACATTCAACAGTAAATTTGCAGGTAAAGTTTTAACAAATTTAACATATTTTCCAATTTTAACCTTATTCTGCTACTTGGGAAAACACTCATTTACAAATGAAATATTTTACAGAATAAATTCAAATCAAACATAAATTTCAACTTAATTGATGCAACTTCATTAACAGCAACATACAAATTTTAAATCATAATTAGAAATGAATGTCTTCCTAGAAGTACAAATGTCTATCACACAAAAGAAGAAAGTTGTCAGTTTAGTTTGTAAAATGTTATTCAAATACAAACACATTGCAAAAAAGAAACATTGACACAGACTGGCATCAATTTACTTTGGATCCATTCCTCTTTCCAGTTCACACTCTTTAGTGATAAACAAAGCATGGTGGATGCTCCTCAAGGCTCAGTTTCATAGAGCTGCTTAAGCACAAAATATAGCTTAACAAATTTCCGCTTAGCAGAAATGAGCAGGATACTAGTCACAGATTGTACATGTGACGTGGTAGTTTGGCTGGTAACTATGTTCTGGTAAGCATAATTTTGTTGTGCTTAGCTTCTTTTTGTTCTTAAGCAGCTCTTTGAAATTGGCCCTGGAATGGATATGTGGTACAGGTGGAAGTGAAACATTGACACTGACTGGCATAAATTTACTTTGGATCCATTCCTCTTTCCAGTTCAAACACTTTAGTGATGAACAAAGCATGGTGGATGCTCCTCAGGGCTCAATTTCATAGAGCTGCTTAAGCACAAAATATTGCTTCACAAATTTCCGCTAAGCAGAAATGAGCAGGATACCAGTCACAGATTGTACATGTGACATGGTAGTTTGGCTGGTAACTATGTTCTGGTATAAGCATCCTTTAGTTGTGCTTAGCTTCTTTTTGTTCTTAAGTGTTGAAGTCCTTGTGAAAGCAAATTATACATAAACTTTTATGTTAATCGTGTGCACAATCGTGGTCTAGTAGGTGAACAGACATTACAAAAAGTACAGTACTTGCTAAATATGTAGAGAGTAAACCCAAACGAACTTTTTCGTCACTGACGCCACAAACTGAAACCTTGTGTAGGCCTACATAATTCGATGAAGTTTCAACGCTTCAAGAGCTTTACTATTTTAATTGAGTTAACTATACAGTGCAGCCTTTTCAAGAAAGAAACAATTTCCATTTTCACGAACTGACACATGGGTTTCATTTTCTATTGTAATGCACGGCGTGCACTTTGCTCAAATGTGAACAAACCTTGTGTACTGGCCCACGTGCACTGACCTATTTTCAGGAAGTGGAACACGTAATGTAATGCATTGAGTGTGTCACTTCATGGAAAAGGAAATCATCAGGTTTTTTTTGGGGGGGGGTCTTGAACTGACATGCACCTTTCTATCTTTGTTGCTTATTAATTTAGGAGGTGAAACAGTCAAAAACAGTATTTTTATCAAGTTCGAAGCATCAAGTGTCCACTGTAAGAAAACTACTTGCAAACTCTCTCAAATTTAAAGGATAGTTGTGCTTTAAAAGTCGTTCAACTTTAGATGCTGTTTTCTTTCATTGCTAGTTTTGACCAGTATGTACGTGTGTGTCAGTTAGTGACGTCAGTGAGGATTTGGAAGAACAGAGTCCTTTGCAAAAAGTACACATTGACTATTAATCTAAATCTCCAAGCATATATATTTTTTGAAAAGAGCTTTCCCAGATCCGTCCAACTCTGAACTCATTTATCTTTTCTGTCTATATAGAATTGTGTTCATTAAAATTAACCAAATGATTCTGTACTATTTTGATGGATTTGAGGGTCAGCTATTTCAAAAATGAGGAAACAGGGTTTTGGAAGCTGTACTCTAAAAGGAAAAGAAGACGCTTGCAGATTGAGACATGCCCTAGGTATGCTACACTGAAGTATTCTAAAGGCTGTGTCCGAACTGACCGCTTCAGCAGTGCCTATGGCCTGGGCCCAATTTCATAGAGCTGCTTAACGGCCGATTTTGTGCTTACTGAGCGAGTTTCCATTTCATAGCGCTGCTAAGTAAGCACTTGAAAAGGCATGCAGACCTTCCGGTGCTGACTGTATGAAAATGAATGACGTAACAATGCAAATCCATGGTGAACGCGAAAGAACGCCGCCTAATTTTCTTGCTAACCTGTGAAATAAGCTTATGAACAACACATTTTTCTGCTACAGTTAGCACGAAAATTTGCTTACCGTTAAGCAGCGCTATGAAATTGGGCCCAGATTGCTGCAAAGGCGAGTATTTTTTAACGTTGCCACTGCAGCCAACAGCCATAGCAGTATCTGAAGTCGCTTGGTTTTGGACTTGGCCTGTCCGAACGGTAGTAGCTACAAGTTTTGTCAGCAGGGCCCGATTTCATTCAGCTGCTTAAGCACAAAAAGTAGCTTAGCACAAACAAACAAAATGCTTACCAATATAAGGTTACCAGCCAAATTAGCATTCCACATGTTCCATTTCTGACTGGTATCTTGCTTAGTTTTGCTTAGCAGCAAATTTCTAAGCAATATTTGCCACTTAAGCAGAAAAATTAGCTAAGCACATAAAAATTATGCTTACTGGAATAAGGTTACCAGCTAAAATAACGTTCAATATGTACGATTTGTGGATGGTATCCTGCTCATTTATGCTTAGAAGAAATGTTTTAAGCAGCTCTATGAAATTGGGCCCAGATCTGTTACTTTACAAAATACATGTACATAAAAATGACTGGGTACAGATTCTTTGGTGCTTTTAGTTTTGTACCGTCATCATGTTGGGTGGTTGGTTGCGCACTGCCATGGTTGGTGTCCCCACTGCTCGTCTGTTGGGGGTTTCGTGTTTTGGCTGGGCTTGTTGCATCGCTTTCTCCAGAGTTTGCTGAAAGACACACCAAGCACATTCAAAATTATTGTCAAGTTATAAAAAGACAAAAAAACCAACGTCAAATTTTGCAATATGTATTTTCTGTTAATGAAAATCTCACTTGTACAAATATTTAAATGTAATGTCTGTTTGTTATTGTAAGCACACTAAAATTCATAAAGGAAATGGTAGGGTTATCTTAACTCCTGTGTAGTAAAGGTATACATTCAATTCAATTCAATTCAACTCAACATTTATTTCCAAATTGCAAAATGTACATACAAGTAATAATAACGAAGGTGTGTTGAACAAATATGTCTAAAGAACTTCTAGAATAATAATTAGATGAAACACAATGAAACGGGGGCAAATATGGAGGCATATTCAAAAGTCTTGTATAGAAATGCCTTCTAAAACAACATACTGGACTTCGGAACGGAATACCAAATACATGGTGCTTTATCACACCCAATGGGCATCTCAAAGCGCTCAGTATTTTTCCTGCAAGGTATGTGGAGCTACATTTTTAACTATGACCTATTCCTTTACATAGCACCATGTAATGGTTAACCAGGTGCTGTGGCCCAATATGCAGCCAATCAAACCTGGAACATCGGGGTGAACCCCTTCTCTTTTCGATAAGTGCACTGGGTTCTTTTACGTGCATTACACAACACACGGGACTTTACGTCCCATCCAAAGGACGAAGCAATAATGGTCAAGTGTCTTGCCTAAGGACACAAGTGTCATGAACGCGACTCGAACCCACACTCTGCTGATCAGAAACACCAGAGCTTGAGTCAAGTGTTCTTATCGGCTCGGCCACAACACGCCATATAGGTCAACATTTCTGAAAAATGACGCTTCTTAAAAAACAAATTCTTGGAAGTTTACAATTAATTTATAAACACACAAACAGAAGAGCCTCTAAATAGTTTAAGGATCTCTGACCACTTGGTGTTTCTTACCCGTCTGTCTGTCCTCATCCTGGCGTTGTAGAAGGAAACTGAGTCGGGATTTTCCAGTAAAAGCTGTGACTGAAGACGTTCAAACTTCTCGCCCTCATCCTCCGGCTTCAACAGAACATTTCACAAATTGAAATAAGTAAGATGACTTTTTTTTTACAATTGCTTATACTTCTCTACACAAGTCAAAATTTCCATTTACAGAGGAAAGACCAGAGAATAAATTAGAATCAAAGGGTTTGGAAATATATTCTAAGATTATTGAAGAGGTATTTCTTTCCCCTGGGCTTACCTCATATTATCTTGATAATTAATTGGTTTCACAGAAATAACAAACAAAGACCGATATTAGCTATTTTGATTCCAAAACTTAAATAAGAACGAACGGTTCCAAAATCTGGTTTGAATTTTGTTTTACAGACAATTAAATAAACTATTTTGTCCGGGAGAATTTGATAAAAAATAGTAGGATTAGTGGGGTCGATTTCACAGAACTGTTCCTAACTTAGGACTAGTCCTAGGCAATGCTAAGAGATAGGACGAGTCTTAAGTCAAGACCAGTTACTGGTCCCAACTTCAGATAAGACTAGTCTTATCTCTTTGTGAAATCGGCCCCAGGATCTTCGACCCATTCTTGGATCATGTCAGTGTTTAAACTCACCATGTCAACATTGTAGATAGTACCTGGTCTGGTACCTAGACCCGCCTGTGCACTAGTCTGCTGGTCCTCACCAGACAAGAAGCAGTCTGAATACCATGTATCAAATTCTAAAAATGGAAAAGGTTTAACAAGATAATTCGTAATTAACTTTTATCTTAAAAAGAAGATGTTGGTTTACATGTGAATAATGGCAACCTTTATATTAAACCTCTATCTTTTAGAAAATTTGACGTTTTCATTTATCTTTCTTTCTTCCTTATACAGTGTAGCCCTCATATGGATGAGGATACAACGCACTGTGAAGCAATTACAGTAAAGTTTCTTGCTCAAGGACACAAGTGTCACGTCCGGGACTCAAAACCTAACTCCAGTGGCTCAGCCACCAGAGCTTCAGTTCACAACGCTCAACCGCTTGGCCACAACAAGCTTTCTATCTATATTTCCTTTTTGTAGCTAATCAAAGAAAAATCCAATCTTAAAAAAAAAAAAATTGATTTTACCTTTTTGGTATCTTTTTAAAAAAAATTTCCGTTATACACACTTTACAGCCATTTCTGTGAGCCTAGGACTCAATTTCACAAAGCAAGAAGATTCATCTTAAGATGAGTTGAAAGTATTAACACAGTAATTTGTATTTTGACATCACACTTTGCTAAACAATTGAGAGTGATTCGCAGTTAAGATCAATCTTAGCTCTTTGTGAAAACAAGCCATGGGGCCGATTTCACAAAGCACTAGGTTTCATCTTATGAGTTGAAAGTATTACCATAATAGTGATTCGTGTTGTGACATCACACTATGCTTAGCAATTGAGAGTGATTCGCACTTAAGATCGATCTTTAGATCTTTACGAAAACGAGCCCAGGGGCAGATTTCACAAAGAACTAAGATTCATCTTAAGATGAGTTGTTGGTATTAACTTAGTGATTTGTATTGTGACATCACACTTTGCTTAGCAATTAAGATTGATTCGCACTAATGATCAATCTTAGCTCTTTGTAAAAACAAGCCCTACAGGGGTCGATTTTACAAAGCACTAAGTTTCATCAATGACGAAATACATAAACATAATAATAACAAAAATGGAAAAACCTTGTTTGTTTACTTTTTTTCTTCATCACGTGCAATTGTTCCACATACGCCCTCACGGCGAATTAAGATTGATTCACACTAACGATCAATCTTAGCTCTTTGTAAAACGAACCCAGACATTTTAAAATGCAAATAGGGTAATACAAGATTTGAGCAGAGAATATGATTTGCTTTTTGATAGTGAAGTTGACCTCCTCACCTGAGATGAGTCTCTGTCTACATTGATCCACAAGCTTCTGACAGTACTGTACTTCAGACTTGACCTGTTTTAGCTCATCGTAGTCTTGCCTGTAGGAAGCTTTCAGCTCCTTCAGTTTACGTATCATCTGGAATTCCTCTTCTGAGATGACCATCTCGCCATTCTCATTGGCAAAATCTCCTGTTTTTAAAAATTGAAACGATTTCATCTCAGAGCAGGTCCCAACTTTATAAAGCTGCTTAGGTAGACAATTTTGCTAAGCAGAAATGAGCAGGATACCAGTCACAAATTGTAAATGTGACATGGTAGTTTGGCTGGTAACCTTATTCTGGTAAGCATAATTTTGGTGTGCTTAACTACTTGTTGTGCTTACGCAGCTCTATGAAATTGGGCCCTGATTTTAACCAAACCAAAGGATTTCCGATTGGAGACCGTTTGCAGGGTACTGTGCACAGTAGACTAAAGTCACCATTGGGGCTCAAAGCAGGGTACTGTACACAGTCGACTAAAGTCGCCATTGGGGCTCAAGCAGGGTATAGTGCACAGTTGACTTAAGTCGCCATTGGGGCTGAAAGTGTTAACGTGGATGTACTTACCATGCTCAGCTCTGTCATTTCTCATCTTGTCAATGTCTTGTCTAGTCTGGTCAATCTCCTCCTTGATCAGGTTGATCGTCTTAGCCAAGTCTCGGCATTGTTTCTTCTTATTACTGAGGATATCTGGGGGAGACAATCATAACAGACAAAATGTGATCATTCATTCTAAACAATAGGGAACAATAAAGAACAATTACCATTGTGTGTTGCACAATGGAAACTTTGCAATACTGGGCCCAATTTCATAGAGCTGCTTAAGCACAACAACATTATTCTTACCAGGGCCCTCACCAGACCTCGAGTCCGGTGCACCAGACCGCTCGGCCATGACACCCCTATAGCAATATTCAACTCCAATCCAAGCTACACTTGCAAACAGATTTCAGTGGATTTGTGGTTGTTAGGTATTTAGCCAACAAGCTATCTTCCTCAAGAGATTTCTGAGAATGCATTTGTGGCGTGTCGTGGCGAGCGGTCTTATTCACTGAACCCAAGCTTTGGTGTTGTGAGCAGCAGAGAGTCGGTTCGAATCCCGGTCATGACACTTGTGCCCTTGAGCAATGCACTTAACCATAATTGCTTCGTAAAAAGTTGGGAAGGTAGTGCATTCTGCTCTACCAGCCAGGCTCGTAGTGGATGATACCCATGCCTAAATCCTTACGGACTGTGAAGGGGTAATTACCCTGCTTCAGCCCCAGACAACTTGCCCCTAGTGACAGTTGATTTGGTCGACAGCCCAAATCAGTAAAGTGTAGCCCTCACCTTGAAGTGGCCATCCGGCCTTGTGATGTCAGGCGATATCTCATTAAAAAAACTATAAAAAAAACTATTCCCTCTTAAAACTAATTCCAGAGTTGATAAAAATGAGAATTATGAGTTACCTTTATTCTCAGTGAGTATTCTATTAATCTCACTTCCACGCTCATGCTTAAACTCCTCAAAGGCCACGGTGCGGAGTGGAGGGGTACTCGCCCGTTGAGGTTGAGGCAACTCAGACCCTGGTCCCGCTGAGCCGGTGGCAGAGGCTGTTTCTGCACGCACCGCAGACTCTCTCGTTTCCAGAGGTATCTGGCGGGTCGGTGAGGATTGCTCTGTTGGGTGTGTGCTGGGTACAGGACTGGCTGCTCCCTGGGGGACCTTACCAGGCTGTGGGCTGTAAAGGAAAAGTTTATACATTTTTATGTTTTCAATCAATATCTGTGATTAAGATACCGGTAGAGATCAGGGTCCAATTTCATAGAGCTGCTTAAGCAGAAAATATTGCTTAACAATTTTCTGCTAGCTGACATGAGCAGGATACCAGCCACAAATTGTACATGTTACATGGTAGTTTAGCTGGTAACCTTATTCTGGTAAGCATAATTTTGTTGTGCTTAGCTACTTTTTGTGCTTAAGCAGCTCTATGAAATTGGGCCCTGAAGTAAAGTTTAAAGAGGTTTTTTTTAGTAAGAGTGCACGATTATCAGATTTTCTTGCATTTAAACCTAATTTGTTATGGATTCCAAATAATTCAAGTGTGGTGTTTAAAAGTTACCTTGCTCTGTCTTTGCCTTTCTTTGCTTTCGTTTTCTTGGCCGACACAATGGATGAATGAGTAGGCTTGGCAGACGACGGAGCCACACCGAGCCCGAAACCCTGGCCATCCACATCCCCGACAAAGGTTCCTCCTCCGTTATCATCAAACACCACACCAGCCTTCTGGGCCGCAGCTACGGCCGCTGGGTCCGTCCTGTCGATCAGAGTGTACTTCCCTCTCAGTTTGTGCTCTACCTCTTGTTCCATCTGACTGACGATGGTCTTGAAGGAGCTGAAGACGGTCTGGATCTGTCTAACGTTGACTACATCCAGCTCATCCACGGAGCTTTCCAAGTAACGCTGAACTTGACTCTGGATTTCAAGCTGTTGGGCATTAGAGAGCGGCTCATAGTTCACTTGACTTCTGTTGGCCTATAAATCATAACGGAAAAAAGGTATTATTAAAACAAAAGGTTAATACAGCAGGAATTGTCACAAGTAGACTTCACACATAACGAATGATACATACTCATCCCTTTGTTTTAGTGCAATGAGTCAGGCCATAGAAAGGCTTAACGAAGTTGGAAGGCAGAAATACAATACTGGGCCCAATTTCAAAGAGCTGCTTAATGGTAAGCAAATTTCTCTGCACACTTTAGCAGGAACAGAAACGTGACCTCAGCCTAGCGTTTTGCGTTATGCAAGGGGGTCTATTGACCCCTTACACAACGCGAACACACCTATGAACAATGCGCGTTTACCATTTCCATCACTTTGGGAGTCAACTCTTTTGTGCATGCTTGTGCACGATTTTGATTCCCAAAATGGCGGACAGGATAGGCGCGTGTGAGTGCGCTGCGCGTTGTGCAAGGGGTCTATACGTTTCTGGAGCAGGATGTATTTTGCACGCAGCGATTCGAACATAAGACCGAACTGGAGCCCAAGCCGAGGTTTGAGAAAAAACCCTGGTTTCACTCTCCCTGAAACCTTTAATCAGAACACCTATTAAGAGATTTAATTTTATGGTGCTCAATCAAAATTGCCGCAGTGAACTTGGATTTAACTATTTTTCCATGGGGGTTGGGGAAGCAGAAAGGTTTGAGTAATTTATTGTGAATTCTTACCAAAGTATCATGCATTGCTAGCTCATGCTTCAAATGCTTAATCTCCTTGGTGAGTTTCTTGACGAGTAATACCGGATCGAAGAACTCATTAATGGCAGGCTCAACAGTGATACACATCATACGGATAGCAAAACGCAGTGTGGATATGGTCTCTTCAATCTGGGCCGACTCGCCCCAGATGTTGGCGACCAGAATCGTGTTGCAGTTACCGCCTGAAATTATCCCCCGAAAATAATGTGGATTAAACAACAAATTTTAATTAAGAATACAATGGAAAAGTATTCAATTAATTGTTGGTATTATTTACGTGAACAATTTTCAAGAAGCAAATAATACTCCTTGCAATGAATATTTTTTATAAAACAATTATTGCATAATAAGTGGTTGCTGGTTTGAACTCCACCCAGGTTTTTTATGCCTGTGGTGTTTTTTTTCACAGGACTCGGGAAAGTACTGAATATACGTAGGGTGTCGTAGCCGAGCGGTCAAGCGCACTGGACTCAAACTCTGGCATTCTGGGCCCAATTTCATGGCTCTGCTTACCGCGGAATTCTGCGTATACGGAGCCCTTGTACCACACAATTCTATGATATGAGCGCAGAATTCCGCGGTAAGCAGAGCCAAGAAATCAGAGCCAAGAAATCAGGCCCTGATTAGCAGGTTACATTTCTAGCGTTTCGTGTGAAATGTTGACACTTTGCATAATTTTTAAAAGCCAATGATGCACCTCCTCTTTTGAAGTCATAATGCAAAATTGGTCTTAAAGTTTGTTGAGGTTTTTTCGGGGCTATATCCAGGGTTCAACCTGGGACCAATTTTAAAGTGCTGCTTAACGGTAAGCAAATTTTCATGCAAACTATAGCAGAAAAATTTGCTTAAGTGTAAGTGTATTTCACAGGTTAGGAAGAATTTAGGCGGCCAGCTTGTGCGTTCACCATGGATTTGCAATGTAAACGTTATTGATTTTCATACAGTAAGCACCGGAAGGTTAGCATGCCTTTTCATGTACTTACGGTTAGCAGCGCTATGAAATGGAAAATCACGCAGTAAGCACAAAATCGGCCGTTAAGCAGCTCTATGAAATTGGGCCCTGGTGTTACCTCAAGTTACTGCTTGTTTAATTCTTCATTTGTCCCTAATCACATGAAATATTTGCCAGATAACTTCTTACCGAGCGAGTCCTTGAGGGCGTGGGTGAGTTTAGTCTGTCTGTATGGTACATGTTCTCTCTTCTTGTCTGCCAGAGCAATGATGGTCTGCTCCAGGAAGGTCAGCGACTTATTGATGTACATGGCCTCCTGCTGAGTCTTACCCTCTGACTGTGGACAGCAAATAATAATGTCAGAGGTCAAATAGTGACTTGGGCAAAACAAAACAAGTCAAAGAGAACGCAAAGATTACTTGTGCACTACTGAGTACTTCCCTGTAGATCAAATTCCACTAACAAATGTGACCCACCATGCCAAAACCAGGCGGAAGTCGGCAAATGCCATTTCGAGATACAGCATTAATTTAAAAAAAATAATAATAATAATAATAATAATAATAATAATAATAATAAAGCGATTGAACTGTCATTATCGGCATGAAATTAAAATTTCAAGTCGGTAAAAGGGTCTGCATTCATGAATTAAAATTAGGTGGTTGCTAAGGTAAATTGGGGGCCCAATATGTATGATAATTAATTATAAACGACTTCTGCGCTCATTTTCTCAAAAGCATCCCTTGACACTTCCTAACTTCAAAAAGATGTAACTTCAAAAGTATACCACCTATTTGAGTCCACTATAGCTCATTTTCAAGCTTAAAACGCTAGCAATCCAATAGTATAAAAATCTCTCATATGAAAAATTTTGACTTCAGCCTGGTTTTGGGTGGTGGGTCACAAATGCTAGCAAAAAACCGTCAGTCCAGAATTACAGAATACTATATAAACACATTGTGAGATTTGATAACAACATCCTTCAGAGCTGCAATCAGGGAGATTTTGTTTAACAGTCAGGGAGATTTGCATGTTATTTCAGATTTGCATGTGATACTTTAAAGGCAGGGTGTACTTTTGGTAAATACTCCACAAGTTAATAGCCATAAAAACATATTTGGTAAAGAGTACTGGAGAGCTGCTGATATTATAAAACATTGTTAGAAACGACCCCTTTTGAAGTAATGTAGTTTTAGAGAAAGAGGTAAATTTTCACCCAAAATTTGAATCTGACAAAGGCTTCATCAGCTCAGGCATCTGACAAGGGTGTTTTTTTCTTTCATTATTTTCTTGAGCCAAAATTGTCACAGGTTTGTTGTTTTATGCATATGTTGGGATACACCAAGTGAAAATAATGGTCTTAGACAATTGCCAAAAGTATACCCTGCCTTTAATAAAAAATACTTTGCCTACCCAGCTAGTACAGATACTTGGTGCTAACACTGTAAGTGAAGAAAAGTGGCAAGCAGTTCTATAAGACTGGGCCCAGCCCCAGTTGATTTGTTTATTTGATTTAAATTGTGCCTTACCCCAGTTTTTCCAAGCCTCTCTGATCCAGCCAGATCAACCAGATTCAATTTACTCCTCATGTATTTGGCTGTGGAGTCGGTGCGTGACCGCGATTCCACATGGATGGTGAATATACAATGAGATCTTGAAGACGCCTGGTTGAGGGAATGTGCTGCGATGGCTCGGTTAGTCTCACCCTAAAGATGAAGGATGGAGAAAAAACAATCAAATCAGTTAAAACTCTTACAGAAAGTACAATCTTGTCAGGTTGTGTAGTGTATCTTTCCTTGCCTTCCACCTCTAGGACCCCGGTTCAAATCACGCCGGGGGCACTATGTGGATTGGGTTTTCAGTTCCTACCTGACTGCGTGGGTTTTCCCTGGAATATTTCTCTGGGGTTTTTCCCCACATCTAAAACTGAAACTTCCTTCCTTGACTTCTCTCCATGGGATGCTTGCTGGCTAGTATAGTGATTGAGTTCACTTTTCAGAGTGTCCTTGGCTTCACAACCAGAATTAATTAATTGAAATCTGATTTTCTTTTTAGAAAATTCATGATTCATTAGATAGCATCAACAAAAATCTGAAACAGAACACTCTACTAAGGTCTATTTTTTAAGAAGCAATATAACTTCATAAATGTCTGAGTTTTTAAAAAGACAAATCAGCCTAGCGATGACAAAGAGCCAGGCCCAATGATGTACTGTCTCACCACAACCAGGATAATATTCTTGATTTAACCGAATAAAAATCTGTGAGTGTGTAAAGATGAATCCTAAAGACTACTTTTTTCTGCCAATGCAAGGGGGGCAGTACCTTCACTTACGAGGCACGCACAGGCATTACCAAATATCAGGCTGGTGTTTCGGATAGCTGCATAGTGATTATTGGTAGAAGATATATGCTGTTCGTCAAAAATGAACACTGGGCTAGTGTATGGTTGGTGGCACCCTAGCATTGGCTGCCTATAACAGTGGCTTGAATTCATCTATACCTTTGTTAAATGCAACCTGGACCCAATTTCATGGCTCTGCTAATACCGTAAGCAACGAATCGGCGCTTCCAGAAGTAGAGAATTCCGCACATTCATCAAGCATATTTCACAGGTTAGCGGCGAATTTTTGCTTGTGCATGTGCTTACTCCATGTATACCAGGCATTCTACGCTTAAAAAGCTCGCGCAGAAAGTTGGCACTGACCCTGTAAGCAAAGAATGGTGATCGCAAGCGCAGAATTCGGCGGTAAGCAGAGCCTTGAAATTGGCAGTGTTTTTGCTCGTGAGCCCTATGCGTTGTTTCATATACAAAGCACATCATAGCTACATAGGCAATACAAGATGGGCCGGCTTCATAGATCCGTCTGTTTCTAAACTTGCCACCATACCTCAAAGAGCAGATTGAGGGCCTCCTCCTCATTCTGGGCAAGATGCAGCGACAGTCCCTTGATATTGACACCAAACTCGTCTTCACTGATGGTCATCATCGGCAAAGCTTGGCTGGCATCTGGGAGTGTACTCAGAAGGTCGAACATCGACTCGTTGTAGATCTCCAGGTAGGAGATGCGGACGCTGACTGCCTGCTCTCCTCTGTCTTCAATCTCTTTGTACACCTGGACGAGGCAATGGCAAGTGAAAAGTAATTATCAACTTGAGCTATAGACCTTATGTATACATGTCATTTGAGTAGGGCGCCCTCGTCTAGAGGTCAAAAGAAGGTTGCTCTTTGGCCCATCCCATGTGCTGCGCATACATAGATGTGTGTTCTCCATTATTTCATCATCGTTGTACCTCTAAGATGGCGGCGTGATGACGTCAACACACAGGATCTAATCTCTGCTGAAATGCGAGACTTGACACTAGGTGGCAGTAGATACGAAGGGCACTTTTCAATTTCTTACAAACACATGCACATTATTTCTGAGAACGATGGATTTACCCAGTCAGTCTGCTCTCATCTAGCATTCCTGAAAATCTCCCATTGTTACATCAATCAAAATCCCCACTGTGTGGTTACTCAATACCAAGTTGTCTCAGTTTCTGACAAGTTGTATTGGCCCAATTTACCTAATGTCATCAATCACCCACAACAAATCTTGGTTGTGCCATTTTTTTTAAATCAGATCCCCTTGGTGTTGCTGTGCAGTGCGCATTTTTAGGCGACGCCTGCGCAGTTGAACCACGCACCATATCTTCACATGCAATTTGACATCCAGAATAAGGTTACCAGCCAAACTACCATGTCACATGTACAACTAGTGACTGGTATCCTGCTCATCTCTGCTTAGCAGAAAATTGTTAGGCAATATTTTCTGCTTAAGCAGCTCTATGAAATTAGGCCCAGATCCCAACCAGTGGAAGTCCTTTTTTTAATGTGATTCTACTGCAATTCAGACCTACAAATTCACAGTTTAGTTGGGCTTGTTGAACCTCGCATCTCAAATTTGCAGATGTCTATAATCTTGGGAAAACAACTATAATTGATCTGCCTTTAAGCTGTGATGACGAACCTGAGAAATGGCTCTTGGTATGACACCACGTTGTTTGTAGTTTTCAGTGGTTCCAGTCATGGTGAAAGTCTTGCCTGCTCCTGTCTGCCCGTAGCACATCAAGGTACCTGGGGAACAAAAAATTCACAATTATAAACCTTCCTCCAGATAATCTGGGCCCAATTCCATAAAGCTGCTCATGCAAGCATAAAAGGTAGCTAAGCATAACAAAATTATGCTAATCAGACTAAGGTTACCAGCCAAACTACCATGTCACAAGTAAAATTTGTGACTGGTATCCTGCTCATTTCTGCTTAGCAGAAAATTGTTGAGTAATATTTTCTGCTCAAGCAGCTCTATAAAAGACCACGGGGAAATAGTTTCACAAATGGCAGTATTTCAGATGGAAATATTTTCTCAGGTGAGAACTATTTGTTTCTTGTTTCAAAAAAGTATGTTTTCAGATTCAAGTTGCTCAGTTGTTTTTATCAGTTCATTACCAGTCACAATATGTATAACCTTTCCTTGAACAGAGGACGATAGTGCGGCCATCTTGTTTACCCCCTGTTACAGCCAATGTAATCAGACAGAGGCTGAGAGGAATCATAGTCTGGCCCACATTTTGTATATGCAGATTTAGTATATGTGACTGCTATGGCGTACAGGGTACTTGATGAAGATGGTTGCAGCATGATAAAGATTCATTACAGTTTATGAAAGAGAATATAAAACCTTGACCCGATCTCCTTTGAGTGTTTTACTGGGGATCCTTCCTCACTCTTGACAAAATACAACACCATACTGTAACTCAACACAAAAACTGTTAGACACTGATCGTAGTGTAACAGATATTGCCTGGTCCCATGTAAAGCATAAATCAGTTTACTAGTGCTTAGTCCAACAGAATCAAACAATACGTGCAGCTGGATTGTGATGGAATGATGGTAAGGGTTCAGTATTGATTGGGGCCTAATTTCATAGGGCTGCTTAACCACAAAAAGTAATTAAGCACAAAGCGATTGTGCTTACCAGTATAAGTGTACCAGCCAAAATTTCATGTCACATAATATGTCATTTGTGTCTGGTTTCCACGGCTTAGTTTTGCTTAGTTAGAATTTTTTAAAGCACTAATGTCTGCTTAAAAAGCTCTATGAATATGGGCCCCGCTGTTAGAATGCAATTGCTAAATAAAACATCCTCATTACAAGTATATTTATTGGAAACTAAAGGTTTTTTTTATGAATGTAAACTTTCGTTTGCCAAATATTACCAGTAGTATGATTGTGATGATCATGTACATCCAGAGCTTGATTTCACAAAGCACAAAGATTCATCTTAAGATGAGTTGTCAATATCATCATTTGTATTGTGAAATCACACTTTGCTTAGCAATTAACATTGACACACAGCTCGATCAATCTTAGCTCTTTGTGGAAATCGGCACCTGGAGTAACTAATAAAGCTATTCACCATTATAACCATCCAGCAATTGCGCCACCATGTCAGATGCTACGTCAGAGTACATCTGGTCTTGACTGGCATTATGTAGAATTCCATCCATCTTAAATGACCAGTCCAACATCTGGTTGTTGACGACACCTCGGCGTGCATCTTTCTTGGCGTGGACATTGACCGTCTTCGTCCCCAGGTCAAAGTCGATCAGATCGTGAGCAAACTTGTCGGTGGGGCGAGTGCGAACGAACACCTTCACTTTGCTGCCTCTCTTGCTCATGTTGAAGAGGACTGAATCAAAATTGAGAGGCTTTTCCTGAGAATGTGAACAATAAGTTATAATTAATGTTATATCTTTCTGGTGATGAAATCAAGGAATCCAAAAGTGCCTTGCACTGTAAACCAGGCCTGAAGATACCTGTGAAGAGAACACTTTAAGAAATCTAAGTTTTAGATGTGGAAAACCCCAACTGGGGAAAACCCACACAATCAGGTACAGACTGAAAACCAAATCTACATGCAAGGCTCCGGTCTGAAGCAGGATTCAAACCAAGATCCATGTAGGTTTAAAGGCAGGGAAAGAAACCACCAGCTCCCAGCCAGCAAGCTTGTCCTCTGAGAGCCCAAAGAGTTTGAGGTCACCTGACTTATGTTGATTTGCTGAGAAGGGACACTGGGTTTGTGGCTGAAATATCTACATGCAATAGGGACAGGGAGATCTGGGGACAACTCTGTCATAACATCATTGACCGAGGACATCACTCGAAATAGAAGCTAACGTTAATTCCCAGAATTCTTTCCCCTAAATTTTGACAGTCATTTATTTTCCTCCAACCCCCCCCCCCCCATAATGATTTATGTGAGAAGCTCTTATTCCCTAGGTTGAGGGTACTTTTTGTTACACTCGAGCAGCTTCCAATGAACATTGGTAACACTACCATAGTGTTACTATAGGGTGTTGTGGCCGAGCGGTTAAGAGCATCGAATTCAAGTTCTGGTGGTCAAGTCATCAGGGTGTGGGTTCGAATCCCGGTCATGACACTTGTGTCCTTGAGCAAGACACTTAACTATAATTGTTTCTCTTCACCAAGGGGTATAAATGGGTACCTGCGAGGGTAGAGGTTGATATTGTGTTTGAAAAAGCCTTCAGAGCGCCACACGGCAGCTTGGGGCTGTATACTCCTCAGGGAGCTGAGAAAGATTAAAAGGAATGTTATTGGCCCAATGACCAGGGCACTAATGTAAAGTGCATTGATACGTTTATTGTAAAATGCGCTATATAAGAACTTGTTATTTTATTTAAGAACTAACACTAGTTCGTAGATTTATTGTTAATCTTTCATACCACATCATCATCCGGCTGTAGTAGGGTGTATGACACCGGCGTTTGAGCTAGAGACCCATATTCATCTTCAACTTGGAATTCATCATCAGATGACAAGTCCCCAGTGCTGGCATTGAACTCCACCGTGATGGTATTTGTAATCTTTTTACCAACAATTCTTGGCATTTTTCAATTTTTTTGTTTTTTCACTTTCCAGGTAAATTGTTATAAAGTGCACATGCGGTGATGTTTGTTCCTTGCAAAACAAAACTTGCACGAGTTGTACAAACATAAACTTTGCTATTTATGAAAACAGTGTTGTTACTTTAATTAGTAAGGTTGTTCCGGTTGTTCATTTGCTTTGATTTGTGAAGGGAAAAAAAGGAATCGTTATTGTTGACATCACAATTAAATTCTTGGAAAGAAATGTTGCGATTCTTTGTTGTCATGTTTGTATTACTATTACATTAGGGTACTTATAGTAATTTATTGTGATGACATAATTAACACACAATGACAATTAATGTCCGGTCACCAACCGTGAATGAAAGCTGCCCGCGCGTGTCAGCAGAGGGAACAGTCTCGTCGTGCCAGCTTTAGCAACAACGCACCGGGGGCCTGACAAACATCGACACGCTAACGCGCCCCGCCGCGGCGGCTCAGCACCCCATCCCAGTAAATTCTTCATTTGTAACTTTTAGGAAAACTGTGGAAGGAGCAACGGTATTCGTCCGCCACCATTAAACAGAAAGGGTTTATATTCGACATAAGGAAATATTTGACACATAAATTGTTGCTTGCAATGTAATAAAATACCTTTCAACTTCAAGAGGTCCAAACGTGTCGATATTCCCGACAACCAAACAACAGACCACGTCCGTCCGTAGTCCACACTCGGTGGTCTCAGGCTCCGACTTCCACGGCCAAATTCCTCCCAGCTAAGTGTTAATGCTTTTAATAACGAGAGAATTTACCAAATTTAAAACTAATAATTTAGAGGGGAAAACGTTATGGTGAGCCAATAAAAGTAAAACGTTTAAAAGAACGTGGGTGACGTGAAGTTTGACCTCTCAAGCATGCAATGTGTGCAAAGATTAAGTTTACACTGTTGTCACGATCGGTTGTTAGGCCCATTGTGCGCATGCGTAAATTCACGGGGGGGGGGGGTTGCGACGTGCACAGGAGGCTAGGCCACTTATGCAGCCACAACCACGGTACGTTTGCGTGGTTGTGGCATCGCCCAGCGGCGCAGCCAGGACTTTTTCGGTGGGGGGGGGGGGGGCACAGGGGGCACAGGGGACACTGGGGGCATTGCTTCCAAGTGTGTGTGGGGGGAGCAGGAAGAATGGGTTTGTCTGTGGTGGGGTTCATATTTTGGCAGGGGGACGCTGCAGGGGGCCACAATCCTCCTATGTTCTTGGCCCCTGTTGTGTGGGTGCGTTCATCCCCGGGTGGACCCGGTCCCCCCCCCCCCCCCCCCCGGTGCGTTCGAATAGCTTTACGTCATTACCGGGGTCAGCCCCAAGTGCCCTTCTTGTGGAGCGGGTCACTTGCGGCTGACCGAGGTGCATGACGTCACGACGAAAAACTTTCTCATTGGCCACCATTTTTATTGTAATTCAGCGGGACACTTTTATGGTAAGTTTGACCATGGATTTCCTTCCTCCATGGTTTGACACACACATTTTACTTTGTGAGCATTAAGTATTTTTTATATTCGAGGAAGAAAACTTGTGTATCAACGTGGGCTTGTACAATAATTTAACGTTGCAGTTTTACCTTGAGAATAATTATTTTACGATCTTTTCGTGAATCCACGGACGTATTAAATGCACAACATGAAAATAGTTTCGGGTCGGCTGTCCAAGCGATTAGCTCATCATGGCAGGGGCTCACCCGGACGGACGAGCACCTGGGGTCGACCCGGGAAAGCTAATCGAACGCACCCTTTATAACAACCCAGTTACTGTAAGTAACTAGACAGTAACGTTGACAGAAAATAAAATAAAATACAGTACAAACTTACCCAATTACACCAGAATAATTCACGCGCGCTTCCTGTGATGGCGAAAATCCCCACCGCCCGCACAACTTAAACAATAAAGGCTTGGTATACGATTAAAGTTTGTTTTTTTGTTATTACTTTATTGTAAATGAAGGCCTAAAACTAGCAGATGTACTCTGGATATAACTTTGTAATGTTTTGTTTAACTTACTTTTTTGCGGGCACTATCGCGATTTGTTTTCGTGGGGGGGGGGGACCGACCTGGGGGGGCACTGGACATTTTGGGGGGGCACGTGCCACCCACCCAAACGTGCCGTGGTTGTGGCTTCATTACGTATGAAGCCACAACCACGACACCGTCGTTTGCGTGGTTGTGGCATCAGACGTATGAAGCCACAACCACGGCACGTTTGCGTGGTTGTGACTTCAGACGTAATGAAGCCACAACCACGGCCGACGTTTGGGTGGTTGTGGCACGTTTGCGTGGTTGTGGCATCATTCCGGAGCCGTTATAGTCTCGACTTGCTCAAAACGCTACCCTGGTAGCCTCTTAAAGGCACTGAACACGTTTTGTAATTCGCCGTATTTTTGACCGCGTGAGGGCGTTTGTGGACCAATTTTTACGTGATGAAAAACAAGTAAACAAACAGGTTTTTGTCATTTTTGTTATTATTATGTTTATGTATTTCGTCAATGATGCAAGAAAACTACCTACTGGCAATTAAAATAAGATGAATCTGTAGTTGTTATGCAGTACATTCCTGAAGAAAGCGCCCTCATGCGGTCAAAAATATGGTCCATTGTCAAAGACCAGTGTTCTCACTCTTGGTGTATCCCAGCATAATGGATAAAATAACAAGCCTGTGAAAATTTGGCCATCGAAGTTGCAAGAAAATTATGAAAGAAAAAACACCCTTGTTGTACACACTTTGTGTGCTTTCAGATAGGAATAAAAGGCTTCTTGCAAGAAGTGATTTTAGTGAGAAATTACCTCTTTCTCAAAAACTACGTTACTTCAGAGGGAGTCATTTCCTATACAATGTTTCATACTATCAACAGCTCTCCGCTGCTTGTTACTAAGTAAGTTTTTATGCTAATTTGTTTTGAGTCATTACCAAACGTGTACGATACCTAGGCAAGAGGTTTAAAGGTTTTACAGCTGAAAAAAGTTTGACTATGGATTGATGTATCTTTCGGGGGGGGGGGCCACGTTGGGGAGCACGGCGGATTATGTGCCCCTTGAAGAAGCTAGAGCAGAGGACACTTTTTGGCATGATAGCTCTACAATTAGAAATTTAAACCACAGAGTGATTTTAAAGACAGAATGAATCAATTTATCAAACAATTAATATATATAACACCCCAACAAACAAAATTTCAATAAATAAAACCAGGCGCGGATCCAGGGGGGGCGTGGGGCGCACGCCCCCCTTTTTCATATAAAAAAATATAAAAAAAGAGGGAAAAAAGAAAAAAGAGGGAGAGAGAGAGAAGGGGAGGGAGAAATGGGGCAACAAACTTCATTTATCATTTTGCTACTTGGAATATTTTCACGCCCCCCCGTTTGGAAAATCCTGGATCCGCCCCTGAAAACGACCCTCCTCTTTTGGTAAGTTCGGAATGTGTGAAAGATTTTCCCATTTGTCTCTCAGATCAGGCCTACTTGAGGTATCAGAAGAAGGAAGACACTGGAGGGCAAAAAATACAATGTAGGGCTACTGAGTTTTGTATAGCTGTTGACCAAAAAGTACATTTTTTTTTTTTTAATAACAATACAACATTTTACGGTACGAGTAAACTCTGAGTTTGAAATAGAGTGGGTCAGTTCGCACCGTTGATATCATCAATGGTTGCATTAATAATCAACCATTATAAGGGCAAGCTCTGGATGTGCATCAATTTCAAGGTTTCAAGGGGGAAAATGACTCGACCCAGTTTTGTTTAACAGACATTTTAGTTTTTGGTTGTGCCTAGTATACGCCGGGCTTTTGAAGTTCAATGGCTGTTCAATCAACAAGATTACTAAAAATGATATACCGACCATATGCAAGAGTTACGCGGCGCTACTGATCTATTGGGCCTACGGCATAATTCACTTCATGAGCCTCAGTGACCCAACTTTCTGGTTGAGTTGAACTTTAACTCAAACTTGTCAGCGCAGTCATAGGGGTTTCCCCCATTTTCTTAGAAGAGGCTCACCGCTAATTATGTTTTTGCCAGGAAAAAAGTTGCTCCATCTTGAGCTTTTCAGGGGCGAATGATGTAGGGCCCATTCAATGGGCTATGGCGGGGTGAGGGGGGGGGGGGAAGGATTGCGCATCAATAAAGATTATTTTCTGAAAGACTGTTTTGAGGTTTCTTGCGCGTTAATGGGCCGGGCCGTGGAGGCATATGTGAACAGTCGTATTATATGAAGTCCAATTCCTCGTGATTGTGGCATCAGACGTATGAAGCCACAACCACGCACGTTTACATGGTTGTGGTTATGAGGGTTCCTCCACGGTGAGAGCATGGTGAGAGGGAGGGGAGGGGAATTTTCATCACCCTCACCCTCCCCACCCCCACAATTGTCAATCCTAACCCTAAACCCTACCGGACCTTACCCTAACCCTAACCCTACCCCTACCCCTACCCCTACCCCTACCCCTACCCCTACCCCTAGTACCCCTACCCCTACCCCTACCCCTACCCCTACCCCTAGTACCCCTACCCCTACCCCTACCCCGTGACCCTATCCCTATCCCCTACCCCTCACCCAACCCCTCACCATCCACCCCCTCCCCCACCCTAACCCTCACCCTGACCGTCACGTGGTTGTGGCTTACGTCTGATGCAACAACCACGCAAACGTGCCGTGGTTGTGGCTTCATATGAAGCCACAACCACAGCCGTTACAATGTGCGTGGTGGCAAGGAAATGTTTTTACCTGCGTTACGCAGTATAGCAGGTAAACATTGTTTATACGTTTGACATGTGGGAACACAATGTCGCGGTTATGTAACGTAATGGCCCGCCGGGCGGGGGGGGGGGGGTAAATTTGAATATGTTATTATAGGAGGTAAGGGTGCATGAAGGGTGTGTACCGAATGAGGGGCCTTGCACAGCAGATGACTAGCACGTTTTTTGTTTTAACAAGTTGTTATTTATTTTAAGTAAACCACGCAAAAGGCGTTAACAAATGTATATAACTTTGTTCCAGGTGGCTTATTAAGCCGTGGCTGAGGGTTTTTCCAGAGTTTTGCGCTTTTCAAGTTTTATCTCTGGTTTTTTAATCCCGGACCGTAGTTGTCATCTGTATCAGGAATTAAAAGCGATACAGCAAAAATCAAAACACTCTGTTTGAGTTTTTGGCAGTTTTAGTGCGTTTAAGTTGATTAAAAAGTCGTGCAAAGTCGCTCGGCAGGCTTACCGCAAAATTATGTATTTTGGATTGTTATTTGAGTAATGTATCGTATAGGGGCGAAATATTTTGTTTATGACTGTGATAAGGATGAACTTGGGCTTCACGTCTGTTCGTATAATAACTCGGGCCGTGACATTGCTAAACATGCATACCGCCCTCACTAAGAGGCGGCATTACCTACCCAAATAACTCTGAGCAGAACTCTGATTTTAACTGCTTTAATTAAGAATGTAGATCATTTGATTATTTTTTGATTAATTTAGTGGTGACCTGGATTTGAAAACAACTCAGAAATAGCATTACTGATACTATAGATGCATTGTTTGACTGCGCTGGCTTTTGAACAACATTGCTTGAAACAAGTCTATTCACAGAGGGCTGGTCTGTTATTTCTTTTCGCATGATAGTAAAGGTTTCATCGGTTTCCTCGATGTCGTATGAAGAAAAAAAAAATCCTCAGGGAGGCGATCTGCCTACACTGGTAACAGTTCTTAATTATGATTTACATAGGGAATAGCCGCTTACCAGTTAGGTAATATTTACATCGTTGCTGACTCGACTCTAGAGTGACAGCTGTGGCCGTTCTTGAGAGAATTATCAAATTATTTTTACGAAAAATAGAATGCAAGTATCTGATTCCAGCCTTCTGAATGGTTAGAAAGGAAGCAAAACTGTTTTGCACATCTCGTTCTAGCCTCCACGTTGACTGGCATAACGCGGCAGTGCTGAAACTGTTGAAAAATCTTTCACAGAATAGTTACCAAGAACGTCAAGTTCAGAGTTTAGAATCTCTCGTCGTGTCGGTGGGCGTTGTGTCGATACTGTCTCTGATGATGCGGTGAGCGAAAGACCGGGAACATTTCTACTTCGTACATCAACATCATGGAGAATAAAGTGTAAGTTGTCTGGCTATTGGGCCTGTATATTGAACCGCACATTTTAAGTCGATAAATATGGCAGAATTTGTTTAGTTTTTGAATTGATTGGTTAGCACTCAGCTCAGGAAGGCCCCATGCAAATTTTCATATAAAAATCGAACCTCTTCTGCACTCTGTTGAGTGTTGTTGTTGTGCAGCATACGATGTGCAACTGCAAAGTGCAAGAAGGACTGACTCTAGCCAGGCAGCCAGGCTAGGATACTTGGGATGGGTGGGTACTCATCCTAGAACTATGACCATTTTATATTACAATCTGACAATGTTATTAATGCTATTATCATCCGGCGGTAGCGAAAGGCTGGAAAACCTCGTGTCCGTCATGCGTTGTGCAGAATTTGTATTGCATGCTGGGTTTTATCTGTAAAAACTGTCCATTGCTTAGCATGTATTTTAATTTAAAAGGATTGCGCAATAAGCATTACGCACAATGAATGACGGTCACAAGGATTTCCGGCCTAACATTATCAACCTCATTCTAGGGACTCGGAGGAGTGGGTGGGTAGATGCTGGTGGGGGTGGGGTGGAGCAAAGCTCCGTGGGTGAAGGCAGGGGGCAGTCTAGCCCATTGATAAAACCGATGTTCAATCGAGCTAAGGGGTGTAAGTCTAATAATATTTAGGCATGTAGGTAGTTGAACTAATTGAGGCTCATACGAAGTCGAACAACCGTCACATGCAGCTTTTAATAATTCACAAACAAATAAAGTTTGTTTCCTTTTGTATTGTTTAACTTTTATTGTACGTATGTATCTCTGTACTATGCTTGGACCCATGGGAGACCATGGGCCAGCCAGTTGAAATAAGAGATAAATAAATAAATAAATACATGTAAATCAATAAATAAATAAATAAAACATTTACTTAATAAATAAATAAATAGTTTAAAAAGGAGTCAATTAGAATGATCAATGTTTTAAAAAGTTTAAAAAGACCCCCCCCCCCCCCCAAAAAAAGAAGAGAAAACACTGAGCAAAAAAAAAAAAAAAAAAAAGTTGGTTTAACAGGTCTTTTATAAAGGGAGTTAGAAATATTTTACCCTTGATTTAATTGTTTTAATGCCGCCCATCAATGTGGAGCTGCGAATACATTTTTAATATAGAGATTGTAACAATATCAGGCTCAGTATTTATTACAGAGGCCACAGAGGTCATGACCTCTGTTGTCCTGGTCTAAGCCTAAATCAATTTCTTTTGATTGCCAATACTTTGTACCATCATTTTGAAGTTTACAGAATGTATGCATATAACTTTTTTTAATGTGTGTCTCTGTTTTAAAATAAATCATAATATTCCTTGGGTTGTTGTTTTTGTCCTTTCTAACTCTATTAAAGTTCAGTCATAATCATTTAAGTGTACATCAACACTCAAATCAATGGACTCTGGTTCCGGTTGTGGCTAGTACACACGTGTAAGACTGATGAATCCAGTGGGGATCCTGGGGGGGGGGGGGGATGGGTCAATTGGGGCAAAAACCCCCCCCCCCCCAACTTTCCCCTACCCCTTAATTCTAGCTGGCTGGTTTTTTGTTTGTTTGTTTGTCGCTTTTCAAAAGGAAAAACAAATACTTTAATTTCAAACTACTTTGCCCCAAAGATTTAACCTCAAAGGGCCTGATATACATGTATGGAAAAGTGTCATCTTTAAAAAGCTTGCAAATCTGTCCAACCACAGTTGACCCTCCCAAGAACCAAGAGGTCCCCCTTCCTGCCTTTGTAAAAACTAAACAATTGGTACATTACATCTTCAAGAATTTCTAGGCCTAATTCATGAAACCCTATACACAAAAAGAGGAAATAAATTATTGTCATCTAGAATAAACCACAAGGGAAGCTGACTCACTGGAGACAGTCCACCCAAAAGTGAGAACAAAAATCATCGCCCACCTGCAGTGGGTAGGGCACTGTGGAGGAAACTCTAATTAGAAAAGGAACATGAATCAAATTATTGATTTAATATTTCAATTGATTTTCAATTTGTAACCAATTATCACATTTTTTGTATGTACTAGACCTATCCATGAATATGTAAATTGCACATCGCGCGTGCGCACTAACACTGAGGGGAAAATGAGGGAACATCGCCCCTTTTTTGTATGGGGCTGATGGTGGCGTAAAGCATGTATACGCGTTTGTGTGTCTGCCTTGTGCGCAACTCATTCTGTTTGGTACTGTTTTCCAACCAATAGCGTCTGTACGCATGCGTGAATGTAGCAAATCTCACGGGAAAGGCTATTGGGAAACAATTCACAAATGCGATGAAACAAACTTAAAGATGTACTAATGTTTAGTAAGGAGTGTTGTAGAGAATATTCCCAACTGCCCTTTTATTAAGAAAATTGATTTTTTGTTAATTGCAAATTGTACATTAATGTGCAAGTTAATAATACATCATGTATTGTAGTATTCCTTCTCAATGAGATGAATAATTCCATCCATCCAGTAGTTTTCTCTTGCTATTCCTGTTCCCCTCCCATTTTTCCGTGTAGTCCCCAACTTGCCATTAATGGCTTTATTAATTGGCAATCCTCATTTAAAAACCTACCCACCCCCCCTAAAAAAAATGAATTGATCTTGATTTGTTTAATCCTACAAAATGGCTACAAGTGATACCAAGAGCAAAATCCCCTGGAGCTTTAAAGCCTACCATGAGCTCAATCCCCATGAGCAAGCTGCCATTTCTGCATGACTGACGTGCAAACATATCCCAGCGTATGTCTGAGCCATCTCTTGGGGGATGAGGTCACCATCCCCCCATCCACGTCACCCATCAGGTGTGACTCATCGTCTTTGAAGACAGAGACAACTCTTCTTCTCTCTCATCCCAAAACGTAAAAAGATGTCTTGTTACCTTGAATACCTCGGAGCAAATACTGCCCTGATCCTGACAAATCTCATCATGTTTATTTATAGGAATGGCCAGGATGGTTGCCATGGTAACCCTTTTGTATAAATGAATATGATTATCACGTGTGAAATATGATCTGTACAGTTTCCAGCTTTGCTATAAATACTGTGCACACACAATGATGCCCGAGGAAAATATTGGGATGTTTTTCCATTAAGAATTTTGTGACTTTGGTAAAATTGTCTTTTTTTTTGGGGGGGGGGGTTGGGGTTTGGGAGTGGGGTTGGAGATTGGAGTTATAATTGAGGTCCCTTTCAAAACAAATTCTAATATGTTTAACATTCTTTAAATGACTGTCTTGATCACCAATCATAAGTTCCTCCTACTTTAATCTGATTTCCATTTTTTGTTTTTGCCCTAAAATAACCCAGCAAAAATGTTAATAAATAGCCTTAAAATAAAAAATAAAGTCTATACATGTAAAAGCACATGTACTATAATGTACATAGTCAGCCCTTGTACTCAACAGAATGTTCCTATTCCTTTCCAGGGCCAAGTATCATGCCTGAGTATATTGTTTGTAAGAGTGATTGATTTATTGATTGCAACAGAAATGATGGGTACAAATGTGCTATTCCAAAAGGATGTTAACATGTATTTCAAAATGCAAAATGTCTGCATGGAAAATATACCAGTAGGTTATATTGCCTGCTGTTTATAGATATGATTTCATAGGTCGAGGACATGTTCTCTCCCATATAAAATTTGGAAGTTCAGCTGGCAGAGGAAACAAGTTCACTAATTGTGTTTATGCTAAGATGGAGTACCTTGCAAGAACATCTATTGAACTTCACTATCCCGCCCCCTACCTCCCCAGTGTTCTTAGCTTATAAATTAATTTGATTAAGGCCACACAACAGGTACATGTACGTATAACCTTCCAATGCTTTTGGTTATTTTTGGACATTAAGTACAATAAAAAAAATTGTAACAAGAAAAACCCAACATCTCAAGGTCATGATAAACAGATTTTTTAAATAGACTGGCCCCAATCAATATTCATAATGACGGATGTGTCATTGTATTTATGAATGGGAATCAATCTTGGCAGGATGGTGTGCACATGGCCTGGGGCTCTCCCCCATTGATCAAAATCAGCTGACTGGAAGATATTTGGCATCCCAGGGGGATCCTAATATCCTGCTTGGAATAAATTAGTTCCAAGAGCTCTGGTATTGACAGTGGCGCACAACACTATAGGCACACCATGGAGAAAAGGAATAGATTCCTTCCTCCATGGGCACACTAAGATATTGCATTGTATGTAGACAGTATGGTATGGACCTCCCCACAGTCTACACTAATGCATGGGTGGGGACTGTTACATAAGGTAACAAAATGAAGTATTTTGCCCCTTTTTCCGAGTTCAGTAAAAATGATCCCACTTAAAGGTATCACACGTTTGGTAATGACTCAAAACAAATATTAGCATAAAAACTTACTTGGTAACAAGCAACAGAGAGCTGTTGATAGTATAAAACATTGTAGGAAACCATTCCCTTTGAAGTAGTTAACGTAGTTTTTGAGAAAGAGGTAATTTCTCACTAAAATAGTAACAACTTCTTGCAAGAAGTTTTTATTCCTAATCTGAAAGCACACAAATTTGTACAACAAAGGTGTTTTTTCTTTCATCATTTTCTTGCAACTTCGATGACCAATTGAGCCCAAATTTTCACAGGCTTGTTATTTTATGCATATAATGTTGGGATACACTGAGTGAGAATACTGGTCTTTGACAATTACCAAACATGTTGCTGTTCAGTGCCTTTAAATGACAATATTTTGGGTATTTTGAGTAAATGATGGAGGAAGTCTCCAAGATGAAGAAAGGATGTAAAGGAAGAAATGTTGAATTTAGAAAGGATGGTCTTCATTGGAGAGTTATTCTATTGTATGTATTTACTCTTGTTGTTCAGTGGAATAATAATGGCAATGAGACATCTAACAATAAAATTAATTAATTTAGACAACTGTAATGTGGACATTTTAGCGTACAAAATATGGAGTTTGGGTCAGTAAGAAAAGAAACGTAGCTGAAAGATTTTGAGAAAACATTGTTATCAATTTGGTGAGTCTTGGCTGAGCGGTCAAGAGCACCGGATTCAAGTTCTAGTGGTAAAATCATCGGGGTGTGGGTTCGAATCCTGGCATGGTGCTTTTGTTCTTGAGGGCAGAGATGGTTCTTGAAGCACAGACAGGCTACACAGGCCTATTCCACAAGGGACGCTTCAGAATGAATTAGGCCTAACCGGTAACTGGCCCAATGACCAGATTAATAAGAATTTAATATAAAAAGGGTGATACTGGTTCACTTTAATTATTATTTGGTTTGTGGTAATTTTTTATTGCCATTAATTTTCAGAGTCATTACCAAACGTATACAGACCCTTTAAACACATTTACATGTAGTCTTGTATCTGAAAAGTGTTGTAAAACTACTCAGCTACTCAAACCACAATCTATAAAAAAGTAATATTTATTCGTGAGTTGAGATGGATTAAAGGCATTCACTATGATGTTACGTTATTGATAATGGATTGTAAGATGCTTAAGATGCGGTTTGAGAATATGATGCTGTCAGTGTGACCGATTGGTTCTCCCTAATCTGGGCATCTAGGGTATTTATATGAAGTATGTGAGTCCTTGCACTTTCATCCAGAGAATGAGGTTGCCTCAGGCAACAGAATGTTGTCCTAACCACTTAGACCTGACGATGACTAACCCATTGACTGTAAAGCTTGCATGCTTGCAGACATCCTCCAGCAGAGGTTCACACTAGTGGACAATGCGAACACACCGAACAGTGGCCCAGAGAGCCTAAATGATGCGGGCTCTCTTTACATACAGTGCAAACAAACAGTGACGAATTTGACAGCATGAAAATTTGGCACCCGAGTATTTGCTTAAAGGCGCTGGACAGGTTTGGTAATTGTCAAAGACCAGTATTCTCACTTAGTGTATCCCAACATATGCATAAAATAATAAACCTGTGAAAATTTTGGCTCAATTGGTCATCGAAGTTGCGCGAAAATATTGAAAGAAAAAACACCCTTGTTGCACAAATTTGTGTGCTTTCAGATGCCTTATAATTGAAGGCTTCAGGTTTGAAGTCTTTCTCAGATTCAAATATTTTAGTGAGAAATTACCTCTTTCTCAAAAGCTACGTTACTTTAGAGGGAGTCGTTTCTCACAATGTTTTTTACTATCAGCAGCTCTCCGTTGCTCCTTACCAAGTAAGTTTTTATGCTAATAAATATTTTGAGTAATTACCAAATGAGTCCAGTGCCTTTAAAGTCCATGTCTTAGATGTACACATGTAACCTAATGATGTGGCAAGAGGTTTTTGTATAAAAGCATTGTCTGTAGGACTTCTGAAGTACATAATGATAATGAATACAGTAAGTGACATCTGCTCATTTAGTGCCCAATAATTTCATGCTACTTTGGTTTCAATGGGTTGTCCTTGATACAAGATCATTGTCCTACTGCCAACATTATTATAATAAACATGCTGTGGGGAGGGTCTTTTGTTATTTTAATGTCACAGCGAGTTGGAGATGCATGGCGCACAGTGTTTTTTGTTTAATACATAAATAAGAACTTCTTTGTGTAGGTTTTTATACGCTGCCGAATATATTTACACAGTTGTTCTGCTCTGTTGTAGTATTGCATTGCCATTGTACATTTAACAATCATTTATAAAACAGAGGCAAATTTTTAAAAATTCTTACAGATAATTGCAAGCTCGTTCAAGATCACACATTAAACAAAGCAACTGCCGTCGATTTCATGAAACTCTTCCTAACTTAGGATTAATCTTAGGACTTAGGACGAGTCCCAGCCTTGCACTGTAACATGTAAACCTTAAGATCAATATTGTAACGTGTTACTCGTCCTAACTCGAGATAAGATTAATCCTAGCGTTTCGTGAAATCGGCTGCTGGTGTTATTATTGCATTGGTAACAAAAAGCATATGTATGTACTGTACTTAAAATGGCAGAGCATAAAGGATCCATGCATAACTGTAAGCCTTTTCTTATGATTGGAAAGGACATTTTCTTAAATTGTTGGACGTCTCGAGACCAAATTTGTTGAGGTCCTGGCTTTTTCCAGGTCTCAATTTTGAAGACTCGGTCTTGGTCTCACAGCAAAGGTCTCGGGGTCTCGTCTAGGGACCTTATGAGACCTAAATTTTATAATCATCCCAAAACATATGAGAATACAAAAGGGAACACAAAAGAAAAACATATTGTCAAAAAATTGTTTTTTCTATCTGGCTCTGCCTGTGGTGTTTGTTTGTTTTGTTTACATGGAGGGCGGCACAGCACAGTCGAGCTTTTTCCTGTACAGCATACTAGCTATGTGGCACCCATAGTGAAGGCCGAGTAAAGCCATCATACAGGGAAAAGGCAGTGGTTCAGCATTAAAAATCCATTAAAAATATAAAACAAATTGGTTTAAAATTGTTTTATTAATTAAAGTACTTTTTTTCCCTGGGTCTTGGTCTTGGTCTTGGAGGGAGGTCTTGGTCTTGGTTTTGGACTTTATGGTCTCGACTACAACACTGATAAATTCATAAGTGTGCTACGTGTCTCCTTCCCAAACTTCCAGAAAGTACACTTTGTGAAATTCGCCCAAACCCTGTACACAGATCACAGAGAGGGACAACGTCTGGAATAATGTAGATCCTGGATGTTTCTAGATTCATACTCTTAATCTGTTGTCTAATTCGCAGTATTTTTGACCGCGTGAGGGCGTTTGTGGACCAATTTTTACGTGATGAAAAACAAGTAAACAAACGTTTTTTTTTATATCTTTTTTATTAGTATGTTTATGTATTTCGTCATTGATGCAAGAAAACTACATACAGGCAATTAAAATAAGATGAAACTGTAATTTGTGTTGCAAGACATTCCCTGAAGAAAGTGCCCTCACGCAGTCAAAAATATGGTCAATTGTGAAACGCAAACGTTTATAAAAGTTTGGATAGTTAAGAAGAATATTCAAGCGAAACAAAATGATGGTTTAAAGGCAAATTTGTTAATGACCTGATGTTTTGACCCTAGTAGAGTCTTCCTCAAAGGCTAAACATTTAGCCAAGTTGACTCTGCTAGGGTCAGGACATCAGGCCATAATAACAACTTTTGCAAGAATTTTCAAGGTTTGATTAACACAATAATTATACACTTAATAATAATAGCAGTACACCTTAGAGAAGAGGGTTTTTTAAAGTTGGGAATCAACCAATTTTGTTTGGTATAAATCATTACAAACAGATTTTCAGTTTTCCTAATTTGTCGTTATTCTCACAGGGAGCAAGATGACACAGAGACTGCCAATGTTCAGCAGAGTCTCCAGTCTGTAGCAATTACCTGGAAAGGTTTCCTAAGTAGCACCTCCCCGCAAGCATTCCCCAACCTCAACACCAAGAACGTCATCAAGATATCCCTAGGCAGTAAGCATTCCGCTTATCTGACCGACCAGCATGCTGTCTACTGCTACGGGTCGGGAGAGTTCGGCCAGCTTGGACACAAAAAGTTCTCCGATGTTACTAAGCAACCTGTGCTCGTTCAAGATCTGAAAGGGGAAAATGTTGTGGATGTTGTGTGTGGAAGCAACCACACAGCAGTACTGTGTTCAGATGGAATTGTTTTCTGCTGGGGAGACTCGAGTAGTGGACAGTGTGGCAATGGACTGATGGACAAGATTAATACCCCTCAGCAGGTGCAAATTAGCGATACTGATTCTGATCCCTTTCTTACTCAGATATCATGCGGCGATTCGCATACATCAGCTTTATCCAGCAAAGGAGAGATCTGGTCATGGGGCACTGGTCCTCAGCTGGGACTAGGGACGGGTTCGACTCCTGTCGCAACTCCACGAAAGGTACAAGGCCTTGTTGGGAGGAAAGTGCTACAGATATCATGTGGGGCGAACCACAGCTTGGCTCTGGTCAAGAAAGTACGGTCCATGAAGCTGGGTGGAACCCGGCAAAGTGACATGGACGAGGAAGGGTCTGGGTCAGGAAGCCTGATGATGACGGATGAAATCTACTCTCTTCATGAAGAAGGAGACATCGTCATTATCACAGACACAAGAATGACCAGCTCCCTCGAGGAAATTCCATCCGTGAGAAGTTTCTCGCCGGACAGTATAGACGTCGCAGCGCGACAAGCTACGGAGGCCGAAAAGGAAGCTAGTGAAAATGGCTCCGTGGATTCCAACAACAGCCAAGGTACATACACACTAGATCAGGAGAAACACGCTGCGAAGAGAAAGGAAGAGCCAGTATCAAATGGTGACGTGTTCGTTGATGAGACAGACTCATCCAAGACCACCACACCGCCCCCGCCCCAGTCTATGCGACTTGAGCGTAAACTCACATTCACAGAGTCCTTCGATAATGAGTCTACCAAGAAGTATCTAGCGCAGCAACTGAAGCCTCTCCAGCTCTCGGAACCCCAGAAACCATCCGAGAAACTCTCCCCGAAAGATCGTATTCTTGCCAGCCTCCCCCATGCTGTGGCGACCAAAATAACAAAACTCATAAGCCCGCTCAGCTTGAGGTCAAAGTTAAGTCTGATCTCCGTGGAAGGGAAGGGGTTTGAGGATGCTGAGGTAGAGGAGCTGATGATGGGTGGATGCCAACAGGACATGGACAAAGCGGCAGATATTAGGTTCTCACTAGAGGGCGCTGTAGATGATTTGATGTTACAGACGGAGGTATGGAGTTGGGGTAAAGGAGGTAATGGACAGCTGGGTCAAGGGGATCCACTTGAGAGGTTAGTGTTATCAATTTATTTGAAATTTTCCTTACTTAATTGAAGAGTAAATTTCTTTGTTATTCACGTAATTGATGAACTTGTAAGGCCTTGAGAGCATTTCTCACTAGTCATCATGTTGGGACATGTACTTTAAATCAAATTGTCATGCGCACACATGCACGTATAATTACATTATTTTGTGTGTGATTTACCCTATTTCCTTTATGTCTTAAAAAATAATAATTAATAAACAAATAAGTTAACACAATCTCATAAAATGACAAATTAAAGTAGACATTAAAGGTATCGTACACGTTCGGTAATGACTCAAAACAAATATTAGCATAAAAACTTACTTGGTAACAAGCAACGGAGAGCTGTTGATAGTATAAAACATTGTAGGAAACGACTCCCTCTGAAGTAACGTAGTTTTTGAGAAAGAGGTAATTTCTCACTAAAATAATAAAAACTTCTTGCAAGAAGTTTTTATTCCTATCTGAAAGCACACAAATTTGTACAACAACAATTTGTACAACACTTTCATCATTTTCTTGCAACTTCGATGACCAATTGAGCCCAAATTTTCACAGGCTTGTTATTTTATGCATATGTTGGGATACACCAAGTGAGAACACTGGTCTTTGACAATTTCCAAACGTGTTCAGTGCCTTTAAGTCTTAATTGCACCACACGGTATGTCGTGTACAATGTACGTGAAAGGCTAGTCCAATAGATTTATACTTTTCACTTTTGCAAAAGAAGACGAAGGGGAGAAAAAAAATGGGCAGCTATTTTTTTTAAGTGTCTCATTACCGTTCGAGCTAGTCTTTTGAAGTGGGCATAGATTATGGGGGAAATGATGGCAATTTATGTAAGTTTACCATTATATTTCATCTCCTTTTCAAAGTGTTTGGATAATTGTGGATAGCTTGTTCAGATAACATACGAACATGACATCACTAAATTGTGATTCCCATAAAGATGCACCTTAAGGAAAAGCATATATTCATGCCTTATAACTTTTTCCAGACGGGTCATTTGTATACGGTTGACTAGCCCACATAAATTTTGACAAGATGGACTGTACCTTTTCAAACTCTCAAGCCAATTCCCAGGAAATTCTTGAGGAATTTTAACCCCACGGCCACCCCATGTTCGTTTCTCACTTGATGCAATTTTCCTGGGAAAAATGAACACCCAGTAGCTTAAGTAGGCTTACCCAAGGATTATCTTACTTACACCCAAGTAGAGGTACATGTCGCTATTTCCAGAGAAATGGTTATTTCCCTGGGGTTTTTCTCTGGAATTTTCTTGGGTGAATCCATCTATTGTAAAAGGGGCTTTGGAGTATTGCTGTTCATTTCTGTTGCAGTCATTACCAGAAATAGTTGCTCAGTGAAAGTATTTTACAAAAATTGGAGAAAAAAAATTACTTTGCAATTTTGACTTCTACATCATTCATACTGTCTTAGGTTACTTACATCTAAATACATACTTTGTTGTGGTATTTGATAAACTCCACCTTAGATCTAAATTTGTGAAAATCTTAACACCCCAAATTTTGAATTGCATTTCAAAAAAAGTTGCGCGGTCAGGCTTCTTAAAAGCTCTGGGCAATTTATATCAAGGATAATTTATTCATAAACAAAACCAGGTTGAAGATGGATTCTCTCCCCCTACTTTTTTACTGGGGTGGGGGTGAATTCCTTCATAATTCGAGTAATTCATCTTTATCAATTCTTAATATTCATGGGTGTCAAGTAGTAAATAGTAAGATGATTTCACCCAGGGTGAGATGAGGAATTTACGATGACTCATATCAGAAATCTCATTGGTCGTATCAGTGTGATCTCTCAACCGTGATTTGTAATCGCGTTAAATCCCCCGTCAACAAAGTGGACCTGTCAGATCGGGACAAGTGCAAGGCTGGCTGTTCTGACAGTCATTGGACTCTTGGCCTAGAAAACATGAATCTTGGTCTAATGTAATGCCTGAACTGTTGCTAGGATGCACATTCGGCAGTGTTCATGTTATTTGCAGGGTACTCAGCCTATACTTTGCAATGTTCTGTACTTGAAAATGGAATGTATTCCAAAAAGGGGAACAAATATATCACATATTTTGGAGTTTGAAATATTGGTAAATGTTTTGGTTTGAAGATCTTTTGTTTCCCTTCCAAGGTAAAGTAAGACAATGAGATTTCTAGATTGTTTGCCCAGCATTGTTGACAAATCTCTTTCACAGATCTCTGCTACATGTGCTTCCGGTAGGAATTACCCTCCTTAAATAAAAATATATTTGTACACAACATGTCCTCTTCATGCAACCTTCAATACATTCACAAATGACTTCCCATAATATAATTTCTTTCAAAATAATAAATTAGCTTCTTTCTTTTGAAAAAAGAGGCTTTGAAAACAATTCTTTTGGAAAATTTGTATTGATAAATTTGACCCATTTCATTTTAAAAAGCAAGTCTGCTTGAAAGGGCAAGGCATTTCCCCCAATTAAAGGGCATCTGTTTGAGAGAACAGTTTTTGAGGGTGACAGTTTTCTTGTACATGTATGACAGTTCTTCAGACAGAAATTGTTTTACTGGGACTTGGGGGACTTGGGTAGCAGCAGACATACATGTACGTACAAGCCGGCCCCCATGAGGGTGCTCCTCCGAACGCCTCCAACTCCGAACTTTGCCGTCTTCCTGGAGGACTCGCGCGCTGTACTATACCCAGTCAATTTCTGTACACCCCGGCCCTTGCGCCACAAGCCGAAACAGCGCCCTCACTGAGGTCAAAGGAAAACATACCAATGGATCGGGAGGGTGTGTGGCGCGTACACACGTGGTGCTTCTATTGTTTGACCTCAGTGATGGCGGCCTAGATACACTGGGTCTATTGTAACACAGTTCAGGGCTTGCCCACAGCGATGGCGATGTTTGACCTCAGCGATGGCGGCCTAGATACACTGGGTCTATTGTAACACAGTTCAGGGCTTGCCCACAACATGAGAGCAATGGATTTACGATTTCACAAAGAGATAAGACTAGTCTTGTCTGAAGTTAGGACCAGTAACTGGTCTTAACTTAAGACTAGTCCTATCTCTTAGCATTGCCTAAAGGACTAGTCCTAAGTTAGGAAGAGTTTTGTGAATTCGACCCCAGGACATTCTACTGCCACCTAGTGCCCCCGAAAGTCTTTCATTGATACTGGTACATCCGGTATCAAGTTGTAAAAAACCCAATCTTTCCAGGATACAAATTATCATTCAGTACCTTTTTTGTTCTATAAAAACCAATACCCAACTTTTATTACTTATGGTTTCATGTGTAGGTCACATTTTTCTTTTTCTGAAAGAATACATTTTTACAAAATATCGCATACGTACTATAATGAATAGCAGTTGCTTTACTTTTGTTTTCAGTAGCCCAATATTTAGTTACCTCTCTTTCATTTTCTGGACAGAATTTCCTTGTGTAAATTAATAAACACGTTGTTTCCTGTTGGTAATAATTTGTCATAATCCAGACATTCCCAATGTCTTCTTTGCGTTTGTCTGCTTTTATTATTCCTGTCTTGAATCACTGTTACTATTTGACATTAAGTCTATTTTTTAATTTCCTGTTGAACTTGAGACACTTTTAAAGGGAAGGTTTAGTTCTTTTAATTTTGACAAAACTGTTTGCAGTATTAGTATATTTCATGTATGCTTGAATTGTCTTTGAAACAAGTGTTCCTTGAAGGTGTTTTTTTATCAGCATGTGATCAGCCAAAATTCTTTTTAAAAAGTATTTGAAAACTTGTCTTTGTATAGATAGCTTGCAGAAGGTTTTCCTTTGGGGTAATTACAAGTACATGAAGACTTTGTCAGTTTTCAGAGAAATGTTGCCTAGAATCTTACAATAAAAGCCCCAAAGTTTTTATTTAGCAGACGGATTCAGGGCTTGAATTTGTGAGAAATATCCAAAAAACCACAGGGCTTGTAGCTCAAAATGTTTACTTGACAGTTTTGTACAAGACCAGAATCAAAATAAGGACAAAACTTCTTTAGTCCTGGCAACATCAATTTAACTATTTTTATTTGAACAATTAAGCACTAAGGCATGTAAGAGAAGGTTTATTTCTACTGTTTTTTGGGGTATGCCCTATTAAGTATTCATTACTCAATCAAATTAACCCTAACCACCCCAGGCCTGCCAAAATCAAACAGATGGTTTTGTTGGAATTTGGGTGGTTTGGTCCTGTGAAGAGTACCCACTAAATCACAGTCCAGAAGCACAGGACCTGTTGGAGTATGATGGGTTGTGTACTGTTCCAGTACATAAACTGTTGGAGTATGATGGGTTGTGTACTGTTCCAAAAAGTAAACTGTTGGAGTATGATGGGTTGTGGAAGCTTTCTGGTAGAAATGGGTTAGGGTTAAGAGGTATTTATCAGACTCAAAGTCCATTTGAACATAATTTGTTTCTGTTCAAGATATTACACGGTGAGGTACATGTATTGTTATTCAATTGAAATACAAGACTGCCGGACTTGTCCGGCCATAAGTTCACTGGCCCGTCACTAAAACCACTGGCCTGGGGCCTGTGGTCCAGTGTAAAAGTTGAGGCCTGCGGATGCCTATTTGCAGAGGAAGGCAAACGTACGCACAAACAAACAAAATTAAATTGCAACAAATGCGTCATTGTACCAAATGCCAGGCATGGTACTTCACAGATGCAACAGGGGCAATTGCCCCCATGCCCCTGGTCATTGCCTTGGTGCCCCTTGAAATGTTTGACAGTAGAAATTTATACTTTCCTCATAGAGGTGCCCTCAATACTAAGGGAAAACTGACTCGCCCTTACACGATGAACGAAGCGTCAGGCCTGAAATGTCACGTAGTCGGACACTGTCTACAGAAAATGAAATGAAACTGGCATAATGGCATATACAGACACTGTAAAAGGGTTCAGTTCAAAGACACAAGAAAGACAAGCAAACAAACAGAGAGAAAACAAAAAGGCTTGCATGCATTGCTATATTGTATAAAACACCTGGCGGGTAAGATGGCAATCTGTCCATCCCTTACCCCCTGTCACACAACACGCACGCCTTCATCGGATCATATTTACTATACACGAAGCAGCCAAGGCTTCAGGTGATATTCTCCATTCTGATGCATTTCTGCATGAATTCAAAATAGAAAGACCCGACTATAAGCCAAGCCCATCTGGATAAGACGTAAGCGTACTGGTGTCTGTATTTTCATACATTATCAAACACCTCCAGGGTGTGTCAGCATCTGTTTATCCTTTACCTCTCTGGGACAACACGTACGCTTCTTTCACTTAAATTATCGTCAAAGTACGCAGTACAGCTGTATACTGTGTGCTTACTGTATTAGAGCACACTAAAGTCCTCAGTGCAAGAGAAAAATAATAATTGCATATAAAAAAAATATGTACTTCATGTAAATGTCTACTCTGTACATACATTATTTGTAGCATAAAATTGGAACACCTGTTTACACTTTTGAATTTGATTGCGGTTTAGTTTTGAAGGATACAGATTTGTAATTCAAATGCACAAACATATATCCATAAATAATTCACTGGTTAGAGAGCATACAGTACATGTACAGCGCCACTTCAGCAGTGTTATGTGTTAACAACGATTCAGGACATGCACTGCACTAGTTATAGGGCCTCTTCATATAATGTGTTATGATTATTTCTGCTTGACATTTTCCAACGAAGCGTTTATCTGACTCGAGCAATAAAACCTCCTCAGTCAGATGGGAATGGTAGCAATCCAGAAGAGTGGTCTCTAGCGACCCCGATTGAACCATACCTGATT
Source organism: Plazaster borealis (assembly GCA_021014325.1). Classification (NCBI taxonomy): domain Eukaryota; kingdom Metazoa; phylum Echinodermata; class Asteroidea; order Forcipulatida; family Labidiasteridae; genus Plazaster; species Plazaster borealis. Next base: position 14,683,385 of record CM037471.1, on the reverse strand, counting down.
AGTCTGCCAGACATGTGCATTAGACCTTTTAGAATAAAACCACAGTTCAAACACAATACTTTTCAGTATTGCCATGCTAGTAATCAGTGGCCAAACCAGATATTTTCGATTGGGGGGGGGGCAAGCATGGGCAAAGACATAATTTATGGGGGCTATTTAATGTATCGAACCAATCATTATTTTGTGCATTTGTTTTAATCTCATTGGGGGGGGGGCACAAGTTTCTAGGGGCAGGATCCAGCGCCCCCCCTCCCCCAACGGTTACGCCACTGATAGTAACAATATAATAAATGTTACATGTATTTTAAGATCCAACCACCCCCAAAAAACTAACTATAAATAAATAAACCGAACAAATAATACATAAATAAATAAACAAACAAATACATTAAAAAAAATATATATATATATATATATTTAAAAAATCCAATAAAGTATTATTATTAATATTATTTATTCGACCAAACAACACAAAATGTACAAAAAATAGATAAATGATCAATCAATCCAGAATCAATCAATCAATCAATCAATCAATCAATCAATCAATCAATCAATCAATCAATCAATCAATCCAGAATCAATCAATCAATCAATCAATCAGTCAATCAATCAATCAATATACTTAATAAATCTACAATTAGAAATAGGCTCCTCTCTCTCACTCATTGATTTTGAGCATAATCCTAAAAGCCAATCACATGTCAGAAAGGTCCCGCGAGAAAAAATATGCTTTGATTGTTGTATGTTAAATTAATCACCTGACAGTGTTCATTGATCCACATTAAAAAAAAATCCCCAATCATTTATTTAATTTCCGATAAATTAGTCTTACTTTTAACTTTTTACCCCCAAATACTTGAACGTTAATCTTGCCAAAAAAACAAAATCCCCACATTATATTTAAACACTTTCTAAAGAAATGAATGCATAATTTACATAGCACTTCCCTCAGCTCTTTCAAAATGGCTCTCAAAACTCACTACTACAATATAGCCTACTTTACCAGAGCATAATTCTCCTGCTTGTCAGACTGTTCGTAATTATTCATGTAGTATATTTGTTTTGTTTTGTTAAGTTGTTTCTTTTGTATAGCGTCTTGAGCGCCTTTGATTAGGTGGATGTGTACGCTTTATAAGTATTCATTATTATTATTATTTCAGCAACTGCAAAAGATTTTTTGTTTTAAAGACCAAATTATCATTCTGAATTTGTTGATTTGTTTGTTTACTTTGTGTTGTAGAGCTCAACCAATGGCAATCAAGCAGCTAAATGGTAAAGGGGTGACCCGTGTGGTTGCAGGACAAAGCCATTCCATGGCCATAGCAAGTAACGGTCAAGTCTTCTCATGGGGTAGCAATTCTGATGGTCAACTTGGACACAACGGCCAGCTGATACCAAAAAGAATCAAGGTACATGTAACTTGTAAACTTTGAGACCTCCATCTTGTCAAATCTTCGGACTGAAAGTACATTTACAAAAAAGTTTTAAAGGGATTGTATACGTTGGTAATTGAAACCCACTGTTTGTTTCAATCTTATATAGTTGTATATATATATACCATAAAACTAACCTGTGAAAATTTCATTTCAAAAGGTGGTAGCGTTTTTGAGATATTGCCGAAAATCTGGAGCGGTTATGTCCACGCAGGAAGAATAATCTGCAATTGGAATACACTATCTGAGAAACGTTACTGCAGTAACGCTTCTCATATTCACATTTTGGGGGATAAAAAGTGATATCTTTTTCCACAACCGCAGTATTTCGAAGTGAAAAGTTTCTCAAATGCATTATAGTATCCAAAGCTGCTGTACTGCTTACCAAGTAAGTTTTTTTTGCCATTAATTTTCAGAGTTATCAAACGTATACAGACCCTTAAAGTAACGTCACGTTGCATACATGAAAAATCTCTTTCTGCGTAATATCTTGCAAGTAATTAAATGCAGCTTTGTCACTTCTTCAGCACATGTAGATCCTAAACTTTTAATTTATTGACCCCAGTGAAGGTTAAAGGCATAGTACACGTTTGGTAATGACTCTGATAATGTATGGCAATAAAAACTTACTTGGTAAGAAGTACAGCAGCTTTGGATAGTATAATGCATTTTGAGAGACTTTTTACTTCGAAGGACTGCGGTTATGGAAAAATATATCACTTTTTATCCCCAAAATATTTTGCATATTGAGAAGCGTTACGGTAACGCTTCTCTGAGTGTGTATTCCAATGCAGATTATTCTTCCTGCGTGGACATAACCGCTCCAGATTTTCGGCAATATCTCAAAAAACGCTACCACTTTTTGAAATGAAATTTTCACAGGTTAGTTTTATGGTATATATCTACAACTGTATAGGATTGAAACAAACAATAGGCTCCAATTGCCAAACTTGTGCGATGCCTTTAAGGTTAGGGCGAGGTAGGATCAGGGTTAGGGTAAGGGTTAGACCAAAGCATTGCATACATTGCTATTTTGTTAAATAATAGATACATATTCTAGTACCCATGCAATTCCATGTGTTTTCTCACTGAATAGATGCCAAACAATGCGCTGGTATGGGATGCTGCAGCAGGCAGTACGCACACTCTCCTTCTAGCCGATGGGAACAGCTTCCAGCCTGACATATACTATCTGGGAAAACAACCAAGGTTTGTCTTATTCTTGTGTCACCTTTTCATCGACCTTTTCTGTAAAATAAATAAAAAGAAAGGAATTGAAATTCAAAATTGCCTCTTTATTTCAGAGAATTTGTTCTGGCAATTTATTTTATTTACATACAGGAATGTTCGCTTCACAAATTCATCATTTCAATCAGAATTATTTATACTCAAGGTTTGGTTAAGTTTGAAAAAATAAACTGATGATTTTTCAGACGATATTATTTCACAGGATGCTTACTACCATTACCATTTTTATAACAAGTAAGTTTTCGGATATAAATTACTAATACAATTTCGGGGTCATTACCAAATTATGGAGGTGTCGTGGCCGAGCGGTGTGTGGCGATGGACTCAAGTTCTGTAATTTACTGAGTGTGGGTTCGAATCCTGGCCTGGTTGGTCGCGACACTTGTGTCCTTGAGCAAGGCACTTTATCATAATTGCTTCTCTCCACCCAGGAGTACAAATGGGGACCGGCAAGAGATGGGAGTAACTTGCGATGGACTGGCATTCTGTTCAGGGGAAATAGAAATATTCTTAGTCGTTTAATGCCAAGTAAACGGGATATAAACACCAGACTGATGAGCCATACTGGCTCGGGACAGACTTTACTTTTTTACCAAAGTAGGACCCTACCTTTAAGGAAAATTGGTCAGACTGCTTCTATATTAAAATGACTATAAGTGGCTCCATGTTATGATGAGTGTTATCATTTTTAGTCTTCAAGAATTAAAGAGTGAGGGACGTACTGGCACCCCAGAGAGCAGTCCGTTGAAGGAGAGCAAAGATTCAACAAAGAAACGGTCCATGTCTAGTATTGCAAAAGCGCCAACGGTCAAATACGCTGCCAGGGCTAAACAACCAGAGAAATTGTCTTTTATTAGGAAGGTAGGTAATTTTTACAAGATCTGAACCCAGCCTTAAAAGCTGTTGAGCACAATAACTTGCTAAGCATAAAAAGGGTTGCATTTGTTGGGAGCTCTGGTAGAGATTGTTGATGTGAATGATTAGCAGCCTGTGTACCCATGTGGCTGCTGGTGCTGCATACTCCTAAGGAGTTGAGATGGTTTCAGGAATGCTTAAGGCCTGATAAACAGGGGTATAATGTAAGGCACTTTGAAGGGGCCTACTTGGCTTAAAAAAGCGCATCATAAATACACATTATTGTTGTATTGACCCCTAGCACAATGTGGAACGCACATCTCCGTACGATAGGCATGTACCATTTCCACCATTTTTGGAGTCAATTCCTGGGTGTACATTTTAACTCTCAAAATGGTGAACAGGATAGGTGCGTGTAAGTGCGCTGCGTGTTGTGCAAAGGATCAACATGTGGCGTGTCGTGGTCGAGCGGTTACGAGCACCGGACTCAAGCTCTGGTGTTTCTGATCAGCAGAGTGTGGGTTCGAGTCCCTGTCATGACACTTGTATCCTTGAGCAAGATACTTTACCATAATTGCTTTGTCCTTCGGATGGGACATTAAGCTGTAGGCCCCCTGTACTAGGATTGGTAGTGCACGTAAAAGAAACCCAGAACACTTATCGTGGACGAGTAGGGGTTAACCCCAGTGTTTCTGGTTCATATAGCAAGCACCCTTGTTTACAGGTTTCCTCAGGCTTGCGAGCTACAGTGAATAAGTTCACTTATGAGGCATCCTTAGTTTCATAGCCAGAAATATATAATAATAATAATAATAATAATAACATGTAACATGTCTTGAACTTTGTAGATACGTTGTACTCTATAAATTATTTATGTCTGTTATACAGTGTGGTTGGGCCCAGTACGTCGCTGCTGCATCAGATCTCTGTGCATGCATCACGGACAAGAACGTCTCTGGTTTTACATCCATCCTTCATGAGCTGGCAGCAACTGAAAGGTTACTTCACTACCAACTGAGTACAGTCCGCAGTACGATCCTCAAGGCAATCAGCAGTTCAGGTGCTGAATTCTCTACTCTTTTATTTATTTAAATATTTCTTAGTTCAACTGGGTGGCCCATTCAGTGGTTACCACTGGTCTCCCATTGGTCTTTTAGTTCTAGCGCCCCAAGGCTTTTACTTGTATACCAAGATTTGGCCTCGTGAATCTGTCCCACCTTGCATAAGATCTTGTGGCCTGTCGTGGCCGAGCGGTTACGAGCACCGGACTCAAACTCTGGTGTTTCATTTACATGTATTGCGACACAGTGTTTGAAAATTTGCTTTACTGCTATAATCCACTCGACTCAAGCTACGTTTATTGTTAAAAGAAAACAACTAAATTGTAAACTGGAGTTGGGGTTCTTAAAACAAGTTTACTAGAGAAGAGGGATTTATAAACTGACCTTTTTAATGGAAATATTTCGTTTTACATACTGCACTTGTATAGATTCTTGGTATTTGATTGGTGGAACACGCGTCACGTGTTATACTTTATTTTGCCACTGTTTGAACATTCCAAATTGTTTATATTGGAGTCCTATATTGATAAATATAGGACTCTTGGGACGCTTCCCAACTAACCTTCGCACATACCAATAGATTTTACATTGAGTTCCATGTATTGATTGCGTTATACTGACGCATGTGCGTAAGCTTGCGCGCCAACATGCATATTGGCTTTGAATGCTCCAGATGTTTCTTTATCGGCCATTTTATCAAATTACAAGGACTTATGTGTGAGGTATATAATTGAAATATAGGATGCATTTTATTCGTACAATGGCAGAATATAATCACTGGTTGAGATCTGGACTGTTCCATGTCACCTTGTATTTATATTGTATTGTACTCATATGCATCCAATATTTGTATAAAGTCATTTGACAATATTTTGTATCAAGTCATAAACCACAAGGGAAACTGACTGGGTAACTTTATTTATTTATAAAAAAGAAGAAGATTTCAGGGCTGAACAAAGAAACATTGACTAGAGCGGGATTTGAACCAACGACCTCCGGTTAACATGCCAGCACTCTACCAACTGAGCTATCTAGCCCTATGTTTGCGGTCTCCCTATTTTGTCAATATCTTTGTTCGGGGGTGCCAGTCAGAAGCCATCATAGGCAGACCACCAACATAGGGCTAGATAGCTCAGGTGGTAGAGTGGCGGCACGTTAGGAGGTTCAAATCCTGTTCTAGTCAATTTTTCAAATCATTTAATATTTTGTATCCATACAGAGATCAATAAAGTACTGGATTCAACCATCTACCAGCAGCCATTCCGACAGATTGCCGAGCTCTTTTCATTACTCGGCACGGCCGTGGCCAATAGTTCCATCGGGCTGACAGCGGTCATTCAACGCCACCGCGATCTGGCTGACCTCACCATGTTGAAGTCACGTACCGAGTACCAGGCGGTGTTTGAGCAGTACGCCAACTACGTCTGCAATTTTGTCACAATCGGTGGATTCACTCACATGGGAAAAGTCGGAAGGTGATTATATCAGTTGGATTAATTTTTTCTGTTTTAAAGTTAAAAAGCAAAAATAGTTAATGGCCTGATGTTTCGACCCTAGCAGAGTCTTTCTCGAAGGCTAAATGACAAACACAACACACACATGAACAGGTATACAAGTGGAACAGAAGCAGTCAAGTGGAAATACATGAATAGAGAGAGAGAGAGGCAGAAAGCACACAGTAAAAGCACACAGTAAAAAGGTTACAGATCGAAGAAGCATGTCCTTCTTGAGGGTCATGTCTGAGGGGCAATTTACAGGCAACCAGTTCCAGGCAATCTCCAAGAAGAGAATCCATTCACAATTGAATGTTCACATATTATTCTTGGGGATTGTAAGAAATTACTCATGTGCTACCAAAGTGGTCCTGTGTAGCATTCACTGCAGTTGGTTGCCTCCAAGTTGCCTGGAGAAATTGCTTCGTGTGACAAGGCCTTTATTTAACACTCCTATTTTCTGGTAGATTGTGGAGCCCACTGTTTCAACATCCAAAACCTTTTTACAAGCTGCACTGACCATGTTTGTCTGTGTACACATTGACTTAATGGCTATAGAATGTGTACACAGCTACAGGCAAGTACAAGGAAGGGACTTTTGAATGGGTTTCAAATGGACAACCAGCAGGAGGGATAAACATAAACAAATATCTGTTTTTCAGATTTGTTGTTGTTTTTCTCCTACAAGCTCATGGTAAAGTGTCATATTAATTTCCGGCTTTTTTTCTTTCTTTTTTGTACAATTGTACTAAGTCTTGTAATATTCTTAATTTCATGTATTATTGTCAACCATTTTTATTCTTTGTATTTTAATCTGAGCTTGCTAGTCCTTGCAACAATTTTATATGATTTTTATAGCCATAGATCTACTTGTAAAGTCTTGGTTATTTTGATATCTTATCCATTGTTTTTTAAATATATTGTTATGTAATTCAGCTTTTGGCTGCAATGTTTGAATGTTTTTAATAAACCAATAATAGTAATAATATATAATAATTATGTGACCCAAAGGTTTTCTCGAGAAATCTGATGATTTCTTTTTCTATCTTTCAAACTTGAAATGCTCCATATCTCTCAATCGTAAGAATTTTAAACCCGCAAAAAAACACCAATTTGCCTCTAGAAACCATCTGATGTCAAACTTTCTTGTACTTGATTCAGTGATGCACTTTCTAAGCACGATGTTCTCTTTATGGAGTTACTGAATGAGGAGAAACCAGCAAGTTATGGTTCACCGCTACGGAGTCTGATGAAGCTACCTCTGGACAGAGTCAAATTCTACTCATACCTCCTCGGAAAGCTGTCCTGTTACTATTCACAGGTAACATACTGATGAACAGATACCTTCGCTCTCTTTAAATTGTCTTTATTTTTATTGTTGCCTTGTGTTTGGCAATTTTTCATAAAGAAAAAAAATTTTAAAAAATGGCATGGGTGGTTAGTGTGTAAAACGCTCGCCTCTTACCGTTGTGGCCCTGGTTCAATTCCCAGCTAGAGCCATATGTGAGTCGAGTTGTGCGTTGGTTCTTTCCTGTGCCATAGACTACTTCGCAAATACTCTGTGCGCATGCGTTAGCCGTGGAATGAGGTGCATGCTGGTTTAGTTAGCGATCAAAATGTGTCACTAACTAGACCAGCATGCACCTCATTCCACGGCAAATGACTGCGTACTGAGTATTTGCGAAAAAGTCTATGAGGGTTGTTCTCTGGGCCCTCTGGTTTTCATTTCATTTATTAGATTGAAAGTCAACATTTGAACAAAAACACAAGACCGCAGGACTTGTCCGGTCATGAGTTTACTGGCCCGAGGCTAAAATCACTGGCCTCGGGCCTGTGGTCCAGTGTAAATCTCGCATGGTGGCTTCGTCCTCTAGACCAGGGAGAAACCAATGCTCGCTTAATGTATCGATTTCATTGGGATTTCTCCTGATTTGTTTCCAGATATTAGGGTTATATTTTTTAAATGGTCTGCCTCAAAAAATTGAAAACATGTAAAGTAGCCACCCTGGTGTAAGGGATGTATGCGCTGCGGTCAGGTTGGCGTAGTGGTATCTTTCCTTGCCTTCCACCTCTAGAACTCTGGTTCGAATCCCGCTGGGGGCACTATGTGGATTTGGTTTACAGTCCCTACACATGTACCTGATTGCTTGGGTTTTTCCCCGGTACCGGGTAGGTTTTTTCTCTGGGGTTTTCCATCCAAACATCTAAAACTGAAACTTCCTTCCGTGGGTTTTTCCCTGGAATTGGGTAGTTTTTTTCTCGGGGGTTTTCCTCCCATATAAAAACTGAAAGTTCCTTCATTGGGTTTTTCTCTGGAATTGGGTAGTTTTTTTCTCAGGGGTTTTCCTCCCATATCTAAAACTGAAATTTCCTTCCTTGTCTTCTCTCCATGGGGTTCTTGGCTAGTGATTAAATTCGCTTTTGTGAGAATCCTTGGCTTCACAACCAGAACTAATAAATGAAATGAAATGAAATAAAAAGTGTAGATAATAGTTTTGTAATCCCCCGTAACATAATACGTGGTGGCCAAATTTATCAAATGCCTGCTAAATTTAACAGTTTTTTAGGGATCTTGTCAAAATTAATCCAGAACAGGTAGTCGGATAACAATTCTCCGATATCAAATTTTTGTTGGATTTCCGTCGGACTGTATTTCTATGAGTAGACATGGGTTTACTCGCTGAAAAGCACAGAATTCTCTGATGCACTAAAGACGAGCCCTATGACAATGCACTCTGATGATTGCTCTGCGGTTTGACTGGCTGAATAAATGTAGCATTAAACAAACTTGCGGATTGGAGAGATCTGGAAAGTTTGGAGGTCATTATATTGAATGTGTAGTGTGATTTTTTAGTGAGACATTCATAGAGACCCCATGCTTGTTTTCCAGTAGATAGCGATCTAAGTCTCTGCGGCTTATAAACAAATGTAACCCCAGGCACTGTGAACTTCTCTCATGTTTTCTCCGACACCCAATTTCAAACAAGGTGAATTAACGGCGGGTAAAAAAACCTTGTCCTGGACGGTACTTATCCGCTGGTTGTCCTGGACTAATTTTGACAAGATCCCTTAGAGATGTTTATCACATCATTGATTCTTGTCCTCTTTTATACTGCTTGACCATCCCTGTCCTCCCTCGGCAGTAGTTTCACTACAAGGTTCTTCCTCGGGGAGGTTTCAAAGAGGACTGTTTTTCTTGTGTTTTATCAGGACAGTACAGAATTTAAGCTTCTTAAAGAAAGCAGTTCGTCGTGGGAATTGTTGCAGCGGAGTATCGATGAGAAGCAAGCCAAGGCAGAGGAGACCAGAACATTCTGGGAGTCCTGCCCGACCAAACTTTCCGTAAGTTTCAAATCGGAAAGCAGTTGCACTTTTTAACTGGTAGGGTAATGCTCAGTACAAACATTGGTTTTTATATTTAGCTCTATGTCCAAATAATGACTGCCAACCATGCTTGACAAGTATTTGCTCAGCAAACATCACATTGTTTAAAATAAATGAGTTGGTACACTCTGAGATTTGATCTCAAATCATTTGACATGTTTGCTTTTTCATGAATATTATTTTATCTGCAAAGTCTTTCTGCAAAGTGCTTTGTTAGAAAGTTCATCATAACATATTTTATTTACAACGTTTATGATAAAGTGCCTTGGGGTCGGTTTCGCAAAGAGCTAAAATCGATCTTAACTGCGAATCACTCTTAATTGCTAAGCAAAGAGTCACAATGCAAATCACTAAGGTAATACTGACAAATCATCTTATGATGAATCTTAGTGCTTTGTGCAAAGAGCTAAGATTGATCTTAATTGTGAATCAATCTTAATTGCTAAGCAAAGTGTGATGTCACAATACAAACCACTATGGTAATACTGACAACTCATCTTAAGATGAATCTTAGAGCTTTGTGCAAAGAGCTAAAATTGATCTTCACTGTGAATCACTCTTAATTGCTAAGCAAAGTGTGATTATTATTTTTAAAATTTATTCAATTGACCTCAACAATACAAGAACAAAAAATACAATACAATACAATACAAGGCAAATCGAAGAACTATAAAACCAAAACAGAAACAACAAAGCAACAAATAATTACAGGCCCAGCCCTAAAACAGACGGAACAGCAATATACAACAATGATGATGACACGAGGGCAACTAGAACAATGAAATATAAGTGTATGAGTGTACGAGTGTATGAGGGGAGCATGCAAGTACAAGAAGTTAATCTGGGGAAGGAAACAAGAAAACTTCCCAAACAAAAGGACAAAACAATACTATGTGGGTCAGGGACAACAAAAGTAACTTAAATCACTGTTGCTCGGAAGCATGTTGTCACAATACAAATCACTATGGTAATACAAATCACTATGGTAACACTGACAACTCATCTAAAGATGAATCTTAGTGCTTTGTGAAATCAAGCCCTGATACTACTCTGTGCAATAAAAGAAGTGGTTTGTAGAAAAAACAAATCACCAAATATTTCTGCAAAACTGAGCAAAAACTGACAACTTGTAACAGGAATCCATTAAGAGGCCAGACCGGAGGGTGGTCAGAGACTCGCGGAACAAACCCCTGTCACTTCACAACGCTGGTAGACTGTCGCAGCACTGGTTCCTGCTGTTTGCCGATATCTTCGTCCATGCACAGGTAGATATAACTTCATTGAAATCTGTCATGATAACGTTAAATGTATTAATTTTGTTTGTTTCATGGTAGTACGTTTTAGTTCAGCATCTTTGTTCCCCGTTGAAGCTAGACTTTTGGAGACACTAGGTGGCAGCAGACTAAAGCCATTGTTCTTGGAAATGTATACTCGGAACTGCAGAAGCAATGGAAATTTACCTAACAAGTTCACTGCCATCTAGCAATCCAAACTCTCCCATTAGTTGTTCATGTGAAAATAACTAATTCGCAAAGGTTAAAAGTGATTTTTGTCATTCTTGACTTTGTCACTGTACATGTACATCAGAAAAGTTCAGTGCAGCATGAGTTTAAATGGGAATGAACCAAAATGTCAATTGACAACTTGGAAAGTTGTTGGTGAAATGGCTGTCTAGAAGATATAGATTTGGAAGTTACTGGGTCAATACTTCTGCATTGGATTATGTATATTTCCTATTCAAAGCTCCAAATAATGCAAAAGTCATTATGCGGTTTGCAGAAGCACAAGCAAATTGTTTCTGTCATATCCGATATTTTTTCCATCGAGCATATGTATGTTTATTTTGTTTTAAAGCCCTGCCTTGGAAGCATGTAAAAACAGTGATAAGCCACAAAATAGTTGCTGAAGTGGAGCACAGTTCAAATCTTAGCCTGTGGATCTGACATCAAATTTATTTAACATTTGCCTTTGCGTATTATTTGCCTTAACACGAGCAGTGTCCTTAGGCCAATTAAATCAGCCCAGTTTTTTGGACTGTGTATTGGCAGGGCCGATTAATTTGGCCATATTTAAAACGCGTGTGTATTGGTTGCAATACATCATGTGACCTTAAAATGACCTTTGTGAAAGTTCAAATTGTGAGTAAAATGAAGTTTGGGAAGTATGGCTTGACTGCCATCATTGTTTCTAGGAATTTGATTTGCAATAAAAAAAGAAGGTAATTTGCAGCTTCAAATGCATGGCATTACACATTTTCAAATAGAACACTGCTAGGGTTAAGTTTTCACAAATTGCTCTTATCTTTGCTTAAATGTATACCAAAAGGCTGCTTGATTTGTTAATTATGTTTGTTCTTTGATTTCTTTTGAAGTTTGTGTCGTGTAGTAATTTGCCAACTTGTGTAAAGCTGATTTTGAGAATTGGTCCGAAAACTCTTCATGACGTTGTAGTTTTTCTTTGAGAATGCCATCATTGGCCATTTTGTAAATCCAAGTTTTGATGCTATGTGTTTTTGATGCTGCATGCAGAAAGCACACAGCAATTGAACTAGGTGACGAGGTCCTAGACCCGGTTGGCTCCTCATCAAGTTCCCAATGGCGTTACTTGAAAATGCTAACGAAGAATCAAATACTTCATGGGGACCATCCTATTTTGAACACAAGCTTTGTGATCTGTATGGCCCAACCTCGTTCCTAGTGGTGTACGATCTCGCCGCGCCATTTTTTTCTTCTTCCTAGAATGCCTTGCTCGATTGTAACCCCTGGAAGTGTGACTTTAAAGTATCCAAATATATTGGATATTTTAATTAGTCCTGTGGTTGATCCGTTCTGTGTTACAGACTACGCAGAGCACGCTGTCAAAAGACGCATCAAGTCACAGAGCAACTGGCCCCATCAGTTCTTTTTTGATCTTGTGATGTATGCAGTTAAGGGAGACCATATAAAAACAAGATTCATTTGAAATGTATTGCGTCGAAAAACGTGCATTTTTACTCATGCATACTAAGCGCCCGACGAGCGCCCTGCTAGCGCTCGAATGTTTTAACAAGCGTGTGCACAAAGCAGTAACTTTTGGTGAGCCACTCAGCGTTGATTTTTAGTGTTTCCCTACCAGGGGTTAATGACGAGAGAGGTATCCATAGGCGCGCTGCCCATGGTAGCAAGGCTGTGTATGGCCCTTTTCAAAACCATTTCTTTGGATTGGGTTCTGGTTTATGCTCCGTCAGTTATTTTTAAAATGTGTGCTTTCGTTAAGAGGCTTCAAACCGGCAGACGGAGCCAGAGCCAAAGCCAAAGCCAGGGTTTCCAAAAGGGCCTATGACTATCACAGGCTTCTTTTAAAGTCATAAAAATGAAAATACCGTCTGTTTTTTTAATGAAATTCTACACTAACTCCTTCAATGTGATTGCTTGCACAGCTTGGTAAAAAATGCCTGGTGGAAAGAGCAACAAATGTAATGTCTTTTGTCTTTTGCTTCTTCAGTAAAAAGTTGTTTACTACCAACTCATGCCCTCATTCTCAATTCTCAGTGTGTGTTCCTTCATTTTCGTTTTTGTAACTGACTCGAAATCTGTCTTTATGTTTTTGGGTGTATGCTTATTATTTAGATGTTGATTTCACCATTGAATTTGTGGTGAGATAGTATTGTCACAGTCAGCTCAACATGTATGTTGTTTTATTCATTTTGTGAACTGTCATTGCTAGCTGTTCTTTGTTTAAAGGGTCTGTATACGTTTGGTAATGACTCTGAAAATTAATGGCAAAAAAAACTTACTTGGTAAGAAGTACAGCAGCTTTGGATAGTATAATGCATTTTGAGAAACTTTTCACTTCAAAGTACTGCGGTTATGGAAAAAGATATCACTTTGTATCCCCCAAAATGTGAATATGAGAAATTAGCGTTTCTCAGATTGTGTATTGCAATTGAAGAGTATTCTTCATGCGTGGACATAACTGCTCCAGATTTTCAGCAATATCTCAAAAACGCTGCCACCTGTTGAAATGAAATTTTCACAGGTTAGTTTTATGGTATATATCTACAACTATATAGGATTGAAACAAACAGTGGGTTCCAATTACCAAACGTATACAATCCCTTTAAGTGTAATTGATTGAGTAAACAAGAATTAATCATTTTATTGCCATAACACCAGCCGGAAGAGCATTGGAGTTATTAAAATAATTCACTTAATCTTTCCTTGGACAATTTGCATCATCATACATGTAGGGTGCAAAGTTAGCAGGGCCCAGTTTCATAAAGCTGTTAAGCAGAAAATACTGCTTAGCAAATTTCTTTGCTAAGCAAAACAATTAGCAGGGCACCAGTTGCAACTATGTAAACTTTATGGAATTTTGGCTGGTAACCAGTATCTGTTAAGCAAGAGTTTTCTGTGCTTAGCAAGTTTTTATGCTTACAGGCTTTATGAAATTGGGCGATGGTGTTTACGCACCTGATTATCGCTTCATTTTTAGACAGTTTTGACAAACTAATGGCAGCACATGCTCTTGTGAGCTATGTTTTCAAGCTACAATGAATTACTAATTTTTAATTGCAGACAAATTAAGGGAACCACTCGAAACGGCTTGCAGCTGTGCATTGCCCGGATGAGCAATCGCTTTTTAGGTCAAACTTGTATAGATCCGACGATAATTTGTTCACTGCATGATTATTTGAGCGCTCAATTTGATTTGTCAGTTGATTCGGTAATTAATAATACTTCTTCTTGATCCTATCCTTTGTTTTTGTGAGACTGAGGGCAAGAGTGGAGTTCACTCCGATAAGGTACTCTTTGTGACGTATGTTTAGGTTTTGTGATTGTCAGAAGCATGCAGGGGGCAGTTTCATTGCATTCCATACCAGCACATTTGAAGTCTTGATGAGTACCATCAGATTTCAGAAATATTTTATTAATTCCAACTCAGTGGTTTTTAATTATGAAAAGGAGATGCAGTTTTGAAAGTGCCACTCTCTTCTTTTTTATAAAAGTGTTATTCTAAAGGCCTTGTCACACGGGGCAATATTTTCAGGCAACTTGGAGGCAACCAACTGCACTGCATGCACAAGGAATACTTCGGCAGCACAAGAGGCACAATTTTAGCTGTAACTTCTATCCACAGGAAAATAATGTGAAACTGAAATATGAATGAGTTTTCATGGTGGAGATTGCCTGCAACTAGTTACCTGTAAATTGCGTCAGGTGACATTGCCTTTAGGTTAATAGATGTCATGTTTGAAGATTTGCAACGTTTTAACTTTTTAAAACGAATTGCTTGCTTGGATATGCTTTAAGATTGGTCCCTGCTTGCTGTGTACAGTGTTGTACCTCTTCTTGTTTCCTCAATGGTTGCACCTCCAAGTTTCAAACCTCACCATGCCTCAACTCCTCAACCATAATATACCTCACTTTACCTCCAACCTCCAACACACGATCCTGCATACCTTTGTCATCATACCTCATGGTACCTCAATACCACAATATGCCTCACATGGTACATGTACATGTATGCCTCACTATGTCTACTGCATAATAACACCACCCTTAACAGAAGCCTCTAATTTGTTGTATTGCATGACTGTCATTGGTCCGGTCAGTGGCTGGGGATTGCACCAAGTTCTAAAACTCATCAGTAATAAGTCACTTTTATGTCCATGTATTTATACCTTGCTAGATTTTAATCTCACATAGTCATTTATAGTAAAATGGATACCCAGAAAGTCCTTACATCAGTGAACAGATTTCCACCCAAAAATGCAAACCAAGGTTTATCATTTTATATCTAGTCGATGCTTTGCTATTCTGCTGGTAGGCCATTATGTCACATCTACTGTACGCACGAAAAGTTATTACGCTTTTGTGTGTAACTTTACCCTCAAAAGTCACTCATTTCATGCTGCAAAAGCTCTTTATGTGAAAGAAGCAGACAGTTCTGATAAGACCTCAAGTCTTTGCAGAACAAAGTGGAAAGCATGTTCAATGAATAGTTTTACTCACTCGAATCCTCAAAGAAAAGCTAGCTCTATGCATTTCAAATGGAATTGGAGCCAGTTTGTGTGAACTGGACGGGCTGACTGTTGAATTACCTCACACTTACAAACAGGAGAGCTTGTGACGCTTCGGTTTTGGTTTGTGGCACAGTGCCGGTGTGGCAGGAGATTCTGTCCCCCGGAGATTCTGTACCCCCATACGGCGAACTCTGTACAAACTTCTTCTGATAGTGCCCTCTTTTGAATCATCCTCCTTCAGCCCATGTTAATTTCCATATGGGGGAGAGAATCTCCGGGGGGAAAGATTTCCCTATGACACCTGGATAATCTCACTGCCACAATCTTATAGTGACTTCTTGTCTTTTTAGTATCCTCATCTAAACTGGCTTCTTAGTGTTTCAGCTACATGTAGCCTACTCTAATCTTCTTCAGGATAGAGACAAGAGCAAGCTGGTTAAATTGTAGAAGAAGACTGATCTGATAAATCATACTTAGTGATGCTTAAATCCCTGCATGGTGTAATGCAATCTTAAACTCATACCGATTTCTCACAATGCAAAGCATGAAAGTGAAATATTTAACTCCATTCCCACCCTTTTCAGACAGAATGTTTGAGTTAAAATATTGTGATGTTTTCCAGAGATATTTTGGGTACTAAAGAAACTTGTTGTTGCCCTCCATTTTGTATCTGTTTGTTATATGTTTTTGTTGTTGTTTTGGGTCATGGTGTGTATTTTGTTTTTGTGTTTATGGGTAGTTTTCCACACTTAATTGCTATGTTGAATTTGGACCCACCTATGTGCATCTTTCAATGCATTAATTTTTTGTTAATTAATATTAATAGTTGAACACCCATTGGACAGAAAAATATATTGTGCAACTTTGCAACATATTAAAGGATTTATATTTTCAGTTCAGATTTGGAGAGAGAAACTGACAAGGATTTATATTTAACATGGGGAAATAAAAGTGGGTGAACCCTGTATGGACACCTTGCATGTGATGTCACAAGCCCCCAAAAAGCGCCCTCACTGAGGTTAATGAAGACCTATCATTGGCTAAGAGCTGTGCGTGACGCGTACACGCAATCATGTTGCCATCGTTTGACCTCATCGATGGCGGCCAATGCAAGGGGTCTATCGCACTTTTTAACCCACACGAGATAATCCTTGGAAGATGCTACTCTCATCACCGAAGTACAAACATCATTGTTTCCACAAACAGCAGATCTTCAGGCCTGGCACATTAATCTGGTTGGGTATTATTGGATTAGGGTGAATGGTGTCAGTGTCAAGGGATTAACCGTTCACTGTTGGATCTAACAATTGAAGGTGGTTCAGGAAGGGCTTCAAATTCACCCTAATTGATTATTGGTTTATGCACAGGCATTGTGTACACATAAAAAAGCGGGAACACTTTTGATGGTGGTTTTTTTTGTGGACACATAAAAAGGCGGGGAAACTATCAGCACTTTTTTCCCATGGGAAGATGCACTAAGGGTTGAACAGTAGTGGAGTGTTCATTTATTAATTCTGGTTGTGAAGCCAAG
The DNA here is from genome assembly GCA_021014325.1 of Plazaster borealis. Taxonomy (NCBI): domain Eukaryota; kingdom Metazoa; phylum Echinodermata; class Asteroidea; order Forcipulatida; family Labidiasteridae; genus Plazaster; species Plazaster borealis. The sequence goes on along the minus strand of CM037471.1, from coordinate 14,666,373 downwards.
GACTCTCAGAAAAGCAAACTTAATCACTGTACTAGCCAAGAACCCCATGGAGAGAATACAAAGAAGGAAAGTTCAGTTTTAGATGTGGGAGGAAAACCCCCGAGAAATACTCAAGGGAAAAACCCACTCAGTCAGGTAGGGACTGAAAACCCAATCCACATAGTCCCCTCGTCGCATTCGAACCGGGGTCCTAGAGGTGAAAGGCGAGGAAAGATACCACTACACCAACCCAGCCCCAACCATCACAGGCTAAACCTACATCCATACCCAATTGTTATGTGACCTACATATGTACATAATTTTTTCCTGCACTGTAAGGAAAGAGTCATATAGATAGTCACGTGTTGATTTGCTTGAAAGGTCTAGCGAGACACCGTTGCATCAAAACTTTCACTGATTCATCAAAGTTTCCATGGATAAGATCTAACCACTGAATATGAATCGTTTTAAAGCAAAAACTAGTTGCAAAAATATTTGGTGTTGGATGTAGTTTAATGGAGCATGCGATTCTGAAAAGCATGTTCCTGTTTGAACTCTTTATTAATACTAGATATCCTCTGTGGTTAGTGTCAGAGATATTTTATTGCACAACAATTTTTTCCCCTACAGATTATGTGAAAAATTGTTGTGCAATAACCAAAGGTTTTCAAAAACCGCTGCTGCAGCATTGTCACTAAATGTTTACCTAACTGGCCGTGTCGTGTTCCGAGCGGTCAAGAGTACTGGACTCAAGCTCTGGTGTTCTGATCAGAAGAGTCTGGGTTCAAGTCCTGGTCATGACACTTGTGTCCTTAAGCAAAACACTTAACCATTATTTATTGCTTTGTCCTTTGGATGGGTAGTAAAGCTGTAGGTCCTGTGTGTTGTGAAATGCACGTAAAAGAACCCAGTACACTCATCGTTTAAGAGAATGGGTTGGCCCCAGTGTTTTCTAGTCTGGTTTTGCTGCAAGTTGGAACTATTTATAAAGAAAATCTGTTCTTGCTTGCTCAAGAATATAACTTTATACAACTCTTAAGCACAAGGTATTGCATTACAGCTTACTTGCTTAGCAAAAATATGCGACAATGTGTCATGGCTGCTCATGCTATTAAAGCAATATTTGTTCTTCTTTACAACGAAATGAAAGTGACTCCTGGGCCTATTTTCATAGAGCTGCTTAAGCAGGGAAAAAATGCTTAACATTTTTTCTGCTAAGCAACATTAAACAGGAAACCAGTCAAAGTCAATACATGTGATGTGGTATTTTGGCTGGTAACTCAATCTGGTAAGCACAAGTGCTTTGTGTTTAAGCAGCTCTGTGACATTGGGCCTTCTGGTGTTATGTATTTTTGCTTGACAGAATCCTTAGCATTTTTCTTGGCATGTACATGTATCACCTATGCATGGGTTTGTCTTCCGTTTATTTTTGTTAGCCACTTGGGATTTTTGTATTTTTTCTCCATTTTGGGGATTCTCTTCATGATGTGCTTTTTAAACCTGCATTGATATTGATTTGTGAATATTTATTGATAAACCTAGCTGTTGCAAGGCTGGAAGCTACAACTTAAATTTATGACGCGTCTTATTTTCGTTGGCAGTATGCAAGCCATCAGGTGTATCCATTGGCTCTAATCTGGGCTGAACCAGGACAACAATCAATTCAGTATGTAGAAATGTTCCTTGTTTGTAGTTTATGTGTATTTTGTAGAGACCTACTTTGCCGAACGTCACGGAAGGGGGGGAATGAGTGGTCATGAAGCTCGTTACTCAGATGGCTTACAAAGTCTACCAAACATATTAAGCAATATTTAACAGACAGTTGAAGTCGATGACTCTATTACACAATTATCATGAACTGCACGTTTATTAATTGAACCACGAAAAACATCCTCACATTTGTGCAACACTTTGGGCTACAAAAGTGAAGGAACTTGAAAATATAGCCTTTTAAATAAAATCTTTTAAAAGCGAAGTATACCTTTGGTTTTTGGAACGGTTCGATTGTTGTAATCCTATATAAATGTAGATAATATACAAACAAACTAACCTGTGAAAATTGTGGTAGCGTTTTTGAGATTTGTCGAAAATCTAGAGCGATTATGTCCACGCAGGGAATAATCCGTAATTGGAATACACAATCTGAGAAACCTGTCATGCAGAAACGTTTTTCAGATTGAAATGTTTTTGAATCCCTCCCTCTAAAACCACATTCCTTTGAAGGAAATTGTTTCTCAAAATGTTACACATTTTCAACAGCTGTAGTGCTTCTTACTAAGTAAGTTTTTATTGACCATATTTGGAGTAATTACCAAAGGTATACACTCCCTTTAAACATGAATACAAGTAAGCTTTTAAGATCATTTTAAGATCCAATATTTGGAGTAATTACCAAAGGTATACACTTCCTTTAAACATGAATACATCAAAGACAACTTCAACTATACTTTTCCATTGTCTTGGATAGCAATTGCATAAATTTACACATCGTAATATAATTTAGACAACTATCTTGACCATGAGTACTTAAAAACGAGCCTGAGTACATTTTCAGTCCAGTCAGGGTACATGACTTCGAGTACAGGTTATTTTACAGTTGAGTATCGGGTATGGCTTCAAGTACAAGTACTTTGCTCACTGAGTACAAGTACGAGTACCATCAAAACGGTACTCCGTTAGTATTGGAGTACTGAGTTCTAGTACTACAACACTGCAAATTAGGTCTCCAATGTTTACCAAGGGCCAAGTCTGAAATTGAAGTATTGGATTGCATTAAAAGTTTTTTAAGCACTTGGCTGATTATGATTGTAATGTTTGATATACCTGCATTGTTTGATATGGGGAAGAACAACTTATTACGTGAATACTGAAGGAGCTTTTAAATGGTAGTTTTGTTAAAATGTCTGTTAAGAGAATTTCAAGGCTTGTATTGTATTAATGTGCTCTTGCAACACATTTGTTGTTCATTGCCTTATCTTTACAGCATTTCTAACCGCTGAAAATGGTTTGTTTTGAAGGTTTGAACTGATAACGTTGTCCAACATTCTGTCTCTAATGATTTCACACACAAAAATGTAAACTAAGGCCCAGTTGGATCATTGAAAAGGTTTCACTTTTATAAATTCCTCTAACAACTTGATAATTTTCTCTGTTATTTGTTTTGAACTCCAGGAACACCATTCAGCTTACCATGCCCGAGGCAACCCTCACTCTTCAGACCCCATCCCCAGCGGAGAAAGCCGATTGGCTCTGGTCGATCAACCAGGCCATCGACGCTTTGTTGACCAATCAGAAGCTAGGAGGCTTGTCCCCGGCGACCACACCCATGGCTCAGAAGATCCCGCCCAAGTTAACGAGGCAGGGGCGGTATGCCTTCTCTGGACAGTCCAAGTTTAAGGACGCTGTGTATGAAGGGGTGTGGCACCTTGGAAAGCCCCATGGGAAGTAAGATGCAAACAAAATTTCTTTTGAGCTAAATGAAATAGAACTTAAAAACCCCCAAATCATATTCCACAGAGAAACAAAAGGTTCAAATGAGTCTTTTGATATCAAGAATTAGAATTCACAGGTTTAATGTTCAAAAGCTGTTTCATTAAATAACAGTTAATTAATTGCACAAGTATTTCTCATCAATTTCACTGTATTGAGTATTTCTTAGCCAGTTTGCTTGTTTGCTAGGTGCAAATTGCTATAAAGCTCATCCTAGGCCCTTTCTTAAACCACAGCTTGGGTCCTGGCTTAGGCTCTGTCCAGCTGTTTGAAGCTTTTTGCGGTGTACATTTTCAAAATAATCGATGGAGCCTAATTAAGTGGAAGCCAAAGCCGAGATTTGGAAAAAGGTTCTTGAGATGCGATTTTGTTTCTTTCACTTGTTAAAGGGATTGCATACGTTTGGTAATTGGGGCTGCTAGGTTTCTAGATCTGATATGCAGTCTGCCTTTACACATTCCAGCCAGTTCTTGTCAGGTCATCCATTTCTTGGCAGGTCACTGAGGTCAGTAAAGGTCGGTAATGGCATTCATTAATAAATCTTTTTCTATTTGCCTCACAGGGGTACCTTGATCTGGCCTGATGGAAAGAAGTATACCGGTCAGTTTGTCCAAGGACAACAACATGGGTCAGTATTTATTAAAGTTAATTAGCAATCTGTAGCCACATCTTGAAGTTTGCGTATACTTGGGAAAGATGGTTTGAAATATCCGATCCTTTTTTCTTTGAGTTTATCATACGGATCATCCAGTGAGAGTGCATTGAATTATCTTAGGGACCATGGATAAATTAAGCATGCGTTCGCACGCGTGCCGACGCGTGGCTGCACGCCGTCGTCCCAAAATTGTCACGGCTCCGTGCAACCATTGGATTTGGCACACGGACAAGGCAGCTCGAAAGTAGCCCACAAAGGAGTGAAGGATCAGGTAGGTATACCGGATAATGGTTTATCTAGTAAGCTGATTGTAACTACAAAGTGACATTAGTCTTAAGCTGGCCAAAAGCATTGTTCCTTTGTTATACAGTGAGTCTCCCTCAAGACCGGACCATTGCAGAAGGACCCGTTCCTATGCGCGACACTGAGTGAGGTTTCTTTTGTTTGAGCTTGCACGCATAGGAACGCGTCGGATTGCGACCGTGCCCGTGACATAATTTATCCATGGTCCCTTAAAGGAAAAGTTCAGTGGTGATTACGCTTATATTTCTATGTTATCTGTAAGGAGTCTTTACGTATACTAAGCTCTGGACGTCTGAATGCTGTTTTTATTTGTAGATACGGTGTGTACACCATTCCCAGCGCAGAGCAGGTTGGCAAGGCGCAGGTTTATGATGGACAGTGGCAGGAGAGCAGTATGAGTGGCTATGGAACACTAAGGTATGTCATATCAATAGACTGTGCAAGTCTCGCGCGTATCAAATGAAAACATGTCAAACGAAGATTATCTTTTTCTCTGAAATCAAATCTTTGTTTTAAATTATATTCAATGATAAAATCTGAACAACAAAAATACTCATTACATGTTTATAAAATCAGTTTTAGTTTTTATAATAAAAACACAAATAATGTGTTAATTATTATTGAAGCAAAATTAAAACTCTGCGACAAGGATGCTTATTTGAAACCACTTTTCAAAAACCACTTACGTGGATTCGCGATGGTCACACGGGCGTAAAATTAACGCTTGACGCAGTTTACAGAAGACGCTGACGCCTCAACAACCATAGACTGCCATGGAAAGGCTTCGGGTTTTAATTACAGCATCTGGCGATTATCATCGCGCATCCAAAACAAGCATTTACATAAGTTTTGTGATCGGAGGTGAGCATTTTTTGATGATTTTTTTGCAGCAACCGGAAGCTGAGGTCAAGTTTAACTCTCGGGTTTTCTTCATTATATTGTTGAATTGATTTTACGTTCCTATTTTTTATCACTAAGTATTACATTCCCAACAACAGATATATTTTTCATGGTCATCAACCACGCTAAACTAAAATAATTGACAAAACAAAATCTTGCCCACGTAAATCTCCATATGGTTGGGACCACAATGGACCCGGAAGTTCAAATATGCGCGAGACTTGCACAGTCTATTGGGTTAACACATTTCAAGCCCTGGTGTGAGGGCCAGTATAACACAGTCTGGTGCCAGGGCAGGGTGGCAAAGTAGCATGAGTGGCTATTGGACACTAAGGTATTTCATATCAATTGGGTTAAAACATATCAAGCCCTGCCGGGAGGGCCAGTATAACACAGTCCGGTGCCAGGGCAGGGTGGCAAAGTAGCATGAGTGGCTATTGGACACTAAGGTATTTCATATCAATTGGGTTGAAACATATCAAGCCCTGCCGGGAGGGCTAGTATCACAGTCCGGTGCCAGGGTAGGGTGGCAGAGTAGCATGAGTGGCTATTGGACACTAAGGTATGTCATATCAATTGGGTTAAAACATATCAAGCCCTGTCGGGAGGGCCAGTATAACACAGTCTGGCGCCAGGGCAGGGTGGCAAAGTAGCATAGCACTAAGGTGTGTCATATTATCTGCAGAAAAGGCGGGAGAGATGTACAGATCAATCGTGCCTCAAAGTGTATATTTCAGTGAGTCGTGGCCGAGCGGATAAGAGCACCGGACTCAAGCTCTGGTTATTCTGTTCAGCAGAGTGTGGGTCCCGGTCGTAACACTTGTGTCCTTAAGCAAGACACTTAACCATTATTGCTTCATCCTTTGGATGGGGCGTAAAGCCGTTGGTCCCGTGTGTTGTGTAACGCATGTAAAAGAACCCAGTGCACTTATTGAAAAGAGAAGGGGTTCACGCCGGTATTCCTGGTTTGATCGGCAGCATATTGCGCCACAGCACCTTGTAAACCATTACATGGTGCTATGTAAAGGAATTGATCTCATACTTCAAAAACGTAGCTCCACAATACCTTGCAGGAAAATACTGACTGTTGAAGCGCCTTGAGCGTCACTGAGTGACGGATATGTGCGCTATATAAGAAGCCACTATTATTATTAAGTCCAGTCCGCTTATGTATCATATATTGTGTTAAACTTTGAAGGTACTCCAATGGGGATATCTACCAAGGGAATTTCCAGGATGGAATGAGGCATGGTCATGGGATCTTCCACAGCAGTGTGGGCAATCTCTTCATTGGGGAGTGGCAGAACGACTGTCGTCATGGTTACGGGATCATGGAGGAGAGACAAAGAGGGGAGAAGTACATGGGCAAGTGGGAGAACAACTGTCGCCACGGCAATGGGATGGTGATCACCATGGGCGGACTGTACTACGAGGGAGTCTTCAATCAGAATAAATTAATGGTTAGAAATTGTTCTGACATATTTTGCCTTCAGGAAAATGTTGTTTGTTGTTAGGGACCTTGTTAAAATTAGGCCAGGACAACCAGCGGATAAGTACTGTCCAGGACAAGGTTTTGAAATTGTTTGAAATTGGGTGTCGGAGAAACCATGGGAGAAGTTCACAGTGCCTGGGGTTACATTTGTTTACAAACCGCAGCGACTTGGATCGTTACGTACTGGAAAACAAGCAGGGGGTCTACATGTCTCACTAAAAAACCACACTACACATCTTTTAGTTGAATACAATGACCTCCAAACCTTCCAGATCGCTCCAAAACCGCAAGTTTCTTATGTATTAATTTGAAAACATAATTCCATAGATAACTGGTTGCAGATATGGGACTCTACTTCATGACAGAAGTCACTGATACCATCCTTTCTCTATGCTCATACAGTCAACCTGAAATCTGGCTTCTAACGATTTGAAAAATGATGAAGTTCGCGACGCCATTTTTCTGCCAGTGTATAACACAGGCATGTGATAAATGTGTAAATTAGGTCTCCCATTTTTACCGTCTGTTATGCTTGTGTCATGCTCTTATAAATGTTGTATAAATGTCTGCTGTTATTTTAGGGAGGTGGTATTTTGTTGACCGAAGATGGGACAGTATATGAAGGAGAACTTACAACTGGTCCAACACTCAGTGGCAAGGTAACTACATTGTCAAAGAATAGTTTAAATTTAACACCTTCAGGTATAAATGTACTAGTATTAGAGAAAAAGCTTAAAGGATCACGGTTATTATGTAATTGGCGAGGCGGAGGAATGATAATTTGTACAACATTTTATATCTTTCCAGGGTTTGCTAAGACTGCCCTCTGGTGATTTTATCGACGGTAGTTTCAGCGGTCTGTGGGGTGATGGTGTGAAAGTCAATGGAACGTTCCGCAAAGCATCTGAAGTAACGCCTAATAACAGACGGAGTACCAGGTTAGTTAACCGGTTCGGGTGTAGTGAGAGATTCACATGTCACTCGAGTTAGAAGCCAATAATGACAATTCAAAAACAGCCATAAGCTTATTTAAATTTGGGTACATTTGACTGCTTCATGTGTGCATCAAGTGTGAAACGACCTTTGTAATATTACTGAACCTTCTAAAGATTCTCATAAAGCAAGGATCTTAAGGATTTGAGGCATTGCATGGTGAGGTATCAACGTATATTTGGTTTGCGGTAACACCATGTGTATATCTACTTGCTAGGTAGATTTTGTTCTTTGAGAACTTGTCTTGCTTTTTATTCTACTGCCACAGAGTAGAATATTCGGAATTCGGGAGACTTCGGGAGACAGTCTCCTGACGATGACTAGAGCAAGCTAGTCGAGACGTTGAGACCTATTAAGAGCTCACTCCGCGGCAGTGTAGTTATTAACGAGAAGTCCCCCCGATCCACATAGCGAAAGTAGTAGTTCCGCCCGATTTCCTACCTCCCGCCCAGGTAGTAGTTAAGAAGGACAGTTCTTTTTCAGAACTGAGAAGTCTCCCGAATTCCGAATATTCTACTCTGCGGCAGTAGAATAAAAAGCAAGACAAGTTCTCAAAGAACAAAATCTGCCTAGCAAGTAGATATACACATGGTGTTACCGCAAACCAAATATATAAGGATCTTGAGCTTATACATCTACCAGAGCTGCCAACTCTCCCTGATTCTGCAGAAAATTTTAGCAGTGGGTACCACAACAATTTAATAGATGTTAAATTTGCATTGGGAATGAAGATGATTATTATTATTATTATTTTTTACCCATACACCAATGGGTGCTAAGCACTGTATACTCAGTATTTTCTCGATTCCTGTGAAAAAAAAACATCTATTAAAAACAAACCTTTCTTTGGGAACATTTCTTATGACTTTTCTGTTTAACCCTCCACTAGTGGCATCGGTAAGTTTACGGTGTCATCGGACGACAAATGGGAAGATGTGTTCAACCATATACGCTCCATCTTTGGTCTGACACACAATAAGAAACCAGACTACCAGAAAGTATGGGCAGCCGTTGCTGTGGCTATGTCATCACTTACACAACAGGAAATGGAGAGGTCAGTATTTTTTTGATGAAATTAATTTCAGGCTTGCATTCCGTAGTCTCTCTTTTCTCACAATTTTGTTTAAGTACAGATTCCCTTTTTGAGTCAACTAAGTTTTTGTGTAGAAGGCAGAGAAAAAATAATATGGCCCCACGTTCATCTGCATTTGCACAGGACCCAATTTCTATTATTGTGTATTTTCTGCTAATTAAGTTGAATTGGATCAGGTTACCAATCAAACAGATATATAATATATATTACCGCAGACGGGTTCCCCGTTTAATTTTGTTGAATTGGATCAGGTTACCAATCAAATTGATAAATAATATACATTGCTGAAGACTGGTTCCCTGTTTAATTTTGTTTAATTGGACCCTGGTCAGGAGAAGTTATTTCAGCACTGTGACATAGTGTCCAAAGTAAGCCGAACACAGATAACAATTTCCCGACTTAAGCCCGGTTCATATTTCAGGCAAAAGCGATCGTGAAGCAAATTTACTTGACGTTAACAATCAGTACGCACTTTTTTTCAATTATGATGCAAGAAAAACTTGCTTCATTTTTGCAATTCGCATGAAGTATGAACCGGACTTTTATCACAAAATATGCGTAGATTTAAGCTTTGCTTCTGTACTTTTGTGTAATATTGCCAAAGCTACATTTTTTTTCATAGTAATGTAAGCGTATTTCACAGGTTAACAAGGCATGCTTGCTAGTGTGTGTGCGTACTTCATGTTAATAAGCATTATTTTTTCTCGTTGTTTCAGGCTGCATAAAGACGAACGCAGCAAGGTAGTTGAGGAATTACAGAAGATACCTAGTAGTGGACAGAGTAAAGGAAAGATAACCGAAGATGACTACAAGTCCATCCAGGAATACCTTGCCAAGGTGAGTCTGACCCCCACTAGCCTCCCTCAGAGGCTTCTCATGTTGAAATGTAAGGTCCTCGCTACTTCTTGCCTGGGCCCGATTTCATAAAGCTGTTTAGCAGAACATTCTGCTCAGCAAATTTCTTTGCTAAGCAAGAAATGAGTGGGGTACCAGTCACATCAATGGTAACTGTATGGTATTTTGGCTGGTAACCTTTTGTTTCATAAAGCTGTTTAGCAGAACATTCTGCTCAGCAAATTTCTTTGCTAAGTAAGAAATGAGTCGGGTACCAGTCACAGCAATGGTGACTGTATGGTATTTTGGCTGGTAACCTTTTTTTTTCATAAAGCTGTTTAGCAGAACATTCTGCCCAGCAAATTTCCTTGCTAAGCAAGAAATGAGTGGGGTACCAGTCACAGCAACGGTAACTCTGGGGTATTTTGGCCGGTAACCTATTTTTCTTAAGCTTTTTGTGCTTCCATGCTTTATGAAATTGAGCCCAGGTCAGTTCGGCTTACAAACTTCTGCTGGGTATAAATGCTTGGAAGTCCTTCTGCCAGGTAAACAATGAATAAATTATAATTTGCACATAAACGTTTTTCTATGTATTACTGTTACTGTTACTGTATAATACCTCGGCGTGTCGTGGCCGAGCAGATAAGAGCACTGGACTCAAGCTCTGGTGTTTCTGTTCAGCACTGTGGGTTCGGATGGAACATAAAGCCGTTGGCCTCGTCTGTTGTGTAATGCACATAAAAGAACCCAGTGCACTTATCGAAAAGAGAAGGGGTTCGCCTTGGTCGTCCTGGTTTGATTGGCCGCATATTGTGCCACAGCACCTTGTAAACCATTACATGGTGCTATGTAAAGGAATTGGTCTCGTACTTCAAAAACGTAGCTCCACATATCCTTGCAGGAAAATACTGACTGTTGAGCGTCACTGAGTGACGGATATGTGCGCTATATAAGAAGCCACTATTATTATTAGTACTTTAAGATACTAAACTTCCTCATCTTGATCTCCTCCAGGCCTTTGAGACATCACTTCATCCCCTCGGCAGTCTTCTTGAGAAACTGTGCATAGCGTACAGAGAAACTTACATCGGTCTCGGTGCCCACCGGTGGCTTCTTCCATATGCCGTCCAAGAAATCAAATCCTATGTCAAGAGGATTTATCAACTAGTAAGGTAAGCAAGTTGGTCTGACGTCCTGACTTCTAAGTACAAATCAGCATCTACATTGTGGGAAAACACCAGTCTATTTCAGACCCAAGCCTCACTTTGATTCTTGTACAATTTTACATACAGAGCTAAGATTATTGTTGTCTAGATCGAGTACAAGATTATAAAAATAAATGTGTAGTCAATATGTTTCTTTCGCTCCACCCCACGGATGTCATCCGAGACCCTTGGGATGGCGCTCCACCCCACGGAAGTCATCCAAGACCGCTGGGATGGGCTGATGAGCTTGTACAAATTCTTGTTCAGGATGTAGTGATGCATGATGGGACTGGTTGTACTGCTGATCGGCGCAATGCGTGCAATAGCAACAAGCACATGCCCGGGCCCAATTTCATAAAGCTAGCACAAAATTCTACTTAACAAAATTGTTTGCTAAGCAAGAAATGAGCGGGGTAGCAGTCGCAGTAATGGTCACTGTATGGTATTCTGGCTGGTAACCTATTGTTGCTAATCAAGAGTTTTTTGTGCTTAGCAAGTTTTTGTGCTCCCAGGCTTTATGAAATTCGGCCCTGATAGATGTGATAGTGAAACAAATTTGTTACCCCTCTTCTTTTTAAACCCATGGAGCTATACCAAAGTTGCGAGAAGATTAAAACTATTCTGGTCAATTATTAGTGTTGCTATTGAGCCCTACATTATACAAGGCAAAGAATGACAATAATCATTTCCAAAGGATCTACACCATAGAGCTAAATTATTATTGATGGAGGTCCAACCTGTTGTAAACAGGAAGAGGTTTCCGGGTTTTCTTAGGTCAGGGGAAATGGTTCAATGAGCACGGGTACACGTCAGCTCGTCCCTGCGCAATTGTTCAAGCTACAACAGTCATGAACCTTGGTTGAAGTTGTTTTTCTTTATTGCATCTGATGAAGTAGTTGTTGCTGTGAAAGCTTATGAAGATATTTTGTACTATTCAGGCACAAAGAGTATGCTGTTTGAATTGTCGAGACCACACCGGCTCTTTTCAGAGCCAACACTCCTCCCAAAAGAGATTTTACACATGGTTGTACCCGCAAGTTTACTATTTATTTATAGTCACTTCTTATAAGGCAAAGAATGACAATAATTATTTCCCATGGACTTACACTATACAGCTACATTTTAATTGACCGAGGTGGAATTTGTCAAAAACAGGAAGAGGTATCTGGGGTTATTAGGTCTGGGAAAATGGTCCAATCAGCACGTCAGCAATTTTTCAAGTTACAAAAGTCATGAATGTTGGTGGAAGTTGTTTTTCTTTATTGCATCTGATGAAGTAGTTGTTGCTACGAAAGCTTGTGAAGATATTTTGTACTATTCAGTCATTAAAGTCCTGCATTTAATTTTGATGTTCTACAAAAATTATATATAAATGTTGACTTCTGATTCCTCTAGTCAGTGTAAACATAGCAGTAGAATTGCTCTATTCCTTCTCTCAAAAAGGAGGCAGATCATTGGACGATAGCTGTTCTCTGTGCGTAAAAACGTGCGCGTGACCTCGGCGTACCTGTAGCGTTTCGCATTATGCAAGGGGGACCTATTGATTTCTATAGACCCTTAAACGAAGTGGAACGCGTCTCCGAACAATGCGCGTCATTTTGGGTGTCAACTCTCTTTTGTGCATGTTTGTATACGGTTTTGACACCCAAAATGACACCAGGATAGGCGCTTGTGAGTACGCTGCGCGTTGTGCAAGGGGTCTATTGTCAAATTTTGTTGTTTTCTTTCCAGGGTGCTTTTCAGTGACCTCCCAAGTGAGCACCCCTCCCAGCCCAATACACCGGTCCATGAGGCCCCTTCTTCGGACTTCCATTATTACTACGACTACAGCGATAGCCAGACAGCAGTGGAGGCAAAGTTCTCCAAGTCAGCAAGTAAAAACAGACAACCCTCGTCTGATGATATGTAAGTCTGACGACTGGTTCAGTCCGAAAGAGGCTTGGGTATTTTCACCCAATTCTACTCATTTCCAGATAAATGTTTGGATAAGTTTTAGCTACAAATACCAGCAAATATTAAAGGTATCGTACACGTTTGGTAATGACTCAAAACAATCATTAGCATAAAAACTCACTTGGTAACAAGCAACGGAGAGCTGTTGATTGTATAAAACATTGTAGAAACAACTCCCTCTGAAGTAACGTAGTTTTTGAGAAAGAGGTAATTTCTCAATAAAATAATAAAAACTTCTTGCAAGAAGCCTTTTATTCCTATCTGAAAGCACACAAATTTGTACAACAAGGGTGTTTTTTCTTTCATCATTTTCTTGCAACTTCGATGACCAATTGAGCCCAAATTTTCACAGGCTTGTTATTTTATGCATATGTTGAGATACACCAAGTGAGAACACTGGTCATTGACAATTACCAAAAGTGTTCATTGCCTTTAAAGACAGGGTTGGTAGTTATAAGGGCCGAGCTGTCAAGTGCACTGGACTCAAGCTCTGGTGTTTCTGATTTTCATACTTTTTTTCCAAGGAATGCTTTCAAATGCAATTGAAGACTTGTACTCTGAAATTGTAAGAACTTATAAATTGTTCTTGATCATCCAGCAGGAGTAGGCAAACTCAATGTACAAAGCGCTGTGGTTCAGTTCTGGATCAAAACATCTCCTTTTCCAGCTACCACCAATGCATTCAGGTTGCCTCGCCTGAACTCTGGACTTCACTCCCCAATAATATTAAAGAAAGCAACTCCCTTGAATGGTTCAAGTCTATTCTTAAAACTTATCTCTTTGTCAATTGACCAATGATTTCATTGTGTGTGTTTTATTGTTCTCTCTGCAGCTTATTTTGTAAAATGTACTTGTTTTGTTTATTGCTTATTGTATTACACACTTCCATTCTTCTCTATCTTTTCCCCTTTCCTAGAGACTTAACTGTGATTTTGTGCTATTTAAAACTGTTTATTATTACTATTTATATTATTATTATTGTGTAAAATTAGTCCAAGCTTTGTTTTGAGCTAAAGTGGCTGTGTTAGGAGAATTGAACTAAACTTTTGTTGACATTATTTCTTAAAAAAAGTATTATTTTTCTATACATTTTTGTTTGTTTAAGGTTAAGTGGTTTTGTTTGAAATTGACATTTTTTTCCCTTCAGTGGTAAATTTGTAATTCTTTAATTAACCCTAACTCTCCCAAATCGTCCCAAATCCTCCTCAGGTAGTTATTTGATTGTGGAGGATCAAGGACTGCAGTCCCAAATAACCCCAAATCGTCCCAAATCCTCTTGCAGTAGTTATCTGATTGTGGAGGATTGAGGGCTATAGGCCCAAATAACAATTGCTTATCATTTAGGCCAGGCAAACCAATCTTATTCAAGAAGTACACACATTTTGTTGTGGAGTGATGTAAGAGTGGAGGAATGTGAAGGGGCAAGTAGGCCTAGCGAGTTAAGGATCAAAATTGTAAAAACAATTTCCTTTTTAAAAATTATTATTATTATTATTATTATTTATTTGGCCAAAATATGCATCAATCATACAGACATACAATGAGAGTGAACGGATGATTCAATATAGAATAGGATAGGTAACAAAAGGTCTAGTTTATAAATGAACAGACGGAAATTAATAAATGGATTTAAAAAGCGGGAGTAAGGGGCCGGGGATGGGAGAGAAGAGAATGGGTATGGGTGTAGAGAACAAAAATTGAAAGTCCAAGTAACAAATAATAAAACAGCAATTGAACACGGGCTAATAATTAAAGGCAACATTAATCAAAAAGGCAAGAAAGAAACATGACAAAACAAACAATTCATTCTAAGGTGGCCAGGATTAATAAAAGCAAACCTAATCACTGTGACTCGAGAGCCTATTAATCCAATCTTTTTATTAATTGATAGTTTTCTTTTTGTTTGGCTGCAGAACTTGTCATATCACCAGCGATGGTCTTCTCTATCCTATAGTACTACCAAGGCTCTACCCAGCCCTCTTTACTCTGTATGCTCTTAAGAACGAAGCGGCCGATCAGCAGTACCAAGAACGATTAAAACGGCTGAATGAAAGACCAGATATGGCCTTGATGGCGTATCTCAAGGTGGACCAGTAAGTACAGAAATACGGAAACAGGTTACCAGCCAAAATTCCCTGTTTGTGTATTGCTTGTTACATGGTTCCCTGCAAAATGTTGCTTAGTTAGCAATGGTTTTCTGCTTAACAGACTAAAAGCGTAGAGACAGGTAAAAGTGGCGGATACTAATCCTTTTTTGTGGAAGAATAAATGATTAAAATTGTGGAAGAATAAATGATTACAATTGTTTGTCATTTTATCAACAGGAAATTCTGGTTACTGGAAGAAGTTGTGAAAGATTCTTTAAAGGTATGACATTTTATGATTTTTTTTTTTAAATCAAGATTGAAAATATAAATGTTCACAGATTTGCACATAACTTACATGGTATAAAGTAAGTCATGGTGGAAAACCTCCCTTGAAACAGTTTTGCTTGAAATGCTAAAGTTTTTGAGAAATTAGTAAAACAATTAGCTTTCATCTCGCGTGTCCAAAACCCGATGTTTGAAAACAATGAAATCATATAATGGGGGTTTTCACTGTTTTTTCGTGACTCTGAAAACCGATTGAGCTTAAAATTTCACAGGTTTGTTATTTTCAAAAGTGGATACTGGTCTTTGAAAATTACTGATGTTATACATGTTCTTTAAATGAAAGATTATAACTTTCTTGAATCTATTAAAATAGTTAGTTATCTCTTTCACGCGCCGACCGTTTTAAATCCCTTCAAAAAATAGTTGTAACATGAAAAATACAAATCGCACGGCCACACAGTTTTCGGAATGTGAAAG
The DNA here is from genome assembly GCA_021014325.1 of Plazaster borealis. Lineage (NCBI taxonomy): Eukaryota > Metazoa > Echinodermata > Asteroidea > Forcipulatida > Labidiasteridae > Plazaster > Plazaster borealis. Next base: position 14,650,628 of record CM037471.1, on the reverse strand, counting down.
CTTTTTTTCGTTGGGGGGGGGGTTACCATTTGCAAAAAACGAGTGACAATTCTTGTGTTCATTTGATCAATTTATCATTAAAATAAATGGTGCATGAAAGGGTTAAAATGTAAATCTAAAATAGTGGATCCAGCATCTGGCAAATAATCTTTTTTTCTTTTCCAGAGAATATCAGAGATACGAGATGTATCTTACATTACAGCAGTGGAGTGCCTGCAGAATCTAAGTACGACATTCAGTCCACGTCAGAAGCTATTGATTATACACACTGCCTGGGAGGCCATCGAGGAAGTCATACAAGAAACACTCAGCTCCGAGAATATCACACTAGGCATGGATGAACTATTCCCAATCTTCCAGTATGTGGTCACCAGAGCAAGGTAATGCTTAGACTGGTCCCCTGTCTTTATCCACAAGGATAAAGACAGGGACCGGTTTTACATGTCCAATGATTTCATTGGATACAATGCACGCGCGTGTTTGTATGTAATGTTGCTTAATACACAATGTAATGCGTGACTACGAATCTCTGTGTGAATGGATGCGAGGTCAAAGGTACATCTACCAGGATCCCTTCATTGGCTCAAGGCCGCTATCTGGCGTTATTCACGAGCCTCGAAGTGTGACGTCAGATGTTCGGGCTAGGTAATGCTTTGCCTTAATTGATCATATGTTTGACCGCGTGAGGGCGCTTTCTTCAGGTAATGTCTTGCAACACAATTACAGTTTTATCTTATTTTAGTTGCCTGTATGTAATTTTCTTGCATCAATGACGAAATACATAAACATAATTATAAAAATAATTTTAAAAAACCTTTTGATTACTTGTTTTTCATCACGTAAAAATTGGTCCACAAACGCCCTCACGCGGTCAAAAATACGTCGAATAGTGGCTTTGCCGAAATCCAACTGTTAACGCTTTCTGCATAAATTGTGCACATCATTTTCATACTCCTACTCATTAGACACTGTCCCACACCAATAAGGAACACCGGTAGACTGACTGTGTTATATGGATCATGGGATGTAACTAGGTTTAATCTGAAAACAACCACACATTAGAAATAAGAATTACTGTTTTTTAAAATAATGTATGCATTGTCATTTGTACCTTTTTTGTTTCAACGAATAACAAGCTTAAAGGGACACGTTGCCTTGGTTCGGGCGAGTTGGTCTATAAAAAGCATTTGTAACTGTCTGTTATAAAATGCATATGGTTAGAAAGATGTTTCAAAAGTAGAATACAATGATCCAAACAAATATGCCTCGAAATTGCGTGGTTTTCCTTTTACATCGTGAACAAACCTGGTCGGCCATTTTGTGGAGTCAAATTTTTGACTGCACAAAATGGCCGACCGTGTTAGTTCGCAAAGTAAAAGGAAAACCACGCAATTTCGAGGCATATTTGTTTGGATCATGGTATTCTATTTTATAACGTCTTTCTAACCATATGCATTTTATAAAAAACGGTTACAAACGCATTTTTTAGACCAACTCGTCCGATCCAAGGCAACGTGTCCCTTTAAACCACAAGCACTACTGCATCACATACACTAAGGCCCATCCAACTTGATTCATTACAAAGCCTATACCTTATGTAGGGTGGCCACTGTACCTCATACAATTTTTACTTGTTTTCAAGGTTCAATTAAAATGCCTGGGTAGGGTTAAAAGAAGTTTACTTAATTTTTAAATAAAAGTGGTTACATTACTACATTAGAAGGTCACTTGTTGCCGAGTTGGTCCAAGTAGCCTTCTGAATTTCTGGTATTTCGTAGAACTGGATACTGCGCTGTGTTATTGTTAATGGAACCCTCACGCCTTGAACCATGTATTGTTATAAGTTGCATCCCTCTGTAGCCACTTTAGTAGCCACTATCGTAAAGAGAAGGGGTTCGCGCCGGTGTTCCTGGTTTGATTGGCTGCATATTGCGCCACAGCACCTTGTAAACCATTACATGGTGCTATGCAAAGGAATAGGTCTCATACTTCAACACGTAACTCCACTTACCTTATAGGAAAAATACTGAGGGCTTTGAGACACCCACCTGGAGTATAAAGCGCTATATAAGAACTGCATTATTATTATTATTATTATTAGTTCACAAAGAGTCTATTCTGTCTTAGTTAAATATCGAACCTACTCGCACTGTACTTGTTAATGTTAGTCCATTTGTGTTTTTGTTTGTCCAGGCATACCTACCACAAGCTTTAACTTTTCTGGCTATGCCCCCATTTCCAATTATCCTCTTACTGTTCTTTGTTATTGTTATGATGATTCTATGTTGGAGTGGAAAATAAATGAAATATCAATAATTGAGAAAGTTCAACTTCAGGATTCTATTTCCTTTCTCATTTTGCAGGATTCCTCATCTGGGCTCGGAGCTTCAACTCATCAACGACCTGATGGAGGTCAAATCCGACCCAGGTCAATGGGGTCACATGTTTACGACCTTAGAGGCGTGCTACCTCCTGACGAGGTATGACAAACTCCCAGAGGATTGCTCGGAGCTCCACTGTTGAAGAAAAGAAGGTTTTTACTGAGCATGGTTTGTGAAAAAACCCTGAAGCGTACTTCTTTCCTGGTCTGTCTTGTCCATATTGGACTCATTTATCTGACTAGTGTCTGTCGAAGTGTTAAAAAATGTCCGGGAGTAAAAGACTCTATGTACAAATAAAGCCCCAGTCATCCTTCATGTGAAAGTGAATTTTGGATCAACAAGCTCTGTTTTGTTGTCGTTGTGATGTAAAATTTGCTTCACTTTTACAATTCTTGTGAAGTCCAAACCTTTCTTTAAGCTCCGGTCAGTAGCTCATGTGGGTATCACTTCTAAGTGATTTACAAGTAGGTACGTAGGTGGAGTGTATGCAGTCATTGTAATAGACATTTATATAGCGTGAGTATCCGTAGTAAGTTTTGACACTCACGGCGCTCCTATATTATTACCCCTGATCACTTGGCTGATTGTTTCATTCCTTAAACCATCTCAGCTCCCTTATGAGTATACAGCCTATGTTGCCAAAATATGTAGCGCACCAAGCTAAATCAATCACAAGAACTACTTTGCCCTCACAGGTATCCATTTACCCCTTGATGAAGAGAAGCAGTTATGGTCGAGTATCTTGCTCAAGGACACCAGTGTCATGACCGGGATTTGAACCCTCACCCCAATCACTGAACTATCAGGAGTTGAGTCTGGTGCACCAAACCGCTCGGCAATAGTCATGGCTTTGACTAGATGTGGCCGTAAATGGTTTTGTCACTTTTACTTGACAATTCAAACTGACTCAAACTGATTACACGAATAGTTCCCACTGTTGTTGATGTTCAGAGTTCATACATGTAATTGCCCTAATGATTGTACTTAGTCGTGTTCATCTTGAAGTCGTGGAAATCCACAACATGAAAGACACAGTGGTCACTGAAATCAGTTGCAGCTTATGAAAGTTTTAAAATGAAATGCAACTCAAATTGTCTTTGATATGGGTAATTTGATAGCATCTGTACTAAACGATAAACTATTGCATTTTTTACGCAGGGTAGGCTGCCCCTACTTTTGCAAATTGTGGCCAAGTACGTTGCTAAAGAAAGCTCTGTTTGCACAGTAATATTTTCCCATCTTGCACAAAACCAACACAACCATTATAAAGAGAATGAATTGTTCAATGACAAAGCAACTCTGGGTGTTATAAAAGGACAAAGTTGTCAAGTGTGTCCGTCACGCTTGGATTTAGTGTAACCATGGTAACCCTCCGCTTATTGCAAGCGGCTAGTCTCTGTAATGAAAAGATATCTGCAGCATTTTTTCTGATAGCAAGTTGTATGCAGAAGACCAAAACAATGTGCTTTTGAGTAAAAACACATTTTGTGGTGAAAGAAATTCTCCATTCCATTTTCCCAGACCAAATCAGTTTACTTGCGGTACAAATATATATCATAATCAAAAGAAACATGTCATGTCCATTTCCCAGGGGGAAAAAAAACACCCCTAAATTACTTGCAGTAAAAAGTTACAAAAAAGAAAAGTTGTAATTGCATGTTGGGTGTGTAAGTATGAGAAATAAAATATTCATGCAGTGTTGAAAGATAGGGTTCAGATTTGGTAAAATGTTGGTCAAAGCTGGTACAATCTATCTGCCCAGTTGTGAAATTTCAAGCTGTAAGAAACCCTTTGCAGGTACATGCAGCTATCTTGTCCTATTTTTCTTTCATTTTGTTTTGTTTGGGGGGGAGGTGAAAAGTCTTTTTGGGTGCATGTTCAAGTACTAGACCCTTCTCAGATGACATCACTATTTATCGCTCCTCATACAAGTACTTACATGTGGGCGTCAGGTTATTAAGAAACGCATTGTATCATACATGTGCATAGTAATCCAAAATGGCAGACCAACCGTGTTGCTAGATAGAAAAGTGACTTCAGTGAGGTCTATTTGTGCTCCTTAGATTGCAACAGATGATGCATTAAATTTCAGGAGTGGTTTACTAGGATCCTTCCTCACTCTAGACTGATCCATCACCATTATAGTAACTCAGCACCCCAAACTGTTGGACTCTGATTATGGCTGTATGACTGAACCCATAAGGCAGAACCAGTTTACAAATGCAGTCCTTAGTCTAACCATGGAGGTAGAATTAGACAATCCCCCAAAATGTGCGAGGCGATTTCTGGAAAATGTACGAGGCGACTTCTGGATTTGGACCGATAATACTCCTGAAAAATAAAAATTACCCTCATCTCACCTGAGTTGGATTAGGGGATGGTTATAGAGTTAATAAAGTGATATTGGCTCCCAAGGTGGGGCAGCAACAGTTGATCAGGTCATTTGTATGGAGTCTACAGAGACAATTCTCAAGAAGCAATGCTTTCCATTTATTTATGTAAAATTTGAAGTATTTCTTTTCATCATAACACTAACCAAAGTCAGTGATAGTGTGAATGTTGTGAATGACTATTGAAGAGAGGGTTTTACCAAACAGTGGAAATTTGAAGCAGTGAAAACAATAATATCATATCGTCAGCTCAGTGGTATGAGGTTTCTACTTGCAAGTTCATATCCATAATGATAAAAAGGGCATTAAATGAAAAAAGCGTATAAATTGAAAAAGATAAACCAAAATCCACAAATACAAGGTTTTTTTCTTGGAAAATGATTGTTTCTTTTTTCCAAACAATAACTTTGGAGACCACTTTTAATCAATAAACTCCATTTACCAGGAGCTCCAAAATATGCAAAAAGCAATTTTATGAAATCCATACAAATTGCAATAATGACCTTAAGGTTCCATTTGATATTACTAAAGCTCTAGGAATCCTTTCTTGTATTACAAAATAAGTGTATGCAGTCTTCTTTAGTGTTTTAATTGTAGCGCAATTTATAAAATCAGAAATATTTACACAAAGTTTATTCAAACCTGTACAGTAAGTATTCTATATTTCTTTAATTGGTCATTTTCCTCCAAGGCTGTTAAATTATTTATCGAGAACTAATTTCTAATGAATATAACAAACTTTTATCATTTTAGGACGTTGTACATAGCTTTATCCAATATGATTGTTGTTGTTTTCTCAATGTATATAATATGCATGATAAAAGATATTTATTTATGGCACCACTGTCTGAAATTCTAAATAATTGTGTATTTACATGTATGTTACTTTGTACTCTTATGATCTATATCTTTGTATTGATTTGCAAGGAGAGGGCGGGGGCAGTATTTAGGTAACCCTGCCTCGTTTGTTTGAGGTTTAGATAGTAACCATCCACTCTAGGAGAGGATTGTAAAACAGTTCAGGACAAATTGCGTAGATTTGCGGAGCCAAGAAATGTATTCTGCGCAGGAAAGTTTTTGGTTAAAGAAGGCCTCCAAGGTTGAATTCAGTTTTGTGATCCACTCATTTTCCAATAGACCTTATGCACATGATGTCATAACAGTATGGCGCCCTCGCCTAGAGGTCAAAAGGAGGTTGTTCATTGGCCAATCCTGTGCGCCGCGCGTACAAATCTGTCCGTTTCGATTGTTTCGTCATCGTTTTACCTCTAAGATGGCGGCTGAACGACGTCAACTCATATGGTCTATAGATAGAGTCCTGAAGATGAAAACAAAATTACAAGTGTCTAACCTCACGTTAAAATGGTGTAAAATGCCACTGTGTTTGATACCCTTCAAGTGCAATTCTGGTTAAAATCCAAAAACGTTTGATGATGTCACATTTCAAATATGTACGTTTTTGTAAGGAGAATTTTAGTTCATTCCTGAATTTTGGTGAAATTCAATCGAAACGGCATTTTGAATTTGACCTTTTGACTTGCACACCAAATTCCTCTTTGGAGTGTACAGACCAATTTGTTTGTAATGTTCGAAGATGTCACATTTCAAATTTCGCTATGAAAGAGTATCAAATAAAATGGTATTTTACCCATTTTAACGTGAGGTAAGAGGCTTGTAATTTCCCCCCCACTTTCATGAGGACTCTATCTATTGGAAAATGAGTGCATCACCAAACTTAATTTGACCATGGAGCTGCTCTTGAAGAGTCAAAGTGCTGTGCAATGTACATTTTAAAATGACTGTCCGTTGTGAATGACTGCTACACTCTCTTTTAGGTTTCAAGTTTTATTCCAGTTTAAATTTTGATTAACTTCAATCGGATTTGAATATTTCCAGTAGGAATTTCATTTGGTATTCCCTGTTCCCAGTGTAATTTTTTATTGAGTTTGTTAGTACTAATTTATGAAAATATGACCAAAAGAAATCGCTTAGCGTACCACTTAATCCACGTCATTATGCTTAGTGTTAATGCATTAAAGTCATTCAAATCTATAAGTCTTTTTTAAAAACTTAATGGCTTTAGTTATGACTTTTGCTCAGTCATTCTTCCACCATTTTTGTATATTACAAAATATATTATGGAAGGCTTAGCCAGGGCTGCTTTTCGCTTCTGCAAATATAAGAAAACATTAGCTGAACAGTTTTTGTTGGAGTGGGGCAGCAAGTACAAGTATACAGTGCTTAAGTATGAAGTGCTGAGTATGCAGTACTGAGTAAACAGTGCTTAAAGGCACTGGACACTATTGGTAATTACTCAAAATAATTGTTAGCATAAAAACTTACTTGGTAACGATCAATGGAGAGCTGTTGATAGTAAGTATAAAATATTGTGAGAAACGGCTCCCTCTGAAGTAACGTCGTTTTTGAGAAAAAAAGTAATTTCTCAGTAAAATATTTGAATTCATTTCGAGACCTCACGCGTGAGGTCTCGAAATCACATCTGAAAGCACACAACTTCGTGTGATGAGGGTGTTTTTCTTCCATTATAATCTCGCAACTTCGATGACCAATTGAGTTCAAATTTTCACAGGTTTGTTATTTTGTGCATATGTTGAGATACACCAAGTGAGAAGACTGATCTTTGACAATTACCAAAGGTGTCCAGTGTCTTTAACACAAATCGGTGTAAGGGTAAAACACAAATAATATTCTTTATCCCTGATGCAAATTTAACATCTACTAAAACCCTAGAAACACTTTGCCAGCACATGACTCATTCCAATCAAAAATTGTTTTAGCAAACATTTGCAGAACCGGGACACACCCCAGAACTAGTGCTGAAGTTGTCCTTTTGCTGGGCATCGGTATGAAGCCATGTTCAAATCAAATGCTTTGGTTACTACTATGGCTAGGACTTGACTTCAACATGGCTGCTGAAGCCAATAGTCACATATATAGCCAGATATGCTCAGTATATGAAACAGTCTTAAGTAGTGTAGTGTTAGTTGTGATAATCTGTGTCTGATAACCGTAGAACTTGTCGGCCAATATTTATCAATATAGTATTAGCAATTCATTATGAAATTTATCAAATGATTATTGATATAAACAAATTAATAATGTAATTATAGTGCCTGATTATTCCAGAGGTGCAATAATGCAAACAACTGCACGTTAGTGTCTTAATATTTACAATATTGATATTTACATGCTGTATTGGATGATCACTAAAAAAATTTGTGTTAAAGGCCCTGTACACTATTGGTAAGATCGAAAAACACAAATGTTCACAGATTCACACACAACTTACATGATTTAAAGTAAGTAATGGTTGAAAGGGTTCCTTACAATATTTCTGCCTAAAATGCTATCGTTTCTGAGAAATGAGTAAAACAATAGTTTTTATCGCGCGCGATATTTTGAAAAAACAGAAAACACATAAGGTCTCTTTTCACTATTTTCTCGTGATCTCGATGACCAATTGAGCTCAAACTTTCACAGGTTTGTTTGTTCATGCATATGTTGAATCACATAAAATGTGGACACTGATTTTGAGCCGTTACCAAAAGTGTACAATACCTTTAAGTTTGAAATCAACAATTGTCAAACTGCCAAAATCCTTTCCTTTTAAAAATTAAATGATAACAGTTTTGTACAAATTGTTGTGCTTTACAATTAAAAAAATAGTATCCTAGAAAATCAGCTACTAAATGGGTAGTCCAAGTTGAAACTTGTAAAATTAGGTAATTTAATTGACAAAGATCGCTCAAAGTAACAAACAAGTTTATTTCGTTGGTGAACATGGGGGAAAAGGGGGGGGGAATTGCTGTCCAAACTGTTCACTGTTCAAACCTTAGTCCAAGTCTGTGAGTTTTCTAATTTGTTACATCGCAATATGATAATGTACAAGATGCGAAACAAGTAAAACGAACTGGTTTTTCCACTGTTGTCATTGTTATTGTTATTTATTTGGCCATCGATACAAGAAAACAACATACAGGTAGTCTGCATAAGATAAAACTGTAATTGTGATGCAAGGAAATAAGCCTGTTGAAAGCGCCCTCACATGGTCAAAAATACAGTCAATTACAGCCAGTTACTTCTTTTTATTTTTCATTTAAATAGGAGCCATCTTGGGTTCTATTTCATGTGGGTGTTTAACTGATGAGCAAATTTTGTGCCTAGTACAGCAAAGAAATGTACGCAAGCAAAAGTGTACTTCAAGAATATTTGTGCGCGTTCACAATGGATTTGCACTGTTGCTTCACTCATCTGCTAACAAGAACTGCTGGCAAGTAAGCGCGCATTTTGCGTTGCTTAGGGTAAGCAGCAGTTAAGAAAGGGAAATTCTGCTGAGAACTATCTTGCTGAGAACTGAGCACAAAACAATTCCGCTTACAAGAGTAAGGTTACCAGCCAAAATACCATCCCACGTTAACCATCTGTGACTGGTACCCTGCATGGTTTTGCTAAGCATAACATTGTTAGGCGCTATTTGCTGTTTTAGCAGCTCTATGGCAATGCTTGTCATAGAATTCTGCATATATATATTATATATATATAAATGTAAAGCATGTAAATCTATGGGCAGTTGTAAAATTCGGCTCTGCTCTTAAAGCAGAAAATTTCTGCCTACAGGTTTTATGGAATTAGGGCTGAACTGTTGATTAGGTTCTGTTTTTGGTCTGTGCAATGCTTATCTCAGGATCTGTGTAGGTCCTGACAGCTAAACAAATGGGCCAAGGTGGCACTGGCAATAGCTTTGAAAAGAATCAGAACAAATTATCCTGGTTTTTTTTGCAAAATGCACCGAATTCCAAGAGAAGAGCATGGCAGAGGGGAGTTTTTGTGGTGAAGTTATGTACAGTGTTGAAATCTCTTTATAGAACTTCTGTGGTGTCTTGTGTCTTCAATCTTTTTATGAATGTGTGCTTAATGGACAAAAATGAGTGATAATTATGTGTGTACCAAAGAATGTTTACCTGTTAAATAAATGCTACTGTATCTGCAGATTGGAATTCATGTGCATTGTTTTTGTTTGATGCTTTCGGATGTAGCTGTTTCAGTGGATATTTTTTCACTGTGGTCATCTAACTGCAATAGCCCATGTACATGTTCTAATGCACGTGATTGGCGTGCAAAGGATTCTGGGTGAAATCCGAGTCCAAGCAACACCGGCAACCAACATGGTGTGCTGATTTCGAAGCAATGCCATACGCAACTATAAAACCTGGCATAGTTACATGTAAACTTACAACAGCATGGCGTCCATCTTGACAGTTTTTTTTACTATACTCGGTTTGCCAAGATGCATTGCGCTATATTTTTAAGATGGCGCTTGTGCATATGTGCTGTTGGGATCTTTTTGGATCTGAATGTGTACGATGCTGGCAGGGTCCAGTTAGGGTATACGCATCGGCCAGAAACACAGGGGCGAACCCCTTCTCTTAGCAATAAGTGTACAGGGGTCGATTTCACAAAACTCTTCCTAACTTAGGACTAGTCCTAGGCAATGCTAAGAGATAGGACTAGTCTCAAGTTAGGACCAGTACTTAAGACTAGTCCTACATGTATCTGTTAGCATTGCTAGGACTAGTCCTAGGTTAGGAAGAGTTTTGTGAAATCGACCCCTGGTCTCTTTAACGTGCAATAATAGTTTTTAATACAACACACGGGAAGTACAGCTTTACGTTCAATATGAAGGACAAAGCAATAATGGTTAAATGTCTTGCTTAAGGAATACAGTGCCAAGACCAGAACTGAACCCCACACTCTGCTGATCAGAGAACACCAGAGCTTGGGTCTGGTATGCAACAAACTCAACCGTTACGCGCCATTTGTCAGGAAAGCAAAACAAAATACAAGGACAGCCACTGTTAGTTTCATGAATAGTGAATACGAAGTACTCTTATTTATTGACTTCTTAACATCTTGATAATTTTCTCTGGGTAAACCAAATTAAACCAAAGCCTACTGAGTCAAGAATTTTGTAAACAAAAAATGTACATCAGTAAAATTCTTGCTAAAAAAAAAAAGTTGAAAGAATTCTTGCTAAAAGGGAAAGTACAGCTTTAAAAAGAAGCATCTAGACCCCCTTGCATATATGCTACCCAGTCTGCCAGATTTGTTTTGTGTTTACTGTGATTCAAAACAGCCTTTGCCCCGGCTTGAAAAAGTACACGGGTGACACAACTACACAGCAAATTTCTTCCCCCAAAACTGCACTGCAGTATAGTCTTTGACCTTGTTTGTTATGCTCCACGTCAAAAATAGGCTCTTCCAGCTAAAACTCAAAACTGTGATTTATTTTCTCATCAAACAGATGATAAGGAGAGCTTTGAAGTAACACCTAATAAAGGCCTTTATGATGTTTTCTCAATGTCTAAACATATTGAGTATCTCTTTGACATCACATCACATCACATCACATTAATATAATGGCTGATGTTTCGATAGATCTTCGCTTTTAATGCCATTTAACTATTTAATAATAATGCAGTTCTTACATGTAAATAGCGCTTTATACTCGCGATGGGTGTCTCAAAGCGCTTAGTATTTTTTCATACCAGGTAAGTGGAGTTACGTGTTGAAGTATGAGACCTATTCCTTTGCATAGCACCATGTAATGGTTTACAAGGTGCTGTGGCGCAATATGCTGCCGATCAAACCAGGAACACTGGGCGAACCCCTTCTCTTTACGATAAGTGCACTGGGTTCTTTTACGTGCATTACACAACACACGGGACCTACGGCTTAACGTCCCATCCGAAGGACGAAGCATGTGGTTAAGTGTCTTGCTTAAGGACACAAGTGTCATGACTGGGATTCGAACCCACACTCTGCTGATCAGAAACACCAGAGCTTGAGTTCGGTGTTCTTATCCGTCCGGCCACGACACGCCACGAAAGTTGCTGATAGTCTTCACAACATACACTGTATAAACGCGGATATAATGAAAAACAAAAGTCAATATATTCTATCCAAAATCTCATCGAAGATTGAAACTAAAAATGCTCACTGTACTTTCCCTCTTAAGTCCGGTTTGGTTTGAATTCTGTGCATTAGTCCTCACAAATGACTTCAAAACCATTCGTGTTTTTGAACTTCTAAATAGTGATTCACAAGTTTGACCTAAGTATTCATGTGTATACTTGGTGACAAATATAAATAAGTTAAACAAATTTGCTTAGAGACTACAACATAGTCTAAGGGTTAAAAAAAACACATACAAACAATAAATAGCACAGTCCAAGACCAGCTGTATCTGAGTTACTTGGGAGGGGGGGGGGTGGGTTGGCTTAAAGCTCAAACAGCTCAGAACCACTTTGAGACCTTTAGCCTTCAGCATTCAACTTTTTAAACACAATGGCTTATGGATCCTAAGCTGAATCCTAAGCCAGAGCCAGTGCTGAAGCCACTTTTTCAAAAGGCCTGTGATTTGACATTACTGCGAGCAAGCCACGCAAGGACTTAATATCTAACTAGTGTTTGAAACCGCATCAGAATCAAGCCGCTTCGGCTACGGCTACAGCTATGGCCATTGCCTGCAACGACTCGGCATTCCAGACATAGCCACAGCCACAGCCATTAACTCAGACACTACCTAAGGTATATTTTACTACCAGTCCCATGTGGGAGACTATTAAACAGAGCTGTGTATTGAGAGAGTTGCAACATAGAGGGACCAGTTTTCTTTGGTAACGTGGTTGCTGGCCGCCATTTTCAGTCCAATGCAGCACAACCCTCGTAGTCATTACCAAGCGTATACAGACCCTTCAAGCTCCATACCGTCATGCACTGATCACAACTGCGAAAAGTTTGAAATCCCATAACAAAATGTAAACAAGCTGCTGCCATATTACTGCTGCATTGGCGTTATGTGCATGTCAAGGCACAATGCTTCATAGATAGCGGCCCATATGTTGTACGTGCTTTACCTACATTGGCGATGTTGACATACAGTTGCCATGCTAGGCTTGATAAACCCAAATTTTGTACAAGCCGCTTTTAACAATGCAACATTTAAAAAAACAAAAAAACAAAATTGCCATTTAAGAATAAAATAGTAAAACTTCCTGCCTTTTTTGGTAAATGTTACCAAAATGCTTTCCTACTTTGCAAGAATAACAAAACAATATAAAATCTGAGCAAATAAACAAGGAATAATGGCAAGGCAGCCTGAAGTCTTCCTAATCTGCACAAATAATCTTCTTCATCAACAGCTAGAAAAGCTTCTTGAACTTCTGGATATACCTCTACTAACTGAGTCCAAAGGGCACTCAAATCCCACAAAATGGTGGCCTCCATTGTTTTATATATATATACACACGCACGTTTGTCGACCCGGTGAATTGAGGACTTCTCTTTGCTCTCCCGATTGGGTTGATTCACGAAATCAAACCAAGGGCGCCCTCGCTCTGTCACACCATCCTGGATCCCTAGAGTTAAAGTCCTCGGTGTCCACGGGTAGACACGCTCACACACACACAAGAGTTTTTTATATTTCACATGGGGGGGTTGATCTACAGGAAAGAAGGCCCTCTATTGGCGGGGTGGAGAGCCGCCGGTCCTGCCGTTGGATGTTGATGCTTGGCTAGTAGTTGTTGGTTGTCTCCCTGAGATCTTATTGGCCAGATTGCCTATAATTGCAGCCTGAAATGAGATCAAACCAAACAGAAAAGATGAACAAATTTATAATAGTAGCTAGAGTAAGGCCATGTCCGAATTGGCAGCTGTTGCTAAGAGCAGCCTATATCAATAATACAGAGTATTTGTAATGCGCCAAAATCCACCAAATTATGGTGCTCAAGGCACACGAGAGGGAATCCTCACACAGTAATGAAAGAAGAAAATCAGACAAAGAACAATTACAGATAAGCCATATTAAACAAGCTAGTTTTCAAACTAATCTTAAAAGCCTATGGTATGTCACATGATAACATGGCGATCCAGCCAAACTGCAGCTGCAGCCACGCATTCCGAAACGGACAATTTACTTTCACTTCTGAACCAGGACTGATGCTTCACAGAGGCAATTGCGCCATTGCCCCTGGTGATTGCCTTGGTGCCCCTTGAAATGCTCCAGTAGAAATTTACAATTTTCTCATAGGGTGCCCTTTACCAAGGAGAAAAAGCCTTGGTGCCCCTCGCCCTTTCAAGATTAAAGCATCAGGTGGTTTCACAACAGATGAACTCATTTTGACTCACTCTGCGTTCTAAATGCTCTGATTCTATTGTAATAGACTGTGCAAGTCTGAAACATATACGAACATTTGGACCTGTTAAGGCACGCGAGTTTGCTTCCTTCATGCGTCTAACGCAATGTATGTGGGACCAAAGTGGTCCAAAAACTCAAGTGTCTGGGTGCACTGCGATTACTTAAAGGGTCTGTATCTTTTGGTGTTGACCCTTTAATCTTGACCGCCATCTTTGAAAGTGTCCAGTCAAGGGTAAACTCATGGCTGTATAGTGTATTGTGAATCACCCCCCCACCCTCCCCCAATGGAATTCACAAGTAGTGTTGAAAGATCTAAAGACTCACTTGTTTAGACCTGATTGGCATTTTATGTACTGTTCCTCCGTGGTCCTGAATGTGGAGTGTTAGAATCTGCATGTCGGCTGAACATTCCCACGTTAGACCCTGTCTGTAACCAACCGTCGACAACACAGACTGCAAAAAAGGTAGAGAAGAGCAAGAAAGAACCATGTTTATTAATGAGTCAGTCGGAAGGGGTCTATATAATTGAGTATAAAAACTGCACATGTCGGGCACTTTCTAAGTATTTGCAAACATAACTTTGACTAGATTCATTATTTTTAATAGTTCCACCAGGCCTGAAATTTTATCTTTGAGAGGGCAAGGCCATTTTCATTTTGCAAAGGGCACTTCCATTGGGAAATCTTGAAGGGGCACCAAGGCCAAGACCAGGGGCAACAGAGGCCATGGCCTCCGTGGCCTCTGTGTAATGCCAGGCCTGTTCCACTGTACACACCATCTAGTGACAATCCTGTACACCACAAAAGGGTCAAGTATTATAGAAAGTTTAATAGAACAAACAGAAAACCATTTTTTGAGTTGAAGATCTGTACCTTGCTAATTGCATTAATGAGATGAATTCCCCTTGAGTTGACGCCTACAAATACCGCCGGTGATCTATTGGATCCAGATGACTGCCGACCGGGTGACGGACCAAGCTGAGCCGAACCAAAGAAATACGCCGAGCCATAAACGCTGAACCCTCGACAGTGCTCCAAATATAACAGCTGTAGCTTCTATAAAGAGTCAAACAAAATTGTAAGTGTTTTTGCTTTCTTCCCCACTTGATGAGATTGTTGTTGTTGTTGTTATCAATCTAGACTTGTAAACATTTTGGTTCTTAGCTTTGGAGCTGCATACAGCCTATTAACCCTCCTACTGTCTGACCATTTAATATCATCCACTGTGATTTTGAATGATAGATAAACTATGCCAGCCTGCAATTTGAAATCATGTAGTGCATGCATCTACTCAGTACACAAATGAAAAGGTTAGTTCTGTGCAGAGTTGTGCGACCATACACAACCCATTTCACTTAAATTTGCTACCTAGAGAACGAAGACAGAGAACAAAGACATTTAGGAACAATAGGTCCCCACATGGGAATTCTAAAGAGAGGGATGTTCCACAAGGAAGTTTGTGTACAGAGTCTATGGGAGGATGTTAAGTACAGGGACAAAGGAAAGAACAAAAGCAGTCTCCACAGCCCAGGGATGCAAAAATAGGAACGTGTGTAATTGAATTGCTACAAATAGTTGGTCAATAACAACAAATATCTCAAAGAAAAGCTTGCAGATTTTTTTATGACATCACCACCCACCTAGAACAGCGATTTCAAAACATAAATTGAATTTCTTTTGGACAATTAGTTTAACCATTTCATAGATTCATATATATTTCTTTTTAATAACATAATGAAATACACATTAACAAATATACAAATATATCCATACACAACATGGGCATATTCGCAATTTACTTGACAATTTAATTTAAACAAAATCAAAGTTTGAGAAACTGTGAACATTATAACTGAGAATTTTGACTGCTGGCAACTCACGGTGACATCTTTGACTCCCTTTTGTGTAATGTTCCGATGCTCGGCTATTATCTTCTGTGACCAATTAACAGAGCGCCCTCCTTGACTAACTGTGTCCAGTCTAATGGCTGGGATGAAATGCCGTAGGTTGACGTTACTGTTCAGAATGTAGAGGGGAAACAAAATTGTGTTTATTGACAATTATGATGTCATACCAAAATGATGCTCAGAAACTAAAACCAATTTCACTGCCGTGTACCAGATCCAACAGAAGACTGATGTGTCATGAAGTCAAAATAAAATAAAAAATGTCAAATATCCCCTTTAAAATGATTAAATCTTTAAAGGTATCGTACACGTTTGGTAATAACTCAAAACAAATATTAGCATAAAAACTTACTTGGTAACAAGCAACGGAGAGCTGTTGATGGTATAAAACATTGTAGGAAACGACTCCCTCTGAAGTAACGTAGTTTTTGAGAAAGAGGTAATTTCTCACTACAATAATAAAAACTTCTTGCAAGAAGTTTTTATTCCTATCTGAAAGCACACAAATTTGTACAACAAGGGTGTTTTTTCTTTCATAATTTTCTTGCAACTTCGATGACCAATTGAGCCCAAATTTTCACAGGCTTGTTATTTTATGCATATGTTTGGATACACCAAGTGAGAACACTGGTCTTTGACAATTTCCAAACATGTTAGTGCCTTTAAACTGAGTTTAAGTACATTCACCCTCTAAAAAAAATTGAAAAATATGAGGACTTATTTGATACAAGTTATGTATTCACAATTTATTTTTTGAGAAATGTAAAAAGAAAAACTTACGTGAGAAAGGTTGGCTTGTGTTTTCTAGGGTCATGATCACCATAGACAATCTGGAAATAGTCGGGAAAAAAAAAATTAAAAGAAATGAGCAAGTTGACAAAGCGTAGAAGAGTTTCATCAAAGAAAGTCTGTGGCGTCTTCTTGCAGAGAAGTGAAAGCATAGTTGCCAGAATAAGGCTGTGTCTGAATTGGCGGCTACGGCTACGGCTATGGCTGAGACTGGATTGCTGCGTCATCATGCGTTGCAGTATAGGATGTCCTTAGCAACACCCTTAGCGACAGTTGAAGCCGTAGCTGTAGCCACCAATTTAGATATGGCCCAAAAGTTCCACTAACACTGTCACTTTCCTCTCAAGTTAAAATGGGGGACTTCTAAAAATGTTTGGTAGAAGCAGACTTATACAACGAGTCCGTAATAATGGCTTTGGCAGTGGCTACAGCTAGAATGCCAGAAAGTTCCTATTCTTTAATGTTGTGGTAGCAGCCGATGGCCCTAGCCGTAGCCAAAGTCCCTTGATTCGGATGCAGCTTATTTAAGGAAAATCCATTGTTCTCACAATTGTGCGCATGCCTAGAGTAGACCCTTCTCAGATGATGTCACTATTTTATCGCTCGCCATGCTGGAGTACTTACACGCGCACGTCACCACACACGTTACTAGAACGGCGCGAGCATGTGTTACAAATCGAAATGCTTGATAGCACTACGCGTATGTATCCTACATGTGTATAGTAATCCAACATGGCAGCCCTCCCGCATTGCTATAGGAATGTGACATCAGTGAGCAGGCTCTACTATGCAGACAATGGAAATTTACCCAGCATCTCTACTGCCAACTACTCCTACTGGTCAAACAATAGATGGTGCAAGTCTCACACGTATTCGAAAATTGGAACCCGTAAAAGTGCGCGAGTTTGTTTCCTTCGCGCGTTAAAGCAATGTATGTTGGACCAAAGTGGTCCCAAACATGTTTGAATATACGCCAGACTTGCACGGTCTATTTCAGGAAAGCTATAACAAGCTATTGATTCAATTCACCTGGCAACATATCACAATAATCTTGGTTGCGCCATTTTGGGAGTCAATGTCCCTGTGCGTTGTGCAGTACAGTGCGAATCTTAGGCGATGCCGTGTTTACATGCTTACAAGTTGACTCCCAAAATGGCGAGCGTGGCAAAATCGCAGCGTGTGACATTCGTACAAGGGGGGGGGGTATTTAAGTTTCACCTGGCATTTTGACAATGAGCTAGAACTATCGGTTGACACAGTTGAAACACTATTTGCGTTTTATATTAGGTGTTTTACCTGCATGTATATTCCAGCTAATGTGACAGCATCTGTTTCACTGCATGGGTACATTCCCTTTAGTACATTTAATAAACACTCGTCAAAAAACATCTTCACTGCTTGCGGGTCTTTTATCTACAGAGAAAGAAAAAAAATTCACAGAATATTAGATTTAATTTTAAAGCACGTGGCCGACATTGGTAAGTGTCAAAGACCAGTATCAGCACTTTGTGTGACCCAACATATACAAATGAAATAAAAATGTGGAAGTTTAAGCTCAATCGGTCATCAGAGTTATGAGAAAATAGTGCTAAATCCCATCACTGTTTTCAAACGTCGGATTTGGGACTCGCAAAACCAAAATGCATGGTTTTACTAATTTCTCAAAAACTACAGCATTTCAGGTAAATATTTCAAGGGTATTTTCCCACCATGACCATCTTTATACCATGTAAGTTATGTGTAAATCTGTGAACATTTATATTTCAAATCTTTTTGTTCCCTTTTTGTGTGTGGCCCTACTCAAGCGAACAAGAAGCTAGTAGTAGTAAACTACAGCTAGAGTTCATAAATTGTGAGCAGGGGGCATGTTTATATGTTTTTATTGTTTAAAAGTAATTTTTGTAATCAGTATTGAATTTGAATGTTTTTAGTGCACACAGGGAAAACAATTTTGACTTTTACTTGTAAACTGTGATGAAATAAATAAATTGAATTGAATTTAATTAAATATAAGCACATTATGAATCCTGGTTTTAAAAGACTGGGCTGATTGAGCTACAATGACAGAAGCAGGTAGTAGGTTCAAAAGCCTTGCATAGGATGATATGAAGGATCTCTGATGTTGAGAAGTAAGTGATTTGAGGATGATGACAGTATTTTAATGGTGTGTACATGAATGCCTAGTAGAGCGGTGTGCTGTTTGTAAAGGAAGTTTTAGACTGTCTAGTGGATTGGTTAAAAGAAAGCACTGCATTTTTTGAAAACTGTTAAAGGCACTGAACCTGTTTGGTAATTGTCAAAGACCAGTGTTCTCACTTGGTGTATCCCAACATATGCATAAAATAACAAGCCTGTGAAAATTTGGGCTCAATTGGTCATCGAAGTTGCAAGAAAATGATGAAAGAAAAAACACCCTTGTTGTACAAATTGGTGTGCTTTCAGATAGGAGTAAAAACTTCTTGCAAGAAGTTTTTATTATTTTAGTGAGAAATTACCTCTTTCTCAAAAACTACGTTACATCAGAGGGAGTCGTTTCTCACAATATGTTATACTATCAACAGCTCTCTGTTGCTCGTTACCAAGTCAGTTTTTATGCTAATATATATTTTGAGTAATTACCAATAGTGTACAGGGCCTTTAAGCCAGCAACTCGTCTACAGTGGCTTAGGGGCTGGATACCGAGCTCTGGATACCAAAGCTCTTACCAATGTTTTGCACACCCTTTTAAAAGGACTGAGATACAAACAGACTCGGACTTACCGCCCTTTCATCTTCCACGGAGAGTAGAGCGTCCCTCCTTAGATACAGTAATGGCTGCTCTGTCTCAGGATTGTAGTTGGTCAGTTGGCGTATAATCATGCTCCATTGCTTTACATGTAATACTGGTTTATGCTCTGGTCTCATTTGTAAATCTAAAAGAAGATAATTTAGTTACATCTGAAGAGTTATAAAGAGACAGATGATTAACCATGTGACACCAGATGACGTCTTATTACCCAAACCTTTTCCAAACTGAATAACGGTAGATGTTTTAAAACGCCCTCTTCTGGGCTCATTCATTTCGGTTGACGTATAACGTGATGATAAAGTCAGGTGAATTGGGTCAGTAGCTCCTCAAGTAAAGGGTGAAGTGCTTGTCATCCGTCTGCCTCTGAGAGTTACATTTATTTAGCATCGAAACCCACGACAAATCAAACCCATGGAATACTTACGTAAGCTTTGAGATGCGATCCATATTGCAAAAGCGTGCTGACAGCCTCTTGGTAAATCTAATTGCTGGAGGAAAAGAACATAAAAAAAAATAAAAAAAATAAAATCATGCTTAGTCATACTGACATGTTTGAAGAAATCTTTGTAGGTTTGGTTTTCCTTTATGTTGTTTATCACAGATTCAATACAATATGAACACATTAGAAATCTAGGAGATTGTAATCATGTGTTTTTACAAAAATAACGTCTTTAATTAAAAGTTATTGAGATTTAAAGGTCACATTCAACAAGGTTGCATCTGAAAGATATGAGCTCAATTCTTCCAATAAGATGCCATTTCCGTCATACCTTTAAAAGTCTCTAAGAATCAAAGGTCATGTTCAATAAGGTCACATTAACATATGACTTCAATTCTTCCACTAAGATGCCATTTACATCATACCTTTAAAAGTCTCTGAGATTCAAAGGTCATGTTCAATAAGGTCACATTAGAAACATATGACCTCAATTCTTCCACTAAGAAGCCATTTCCATCATACCTTTAAAAGCTGTGAGACCGTTGTATTGCTGCCTGCCGCTAAGTCTAACATCACATGAGATCCATCTAAATCCATTAAGTGGACAGCTATTCTAATTGGCTGTCAACAAAAACAATATCAAAACTGAATCAAAATCACATTATTTTTGTATGACCCACTTTGGCCATTTTAGGTGCACACTAAATTGATTTACTACCTGCCGCATGCAATGCTTGTGGATTCCAAACTTGGCCCGGCTAGTTGCAAATTGATTCAATCAAATGTCTCAGGGCTTTTTGTCTTCTGAGTTTAAGGGTAAATTTGTCTTCTCAGCGTAAGGCCATGTAAAAAAAAACAAATTGTTGATTCTCCTTTTTGGGGGGGAAGTGGGGGTGGTATTTTTTTTTTTTTTTTTTTTTTTTGACATGGCAAAATATGAAATAAAGAATAAAGAAATCATCACAATCACTATAAAACAGAGGGTTTGTGTGATTTTGATGTTTTTAATTGTTTTGTTAAACCCATTTAACTTCTAGATGACATTTTCTGGAAGCATTTTCAAAAAAACTAAAACGCAGTGTAGCCTAAGTAAATATTTGAAGAATTGTTCTTGTTTTTGCCAACATGAATAACCTTTCTTCAAACATCTATTTCCAACCTATGGATTTTGAAAAAATATCAGCTGAAAAATCTGGGAGCCAAATTTGACTGAAAGATCATTGAAAATACCATTTTTTATGATAAAAGAAAAAAGAAAAAAGGGGGGGGGGGTTGAGGGGTTTTGTAGGGTGGGGCAGGGACGATCAACAATTATTTTTTGATATGTGGCCTATGGGTAATTTTGTCTTTTTGAGCATAAGCGTCATTTTGTCTTCTGAGCACAAGGGTAATTTTTTCTTCAGAGTGTAAGGACCATTTTGTCTTCTGAGTGTAAGGGTAACTTTGAATTCTGAGCATAAAGGTAATTTTATCTACTCAGCACAAGGGTAATTTTGTCTTTTGTTCCAAGGGTCAAAGTTCAACCTACTTCTTTCTGCATGGCTTCTGTGATGAGTTCCACACACATCTCCCAATCATTCTGCCGTGACTCTTTACAAAGCTGTAATGGGGTCCTCTCCTCCTTATCCACAACAGTCTGGGGGAAAAGTCGGACAAGAAATACAAAATTTTACGACACCCGTATCAAACCTGACGGTTGGGTTGGTGTAGTGGTATCTTTCCTCGCCTTCCACCTCTAGGACCCCGGTTCGAATCTCACCGGGGGCACTATGTGGATTGGGTTTTCAGTCCCTACCCGACTGCGTGGGTTTTCCCTGGAGTATTTCTATGGGGTTTTCCTCCCACATCTAAAACTGAAATTTCCTTCTTTGTCTTCTCTCCATTGGGTTCTTGGCTAGTACAGTTTGCTTTTCTGAGAGTCCTTGGCTTCACAACCAGAATTAATACATGAAAAACCTATAGT
Source organism: Plazaster borealis (assembly GCA_021014325.1). Lineage (NCBI taxonomy): Eukaryota > Metazoa > Echinodermata > Asteroidea > Forcipulatida > Labidiasteridae > Plazaster > Plazaster borealis. The sequence goes on along the minus strand of CM037471.1, from coordinate 14,628,755 downwards.
TATCAAACCTATAGTTTGGTTTCAAAAACTGATTATAATGATAATTCCAAATAATAATCATTGCGCTTCAAACATTATTACCCCTGATCACTGAGCCATTTATTTCATTCCCTAAACCATCTCAGCTCCCTGGGGAGTATACAGCCTCTGCTGCCAAGTATGTAGCGCACTAAGCTAAATCAATCACGAGAACCATCTCTGCCATCACAGGTACCCATTTACCCCTAGGTGATGAGAAGAAATTATAGTGCTCAAGGACACAAGTGTCATGACCGGGATTTGAACCCACACCCTGATGACTTAGCCACCAAAATTTGAGTTTGATTTACTGAACCGCTCGGCCATGACTCGCCACAATAGACTGTGCAAGTCTCGCGCATATTTGAACTTCCGGGACCATTGTGGTCCCAACCATATGGAGATTTACGTGGGCAAGTTTTGTTTTGTCAATTATTTTAGTTTAACGTGGTTAATTACCATGAAAAGTAAATATATTGTTGGGAATGTAATACTTAGTTATAAAAAATATGAAAGTAAAATCAATTCAACAATATAACGAAGAAAACCCGATAATTAAACTTGACCTCAGCTTCCGGTTACTGAAAAAAACTAAGAATTTTGTGCTCACCTCCCATCACAAAACTTATGTAAACGCTTGTTTTGGATGCGCGATGATAATCGCCAGATGCTGTAATTGCAACACGAAGCCTTTTCATAGCAGTCTATGATTGTTGAGGCGTCAGCGTCCTCTAAAATCTGCGTCAAGCGTTAATTTTACGCCCGTGTGACCTTCGCGAATCTGCGTAAGGGGTTTCTGAAAAGTTAAGATCAAATAAGCGTCCTTGTCCCAGAGTTTTAATTTTGTTTCAACAATAATTAACACATTATTTGTGTATTTATTATAAAAACTAAAACTGATTATATAAACATGTAATGAGTATTTTTGTTGTTCAGAGTTTGTCATTAGATTTAATTTAAAACAAAGATTTGATTTTTAGAAAAAAACAAAGTTCTTCGTTTGACGTGTTTTCTCGTTCCGATACGCGCGAGACTTGCACAGTCTATTGATTGATCAACCCTGCTGCTGTTGTAAACAATTTTCCCACGGGCTTACCTTATCAATATCAGGGTGGGTGAGTAGTAGTTGTACACACGCTGCATGTCCACGGAATGCGGCAAAATGGAGCGGAGTCGAGCCGTTCTCATTCCTGCGGGGAAAATTTACAAATAAATAAAAATAACTAACATTTCAAACACTTTCAACATGCTCCTTGCACACCAATAGTGTAATAAGATTAGGGCAAAACTGAGCACTAGTATGTACAATGCAATAAGTGTAATGTTAAAGGAATATACTCCCCCATAAGTTTGTCTGGACATCCAGAAATATCCAATCCTGTTGGTATGTCATTGCGTCACAAACGCGCATGTCTGCTGCACGCCGAAATTTATCGCTACTTCCGGTGTGGCAGGAGATTCCCCCCCACCCCGAGATTCTGTCCCCCATACGGCGAACTGTGTACAAACTTATTCTGATAGCGCCCTCTTTTGAATCATCCTCCTTTAGCCCATGTCAATTTCCCATATGGGGGGACAGAATCTCCGAGGGACAGATTTCCCTACGACACCTACTCCAAAGCAAGCATATGTTTGTGTGTAATTATAAAAAATAAAAAAAACATTTCATCGTTCAAAAGCATTTCTTATGACAGAAACTTATAATTCTGAAAAGACCTAAAGTCTTTGAAGAACGTATGTAAAAGAAAAGTTCAATTATTAAACTTTTCTTGCATAAATCATCAAAGATAAAAACTAGCTTAATGCAACTCCTATAAGCCTTTTTGAGATATGGCGGACACAATGCTACAACACTATAAGGTTTGGGTAAATTTGTGTGTATACACCCAAACCAAACAGTACACTCCTATCACGTCCGCCATACCTCAAAAAGCCTTATGGGCTTCTGGTAATCAGTGGAGCCAGTTTGTGTGAAGTGGGCGTGGCTTACAGCGGAATTCTGTCACACTTACAAACAGCTAGTAAAGATACAGCCTTGTTGAAAATTACAAACTTAAGAAAGGTTGTTTCACAATTTTGCTATGCTTTGTAAACAACAATTGAAACAAACAATGAAAGTACTTGGAGAAAAAATGCAACACTTACTCTGCGTTGGGTGAGCATCTTCCATTTTGTAACAGCGCCCTCACAGCATCAGCGTGCCCATTCCTATTAAAAGTAAACAAAAGATAGTGGTCTGTGTAATACTCTGTATATTGTATAGAAGTCAAGAAATGTCCTAGAGCAAGACACTTAAGGCCAAATAAAAAAAAATACCAGTTGATCGTCCCCGCCCGCATCCTTTTTTGAGGCCGCATCCTTTTTTTTACTATTTACTATTTTTGATTTTTCTTCAAAATAAAACAATATTTGTTTGTATTTTTAACTAACTACGACGTTTTTTTCTTCAAATTTTTGATAAACTTACCGATGTTTTAGAATTTACAACACGAAAAACTAGGTCGTGAAACACAGAACCATTTTATTTGCATGGCCATAACATTGTACATGCACATGTACATGTACATCTGCACGCATGCAAGCTCCAGCACTTGCATGCATAACATGATGAGCATACAACCTTGCTGCATGCATGGGAACATGGAATACTGTTAAGAGATCGATCACTTTATGGGAACAGTTAAGCTCCTGGACCATATTGAGACATCTCCACTGGTTTATTACGGTGTAAGTTTTAACGGGTTGACTCGACCTTTCAAACGTGTCGAGTTGGTCTTATGCCACATACTTTGATGACCCATGCATTTCGTGTGGCGTTTGTGTATCTGAACACGTTTTTTTATATCAACATTTATCTGAGGTGAGCTGCAAGATGGTGTGTGATATTTTCTCAGACTTACAATGGTGAAGTTGAACATCAACTCAGTAGTGTCTTTGTTTGTACCAAGAGTCATTTATTATTCATGTTCATCTTTTAGTGTAATCATCCCTGTTAACCCGGGTCCTAATGCAACAAACAGAGGTGATTTCAAACTGAAGATTTAGTCGCCTGTTGAAATTGGAATACTTGGCGGCCATCTTGGAAAAAAAATAACAAATAGTAAATCGTAAATAGTAAGGCCCTCATCCTCCTCATTTTTGAAAAATCCGGACGATCAACTGGTATTTTTTGTTATTTGGCCTAACTATAATTGCTGCTTTTCACCCAGGGGTAAATGGGTACCCCTGAGGGCCGAGATGATTCATGTGATTGATTCAGCTTGGTGCGCCACATACTTGGCAGCACAGGCTGGGTATACTCCAAAAAGGACCAAAGATGGTTTGAGCAATGAAATAAATGGCCCAGTGATCAGGGGTTAACAATGTGTTTGTGAAGCGCAAAGATTATTTCTTCGAAATTGTGCTTTATACGACCTGTTATTCTTTAGTTAAGTTCTACCCACAGGCTATGCTGTACAATGATACCTTTCTGCAGACGAGTCTTAAAGGAACATTACAGAATTGGTTTTTGCTAACAAAACAGTTGCTGGCAGTGTAAGCACTTTATATAAGCCACCATAAACTAACAAACCTGTGGAAGTTTGAGATCGATCGGCCATCTGGGTCACGAGAAAATAGTGAAAAACCGATTACACATTTGCATGTGTTATACAATGCATGAATAAAACGCTCATGAGCGATAAACTCCAATCGGAAATTAGTTTTATTTATTTCTCATCAAATATGGCATTTCAGACAGAAATATTTCTAGGGATGTTTTCTACTATCATCATCATTAGACCGTGTAGTTTTATGTAAATCTGTGATCTTAAAGAAAATTTTAATTACCAGTTCTGTAACGTTCCTTTAAATAGGTTTAAATCAGTAAACTCCAAAGAGATTTATCACTGGTACTCACCAGCAGGCATAGTGAAGCGGTACCCACGAGTGCATATCCGGCTGATCTGCATGGTAACCAATGGCAACAAGTTGTCTTATCGTGTCTGCGTCGCCCTCATAGGCGGCACTGTGAAGCGGAAACTGGTCGACCCAACTAAAAGAACAAGATGTACCAAAAAGATTCAGTTATCACACAGTAGCTGTTTTGATTTGTTCTTATTAAAGGGAGGGTATACTTTTGGTAATTTCTCCAAAAATTTATGACCATAAAAACGTACTTGGTAAGAAGCACTGCAGCTGTTGATTATGTACAACATTTTGAGAAACAATTCCCTTCTAAGGAATGTGGTTTAAGAGAGAGGGATTCAAAACTTTTCAATCTGAGAAACGTTTCTGCATGAAACGTTTTTCAGACTGTGTTTTCCAATTACGGATTATTCTTCCTGCGTGGACATAACCGCTCCAGATATTTGGCGATATCTCAAAAACACTACCACCTTTTGAAATGAAATTTTCACAGGTTAGTTTTATTGTATATATCTACATTTATTTAGAACTAAAACAATCGAACGGTTCCAAAAACCAAAGGTATACTTTGCCTTTAAACTAAAGGTTACATGTTAATTAAAGTCTTGCTTTTTAAATAGGCTGGTGCTCTCCAAGTGTAATGTATTATTCATTGGGCTCCTTAACATCAAGCCTGCGTCTTTTGAATTGGATGTAAAACTGTAGGTCCTATGATTTGTGCATTGCACATAAAACATCCAGGACACTTATCGTGAAAGAGAAGGGGGCTTGCTCCTGAGTTTATGATCGGCTGCATATTGCGCCCTCTCTGCGCATGTTTGGAATATAGTTTATGTGATGGGCATTTGAAAATCTGGAGCTTGCCCCATATACATTTATCTATTTGTATATTTTGGAGTTCCAGACACATAAAGTCATACTACGGGACTTCAACTGCTACCAGATTATCTGCGTCTCAGGAAAACATTCATAATATGAAAATAAAGGATATGAAATAAATAGTTATAGGTGCATTGGAAAACTGCAAGTATTCCAAATGGCTGACTACATCAGTATCTAGGATTTGAGGAATTGCACGGTGAGGTATCAATATATTTGGTTTGCGGTAACACCATGTGTGTATCTACTTGCCAGGTAGAGTTTGTTCTTAGAGAACTGTCTTGCTTAATTCTACTACCGCGGAGTAGATTGTTGAGACCAATCTAAGAACTGACTCCGCGGTAGTACAGTTAATTACGATCCTATAAGCTAAAGTAGTAGTCCCAGCCTATTTCTATACCATCCGCCCATGTAATAGTTAATAAGCAGGATAGGTCTTTTCAGAACTGAGAAGTCTCCAAGACAGTTCTCTAAGAACAAACTCTACCTGGCAAGTAGATACACACATGGTGTTACCGCAAACCAAATATATACATCAGTATCATTCATAAATTTGAAATTATCAGACACGAAATGACTTACTTGTCAGGGGGGACGTGAATAACTGTCCGCTGGCCTCCAGTTTGTGGCGCCCTCATCTTGCCGTAATCTGGCACCCCCATGCCGAAAAATGGATTGATCACAACTTTGTCAGCGCTGATGAAGTCATTGAGTTTCTGCGTTAGAAAACAAAAGATAAGTTGGTTCAAATAATAAATAGAAGCACACCCTATTTGTTTCAATAGAAATGTGAACTTTGAAAAGTATAGTGGTAATTTACACACATTGTTTTTTTGTAGAGTTGTGCATTTACGTTTATTTTCCTAAATGGTTACACGGAACTTGTGACTTCTTTTTAACCGTTTCTTCCGATTCAAATCAGAACAATGAGCCTATCTGTAAAAGGAGCAGATCTCAACACACTTTCAAGGATTAAAAAAAAGAACACTGTAACCCAGTCTTTACAGTCACAAAACCACAAACCACAGTGCGGGAGCGTACAAAGCAAATCTTTAGCAACTGTAGCCGCCAATTTTGGTATGGCCTGTATTGGAATTACATTAAATGCTATGGATTGTTAAACATACATGTTGTGTTACAGTAAGCTGTCTGGTAATCGTAGCTGTAATTGACTGTACTTATCAATTTTTGAAACTCTCTCTTACCGGGTCTTCAACCGGAAAATCCGTTTGTGGAAGGAATACTGGATTGATAATGGCTGTATTGCAATGTTCCAACATCTTCATCTTAGTCAATGCTTCGGTAGGAGACGCTCTGTACTCAAACTGGTTGATCTCCGTCACGTAGGCCGGGTTCGTTACATTCCGTCGGATCCTCTCTTCAGCCGACCGTCGATATTTTGGCCCGGAATGGTGATGCATGCTGGACGGCTCGGGGGACGACGAATATTTCAAGAGAAACATTCACTGTTCGTTGTGGTTCACCCAAGAGTTCATCAAAAATTATATTTAGTGTTTGTGATGCCACCGACGGCTGTACATTATCGCTCCTAATGGAATTATGTAAGACACTAACTCAAGAATATCTCATTACTGGTGATCGCTATGTTATCCTGCGTATGAAAAAGGTTGCCATCTTGGCTAACTTGACTCTTGCCCCATGACTAATTGTTAGCTTTCTGTAACAAGAAGATAGAAAAGAATATTGTTAAGAATGGGTAACTTCCCAGCTTGATAGTCCCAACTATAGCTGGGCCTGTCCCAACTATAGTTAGTTGGGCCTGTCCCAACTATAGTTAGTTGGGCCTGTCCCAACTATAGTTAGTTGGGCCTGTCCCAACTATAGTTAGTTGGGCCTGTCCCAACTATAGTTAGTTGGGCCTGTCCCAACTATAGTTAGGCCTGTCCCAACTAAAGTTAGTTGGGCCTGTCCCAACTATAGTTAGGCCTAGAGTTAGTGGATAAACCTGGCACCAGACCCTAGTTTTAGCAAACATTAATTTCACAGAACTGCACTGAACATGTGCAGTGACTGTTTTTTGGGACTTCACAATTTTATCGTGATAAATGTTTGTCTGGTTCTGCGCCAACATTGTCCTTGTGACTTTGTAAGCCACAAATTAGAAAAAAAGAAGGTTTTTAATATCCATTGAAGACCACGGCCCAGCATATCATGCCACGCTACAAGATCGGGCAATCAGGACAATCGGTACTGGAACTTGGAACGTATTTGTTTTAAACCTCATAACATTTTTGGTCCTTGTGTTCACGTCAAAGAGGGCGCTTTAACTAAAAGCGTTTATATATCCACTGGCACTACCCCCAAAAAAATTTAAAAATTAAAAATTATAAACGTAGGCCTATAGGGTTTATAAATTGTAAAAAAATTGCAAATTAAAAGTGATTTTCCTTTATAAAAAAATAATGATAGTAATTATAGATTACTATTTGAAAAGAAGTTTTTGAATTATGTTTATGTTTGTTTTACACAGTGATTATTAATAGAGCTTTTACTTTAGCGCTTAGGCCTACTATAATAACAATTATTGCTAAATTCATTATTAAATTACAAATAAAAAACTTAGGCTTCTTCCCACAGATAAAAAAGGTAAGGTGGGGTAGATTAGACCGTTTAAAATTAAACAGTTGGAACTACAATTTAATTTTTACAGATTTAAAAACACATCACAATCATTCAATAAAGGTGACAGTACACTCCTGCCGGAGTTTAAATGTCATGAATGTTACTAATTTGTATAATAATAAAGGTCATTTGCCACTGAAAATATAATAACAATATATTTCTCCATCTTAAAAAAACATAACAAAGGAGACAATGAACGAGTTATAAATATTTTGCAAGCACCTGCACAAAGTTTTGTGGAACGAACATGCAAATGATAATGCAGTCTGTCTGTATAGTGTATGTTGTGGGTGGGTATCGAGCGGTCATTGACGGTATACGTTCACGTCAGTTTATGTGTATGATCAATGACAACAATCTGCAGAAGTGACATTTTTAAAAAGCTGACAAAAAATCACCAAAACATCACTCTGTTCTAAAAATTTCACACTTACCTCACAAAACATCAGTTTTACATATTCAAACGATTCATAAGTGTGTAAAATTAGCAAAAATGATAGAACTCAGCGACTCCACCCAGTAAAGAAATCATCAATTTATTTAGGCCACGGTGTGTGATTCAGTTTCCTTGCCCAATGACCTCACTGCTGTTTAAGGTCGAACAGTAGTCTTTCATATCAGTCACTGGAAGGGTTGCACTTGAGGAGGAGACTATCACAAAGTTCCACCCACTCAAGCCCAGGGGTTGTTTTGTGTCAAGATCTACAAACTTGTTCCGCCCCTTTGACCATGTCCCGCCGCGTCCCGCGCTTTGATCAACCCATAAATAAAACAGGAATCATCTTTGACGAGCAACACATTTTACCCATTTTAATAATGCTCATTTGGTAAAACAAATACAGCTCCTTACCTTAGTTTTATTAGCTCTATCATAATGCTTTTATTGTTATAAATTTCCTTTCTCAATATGGTGGTCAAAGCCCATAGTGGAATGGGGGGGGGGGCGGTGCCCCACCCCCTGAAATTATTATTGTTTCAGTTATAGATTTTTAACACAAAAAAATAACAAATATCCGTGATTTAAACAATGCAAATATTCATAACTTAACTGAACATGACGTCATGATAAATAATACTTTTTGGTCATTTTATTATAGGATGAATATGCTACTATACGCCCCGAAAACATGGGATCGAGGTGATCGAGGTTACGCAGAGAAAAGGCAAATAAATTTACCCAGACGTGATTAATACGCTTTGAGTGTATAATGGCAACAGTACGCTGACTATTTATCGGAGGGACGGTCCGAGAGAAGAAACACACTGAAGTTCCGGGACTTCTCTCCGTTTCCTGACGGCGCTGCCCGCACACTGTAAAACCACACAGCCTTGAGCATTGAGAAGCATTCTCATTTGAAGATCGTCTTTCCAGTGAAGTCTCGAAAGAGTGTCAAACAAGGTAACACAAATGTAGAGAAATCTGCAGTTTGTCGTCGATGTTTCCGTGATAATGCATGATACATGGCAAATGCCACCAAAATCGATAAGTCAGTCATGTCAATCACACAGTACACAAGGAAGGAATTCCTCTGCTCTGGTCACACACCTCAGAATCAGAGCTTGCTTGTCAATGTCAAACAGTTGTATGCACTAGTGAGTAGTGGAAGAAGGCCCCTGGGCAGTTATGTGGGAAGGAATTGTGGTTATGGAACTATAATCTCAGCTGCTTCCCAGGATAGCTTAAGTTAGCATCACGATCATGACGATCTCCATAGTCCATGCTGCTGTACCAAAGTGGGAAAGTTGATTCTTCTTAATAATTAATTGTAATTGTATTCAATTCATTTAATCATTTAAACTTTTTGTTCACAAAACAAACCATAACTTTGGTTGGGTTTATGAAAATGTAAAAATGAAAGAAAATGCGTCCATCGTACACGTTTGGTAATGATTCAAAACAAATACTAGCATAAAAACTTACTTGGTAACAAGCACAGAGAGCAGTGTTGATAGTATAAAACATTGTAGAAAACGACTCCCTCTGAAGTAACGTAGTTTTTGAGAAAGAGGTAATTTCTCACTAAAATAATAAAAACTTCTTGCAAGAAGTTTTCATTCCTATCTGAAAGTACACAAATTTGTACAACAAGGGTGTTTTTTCTTTCATAATTTTCTTGCAGCTTCGATGACCAATTGAGTCCAAATTTTCACAGGCTTGTTATTGTAATTGTATGCATATGTTGGGATACACCAAGTGAGAAGACTGGTCTTTGACAATTTCCAAACGTGTTAAGTGCCTTTAAGTTTATTCATTTGGATTATGTTAACAACAGTATGTAGCACTGCAGTAGCACACACTTAATTCCCAATGTCTCACAGCATTCAACGACAGGGGACTTCTCGTTATTAACTTCACTGCCGCGCCGGAGTGAGTTACTAATTGGTCTCAACTTTTCGACTAGCCTGCTCTAGAATGTAAAGAGTGTTTAAGAAACCAGCATCTTAAACACTCTTCAAAATGTGAGTTCTAAATTCGCAGAGAAAAAGTTCATAATAAATGACCTGAAATGAAAATTGTTTGACTAGCATAAATTTCCTTTTGTGGTGAATCTTCACAGCGAGGTGGTAATATTGGCAAAAAATTAACAAGGTGGTCACTGAAGATGGGCTGCCTCATATTTGAATGGGCTGAGGAAGACTGGGTTTTAGACCTTAAATTGTAAATTAGTTTAGTGTACTCATAAACTAAGAAGCATTTTTTATTTTTTTATTTTAATGAGAGATCACCTAACATCACAAGGCCGGATGGCCACTTCAAGGTGAGGGCTACACTTAACTGATTTGGGCTATCGACCCAAATCAACTGCAACCAGGGGCACGTTGCCACCTACTCCAAGCGCTGAAACAGGGTTACCCCTTCACAGTCCTAAGGATATGTAGTCACGGGTATCATCCACTAGGAGCCTTAGCTGGTAGAGCAGAATGCAATACCTTTACAATTTTTTACGAAGCAATTATGGTTAAGTGCCTTGCTCAAAGGCACAAGTTTCATGACCGGGATTCGGATCCACACTCTGCTGCTGACAACACCAGAGCTTGGGTCCGGTGAGCTAGACCGCTCGTCCTCAACACGCCACAAATGTACATGTACTTGTATTGCCGGGCTAGTGTGCACTTGCTTTACACAATAGAAAATACTAGTTTAAAAACCCCCACAAAAAACCCTATTTTTGTTCACAATAATTTCTTGTTTGTAGCTCAAAGTACAGTCCGTTTAACCATAATGGGTACAGTGTACTCAAAACTGTTTGCCAAAGACTGAACAAATAATATGATAACAATCATTAATCCATTTTGAGATTTTTGGTGGAAAACCTAATTTCTGTATATGACAAAAGGACTGACCATAAAGAATTTGCAGAATGTTGTGGCAATTTTTGAAATTAAATTTAATGTTATTTTCTAAAACAGTGTACACTGCCTTAGGGTCGTCCAAAGTTGTTAACATTGTTGTTCCAAATAGTACAGAGAGTACAGTTCTACCAGGGCTCGAATTTTGGAGGAAAATCCACAAGACCGTGAAGACTGCAGGGCTTGTAGCTCAAACTTTTTACTGGGCCAGAAGTTATTTTACAAGACCAGAATCAAAACAAGTTGAACAAGCACTAAAAGAAGATCTATCTCATTTTGTCTTAAAGGTGTATTGCGTACTTAGATACTCAACAGAATTGAAAGATTATTTATCAGATTCATAGCCAACATAATTTTTCACAAAGATAATTACACATTGAGGTGTTATTATTCAATTGATAAACTAAGACCAACGGACTTGTCCTGTCTTCAGTTTACTGGCCCGACTCTAAAATCACTGGCCTCGGGCCTGGGTCCAGTGTTAATTTCGAGCCCTGACTACTTCTTAAAGGCACTGGACATGTTTGGTAATTACTCAAAATATATATTAGCATAAAAACTTGCTTGGTAACGAGCAACGGAGAGCTGTTGGTAGTATAAAACATTGTGAGAAACGACTCCCTCTGAAGTAACGTAGTTTTTGAGAAAGAGTTAATTTCTCACTAAAATAATTGAATCTAAGAAAGACTTCAGGCCTGAAGCCTTTTTCAGGCATCTGATGAAAGTACACAAATTTGTGCAACAAGGGTGTTTTTTTCTTTCATTATTTTCTTGCAACTTCGATGACCAATTGAGCCCAAATTTTCACAGGTTTGTTATTTTATGCATAAATGTTGGGATACACCAAGTGAGAATACTGGTCTTTGACACAAATTACAAAACGTGTCCAGTGCCCTAAGACACCTCCCTCCCCCCTTCAACGTAGAAATATGGTCACTTTTTGTATGTCAGTAATATATCACTGTAACCCCTTCTCACATCATAATCAACCACAACGCCAGCAAGGTTTTTCAGTAATTTATTTGTCAACTTTTGTGAACCGTGTCTGTTGGTTTAGAAATATCAACACTTTTGAATATCATGTGAAGTCATACCAGGGCCCAATTTCATAGAGCTGCTAAGCACAACAACTTGCTTAGCATGAAATTTCTTCCTTGATAAAAACAGGATTACCAACCAAATTTCCACATGATTTTCAGAAAAAGCAAACAACAGCTGAATACCAGTAACAAGCAATATGCAACACATGTAAATTTGGTTGGTAATCCTGTTTTTATCAAGGAAGAAATTTCATGCTAAGCAAATTGCTGTGCTTAGCAGCTCTATGAAATTGGGCCCCGTACACGGTCTCTGACCCCAAGTCCCAGTGTTAGATAATATCCGTTGTGCATACATGTATGACCACATTATCGTAAAAGATGGACCCACCCCACACACCTAATCTACATGACCTACATTCAACATAACTGTATTTGTACACAATTTAATGTTATAAAATTATGAAATCTAAGCAAATGCATGGAAAGCAGTAGTTAACAGGACTTGGTTTCAAATCTCTTCCTTCCTCCAAAACTACCTGAGCCTTTGTTAATGTCAAAACTACTGATCGAAACAGTGGCATTGTACTAGATTTACAGACCGCAAAACGCTCAGATGTTTTGTATTGTTCTTTTTTTTTTCCACCAGGATTTATTGGTTTCGCTTTGGCAAGCTTTAGATACGTGTGCATAGATGTTTCATGAAACTTATTTCGTTGTACTTCCTCTTAAAAAGCAGTGTGCCAAACAACCAAATTAAACTTGTCCAAGCCTCTGTGTGTTCTTTTGTTTATAGATTTTTGAGGCAATTTATACATTTGTAATAATGTATTATTACAGTGTTAGGCAGAGCAGGGCATTACAGCCTACCTTTTATTTAATTGTTAAGGTTTGGCATCCTTTTCCCAAGTACTGGCTTAAATTATGTACATTGTAGGGATTACAATGTAGCACCCTTTTCCCAAAGTACTGGCTTTTAAAATCTATGTGTTTTCTTACACAGAATAATTTGCCAAAGGTTGTTTTGGGGACACAAAGTTGTCCTCTGTGTGCAATCTTGGGATACCTCAAATATATTTTAATATATTCACCCAGGGGTATAAATGGGTACCTGCGAGGGTAGAGGTTGATATTGTGTTTGAAAAAGCCTTCAGAGTGCTAAGGCAGCTCGGGGCTGTATACTCCCTAGGGAGCTGAGAAAGATTAATGGCATGTTATTGGCCCAATGACCAGGGCACTAATGTAAAGCGCATCGATACGTTATTGTAAAATGCGCTATATAAGAACCTTTTTATTATTATTATTATTAACATAGGTTTCCCTTCAATTGTCGGCAAATAAGCCGCCAATTTCACTTTCATGCAAGAGATTTTGCCTCTTCAATTGAAACCGTCATTCAATTACATTTTGCAATTAAATGTGAATTTATATTCAATTCAATTTAACTTTGTTTTGGCTACTGGGAAATTGGCATTTACTTCAGCAGAGTAGGCACACCTAGAGTTTTCTACCCGAGATTACTTTCGTTTTTGTTTTGCGACAAGCGATTTCGCAAAATAAGCAAACAAAGTTATTGCAAACCAAGATGCCTTTATTTATTTTGGTATTTATTTCTCTGTTTCTTTATTTCCTTATTCTTTTTTTCTTTATTTTGTTACTTCTTTACTTCTTTATTTCTGTACTTCTTTGTCTTTATTTCTTTGTTTCTTTGTTTCTTTGTTTAGATTTCTCTATTTCTTTATTTCTTTATTTCTTTATTGCTTCTTCGTTTCTTTTTTTAAGTGGCTTAGCTTACGGTCAACAAAAGATATTGGACAATTCTAAGAACCTATGCAGGGTTCTCCCCATGCACAAGCTAATGTATCGGGCGGATACGCGCAAATTTCGGCCAATACGCAAAAAAAAGAAAAAAAGTAACAAATGAATTTGAATGACTAAATGCACGCTGCTAAAAGCTGCCGCTTTTTGAATGCTGTTCAAGTGGATTGTTAACTTGAAAGGTTATCTTTTTTAATCATCTGACTCAAGAGAACACTTTCTTGCACATTAAATGAAATTTGACCAACTGTTTTGAGGAGCTTTAAATTTTGTGCGAAATAGAATGGCACGACGTTTAATTGGCCACTTATTTGCCGAAAATGACCGGGAAAATTTATAGGACATGATACACATAATACATCAAATTATTTGGTGTATTATCAAATAGATTTAAAATGTCAAGTTCAATTGTGTTTAGCTCATTACAAAACCATTTCTCTGGATTCGTTAAAATCATACATCAAGAGGGTACATGTAGTCTGAATTCTCAACATTTTCAAGGTAGAAATGAACATTGTCGGGATGTATGCTCTTCAAAAGTGTTGACCCAAATCACCTGACGTCATTATCACGATCATTTTGGTTACGCCCCTTTTGGGATACAAATGTGTGAATGTGCGAATTTTAGTCACCGCAGCATGTACACGCTTGATGCCCAAAATGGTGGGCACGGCACAGTCCCTGCGTGTGAGTTGCGGGCTAGGGATAAATTTACAGGCATGCAGCTATTAAGCTGGTCAGCTGATTTCCTCTGTTTTTGTTTAATAATAGTGCCAAAGAAATCCGAATAAACACTGCACAAAAATAAATTTGGTTGGCTATTTCCTGTTTGTGTTTTGAGTGGCGAAGTTTCATGTCTGAGTGTAATATTGTTGCTATCATAAAAAAAATTCCTGGAATTGATTGGCCTTGTTGGGATTATACAACTTCCCAGGTTTTATTATGAGGGAAGAGGAATTGAACCCAGGAAATTCATATTGTTTATCTGACAGCCATTTCATCGGATACACCTAGCTTCCATGATGTGAGCGTGTAGAGAGTGGGTAAAAGCATCCCAGTATGTCGACAAGAAGTGACACTAGATCTGAGCAGGCCCAGGGGCCACTCACAGATCAGGGCCAAGGGACGAATATGGAGCAGTCCCTGGGGTCTGGTTGTGGCAATGAACAGCTCTACCAACTCTGGGTGCTTTTCACGAGTGAGGTATGAATCTTCAAATCATAATGACACCATAAATAAAGAAGATTTGTAATGGATCAAGAGTCTGTTGTAATATTTCAGAGTACCGAGAAAATAAAATTGTAAGCTTTGTATTTTGTAAGGTAACAATGACACTAATAATAATAATAATAATAAGACTTGTAATGCGCACATATCCACCCTGCTGGGTGTTCAAGGCGCAGTAAAAAACCCAAAAATAAAACAAAACAAAACAAAGACAAAACAGACACAACAAAATTAGTCCTTGAAAACCTGTGACATAAGATAAGTTTTGAGAAGAGATTTGAATTTTGTGGTACAAAGACAAGATCTAAGATTAAGCGGTAGAGAGTTCCAGATGCGTGGCGCAGCTGAAGAAAAAGACCTGTCACCCCATGAGTGTCGAGACTTGGGTTCAACGAGGAGAAGCATGGAACTTGATCGAAGATTCCTTGATGGAGTGTAAACTTGAAGTAGTTCAGAAATATAGTGGGGAGCCTTGCCATTAAGTGCTTTGTGGACAATGAGCATCAGCTTGAAGATGATTCGTTGAGAGATAGGGAGCCAATGTAGTTGTTTCAGAATGGGGGTGATAGAACAGGATTTTCTAGACAGTGTCACAATGCGGGCAGCGGTATTTTGGAGGCGTTGAAGACGGGAAATCTGGTTGTTAGGAAGACTGTAGAGAAGAGCATTGCCGTTGTCAAGACGAGAAGTAACAAATGCATGAATGACCTTTTCAGTGGCACTTTTGTCCAAGTACTTGCGAATCTTACCAATATTCCTGATGTGATATGATGACAGACGAACGATGTTGTTGATGTGTGGTTGAAGTGTCATCGATGAATCAAAAATAACCCTAAGTTCCGAGCTTGCAGCGAGGAGCTATCCGAGCATCACCGATGGAAATGTATGGCACTGAAACCTTTGTTAACTGTTGACGTGACCCAAATAGAAGGAACTCTGTCTTATCATCATTTAACTTCAGGAAGTTTTGTTGTGTCCAACGTCGAATCTCTTGGATGCATTTCTCAAGTCTTGCAATAGATGCATTGGCGTTTTCTTGAGAAGATTTAAACGTGATGTATAGCTGAGTGTCTGGTAATTCAGATTAAATTTCAGGATGATGTCACGAATCGGTAAAGTGTACAGCGTAAACCACTGCGGGCCCAGTACCGACCCCTGTGGCACAGAGTAGTTCAAAACAACAGGGTCTGATATTGCGGTGCCAATACATACATGCTGAGTTCTATTGTAGAGATACGATTTGCACCATGCTAGGGCTGTGTCCTCTATGCCAAGGTGATTCTGGAGCCGAGAGAGAAGGATGTTGTGATCAACAGTGTCAAAGGCAGCACTCAAGTCTAGCAGGACTAGTGCTGTTAGGTTACCATTGTCCATTGCAGAAAGAATATCGTTGCTCACACGGACTAGTGCAGCTTCTGTCCCATGGAAAGGCTTGTATGCTGACTGGAACACGTCGGACAGGTTAAAATTATGAATGTGATCAGAAATGCGTGATGAAACTACTCGTTCGATGACTTTTCCAAGATATTTTAAGTTTGCAACCGGTCTGTAGTTTTTGAATATCTCCTTGTCCAGGTTTGGTTTCTTGATGAGCGGCCTGATGTAGGAAACTTTGAGGCTATCGCGGAAACAACCGGAACTGAGAGATTCGTTTACAAGATTAGTGATGTAGGGTAAAAATATATCAATGTTTTGCTTCATCATGGACGTTGACACTGGATCCAGCTCACAGGATTTTGAAGGAGATTTCATAATAACCCTTTGAATCTCAGCAACAGTGGCAGGCTCAAACACAGATAGTCTACACTCTGGTTGAAGATGTGGCAATGTCTGCGGCACGTTGTAAGGGACTGATGAAAAAGATGAGCGGATGTCTGAAATCTTGGTGACAAAGAATTTCTGGAATTCATTTGCCAAGTCCTGATCATTGTAAGTGGATGGAAGGACGGGGTTTTGGGTTTGAGCAACAACTTACCAATTATCTTGAAGAGCTTCTTTTGATCTCCTGAGGATTCTTGTACTTGGGATGAATAATGGGTGATCTTTGCCTGGTTGATCAAATTCCTGACTACCTTACATTGGTTGCGATATTCTTGTCGTTGTATTTCCAACTTGCCATTTTTCCGCCATTTCCGCTCAAGTTGACGACAGATCTTTCTTGCTGTACGAATATCATCATTGAACCAGGAAACTTCAGTTCGGACCTTGACTGATCTTGTTTTCCAAGGTGCGTATTTATCCAAGATGTCACTGATAGTACTCTCATATTGGCTGACATAGGAATCCAAGCAGTCATGATCAATTTCCAGCTTTGCTAAATGAGTTCCTATGTCGCGGAACACTTCAGGAGAATTCACATGTTTCCACTGTCGGCTCTTTATAGTGACGGTTGGGACTTTGGGCTTGCACAGACTCAAGTTACACATGACTGCATAATGGTCTGAGAATCCAGGTAGAATAACAAAGTTTGAGACAATGGGTGGGGTGATGTCACGAGTTATGACAAGGTCCAGGCAATGACCGAGACGATGAGTCGGCTCCTTGATATGCTGGGTAAGACCGAAAGCCTGAAGTAGATGCTTAAACTGGTTTGCATTGGTGTTGTGGATGTCATCAACATGAATGTTAAAGTCACCAGTGATGATGATTTCCGATGGATGAAGGAGATATTCTAAAATCAAATTCTCAAATTCCTTAAGAAAACTTGAGAAAGTCACATGTTGGCCGTTAGAATCTCTTTCAGGTCTGTATACAATGACAAGGCGAACAGATTTAGAGTTTCCGGAAACCTCAGCATGAAGAGATTCAAAAGTTGTGTATTGGACGTCATTACTTTTCACAGAGACAGATAAAGTAGATCTGTACAGTATTGCAACTCCTCCACCGGTCTTGTGAGGTCTTGGGATGTGATGAAAGTAGTAGCCAGCAGGGGTACACTGACGACATGTTAAGTTGTCATCTGGTCTAAGCCATGTTTCTGAAACGGCAACAAGGTCCAGATCTTTTTGCAGAACAAAATCAGCAAAATCGTCATACTTGTTACAGATGGACTGTGTGTTCAGAACACAAAGGCTGAGTTGAGATTTGGCAGGAGTCACTGGTGCTAGAACAGATGGGGTGTAACTTCAGGTATAGGGAGTTTATGAACAGTTCTACGGCGACCAGCTTTTACCACGATGTGTAGGTCGGTAAACAGTGCTGGGATTTACAAAAGGCCAAGATTCTGCAATGTAAATTTACAGGAAGGCAGAGTTGATGCACGTGTGGATGGGGCATAACGGAGACTGAGAAGCTTGTTACGTGAGTAGGAATTTGTAGAGTTTGGACTAGCTTCTGCTGAGTTTGAGTTATTTTCAGCTTCAGGGCCGGGATTTACAGCAATGTCACCGAAGATCACAATTTCCAAATGAAAAGTGGCTGGGGAATTGTCATAATATGACACAGGGCATTTCAAATATTTCCGATGCTGGATGAATCCTAGCTGTGACTTTGGCAGAATGCAAGCACCAAGCACAACTGATGCTGATGGAACAAAGCTGACCACAGATGAGTCAGTGCAGTACAATGGTCTAGCAAGCAGGGAGAGAATAAAAAGGATACTTACCTCCATTGTCCCCAGATGGGCGAACAATGTCCATGGACGAGGTGGCTGACTGCACAGCATGCAGCCACCAAAGTGTGTGTTAGCTTTGTACACCAGAATTTTCAAATGAGACAGTGAAAAATTCCAACAGAAAATCACTATTTTCACAACTCAGATGACTCCAGGACACACAGAAAAAAGTCCTGTAGATTCCAGGTGTAGTAACAAATCCAGTTGTATAAGAACAAGAACACAAAATGAGCAATATACTAAGAAATTAACAAACAAAGACAGAGCTGATTTGAGTGGCTGCTGTCAGGCGCTCAGTCAAAACATCTCTAAAAAGAAATTGTAACGCAATGTTCATAGGAAGTTGGTTAAACTCTTGTTTGTTTTTAAAAACTACATAATTATTTTAGTGTGGTTTTTTTCTGAGAAATTTTTCAGAGTTTCTGAATTTCAAACCTTTGCATGATGAGAGAACATATTTGTTATTCCAATCATTTTATGTCTGCTATATTTATGGTGTTTTTTATTTTATTGTTCAACAGCGTGATGTTGGGTTCTTCAAGAAGTATCTTCAGCAATTTATCGAGCAGTACACACGAGAAATTGATTTGCAGTTCAATCATCTGGAAGAAGGGTAAGTAATCAGGGCCCAATACCATAGAGCTGCTTAAGCACAAAAAGTAGCCAAGCACAACATAACTATGCTTACCAGAATAAGGTTACCAGCCAAAATACCATGTAACATGTACAAATTGTAACCGGTATCCTGCTTGTTTTTGCTTAGCAGAAAATGTTTAAGCAATATTTTTCTGCTTAAGCATCTCTATTGAGCCCTGGGCCCAATTTCATAGTGCTGCTTAAGCACAAAAAGTAGCTAAGCACAACAAATTTATGCTTACCAGAATAAGGTTACCAGCCAAAATACAATGTAACCTGTACAATTTGTAACCGGTATCCTGCTTATTTTTGCTTAGCAGAAAATGTTTAAGTAATATTTTCTGCTGAAGCATCTCTATGAAATTGGGCCCTTGTTACCGCTTATAGAGTTTAACACGTCTGAAAATTTATCCAATTGTAATAGTCTTCTTCTTCTATGTCGAGTGGTGTCCTCGGTCTATGATGTCCCCAGATCTCCCTGTCCATCATGCATGTAGGTATTTCATCTGTTGTTACAAAGCCAGTGTCCCCCGCATAGTATGTCCACATAGGTCAGGTGACCCTGACCTCTTTAGGCTCGACCTTGCTTGGGCTCCCAAAGCACAAGCTTGCTGACTGGACCTTTGGGGTGGCGATAGCAGTTGCCCTGCAAACTTGACTCTTCCTGCGCAGTTTTTTTGCACTAAGCTTAAAGGGAACCCGAGAGAAAGATCTGAATTGGTTGTGTGTTCTCCCCTCCTGATACCAAGCACCTGGCGCAGCATTCTGGTGTAGCAACCAGTCTATTACATTGTCTATTTGGCTTGCGGTAACACCATTTGTATAATCTACTTTGCTGTGTAGATTTTTGTTCTTTTAGAACTTGTCTTGTTATGTATTCTACTTCCGCGGAGTAGATTTCGGAATTCGGGAGACTATTCTTCTGCCGCAGAGTAGTATTCTTGGAATTCGGGAGACTACCAAGTTCTGAAAAGAACTGTCCTGCTTCTTAGTTACTACCTGGGCGAAAGGTAGGAAATCGGTCGGGACTACTACTTTCGCTTAGTGGATCGGGGGACTTCTCGTTATTAACTTCACTGTCGCGGAGTGAGTTCTTAATTGGTTTCTAGTCTATTACAGTTGTAGACTCTGACTTTCCTTGGAAAATTTGTAGAGTGCTGTCATTTTTGAAGATGTTTACGAAGGTCCGGTTCAAATTTGAGAATATTGTTACTTCCAAAATGAGAAGAAAAACAAAACAAGTAAACAAACAATCAAAGTATTGCATGGTTATTATAGCTCTAATTGTTCTAAATCCCGATCATTTTGTTGATACTTGTTTACGAACAGACAGCCACTGGAGGGTCCAGGGATTTCCAAATTGCCAGGTACCATCTTGCAGGTGATCACCAAGCAGCTAGCTGCATGTGCCCAGGAGTGTGCTGAGAGTGAGACTCTGCCGGCTGAGACTGTCTACTTTGCTGAACAGATGGTGCAGATGCTGATCATACTATGCAGGTATGTGTCACTGCAGAGGCACTCTTAAATGAGAATGTGCCCTCTGGAGTGTAGGTTCAACTCTTGCCCGAGTTGTCGTTAAATTAATGTTCATCTGAAAAAAATCTACTTACGTTTAAAACATCAAGTTATAAACCACAAGGGAAACTGACTGGGTAAATTTTAAAATAATTTGGGTTGAACTTTGTTAAAAACATAGTATATATATTCTTTTAAGTTTCGTACTTGTTTTGTGAAATTTATTTTGTATAATATTTGTTTTTTTAGACACCATGACAACCTTGCGCTGGTTGCCTCTTGTGAGTATCTGAAATACATCGTTCCTATGACAACCGGTATTTTAAACAAGGTAAGTCAATAAGTTTTGGTGTAGTGGTATCTTTCCTCGCCTTCCACCTCTAGGACCCCGGTTTGTTTTTATTTTAGTTGTGCACAAAATGTCCTGAACATCTTCTTTAAGGGCTTGACATGGGCCCAATTTGACAGAGCTGCTTAAGGGAAATGAAAAATTTGCTTAGCATAACAATTACTTGCTAAAAAATTGCTTACTTGCAAAAGGTCACAGCCAAATTGCCATGTTATGTGTACTTTTGCGTCGAGTTTCCTTTTGTAATCGGGTAAGCTGGTGGGATCACAATATTACTTGAGCGTATATTGAAACACCTATTCATGAATACCTATTTCAAAAATGACATTTCCCCCTACCTTCAGATGAGTGCTGCTACAGTTGACGGGGACCAATCTTCACTGGTGTCCTTCATTAATCATGTGCTCCATCTGTTTGAGTGTATGTACGACCCGTACCACATATGGAGAAAGTACATCATGAAGTAAGTTTAGTTGTCTGTAAATCTGGGCCCAATTTCATGGCTCAGCTTACCGCCGAATTCTGCACTTGCGATCACCATTCTTCGCTTACAGGGCAAGTGCCGAATTTCTGCGCTAGCTATGTAAGCGAAGAATGCCAAGTAACATGGACTATGCACATGCACAAGCAGAAATTCCCTGCTAACCTGTGAAATACGCATGATGTAAGTGCGGAATTCCCTGCTTCCGTAAGCGCCGATTCTTTGCTTTATACGGTAAGCAGAGCCATGAAATTGGGCCCTGTCATATGAACCCCTTGCATATGACATCACACGCTCAAAAAGCACCCTCACTGAGGCCATAGGAGGCAAATCATTGGACGATAGCTGTTCTTTGTGCGTAAAAACGTGCGCGCGACCTCAGCGTCCCTGTAGCGTTTCGCGTTATGCAAGGGGTCTATAGTCAAGATCATGGTGCAGCCAGAGCTGCCAACTCTCTCTGATTCTGCAGCAAGTTCCCCTGAAAATAAAAACCAATCTTTCCATGTTCTGGTGAACAAATTTGTAAAATCTTCCTGATTATGGAAACCTATTTTCTATTATGTTGAATGTGATTTAAAATTTCTCCCTGATTGTTGTACAAAAACTACCTGATTGCATTGGCCCAATTTCATAAAGCATGTAAGCACAAAAACTTACTAAGCACAGAAAACTCTTGCTTAGGAACAATAGGTTACCAGTCAAAATAGCATACAGTTACCATTGCTGTGACTGGTACCCCACTCATTTCTTGCTTAGCAAAAAAATTTGCTTAACAGAATTTTCTGCTAAAAAGCTTTATGAAATTGGGCGCAGATGCAAATGTTGGCAGCTCTGTGCAGCCATGTTGGTTTCCGTTCATTCAGACTAAAGGCATAATAAGGCTGGAAGGGGAAGCAGTTTATTATTAGGCACATGATTATTGTTATTATTATCTCATCAACAAATTAATACTCAAATTTGGGTGAAGGTTGGACAAAGTTGACAAAATGGTAGTCCATTGGTGTAATTCATTGTTATTGTTGAAATTGAGTGTAAGATTGCATGTAAAGATGAGTGCGTGTCTTCAAGAAATTGCACACTGCGCAGAATCTGACCCCCCCCCTAAAATGGCGCAATCAAGATTTATAATTGATGATGACGTCAGCTGGATTGGGTCAATACAGATGCATTCACTATATGATAACAGGCTGGCATAGTTTATTTACCATTCAAAACCTGAGTGGGCGATGTGATGTGAGGGGTAACATGAAGTTTGAAGTAGCATCCATTTATTTATACATATATATTTGTTTCCATGTGTAGTTTACAAGTTAATCCAGCTCATCACAAGTACAAACCGTCCATTCTCAGTGTGGAACTAGTGCCTTTCTTTTATGGTAGGTTATTCTCTCATGACACATGTCATGTAGTCTTTGTAGTTTTCTTTTTCTTACGACATTGGCGGTTGGGTTGGTGTAGTGGTATCTTTGCTCGCCTTCCACCTCTAGGACCCCAGTTCGAATCCCACCGGGGGGACCATGTGGATTGTGTTTTTAGTCCCTACCTGACTGCATGGGTTTTCCCTGGAGTATTTCTCTGGGGTTTTCCTCCCACATCTAAAACCGAATTTTCCTTCTTTGTTTTCTCTCCATTGGGTTCTTGGCTAGTATAGTGATTAAGTTCGCTTTTCTGAGAGTCCTTGGCTTCACAACCAAAATTAATAAATGAAATGAAATGAAAAAGCTAACATTCTCACTTGTACAATGCCTAAAACAATTAGATAAAACTGCATGTAAAGTGTAATTTTTATGTTTCCTGGTTAACATGATAATACGCACTGAAAGCTCACTGTGTAGCGTGCACGCTTTAGTTGTCCCAGTACAGACAGGGACAAAAGGCCCTGGAAACAATGGTCGAAGTCACTCTTTACTAGGGATAACAGTGTATCAAAAACTTCCAGACCTTTTGCCTGACAAACCAGGATTACAACAAAGAGGGCGTTCAGTAATATTTTCTTGAAAGAAGAAAAGTAAAAACCAGTGCATTTTATGAGAATGTTTGCTGTCAGGTTTTGAATTTGACAATAATATTTCCCTCAAAATGTTTGTTCCAGGTGTTCCGAAAATTAATATTGTAGGTTGTACCGGACAATTTTTTGGAAGCCCGAACTGAAGTAGTTGATGGGTAACTTCACACTTTTGGATCATAATACTATATCAATGGGGGATAGGAAAAAAACCTACAAATTTTAAC
The DNA here is from genome assembly GCA_021014325.1 of Plazaster borealis. Classification (NCBI taxonomy): domain Eukaryota; kingdom Metazoa; phylum Echinodermata; class Asteroidea; order Forcipulatida; family Labidiasteridae; genus Plazaster; species Plazaster borealis. The sequence goes on along the minus strand of CM037471.1, from coordinate 14,605,050 downwards.
ATTTTGTGCTCTTGATCAGTTTAACATCATTTGAAACAATTTTATTTGAATCCTGTTTCAGACTGTTTGCAAGACGTCACCTGGCAGTTGTTGCAGTCTATTAATGTGCATATAAGAGTTATTCACATGTTTGGTGCCATTTTAACTGGGTCACAGGTTTGTATGCATCGTCAATGTGCCAATTGTAGAAGATTTTGTTTTTTACATTAGTTATGAAAGCATTTAAATTTATTTTAAAAAAACTAATCAAGGATTAGGTCTACACAAGCAGTCGGTACCCTTCTTCAAATGTGCTGTTATATTTTGGAATAGATTTAACCCTTTCCTTACCATAGGCAACTTTTGACTGCACTCATACCCCCCTCTTCTTTACCATAGGCGTCTTTAGTTGACTGCACTCATATCCCTTCTTCCTCACCATAGGCCACTTAAGTTGACTGCACTCATACCCCCTCTTCTGTACCACTGGCGACTTTAGTCGACCAAGCTTACACACAAAAAGCACTCAAGCCTGAGCGCAAAGGCAATTTGTTATAAGGCTGTAGTTTGTCCATGTTCACCATCCTTATTGAAAGTACAGTACATTGTTTATTATACATGTACATCTCAATAAAAAGATTGGTCTTTTTTCTTCTTCAAGGGCAACATTGAAAAGATACCATATTTTTTATTGACAGGAAAATGCCCAAGTTGCAGTTTCCCCTGCAACTGTTGACGTTCTCTTTGGATTACTGGACTCACCAGCGCCCTCTAGTGACTTCACTGTGGTCCACCCTGGTTCCCTTCAGCTAGTACAGGAACTGGCATTGAAGTGTATTGTTCAGATGGTTCTGGCGATTCATGGCTGTGCCCCGGAGCATGTAAGTAAATAGCACGGCCCAATTTCATGCTTAAGCACAAAAAGTAGCTAAAAAGCACAAAACCTCAGCTGTCCGGATTTTTAATGAACAATTGGAACGATGATTTTTTAGGCAATATAACAGTCATGGGTTCTAATTTTTTAAACTATAAATGTTTATTAGCTTTTATGTTTGTCTTGTGTCATTCCTCTTATATAGAGAAGTATTGTGATTTTTTGATGTATTTTTGTACTGAAATGGTAAATATTTGCGTATTGTAATTTTTGTAAATTTAAATTATCGATGTAAAGGCCGAAATGAATTTCCCGTTTTTGTGGCTAATAAAGTAAGTTGAATTGAATTGATTTGAATTTTGGTTACCAGAAATAGGTTACCAGCAAAAATACCATTTCACATGTACAATTTGTGACTGGTTTTCTACTAAATTGCACTTAATAGCAGAAATTGGTTATATTTTCTGCTTAAGCAGCTCTATGAAATTTGCCCCTGGACCACAGTCCATTTTAAGTCATCTGCATATGTCCTTTACCAGGGCCCAATGTCATAGAGTTACTTAAGCACAAAAATTAGCTAAGCACAACAAAAATAATGCTTACCAGACTAAGGTTATCAGCCAAACTACCATGTAACGAGCACAATTTGTGACTGGTATCCTGCTCTTTTCTGCTAAGCAAAAAATTGTTAAGCAATATTTTCTGCTTAAGCAGCTCTATGAAATTGGGCCCAGTGTTAGAGCTGCTTAAGCACAACATAAATTATGATTACCTTAATAAGGTTACCAGCCAAAATATATTGTCTTAAGTACAATCTGTGACTGGTCCCCTGCCCATTTTTGCTTAACAGAAAATTGTTAAGCAAAATTTCCTGCTTATAAAGCAGCTCTATGAAATTGGGCCCAGGTCTAAAAGTTGTATTCAGAATTATAAGTATAAATTAACTGGATTATATCTTAAATTATTTACACAAATGACTTTCCAATGAAAAAACCAAAACATGTATTTATTTTGAAACATAACTGGATTGTTGAGATGTGCATATTAATTGAAATGAAATTTTCACAGGTTAGTTTTATGGTATTTATCTACAACTATATAGGATTGAAACAAACAGTGGGTTCCAACTACCAAACGTATACAATCCCTTTAATAGCAATTTCATTTTCCACTTCAGAGACAAGTGGAGTTAACTGAAATCGTCCAGCAGCTGTTACAAAAACTTGCATGCGATAAAGTGCCACATCAACTTCAACTAGCAATATTTCGTGAGTATTACCTTTTTTTGGATACTTGTATTCTGCTGGGATTTGGGTGAGTTACAAATTACTGGATTAGTTGATCCATGAAACTCCGCAATATGATGTTTTTATGTTAATAATTATTAGTATTTTCAATATTGAACTATAATAATTGGTTTTTGTTAAATGAACAAAGCAATAATTTCCAGTTACACACAGCACTACAAAATCCGTTGTCGGTTGCTATAATATAAGTGATGTTGTTGCGAGAGTTAAAATCTTTTCATCCCAACTTGAAATCACGTCCAACTTGAAATTATGCCCAACTTGAAATCACGCCCAACTTGAAATCACACCCAACTTGAAATCACGCCCAACTTGAAATCACGCCCAACTTCATATAACTTAATGATATGTAACTTATAGATATGAGGAATAATAATAATAATAATAGTGGCTTCTTATATAGCGCACATATCCGTCACTCAGTGACGCTCAAGGCGCTTTTAACGTTCATTATTTTCCTGCAAGGTATTGTGGAGCTACGTTTTTGAAGTATGAGACCAAGTCTTTTACATAGCACCATGTAATGGTTTACAAGGTGCTGTGGCGCAATATGCTGCCGATCAAACCAGGAACACCGGGGCGAACCCCTTCTCTTTTCGATAAGTGCACTGGGTTCTTTTACGTGCATTACACAACACACGGGACCTACGGCTTAACGTCCCATCCGAAGGACGAAGCATGTGGTTAAGTGTCTTGCTTAAGGACACAAGTGTCACGACTGGGATTCGAACCCACACTCTGCTGATCAGAAACACCAGAGCTTGAGTTCGGTGTTCTTATCCGCTCGGCCACGACACGCCACGGAATGTCACTTGGGCAGAACTCTTAAATTGGTTGGCGCAAAAACAATACAAAAGTTCAAGTAAAATTCTTAAAAACTGGTTCATTAATTATTATTACATACCGCATACACAGATCCTTGTCGTTTGATTGGTGGAACACGTGTCATGTGTCATCCTTTATTTTACCATGTATACAGTCGTGACGCTCCAAAGCGTCATTTAATATAGGAGTTCTATATGGATAATTATAGGACTTTTATTGCAGCATCGTTACCAAACTAATAGTTCCTCTCCCGTTTAACCAAACGAGGGATGGTCGTGTCATGGTGGACAAGGTTGGTGTCTACATGGAGTCGTCCACATTGTTTAGAAGGTTTTTTGAAAAGAATTTTCAGAGTGTGGTGTTGATGGGTTCCGTGTCTATTTGTGTTTATTCTGATTTTCTTTTTCAAATGTCAAGGATCTATGTGTGAGTTATGTAAAACAAATATCGATTGTATTTCAATTTCACAGAATTTAAACATTCGGTGAAACTTGGCTTTTTCATTTTTCAGGGCTTCACACCTCGAGAAATGGAATAGTCCAGATTTCACCTTGTGATTATATTGCTTTCTTTTATTCTTTACAAAGAAGTGATGAGTTAAATGGAAACTTTTTTCCCCAGGATGTATACCACAGATCCTTCACAGTCGACGCAAGCTTGCCCTCCAAGAAGCTTTTGTTTCAGCAGATGTCTTCACCGTCCTCATCAACATCATTGAGAAAGCTATTGTGAGTACTACATCTGTAGAGTCTTTACCTTTGAAGTCATTATTAAAATCAACGCTTCATTCATAAAGTAGAGTATTCCATAGTGATTCAATTGTGATAATACGCAGTTATCGTTGCGCCAGGGGTTTCCCATAAGTTTGTTTTCACTTGGCAGCCGGACGATTCAACCAAATTGTTGAGTCACTCGCAAGTTTTTTCACTAGCTCGCATGTATGAATGTTCAAAATTTTCAAATGGAAGTGGAGTTTGCACAATTTTATTTTTGAATAATCGTATTGCATATTTTTGCCCTTAATAATGGTGTTTTCATAACAAACATTTCCATAAGCCATTTTGAGGTATGGTGGACACATCACTAAAGCACTATTTGGTTTGGGTAAATTTTGTCTGTATACACCCAAACCAAACAGTGCACTATAGTATCCGCCATCTCTCCAAAATGCTAATCAGTTCGTGAGGATCAGTTTTATCAGAATTTATATTGCACTGACATCTTCACGATTTGACAATCTGTGTTCAAAATTAATGATGAAAATTCAACAGAGCATACACATGTACGACGTTGATGCTCATTGGGAGAGAAATGAGCTTTGCCCCACGTCGCGCGCAATGTTAAAATGAGGTCCTCTATTGGTGAAATTCTCAATGTTTTTGTAGCCTTATCCAAAGCTGTGTACAGTACAGAATCCGCAGTCCTGCACCACACTGTGCAGCTGTGTTTTGCTGAGCTCGTGAATGTACACCGAGTCGGAGTCTGATAAATAATTGACGAAATTTGTTTGGCGTCTACAGCAAACAGGAACCACGAGACAACTGACGGGTTTCTTCTGTCTTCACATCATGGCTGCGGTCAAGGCTGATTGCCCCATGGCTAAGGTAGCATTCAGGGAGACCATTGGGTACCAGAGGTTGGGGAATCTCCTCCTTGCTCTCGGACAACCCTCTCAGCAGCTCATTGGAGCTCTCTTAGACATGGTAAGCATCTGAAATGAAAATTTATTCCGTGGCTCGTACTTCTTAAACATACACTTGTCTTCAATTTTTAACCTTAAGTGCGGAAGTAACCCCAAGAATTACACGAATGCAGGAAGGTTCCACTAGTTACTGGCTCCCCAGTGAGCCAAAAAGTTTGATAGGCAGGGGGAAGGGGTGTTGTCAGCAAGACGTCTGGAAGCCTGCTACAAAGAACAGGTGGCTCCACTTTAGCAGAGGGTTAGATCTGGGCAGGTCTGTATGTGTATGTCTGTATGTCTGTACAATTTTGTGCACAAAGTGTATTTTTCAGCCCCTCAAAAAAACCCTACACAACTCTTGAACCTGATCCCCCTCTTAAATATGTGGAATGGTCCGGTCTAGGTTATCAAGGACTTTGACTCTCCCAGGGCATTGCACTTTGGAGAAAACAGTAAAATAAATAAAACGTGCCTTGACTTATTGTTACCAGCGCTCACTTAAGGGTTTTAAACATAAAATTGATCAATATTGATTTTGATGTAGATGGTGGATACAGCGTACAAACAGGGATGCAAGCACATCCTTCATAACACTGGGGCAGCCCACATCTTGATGCGTCTTCTACCGCGTCTTAAATCCGAGGAGTTACAGATCTCCTTGTCAAACAGCCTGGCCTCCTGCTGTACGCAGAGCGACTACAACAGGATGCAGTGCTGTAATGAGGGAATCCTCTCTACTGTCTTAGACGCCCTGGAGGCCAAAGAGAGTCTCCATAGAAAGACTCAAGGTGAGAGTTGAAGACAATTTCATTTCATTTAGTAATTCTGGTTGTGAAGCCAAGGACTGTCAGAAAAGCGAAGAACCTCATGGAGAGAAGACAAAGAAGGAAGTTTCAGTTTTAGATGTGGGCGGAAACCCCAGACAATTATTCCAGGGAAAACCAAGCCTTCAGATAGGGACTGACACCCAATCCATATAGTGCCCCGGCGGGATTCGAACCGGGGTCCTAGAGGTGGAAGGCGAGGAAAGATACCACTACTCCAACCCGATCACCCTGAATTGAAGCAACTTCAGTTTACTTGGGTGGGATTTGAAGTCACTATTTTTTGCAAGATTAAAAAAAAAGGGATAAATAATTTGTAACCGTAAAGGCTACGATAAATTCATTTATTGTTTTTGTTGTTGCAGAGAGGTTAATTGTCCTGATGGAAGCCTTGGGTTCCTACAGCATCAATTCATCACAGCTCAAACGTCTGATCGGTCTGATGAGGGGATCGGACGACCAATCGCTATCACCAAAATGTCTGCGCCTGATGCACGCGCTGTCGACCATGGCGCGCAAGGAAGGCAAGCAGGGAGCCCATCATTACTTTGACCTCCAAGAAAGTCTTTCTGTAAGTTTAGTACCTGGGCCCAATTTCCGCTTAGCAGCAATGAGCAGGATACCAGTCACATATTGTACATGTGACATGTTAGTTTGGCTGGTAACCTTATTCTGGTAAGCATAATTTTGCTGTGTTTAGCTACTTTTTGTGCATAAGCAGCTCTATGAAATTGGGCCCAGTTCATACTTTTCATCATTACTTGCGAAATCCATAATGCCTGTTGATCAGAATAGTTTGTGCCTCTCTGCCTGCCTGGTTCCCCCTTCACATTGCTGTTTAAAAGCCTTATGTGAGTTCCATACCCAGTGCACCAGTTTGTCCAACTCGTAAGTACCCAAAGTGCGCCCCCAAGTGGTAGATAATACTGCGATTTGATTGGTTGTAGCTTTGCAGAGATTCGCAGAGTTAGACATTGCTCAACTCAGGCAAAACTGCCTACAAAATGAACACTTTTTGTATCCAGGTTTTTATTGTACTGTGAATGAGACAAGCAGAGTATACTGTTCGAAACGCTAAGACCACAACATCTCTCTTCAGAGCCAACACTCCCCCAAAAAGAGACTTATACATGGTTGTACTCACAAGTTAGTTTACTAGTAATAGTTACACTTCCTATTGTAGAGTTTGGAACATTTAACCGTATACCCGTAAACAAACGTTGAAATCCTTTTCCAAATTTCCTTGACGGTTAAACGAAGCCGAGAGTAAAACAAAAAGGGACCTTTATTTTCTTTAAAATGTTAGCCTCAGACACTATCCAGGGAGGGTGATTTACATTCCTTTTGTTTGTGGAATGTTTCTTATCTTAATCCCCTACAAATGTAATACGTTATTTTCAATCCCTACAATTTGTTATACATTTTGCTTTGTATGAGACCCCACTGTGGTTTGTGGTTTTGTGACTTTAAAGACTGTGTTGCAGTGTTCTATTTTTAATCCTTGAAAGTGTGTTGAAATCTGCTTCCTTTTACAGATAGGCTCATAGTTCCAATTGGAATCGTTAGTTTAAATCCCACTGTAGTCAATTTTTCTTTGCCCAATCCCAAATCATTTAAAATTTACCCAGTCACTTTCCCTTTTGGTTTATGTTGGAATCGGTAAAAACAGTTAAACGGAAGTTACAAGTTCTGTTTAACCGTTTAGGAAAATAAACGTAAATGCACAACTCTATCATATTGTACTGTGAGGTTTGCATTGAAGCAACTACAATGGGATGGTGGCATAAAATTTACTTTGGTTTTGGTAATTCGGGTGAAGAGTGAACCGTGCTCAATAAACGGTCGGTATATTTTCTTGCAGGGGATTACCATTCCAGTGGTTCGCAAGTGGCCTGGTCACGGCTTTACATTCCATACTTGGCTGTGCCTCAATAACACACCCATAACAGCTGCCGCCATTGAGCACGGATTCTACCGCAGACAGTTGTACAGGTATTTAAAGCAAGAGTATTTATTTATTTATTTATTTATTGCAACATCTTTATACAGGATAAAAAGATTAGCAAAAGCTGTTTTACATCAATGACCAACATAAAAAACAGACTAGAATAAAGATGAGTAAAAAGTACAACTACTTAATGTACAGTTTCATTTATAAACATTTAACAATTTCAATGGAGGAGGAACTTCGATTAGAACAACAATTAAAACAATTAAAATTTATAAGGCGCTATTCCATCAAGATCATAGCGCACTAGAAAGAAATTAACATGGAAAAAGGTGAGTCTTTAGGACTTTACGAAAAGCAGATAGAGTATTAGATTCCCTAATGACAGTAGGGAGATTGTTCCAAATCATTGGCCCAGCTACACTGAAAGCCTTTTGATCTAGAACTTTGTTTGCTCGGGGAACATTCAAGCGAGTGATGTCAAGCGTGGACCGAAGGAATCGTGGAGGAGTGTAATGTGACAGTAAAGAAGGAATATTGTTCCAAATGATAGCACCGGAAAACTTAAAATATTGTTTAAAACACTCGACGTTCTGTTTAGGGACAACAACATTAAGAGAGTCTGCATTTCTTGTATTCATACCAAGCCTATTGAAGTATACATTTCTACGTCATTACATAGTCGACTTGGAGCAAGTCCTTGAACACATTTATAAAATAGACGGGCTAAATAAAAATCTGATCTATCAGGGAGCGCCTCAAAAGTCGGAACGGTAGGAACCTTCTAATTGGATCGGATAAGTATTCCAGTGCGCGCTCATGGACCCATTACGTTGGACCGCCGGAACGTTTCTATTGGAATGTTCAAAATACGTATTTGCTAATTCATTCGTGTAGGATTGCTCCCATACTTCGGCACAGTGATGCAGTCTCGTGGAACGTTCTGGCGGTCCAATGGATTGCAGGCGTGCGCCCACAGGATCGTTATTTGCGCCTTGAACGTGCTCGACTTTTTGAGACGCTCCCTTATCATTGTAATTGTGATAACAGGTAATTGGAAACTGTTTCAGTCCTTCAACTGATGAAGTACTTGTTGCTATGAAAGCTCATGTATTTGTTTTTTAAATGAGTTAGTCTGTAAGTGCTACAACCACCTTCCTTGTTTTAGCCCTTACATGTACCTTGTAAACCCCTACAAGGTGCTGCATAAATTGGTATCATAATAAAAATAAAAATAAAAACCTGTCTCAAAATGTTTCTGTTTATTAAAGCACCTTAAGTACCTTTATTGGTAGATACGTGCGCTATATAAGACTATATATCATTATATTATTATTATTAAAACTTTCAACGTGATTCAATATTTTTAACTGGCTCAATGAGGTGTGAGGGTCTATAGCAAATTAGCATCAGTGGTTCTTGATTCTTGTTTTTTAACAGATACATTTAAAGAAGAGAATAAAAATTACAAAATGGCTGAAAATTAATCACACCTTTCCACTGTACCTCCTCAGTTTTTTCACAGGTAACGGTGCTGGATTTGAAGCTTTTTTCACACATGATGGTGTGCTCGTCATCGCTGTCTGTACCAGGAAAGAGTATTACACGGTCTCTCTCACTGACTACCCCATTAGTGATAACAAATGGGTAAGTAGCCCGGACATCTGACGTCACGCTTCGAGGCTCGTGATTAACGCCAGATAGCGGCCTTGAGCCAATGGAGGGATCCTGTTAGATGTACATTTGACCTCCCATCCATTCACACGGCACAGATTCGTAGTCACACACACGTGTACACACATTACATTGTGTATAAACAACATTACATACAAACATTATGAACAGGTGCGCAGCAGCAGACAATCGAAAAGTTCATGCTGTATGGTGGAGCTGACAAACACTTCACTTCGAAGCGGACCAATCATAACACAGATATGGAAAGCTTACGTCACTGCCCCTTTATCCAATGAAATCCTTGTATCCAATGAAATTATTGGGTCTGTAAAACCAGTACCTGTCTTTATCCTTGCGGATAAAGACAGGGGACCTGTCTAATGGGTAAGTAGATTACTCCAACGTTACAACCTCTTTCCCACCGTAGGTCTGTAGCCAGCCTCGTGACTCTTCTACAGATATTTTCCACCAATGTGGCCCTGGTTCGATTCCCCGCTAGGGCCATTATGTGAGTAGAGTTGTGCGTTGGTTCTCTCCTATGCCACAAGGGTTTTTCTCTGGGCCCTCTGATTTTTCTTCCTCCAGAAAAAACAACCACTTTCGATCGCTTAATGTGCTCTGTGGTCATATATGATTGGATGTGGCTGGCTGCCAAAGGTACCCTTGCATGCCTGCGGCTCGACCAGATTGTAGCCGCGTCCTTCGCAATTCAGCTTCTCAGCTGTGAGTAAGGATGATTAGCTTCCAAGATTATTGTTATCATTATTATAACTTTTAATGTTCTTACCATTGACCCCTTCTTGAGTTCTACTGCTATATTGGTCAAAGTTCATAGATCATCGTCAGGAATGATGCTCGCTTATTAATTTGTGAATGACTGGGTTTCTTCCATTTTCTTCCAGCATTGTATCGACATTACACATCAGTCGTCGCGGCGACCCTTCAGCCAGAGTCAACTCTGCGTCTACGTTGATGGGCACCAACACCTGGTGTCACAGCTCAAGTTCCCAATCATTTCAGACGTACGTATAAACAATCCCAACATTTTAATTGATGTACTAAGATTGATGATTAACACTGTGTAGACCATGTAACGTGTGACATCACATGTTTACAAAAGAGGTAATTTTCTTCAGGTGAAGTTGGAAATTTGTAACTATTTTGTTTTTCTTGTCAGAAATTTCAAATCCAAAATAAAGAAAGCAATTCACAAATGTGGAGAAACTAATAGGTTATTATTAAGTCGTAGAAAAATACCGTTTAAACATTTTCTGCCACAAGGTTCAACAAAAATGCAATGTTTTTCATAGCTATTTTAAACAAATCTAATTTTTTGTCAATAACAACATTTCATTTGTGTGTTTTAGCCGTTCATATCTTGCCACATTGGTTACCCGTCATCAACCAGTCTCCTCCATCAAGCCAATGAGGACTCCACACCATCAACTTCCTTCTCATTCCATTCCTCCCGTCTGCACTTCCCCTTCAAGCTTCCCTCGTCTCGGAACTCCACCTCCGAGACCAACGAGTCTTCTGTCGCCATGGTACCCGTTGGGATGCAGGACATGGAGTGGGGCGAACCGAGGTCGCTACAAGGTCAGCTGGGAATCGTCTGCGTGTTTCACGACGTGCTGCAGCCGCTGCAGATCAAGAAACTCCACACGGCAGGTAAAGACAAGAGTTAAGCATTATAACGAAAACATAGTTAGTCTCATTCCGTTTTGGGTTATTAGACACAATCGGCGACCGGAGTCACGTGACTCATAGTGGGTATACAATGTAAACAAACCAAGCAAGCAACGCATCAGTGTGCGTGGACAAGCATGGCTGCTTCCGAGTGCTTCTGCTGTAGGTGCGGAAGAAGCCACGCTTTTCCATGCAAACTGGGCATGGCTGCTTGGTTTGTTTACATCGTATACCCACTATGAGTCACGTGACTCCGGTCGCCGATTGTGTCTATTGAAAACAGGAGTCTTAGCTTAAACATCGGGTTAAAACTTCCTAAGCACGCAGATTAGTCGAGAAAAACATCTGATTTAACAGAAAAAACTCTACCAGCTCAAAGGTCATGTAAGGTATGTTAATTGTGACTGGACAAATTGTTCAGGAATTTATTTGTGAAGCAGTATTTTCTTAAAACTTGGTCTTTGGCTGGAGATTCCTCTTGACTCCTCCAAAATCCTCCACTCTAGTGATGCGAAACCCTATTATTTGGACTTGGATAATATTACACGTAGTCAGGTAGGGACTGAAAACCCAATCCACGTAGTGCCCCCGGCGTGATTCGAACCGGGGTCCTAGAGGTGGAAGGGTAGGAAAGAGACCACTATGCCAACCCGATTTCTTTAATTTTTTTTTTTTTTGTGTGTCAAAAAGGAGCAAACAACATGAGATTATTCCAGTCAGATGACAGTGAAATCACTGACCTGAGCAGTAAGTTGTTGTTGTATTACCACGGCAAGGCCTGCAGGGACGCCGTGTGTCTTGACTTGGCTCCGGCTCACCTCTACAACGGACGACTGAAAGGTCATAGCTGTGATACGTGGGACGTCAAGGTATGGTACAATGGACCCCTTGCATTGGCCGCCCTCAGTGAGCATCCCTCAAAGTTTCTCATTGAAGTTTTAGAAAGTTAATGTAATTAATAATAATAATACACAACATTTATTAGGCGATTAATACGGATGTTTGCACAATTGTCTGACTACACATTTTTTCCTGTGGAGCTACGTTTGAAGTATGAGGCCTATTCATTTATAGCACCATGCACTGGTTTACAAGGTGCTGTGGTGCAATATATGCTGCCGATCAGACCAGGAACACCGGGGCGAACCCCTTCTCTTTACGATAAGTGCACTGTTTTTTTTTACGTGCATTACACAACACACGGGACCAACGGCTTTACGTCCCATCCGAAGGACGAAGCATGTGGTTAAGTGTCTTGCTTAAGGACACAAGTGTCACGACTGGGATTCGAACCCACACTCTGCTGATCAGAAACACCAGAGCTTGAGTTCGGTGTTCTTATCCGCTCGGCCACGACACGCAAATTAATTTGCATCAACCCTTATCCAGTGCTGATTTTACAAGCAAATGCAGTCAGGGGTACAGGAGGGGTAGGTGTGTTAGGGTGCAGGGGGCAACAAGTTTTATCCAATATTGTCCTTTCAAATATTTGTTCCTTCACATTTCTTAATTTTCCGTATTGTTTATAACTTACAGCATCTGCAACAAATTTTGTTTAATTTGTAGGAAGTACTCAACTGCATCGGTGGGGTTCAGGTTTTGTTCCCACTTCTTGAACTTGTGACCCAAGAAAACGAATCTAGCCAACCGCTGTCCCCGACTCATACCCTCTTGGACGATGTTGACAGCCCTGAGCCAATCACAACACAGATTAGTGAGGATGAGTGGGAGGTTGTGCCGGATAACCACTCGGGTGAGTCCTATCATCCTTCACACGGAAGCTTGTGCTTATTTGCCAATGACTCTTAGAACACAACCTGACATTGCTTCTTTTTGATTACGTCTCGAATCTTACCTTTTTAATCAGGCGTATGATTAACTCTCCCGAGGTCTCAGCGCAGTGAATAGTTTTCTAGATACCAGCGCTTAACAAATATTATTATTATTAATATTTTAATAGCTGCTTTTGGATTCATCCATATTTAATACTGGGTTCTTATATAGCGCTTTATCACACCTAGGGGCGTATCAAAGTGCCCAGTATTTTTTCCTGCAAGGTATGCAGAGCTACATTTTGAAGTATGAGACCGTTTTCCTTTGTAGCATCCATGTAATGGTTTACAAGGTGCTGTGGTGCAATATGCAGCCGATCAGACCAGGAACACCGGGGCGAACCCCTTCTCTACGATAAGTGCACTGGGTTCTTTTACGTGCATTACACATTGCTTAAGGACACAATTGTCACGACCAGGACTCGAACCAACACCCTGTTGATCAGAAACACCAGAGCTTGAGTCCGGTGTTCTTATCCGCTCGGCAACGACAAGTCAGTTGAGTTGTGTATGATCTGATTAAATTTCAAGTTTCAAAATGTAGAGAGGAAAGAAAGCATTTGCCCACTTGGAAAGATTTCAACCAAAGGCTGATGGTGTTTTTGCAAAAATGGTGGCGCGCATGAATCGCTTCAAAGCATGTTCGCACAGACACACAGCTCCCTTTGTGTTCTATTTTTATTGAAATCGTTTTGTCAGTTCACCAATGTTGTATCTCCTAAAATGGAATTTTCTTGTGAGTTTGAAAGTGCCAATGTTGTATCTCGCTTTAAACATCTCTCGGCACAAAACCTGAATTTGAGAGATTCAGTATTTTTGCAAGGAGCACCTCTCCTGCGAGATATGATGTTATTACAACATCAAGATATCGCGTTGTTACATTGACATGATGAAATTATCAACTTCATTGATACATTTTTTTCTAACATTTCGCTTGTTTATTTGTTACAGACGTGAGGTTTGAACAGAATCACGTCGCAGGTTTTCTGACGCTACTGAAAAACATGTGTGTAGGTCATCAAATCAACCAAGACATGTTGCATAAATCCCAAGGCATTGCCACCATTGGAGCCCTCCTGCAAAAGGTAAAGGGGGCAAGAATTTGACAGTTTTTAAAAGAGTTTGCTATATTTAACTGTGAAGATAATCTTCAAGTTGGCTTTGAGACAGGGGTGTTATTTATCAGGATTTCTTCTGATTTTAGGATTTTCTCACAATCTCCTTCAAATAAAATGACAATTTACACCATTTTAACATGAGTTGAGAGACTTATAATTTGTTTCCCCCGACTTCCATGAGGACTCGTATCTTTTGGAAAATGAGTGCATCACAAGACTTAATTTGACCTTGGAGACCCTCTTTAAAGGACCTGTCTATATAGAGAAATGCTACAGACAAATTTTAGAATAAAGAGAATGTGTATGTTTGGTAATTGGAACCCACTGTTTGTTTCAATCCTATAAAGTTGTAGATATATACCATAAAACTAACCTGTGAAAATTTAATTTCAAAAGGTGGTAGCATTTTTTAAGATATTGCCGAAAATCTGGAGCGGTTACGTCCACGCTTGAAGAATAGTCTGCAATTGGAATACACAATCTGAGAAACGTTACTGTCAGTAACGCTTCTCAGATGCAAATTTTTGGGGGGATCAAAACTGATATATTTTTCCATAACCGCATTACTTTGAAGTGAAAAGTTCCTAAAAATGCATTATACTATCAGAAGCTGCTGTACTTCTTACCAAGGAAGTTTTTATTGCCATTAATTTTCAGAGTCATTTCCAAATGTATACAGACCCTTTAAAGACTGTATGTCTGACAAGCAGAAATATCTAATAAGATATCCAGATGATATTGAGTGAAACAGAATAATAACTTGTCAACAAGCACATTACACTGTTAGAAATGGTTTTTTTCTAAACATAGGTTTTGATTATTTTTGTAATAACAGGTGAATCCCTCATTGATTGATGTGCTGGTATTAATGGCTGTGCAGACACTAGTGGAGTCAGTGTGCCTCGGTAATCCGTCATTGCTCAAACAGGCGTACAGGTAAGAGTCAGCTATCATACCCCAAGACAGTCACTTGACCTCAAATGTTTGCTATTGACTTGAAGACGAGAAGAGTACACTCTTTGAAAGTTGAGACCACACCGGTTCTTCTCAGAACCAATACTTCTCCCAAAAGAGTTTTATACATGATTGTACCCACAAGTTTACTACTAGAGTTTTTCTTATGATCCACACTATTGCAAAGCTTCAAACATCACTTGGCGTAACATCTTGTTCCTGCCAAATTTGACAATTTTATTGGGATGGATTTCAGTTTCTCGATTTCAACAGGCTTTTTTTGATAAATTTCTCTTCTGGTTTTTTCAGGTGCCTCTTGTTTGATTTCCGTATCTGGAGTAAGAGCGACTTTCCACTTAGAATAGGTAGGTATGCTTTTCTTCATCACACCATCACACACAATATTACGCAGAAGACATAATTGCACTCCGCACTTATGCTAAAAAATACAAGCTAAGTACCCGGATCTCAGATATTAATGTGTCCAATTTCATTAACGTGTGCGTGTACATGTCCAAGTTTATGGTTACCCACGTGTACTGACTTGCTTATACTACTAGTGCAGTTTGGCGCGTCGATGATGTTGTAATCACGTGAGTGGTGGAATGTTTGTCTGGAACAGGCATGAAAATCTTCCGGTTTAAACCGGAATTCCGTTTTTTCCCTTTCAAATTTGTGGTCTTCGAGTTCAGTGTGAAATTGATATACAATTTGGGGGGTGAGTTGTAGGGCGTATACATTTGGATTTCTTTAATCCCTCTTCTCTAATCAGAAAATGTAAGTTTACCTTTGTAATCGTATGTCCCGGATCGACACACCAATATTTGTCCCCGTTTTTTTCCGTTTTTTTCGTCATCGCCCATTCTCATGCCTGCTGATAACAATATTTTTCACAAAAGTGACACCATTACTGAAGAGTGCTATTTACTTCTTGGTAAGGTGTCTGTGTTACAAATTTGGTAGAAGAATAACATTGCGAACTATGTCTTTTATCAAACTGGTAGAAGCCCGATTTCAAGCTGATTTGATCGAATTCAGCCTGTAGGAGTGACTTCAGTCATGAAGTAGAGTCCCATCTCTGCAATCGATTACCTAAGGAAATAGTTTGGTTTTTGCTTTTGTAGCCCATGGTGATGTTTGTGTGCATTCCCGGAGGGCTTTTTTTAAGTGAAACGAAATATGAAAAAATATGTAAAGGGGGTCGCAACAGGTATATTTTCTGATTTATTATTTATTAATTACTACATTTTACTTGGTATATGGACAGGGCAGTATGGCAAGCATCCTTGAATCAGACATACCGGATAATTTTGCTTTCTTTATGAAGTTCCGAGCATAATAATAATAATAATAATAATAACATTTATAAAGCGCTTAATACTGGTGTTTCTAAGCGCATTAAACCTTAGATTACAAAGAGATGAGTCTTTAATAGAGATTTGAATGAGTCAGTACCATTTGAGCATGCTTACATATCCACGAACAATTGAGTCACTCGGTCTTGGTCTGGCACTCGGTCTGCTGCCACCTAGTGACTCCGAAAGTGTGCAATACCCACCTCAACTCAATAGATAGGTTGCAATATGACGTAAATCGGCCATCTTTACGGGCAAATTGGAACACACAGTCATGTATTTTGCATGAGAACGGCGTGCAGTATGTGCACGTTTCACAACACTCATTGCTTGATTGGTAATAGTGAACAATGCGGCTGCGTTAATAGTGTGAGCACTTGATGTGCCTGCTAGCAAAAATGCAATTTGCCCGTAAAGATGGCGTCTACTTTGAACTATCTATATGACCTTTATGTTTCAGGTCATATCCAGTATATCTCCACCGTCATCAAAGACGAAAGGAAGAGATTTCGGCGTAACTTTGGTGTTCAATTCCTCCTGGATGCCATTCGAACATATTACAGGTAATAATCCATTCCTTAGAATCACTGTTACCAACATATCAGTTTTTCATTTCACGTTGCAAAGATTTCCCGAATGGCAACGTGTCGTGGCTGAGCGGTCAAGCACACTGGACTCAAGCTCTGGTGTTTCTGATCAGCAGAGTGTGGGTTTGAGTCCTGGTCTTGACACTTGTGTCCTTAAGCAAGACGCTTAACCATTATTGCTTCATCTTTCGGATGGGATGTAAAGCCGTAGGTCCTGTGTGTTGTGTAATGCACATACACTGTAAAAGAACCCAGTGACGTTGCTAAGAGAAGGTGTTTGCCACAGTGTTTCTGGCAGTGGCTGCTGAATGCACCGCAGCACCTTTTAAACCCTTATAAGGTGCTACATAAATGGGTCACATAATTCAAAAACTTCAAAAATCTGTCCTAAAAAAGCAGCAACAAATAAGTGCTTTGAGATGCCCACAGATTACGCTCTATATAAACTAGTTACTATTTCTATTATTATTATTAAAGTTCAAACCATTCTATTGTTAATGTAAGATTGTTGCTGATAGCTGGAAACAATGACTTGATTGTTACACCCCTACATGGTGTTACTGCAAACCTTAGTTCTAGATTAGTTCAAGTGCGTGCATTTCAAGTAGTGTCTGAGTGATGAACCACCAATGGGCATCAAAGCTTGTTAAGTGATTATGGAGGACAGGGTACGTGTATAACACAAATGGGTCCATAGTTGCTTCCCATCACCCAGGAGTAAGTTTGTACAGGGTAGCTGTATAAACACAAATGAGTCCATAGTTGCTTCCCATCACCCAGGAGTAGGTTTGTACAG
Organism: Plazaster borealis; assembly: GCA_021014325.1. NCBI lineage: Eukaryota > Metazoa > Echinodermata > Asteroidea > Forcipulatida > Labidiasteridae > Plazaster > Plazaster borealis. The sequence goes on along the minus strand of CM037471.1, from coordinate 14,587,610 downwards.
GGTAGCTGTTTAACACACACGGGTCCATAGTTGCTTCTCATCACCCAGGAGTAAGTTTGTACCTGCAAGGGTAGAGATTGTTGATGTGAATGATTAGCGACCTGTGTGCCAATTTGGCTGCCGGTGCTGCATACTCCTAAGTAATTGAGACGGTTTCCGAAATGCTTAAGCCTCCGATGACTGGTGGTTGTAATAGTGTAAGGTACCGTTGATACTCCTAATAAACGTTGTTTATTATTATCCGTATAAGGTATTTTTCTCATGACTGGTGGTTGTAATAGTGTAAGGTACCGTTGATACTCCTAATAAACGTTGTTTATTATTATCCGTATAAGGTATTTTTCTCATTATTTTTCAGCCCTAGCACAACAGATCTGAGTATGAGCGATGCCCGCACGATTCGTAACTCCATGTTTGGTTTGTTACGCTTTTATGTGTCTCGCCAAATCCATCACAAAGAGCTACATGCGATTATCAATTTCCTCGCATCTGTGGAGGATGAGACTTTGGTAAGTCTAGTGTTTGTGAGGTAAACAATGAGATGTTAATGAGCATGTGAATGAACTTTGGAAAGTACAAGACAGTGAGGGGATGAGACTTTGGTAAGTCTAGTGTCTGTGAGGTAAAAAATGAGATGATAATGAGTATGTGACTGAACTTTGGCAAGTACAAGACAGTCAGGGGATGAGACTTTGGTAAGTCTAGTGTTTGTGAGGTAAACAATGAGATGATAATGAGTATGTGACTGAACTTTGGCAAGTACAAGACAGTCAGGGGATGAGATTTTGGTAAGTCTAGTGTTTGTGAGGTAAAAAATGAGATGATAACGAGTATGTGACTGAACTTTGGCAATTACAAGACAGTCAGGGAATGAGACTTTGGTAAGTCTAGTGTTTGTGAGGTAAACAATGAGATGGTAATGAGTATGTGACTGAACTTTGGCAAGTACAAGACAGTGAGGGGATAAGACTTTGGTAAGTCTAGTGTTTGTGAGGTAAACAATGAGATGGTTATTAGTATATGAATAAACTTTGGCCAGTACAGTCAGGGGATTAGACTTGTGGATTCAGTCCTTCACACCATGGACAATGTTCCCATAACAATACTGCTTGCTGTGGTAGCCAAAATGAAAGTTCCTTTATTTTTGTTTTCATAATTTTCTGAGATATCGGGTCAAAAACTACAGAAATCTCCATTACAGTACATGTGTACCTTCATTAGTTTTCATAGCATCTGAACTGAACAAATGTATATCTCGATACAGCCAATTTATCAATAAATTAAATGGTGCATGAAAGGGTCAATGGATACGCTCATCAGGTTTTCCTTTTATATACCACACTTTATAGATCCTTGTCATTTGATTGGTGGAACACACATCATGTGTCATACCTTATTTAAAATTTAGTAGTCCTATATTGATAAATAAAGGATGCTTGGCAGTTGACCTTCGCGCGTACTAATATATTTTACTAATGGATTTTAAACTTGTGCGCCGACACATGTATGGCTATGAACGCAGAACCCGCTTACGCCAACTGGTCTTACAGCTCCAGCTATGTCTCTATCAGCCGTTTCAAACCTTATTGTTAAAATAAATTATAAATTGCTCAACACTTTGTATTATTTATTGTTGAAATAAGTTATGAACTATAAGAAAAATATCAAATGACAAGCATCTTTGTGTGAGGTAGATAAAACAATTATAGGATGCATTTTATTCATACAATATATTGTTGAAATCTGAACTGTTCCAAAGCCTCGTGAAATGGGACAGTCCAGATTTCACCTCTTGATTATATTCTGCTATATTGTACTCGTATGCATCCAATATTTGTACAAAATTTACCGAGCCATTATTTTTTTATATCACCCATTAGAGACCACAGCGGCCACAAGTGGCTTGACCCAAAAAGCCCATAGTGACCTCAAATGGCCGCAAGGTTTGACCTACTTCCATTCACATAAAGAGGTCAAAGTAAAGGTCATGTCCGGATATGAAATCTTCCAATGTAGTATGTTAACATAGTATCCCAATTTCTGAATACAATACAAAACAAAATTTTCTGTTTCATGTTATTTCTGTTGGCGTCTTTACTGACAAAATGTGATTACAGAATTTAACGATACTTGCAATGTCTGGGCTTTTGTGATGATTATACAAAAATGAAAGGTACCAAATAATAAACCACAAGGGAAACTGACTGGAATTTTTTTTAATTGATTTTGGGTTGAACAAAGAAAAATTGACTCGAGCGGGATTTGAACTAACGACCTCCGGTTTAATGTGCCGGCGCTCTACCAACTGAGCTATCTAGCCCTATGTTGGCGGTCTCCCTAAATGAATGGTCTCTAAAGGGTTAATTATGATTTATTACAGATAGGAGAAGTTCTTGATACATTACTGACTCTACTTGAGAGTACCGGTAAGGACCAGCTCTACCTGCTGCTCTTCGAGGAAGGGCAGGGAGACCTCCTATATTCCTTGCTAACTCTCAAGCAATACTCGGATGCACTCAGAGTCCGTGTCTTTAAGGTGAGTCACTTTAATTTTTGCCAAAAGACCAACAATTTTTTTCATGTAGGATTTGAAATTTTGCATGGTGGAAATACAATCAAGTGAGGTTTGCGGAGACACCATGTACATAATTTCTCTTTCTGAGTTGTGGTGGTTCTTTTTTTTTTATGAGAGATCGCCTAACATCACAAGGCCGGACGGCCACTTCAAGGTGAGGGCTACTCTGAACTGATTTGGGCTGTCAACCCAAATCAACTGCCACCAGGGGCACTTTGCCACCTACTCCTGGGGCTGAAACAGGGTTACCCCCTTTACAGTCCGTAAGGGTGTAGGCATGGGTATCATCCACTAGGAGCCTGGCTGGTAGAGCAGAATGCACTACCTTCCCAACTTTTTATGAAGCAATTATGGTTAAGTGCCTTGCTCAAGGGCACAAGTGTCATGACCGGTATTCAAACCCACACTCTGCTGCTTACAACACCAAAGCTTGACCACTCAGCCACGACACGCTTTCTAAAAAGAACTGGTGGTTTGACAACTTGACGTTTCGATCAGTGTGCTCTGATCGTCTTCAGGAAAATGCTGGACTCTGTTACTGGCCCTGGTTTTGGCATGAACTATCACATTATTTGTTTACTTGTGTTGTTGTTTATCCTCAAGGTGTTGTCCATGATGCTGCGGACGACCAAGGTGTATGAGAAGAGTAAACATCGGATGAGACTTTTAGATATTGGCTTCTCTGGGTTGACTCTCTTAATGGGTGAGATGTCCGTGACTATGCCGATCGCTAAGAACCTTGTGGAGATGGTCACAGGTAAGGGATGACTATGGTCTTTCTGTAGCTTTATGGGGACTATAAAGCAGGCACTCCATGCAGAACGACACACTGTTGCAAATTGTCATAAATGGTGCCCAGATAAGAATATATTTACTAAACGTGTATAATGGGGGACTTTTGGGATGCTAGGCGGCAGCCGACTTACCAGGTAAATCCATTGTTCTCGGGAATGTGCGCTTGCTCAGAACTATGTAAACAATGGAAATTTACCTGGTAAGTCTGCTGCCACCTAGCGTTCCAAAGACTCCCATTGGAGAACTAGCTATAGTTTATCGTATTTTGTGTTTTAGCCATACACCAATGTGTGTTAAGCACTGTATACTTGGTCCTTTCCAAGTCCTGTGAAAAAAAAATCCACAGGCATATTACTCTGTTAAACCACGACCTGTGCCATTCTAGAGCAGATGTCTTACCACTTGACCACCATTTGCCCGGTAGCCTGTGGCAGTTCGAATCCGATATATAAAGCAGCGGGTACCGCAACGATTTTGATATATGGTAAATTTGCATAGAGGATTTGTGTTTTACTAATACACAGTGTGTAAAGCACGATTTACTCAGTACTTTCCCGAGTCATTTGGAAACAAATCCACAGGCGTATTTTAATTACAATTTGCACTTTTACGCTAAATATTTTGACTTCCAGGTCTGCAGTAGAATTTATAATGTTTTTGTTATGGTGAGCTTCTGTTACGAATTTAGGAATCGGAAAATTGGCATCCAGACGTTGACACATGCAGGGAATGCCTGGCTTATCGCCCTAGCTGGCTAGCTGTACTATGGTGGCCCTGAAGGGACATCATACTTCCCAAATATCTTTGCAAATATTTTCACTTGAATTTGAGTGAACAGATTCTGTAATGAAATTTATTATTTATTGAATGTTTATGTTTACTTTAAAATGTACTTTCTTGTTGGAATGCAGTTCAATAAAAAAAATGTGTAGATAGTAACTATTACTAGTAAACATTTGTTATAATCATGTATACATCTCTTTTGGGGGGAGTGTTGACTTTCAGAAGAGCCGGTGTGGTCTCGACGTTTCAAACAGTATATTCTGCTCGTCTTCAGGAGAATGCTGGACTGCTGATGATGCCGAGGCTTAAAGGGACACGTTGCCTTGGATCGGGCGAGCCAAATTTTTGACTCCACGAAATGGCGGACCGTCTTTGTTCGCAAAGTAAAAGGAAAACCACGCAATTTCGAGGCATATTTGTGTGGATCATTGTATTCTACTTTTAAAACATCTTTCTAACCATATGCATTTTATAACAAACGGTTACAAATGCTTTTCATAGACCAACTCGCCCGATCCAAGTCATGGTAGTAGGGCTCGAGGGATGCACATTTGGGCGGGCAGGATCCAAACCGGTGATGTATAAAAGAAAATTATGTTTTCGTTTTTTCTCTACCTTTTCAGAGGGTCACATTAACTATCCTGGACTACTAGCAGTCATGCAGCTACTACATCGTGCCGGACCCCTCATCAAGCTGGAGGCGTGTACACAGCTACTCCACATTCTGTACACAGAGAAGGAATCCAAGGGCAAACTAGGAAAGGTCGTCGGCTGGCAGGACACCCTCTCAAGGTTATTTGTGAAGGACGCCGCCGCTGGCCCGGACATCGGGCTCGATATGAACGGTCTCGCCAACACGCCCAAGAGCGTTCCATCCACCCCGACGACAAAACCTAGCAACCCTCTAAACGATGAGGAGGATAGTGACACCTTGAAGGATGCTGCGAATAGTCTTCTGCTTATCCACGACGACCCACAAGCCACTGATGCCAGCGATTTACAAGCTGATGACATGAGCAGCATTGCTGACAGTATCGATACGCCGCAGTCGCTACGGCGTCATCTCGCTGTCGAGACGGACACCGATTCCTTGTCCTTCTCGGAGAGTTTTTCACAACTTGAGGATAGCTGTCCGGAGTTCGTTGGTGAGAGTGATAGTTCATTCACTCCTGGTGGATGGGCGAGCGGATACACACTGGATGGTAAGTCAGGTAACTCTCTTTCCCACCATAGGTCTGTTGCCAGCCTCTGTCTTTTCCTACAGATATTTTCATGGTAAATGTACCACCAGTGTGTCCGACCTGGTTCTGCCTATCAGGATGATTGAGCGTGAAACCAGGCTCTGTGCTTGTTCTCACCCATACACGCCTGCTTTGCTGAGATGTAGAACATTTCAACAGCTTTATTCCACGTACTGCATCTCTTTGGATATCCTTGCCTGGTGCATGTTTCCCTCCATCCTACAATCTAGACTGTTTTAAGAGGAATATCAATTCCTACCTTCAGCTCCCCTGAGTTATTTTCATCTTAAATGCTTTTTAGTGTGGCTTTTTAGCCTTGTTTATAAAAAATTAAAATAAAACCAAAATTCTGGAAAGGTTTGCATCCCCAACGTTTAATTTTTAGGATGGTCAATAACCATTGCGTAATTATTGAGGGAAACCAGAAATAAAACAACCAAACAAGTCATTGCCGAGCTGTCATTTATAGAATGTGGGTTTGAATCCCAGCTTTACCAGTCCAACGCTTGGTCGCAGTGCTTTTTCTTTAAGACACTTACCATAGTTACTGTATCCTTTGGGTTGCATGTAGTTTCTGAACATCAAAGAACTGAGATCACACATTGTGGAAATGTTTGGAACCAGTTGTACTGGTTCCAATCTGAAAAATCTCAGGTTAAAAGATTCTTTGCGTTTCTGACCAACAGCACTATTAATTCTTTCACGCGCCGACCGGTCGCTAGCAACCAGTTTAAATCCCTTCAAAAAAATAGTTGTAGAACGAAAAATAAAGATCGCACGACCACACAGTTTTCTGAATGGGAAAGAGGACTCTTGAGGGTGCTATTGTGACCTGGTGTTTTGGGGGTCGCCATTTGCAAAAACAAGTAAACAATTAATGTGTCCATATGATCACTGAAATAAATGGTGCATGAGAAGGGTTAATGTTCCTTTGCTTTTGATCAATAAATTGATGATATCTTTTTAATAACTAATATTATTTCTCATCTGTAGGTGAAGCTGACGACACCTTGAGATCCCCGCACTACAATACTGAAAGCGGAATCAGCCCCGCTGTCTCTGCTACCAGCGCAAGCGTCAGGCCCTCTCACCTCAATCTGACCCCTACAGGCGACCCACAGGGCGACGGAGAGAGCCCAGAGGAGTCACAGGCTAACGAGAGGACGCAAGAGACCCTTGCAGACACCTTGACGGAAGTGGTAGTACAGATTATGTGGAGAGGGGTCCAAGGATCTGACGAAGAGGCATGGGCTGTAAGTGAGGGATATCTTGACCTGTCCAGTCCCCACTCCTATTTTTTCTGACATGCCATGGTACACCCCGTCCCTACCTCTAGGTTATCCTCTTCGGAACTCCTACCTTTGTAGACATACCCTGATCCACCCAGTTCCTACCCCTATCTTTGTACACACACCCTGATCCACCCAGTTCCTACCCCTATCTTTGTAGACACACCCTGATCCACCCAGTTCCTACCCCTATCTTTGTAGACACACCCTGATCCACTCAGTTCCTACCCCTATCTTTGTAGACACACCCTGATCCACCCAGTTCCTACACCTATCTTTGTAGGCACACCCTGATCCACCCAGTTCCTACCCCTATCTTTGTAGACACACCCTGATCCAACCCAGTTCCTACCCCTATCTTTGTAGACACACCCTGATCCACCCAGTTCCTACCCCTATCTTTGTAGACACACCCTAATCCACCAATTCCTTTGCTATTGTTGGAGACACACCCTGACCCACCCAGTTCTTATGCTTTATTGGAGACACATCCTGACCCACCACTTCCTATCGTATCGATGGAGACACACCCTAATCCACCTAGTTCCTAAGCTATTGTTGGAGACACACCCTGATCCACCCAGTTCCTACCTGTGTCTTTGTAGACATACCCTAATCCACCCAGTTCCTATGCTATCGATGGAGACACACCCAAATCCACCCAGTTCCTACCCCTATTTTTGTAGACATACCCTGTTCCACCCAGTTCCTATGCTATTGTTGGAGACACACCCTGATCAACCCAGTTCCTACCTCTATCTCTGTAGACATACCCTGACCCTCCCAGTTCTAATGCTTTCATTGGAGACACACCCTGACCCACCACTTCCTATCCTATTGATGGAGACACACCCTGATCAACCCAGTTCCTACCTCTATCTCTGTAGACATACCCTGACCCACCCAGTTCCAATGCTTTCATTGGAGACACACCCTGACCCACCCAGTTCCAATGCTTTCATTGGAGACACACCCTAACCAACCCAGTTCTTATGCTGTCATTGGAGACACACACTGGTCAACCCAGTTCCTACCCTTATCTTTTCTGTAGACACACCGTGACCCACCCGGTTCCTATGCTATCATGCTTTCATTGGAGACACACCCTGATCCACCCAGTTCCTGCCCCTATCTTTGTAGACACACCCTGACCCACCCAGTTCCTATGCTTTTATTGGAGACACACCCTGATCCACCCAGTTCCTTCCCCTATCTTTGTAGACACACTCTGACCCATCCAGTTCCTACCCCTATCTTTGGAGACACACCCTGATCCACCCAGTTCCTTCCCCTATCTTTGTAGACACACCCTGACCCACCCAGTTCTTATGCTTTTATTGGAGACACACCCACACCCTGACCCATCCAGTTCCTACCCCTATCTTTGGAGACACACCCTGATCCACCCAGTTCCTTCCCCTATCTTTGTAGACATACCCTGACCCACCCAGTTCCTATGCTTTTATTGGAGACACACCCTGATCCACCCAGTTCCTGCCCCTATCTTTGGAGACACACCCTGATCCACCCAGTTCCTGCCCCTATCTTTGGAGACATACCCTGACCCACCTTGCGAACCCCTTACAAGGCACTATATAAACGGGACCTGTAATTCAGAACAAAGCTTTACATACCTGTTGTACAAATATTAAGGGCTGTAAGATGAGTATTGGGTGTGAAAAAGCGCAATATACAAACTACTTGTTCTTAACATATGTTTATGTGAATACGCAGGCACGGGGCCAGATCTTTGTCAGCCTGACCAAGCTGTCAGATACCTACGACCTCCTCCGACCGGCCACCCAAATCAAACGCCACATGTTGGAGAAACTCCTCGAAGTCTCGGCCAACGACATCAAGAGTGAGGGGTCGGGTGACCAAGTCATGCATGCCGAGAACGCCTTGTGGCTGATGAAACTCGTTCAAGATTTCTTGTTTGGAGATGAGCAAGGGGATAGCCATGCTTGGAGCGACAAGGTTAAAGTTTGGGGGTTATTGATTGCTAATTTTATGTGAATCAATCCAGATAAGACACCTTGTAGAAACTTTGCTCATGTTTTAGGGTGTCATGGCCGAGCGGTTTGGAGCATCTAAGTCAAGTTCTGGTGGTTAAGTCATCAGGGTGTGGGTTCGAATCCCGGTCATGACACTTGTGTCCTTGAGCAAGACACTAATTGTATAATTGCTTTAAATGGGTACCTGTAAGGGTAGAGGTTGCTATTGTGTTTGAAAAAGCCTTCAGAGCGCCACACGGCAGCCCAGGGCTGTATACTCCCCAGGGAGCTGAGAAAGATTAATGGAATGTTATTGGCCCAATGACCAGGGCACTTATGGAAAGCGCATTGATACATTATTGTAAAATGCGCTATATAAGAACTTGTTATTATTATTATTGATTTATGCCCAATGCAAAAAGCAGGCACTTCTTTTAGTGAAATGGCGGTAAAAGTGAAGACAACCGAAACATCAGCCATGGTATTGATGTGGTGTCTTAAACATTCTATATGTTGAGAAATCTACCAAAGGCCCTAATAAGTCTCCATTTAATTTAGATCTGAGATTATCTGGTCCTTTGTTCCTGGCCACAATGGCCGACCAGCATGCAAATCCTCATGTCTTTTGTTTGGTTTCCTTCTTGTGTTTACAGTTAGCTGAAGCCGTTATTGACGTCATTGATGCCCTTGGAGTATGGGAAGACACACAATCGACAGAAGAGTGGATTGAGATGTCACAGCTGGGTCTACGAATCATGTTGGGGTTCGCTGCGTATGATGATTATGAGGTAAGTCTTAGGTCGGAAAATCCACCTGTCTATTCTTCTTCGTCATTTTCCCTCTGAACTGCCCTAAAGAATTACACAATTTGTTACACCAGTTTAGGGTATGGCTTGGCTGGAGGCTCGTCCACCAGATGGAGCTGGCACTTAATATTTATTCACTTTGATTGTCATTTACGTAGTAACGTTTCTCAGATTGTGTATTCCGGTGTTCCTGGTTTGATCGGCAGCAAATTGCGCCACAGCACCTTGTAAACCATTACATGGTGCTATGCAAAGGAATAGGTCTCATACTTCAACACGTAAGTCCACTTACCTTGAAGGAAAATACTGAGGGCTTTGAGACACCCATCGGGAGTATAAAGCGCTATATAAGAACTGCGTATTATTATTATTATTATTATTCCAATTGCAGATTATTCTTCCTGTGTGGACATAACCGCTCCAGATTTTCGGCAATATCTCCAAAACGCTACCACCTTTTGAAATGAAATTTTCACAGATCAGTTTTATGGTATACATCTACAACTGTATAGAATTGAAACAAGCAGTGGGTTCCAACACCAAACGTATACAATTCCTTTAACTGAAGTATTATGAGCTGATTTTAGACCATTTTGGCTGTATTTGTTTTTGTTCTAGGTGTGTGCAACAGCGGCAGCCAGGCTTCATCATCTCCTGCAGACTAGACCGATTCCCTCCACTAGTGAAGCTTGCTTCCTCCTAGGCTCACTGGACACAGCTCTCATGAGATCGCTCAATGGTGAGTTGGTTACATTTGATCTGCTGGGGAGGAAATGTTGGGAAGAGTGAAAAAGATCGCATAAACAGAATTATAAAAGCAGCAGGAAGGATTATTGGGGAGTCGCGGCCGCTAGTAGACACAGCATGTGAGGATCTGCTTGCTGGCAAGCTAACTATGCTACTGAATGACACAAACCATCCACTTCATGATGTGCTTGCCAGCCAGCTGATCCCAAGGTCTGGTCGTATGCGAGTGCCATATGCTGCGACAAACCGGTACCCATCCTCCTTTATCCCTCGTGCAATAACACTTCACAATCTTAGTTTCAAACGTTAATTATAAATTGTATCAACTATTCACCAGGTATTTTCTGTTTATACACTTATCGCTTTTTAGTGAGTTTTCTTGTAATTGTATATATATCTAGAACTGTTTTTAATGTTTCAATGTTTTTACTGTATGCGAGCATTAGAATTACCCTTTTTGAGACATGATAAAGAGTAATTGAGTTGATTTGAATTGAAAGAAGAACAAGTCGTCTGCTCAGGACTATAAGGGTCATGTCACACGAGGCAATTTACAGGCAACCAGTTCCAGGCAATCTCCAAGAAGAATAAAACAATCACATGTTAATTTCCACATGATTGTCTTGGGGACAGTAAGATAGTATTAGAAACATGTTTAAAGGAGGATATATAGACGATGTGACCTCTGACGTCATTCGAAAATCATAACATGATGCGCGCACATGTCGCCGGGCAAAACCTTTGTGTATTGACAGCCAGCTATAAAGGACACGCAATGTTACCATGAGTACGCGTCTTCTTGCTCGGTGGAACATCGTCTATACTACAAAGATCCAAAGCCTGAATTATCATTGTCTCTTGTTTCAGCTCGAGAGCGTGAAACCTATGCATACTTGATACCACTCACGCGAGCGATGATCGAGATATACCACAAGCAGCTCAGGATGCCAAACTTCCTCCCGCATCTGCCGACGACCGACACCAGTCCCACTTTCTTTGAGGACTTTCAGTCGTACTGTCTCTCGGAGGAGTGGAGAATATACATCGAAAAACAGGTATGAAAGAAAGGACGTTTTGGAATAGGCATTGTGGTTTGTTTCATATTTGAAATAAAAAGTCACATTCCCTTAAGGTGATCCCTCTGCTGCCACTTCAAAGGTTCTATCGTGAACTTGGGTGTGATCCCTGGCTACATGGCAGTAACAGGTGGATTGGCTTCTGACTGGCACCCCCGAACAAACATATTGACAAAATGGGGAGACTGCCAATCTAGGGCTAGATAGTTCAGTTGGTAGAGTAATGTAAAGTCTGTCCCGAGCCAATATGGCTCATCAGGCTGGTGTTTATATCCGGTTTCCTTGGCATTAAACAACTGAGAATATTTCTATTCCCCCTGGACTGGATGCCAGTCCACTGCAGGTTACTTCCCAGCTCTCGGTACCCATTTGTACTCCTGGGTGAAGAGAAGCATTAACGGTTAAGTGTCCTGCTTAAGGACACAAGTGTCACGACCGGGACTCGAACCCACACTCTGCCGATCAGAAACACCAGAGCTTGAGTCCGGTGCTCTTATCCGCTCGGCCACAACATGCCGAGTTGGTAGAGTGCGGCATGTTAATCCGGAGGTCATAGGGTCAAACCTTGCTCTACTCAATGATGATGTAATATATTTTTCTTGGTAACCTCAGGTCAAGCCGTTCATGGAGGAGTATGTGACGGTTAACTTCTCAGGAGTCTCTGCTAAGATGGGCAAGCTCTGGAGAAAGTGCTTTGATCAGATGAACACCGACATTCATCGACGGGAACGAGAACGAGGGGAAGGCAAACTCAAGTTTCAGGTCTGAAAATTCAATTAAAAAACAATCACTTGTAAAGATTCTAGATCAGATTTGTTGCGAATTTAGCTAGGAAATATAGATTTTAATTTTAATGGCTATGAAAATGATAAATATCTTTCAAATCTGTTGAATATCAAAGTTCGCATATACACATAAGACAAATGAGATAGATCTTCTCTTAGCGCTTGTTCAATTGATTTTGATTTTGGTCTTGTAAAATAACTTTTTGCCCAGTAAAAAGTTTGAGCTACAAGCCCTGCAGTCTTGTGGGATTTTCCTCCCAAATTCCAGCCCTGACCTTATGGGGGTCTTAGTGCTTGTTCAAATAAAAAACAGTTGAATGCCCATCTCCAGAAACTTCAAAATTTTGCTGCTCGTATCGTCACTTTTTCATCCCGTAGAACTCATATCACTCCCATATTGAAATCTCTTTATTGGCTCCCGGTATGTGACCGTATTATTTTTAAGGTGTTGTTGATGGTGTTTCATTCCTTGCATGGTTCTGCCCCCTACTACAATAGAAGCTTAATTGTTGAATTTAAGCCCACTAGACGTCTCCGTTCATCCGATTCTTCATTATTAGTCCTCCCCCGACACGCAGTTCTTGAGGGGATGGGTCCTTTACCCATGCTGGCCCTTACCTTTGGAATCAGGTTCCACTCAGAATACGTAGCATAACTGCCCTTAGTGATTTCAAAACCCATCTCAGAATACATATAGTGCCATTTAAATACAATTCTTTCTGCTGGTAGTCGGCTTAGTTTCAGATATTGTTTATTGTAAATGTATGCTGTTTTGGTATGTTGCTATACTATTATTTTGTGTGTGCCTATGTGTTTTGTACCACGCCATGAGCGTCAAGACTTGACGGATACCGGCGCGTTATAAGTGTTCTTATTATTATTATTATTATTATTATGTGCTTGTGAAACTGTGTCAGGAAATTTTTCTGATTTTGATTCCAGTCTTGTAAAAACAATTCTGTTCCAGTAACGTTTTGAGCAACAAGTCTTGCGGATTTCCCCCCAAAATTCGAGCACTGAACCAGGTCAATGCATGGAATGGTCTCCCATCCAATTACTGACCACAGTCAATGGTGCTTAACTTGGCTGTTATACCACAAGCTCTTCCCCAGAGCTAACTTTATTGGGATGGGCGTGTCAAAATCATTAAGGAGGTTGGAGAGAAGCACTTAGGATAGGAACAAAGGATAGTTTTCAAACTTGGTCTCCTGGTCTTTAAATCATTGCACAACATGGCGCCATCCTACATCTCAGATCTTGCCACTCAATACAATCCTTCACGCAGTAATCTAAGATCAGCCGATCAACGTCTCCTGGTAGAACACATGGCAAAGAACACATGGGGAGCACGTTCATTCCTAGTTACTGCAGGAAAAGTGTAGAATAGTTTTCCTTACCACATCAGGACTGCTGATACAATATGATCATTTAAAACTGCTCAAAACTCATCTATTTGAAGTAAATGTTGACCAGTGATTTTCAACATACTTATTTCTGTCCCTTTCTTTTTATACTGTTCTTTGTATCATGGGCGAGCGCCATGAGCGCCTTTTTTGGCGGATACCGGCGCTTTACAAGACTCCATTATTATTATTATTATTACAAAGTAGTACCTCCAAAGGGTTTTCCTGACATTGTTTTCTCTCCATGTTCTCTATCTAGGCCAAGATCATCGAGCCTTTTTACGCGCTACGCAAGAGTGAGCTTGCTAGACATGCGGTGATATTGAATAAGATGTACAACCAGCATCAGTCAACGTTGAGACAGTGGAGGGCCAGTAAACGCTTCTTGACTGGGGAGAGAGGAGCTTGGGCCGAGAGGTAAGCTGGGTTATAATTTTTTCCCAGGGACCTCTCATTAGTCATACAAAAAATGTTAAAGAGGAAGGGAAATGACCAATTCAATTTTTGTGATGTACTCATTTTCCAATAGATAGAGTCATCATGTGAGTGGGGAAAAACATCCCCGTACAGAACTGTAGAGACCAATTTTTCTCAGAATGATTTCATCAGATGTTTTTGATGTTGACAAATTTTGCACTGGAAGGTATCAAATACAGTGGCAATTTACACCATTTTAATGAGAGTTTAGAGACTCTAATTTATTGGAAAATAAGTAAATCACTAAATGGAATTGTTAATTTCCCTTCCTCTTTAAAGAGGGACTCCAAGGTCAAATTAAGTTTTGTGATCCACTCATTTTCCAATAGATAGAGTCCTTGTGAAAATAGGAAACAAAGTTAAAAGTCTCTAACCTCAGGTTACAACTGTGTAAAATGCCACTGTGTTTGATACCTTTCAAGTGCTAAGGTTCCATGATTTCACATTTCATTAGTATGGTCTGTACATATTTGTACATAAATTGTTCAGTTCATTCAATTCGTTTCTGAATTCTGATGATAATGATATCCAATCAAAACGGCATTGAATATGAGCTGATGACTGGCGCAGAAATTCCTCTTTGGAATGTACAGACCCACTTTTTTTTGCTGTCTGAAGATGTCATGTTTCAAATTTTGCTCTGAAAGAGTATCAAATAAAATGGTATTTTACACCATTTTAAACGTGAGGTAGAGACCTGTCTTGTTATCCACTTTCATGAAGACTCTATCTATTGAAAAATGAGTGCATGACAAAACTCATTTTGATCTTGGAGCCACTCTTTAACTACTTTACGTCGCATGGCGTGAATACACAACAAACTTGTTCATACTGGCTTATGGTGGATGTTTATAAATGCCTGGAACAACTTTGGAGCATCCTCTTTTTTGGCGGTCAGTTGACCTGTTGAGGTATATATTCACCCGGTGATTCCGTTGTGTAGCTTGCCTGTTCCAACCGTGCTACACTTTGTTTCCTCCGTACGAAGAGGGACAAAGGGTACTGGAATTTATGATCAGACATTTTTTCCCCTCAGCCTCATTTTGGTTACATTGATTTGAATGGGAAAAAAAATATTTGGTAGCACCATAATGAAAGGTGTATCAGAGGTGTATAAAGTGTGCCACTAAGTTAAATAAAGATACGATCTGGAGTACATTTCTTTTTCTTTTTTCAGGACTGACGAGCATCTCTACTGGAAGTTGTCTTCGCAAGAGAATTTCTCCCGGATGCGGTTGAAGTTAACTCAGAATTTCATGTTTGATCCACACTTGGAAGCTAGCCAACTGAGAGATAACACAGGTAAGTCATAAAGCAGGGGTGCGTTCCGGTTGCTCAAACGTTTGCACTACTATTTTTTTAAATATGCGTCACGCTAACAATTTGAACTGGGGCACGTTTTGTTAAAAACATGTACGCACGTTTGCTTCAATCTGTCGGACAAACCATGCTGCAGTATCCATCCGTGTGTTGGGCAATGTTCTGCCGTCTGCTTTTAAAAATTAAAGCTAATTATTTTCCTTACAACTTACACTCACTGCATTTGTGAACAAATACAGTTTGACGTGATTCATTATTAGACTTTGCTACAACCAATCTGATTTGTTTGAGGTAAGATTTAGGTCACATAAGTCTAATATTCATTGCTTTGTTACTGCTTTTGCACTGTTTCCACCATTATTTTTTAGTTAGTGAACATAGCTAACACGTCCCCAGAGCATTTGCCGAATTTCGCAAAGCAGTTCACCACATGTTACCGTTATTTTTGCTGGATTTCAATACTATCGCGACATTAAAAAGTGTAAGTTTGTACTTTGTGTTGAGTGTACGGTCGAATGTGTTATGGAAATGGTTTGAACAAGTGTCAAGGAAGTGAACATGGGAGGAAATGGCATCAGGACTATGACGGCAAAGTGCAAAGCGCAAAGCATGTACGTTTATCTAGATTCAAATGTGGACTCATTTGTTAATGTTGTCTAATTGTTTTTTGTTATCACAGGACCCATTTTTGAGGCGGCAGAAACCATCACACTAGAGTTAGTGAAAGAGGCTCGGGTCAGCGACATGGAGCTACAGGATGACAGACTAGGAGATGAAGAATGGAACATCATATCAGAGGGGTAGGTTGCTAGACTTAGATATATTATCCTGGGCCGTCAAATTGTATGAAAACATTAAAAAATATTCACTCATTCTGTGGCAGTGATGTTAATCACGAAAAATCCCCTCGATCCACTAAGCGAAAGTAGTAGTCCCGGCCGATTTCCTACCTTCCCAGGTAGTACTTAGTAAGCAGGACAGTTCTTTTCAGAACTAAGTAGTCACCCGAATTCCGAAATCTACTCCGCAGTAGCAAGACAAGTTCTCATAAGAACAATCTACACAGCAAAGTGATGGTGTTACCGCAAACTGAATATACATTGATAACATGCAATGCCTCAAAACCCATATCAAAAAACATATTTTAAAAACTGATTGTTGAGGACTTTAACTCACTTGAAAGTGCAAAGGCCACCCGAGATAAGACTACGTAAATTTAATTAAGTATCAAGAAGGTTGGTTAACTTTGGATCATGGAAAACTTTTACAGATGTGGAAAAAACTATGTTGTCCCTTTGTGAAGCATACTCAAACCTTACTGAGCAAGACACATGGACCTAAATTTGAAAATACTGCTAAGCGTAATTGCCAAACTTGCGTCGTCTTGCGTGAATCTTTGTGCTAAGCTCAGGAAGTCCTTCTTAGAAATCCAAGCTGGACACAGACTTCTCCTTCTTGACACCGAGGTAAAATTTGAAAATACTGCTAAGCGTCATTGCCAAACTTGTGTCGTCTTGCCTGAATCTTTGTGCTAAGCTCAGGAATTCCTTCTTAGAAATCCAAACTGGACACAGACTTCTCCTTCTTGACACCGAGGTGAAATTTGAAAATACTTCTAAGCGTAATTGCCAACCTTGAGTTGTCTTGCGTGAATCTTTGTGCTAAGCTCAGGAAGTCCTTAGAAATCCAAGCTGGACGCAGACTTCTTCTTCTTGACACCTAGGTAAAATTTGAAAATACTGCTAAGCGTAATTGCCAACCTTGGGTCGTCTTGCGTGAATCTTTGTGCTAAGCTCAGGAAGTCCTTCTTAGAAATCCAAGCTGGACACAGACTTCTCCTTCTTGACACCAAGGTAAAGTTTGAAAATACTGCTAAGCATAATTGCCAACCTTGGGTCTTCTTGCGTGAATCTTTGTGCTAGGCTCAGGAAGTCCTTCTTAGAAATCCAAGCTGGACGCAGACTTCATCTTCTTGACACCGAGGTAAAATTTGAAAATACTGCTAAGCGTAATTGCCAACCTTGGGTCTTCTTGCGTGAATCTTTGTGCTAGGCTCAGGAAGTCCTTCTTAGAAATCCAAACTGGACGCAGACTTCTCCTTCTTGACACCGAGGTAAAATTTGAAAATACTGCTAAGCGTAATTGTCAACCTTGGGTCTTCTTGCGTGAATCTTTGTGCTAAGCTCAGGAAGTCCTTCTTAGAAATCCAAACTGGACACAGACTTCTCCTTCTTGACAAAGATGACAATCTTGTTTTCAAATTGTACTTTTATTTTTAACATAGGACCGAGACTGAGCAGGGTGGTACGGTCAAGGAGAAGACTGTGGTGTCGGAAGAGTGTAATCTAATCACCCTGGTGGATGTCATACCAGGAAAGCTGGAGGTCACAACGACACATGTGTACTTCTATGACAGCAGTCCAGACAAGGAGGAAGGTTAGTGTAACTGAGAGGATTGCAACCTCTCGATTTAGTGTATTGCAAAAATAGCTTATAATAAACCACAAGTGAAACTGACTGGGTACATTTTTTTGTATCGAATTTTGGGTTGAACAAAGAAAAATTGACTGGAGCAGGACTTGAACCTGTGGCCTCTGGATTAACATGACAAACGCTCTACCAATTGAGCTATTTAGCCGATCTCCCTATTTTGTCAATATCTATGTTCGGGTGCCGGTCAGAAGCATTCAGCCTGTAACTGCCTTGTCGCCAGGGATCACACCCAAGTTGAAACTTTTGTTGACAAATTTTGGATAATTGCCCAAGACTAGACCCTATCTCCATCTCACTTCTGGGTTTTTTGTTTTTGGTTTTTTTTGCCTTAATGTTCAGGTAGCGGCCAAGATTTCAAGTGGTCTCTGTCCCATCTGAGAGAAGTCCATCTCCGCCGATACAATCTCCGACGCAGCGCCATTGAGATCTTCTTCATCAACCAAACTAACTACTTCATCAACTTCAAAGATAAGAAGGTAAAAGATGTCAGCTAGGTCCCGGACTCCCGTCAGTCTATTGGCTTGAATCAAATCGGATTGAAAAGCACCAAGTCCCTTTGACACAAGATTCAATCTGGGCCCAAGTTCATAGTGCTGCTTTGGGGAATTCTGCGCTTTTGGCCCAAAGAAATATGCGCTTTACAGGGCACCATAAGATCTGAATTTTGTGGTGAGCAGTGCTATAAGCACTTTCCTTAGTTGACTGCACTCATACCCCCTCTTCTTTACCATTTTCGACTTTATTTGACCAAGCTTACACACACAAAGCACTCAAGCCAGAGCACAAAGGCCATTTGTTATAAAGCTGTAGTTTTGTCCATGTTCATCCTCCATACCCAAGCTTACTATGGTTGAAAAGAGAAAGATCAGATCTTTCAAATGATGATAAAATAAAATGAGGTTGCTATTATGCAATCCTTTCAAATTGGAGTGGAAAGATTTCTTTTGTGCTAAACAGGGTGTCGTAAGCGCTGAGTTCCGCGGTAAGCAGAGCTGTTAAATTGGACCCTGTTTTGGTCTGTTCCTTAGAACAATTGGGTTATATGAAAAATGCTGCTCAGTGTAACAAGGAAATTTGGACTGTCCCCTTTTGAAGCTTCGGAGTAACACCAATGATAAGCCTACAGCTTTTTCTTTTGAACAGACCAGAAACAAGACCTACAGTCGCATTCTTAGCTTGAAGCCTCCTAACCTTTACTACACCGGGGCCAAGTCCCCAGCTGACCTCCTAAAGGCCTCCACGCTGACCAGTAAGTGGGTCAATAGGGAGATCTCCAACTTTGACTACTTGATGCAACTCAATACCATCGCTGGACGGACCTACAACGATCTCAGCCAGTACCCAGTGGTAAGTAAAGTGTATTGGCGTGTCGTGGTCGAGCTGATTAGACCACCGGACACAAGCTCTGGTGTTTCTGTTCAGCAGAGTGTTGGTTCGAGTTCCGGTCTTGACACTTCTGTCCTTAAGCAAGACACTTAACCATTATTGCTGCGTCTTTCGGATGGGACGTAAAGCCGTGTGTTGTTTAATGCACTTTAAAAACCAGTGCACTTTATCGTAAAGAGAAGGGGTTTGCCCCAGTGTTCCTGGTTTGATCGGCAGCATATTGCGCCACATCACCTTGTAAATTATTACATGGTGCTATAAATGAACAGGTCTTATACTTCAAAACGTGGCTCCACAAACCTTGCAGGAAAAAATACTGAGCGCTTTGATACGCCCATTGGGTGTGATAAAGCACTATGTAAGAACCAATTATTATTATTATTATTTTTAATGATAATACATAGATTTGTAAAGCACCAATTTTGTTTTAAGTCTAAAAAGTGCTGAACATGAAAGAAGACTGAAGAAAAAGGGGGCAACTAGCTACAGTTTGGAGAATGGGTGGATCTTGGGAGCCCTTTTGAAGGTCAAAGAGGTCTGAAATCCTGATGGGGACTGGTATGTTGTTAACCAGTTAAAGCCGGGATCTTCCATTTTTTCCCGGGATTGCCAGAATCATTTTTCATTGAGAGTATTGCTGGCAGAAAAGAAACCATGACAACAAAGCAACGAGAACAAAGATTCTGTTTGAAGCACCGGAATTTTGTCTTTCTCTTTCAAGAAAATACAATATTATTCACGCACCGTGAATAGCAAAACTTTGGCCATGAGACATGGCCACCAATTGGATCCATGTCAGGAACCAAGGCTGGAATGTCAGTCCACTCAACACAATATCCGGCGTCAACCGGTTAACTAGGGTGCAGCAATTTGAAAGACACTATCACTAGCACTGTCACTTCAGCCTCGTTGGATATGGGATGCTGAAACACTACACTTTTCTGTATTCCAACTGTGCTTGTGTGGTAACTAATAAATCACCAAATAATTATTTGTTCATTTCTAGTTTCCATGGATACTGTGTGACTACAACTCAGAGACGCTTGACCTGGAGGACCCGAAGGTTTACCGGGACCTATCCAAGCCCATTGGGGTCAATAACCCCAAGAACATAGAGGAGGTCAAAAGCAAGTAAGTGTTTAAGGGTCACTTATCATAAAGTCACAAAGCAGAATCGTTTGCTATTAGTAATGGGCTGTGTTAGTTATACCAAAGCTTACTATGTTAAGGGTCACTAAGGGTCACTAAGGGTCACTTGACATAAAGTTACAAAGCAGAATCGTTTGCTATTAATATCAGGCTGTGTTGGTTACCAGCTGGTTGACTATGCAGATGTACCCATTTAACTGGTAGTTTGCTTGACGCTGGTTAACCACAGAAACAGAATCAGGAAGGCGCTTCATGGATGTACCCGGCCATTGCATTATGACGTATTTTGTACACATGTATGGCAAAACGATATATGGTTTTAGAGATACTACATCACTTAGATTGACCAATAAAAGGGTTGGAATGTCAGGTGGTATAATTTGTCCATGCGTGCGTGTCACGTGGTATTGATACGCTAAACCCACAGCATGGACACAGAGTGCGGTCTGCGTTCACAGCGTGGACACAGAATGCAGTCTGCGTTCACAGCATGGACAAAGAATGCGTTCTGTATCCACAGAATATTTGCACATGTAAGTTCATCAATTCCAGGGGTTTTGAGCAAGCAAGGCATGCTGGGGGAAAATGGCGCGGCGAGATCGATCACCCCCTGGGAACGAGGTTGGTGTCCAGCAGACACACCAGGGCCCAATTTCATAAAGCATGTAAGCACAAAAACTTGCTAAGCACAGAAAACTCTTGCTTAAGAAAAATATGTTACCAGCCAAAATACTATACAGTTACCATTGCTGTGAATGGTACCCCACTCATTTCTTGCTTAGCAAAGAAATTTGCTGAGCAGAATTTTCTGCTAAACAGCTTTATGAAATTGGGCCCAGGTACATTCCAATTGTTTACACAGTTCTGAGCATGTGCACATTTCAGAGAATAATGGATTTACCTGGTAAGTCTGCTGCCACCTAGTGTCCCAAATAGTCTGCCATTGAACTGAAATGCAATCCTAAATTTTCGTCTCTATCTTCAGGTATGAGAATTTTGAGGATCCGTCGGGGACGATAGACAAGTTCCATTACGGCACTCACTACTCCAACGCCGCTGGTGTGATGCATTATCTCGTTCGCATTGAACCGTTCACATCACTTCATATACAGCTCCAGAGTGGCAAGTACGTTCATAAGCAAAGAATTGACACCAATTTCAGCAAACTTCTATTAGTAGCAAGCAAATTGCTAAGCACTTACTCAATTTTGAAATGTTACTTCGATCTCATGAAAGTTTACCTGTCAATTTGCAATGGATTTTTAGATAAAGGAATAAAAGAGTGGCAACGAGTTTATAACCGGCAGGCTCGTGGGTGTGTGATAAATGACAGAGCCGAAGGTTTATTACTTGATACAAATTGTTATATCGTTGCATCAGTGCAAAAATATCGTATCTCGAATTTGTAAAAACTTTGTTATCTCGCACAAAAATG
The DNA here is from genome assembly GCA_021014325.1 of Plazaster borealis. Lineage (NCBI taxonomy): Eukaryota > Metazoa > Echinodermata > Asteroidea > Forcipulatida > Labidiasteridae > Plazaster > Plazaster borealis. Next base: position 14,565,856 of record CM037471.1, on the reverse strand, counting down.
CTCCATGTAAATACATTGTATCTCGGCGCTTATTTGTTTTGTGTGTACATCCGGGCTATTTTAAGCTAGATACAATGTTTTGACAATTTTAACATACGTGCTATTTTAGGGGATATGAAGTTTATGCACTGACGCGACGATAAATTACTTCACTCACAATTTTAGGAGTCAAAGTGAGTCAGTTCATAACTTTGTTAATTATTAGCCTTTCTAGAGATACTAATGTACAACATTTACTGCCCCCCCCCCAAAAATAATAATAATAATAAAAAATCACCCCAAAGTGTTTTCTATATTGATATGAAGTGTTATCTTTCTTGGTCTCAGGTTTGACTGTGCCGATCGGCAATTCCATTCTATTCCATCGCTGTGGGACACATTGATGGAAAACCCCAACGATGTTAAAGAGCTCATTCCAGAGTTCTTCTACATGCCAGAATTCCTGGAAAACATGAACAGTAAGAAGTTTATGAAAATATTAAAAGTGTAACAGCCCTTACCTACGAACAAATAAAAATGCCAACCTATGGAAGTTTTATTTCAATATTTATTTATAAAAAAGTGTTAAAGTCAGGTATATAATTATATTTCGTAAAATTTGAATAAGGGGATAAAACAGTAGGCGACTAGGTCTTAAACGGCTGTTTAAAACTGGCAGGGTTGTGGCCGTGCGATAAAGGACCAAGGCGAAGGTGAGGTCTTTTATAACACGGCCACGACCCTGCAAGGTTTTAAACGGCAGTTTAAGACTGAGTCATCACTCTTTTATTCCCATTCATAAATACCTTTCTGTTAAAAACATCAAAAATCCTATAGAAGTTGACAACAAATCTGTCAGATTAGCCTCAGCTCACCTCTGCGGTGAATTTCCATCCATGTTGAGCGCTAAGTAGCTCCTCGCGCAAGTTTAGAATTGCACGCTTAAGTTTCAAACTATCGCACGCAAGTTTCAAACTTGCTCGAGCCAAATATGGGACCTACCAACTCAAACTGGGCCTTGAAATTTGCGTGCTTACTCAATCATCTGATAGCTCCCTCTTTTGACTCGATCTCCTCCGACCATGTTTAAACACTCCTCACTGTGTTTATTATCGCACGTTTCAACATGGCCACGTGATCTCCTCTCGACCAATCAGGATGGATGAACTGTCCCGGGTATTATTTTATGAATATTGGATCAAAGGTATTCTTAGACCATAGTGCCATATGTTTACTTGGTTTTTCACGCAGATTTCCATCTGGGATATCTTCAGACTGGTGAACCTGTCGACAACGTGATCCTTCCAAAATGGGCATCCTCCCCTGAAGATTTTATCTACAAACATCAGCAAGCCTTGGTGAGCATTCACTAGTTTCTTTTTTAACCCTTCAGAGACTTACTGGTAGCTAACAGCTTCTTCTGATTTTTTTAATTTATTTTTTTATTTTTTTATGAGAGATTGCCTAACATCACAAGGCCATACGGCCATTTCAAGGTTAGGGCTACACTTAATCATTTTGGGCTGTCGACCCAAATCAACTGCCACTAGAGGCATAATGCTACCTACTCCTAGGGCTGAAACAGGGTTACCCCCTTCACAGTCCATAAGATGTAGGCATGGGTATCATCCACTAGGAGCCTGGCTGGTAGAGCAGAATGCACTACCTTCCCAACTTTTTACAAAACAATTATGGGTAAGTGCCTTGCTCAAGGGCACAAGTTTCATGACCGGGATTCGAACCCACACACTGCTGCTGACTTTTTGTCTTGAAACGCCTTCATCATCTGTAAAAATTAATTCAGTGATGAAAATTATAAATTTGGGGGTTTTGGCGATGCAAAATCCTCCAGTTTCATGAAAGTGAAACCTGATATGGAAACATAATTTGTTAGAACCCCCAACCCATTGTCTCCTCGATGTATTCCTCAAGATCATCTTCCTTTATCTTTAAAGTCCTTCAGCATTTATCTTTCATCAACTGCTTTACTTTCTCAGGAGAGTGAGTGTGTGTCTGCTAACCTACACCAATGGATTGATCTCATCTTTGGCTACAAACAAAAAGGACCTGCAGCTGTTGAAGCTCTCAATGTCTTCTACTATTGCACCTATGAAGGTAAAAGGGGGAAAAAGAGGGCATGCATTTCCTTGATTTGGCTGGATTTGGGTTGAGCAAAGAAAATTTCACTTGAGCGGGATTTGAACCTGTGACCTCCGGATTAACGTGCTGGGGCTCTACAAACTGAGCTGTCTAGCCCTATTGTTGTCGGTCTCCCTATTCTGTCAATATCTTTGTTCGGGGGTGCCAGTCAGAAGCCATTTGGGATCACACCCAAGTTTTTGATACAACCTGGGAAGCGGCAGCAGAGGGATCAGGCTTACCCCTTCTACAGTCCGTAAGAATGTAGGCATGGGTATCATCCACTAGGAGCCTGGCTAGTAGAGCAGAATGCACTACCTTCCCAACCTTGTATGAAGCAATTATGGTTAAGTGCCTTGCTCTAGGGCACCTAGTGACTGGGATTCGAACCCACACTCTGCTGCTGACAACACCAGAGCTTGGGTCTGGTGAACTAGACCGCTCGGCCACAACACGCCCTGACTGGTCATAGTCAATAACATCGGAGAGTAACAAATATCGTCTACATTCGCAAGAATTTAGGATCTAATTCAAAAATTTGTTAATTAACAGGCGCAGTTGACTTGGATGCCATCAAGGATTCCTTAGAGAGGGAAGCCGTAGAGGGCATGATCAATAACTTTGGCCAGACCCCTTGCCAACTCCTTAAGGAGCCACACCCGAGACGTCTCAGCATTGAGGAGATGGCCAAGAAGGCTTCCAAGAACCAGACTCAGCTCCTGAATGTCTTCGATCACCTGAGTGAGTTGAAGGCCTTCTTTGTGGAGGTATCAACGTCAGACAGTGACCCCTTGGTGTATGTGAACGTCCCACGAAGCCAGCCAAAGTCCTTCATCTACCAAGGGATGCCTGATGTCATGGTAAGTAGTCACGTTTATCGTGAATCCATTTAGTCACTAGCCTGGCATACAAATGCTAGTCCAGAGTACTGAGGGCTTATCAAGCAGAAAATATTGCGTAACAATTTCCTGCTGAGCAAAAATGAGCAGGATACCAGTCACAAATGGTACATGTAAAATGGTATTTTGGCTGGTGACCTTATTCTGGTAAGCATAATTTTCTTACGCTTAGCTACTTTTTTGTGCTGAAGCAGCTCTATGAAATTGGGCCCTGCTCAGCACAAACAAGCAGGGTACCAGTCACAGATGGTACATTTAACATGTTTTGTTTTGGCGGTTAACCTTACTCTGGGCTCAATTTCATAGAGCTGCTTAAGCACAAAAAGTAGCTAAGGACAACAAAATTGTTCTTACCAGACTGTACAATCAGTGACTGGCATCCTGGTTATTTTTACTTAGCTGAAATGTTAAAGGGTCTGTATACGTTTGGTAATGACTCTGAAAATTAATGGCGATAAAAACTTACTTGGTAAGAAGTACAGCAGCTTTGGATAGTATAATGCATTTTGAGAAACTTTTCACCCCAAAGTACTGAGGTTATGGAAAAAGCTATCACTTTTTATCGCCAAAAATTTAAATCTGAGAAGCGTTACTGCAGTAATGTTTCTCAGATAGTGTATTCCAATGCAGATTATTCTTCCTGCGTGGACAAACCGCTCCAGATTTTTGGCAATATCTCAAAAACGCTACTACCTTTTTAAATGAAATTTTCACAGGTTAGTTTTATGGTATATATCTACAACTACATAGGATTGAAACAAACAGTGGGTTCCAATTACTAAATGAATACAATCCATTTAAGCATTGTTTTCTGCTTAAAGGCATCGTACACGTTTGGTAATTGTCAAAGACCAGTGTTCTCATTTGGTGTATCCCAACATATGCATAAATTAACAAGCCTGTGAAAATTTGGGCTCAATTGGTCATCGAAGTTGCAAGAAAATGATGAAAGAAAAAACACCCTTGTTGTACAAATTTGTGTGCTTTCAGATAGGAATAAAAACTGCTTGCAAGAAGTTTTTATTATTTTAGTGAGAAATTACTTCTTTCTCAAAATTTACGTTACTTCAGAGGGAGTCGTTTCTCACAATGTTTTATACTATCAACAGCTCTCTGTTGCTCGTTACCAAGACAGTTTTTATGCTAATATATATTTTGAGTAATTACCAAACGTGTACAGTGCCTTTAAGGAGCTCAGTGAAATTGGGCCCAGTTGTAATGGAGCGTTCTATTTATATTGATTATCCTAACAAATTGAACATGATTTGTAACTATTGGGGGTTTCTTCTTTGGTTGAACCAGGTGACTGTCACTGAGAAAGGGACTGTCGGCGCCCACGCTTGGCTACCCTATGATAAATCCATCTCCAATTACTTCACATTCGAGAGAGATTCTTCCTTGATCAATGCAAAGTAAGTTCTGACCAAAGATCGTTCAGCGCTGCAGGCGCAAGATGTGCAACTCGGGCTGCAATGTGGAGTATGCACAGGACGCCATTTCAGTAAGCAACTCTTGTGATGCAACAATAGATCAGTGAAGACAGTGACTTTGCAAGTCTTGCGCGTATTAAAACATTGGATCTGTTAAAGTGCGCGAGTGTGTTTCCTTCATGTGTCGAGAATACTAGCGAGAGTTGCACGGTCTGTTGCTATCAATGCTATTGCAAAATATCTGCTTACTGAAATGGCGCCCATGCCGTGCTTCACATTCTAACAATAGATAGAGCTCCAGTTGCTCCATGCGGTGCTATAGGATCTTTGGTTCTGCCACATAATCCCTCATTGGTCCAGCAGTTAAGACAACTGCTCTCGAATGCAGGGGTCATGGGTTTGAATCCCAGCTGAGTAGCCTGTAGATATATAAACAGACACTTTCATAGTTATTTTTTTATTGATTTGCAACATGGGTGCTTATTTGGCTGCCGGGGCTGCATAATCCTAAGGAGTTGAGATGAGCATGGGTAGTAGTTGTGTAAAGCATTGTTGTAACCCTTGGTTTAAAGGCACTGAACATGTTTGGAAATTGTCAAAGACCAGTGTTCTCACTTGGTGTATCCCAACATATGCATAAAATAACAAGCCTGTGAAAATTTGGGCTCAATTGGTCATCGAAGTTGCAAGAAAATGATGAAAGAAAAAACACCCTTGTTGTACAAATTTGTGTGCTTTCAGATAGGAATAAAAACTTCTTGCAAGAAGTTTTTATTATTTTAGTGAGAAATTACCTCTTTCTCAAAAACTACGTTACTTCAGAGGGAGTCGTTTCCTACAATGTTTATACCATCAACAGCTCTCCGTTGCTTGTTACCAAGTAATATTTTTTTTGAGTCATTACCAAACGTGTACGATACCTTTAAATGTTTCTTGTGTATGCCTATCCTATATGTATTTATCACTATGTGTGGAAATCTGTTGAAATTTGTGAAAAATTAAAGGCAAGACCATATTATGCTCAGACGTTTTGACAATGTTTTTTTGTTTTTTTAGAATGAGAAAGTCGGTTTGTGGGCCCTTCGCCCCTGGTCTGAAGGTCACCCCGTCCCTCTTTGCCTCTACCCATGATGCAAAGCTCCTACTGACAGGAGGACACTGGGACAACAGCCTGAGAGTGTACAATGTGGCCAAGGGTAAACTCTTATCTCATGTGGTACGCCACACAGACATTGTCACGTGCCTGGCGCTGGATAACTGCGGCATACAGTTGATGACAGGATCCAGAGATACAACTTGCATGATATGGGAGATCTCATATCAGGTATGAACTACGCTATTTTTAATGCAGTGAACAATTTGGCGGATATACACTTTATCCGTGAAGTCGTTAAGTCGTGTGGACACTCAATTTATTTTGTGTTCATCTGCTTTCATGTTAATATTAACTGTATGAGGAATACTATCTTAATATATTGATGAATATTGTGTGTTCTTATCATCAGGGTGGTGTAGCCAGTGGAGTTGGTAGCCAGCCTGTACAGACTCTCTACGGTCATGATGATGAGATATGCTGTGTAGCGATCAGCACTGAGCTTGATATGGCAGTGTCTGCATCAAAGGTACTTCACTAAGATGCCCTTTTTATCATATCAATGCGTCTCTAAGCCCCCTCAGATTGATGCCCACTATGAAAGGAAAACGGACTGAGCATTAGATGTGTATCGCCATCATGAAACTACTCCACACTGGATCAGAGATTCAATTTGTTTATTGTGTACAAAAACCGTACGACGTGCATTAGTCCGGTTCATTTGAGTCAAGTTCTGATGGCTGGTGGCGTGTCGTGGCCGGTGGTGTGTCGTGGCTGGTGGCTTGTCGTGGCTGGTGTCGTGTCGTGGCTGGTGGCATGTCGTGGCTAGTGGCGTGTCGTGGCTGGTGGCGTGTCGTGGCTGGTGGCCGAGCGGTCAAGTGCTCTGGACTCAAGCTCTTGTGTTTCTGATCAGCGGAGTGTGGGTTCGAGTCCTGGTCTTGACACTTGTGTCCTTAAGCAAGACACTCAACCATTATTGCTTTGTCTTTCACATGGGGCGTAATGCCGTAGGTCCTGTGTATTGTGTAATGCTCGTAAAAGAACCCAGTACACTTATCGTTAACAGAAGGGGTTTGCCCCGGTGTTTTCTGGTTTGGTTGGCTGCAGATTGCACCACAACACCTTGTAATAATAATAATAAAAACTAGTTCTTAAATAGCGCATTTTACAATAACGTATCAGTACACTTTACATTAGTGCCCTGGTCATTTGGCCAATAACATTCCATTAATCTTTCTCGGCTCCCTGGGGAGTATACAGCCCCGAGCTGCTGTGGCGCTCCGAAGGCTTTTCAAACACAATATCAACCTCTACCCATTTATACCCCTGGGTGAAGAGAAGCAATTACAGTGAAATATCTAGCTCAAGGATACAAGTGTCAAGACCGGGATTCGAACCCACACCCTGATGACTTAACCACTTGGCCACATGACACCCTACTGTTCTAGTCAATTGTTCCAAATTGATTTGATTTTCCCATCTATTTTTTTTTTCAGGATAGTACAGTCATCATTCACACCATCATGAAGGGGCACTACGTGAGGACACTACGCCCCTCTGCCCAGAACCTCTTAGTCCCCATCACGATACCGTGCCTTACTATATCCAATGAGGGCCACATAGCTGCCTTGTGTACCCCCCTGCACAGCAAGAAGAACGCCCAGGTACTGAGACTCAAACATGTTTTCATCCTTTAACCCTTTCTTTGACATAACTTTTTGACATAACAAACTGGGGGCCCACGTTGTTTGTGAGCATGAAGAGCTTCTCACACAACAACATTGTGTTGAAAGATCGATTAAAGAAATTATTATTACCTTGAAGATTTCATTTTGATTTCATTTCATTTAAAAGCATTCTAAAAAATTTACTTATTGAATTTCTTTTTATTTTTTGAAAATCAAAAATCAAAGAAAATCAATGTCCAAGTGTCTCTTCTTTGTTCCAGTGTGTTGTGTGTTCTGTAAACCCAAACACTTTTTGCACAACATGGCCATCCATAGGTGTTTGTTTGGCATTTCCTTTCCACTTCAATTTAGTGATTGCATAATAAGCATAACCATTGTATTTTTACCATCATTTGAGATCTCTTTCTCTTTCTTCTTCCAAATCTTGGGTATGGTGGAATGGAAGGTGAACATGGACAAAACCACAGCTGTTTAACAAATGCCTTTGTGCTCAGGCTTGAGTGCTTTTTTGTGTGTTACCTTGGGCGACTATAGTCGACATTGGGGCTCAAGCAGGGTATAGTGCACAGTCGACTAAAGTCGCCATTGGGGCTGCAAGGGTTAAAGGAAACGCATACCTTTTGTTTGTTGGAACCATTCGATTGTTTTAATCCTATATAAATGTAGATATATACAATACAACTAACCTGTGAAAATTTCATTTTGAAATGTGGTAGCGTTTTTGAGACGTTGCCAAAAATCCGTAGCAGCTATGTCCACGCAGGAAGAATAGTCCGCAACTGGAATACACAATCTGAGAAACGTTTCTCAGATTCAAATTTGTTTGGATATAAAGTGATATCTTTTTCCATAATCACATTACTCCGAAATGAAATGATTCTCAAAATGCTTTATACTATCAGAAGCTGCTGTACTTCCAACCAAGTAAGTTTTTATTGCCATTAATTTCAAGAGTAATAACCAAACGTATACCATCCCTTTAAGTAATTTTTCATTAACTTTCATTTTTTCATTTTCTGGAGTAGCTCTTTAGAAGCGCATTACAACTAGAGGTTTTCTCGGTCAATTTCAGCAAAAATTAATTCAATTTCATTTACCCTCTCATTACCAAATACTTTTGACATAAACAACCGCTGGTGCCCACATTGCTTGACCACTCAAGCGTGAAGCACACATTCTCACACAATGGGAAGCTTGGGTTCAAAGGTCAATTTTACAAACTCTAATATTACCATGATTGTCAAAATTGAGATCGACCAATAAATGATTGTTTCCTCACTGTGTTCTGTAAACCCCAACACTTTTTTGTACACAACCATATGGCGTTCCGCAGTCAACTAAAGTTACCATTGGGGCTGAAAGGGTTAAAGGCATTACATTACACACTACGCACAGCGCATTATACTTTAGACACAGGTATTCCCCAGCCATAAACTAGACATAAATAGTAATAATAATAAAGTTAAATTTATAAAGCGTAAACAGTTGCAGATCGGTTCCGCCTCAAGGCGCTGATTACAAGCAAAAATGGATTAAACAAAATAAATTAAAAACAGCGATAATTAAACAATTTTACAAAAATTACGTCTGGACCAGCCAAATACACAGTCAGCTAATAAGATGAACTAGTTAAAAAATAGTTGTAGAAATTGAATAGTAGATAAAAACTGTCAATAAGTTACGATGTTCTGTGTGTTGCAGGATGTGTGCTCACTGCATGTGTATTCCATTAACGGCAAACACCTCAGCACTGCTGCAGTCTCTAGTAAGATCAACCATCTGGACAGCATCGGAGAGTTTCTTCTGACTGCTGATGAGAAAGGAGATGTCACCATCAGGAGAATGTTCTGGTAGGCTTTGTTTTTGGTCGCCCCTATATAGACCCATTGCATATGACGTCACACTCTAAAAAAGGAGGCAGATCATTGGACGATAGCTGTTCTTTGTGCGTAAAAACGTGCGCCTGATCTCAGCGTATCTGTAGCGTTTCGCGTTATGCAAGGGGGACCTATTGATTTCTATAGACCCCTTACACAACGCGGAACGCATCTCCGAACAATACGCGTCATTTTGGGTGTCAGCTCTCTTTTGTGTATGTTTGTATCTGATTTTGACACCCAAAATGGCGGACAGGAAAGGCGCGTGTGAGTACGCTGCGCGTTGTGCAAGGGGTCTATAGAGAGGTTTCACCCTTTGGTTTGCATTTGTTGGTGTTAACTGAGCTGCCCGGCTTGGCTTGATGGTGGGTAATGCACATCCCTCTGGGGAAAGTTTGTTTATTTATTTATTTATTTGGTCTTATTTAACCAGGGTAGCCCCTGGTGTCAATGAACTGTTCTCTCTGAGGGCCCTGGATACATACAATAAAATACACAAGAATAAAATACAAAAGCAGCTAAGAATTACCTACAAGAACACATAGAGTCCTAAGACGTACATAATGAGGCCTAGGAGTGAAAAAAACAAACAAACAACACACCCAACCACAAAAAGAGGCATTCGGAAGGAACAAGAACAACAAGTTAAAAAGTGTGCTTGGACAGAGCTCTTCCGCTCATCTATTGGTCTGCTATTTGGGTAGCTGGAACCCAGTACCACTTGGGTTCTAACTTCAATTTCCCTTTTATACATTTTCATTTTACTATTGATGTATGTTTGATGTACATTTTTTCAGTATCTGTCTTTTGTATCTCTAGGGTTTAATTTTTAACTTGTTGTTGTTGGCTTGCTCTTTCTCTTATGTTTTCCGTTTAGTATTTTTTACTTCGGTGTTCATTGTTGTGTGTTTTTAATGTTTTGGGGTGTTTTTATGTAAAAGGCCAAAGAAATTTCCCGTACAGGGACAATAAAGTTTTATTGTATTGTATTGGATTGTATTGTATTTGAAAATGTTTTTTTGTCACTACTGACTTTCCCTGCAAGGTTTTTTTATGTTTTTAAAGTTTTGATGAACCCCTCCCCCTTGAGGTTATTCATATCTGCCCACCCAGCTGGTGTGCTCAATACTTTGCAAAACCTTAACATTTATCAGTTCTTGTTATTTTTATATGTATCAAGTAATAAGCCCAAATTATTTTGATATGTGTATGTTTCATGTAGATCCTTTGATTTTGCAATATATGTATGTTTATATATATTTAATGTTTGCTGGCGAATGGAATGAAATGAAATGAAATCGAGAACCTAGCAGCCTTAAGTGACTTGCACATTCTTTCCTAAAACCTTCTCAGAATAATTAGTATCAGAAACAAAACCAGCTCCTCATTCTATTCTTTCTTCTGATTTTGTTGTGTAGCCTTGAAGTGTTGAACACCATGCCCCTTCATGTCCCTCTACACTGCGTTAGCGTGGTACCAACCAAAAGCCAGATCCTAGTTGGACTCCGAGACGGCAAGCTCATCATTATTGCCATGGACAGACCGGCAGAAGCTCGCAAATTCCTCGGGTAAATTTACTGGAAATAATTTTAAAAATCTCACAATTTAATTCAACACTCATAAAAGCACTTTCTTGCTTAGCAGAAGTGAGCAGGATACCAGTCACAAATGGTACATGTGACATGGTATTTTGGCTGATAACCTTATTCTGGTAAGCATGATTTTGTTGTGCTTAGCTTATTTAATAAGCTTATAATAATAATGTTTTAATTTTGTTGTGCTCAGTTCATCAGGGTGTGGGTTCAAATCCCGGCCATGACACTTGTGTCCTTGAGCAAGATGCTTTACGATAGTTGCTTCTCTTCACCCAGGGGTATAAATGGGTACCTGTGAGGGTAGAGGTTGATATTATGTTTGAAAAAGCCTTCAGAGCACCACGGCAGCTCAGGGCTGTATACTCGTCAGGGAGCTGAGAAAGATTACAGGAGTTTTATTGGCCCAATGACCAGGGCACTAATGTAAAGCACATTGAAGCGTTATTGTAAAAAGTGCTGTTTAAGAACTAGTTATTACTGTAAACTGTTACGTGGTGCTATGTAAATAAATGGTCTAATATTTCGAACATAGCTCCACATACCTTTAAGACAAAATAATGAGCGCTTTGAGACGCCCTCGGTTGTGATAAAGCACTTTATAAGAACTCTGTATTATTGTTGTTATTATCGTTGAACTCAAACTTTTAAGAAATACTTAAAAGACGCTAAATTTTCTTCTTCTTCTTTTCAGACGTTGATTTGACGAGCTTGAAGACAGCAACAGCTTATTGAGAAGTCATTCAGGACTATCAACAACCTGCTGCAACACGGGGGAGAGATTTTCAAATTTAAGAATGAAAAAAAAAATAATCACAGGTTGTAGAAGAGCGTCGTAGAAAGAGAGATGCAGGGATCTAAGAAACTGAAGACCGGAAAATATTTGTCAGCGAAACCGTGGACGTTTTGTTTGTATTATTTTTCCGAAAAAAGGGGTTTGTTTGGCGTCAAAATTGCCCTGTAATGGGCAGAGCAGTGTAGAAATCGGCTCTGAAAGCATTGCGTACCTTTTGACATATTGCAGCTTTGTCGGTTTGCTTTCATTTAACTCAATGTAACCCAAATTGTGGCTTGGATGATTACTAGCATTGCCATGGACTTTGCACCAGATGTGTCGTGCTAGAGCTCTGTAAATACTAATTCAAAAGCAGACACGCTAAGGTAATGTTTCGGGCATCTGCTGACATGGCGTCTGACTTTTAACCTGGTTCAGCTTTTTCCGTGGGAGATTCCGGGACCAGTGTTTAATTTATACAATTCTTATGTCTTCCAAAATGTTCTGTGATGCTTTCATAACTCAGGGCGCTGCAATCTGTCATTTGCTGTGAAGTGGCTTATTTGCTCGCGGCAGTGTAGTCACTCAAACAACTGGGAAAAAAATTGAGTCACTGTTTAGTTGAAGTAGAAACTTTGCATCGCGGAATTAGAAGTTAAGGAAGTCATCAAACTCGTTAAAGTTGCAGCTAGTTGTAATTAAAGTATTGGAGGAAATTGAGACGGAGAAATTATACAATGAATGTGCTAGAAACTTTAGTGTAAAGGTAAAAATAGTCAGAACTAAATATTCTAAAAATTGTACAGATGTAAATTAATTATATTAAAAACAAAAAAGAGGACACTATATGGTGATTTTTTTCCCCTTACCTTTACCATGGTCTTTCCACTATTCCATGTAAGAAAGTTTTCATAATCAATTTGAGAAAATAAGGAACAAGGTTTCAACAAATCTGATCCGTGCAAATGTGGATGTGAAACAAGTTCTTGTGATGTTTAAAAATGCCTTGTTTTCTTACAGCTGACGTGAGAAAATGTTTCCGCTTTTGCATTTGTGTATAAAGTATGAACACGGCTTCAGCTGTAAAAGTAAAATGTCGTGGAGAATCTTAAGTGGAAGGTACCAGCATTTGTAAAGTAGCATGACTTACAAAAGTGATTTTATTATTGTTATTTTTTTGATAAATAGGTAACTTGTACTGACTCGGAATGCTCGGGCAGAATGGTGATAATAAGAAGTGGTATATTTAAAGTTCAGCTCCTCACCAAAGTATGATTACAGAACACTACTGTCAGAGTCCAAAGGGGAGCAAAAAGTATAGTCAAGTAGCTACAAAGGGTATCCATGCACCCCCCTCCCCCCCTGGACTTTTTCAAACCAACTTTTTAAGCCTCCTTTTATGGTCCGATAACACATTTATCTCAATGAATATTTTACAATTTTGCCACAATTTTTTGGCTGTTGTATTATAATTTTCTGTGATGTTGCATATTTTGGCGGACATTTTGGACGCCATCTTGGATTTAAAAAAATGGCAACAAAACCCATATCAGAAATTAGTTACTAGTGACCAGGTACCAAATCCCACTGATTACTTTGCCAACTTGTCACATTTTGGAGATGATTTTACCCATTTGAGAAGGCCATTTTGGACGCCATCTTGAAATCGCGAGAGTGCAGGCAATTTTTGGGGGGTTAATATCTCAAATTTATTATAGAACCTTAAGATAGTTCCTGGTAGACGCCATCTCTTTACGGGCAACTTGGGTTTTTGGCTTTGAGCTACTTTAACCATTCTTATTTTTCTACCCAGCCAAGTGGTTTACCAACCAATCATGCAAGGAATCTAACAAAACTCCTGCGTTGTCGCACGCCGTTTTTTTTAATACACAAAACGCATAGTTGTGCATTAGAAAACATGATGTATCATTGCACATAAAGATGGCCGACTTAACTGTGTGACGTGAAGTCGGAAGTATCCATTAATAAGTATTCAAAATTGTATCACGGTAATACACTTTTAAGAGGTCACAAAATTCTGTGGCCCGAGTTCGGAACCCAGCGTTACGTTCATTAGCTACACCAGAAAAAATGTTCCCTGAATCTTATCAGGAGCCGGCCGAGGTCAAATAATGTCAAAGGTCATGACTCGAGACCTGTAGGTAAATTAAATTAACTGTGATGAGTGAGTTGAGGAAGGAGTTGGTATTTTTTATAGATGTTTTTTGTAAGGTTGGTGATGATCATGGTGCAATGATTGTAAAAAGCGAGAGAGAGAAGAAGAAAAAAAAAGAACAGAGAAGTAAAAATTTTAATCAGTGTGTGATTTCATGCTTGTATTGATCTGTGGAAGTTTTGTAAAATGTTTTTTTAAAAGTCCTTACAGTAGAAACCTTGGTTAATGAAACCTATGCAAAATTGCCTCGCGTTAAAAAAAGTTAGACACACCGCTCGGTGTAATTGAGAATTTAAACAAACTAATTTTGTTTTATTACAACATTGGAGGTAAATTTGCAGGTCACATTTTATTGGCAGTCGGTGACAACATTCATGCTGTTGTACAAATGTAATTTGTGTAAATGCAATGGATTTTCTTCATCTTGCCTGTTTGTTTAAACCCAAGCTTAAAAAAAGACCCATGATGTCCTTTTACTACAGAATGTCAGAGGTTATGTTTGAAAGAATGGCTGTGTCTGTAATGTGAATGTGGCTAGCCCAAGGGCATCAGTCAGTCCTGTTTTGCACATGCAATGTTTGGTCGTACAGGCGTTTTGCTCATGGCCAACGTATGATAGTTTAACATTAATTCCCTTCATTTACCATTTAAAAGCAATATTCAACCAATCCAATCTTTCAATGGCTCCAACACGGGAAGCACATATGTACATGTGTACTGTAGCCCACACTGCGCGCAAAAGACACGACGCAGGAAATGGGGGAGTTGTTTACGCCGACCATGGGTCTACTTGCAACACGTGTAAATCACATGTCCCGGACCTTATAATTTGTGCATTAAAACCCTGAAAAGAGGTACGTTGTCAGCACATGCTGACATATTTTAATATTTCCATTGTCTTAACTACATTGTAGTACACATTGGTCAGCTCATACGCCATGATATCCTAAGCTGGACCATGCCACATGTCCTAGAGGGGGTGTCAATCAACATGGGGCAGTGATTTGGTTAGAAGGGGGCAGGACAAAACCCTGCCAGCCTCCTTGGTGTACAAAATTGGTATGTCAATTGTCAATTGTAGATGAAACCAATGATACAAATTATTTATTAAGCAAACAAATAAGGTTAAATTAACCTAGGCAATACCTGGACATGTTAACAACACACTTGGATAAAAAAAAACATTGAACAAATGCAAAACAAACCCTCTTAGCCTACGGAAAAATCTTGTCAGCAATGTAGCGAGTGATGTTGCAACCAAACGAGTCCCTCGCTGAAGGGCTAATCATAAACCCCCAAAAATCAATCAATGCTTTTGATAATATTTGGAGCCACATAATGTGAACTCTGGGGCTTTTCCCCAAACCCGGCTCTGGCTTCGGCTTCGTTTCATGGCAGAGCCAAAGCCAGAGCCCAAGCCTAAGTTCAAGAAAGGCTCTTGGTTACCATGGAATTATGTCATGTTTACCAGCAGGATTCTCCGCCATTGTCACAGATGTTAACAGCCACGGACATTTGTTAGCACAGCCGTATTTGGGTTAAATACAAACATCTGAATAAGCTTGTTACAAGATTAAATAAACAAATAAATTAAATAACCAAAGGTAATTGTCTGACAAGTTTTGATTATGACTGAAAACAAATTGACAAAAATGTCGTGAAATGTTCAGTTTGGTGTTCATAGGGAACAGTTGACATGCAATGACCAAATATTTTACAAATTCCTCCTTGTTTATTCCTTCGTAACTATATCGCAAACACTTTTTGTTCTTTCTTCAAGGCTAAGCAAGCACAGCGAACTTTATAAGCATTTCTTCAAGTATGTTTAATGGGATATTATGTAATTTGTCAAAATATCTATTTTTTACTATTGAATTTGTTAGTGTAATATTTTTTATAGATATTGCATACCTACTTGAATGAATGTGAGATATAACGCATGTTAAGTATAATAATAAGAGAATTTATTGTTAATAATAGTGTAATTAAGTGTAATTTAAATGCAAATGAGATGAATCAACATACAACATTTTTGGTTTTGGGCTTGTAGGTAATTTGAAGTGGTCTAGTTTTTTATTTGGTGTTTAGTTCGATACAAAACGTCCCAAATATCTTTTAAACTTGAAAAGTCCCGTAAGAAAAGAAAAAAATTGTATTTTACTATTAAAATCATGTCATACAATGTAGTTTTGAAATACCACCAGTTTGAAATATGATATCATGTGGTGAATGCATCTACTGTTCAAATGGTTCCATGTGGTAAGGCTCCTAAAAAGCTAGACGATCGTTTGGTGATTAGTCTTTCCAATGAAATTGGCCAGTTTCATTCACGCATGCGTACAGACACTGTTCGCTAGTTGCACAGATCCGCCATGTGCGTGTAGAGCCTCGACTTCATGCTTGATTTGTATTATATTTATGTATCTGTTTGGATGAAAGTGTCATTACATTACCGTGACAATACAGAGTTATATAATGCTTCTATTCACTGCTGTCCCTAATTCGAGGCTCTACACGCAAATGGCTGACCGTGCAAGGGGCGAATTGGTTGGCAAACTCCATATTTTGCCCACCAGTAGTGTTGGTGCGCATGCACAATGTGCAATGTACATACTATTGCATCTAAGCAGTACACTGTTGACTGACCCACTATTTGATGGGTCATTCAATGTCGTTCAAATGGTTTTTGGATGTGATGCTGGTACCCTCGCCGGGCACCAGTCAACTCTCCCATCAACTGATCATTCATTTGCATTCAATAAACCATTTTGCTTGTTAATTTTGATTATATCTAGCAAAAAGACTTGTTGGGTCCTATTAGTGAACACTCAGTTTTGAATCCTCGGACTAAAATGGCAGTGTTGCTATGCCAAACAAAAGTTCGGAACAAGCTTTTGCCGATAGTAAAATAAGGGACTGCAAACATCCATTTTCAATTTTTAATGAATGTTGCACAAGGGTATACTTCGATAATCTGGGGCCAGTTTCTAAAAGCCAGCTGTCGGACATTTTCTGCTTACAGAGTAGTTATTAGCACAAGTTCTATTTCATGTAAATGCTTCTTTACTGCAAGCAAAACAAAAAGCGCGCAAACTTTCCAGCCATTCTTGTAAGCAAACGAGCGACACAAAAAAGCAAATGCATTGTGAACGTGCACATGTACCTTTAAATCTTCTTGATCTTTTATGAAATTAAAGAACACATTAGTAACACTGCCTTTAGTCTGAGAGGATTCTACATTGAGCATTCACTTGCCAAAGAAGTCAGTGTACCAGACATTACTCAAATTTTACACACAAATTGCTTGTTGGGTTTGTGCGATACATCATTATGTTTGCCTGCACTATGATTATGTTCAGAATGAATCACAATGATTACACAAAAGCTTAATTAGTGTGCCTGTATTGTAACAACTAATCTGTTTATTTGGTTTCTGTTTTAATTTTTATAAAAGTAACATCAATATCCTAGCTTAAAATTAACTGCAGAACATTTCCATTCATGTTTCCTTACTGTACAAATGTTTTGGATTTTAGTTTCTCTTTGATTTCCGCTAACTGGTAGAAGTATGGTTTTGAAACTCTCTGAAAAGCTGCTTGATTGATATAACATTTTGACTTTGTTATTGTCACCAAAAATTTTGCTCACCAATGTAGAGTCCATGCTGAAAACTGACAACTTATCTTTGGACATCAACTAGATATTTGATGTTTGATAAAAATATTTTGGAAAGATAAATTCATATCTATGGTCGTAGAAATTGAGACGGGGAATATTACCGAAGTTGATCGCTGTCCATGTCTGCTGTGTAAGCGAATATTGCGTAGTAACATGAAGTATGCTTGCAGGATTTGAGGCATTGCATGGTGAGGTATCAATTATTCAGTTTGCGGTAACACCATGTGTATACATGTATCTACTTTGCTGTGTAGATTTTTGTTCTTTGAGAACTTCTTGTCTTGCTATGTATTCTACTGCTGCGGAGTAGATTTCGGAATTCGGGAGACTATTCTACTGCCGCAGAGTAGATTTTCAGAATTCGGGAGACTACCAAGTTCTGAAAAGAACTGTCCTGCTTCTTAACTACTACCTGGGCGGAAGGTAGGAAATCGGTTGGGACTACTACTTCCGTTTATAGGGACTTCTCGTTATTAACTTCACTGCTGCGGAGCGAGTTCTGAATTGGTCTCTAGAATATAGCAAGACAAGCTCTCAAAGAACAAAAATCTACACAGCAAAGTAGATATACACATGAAGTAAGCTTACGTACAATCAAAAATTTCTTGCTAACCTGTGAAATACTCTTACAGTAAGTGTGGATTTGTCAGCTGTTGTAAGAGGCGATTTTTCACTTGTGAGCCGAGCCATGCAATTGGGCCACCCTGTGTAAAACAAGTACCAATACCTGGCGACACCCATGGTAAAATTGACATGGAAAGCTGAAACTTGTCAACAAGCCAAAACTTGCTCGGGACCTAAAAATAGAGGGTCTCGCAATACACTAAGACCATCTCCGAATCAAGCAACTATGGCCGTTGGCAGCAGAGATAATATTGATTATACTTTGGTATTAATGTGGCAGCCATTTTGAGTTTGTAACGCTATTGTTTTAACCGTGTGGTGTAAGTTTTCTTTCACAACCTTCATTTGAATTCCTGCGACAAACCAAAGTAAAAAGCACAATTCCATTAATGTTATATACAAAATGTTTTATTTGCAATCTCTACTTATGTGTTTTATTGTAATAAAGTCAAAGATACGTATAACACAAACTAGATTGGAGTAAAGTTTTGTACATTTATCATTAATTGTGTCAAAGCAACTATTGGCTTTACAAAAAGATTCCCCAAAAAGAAAAGACATTTTACAGTCAACCCTTGTTATAAAGAACACTGTTATAAAGAGGTTCTGCTTATAAAGAGTACATCCTTAAGTCCCGAATCTCATTTCTGCTTTGTGTTTCTTTGTTTTGCTGTCCTCTTACAACAACTTTCCTGTTATAAAGAGGTAACTTGGCCAGTCCCAGCGAATTTGTTATAGCGAGAGTTGACTGTACACGAACACAACAAATAATTGTCTTTTCCAGATTCTTAGACCACATTATCTTGTCTGGAAACAAAAGTATAATAGGGTACATTTATAATACATCATGTCTGTCATGAATGACACTCCTGGCCCAGAGTTTTTACCAAGTCAGGGTCCATTTTCGTAGCGCGGTTTACTATTGAATTCTGCTACCACGGCCCATAGAAGTATGTGCTTTACAGGGCGTCGTAAGCGTAGAATTGTTTTCGGTAAGCAGCCCCATTGAAAAGTGGATCCCTGATGGAGATTGTTAAAGAATGATTTTCATGAGATGAAGCAACCATAATACAACACCTTGAAAGGGATACAAAGTGAATTGAATACTAATCATGGTAAAAAATAGTTCGACTAAACGGCAAATGCACAGGACCTAATTTCAGGGCTTTGCTTACTGTTCAAGAACAATTTATGCACAAGGGCATAGACAATTCTGCGTTAAACGCTTAAGCAAAGATCAAGTATTTAAAGCTCCATGAAACTGGAACGAGGTAATATTATTACACGCAAGTTGGTGGAGCATAGTCGTTAAAAAAACCCAAACATTATTTACAACATTATCTCTGTATAAGTTTTTCCATTATTAAATTTAATCAACTAAATGGATGGTACCTTATTGGCGAACCGATGTCCAATTTTATCAACGTAGTTTCAGTAGTTCACAGACTGTACAGTAACAAATACCACGCCAAAATTTCTGCTTGAAATGGTCTAAAGATACCAAGCTCCACCTCAAGCAAACTTTCCTTGTTTTCTGTTTCTAGGCGTGGAACGAATGTATACATTGTTAAAAAGCAAAGTTTGGAAAAATACAAACATATCTATTCCTTATCCATGTAAAAGGCTAGGGGTTATGTTTTGAAGACCCTCACCAGAAACAACTTTGTGACATAAAGTTCATTGACCAAAACATTTCCGAGAGCTACCCCTGTGGTCGGTAACCAGAAACGGTTCATGACATGGGTACATCTCTTGGATTTTCATGTTCTCAAAATATGTAAATCTTCATCTTATTTTCAAGTAATGGAACTTTATGGTAATTTTAACGACATTATTGAATTGGTATGCTTTGAGGTTTTTACCTTTTTTAAAAGAATTCTGTTGACATTTGTCGTTAGTTTGTCATCGAATCTGCCATCTTGAAACCAAGCCAAACCAAGTGAACACCTTGGTTACAGTTTGGTCAGAACAGTTGCGTCACCGCGGTTCATCCAAACACATGAAAAACGCTTATAGGCACTGGACACGTTTGGTAATTGTCAAAGACCAGTATTCTCACTTGGTGTATCTATGCATAAAATAACAAACCTGTGAAAATTTGGGCTCAATTGGTCATCTAAGTTGCAAGAAAATAATGAAAGAAAAAACACCCTTGTTGCACAAATTTGTGTGCTTTCAGATGCCTGAAAAAGGCTTCAGGCCTGAAGCCTTTTTTCCAGATTCAAATATTTTATTGACAAACTACCTCTTTCTCAAAAACTGCGTTACCTCAGAGGAAGTCGTTTCTCCCAATGGTCTACCAGCCTGGGTTCGAGTCAAAATAGTCGACCTTTAGTTAACCATGGTGTGCACTCGAACTTGCTCTAAACGAGCTTAAATATCTGAAAATTCTGACATATTTTGAACATGTAGTGATGGCATATGCAGTGATTGTAAACGTAAATAGGAAACGGTGCTACTGCAATTTGTACAAACTTCCCTGTGCAGTAATGGCTTAACCCATGTCATACCTTCCTCAATAAACAAAAAACTTAATCGCTATGGAACCGAAAAGAAAATCACCACAACCATCTATCTCGATACTTCAAAAATAGACTTCAATTTTGGTAAATACAAGTAATTGGAAGATAAAATGAAAATTACTTTAAACAAAAGGTCAATATGGTTAGCTCCTGGCACTTGTCAACATGACAAATTCTAAATAACTCTTGCCCTCATACACTTGACTTGTGAGTTTGTTTCATTAAAAAAACCCTCAAATGTTTATAACACTTGGTTAAGTGGTGAAAAGAAATCATTCTGAAACGCTTCTAAACTGACTCAAAGTTTGAGTTTTCTGTTACTATATCTTGACCGTACAAACTACTGAGGAGTAGCTGGTGAAAAGAATAAACAAATTCAAATGACAACACCACCACCCAATTGTTTTTTTGTTTGTCCATATCAAAGACTAAGTGTAGAATTCACGTTGTATTTTACAATCCACTCTGACGAACGTGTCACCGCTCAACGTCTCTCCCTAACTTGTTCACGTCGGACTCTCTCATCTGGTGAGCGGCTGTACTGGCGTCTGGGATACTTACTTCCTTCCCTCTCAACGCTGGACGAGTCTCGTGAGTTTCTCTGCGCATAATCCCTTTCCTTCCGTGAGCTTCGCCTCTTGGCAGACGCATCCTCTCTGAAATCGGATCTTTTGTTGGATTGTCTCCCCTCTCGACGGCCTCGATCCCTCTGATTCTCTTTATCTTCAATTTCATCTGACCTTTGACGTCTGTTCTTTTCGTGTCTGATTTCATGGCCGTCATTTCGATCGGACTTTTTGTCTGACCGTGGGGGTGACTTATCAAAGTCTCTCCTACGGGGTTTGTCCAATTCTTTCCGACCATTTCGGTGTAAATCCTGACCGTCATTGTAACGCTGACGCTGACTGTGGCGTACAGGAGAATCTTCGCTACCGCTATCACTGTCAGTTTGTGGTCGTCTGTTTGGGATAGAATTCTGCACCCCATGCTGTCTGTCTTTCGGACGGTCTTTACGGCGTGCAGCACCATCATCATCACTATCGCCGTCATCTCGAGTTCGTCTGTTTGGGACAGAATTCTGTGTGCTACGTTGTCTGTTTCTTGGACGGTCATTACTGGGGACTGGAGAGCTTTTATCACTATCACTATCACTATCGCTATCGCTATCGCTATTGCTATCGCTATCGCTATCGCTATCGCTATCGCTTTCACTATCGCTATCGCTGTCATCTCTTGTTCGTCTGTTTGGGATAGAATTTTGCACCTCACGCCGTCTGTCCATCAGACTGTTGTTACGGCGTCTGTCATGCTCATCCTCACTATCATCTCGAGTCTTTCTGGTTGGGATAGATTTCTGAACCTCACGCCGTCTATCTTCGGCGCGGTCGTTACGGCGTACAGCACGTTCATCTTCTCTATCGCTATCATCTCGGGTTCGTCTGCTTGGCATAGAATTTTGCACCTCACGTCGTCTGTCCATCAGACTGTTGTTACGGCGTCTGTCGTGCTCATCCTCACTATCATCTCGAGTCTTTCGGTTTGGAATAGATTTCTGAACCTCACGTCGTCTATCTTTGGGGCGGTCGTTACGGCGTACAGCACGCTCATCTTCTCTATCGCTATCATCTCGAGTCCGTCTGTTTGAAACATTGTTTGGTTTCTCTCGCTGTCTGTCCGGTTGACGGTCACTTCTAGTTTTGGTCTGTTCCCTGTGATCAATGTTTTCTTTCTGCCGTCTATTGTGTCGGTCAGGTTTCTCAACAAGTTGAGCCGTACGATTGTGCAAAGGTTTCTCTCTCTTGCTTGCAGCTTTTTTGTCTTGTTTCTGTGTTGCAGTTTTTCTCCTCTTCGGGGGTTTGTCCTCACTCTCTGTAAAATAAGGAGAGATTGAAATAGGATTTAACAAATTTTGTACTAAAATTTATTGAATTGCAAGTTTTTCAATTACTGAAAAGAATTCTTTAAAGTTTTTTAGTCGAAATTTCCAATGAGAATGAGCTTACACACAAGGATTAAATAATTCCATTCAAGAAATTGAATTTTCCATTTTTGTTGAATCCACATAGCTTGCAGTTTCTGAGCAGTCTAGCACATCGGACTCAACTTCTTGTCCGAGTCATCGGAGTGTTGATTTGAATCGTGGTCATGGCACTTTTGTCCTTGGGCAAGACAATTGCTTCTTGTTGCCCAAGGGTAAAACGGTACCTCCAAAGTTGAAGATTGTCGATGTGAATGACTAGCAACCTTTGTGCCCTTTTTGTTACCAGTGCTGCATACTCCTAAGGAGTTGAGAGACTTTCAGGAAAGCTTTAGGCCCGAGCGTAAGAGTCTTTGATAATAGCGTAATAACGTAAAATTTGTCGATACTTGACCAGTTGATGACGGATGTTGCGTTGGCATGTCATTATATTCCCTGCTAGATTTCTGGTGATGTGCATTTTGTATTTTCGAGTCACATGAGATGACAGTAACAAAGAACGCCCACACTTTTCATTACGGAGCGTTCACAGAGCATGCACTTATCGTACAATATTCCAGGCCTGTGTCTTTATTGTTGTTGCAAGACAGGGATTGGTGGCATCCAGAGGCTTCCACCATTTAATTTCATTGTATTTCGATTTGATAAGCCATTTTGAGATAAGGTGGACACAATACTAATGCACTATTAGCTTAAATCTCTGTTTGTTTGTTTACACCCAAAACCTGCAGTGCTCCTATAGTGTCACATCTAAAAAAAAAAGGCTAATGGAGGCAAGTCCGAGCCGACCGAGATTCCAGCCTTGGTTCTGGCCATGGAACCAATTGGTGGCCTAGCTCACGGCTGAGGTTTTGTGATTCACGGTGCGTGAATATAGTATTTTCTCAATAGAGAAACAACAAATCCTGGTGTTTCAAAGAGAGTCTTTGTTCTCTTGGCTTTGTCAAGTCAGGGTCTCTTTGTGCCAACGATACTCTCAAAGAAAAAAAACAATTCCGGCAATTCTGAGATAAGTTATCTCGTCTGGGTGGAAGGGAAAAAATAGAAGATTTCGGGGCTAACTGGTTAAAGAATATTTATCCAGATTGAAAGTGTACTAGAAAAACTATTCCAGCAATTCTGAGAAACACAATCCCGTCTGGGTGGAAGGGAAAAAAAATTGACTGGTTAAAGAATATTTATCCAGACTGAAAGTGTACTATACCTGAGCTACTGCTGTCACTGGAATCACTGCTGCTGCTAGAATCACTGGAACTTGAAGAATCATCGGAGTCACTGGAGCTGCCGCTGCTGCTGCCGCTGCTACTGCCAGAGCTTGTAGTGTCACTCTCTACTGGTCGCTGCTGCTGCATGATCACTCGCTGGTAGTTCTTTAGATGGTCTCTTAAGTCATCCCTAGAATTCAAATCACAATATAATTACTATATGGCAATTGATGATTTGTTTTTATTGATGATGTGGCAATAGGTTTTAGGAAGGGTAGGTAAGATGGTTTTACTTTGTTTTAGGGCATGTATGTGATGGAAATGTCAATTTGGTTAATTGGGTTGTCGGTTAGCGTAGTGGTTTCTTTCCTCGACTTCTAGACTTACGTGAGACCACCGAGTCCGATGGTGGTGAAGAAGTTAATAGAGAATCTTGTGTTTGCCGGGTTGTCTCTTGGCATCAGGCCTTCAAAGTACGGCTGCAAAGTCCTGTATATCAGGGAAGTGATTTGTGCAATAATTAAAAATCTTGAAGATAAAAACCCACCCCACTTTAACCAAAAGTTGGAAGAAGTAAGGACATGAGATATACAGAAAAAGAGATTACATGGGACCTTGTCCGAAAGAAAATAGAGGATAATGCATGAAGGAAAAATGGAATGAAAAATGGGATTTGGTAGAAGTTAAGGCAAAACAAATGAGATTGCATGAAAGAGGAAACATGGGACCTGGGACAAGATCACTTTCCCAAGATCACTTTCCCCAAGATCACTTCCCCCAATATCACTTTCCCAAGATCACTTCCCCCAATATCACTTTCCCAAGATCACTTTCCCAATATCACTTTCCCAAGATCACTTCCCCCAAGATCCTTTTCCCAAGATCATTTCCCCCAAGATCACTTCCCCAAGATCACTTTCCCAAGATCACTTCCCCAAGATCACTTTCCCAAGATCACTTTCCCCAAGATCATTTCCCCCAATATCACTTTCCCAAGATCATTTCCCCCAAGATCACTTTCCCAAGATCATTTCCCCAAGATCACTTTCCCAAGATCATTTCCCCCCAAGATCACTTTCCCCCAAGATCACTTTCCCAAGATCACTTTCCCCAAGATCACTTTCCCAAGATCACATTCCCAATATCACTTTCCCAAGATCACTTCCCCAAGATCACTTTCCCAAGATCATTTCCCCCAAGATCACTTCCCCAAGATCACTTCCCAATATCACTTTCCCAAGATCACTTTCCAAAGATCACTATTTCCAAATCACTTTCCCCAAATCACTTTCCCAAGATCATTTTCCAAAGATCACTTTCCCAAGATCACTTTCCCAAGATCACTTTCCCAAGATCACTTTCCCAAGATCACTTTCCCCAAGCCAAGACTTACGGGTCTCTCAGCCGCGTGTTCATCTTGGGCAATCCCATGTACTCGGATAACTCCTGGAAGAGGATCTTAATGAAGATACGACTGGAGGATGTTGTGTCTTCTTCATTCATCCTGACAGCAGCAAGAACCTACCACAAGAAATCAGTCCAACTCTGTTATCTCTAATTCTTGGCGTCTTTTATGCGAAAGTTTTGTAAATTTAACCCTAGCAGTGTCCCACGCAGATTAAAATTGACTATTTTTTGAACTGTGTGCAGACAGGGCCAATTAAAGGTAATGTACACGTTTGGTAATGACTCTGAAAATAAATGGCAATAAAAACTTACTTGGTTAGAAGTACAGCAGCTTTGGATAGTATAATGAATTTTGAGAAACTTTTCACTTTCACATAGAAGTTATGGAAAAAGATATCAGTTTTTATCCCATAAAAATTTGAATCTGAGAGCTTCTCAGAGTGTGTTTTGTTAAATCGCATACAATTTGGCCTTCGGGCTACGATTTGTGTTTTCAATAAATATCAATATAAATATTTCTCACCGTCCAGGATATTGCATCAGTATGGAGTAGATGGGAGAAGAATTTAGCGACATTGCGGAGCTTGTTGGTATCCAACCGATGACACGTCTCGTATTGCTCGGGAAATATCGACTCGTACTGCGCGACGTACTCACGCTTCAGCTGGCAGAACCTCTGTCAAAATTATTCAAGAATAAACAAAATTAAAGCAAATTGTTTCTGTGTTACCCTACAAAGAATAAAAGAAAATATAGTCAAGTTCTTGTACGAGGGTTAGTACTGAAGATGCTGGGTGTGATTTATGACCGATTTGACCTAAAAATTAATAGCTTTAAATTTTAAATAGCTATTCTACAAGATTTGAGAAAGCTACAAACTTTTATTTTAGGTATTGCATGAAAAGAATCCGGCAATGATAAAGTAGTCAATTAAAAGCTAAAAATTAATTATTGCTGGGCTCCCGACATTAAGTCACAGGTTAGCTCCCCTTTTCCATTGGCATGCCGTTGCCGAGAGGTTAAGTGCACCGGACTCAAGCTCTGATGTTTCTGATCAGCAGAGTGTGGGTTCGAGTCCTGGTCTTGACACTTGTGTCCTTGAGCAAGATACTTTACCATTATTGCTTCGTACTTTGGATGGGATGTAAAGGTCCCATGTGTTGTGTAACGCACGTAAAAGAACCCAGTTTCATTTATTGCTGAGAGAAGTAAAGGGGTTTGCCCTGATGTTTCTGGAAGTGGCTGCTGGGTGTGCTGCAGCACATTGTAAACCCTTATAAGGTGCTACATAAATGGGTCTCATAATTCAGAACAACTTCAAAACCTGTCTTAAAAAGTGTTTCTCTTTGTTCAATCGCTTTGAACACCTTAATGGTGGATGCGTGCGTTATATAAGACTCAAATATTATTATTATTACATTTCTGAGGAATCCAAGTATCTACATTTTGATAATAGATGATTTCACCGTACCTGAGCTAGAAGACCGAAGAACTTCTCGTAGGTCCTCTGTTGGGCACAACAGTCAAGAATCATCAAGCAAACCTCTTTCTGTAAACAGCAATTGAAGGAAAAAAAAATACAATTCCAAAGAGGAATAAAATAGAGGTGTAGGGACTCTTGCTTTTCACCTTGGTAGCGGTGAACAAAGCTGGCAAGTGTAAAACGGAAATAGTCAATCCGATATTAAACAAAACCACTTTAAATGCGCCATTTCCAATTCTACATCTGGCCCCAATTTCATAGAGCTACCGAATGGTGCTTACTTCAGTATAAAGCGTATTTTACAGGTTAGCAAGAAAATTAGGCAGCCAGCTTGTGCATTCACCATGTATATGCATTGTTACGTCATTCACTTCCTTACAGTAAGCACCGGAGTAATTCCAATAAAGCAGCTCTATGAAATGGAAATTGGACAGTAAAGTACAAAATTGGCCGTTACAGCAGCTCTATGAAATTAAACCATGACCATCTGACAAGCCTAGCAAACCTAAACTCAACCCCACCCACCTCAACCTATTTCGTCCGCGACAATTTCTAGCAGTCTTTCACGTGACCATTTTCGAAAATTTGCAAAAAGTAGCTATGCACAACAAAATTATGCTTTCCACAGTAAGGTTACCAGCCAAAGTACCATATCACTTGTACTATCTGTGACTGGTGGCCTGCTGCCGACTTTTTCACCTCGAGCCCCACATAGATAGTAAATAACTCTGTTCTGACAAGACTACAAATTACAAAAAGTGGCTATGCACAACAAAATTATGCTTTCCACATTAAGGTTACCAGCCAAAGTACCATATCACTTGTACTATCTGTGACTGGTGTCCTGCTGCTGACTTTTTCCCCTCGAGCCCCAAATAGATAATCAATAAACTCTGTTCTGACAAGAGTGCCGTCCAGAAAGACTGTATGCGTTACCTCCTGCCCGGGTTTGAACTCCATCTTGAGCATCTTGTGGGCACATTCCTCAAAGTCCAGACTAGACTGGATGGTCAAGTAGATCGTACGACGCAGTGCTATCATGTTGGTCTCTGTAGTGTCTATGATCTCCATCTTGGCTGCTTCTGTGAACAAACGAAAAAGAGAGAGGAAACAATATTAGTTATCACACCATCGCGAGTGGATTATGGATAAATATAGCGCTTCTGCGTCCCATATCTTTTGGTCGAGGGTGTATGTGCTGGTAACCTCTCCCCTCACATTTACACTTTTTCAACAAAAAATTATTTTATATATTTCACATTTACTTTTTACATTTTCAATTTGTTTACCGTTGTTTTTTGTAGCTTTTTGTCTCGTGGCTGAGTTTTTAAAATTTTGTTTTTAGTTCTTGTATTTTGTTTGGCTTTCAGTATCTTACTTAGATTTTTTACTGGCTTGTCTCTTGTGACTTGTATTTTGGCTTACTTTTTACTGTTTACTTCTTTGTTGCTTCTGTTTTTCTGTATAGAGCCTTGAGGCCCTCGCATAAGGCGCTCTATAAATATTGTATTATTATATCCAACGAGTCCGAAGATTATTGTGTAATCCTCCATTCCAGGCCTTTGTCCTTTTGTTGTAAGAAGAGGATTACGTGGCATCGGTGTATTTCATCGTTGTATTTCACTGTATTGCCGCTAATGGAGGCAAGTCCGAGCGGACTGAGATTCCAGCCTTGGTTCCGGCCATGGGCCCAATCGGCGACTGTGTCTCACGGACAAGGTTTTGCGATTCCGGGTGCTTGAATCCGGTACTTTCTCAAAAAGATAAACAAAAAATCCTGGTGCTCCAAAAAAACCTTTGCTCTCTTGGCTTTTTAAGTCATGGTTTCTTTGTGGCAGCAACACTCTCAAAGAAAAATGATTCTGGCAAATTCCTAGAAAAAAAATCTTGCCAGGGTGGAAGTAAAAATATGAAACATCCCTGCCGATAACTGATTAAGCCATAACGAAAACATTCCTCTAGTGCCTTACACATCAAACCAGAAACAAAAAACAGAAAGTAAAGAAACTTAACTAGAGAAAACAGAAATGACTTTAACTTGAAAAAGCATTTTTTTCGACAAGTTGTAATGTTTTGTATTCACCTTGTGCTTCAGTGTCTGACTCTTCATCATCACTTTCAGATTCATCGTCTCCGTCAGCATCTGATCCCGAGGCATCACTCTCCTCTCCAAGAATCTCCTTACGTATCCCTTTATATTTCTCCTCATTGTCTAGATACTCTGGATCCTCCTTGAAGATGTCTGGAGAAAAAAAATCATATTTAGGTATAAAAAGACACTTAAAGGCACTGAACACGTCTAGAAACTGTCAAAGACCAGTGTTCTCACTTGATGTATCCCAACATATGCATGAAATAACAAGCCTCTGAAAATTTGGGCTCAATTGGTCATCGAAGTTGCAAGAAAATGATGAAAGAAAAAACACCCTTGTTGTACAAATTTGTGTGCTTTCAGATAGGAATAAAAACTTCTTGCAAGAAGTTTTTATTATTTGAGTGAGAAATTACCTCTTTCTCAAAAACTATGTTACTTCAAAGGGAGTCGTTTCTCACAATGTTTTATACTATCAACAGCTCTCCGTTGCTCGTTACCAAGTCAGTTTTTATGTTAATATATATTTTGGGTAATTACTAAACGTGTACAGTGCCTTTAATTATCAACAACATGTCGCACCATTGCTAGTTGAATCAATTTGAAACGATCGAATACAATAATTAAGGAGAAAAGAAATATTATTTGGCTTTAACCATACACCGATGTGTGTATAGTCCTGTGTACTCAGAATTTACCTGAGCCCTATGAAAAAAATCCACAGGCATATTACTCGGGTGGGATTCGAACCCAAGACCTTTGCCATTCTAGAGCAGATGTCTTGCCACTAGACCACCGAGATTTCCCATTAGCTAGTGGCAGTTTGAATCCTATATTTTAGCCGCGAGTACCGCAACAATTTAATAGATGTTAAAATTGAATCTTTATTCTTTACCGCAAAAATTTAGTAGATGTTAACTTTGCATCTTTATTCTTTACCGCAACAATTTAATAGATGTTAAAATTACATCTTTATTCTTTAACGCAACAATTGAATAGATGTTAAATTTGCATCTTTATCCCCGATACAAATTTAACATCTATTAGAGAAAAGAAATGTTCATTTAAGGAAGACTTATCCAACTCACTCAGTAGATCTTCTGGTTCATAATTATCTTCAAGCGTCAGAAGATGGGTGTACTGCTCGGACTCCTCAACAAGATCAAGACCCTCCTGCAAAAACAAACAAACAAACAAACAAAATCAACATTAGCAGAGCTAAAAAAAACATTTTTTATTGGACCAGAATTATTTCTACAAGACCAGAATCAAAATGAGAAAAGACTATACACAGTTTAACATAAAAACTATTTTTATTTGAACAAGGACTAAAAGAAGATTGATCTCATTTGTCTCGTGGTGAGTTTACTTCAATACTCAACAGCACTGAATGCGATCTATCACACTCAAATGAACATCATTATATTTAAAAAAATTAAAGTTATAACACAGTGAGGTATTATTATTCAATGTTAACACACAAGACCGCAAGACTTATCCGGCCGTGAGTTTACTGACCCGACAGTAAAATCACTGTGTAATTAAAATTATACAGAGGCCATGGCCTCTTGCGCCCTGGCCCCCTTCAAAAGCTTCCCATAGCCTCAAAAACTGTCCAATGGAAGTGCCCCTTGCAAAATAAAAATGGCCTTGCCCTCTCTATTCCCTCAGTGTGAATGGCTGAGGGGGAGGGGGTGGGCAGAACCAAAGTGAAGGGCAGGTTTCATCAAACTTCAAATTTATTTGAACCATCGTGAGATACTAAAAGTTTTGCTTTTTACCTTGATGGCAGGGAAGTCTTTGAATCCGTCTTTACGATTAGCGAAAATGACTTCCACCATGTACTGAACACGCTGTTCTATCTTGGCCTCATGGAGAATATTACGCAAACGCTCAAAAATCGCTAAAGAATAATAAAACAGAACCAAAATCAAATCATGGAGAAATGAAAGACAATAATATTAATAATAATAATATGCAGTTCTTATATATTTCTTTATCACACCTGACGAGCATATCAAAGTGCTCATTATTTTTTCGACAGGTATGAAGAACCAAGTTTGAATCATGAGACCCATTTATATAACACCCTGTAAGGGTTACCCATTTCATCGTGACAGAAACTTTTGAATCTGAGAAGACTGTTGGCTAATTTGCTGGGGGTAGTACTAGCCCTACTCTCTGGCCGCTCGCGTCGCGTACAAATTCATCACAGCCACAACATTAAATTGAACTGAGAGCCCTTGAGATGGGCTTTCCAATGGTATAAAACTTGTGCAAATCCAGCAATGTTTTGAGGGTGATTTGACCGTCCACACTTTGTCTTTGTCGAATGCAAGGCAGATTCAGGTACAAATTGTGTGTCTCTAGCATGCTTAGTTCAGGAGTTATAATCAAACATGGAGCAGAATTTAGTTCAAACCATTATCCGGCGGGAATTTTTTTTGCTGGTGTTAATAATACACAGTCCTTGTTGGCTAATTTGCCTGCTTATATGCATGTAAAAGCCAAGTCCAATTATCAAATTTTTCTTGCAAAAATCATCAAAGAAAAACTAGCTCAATGCAACTCCTATGGGTTTCTGGTAATCAGTGGAGCCAGTTTGTGTGAAGTGGGCGTGGCTTACAGAGAGGAATTACGTAACACTTCCAGACAGGATAGATCAAGATAATAAAAATGGAAACAATAGCACAGTTTCTCTTCCTTACCGTGAACGCCTCTTGGTGTGACCTCTGATAATTTGAGGCCACACTCCTTGAGGAACCCAACGACGACCTCGACGCTGTCATCAGTGGGATTCTCCAGTAACAGGGTCAAGATCTCCAGGGCAATCACCTCATGGGCCTGGCAGAATAATCAGACAGAAGGTTGACATCGGGGCGAAAAAAAGGACACTTTGAAATTTGGAAGGGTATTCCAACTTTATTGGAATCAGGACCAAACTTTATGAAAAATCAAACACTTTTAATCGCAGGCTGTGCTGTGGTCATATATCGGTCGTGTGCAAAAGGGCGCCCTCGCATGCCAGCGACTCGAACACGGTGGAGCCACGTCCTTCGCAATTCATGTTCTCAGCTGCCAGTAAAGGATGATTAGCCTCCCAAGTCACTATTATCATAAAATGGTGGATTACTGTACTACTTACTACTTGCTGGTTGACCAAATGAGCAATGAAGCGTGTTGACGACAGACACATCGTCTTGTCGTTACGGCGGAATCCCTTCTTGAAATTGATGATCAGGCGGCGAAGCACAAGCTCACCATTCTGGGGAAACTACGCATAAAAAACCCCAAACATGAAATAATCAACAAATTGTATACTGATGAGCAAAAAATTTATATCCATGTTAAATTTCTGTGAATTAAGTGTACTTTTTATGCTGAAATGGTAAACAAAATAAAAATTTAATGAAAAAGCTATATTTACTTTCTTTTTTTGCTTAGGAGCAAATTTTAGGACAAACAAATAGAAAGAAAGGATTTTGTTTAATTTTTCAATACAGTGAAAATGACACGGTGTGGCCGAGCGGTCAAGTGCACGGGACTCAAGCTATGGTGTTTCTGATCAGCAGAGTGTGGGTTTGAGTCCCAGTCTTGACACTTGTGTCCTTAAGCAAGACACTTAACTATTATTGCTTCACCCTTCAGATTGGATGTAAAGCCGTTTGTCCTGTGTATTGTGTAATGCACGTAAAAGAACCCAATTACACTTATCGCTAAGAGAAAGGGGTTTGCCCCGGTGTTTATGGCAGTGGCTGCCGAGTGCGCCGCAGCACCTTGTAAACCATTTTAAGGTGCTTCATAAATCTGTCTCAGAATTCAAAAACTTTTAAAAACCTGTCTTACAAATGTTACTCTTTGTTCCAGCACCTTGAGTACCTTATTGGCAAATTTGTGCGCTATATAAGACTCTGGTAATTATGAAAGTAAAAAATGATGATAACAAACAAACAAACAAACACCCCACCCCCCCCCCCCCAAAACCAACAACCCCAAAAACCCAAACAAACAAACAAACAAACCATTTATAATTCAATCAACAACTAGAGGGTCCAATTGTTTACCTTGCAGTTGATGATTGCAACAAGAGCTGCATACACGTTAGAGAATGTCGGAGAAGCTGTTTGAGCCTGAATGATTGAACGGGTCAGCAAACCCCTGTTAACAAGAACAGAAAAAACAAAAATGAAAAAAATTAGCTAAAACTTTCAAAAGATTCCTTTTTGTAAGAATTTCAAAGGACATACAATATTTGTTTCAGAAAAAAGAAGAAAAAAAAATGCACTTCTTTCAATTCATTTAAAGGAACGTTACAGAACTGGTAATGAAAATTTTCTTTAAGATCACAGATTTACATAAAACTTATACGGTCTAATAATGATGATAGTAGAAAACATCCCTAGAAATATTTCTGTCTGAAATGCCATATTTGATGAGAAATAAATAAAACTAATTTCTGATTGGAGTTTATCGCTCATGAGCATTTTATTCATGCATTGTATAACACATGCAAATGTGTAATCGGTTTTTCACTATTTTCTGGTGACCCAGATGGCCGATCGATCTCAAACTTCTACAGGTGTGTCAGTTTATGTATATGGTGGATTATATAAAGTGCTTAACTGTTTTGTTAGCAAAAACCAACTCTGTAATGTTCCTTTAAACATAGATCGCATAATATTGTTACACCTGAATCTTCCAAGCAGAAATCAACCATGAATAGTTCATGAATAATTCATGAATACCCCATGAATAATGTAGGATGAAAGGTCCCAGAACATTCATAAATGAGACCCACTCTTGCAAAACCCTGAAACTACTCAACATGTACCATAATTCGTAACAGCCATGAAAAGGTCAAAAATTGACCCCAGGGACCAGTTCGAGATTTTCATGCTACCATAGCGAGCATTTTCTGATGGAAAAATAATAATTCTGAAACAATGTCCAGAACATCGTAAATTATTGGAATAAACACAAAAATCTCACTTTTGAAAATTGAGTCATCGCTACACAGTGTGACGTCAAGTAGAACTACCTATATTTTAACTTTTCGAATAAAACGCGTCTGAGCCAGAGATCAAAGGGTAGTGTTGCGATTTTTACCTTCCTCTGACGATATTCAGCTGCAGCAGTTCTTGGACAATGTTGCCGATGTTGGAAACGTTAGTCTTGTTGATCAAGCCATTGATACTCTTCTTCAGGGCTTCCCAGGCTAACCGCTGGTATGCAAGACTACAAGAAAGAAATAAAGTGAGAGAATCTTAAACGTGAATCCGAGTGCAGACGAGTATACAGCATGATAAGTGCCAATCACAGGATTTAAAATCTCAATTAAATTCTTATAATGAGAGTCGACTGTATGTATTATGTTATTATGTGTATTATGGCTGTACCTAGATTTATCCGATATCTGTGCTTGCATCATCCTTAGCTTGGCTGGAGGTATGTAGGCTCCGCCAGTCTTGCTCTGGAGGGGCGTTTCCACAGTTTCTTTCTTCCTCCGCTTCTCTTGGGGCTGCTCCTTCTCAGGCTCAGGCTGCTCCTCTCGTTCAGGACGTCTCTGTTCTCTCCTGTAGGTCAACGAAAGATTGGCTTGATACAAACTAGTGTTCTATAATAATGACGAGGGCCCAATTATGGTTAAAGGTATCGTACACATTTGGTAATGACTCAAAACAAATATTAGTATAAAAACTTACTTGGTAACAAGCAACGGAGAGCTGTTGATAGTATAAAACATTGTAGGAAACGACTCCCTCTGAAGTAACGTAGTTTTTGAGAAAGAGGTAATTTCTCACTAAAATAATAAAAACTTCTTGCAAGAAGTTTTTATTCCTATCTGAAAGCACACAAATTTGTACACAAAGGGTGTTTTTTCTTTCATCATTTTCTTGCAACTTCGATGACCAATTGAGCCCAAATTTTCACAGGCTCGTTATTTTATGCATATGTTGGGATACACCAAGTGAGAACACTGGTCTTTGACAATATCCAAACGTGTTCAGTGCCTTTAAGTGCCTTGCTCAAGAACACAAGTGTCATGACCGGGAATAGAACCCACACTCTGATGATTCAATCATCAGAACTTGAGTTTGATGCAGTAGACCGCTCGGCCACGACACACCCCAAAATAAGAAAAAATAAGTTAAAGCCCAGAATTACATGGCTCTCAAAACATTTCCTGCCCTGGACTTATTCACTTTAAAATGTTCCAATAACGAATGTTTCTGAACTGGGGCCTGGATTTATTTTCAAAGCTTTGAAGCTAACAACAAACTATCTTACATTGGCTCTCTCTGACCCTCATCTCGTCTGTGCCGTGACTCCTCCTGCGTCCGATGGAAACGTCTCTTACGAAAGTTTCTCTCAGCTTCACGATATTCTTCCTCCTCGTCTCTGTCTTGCCTCCCTTTGCTCCTATGACCCCGTCGTTCTTGCTCTGTTTCATGGGTTCTCTTGCTGTCTTCAGTGCGTCGACGCCTACAAAAGAATAAGTAAGTGTTGTTTGAAGCTTTGCATGGTGTGGAAAAATAAGAAGTAACTATAAATAAATTGTAAACTTGCGGGTACAACCATGTGTAAATCTCTTAATGTAGGAGTGCTGGCTCTGAAAAGAGCCGGTGTGGTCTCGACGTTTCGAACAGTATACTCTGATCTGTTTCACCTGAAGACGAGCAGAGTATACTGTTCGAAACGTAGAATACACACCGGCTCTTTTCGGAGCCAACACTCCTCCCAAAGAGATTTACACCTGGTTGTACCCGCAAGTTTACTATATATTTGTAGTTATCGAGACAAGTTACTTCTTATTAAAAGTATAAGTCTCGGTTAAGAATTCATTTACATGAATGTTTGTTGTTTACATGATCTTCCGAAAAGGGAACTCGGCAAAGCTCCCACAAGGGGATATAAACGCCAGCTACTGAGCTACTGAACCCTTGCATGACGCGGAACACACCCCCCCGCACAATGCTCGTCTACCATTTCCATCATTTTATGAGTCAATTCCTTTTGCGTTCATTCCGACTGATGGGATAGGCAGGTTTAAGCGCACTGTGCGTTGCGAAATGAGTCAATACATGATGAAATTGTACCTGTGGCGATCTGACGCCTCATCTTTCTCTCTCTTGCCTCTGCTTCTTTCACCCTGTTTGTCGCTCCGAACACTCTCAGACTCCTCATCGCTTCCAGTAATTTCCCCGC
The DNA here is from genome assembly GCA_021014325.1 of Plazaster borealis. NCBI lineage: Eukaryota > Metazoa > Echinodermata > Asteroidea > Forcipulatida > Labidiasteridae > Plazaster > Plazaster borealis. The sequence goes on along the minus strand of CM037471.1, from coordinate 14,530,013 downwards.
TCTCGGCAGAGTCGTGGCCAGATGTTCGTTTGATAGTTGTGCCTACAATACTCTTCATGCCCCCAGCCTCAAAGTCCTCTCTGAAACCACCGGAAAAAATATCGTACTCAAAAAGTATTTGATGACCATTATCAAGTTATTTCAGGGTTGCAAACAGAAACAAAAATGTGCTTCAACTTTTGTTGGGATGTCACCATGTGTTACAAAATGTTGTACTTATATGATGCAAGACCTTTTCTGATGAAATTGTACGCAGTTTTGAGCTTTATAATGAGTAGGGTAGATGGCCTTAGCTTTCGATCCAGACCGGACCTTCTTCAGAGGCATAAAACAAGTACAAACAAATACATATCCATTTATAGAAAAAGAGAGGGGAAAGGGATTAAGGGAAGGATCCAGAAAGAAGCGGGAAAATTATAGCCAATCAAAGTTTCTATTTCAGAAACAATTGGTGGCTATGAACCAACCAGTTTTGAGCTTTATGATATTTGTGCAATTTTCACAGTAGTAAAAAATGTTACTGCGCACACTCTGATTGAACACACAAACAAATACAATGACAGGAAAGTGTGGCATGGGTTACCTCACCATTGTGTGCATAGCATTTGGGAGATTTTAGGAGGGTTAGTGCACTTTTGAGATTGTTATGCAATAGCAACTTGTGTCTTATTATGTCATAATGAAATCACTGAAATAAACGTCAAACGTAAAAATGAAAATAACAGCGCTGCTGTTGAAACCCCTTAGCCCTTTTACATTCTAGCTAATTAAAGATATCAGCAAACATTGTTCCTATACATGAGCTCTGTGACCTTAACATTTCATATTTTGACTTGAACTCACCACCGTGACCTAGACCTTTTCACCCTAAAAAATAATCCCCCCATTTTCCCCAACGGAAACCCCTACCCAATTTACAAGTCCTAACGGCACTTCTAACTGGAGTTACGATCTGGAAACCATTTGGCTACAACTCACCACCGTGATCTTGACCTTTGATCTTTTCACCCCCAAAACATTCCCAACTTTCGTTTTCCCCACGGGCAACCCCCCACCCACGTTACAAGTACAAATGTTACTTCTAACTAAAGTTATGGTCCGGAAACGAAAGTGCCTGGACAGAAGGCAATGACAATACTCCTTCAGCCTATAGACCCCTTGCATTGGCTGCCATCGCTGATGAAAGGTGCACGCACGAAGAGCCATCATTGGCTGAGATTCATGCGCAACGCATACACGCGTCCACGTTTTCATTGTTTGTCATAAAAAAGTGCGGCCAATGCAAGGGGTCTATTGGGCCGAGGGGTAAAAAACCTCTCAGCGAGTCTTACCTCTCATAGGATGCGGATCGGTGCCGTTGCCTTCCTTCATCCGGCTTATGGATGCGACTTTGTAAGACGGACTTGACACGGTCTGTACGCCAGGAGTAGCTATCATCGCTGTCTGACTGGCCCTTCTCATCCTCACTGTCATTATAGGCTTCAGGTCTGAGACACGCAAAAAAATCAAAGCTGTTCAGTGAGCGAAGTTGTGTGATGATCTTAAATACTGACCATGGTATACATAAGTTGCAACATGACATAAATCGGCCGTCTTTACGGGGAATTTGGAACACACATTCATGCGTTTTGCATGTGATCAGTGTGCAGCACGCGCACATTCCACAAAACTCAGTGCACGATTGGTTAGTGAACAACGCGGCTGCGTTAATAATTTGAGCGCTTGACGCGCCTGCAAGCCAAAATGCAATTTGCCTGTAAAGATGGTACGGCATGTCATGGCCGAGTGGTTTAGTGCATACGACTCAAGTCACCAGGGCCCAATTTCATAAAGCCGTTTAGCAGAAAATTCTGCTCAGCAAATTTCTTTGCTAAGCAAGAAATGAGTGGGGTACCAGTCACAGCAATGGTAACTGTATGGTATTTTGGCTGGTAACCTATTTTTCTTAAGCAAGAGTTTTCTGTGCTTAGCAGTGCTTAGCAAGTTTTTGTGCTTACATGCTTTATGAAAATGGGCCCTGGATGTTCGAATCCCCATCCTTGAGCAAGACTCTTAACTATAATTGCTTCTCTTCACCAATTTAGCTTATTGCTCTACATATTTGGCAGCACAGGCTATATACTCCCAAGGGAGCTGAGATGGTTTAAGGAATGAACTAAATGGCCCAGTGACCAGGGGTAATAATGTTGGAGCGCCACGAGCGTCACTGAGCGATGGATTTGTGCCTCAAATAAATCAATTTTTGTTTTCTCGCTTTGTACCTGCTGGGTTTTTTCTTCTGTTGCTGCTCCCTTGGCATTTCCTCTTCTTGATACATATCCTGATCATCTGGACCAATCGAGAGCTCGTCGTCAGACGGTTTCCCAAGACTAAGTGTCTCCATTGGCTCTACATCCTCTTCTGCTGACCTATGACCTGATCGTGTTGACCCCTTGTCTTGTTGTACAGGTGATCTTTGACTGGTTGCCGGAGTCTTCCTTTGGGATCTGAAGAAGGGAAGAGAGGGTTGGGGTTGAAGGGAATGACAAAAGAGCATCCTTTACTTTAGCAGGCTCAGAGTTTGTGTGGCCGTGTTGGCCATTCTTCCCTTGTGATTTGTCTCGGGAAATATCGGATGCATTATGAGTGCATTGTCGGAGAATATATTAATGAGGTGAAATCTTGACCATTCCTAAATAACTCACACATAGATCCTTGTCATTTGAAATTTGTTCACAATAAACACAAAATAGACACGGAAACTCGTCAGTTTAAAGGTATTGTACACATTTGGTAATGACTCAAAACAAATATTAGCATACAACCTTACTTGGTAACAAGCAACGGAGAGCTGTTGATAGTATAAATCATTGTAGGAAACGACTCCCTCTGAAGTAACGTAGTTTTTGAGAAAGAGGTAATTTCTCACTAAAATAATAAAAACTTCTTGCAAGAAGTTTTCATTATTCTATCTGAAAGCACACAAATTTGTACAACAAGAGTGTTTTTTCTTTCATCATTTTCTTGCAACTTCGATGACCAATTGAGCCCAAATTTTCACAGGCTTGTTATTTTATGCGTATGTTGGGATACACCAAGTGAGAACACTGGTCTTTGACAATTTCCAAACGTGTACGATGCCTTTAAGATGTGGGAGGAAAATTCCCAAAAGGGGAGAAACCCATGCAATCAGATAGGGACTGAAAAACCAATCCATATGCAAGGCTCTGGTCAAAGGCAAGGTTTCCAACAGGGGTCCATAGAGGTGAAAGGCAGGGACAGAAACCACTGAGCCAACATGATCCCCAACCAAGTGATATGGCAGCAAATGCTTGCCAGAGATTATTTGTACCTAGACGTGTTAACAGGCGGAGGTTCCTCGGGACTCCTTGGAGCAATCAACGTCTCCATCTTCTCCTCTTCATTATCCCTCCTTCCCGTTGAGGATCGGCGCCCTCTGTTGTCGACTGCCTCATTCCTGCGTCGTCCTACATCTTCCTGGGCGTTCCGACGTCGTGTCTCGCGACGGTCAACTTCTGATGCGGAGCTACTACTACTGCTGGTGCTGCTGTTGCTTGAGCTGGAGTCACTCCCACTGGAATCTGAATCACTGCTGCTGCTGCTGTTGCTGCTGCTGCTGCTGCTACTTCTACTGTGTCTCTTCTTTCTGCTGCTGAAAAAACAGAGGGTAGTGTAATATTAATTTATTTTGGGTCTAATAGTCCATTTTAAGCCTATTTTTACATTTAGTTAGCATGCCCAAGATTTGTCAGAGACCTTTTAAAGATATTTGAACACATGCAGATTTTGAGTTCAACATGGTCAAGATGATAAAAAAACAGGACTTATTTTATTACTGCTATTTTCATGGTAAATGTGCCACCAGTGTGTCCAACCTGGTTCCTCCTATCAGGGTGTTTGAGCGTGAAACCAGGCTTTCTGCTTGTTCTCACCCATACACTCTCGCTTTGCTGAGATGTAGTTGTAACAAAGAGCCATTCCAACAGCTTTATTCCATATACTGCATCTCTTTGGAACTCCTTGCCTGGTGCATGTTTCCCTCCATCCTACAATCTAGACTGTTTTAAGAGGAATATAAATTCATACCTTCAGCTCCCCTGAACTATTTTCATCTTAAATGTTTTCTTTTTGTAGCCCCTTACCAAGAATGGCTTTAAGCCTTGTTGAGGCGAACGTGCATAAAATTAATTTTTTTTCAACTTTGCAAATTTTACATTAACCCTAACAGACTAGACCCTTGGGCAAACATACTGCCCAAATCCTTCGATATCCTTCAGATTAAAGTTGTCATAAACCTAAAGTGTCCAAATCCTTCTATATCCTTCTCCTTATTGTAAATATACATATTAGCCCAAATCCTTCTAAATCCTTTTGAGACAGAAGTTAGGGAGTCAACTTTGTGATTTACTCCACCCCTAAAAGCCCAAAACCTTCAGAATCCTATTTTGGCTAAGCTGCATAAGACCTAAAACCTTCTAAATCCTCCTATGTAAAAACAGCCCGATAGCCCAAGTCCTGCTAAATCCTACCCTAACAAAAACTCATTGTAGCCCAAACCCTTCTAAATCCTCCTGTGTTGCAGATCCCTAAAAGCCCAAATCCTTCTCAATCCTGCACTTTGGCAATGAGGATATTGAAGGACTTGGGTCCTTTATATTAAAGATGCCTCTCAACCAATGCATCATGTAAAATTAATGGAAATGTCCCGGATGTGAATGACAAACATGATGCAATACTTTTGTGTCCCAAGGCTCAACATGGACATAGACAAAGCGCAACTTACTTGGATGGTAACTTTCTTACATTTTTCTTTAATACTTGAACAAGTTTAGTCATGTGTTTTTGTCGCAGATTTTTTGTCTGGAAGCAGGAAAAATACTGAGAGGTGAACTTGGAAAATGAAAAAATATAAAATGATTGTTGTTTTGCGTGTAAAAGTTGTCCGCCATGGCGATGTCATCCAGTTGGGAGAGGCTATCACCAACCAATGCTTTATCATTAAAAAAACTCACTTTAATACCAAACCAAACACTTTTTTGTCAGGAAAAATCTGGGTAAAAAATCACGACTTCAAATTTTCAACTTTAAGTATGAAGAAAAATGTGACAAAGTTGCGAGCTTAAAGCTGCCAACGCGCTTAACCCTAACTCCCAACCGACCTTTGTTAAAAACTTTCCCCAATCCATCAAATTCCAACATGAATAGTGCTACTGCTAATTCACTGGACCTAACCCATCAAACTCCAACAGTGCAGTTGTAATAACAGTACCTAGTCCAACTGTTGGATATTGGTGGAGTGTGTATCCTTGGTCCTGTACAAAGTATGAAGAGGGGGGTTTGGCATAACCCAACCCAGCAAAATCCAACAACTGTTACTGCACCATGGTTGAATGGTTGGGTCTGCCATTGTAAGAAACAATGGGATCAACAATGCACCACATACATACAATAACATCACATGCCTTTATCAATTGTTTATTCTTCCTCCTTGCGCTTACAACAAAGGGATCAACAATGCACCACATGTACATCATATGCCTTTGTCAGTTGTTTATTCCTCCTCCTTGCAATTCACCATACCCAATCCAACAAAGTTCAACAGAGAACTGCAAGTCTACAGTACCCATTCCATCGCATTCCATCACTTTATCTATAGTACACAGTACCCAACCCATCATATCCCAAAAAAACAAACTGTTGGAGTTTGAGGGGATAAGGACTGTTAGGGTTAAAGTTAAAAATTTGCAAGCGAGCCTGTTGCACCTAATAAGAAAAGTTGTAATTATAATGCCCACCCTTTCACTTAGTCATATCAAATACAAATAACACTGAACATACCAACAATAACATAAAAAACATCAACTTTGAACAGATTATTAACAATACTTCCCATTCAACAGCAGAAGGGATTGACTTTGAAATTAATATTAATAAAACTACGAACTGCAGAAAACATGCTATAGGTGAACTTATTGTATCTCCTTGACAAAAATGCATCCACAAAACCCGCATCGCATTTGTTATCTACATCTCAGAATCTCAGAAATGTAACTGAACTGTACATCGCCGTTCGGCATCATTTCCATCATAATATCCCATCATATGATTCATGAATGGTGCAAGCATTACTTAATTAGGAAAATAATGTAGAAAAGGTGTAGTTATTGTCAGTGTATGTGTACTGTGTAGGCCTGTATATTATTATAATAAGACTATCACTAAAATGACTACTCTAAGGCTAAGGTGAAAGAGCGGTGGTTGGCTTCAGTTCAGCACTCTTGCCAAACAGAATTCACCTGTTTTCACCTATGATCGGGCACCCAATTACCCTAGTAATAATAAAAGGCCTTGTAAAAGTTGTATTTGTAATGCCCACCCTTTTACTTAGTCATATCAAATACAAATAACACTGAACATACCACCAATAACATAAACAACATTAACAATTGTATTAACATTCAACAGCAGAAGGGTTTGAAATTAATATTAATAATATTAAATAAAGCTACGAACTGCAGAATACATCATCATGCCATGACGGTGAACTGTTCTGTGTTCAAAGTTCAAAATCATGTCCCAACACGGTGAACTTATTCGTATCCCCTTTCCTTGACAAAAATGCATCCAATAAATAAATGTTAAATAGATATAACCATCCATTTTTAAGGTCGAGTTGGGACATGATTTTGAACTTATTGAACACCGAACAGGCACCACAGGCGCAGGCGGGTTCCTGTGTTCCGGTGTAATTGAAGCATGGAGGAGTAACAAACGACTAGACTGGTGTGCTGCTCTACTCGACGACTCGTCTTTCTGGGTTCTATCGAAGGATAAAAGACTGCTCGAAAACACCCAAACTTACCTTGGACTCCGTGTCGACGCTTTGTTGGTATGTACTCCCATTTTGTGGCAACATATGTTATTTTGATCTCGATCCTTTTCGATTATTTCAACAGAAATGAACTAAAAACGTTGTCTTCGCTTTTCGGATGCGATCACGACCTCCCTACCAGAAATTGTGTAGGACGCCCTCTCTTGTGGAATTAATCAAACCGACCGAGTGAATTAATAAAGAGTGCGCCCTCAGCGTTTATTTCATTGTTGTGTTTAGGAATAGGACGGCCCAAAACAGATGTGAATGTGATGAGTTGATTTGTGAGTTAAAAAAAACCTTAGTTTCATGTTAACTTTTCGTCTTCCTTATTGTTTCATACACTAGTAATTAAAACGGACTAAGACAGATATTAGCATGCTTTTTTGAAGCGATGGCAATGATCAATCCTGAGACGCAATCTGACAGCATCATGTCGACGACGAACAACACGAATGGGCGGGCCGCCGTCGAATCATCATCAGTCCCAGGCGTTTTAGACGAAATTCAACTGAGCGAAGTGAAATGTAAGTAAGGCCGTACTTTACTACTGCAGTGCTATTTAACATTTTTCAAGTCTTAATTGTCAAGTAAGGTTTGTTCTCGATCTGCTCTTACACTAACCACAAATTTAGAGTTTCTAAACCAAGCTAATTATTCATATTCCAAACCATCATGTCCGGCCAATGAATGATTGATTGAGTCCGCTAGAAAAATCTGTGTGTGTGTCGTCCCCCCCCCCCACCCCCATTGTTGATCGTCCCCGCCCGACCCTACGACCCCATTTTTTAATTTTTTAATTTTTTTATTTTTGTGTTATCATTAAAAACAGCCTTTTCAATGATCTTTTCAGTCAAATTTTACTTCGTTCTGACCCGGGTTTCGATCTCGCAAAAACAAGAAGAAGAATCAATTCTTCAAATATTTACTTTTATTTTTAGGCTACACTGCGTTTTAGTTTGTTGAAGATGTTTACATAAAATGTCATCTAGGAGTTAAAAGGGTTTAACAAAACAATTAAAAAATCAAAATCACACAAACCGAGCTGTTTGATAGTGATTGTGATGATTTCTTTATTCTTTAATTTTTATTTCATATTTTGCCATGTCAACAAAACTCAATTAAAAAAAACAAAAAAAAAACACCCCCCAGCCACCCCCCCCCCCCAAAGTGTACCTGGCAGCAACAGTGAGGTGTGGTACCACTCAGGCTCTATCTCCACTATCCTTATTGTATACATGTACCTTTTACTAGGCCTATGTGTTGTGTACATTTCTTTAGTAATTCTGCCTTTTTACAGTTCTAGGGTTTACTTTTAAACTTTTTATTGTTGGCATGCTCTTTTTCTATTGTACATATCTAATCCTTTTTAACAAAGAAATTTCCCATAGACTAGAGGACAATAAAGTTTTATTGTCCATTGTAAACCTGTTTGACTATTCTATGTACCCAATTGAACCTTATCCTGTGCTATCATGTTTCCATCATACAAATTAAACAACATGGTATCAAATTACTCTGTAAAATAGACTAAAAATTGCACATCAAACATCATTATGCAATGTGTATACAGTATAAAACTGTTCATGTCGTCGCGTCAGATTTACCAAAATGTTGTATCTCGCACGAAAATGCTCCGGACAAAAAACTGATTGTCGGCATGTGTTTGTTTGCTATAAACTTTATGCGAGAAAGGACGCTTCACTGACAATTTAAAACTTGCGCGATATGCTACTTGAGGAGGCTACATTCACTGACAAGATGATGTAGTTATTTTATTAAAAGGAAAATGAATTGTAACTTTTCATTGTATAGTATAGTATGTAACGTATATCGGCCACAGTACAATACACAGATCTCTAAAAGCCACCCATACATATAGGCCTACAGGGCAATTTTCTTTTCTGGCAACTTGGAGGCAACCTATTGCACTGTGTGCGAAAAGAACACTTTGGCAGCGTCCTCCCTTAAGAGTGATCCGCTGGCCAGATGCCAGTTAAAACACCTGAGGACCAGTCAACATTCACTCCAAGTGGTCCGTCTGGATAATTCAGTGTTGAAAAGCTATGGGACACCGTTTGTCAATTAATTGTTTACCGTATTTTTGACATGTTTTTACCATGGTTTGTAACAATTAGATGTAAACCATGAAGATTGAATCATCTCCAAGACATGGTTTATAAACCATGAAAATTGTAGCATTATGAAACATGGTTTACAAATCATGGTTTATAAACCATGAAAATTTAAGCACCTTCAAAACATGGATAAACCATGAAAATTTAAGCATTTTCAAAACTTGGTTTATAAACCATGAAAATTGTAGCATTATAAAACATGGTTTACAGATCATGGTTTATAAACCATGACAATTTAGGCACCTTCAAAACATGGTTTATAAACCTAGAAAATTTAAGCATTTTCAAAACTTATAAACCATGAAAATTATAGCATCATAAAACATGGTTTACAAAACATGGTTTATAAACCATGAAAATTTAAGCACCTTCAAAACATGGTTTTATATACCATGAAAATTTAAGCATTTTCAAAAATTATAAACCATGAAAATTATAGCATCATAAAACATGGTTTACAAAACATGGAAACCATGAAAATTTAAGCACCTTCAAAACATGGTTTATAAACCATGAAAATTATAGCATAATAAAACATGGTTTACAAATCATGGTTTATAAACCATAAAAACTGTGGAGATGATTCAATCTTCATGGTTTACATCTAATTGTTACAAACCATGGTAAAAACATGTCAAAAATACGTTAAACAATTAATTGACAAACGGCGCCCCATAGTGGGCTGTTGTGTGATTTTCTTGAAATTTGAGTCCTGACTTACATACGGCACAGTAAACTAAAAATTAAATTTCACTGGTCACCCTGTCGCCTGATATTGACCCCTTGCACATGCATCACATGGGGCGACTGTGCCACACTCACCATTTTGGGAGTCAGTAGGTATACGTGTAAATGCTGCGTCACCTAAAAATTGTGCAACATATAGGGATATTATCTCCCAAAATGCCGCAACCAAGATTATTGTGATGATGATGTCAGGTGAATTTGGACAGTTACATACAGTATCCCGAAGCAGGGCTCAAAATTATCACTGGACCCCAGGCCTGAGGCAGTGATTTTAGAGTCGGGCCAGTAAACTGAAGACTGGACAAGTCAGGTATTCTTGTGTTTATCAAGTGAATAATAATACCTCGCTCATTGTGTAATTATCTTTGTGAAAAAATGTTGGCTATGAATCTGATAAATATGTTTCAATTCTGTTGAGTATCGAAGTACGCATATAAGACAAATGAAATAGATCTTCTTTTAGTGCATGTTCAACTCATTTTGATTCTGGTCTTGTAAATTAACTGTTGACCCAGTCAAAAGTTTGAGCTACAAGCCCTGCGGTCTTGTGGGTTTCCTCCCAAATTCGAGCCCCCATGGGGGTCTTAGTGCTTGTTCAAATAAAAACCAGTTAAATGCATGTGAAACTGTGTCAGGAGATTTTTCTGATTTTGATTCTGGTCTTGTAAAAACAATTCTGGTCCAGTAATATTTTTGAGCAACAAGCCTGTACAGTCTTGTGGAATTCCCCCCCCCCCACTCCCCTCCCCCCACTCCCCTCCCCCCACTCCCCTCCCCCAATTCGAGCCCTGTGTAGGCCAGTCTATTTCTACCTCCATGGTCTGACTACACGTCTAGAGAAAGGACCCCCATCATTCCACCTGCAGCTGTACAACACACACATCTCACCGAAGGTGTTGGCTGCCCATGCAAATCAGTTGCCTTGTCGCTTTTCCTGTGAAGTTCAGCACAGCAAACAAAAAGTATTTTTGATGTGGCTGCTGGAGGTGTTGCCTGCTCATGCATGCAGCTGACAGTGGAAATAGATCACAACATGCAGCATCAACGTTGAAATGAGTATCTGGTGTTTGATCAAGAGCGTAGTGTCATCTTGCCTGCATGAAAACTGTAAGAAAAGGAGCGATTTACAATCAATTTGACCATCGATGTGTTTTTACACCCGCCGAATGGTATTTATTCCCTTTTCTTCTCAAATGTAGCTGTTCCGATTGAAATTATGATAATTCTACCGTTGTGAGATAAGTACCTGGATGGAATTGTAAGCTACCATATGGCTCAGGATACTGGTACATTTTAGATATTTGATGCATGACTTCAAGATTGATATTATGATGTGGACAGTGGAGTAGAGTGGTGAGTCAATCATTGCACTGGCAGACGTGGTTTATGGAGGAATTTCTAATTTTGCAATAAATTTAACACTGAATTTGACATTTTGTATTATTTATTTTAGGTATTTGGTTAGTGAACTGCAATTTATACTATGTACCTCAATTATTGTAAAAATGTGGTTAAGTGGTTTATTTTTAAGTACAAATTTCTGAAATCAAAAAGTCAAATTTTTCTTTGTTCAATCCAACATTACTAATTTCTGTGTTAAATCTTTGCAGAGGTACATTATTTTTTTTAAAGTGTGTTTAAGTTTGAAAAATCTATTTAACAAAATAAAATTACAAAATTGTCATATTCCATCCTTGGGGTTCAAATGTTCTACTTAGTGTTTAGACAAATAAGTAAGGAGGTGTTAGATTTCATCACAGTCAACCAATAATTATTATCTTTGAAGCATTTAGAACTGTATTATTATTATTACTATTAACTGACATTTATATAGCGCCTCTCCCAAGGATCGAAGTGCTTTACAATAAAATTTTAAATCAAAAACACTAAAAATATGATTATTATACAGTGAAGAAAAATACAACACAGAAAATGGAGAGGAAAAGAAATTTTACAAGAGAGGAACTAACAAAAAATCACAAAAATAGGGGAAAATGCTTCTTCTATTTTCCCCAATCTTCAAGCCTTTGGTAAAAATAAATCCAAGCGCAGTAGAAGGAAAACAAAAACCGTTCCTCAAAGCTTGCTTAGTAAAAATGATTGACAAGTGTCTGAAAATTCATGAATGTGGCACTCACACTCTGATCCGGAACTAACCAGGACCAGTTCTTTATTACAAGGCATCATGTAGTATTGTGAGCTAGTATACAAATAGTACTGCTGCGAGTGCTATGGTTAAAACTAAGACTCTCGAAGTGATGCTCGGCGCTTTCTGTTTTTCTGAATGGCATTTTACATCCATTTAAGAGTGTGAGTTAAGAAACGTGTAATTTTCCACTTTTGTAAGGACTCTCTACATTTATCTATTGGAAAATGAGTGCATCACAAAACTGAATTTGACCTGAAAGCCCAACTTTAGGTGTTGGTCACTATGACAAGGTCATATTTCTGCAAAGCTTATAATAAAATTAGCGCAGATCTGATGTGCTTGGCAGAAACAGGGGACCGGCTCAAATCATGTGTCCTTTCATCGTTTTGGACTGGTCCCCTGCCATATAAGTTAGGGGTTACATCTGTCTTTGCATGGAAGAGCACTTACATCAACATTCGTAAGTAAACCAGATGGCAAATGAATACAAATTGTAGTTGAGTTTATGGAAGAAGTGAGTTCTGTCTGTTGGTATGCTGCTGGTAACTTCTCAGGCATATCCAATTAACTTGTAAAACTAAAAGTGAAGCTTTACGCTGCAGACTGTTATTTTGAATAGCTTTAGTAAGTCGACCGCATCATGTATGTCATGAGGATGTGTGGATTTAACTGACCTACCTACATTATTTTGGACTCTTTCCTTAAAGGCAGCGGTATTGTTTTGGTAATTGTCAAAGACCAGTATCCTCACTTAGTGTATCCCAACATATGCATAAAATAACAAACCTGTGAAAATTTGGGCTCAATTGGTCATCTAAGTTGCAAGAAAATAATTGAAAGAAAAAAACACCCCTGTTGCATAGAATTGTGTGCTTTCAGATGCCTGAGAAAAACTTCATGCCTGAAGCCTTTCTCAGATTCAAATTTTGGGGTGAAAGATAACCTCTTTCTCTAAAACTACATAACTTCAAAGGGGGTCGTTTCTAACAATGGTTTATAATATCAGCAGCTCTCCAGTGCTCTTTACCTTGTAAGTTTTTATGGTCATTAACTTATGGAGTAAATTACCAAAAGTTAAAACTGCCTTTAATGCATCGGCCAATCAACATCATCATCGGCGATCACTCCCGAACAAGTGTGATCGTCATTCAAGTAGACTTCAATTTTTTAGTTAGGGTCCCTTTATTGACTTTGGAGTGGCTGGAAAGTCCAATCGTTGAACCCGCATCTTGGGCAAGGCAGGAAAGTCCTGGGTTAACTCCATGGAGCATGGTTCTTTCTCGCTCTTTTCGGGGGTCCATTTGTGCTTTTCCTCCTGCTGCCGTACTCGATCCAAGTATGATCGTCAACCAAGTAGACTTCAATTTAGTTAGGGTCCCTATGGGCTCTGGAGTGGCTGAAAAGTCTGATCCTTGAACTGTATACAAGGCAGGAAACTCCGGGGTAACTGAATGTCCATGGAGCTTGGTTCTTTCTCACTTTTTTCGGGGGGTCCGTTTGCACTTTTCCTCCTGCTGCCGTACTGGTTCCAAGTGCACTACCCCCTGCAGACAGTAACTTCCTTCAAGGAGGTCGCTGCAATACAAGTGTCTGCCAGTTGTTAACATCGTTGTTACATTTCTTGAGGCTAACCTTCAAGGTATCCTTGAAACGTTTCCTCTGACTTCCTCTTGATTGCACGCCTTCTCGAAGCCAATCACAACTGCGACAGCACGCCTGAAAGTTCAACAAAACACCTTAATTGTAAGCAAGCTGCCTGAGCATCCATTATCTGTTGTTTGTGGCACATCGCGGTTTTTTTCACAGATGATAAGGTTGTATACAAGCAAAGTCAACACTCCTCCTAAAAGAGATTTAAACACGGCTGTACCCGCAAGTTTTCTAGTATTAGATACTTCCTGTAAAGTTTCAAATATTGTTTAGATTGTGATGAATAGACAGTTACTGTGGTGGGTGTGGCTTAATGAATAATGATGTCAAATGAGGCAGTTGTTTCAGACAACATGGAGGCAACCAACTACTACTTTATTGAAATGTTTTAATGTCAAGTCATAATCCACGAGGGAAACTGACTGGGTATATTTGTTAATAATTTTGGGTTGAACAAAGACAAATTTACTAACGCGTGACTTGAACCTGCGACCTCCGGATTAACATGCTGGCGCTCTACCAACTAAGCTATCAAGTCCTAATGTTGGTGGTCTCCCCATTTTGTTAATGATCCCTGGCTATACAGCAGTTACAGGTTGAATGGCTTCTGACTGGCACCCCCAAACAAAGATGTTGACCAAATAGGGAGACCACCAACATAGATAGCTCGGACTAGATAGCTCAGTTGGTAGAGCGCTGGCACGTTAATCCAGAGGTCGCAGGTTCTAGTCAATTTTTTAGTTGTTCAACCCAAAGTATAAAATAATTACCCAGCCAGTTACCCTTGTGGTATATTACTCGTTTAAAAAAAAAGCTAACATATTCCTTCTTTTTTTTGCTCTTCCACTTTCTTGTGATCTCTCACCGGGCCGACATTCTCTTGGTCATTCAGATCATTAGCGGTGATAACAGCCTCATTGTCGTCGATCACCTTAACAACGATCATCCTTACAACTCCATCCTCATATCGTCTTAATCATCCTTGCAGCTTTTAACCTTGTGCTCTAGAGAGCAAAAAAGATATGTTGATGAGATTTTGGAGAGAGCCAAATAAAGTCACATCACTGCTGTAGTGAGCCTTCAGGGGGAAAAAGAAACTCTTGGTGACATTTGGTCGTGATAGGAGAAGAAATACCTTCAGGGTAAATGAAGCCTGCAATGGAGGACAGTGAGGAATTGACCAAAGCCAGCTCAGGTACTATTTGAGACAAATATTTGGTGGATGTCTGCGTACTTATTGCTGTAGAATGTGTTCTTATCATTCGTAGTGAGATCCTTCGTGGGAGAAATGGGTTCTAATCAGGAAAAGGTCGTTGACAAAGAGCCATTCCAACAGCTTTATTCCATATACTGCATCTCTTTGGAAACTCCTTGCCTGTTGCATGTTTCCCTCCATCCTGCAATCTTGAATGTTATAATAATAATATCGACTCTTTTATAGCGTAATTCCAAAGAATGATCATTGCGCTTCAAACGTTATTACCCTTGGTCACTGGGCCATATATTTCATTCCTTGAACCATCTCAGCTCCCTTGGGAGTATACAGCCTGTGCTGCCAAGTATGTAGCGCACTAAGCTAAATCAATCACAAGAACCATCTCTGCCCTCACAGGTACCCATTTACCCCTGGGTGATGAGAAGCATTTATAGTTAAGTGTCTTCCTCAAGGACACAAGTGTCATGACCTGGATTCGAATGCACACCCCGATGACTCAGCAACCAGAATTTGAGTTCGATGCACTAAAGCCCAGCTTATACTGTTCCAGTTTCCGCCTTAACACATCACTGAGCTAAGCCTACCTGCAAGCTAAGCCTCTTGGGCAGTACTTAAGAGCATACTGATCGAAACGTCCAGTGGACCACCGGTTCTTCTCAGGACCAACAGCTCATAAAGATTTATTACAGGGTGTCTCCGCAAACCTCGCTTAATAATGATACCTGTACATGCACCTTCAATAGGTGACTTCCAATGTCTGAAATGTATGGACCATGTTTGTGGTAATCGCAGGCCTGTTTCACAGAGGCAACAAAGGCAATTGCCTCCAGTGCCCCTGGTCATTGCCTTGGTGCCCCTTGAAATGTTCCAATAGGAATTGACAATTTCCTAATAGAGGTTCCCCTTTACCAAGGAGAAAACACCTTGGTGCCCTTGCCATTTCAAAAACGAAGCACCAGGTCTGTAGTCGTGCAATGTGTGAGAAGGTGATCCATCATCTACATCTTGCATGATCCATTCTGCCAATTTGCCAACGTCTTGCATGAGTTCCCATTTTCCTAGCCTGTGTAATTTTTCTGTGTGTGTGTGTGGATTGTTTTTATGGCATGATTTATGTAACCTTGTTTGGTTTGAATCGGTTTGAATCGGTTTATTAGAAAACATTCCAATGCGGCCAAGGGCCGAATTGCGAAATATTTAACAATATGAAAAAACTCGGGACACTTTGAAAGTTCACATCTTATACAAACTGCTTCATTAGTTCAAACTTTCTTTTTTCAGCTGCTTGAGTAGTGCTTGAGAAGTTGCAGACAGTGTTCATGTTTTGTTTGATCAACCATACATGAAATAACAAACCAGTGTGAAATGAGCTTAATCCATTGTGTGAGTCAGGAGAAAATAGTGAAAGAACATGCACAATTTTCAGCATAATAATAATAATAATAATAGTGGCTTCTTATATAGCGCACATATCCGTCACTCAGTGACGCTCAAGGCGCTTTAACGTTCATTATTTTCCTGCAAGGTATTGTGGAGCTACGTTTTTGAAGTATGAGACCAAGTCCTTTTACATAGCACCATGTAATGGTTTACAAGGTGCTGTGGCGCAATATGCTGCCGATCAACAAACCAGGAACACCGGGGCGAACCCCTTCTCTTTTCGATAAGTGCACTGGGTTCTTTTACGTGCATTACACAACACACGGAACCTACGGCTTAACGTCCCATCAGAAGGACGAAGCATGTGGTTAAGTGTCTTGCTTTAAAAGGACACAAAAAAAGTCACAAGTGTCACGACTGGGATTCGAACCCACACTCTGCTGATCAGAAACACCAGAGCTTGAGTTCGGTGTTGTAAACCGAAATCAGCTGTTGCAGGTTTTTTATAAAAAGGTTTTCAGACATGGTTTTCTCGAATGTGACTTCATTTCAGAGGGAAATATTTCACTAAAAAAAGGGTCTAGTATGAACTTCATAATCAGTCAGTTTTCAGACCAAAATTAAACAATGATGTGTTTTATCCTTACCAAACCTGTATGATACCTTTAACCATGTCGACGTGAATTTTTAATAAATACCTTGGAAAGTTTATGAACTCTGATTGGTCAAAGACTGATCCGTGGGTGTGTATTACCATCTAATAATAAAGACCGGCTCTGTGAACTAGCGAATAAATGGCAGCTAAACAAGCATTTGTTTATAAAAAAATGTAGTATGTACAAGTTTTGTATACAATGTGTCATGCTGGTACATTGTAACTATCAAATCAACCGTTTTCTTTGTGTATTTTGTTGTATTTATTTTGGCAAGAGAGGTGGGTGCCGTGCACGTATGCTTGAACACGCAGACAGTGTATCAATTTAAGGTAGCTGGTATGCACATAAAACCAACATAATGCAAAGCATAAAGCCGAACACCAACCAAAGTATTTCCTTATAAATTATTAATTTTTAATGCTCATAGTCCGGTTCTTTAAAATATGCATAAATAGTTAAACATGTAAGAGATTAGGTGGCATGCAAAAATTGAACAGCCTAAAGAATTGACATTAAACTTGAAAAGGACAGTTCTAAAAATATCGGCGAAAGATAAATCTTACATTCTGATAATTTTTTAATTAAAAAAAAAGAAGATATTTGTGAATTAGGATAACAGTGTGAGGACCCGGTCTTCATTGCGTGGTAATTAATGACCTTGGTTGGTGGCTGTCCATTGGTCGGCTCGGTCCACTAACAGCAGCCAGCCACCAACCCAGTCATTACCATGTTGTGAAGACCAGCTCATCAATGTTCTCGCACTGATTATTCTCTAAATAATGTTCAATGTGACGGCATGTATTTTAAATGAATGATTGATGATAAATGTATTGTGACATTCTGATCATTGCTCTGCATTGTAATTTTCTTTGAATTAAGGCATCACATTCTACTTTTAGTAAAATACGTGTGCATCCTTGTCGGGTATATGTTTTCTTTTCTATGCATGTAAAGTGTTTGTTATTTTTGCCCTAAGTTTAATAGTTTTTCAATCTTTCCTCAGATGGCTCAACTTAATCATTTTCCAAAATGATTCCATTCAAATTAATGCATATTTATCAAGAATGGGTTAGCATATTTTTCATATTTTGCTAAAAAGCTTGTGTACAGTGAAGTGCAAGTGTACATAAAAGTGAAGTATTTGTTGATTTATGTTTTGTTTATTTATTTGTTTATTTATTTGTTGAATTATTGTTGAAGTACTTGTTAAGAGATTTGTTAAAAACAAACTACAGTTTGTAACCAGAAGGAAACCTTTTTATTAAAACTGATCATCACATAATCGCCTTTAAGGTTGAAATTGTTTTTTACCTTTTTGTATTCAATTAAGTTTTCTTTCCCAACCCAGTGCATGTACATGGTGTCTGGAATTGGGAATTTCAAATAGCAGGGTTTGCCATTAACTTCTTCAGTGACTAGCCAGCAGGACCAGTTAGCTTGTCGTTTCACTGGTCCCCCAGCTTTTTCACTGGTCCCCCAGCTTTTTAACTGGTCCATGGTTCATATAAAATAGGGGCTTTAGGGATGCTCTTCTACACTGAACTAGCCAGCCAAACCACTTGGTGATACTTTTGGCTGGTCCTCGAGTGTTTTGACTAGCAATTGGCCAGCGGACCACTGTTAAGGGAGAAAGTTGAATAGTATACAAAAACAGCTTACATACATGTGAGGTTAAAACATACTGTGTGGGGTAATCGGGAGGTGGCGTCTCGTTCTGTTTTGCAAAATGAATACAACTTTGTGACATTTTTGATATATAACCTGCCTTTTTCCCTTTTTGTTTCCCATAGCAACGTCTTTATTGGACAAGGATAAGCCGAATAAAGTCAGTGGAAAAGGATGGGGCAGAGTTGGGGTAAGAATTCCATCAGGGTCCGACTTTATAGAGCTGCTTCTGTATGAATTACTGCTTCACACATTTCCGCTGAGCAAAAATTAGCAGAAAACAGTCACAAATGGTATTATGAAAAAATTGACTAGAACGTGATTTGAACCAACTGAGGTATTTACAGTCCCGACCCTATCTTTGTGTAGTTTGTAAACTTTGTGTAGTTTGTAAGGCGCTATATAAACACGGTTATATTATTATTATTATTATTATTATTGCTGCTAAGCATAACATTTTTAAGCAATATTTTCTGCTTTAGCAGCTCTATGAAATTGGGCCCAGAACTGCCATAAATGATATGGTTGGTTAGCAAAGCGTGATTTCTAATAAAGTTGTGTCACAGATACAAACAAATACAATTATTAACATTTGCACTGAAAGCATAATACAATATGTATAATACTAACCAATTTGTTGAAGTATAACTACAATGCTGTTTCGTAGACTGTCTTCAAATTGAATTTTGCATTACCAGTACATTTGTTTGTTCTTCTCTTTCCCTAATGAATTACAGCAATTTATAACCGGCAAGAAAGACTTTCCGAAGAGCATTGCCTTCATCATCGGCACAGAGTTCTGCGAAAGATTCTCCTACTATGGCATGAAAGGTACCAAGCAAAACATCCGATTTATTTGACTTTTTATAGTCACTCATCAAAACAGAATTTGTAATTTGTTTTTCGTTCCGCATGAAAGGTGAGAAGTATCAGATTGATTTATTGATGTGAGTTACATTGATGTTGACTGGTTGAAAGACTCATTTCCGTATCAATTCTCCAAATAAAATGATTGAATCTATCTATTTATGTTATGCCATTTACTTGTTTCCTCCAACCTGTGCCCAATTTCATTAAGCAATGTACGCAAACAAACTTGCTAAGCACAGAAAACTCTTGCTTAAGAAAAATAGGTTACCAGCCAAAATACCATACAGTTACCATTGCTGTGACTGGTACCCCACTCATTTCTTGCTTAGCAAAGAAATTTGCTGATCAGAATTTTCTGCTGAACAGCTTTATGAAATTGGGCCCTGCTCCCTCAAGGGGTTTTTATCACAAGCTGATTAAAACGCCAGACATGTTGTTGTTGATTTTTTGCGAATGAAATTAATACAAATTTCAGTCCTATAATTTAAAGGGGTCCATCGGTTTTTAGTAATTTCCGGGAATGTTATCGGGTAAATTTGTATCCAAAATCTATGTGGAGGGAGCAAATTGATGTTAAAAAAACAATCTGAAAAGTTACACTGCTTGTGTCTATTTTGCTTCCTTTTTTGTTTCACTCGCTGACTGACTCGAATATTCACTCTTATCATTGCCTTGGTAACCAAGTAATTTGACCATCCCAAGGTGTTTGAAATTGGGTTCATCTTACATGAGGATTGACAGGGCTGCCTCTGCTCTTAAAGGGAGGGTATACCTTTGGTAATAACTCCAAAAATTAATAACCATAAAAACTTACTAGGTAAGAAGGACTGCAGCTGTTTAATAATGTATCACATTTTATGAAACAATTTCCTTGAAAAGAATGTGGTTTTAGAGAGAGAGATTCACAAACATTTCAATCTGAGAAACGTTTCTGCATGAAACGTTTCTCAGATTGTGTATTCCAATTACGGATTTACACATCGGTTCAGGGGTATAAAAATAAAATAAAATAAAAAATAAAATACTAATAATAATAATGATATTAGGTGCTGAGAATTTCAGTTGATTCTTCCAGTCATATATCAGACTTTACCTTTAAAGTGAGAGCCTTTGACTCTATAAGCACATTGTACCCGGAGCTGCGGATGCGCATTGGTTATATGGGATCATGTTTTTTGATAAGAGGGCTACAAAAGGTTCTGAGATTTTATCAGGTTGTGGAAATGTCACTGAATAATCAGAATTCAGAGGAGCTATTAATATTTACCTTTTGAGGAAAAAATTTCATACTTCTTATGAGGCATGTCCTTGTGAATGGTAGAATGAAAATATTTCAGAATAATCAGTACGAGATATGTGAAGGATTTCCATGGCGTGAAAGAAATGTATTTCACATTTGTACAATGTCTTGTCTTGTCTGCTGTTTGGTTTTGGGTACAAGTGCCACAAACATGAACACTTCTTGGATGTATGTTGGTTTTGCTGACTAAACGAACACACCTAAACCTCTTGCCCATACAAGACGTCAAATTTTGGGAGTTTTGGTTTTACTCATTAATTTTTTTTCTTCAATAAAACAAGAAACTCAATCCAAAACTCGAGGAAAAAAGTCAAATGGCTCATTTTGACTGCCCGTCTGTATGTTGTCTTCTTGTAACAATTACCAAATGAAATAATACTAATAAAAACAACACTGGAAAAACAGTTTGTTGTACTTGTTTCGTATCTCGTAAATTTGGTTCACACACGCCCTCATGCAGTCAAAATACTACGAATTTGCCAATTAGTCAGGTTTGATGTCTGCTATTGTTTTACAGCCATTTTGGTCTTGTACATGACCAACATACTATTGCTAAGTGATGACAGGGCTACGTCACTTTTCCACGCGTTTGCCATGCTGTGTTATTTCACTCCGATCTTTGGTGCTATGATTGCTGATGGATATCTCGGCAAATACAGGTAAACTTTTAATATTGTATTGATTAAAGTTCTATTTAGTTGTTGTTATTTTAAAAAGTAAAATAGAAAATCGACCAACGTTTTGTTTGTCTGTTAGAATTATTTTTATGTAAGCTGTAGCTTGTGTTTGCTTTGTGTGTAGACTTTAACTGGAAGCCAGTTAAAAAGTGTGCATTAAAAACCCTCGTTTACAAAAAGAGTGAGCTGAATACATGAAGTAGCAATCGGTAACTGTGAAAACCCAAACCAGGTTAACCCTGCCAAATACAACAAATTACGCCAGTCGTTGAATCTCATCCTGTTTGCACTCTATTGCAGGAGGCAACGGAGGCATTGCCTTGGTTGCCCCTGGTCATTGCCTAGGTGCCCCTTGAAACGTTCCGATAGAAATTTATAATTTCCTCATAGAAAACGCTTTGGTGCCCTTGCCCTTTTCAAAATCGGGCATCAGGTCTACTTTTGTATAAAGATCACAGAGCCCTGACATAGTTAATTTCCCAAACAGACTTCAGTGTGTATTGGTGGGTAGGTATACACATTCAAACCAGGGACCTATAACAAAAGAGGACAATAGGGTCCCCGGTTGTGGAAAGGTCCCCAGTTGGAGAGTGTGTACAAAACCAATGGGAGCTGTTGCTTAAAAGTTAGTACAAACGAAAGAGGGACAATAGGAGGTCCCCGATTGCAGGTGTTTACACACTTGCGTGTGTGCTTAACTGCCTAGTGACAAGGCTGGTTCATGACAGTTCACTTCACAATGCAACAGTTTTTCTCTGTTCTTTGCATTTTGATGCATCTATGACAGGAGTCCACTGGGCTAGGGTTTGTTATAAAATATTGAATGCCTCATGCACAAAATTTACAGTTTGTGTATTTTACAACAAACCATTCTTTTCACTTTATTGTGGAAACTTACTTAAAATTACAGAGGTAGTACAAATTGATGAACCGAATCCTTTCACAATATTGGGCTAAGCACTTTAAGCAAAACAAAAATAAAGATCCCGAATAGATCTTAATGTAGACTGTATGATTCTCGAACAGATCTGCTAGATACAGTACCAGGGAACCCATCATGCATTGTCTTGAGCAAATGGTATTGAAGCTGGTAACCCATTCCTGCTAAGCAGGGCTTATTTTGTGCCTAGAGAATTGTTAATGGTTAACAGCTTTGATAAAATTGTACCATGGCTACCAGCTAGAATTGAATAACTAATGTTTGGTGCTCTTGACCGGCTCCATGCTAGTTCCTGCTTTCCACAAAACCTTTGTTAAGCGATTTTTTGCTCAAAAATAACTAATTGAAAATGAACCTGGATGAAGTTTGTGCCACACTCAGTCAAAATGTCAATTAAACAATTGGTGTTTTGATAGCAACACAGCTTTCCCAAACGGGTCTCAATTACGTGGCATTTTAGTAAGACTATCGGCCACAGACTGGTGGACGGTGTTTTGTGCAAAACGGTCGTAAGCTGAGGTTTTGAAGAGGTTGTTGAATATTCCTCCGTCCGTTTTGACGAAAATGCTTGCATAGATACGTGAGGATTTCACACAGTTCACAATAATCATATGTCACCTTTAGGGAATGGCCTCTGGCACAGTGCTGAGTGCAGACTTAATTATTCTATTTGCTAAGACTCGAATATTTTGTGGACAAATTACACAGGGTTGGATTCTAGGCGCTGCATGTTAAAATGTGACGTTGATGCCGTGAGTGTCCGATGCTTGAAGGTGAATCGAGGGTCCACCAGCAAGTTGTGAATAAATAATTTATTTTGAAAGCAGACCATATGGTCAGCTTTCAGGTGTTGCTAAAAGTTAATGTGCTATGGCAAAACGCTAATACTGAGAACTTGTTTAAAAATAACTCATTTGCTTTTTCTGAGGCGATGAGCTTTTTTTAACGGTAAACCCTGGGAAGCAGCTATCATTAAAAATGCTAAAACTTGCAAAAGTGTCATGTACATGTATGGGTGAAAGGTAGAGAAGAAACCATTTCGCCAGCTTATCTTTTATAACATTAATTTGTTATCAACATCTCTTTTGTGACAGGACAATCTTGTACATCTCTGTGATTTACATGATTGGAAACGCAGTTATGTGTTTAACAGCCTTACCACCACAGACAACGGGTAGCCCAGAACTGTAAGTTTAATATAAATTTATTATTTTAGCATTGTAATTATTATTTTTGTATTACTTTTATGAGCATTTTAAACACACACACACAGCTCTGCGTTGTTACACACTTTGGATATTCCTTTATTCTATGCACTTTAGAAAAAAACATGTTCTTCAACACTGCACAAAAAAATTCTTCAACACTACATACAAAGTGTGGACCTGAGAACAAAAGAGGTCCACCGAATGTAGGGACTTGAAACACTATGTGGACTTACAAACATCCACACAGTGTTTTTTACAGTGTTGAAGAATAGGATTTTCCTTAAGTGTACAGAACAAAGGAATGTCTACATAGTGTATGCAACACAGAGATTATTATTATTCAAGCGTTACACATACGAAGTGTTGACCTTAGGTCAAAAGTAGTCCACACATTGTAGGGACTTGAAACACTATGTGGACTTACACTCGTCCACACAGTGTTTTTTACAGTGTTGAAGAATAGGATTTTCCTTAAGTGTACAGAACAAAGGAATGTCTACATAGTGTATGCAACACAGAGCTTATTATTATTCAAGCGTTATACATACGAAGTGTTGACCTTAGGTCAAAAGTAGTCCACACATTGTAGGGACTTGAAACACTATGTGGACTTACACACGTCCACACAGTGTTTTTTTACGCAAAGCTGTGTGTGTTTAAAGGCAAAGTATACCTTTGGTTTTTGGAACTGTTCAATTGTTTCAATCCTATATAAATGGTATACATACAATGAAACTAACCTGTGGAAATTTCATTTCAAAAGGTGGTAGCATTTTTGAGATATCACCAAAAATCTGGAGCGGTTGTGTGACGCAGGAAGAATAATCCGTAATTGGAATACACAGTCTGAAAAATGTTCTGCATGTAACGCTTCTCAGATTGAATTTTTTTTCATCCCTTTCTCTAATTAAGCACAATCCTTGGAAGGGAATTTTTTTTCTCAAAATATTATACATTATCAACAGCTGTAGTGCTTCTTATCAAGAAAGTTTTCACGGTCATTAATTTTTGGAATAATTACCAAAGGGTATACCCTCCCTTTAAGCGTTACATACCAAAAATTGGACCCAATAACAAAAGCGGTCCACATAATGTAGTTTACATAATATTAAGTTTTCATTCATAATTTGTTTTTTATTAAATGAAATAATGACATAAACTCTTCAAAAAAACTGTGCAAAGTTTGCTCTTTGACAATTCTTTTGTAGATTTAAAAAAAAAAATAAATAAATAAATAATAATTCAACTAACAGTTCAAAACCGTTTTGGAGCAACAAAGTTCAAACCCACATAAAGATTTATTAATTATTATTGTGCACTGAAGTAGTACATAAAAATTAATCAGCATCAGAATGCAATTCAGTTATTACATTTAAGGTTAGTTTATTCGTGTACACCTCTAGTGCTGTTCAGTTCATACCAGCATATTCTTCTTCTTTTTTAATTAGATTTTTTAAGGTACCATAAAATTGAATTGAATTGAATTGAAATGGTTTATTGATAAAAAAACTGTCATCGCATCGTACACGTTTGGTAATGACTCTGATAATAAATGGCAATAAAACTTACTTGGTAAGAAGTACAGTAGCTTTGGATAGTATAATGCATCTTGAGAAACTGTTCACTTCGAAGTACTGCGGTTATGGAAAAATATATCACTTTTTATCCCCAAAACATTTTAATCAGAGTGTGTATCCCAATGCAGATTATTCTTCCTGCATCACATAACTGCTCCAGATTTTCGGCATCATCGTAAAAACGCTACCACCTTTTGAAATAAAATTTTCATTGGTTAGTTTTATGGTATAAATCTATAACTATATAGGTTTGAAACAAACAATAGGCTCCGATTACCAAACGTGTACGATGCCTTTAAGACAATTTTTACATATAAAAATATATTTAAAAAGAATTCATTATGTTTTGTATTGGTTAAGGTCCAATAAATAATAGTCATACAAAATTGTATGAGTATACAAACTGTACACATGGTGGTATTTACTTGGAGAGTTTTGTAACCTCAAGTAAAATAAAAAACAGGTGAGAGAGATTAGTGTTCAGCCAATAGAAGATGTTTCGTATGACATCACATGTTTGCGAAAGAGCCACGGAGCCCTGCCGTCGATTTCACCAAACTCTTCCTAACTTAGGATTAATCCTAGGCAATGCTAAGAGATAGGACTAGTCTTAAGTACTGGTCCTAACTTAAGACTAGTCCTATCTCTTAGCATTGCCTAGGATTAATCCTAAGTTAGGAAGAGTTTGGTGAAATCGACGGCAGAAGTCACAAAGTGTGTACACAGCTCAATGGAAGTGACTGTAAAATCTCAAATTTTACAATTATCAGGCGTGTGATTTCTAAGGATTTTTTCCTGATTTCCGAACTTTCTCAAAACCTCAATGAGCCATTCCTTTATTTTTTCTTGAAAGAAGTAAAGCAATCAGCAAAGGGAGAAAGAAATACTCCACATTGTGCCCAAACCTGTAGTTTTGTCTTTCTGGTGATGCGCACAGTCTTGAAACCTCCTGAATTATAACACCTAAGAGGTTCTGGGTCTAGAATTAGAGGGAACCCAGTAAGAATAATTAGCCTCCCAAGTTTTCAAGCTCTCGTGTTGTCAGCAAGCAGAGTGTGGGTTCGAATCCCGGTCATGACACTTGTGCCCTTGAGCAAGGCACTTAACCATAATTGCTTCGTAAAAAGTTGGGAAGGTAGTGCATTCTGCTCTACCAGCCAGGCTCCTAGTGAATGATACCCATGCCTACATCCTTACGGACTGTGAAGGGGGTAACCCTGTTTTCTGCCCCAGGAGTAGGTGGCAACGTCCCCCTGGTGGCAGTTGATTTGGGTCGATGGCCCAAATCAGTTAAGTGTAGCCCTCACCTTGAAGTGGCCGTCCAGCCTTGTTGTGTTAGGCAATCTCTCCTAAAAAAAATTGTATTTATTTATTATTAACAGAATCAAACAGTTAGATTTTGAAGGGTTTTGAAGAAGTTTGATGGATTGTTTCTGATTTCTTATTGATAGTGTGGGACCCCTTATAGGTCTGGTACTCATTGGGTTAGGCACAGGAGGAATCAAGCCTTGCGTCGCTGCCTTCGGAGGAGATCAATTCAACGCTGATCAGGTAAGCGGTCACGACGGTAGGGATCAAACTTGTTGACTTTCGTTCAGGTACAGGTCATATCTGAATTGGCGGCTACAGCTGCGGCTACGACTGTTGCTAAGGATGTCCTATTCTTCAACGCATGATGGCGCGACAATCCATCGGAAATTGAGTGCACCACAAAAACTGAATTTGACCGTGGAGCCCCTCTTTCATATTAACAGTTGATGCCTTGGCCAAATTTTCATAAAGCATGTAAGCACAAAAACTTGCTAAGCACAGAAAACTCTTGCTTAGGAAAAATAGGTTACCAGCCCAAATACCATACATTTACCATTGATGTGACTGGTACCCCACTCATTTCTTGCTTGGCAAAGAAATTTACTGAGCAGAATTTTCTGCTAAACAGCTTTATGATATTGGGCCCTGTTTGTTACTAGTTGTTTCTGTTTTCTTGAATTTCCGCAGGAGGAATACATCCAGAAGTTTTTCTCCATCTTCTATTTCTCAATCAACGCTGGAAGTCTTATAT
This sequence comes from Plazaster borealis, assembly GCA_021014325.1. Lineage (NCBI taxonomy): Eukaryota > Metazoa > Echinodermata > Asteroidea > Forcipulatida > Labidiasteridae > Plazaster > Plazaster borealis. Next base: position 14,502,907 of record CM037471.1, on the reverse strand, counting down.
CCACATTTTTTACTCCCATACTGCGCCATGATGTTCAGTGCTTTGGCAACGACTGCTACGCCTTGGCTTTTGGAGTGCCAGCCGCCCTTATGTTTGTGGCTGTTCGTAAGTCATTTTTCAATAAGTTCGCAATCATTATCAACATATTGTTTGCACTTTTTGGCGTGTCGTGGCTGAGTGGCTTCGGACTCAAGTTCTGGTGGCTATGTCATCAGGGTGTGGGTTCGAATCCCGGTCATGACAATTGTGTTCTTGAGCAAGGCACTTTACTATAAATGCTTATAGGGGTAAATGGATAACCTGTGAGGGCAGAGATGGTTCTTAGGATTGATTTCACTCAGTGCGCTACATACCTGGCAGCACAGGCTGTATACTCCCAAGGGAGCTGAAATGGTTTCAGGAATGAAATAAGTGGCCCAGTGACCAGGGGTAATAATGTACAAGTGCCATTAGCGTCACTGAGTGACGGATTTGAGCACTATATAAGAAGCCACTATTAGTAGTAGTAGTAGTATTATTTTCAATATTTTGGTTTTGTAGCTGGTTGCCTTTGAAATAAAAACAAAAAACAAAATCTAAAAAAATAACTCAGTACTTTCCTGTGTCCTGTGAAAAAAAAATCCACGGACATATTTCTTGGGTTGGATTCGAACCCATGACCTTTGCCTCTGAGCCAAAATCCTAAGTTGCCTCTGAGCTGATTGTTGGTGATAGATCGCACACCTGCATGGGACACTAAGTCCTCCTTCTGTCCATGTTTTCAGGTTGTCTCTTCATATTTTGGAAGGGGCAACCACGCTTGTGGGTAGTTATTTGAGACCAATTCAGAGACCAATTAAGAACTCACTCCACGGCAGTAAAGTTATTAACGAGAAGTCCCCCCGATCCACTAAGTGAAAGTAGTAGTCCCGACCGATTTCCTACCTTCCGCCCAGGTAGTAGTTAAGAAGCAGGACAGTTCTTTTCAGAACTTGGTAGTCTCCCGAATTCCGAAATCTACTCTGCAGCAGTAGAATAGTCTCCCGAATTCCGAAATCTACTCCGCGGCAAATAGAATACATAGCAAGACAAGTTCTCAAAGAACAAAAATCTACACAGCAAAGTAGATATATGGTGTTACCGCAAGCCAAGTATAGGTTAGTTAGTTGCTTGTAAAAACCAATCGATGCGCTTGCATACCAATATTTTGCAATCACATGCAACGCATTTGCTGGTGTTTAAAATCGCTATTTCCTCTCAGAATTGACAGCGATTCAAACCAACCATATTCTATGCTTTGAAGAGTTCTAAGTCTTTTCCCGCTGTATTTTCTTTTTTATGTTAGTTATCTTCTTTCTCGGACGTTACTTCTACAAAGTCTACCCACCGACTGGGAATGTGGTATGGGAAGTCGTAAAAGCAACATTTGTAAGTCAATAAAGACGTTTATGAATTAGCATAATGAGTGTAGGAAATGTAGAAGGGCATTTCTAGATTCTTGTTTGTTTTGTACCTTTAGAGAATTTGTTTTTAAGGTCATGATGTTCTTCCTACTTTAATCTGATTTCCGATAGCCCATATGTATATATGGGCATGGTCAGCGCGCAATGGTTTCTGGGTGAAATCCGAGTCCAAGCAACACCGGCAACCATCATGGCGCGCTGTTTTTGAACTAATGCGGTACACAACTGTAAAACCTGCAGCTTGATGCATTGTTTAACTGTACTCGGTTTCCCAAGATGCATTGCGGTATATTTTTAAGATGGCGCTTGTGCATATTGGTTTTTCTGAGTGATTATTTATTTATTTGTTATTTGTTTTTCGCCTCAGTATGCAATCAAGTCAAGAATCAAGAATCGAGGAAGTGGAGTCAAGAAAGATCACTGGCTGGATTGGGCTGATGATAAGTATGATGTGAGTTCAGAATGGTTACCAATGGTTACCGAGCCAAAGTGCAAATGCGCTCACTTTTGAACGGGTTGGAATGGGGCAGAAACAATAGACCTTATGCATAGTGACGTCTTTTGAGTAGGGCGCCCTCGCTTAGAGGTCAAGAGGAGATTGTTCATTGGCCAATCCTGTGCGCAGCGGGTACAAATCTGTGCGTTTCCATTGTTTCATCATCGATTTACCTCTAAGATGGCGGCTGGGTGACATCAATGCATAAGGTCTGTACACTTAGTATTGAATTGAATTTGAATTGAATTTGGTTTTGTTGCTATTTAATATACAAATATACAATATACATTGTGGGGTCTCTCGTGCTTAACAAATTTGTGTGTTTTAACGCTACAAACAAAGTTTGGACCTGAGAAGAAAAGAGGTCCACAAAATAATGTAGGGACTTGAAACACTATGTGGACTTACACATGTCCACACAGTGTTATTTACAGTATTGAGGAATAGGATTTTCCTTAAGTGTATAGAACAAAGGAATGTCCACACTTTGACTGCAACAGAGATGTGTGTATCCACATTCAAACCGTGAACCTATATTAAAAGGGATAATAGGTCCACGGTTGCTATCACAAAGGAAATCATTGTGGTCCACAGTTGCTATCACAAAGAGTTGAACAAAGGAGGGTCCACGATTGCCGGTGTTTACACATGTGTGTGTGTGTGTGTGTTGAACATGTCTACGCATTCAAACCGAGGACTTTAACAAAAGGGATCCGGGTCAAATAACATATCGGGGACAGTCCCCGGTTTCTTTCGCGTACAAAATCAATGGGGACGTCACTAAAAAAACTAAGTCCAAACCATGGGATGTTCTCGGTTTACACCATTTACAAACATGTGTTTGTGTGTGACATTGTTTGTTAAAATTTTTCAACAGTAGAACAAATCTCAACATGTAAAGTTACAAACAAATGTTTTAAATGTTTGTACCAGACATTTCCAACAACTGCTTGAAATTAATATCTTCCCTGTTTTTCTCTTCATCTGTTGCTATCATTTTTTCCCCCTTGTATACCATTGTCATCAAACCCCAGTACATTGCCCCTTCTGTTTCCCTTTTTACATTCTACAGGCCAAGCTGATCACAGACATCAAAGACCTCTACCACGTCTTGAAGATCTTCTTACCTCTGCCCATATTCTGGGCCCTCTTTGACCAGCAGGGATCACGGTGGACCCTCCAGGCGGAACACATGGATGGCACATTGGTATGGATAAGAATTATATAGGCAATGGTTCACTTAAAGGTTTCGTACACGTTTGGTAATGACTCAAAACAAATATTAGCATCAAAACTTACTTGGTAACAAGCAACGGAGAGCTGTTGATAGTATAAAACATTGTAGGAAACGACTCCCTCTGAAGTAACGTAGTTTTTGAGAAAGAGGTAATTTCTCACTGAAATAATAAAAACTTCTTGTAAGAAGTTTTTATTCCTATCTGAAAGCACACAAATTTGTACAACAAGGGTGTTTTTTCTGTCATCATTTTCTTGCAACTTCGATGACCAATTGAGCCCAAATTTTCACAGGCTTGTTATTTTATGCATATGTTGGGATACACCAAGTGAGAACACTGGTCTTTGACAATTTCCAAACGTGTTCAGTGCCTTTAATACTTTGACAATTTCCAACTGTGTTCAGTGCCTTTAATATGAAGGGATGGTACAAGATGGTTGTTAGGAAAAATGACTTTCATTTCTTACCTCAAATCAAATACAGATATCTTAGAACCAATGTCCGAATGCTTCAAACGTTTTTGAGAATGAAGGAAAGACTGGTTTCATGGTGAGCAAAGGTTACACGAAGGCACAGTCTGTGGTTTTTTTGATGAAAAAAAGAGAAGTTTATTCAGACAAAGGAAAACTGAGTGATCGGTAATTGTAACTTGAAATTAATGGAACTTTTATCAAAGTGAGTCACTTTGGAATAACAATTCACCTTCATTTTACAGATGTTTTCTAAGCTACAAACGGAATGGAAATAAGTTTGGGTTTTTTGGGTTTTTTAAAATATTTTTCTTTGATGGAATTTTCTCGACAGGGTTCAATCCGGATTAAGCCAGATCAGATGCAAGCCTTTAATCCGGTCATGATAATCATCTTCATCCCGCTGACGGAGACGGTCATCTACCCCCTGATTCGTAAGCTGAAGATCCCCTTCCGCCCGCTGCAGCGTATGGCAGTAGGTATGATATTGGGCGGTGCGGCGTTCGTCCTTGCCGGATTCAACCAATTGAGAATTGACGTGAGTAATAATAATAATAGTAATAATACGCAGTTCTTATATAGCGCTTTATACTCCCGATGGATGTCTCAAAGCGCTCAGTATTTTTCCTACAAGGTAAGTGGAGTTACGTGTTGAAGTATTAGACCTATTCTTTTGCATAGCACAATGTAATGGTTTACAAGGTGCTGTGGCGCAATATGCAGCCAATCAAACCAGGAACACCGGGGCGAACCCCTTCTCTTTATGATAAGTGCACTGGGTTCTTTTACATGCATTACACAACACACGGGACCTACGGCTTAACGTCCCATCCGAAGGACGAAGCATGTGGTTAAGTGTCTTGCTTAAGGACACAAGTGTCACGACTGGGATTCGAACCCACACTCTGCTGATTAGAAACACCAGAGCTTGAGTTCGGTGTTCTTATCCGCTCGGCCACGACACGCCACAAAACACGTAATGATTAGAAGCTGTGTTAGGCCGGAAATCCATTTGTTCGTTGTGCATAATGCGTGGTACGCAATCCTTTAAAATATAATTACATGTTGAAATCTGGCTTCTACCATCAAGATCATGACGCCATTTTTCTACCAGTGCAGTCAACTTTTGCAATATGGGCATTGGATCAATATGCAAATTTGGGCTCCGATATTTACCAAGTATTGTGCGACGATGGTCTATTCTCTTTATATTCTCAATGATGCAAGAATTTAATTCTAAAATATATCTCAACTTCTATTAAAACAGCTCTTATTTAACAATTTTTAAATTGATAAAGGTTGTCGACATGTGTGAATAATTTGTCTCTTTCTATTCTACCAGGCCTCTGAAGTAGCACTACCAGGACAATCCGAAGGTATTTTGAGAATCATCAACGTTGCACCGTGTGCCATCAATGTACAGAGTGCGTTCTACGGAGGAGGAATTCCTTTTGGCATGGTAGGTCAACAAATATTAATTAAGTAAGCTTTGCTCGGTTGGCGTAGGAATTAAGAGCCGAATATATTTGTAGCGTGTCATGGCCGAGCGGTCTAGTGTACCGGACTCAATGTTCTGGTGGTTTGGTCATCGAGGTGTGGGTTCAAATCCCGGTCAATTGTGTCCTTGAGCAAGACACTTAACTATAATTGCTTGTCTTCACCCAGGGGTATAAATGGGTACCTGCGAGGGTAGAGGTTGATATTGTGTTTGAAAAAGCCTTCGGAGCGCCACGGCAGCCCAGGGCTGTATACTCCCCAGGGAGCTGAGGAAGATTACAGGAAAGTTACTGGTCCAATGACCGACATGTTGATGTTTGGCCATATAATAGTGTTTTAATATTCGCTACCTTTTGGAGACTGAAGACAACAGGAACAATACATCTTCACCACAAGAAATTTGGTGTACAAAGTCTATTGGAGGATGACAAGTACAGGGACAAAGGAAAGAAGTCTCCATAGGGTTGCAAAAATAGGATTGTGTGTATTGTTTGACAGTGTTTTTAATTGTGGTTTTTTTCCCCCCCTATGTTTCAGGGTACTGTTCCGGTGACCTTCCCTGTTGGCGAGTACGTTATGACCTTTGACGCCCCCTGCCAGGGGGTTGAAAAAGCGGAGTTTACTGTGGTAGTACGTGGGGAGGAGGGCGGAGAGATTGTTATTTTCAGTCAAGACGGCAAACTAAATGCAGATCAGGTGAGGATAGCTACTTCTTCTTCGTGGGACTCAAAAAAGCACTTTACCTCACTGTGGTTGTAGGTAGAGGAATGTTTGTTTAATTATTACACTGTTTGATGCTGTAACTTATTTTTAGTCCAGATTTCAGAGCAGCTAGTTCTGTCTTCTTTGTGTGGGTTTTAATATTCTTTGGGAATAGCCGCATTGTAAGAAAAGTGTTAGATCTAATAATGTGAATTTAGTGCTATTTTTTACTCTCCATTCTATAAAAGTGTCATCTTTTGTCACAGTGATTAAGCAGAAAGTTTTTCTCACAAATTAATCCCAACAAGATTCTATTAACTACATGTTTTCTTTCAACTTAACTCTTAAAGTTTCTTACTTTTATTTATATGACCTCTAGGTGACCAGTCATCTTGAAAAACCACGCAAAGGTCAAGCATTAGTCAGGTAAGACTTCAGAATACGCTGTAGCAAACATGAATATTCGTGGTTAGGGTTCACCTTTGACCTCTTCATCTGCCCCCCTCTGAGCTACCCATCATGAATTTGTATAAATATGATTCTCCTTTGACCCCAACAGACTGTGCAGGTCTGGCATGTGTTTGCATTTTTTTGTTTCCACATACCTTGCTTTAGTGTGTGAAGGAGGATGTTTAACTGGTCCCAATGTCTTGAATACGTACAAGACTTGCAGAGTGCATTGTATTGGTCTGATTGTAAGAGGTAAAAAATATTGCCAGTGAGCCAGGAAATATGAATATTCAAGAGTATCATACACCTTTGACCCCACAGGGTTGGTCTAGTTGTTAAAGTTATGAAATATGAATATTCAAGAGTATCATACACCTTTGACCCCACAGGGTTGGTCTAGTTGTTAAAGTTATGAAATATGAATATTCAAGAGTATCATACACCTTTGACCCCACAGGGTTGGTCTAGTTGTTAAAGTTATGAAATATGAATATTCAAGAGTATCATACACCTTTGACCCCACAGGGTTGGTCTAGTTGTTAAAGTTATAAAATATGAATATTCAAGAGTATCATACACCTTTGACCACACAGGTTTGGTCTAGTTGTTAACGTTATGAAATATGAATATTCAAGAGTATCATACACCTTTGACCCCACAGGGTTGGTCTAGTTGTTAACGTTATGAAATATGAATATTCAAGAGTATCATACACCTTTGACCCCACAGGGTTGGTCTAGTTGTTAACGTTATGAAATATGAATATTCAAGAGGTTCATACGCCTTTGACATCACTGTTTTGTTTTTAGTTGTTTATGTATTACGAAATCCGAATATTCAAGATTATCAATTACCTTTGACCCCGCAGAGTTGGTCTGTTTGTCAAACTTATGAAATATGAATATTAATGAGTATCATTTACCTTTGACCCCACGGTGTTGATCTATTTGTTAAATCTATGAAATATGTATATATATTTAAAGTATGAATTACCTTTGACCCCACAGCATCGGTCTGTTCGTAGACCCATCCATCCTGCCAGATAATACCAGCATTGTACTAAAGAGTCCATCGTACCAGTATACCATAAATCCAGGGTTGTATAACATCAGTGACTACAGCCCGATGGAACCAGATAGGTCAGTTGGGTTATGATGCTTTGTGATGTTTCTCCATGTTTGTCCATCCTGGTGGCAAGTCAGTTTGTCACACAGGGGCTACTTCCAGCAGCAGAACTGGCTCCCTGACCATGATGTCAGATGAATTGGGTTTATACAGGAAGGGTGGTAGGACATTCATTACATTGTAAAATATTGCCGTCGTAAGGGTGGTTGGACATTCATACCTTGTAAAAATTTGCCGTCGTACTCTGATGTCATTTGCTCCCGAGGTCACGCTCACAGGTTCATGCCACTTCCAGAACAGCGCATTCGATGGTACACTTAACACAGGGCACAAATCTCCACTTTTGAACGTCAACAAATAGAATTAGCTGTTGCAAACTGCTGTGGTTTAAATGCAAAACCTTTTAGCGACGCAATATATATCGCGTTGTTAAAAAGTTTTAAAAGTATCACAATCCGGCATAAATTAACGGTTTTGCAGCAGGTTGCAATCGTACCTAGTAAAAGTCATAAGTGCAGTTTTTGGTTCCTGAAGGAGAAAGATGCTGATTACAATACATGGGTTTCATGGAAACATAGAAAGTCTAGCATTATGCCGTACATTGAGATCACAGCCATGGTTTGTCGCTGTTCGTGTGAACCGGACGACGTAAACCAGTGACGTAATGACTACGGTGGCAAATTAGTGACGTTTACCCGTGTGCATTTAAAAACAAACTTTTTCAAATATGTTTTGTATTCATTTTTTTTTTTTTTCATGAACAGTGCATGATAAAAACTATTTCCACGATTGACTTGCATTTTGCGTGTTTCAGGTACGACGTCTTCATCGACGGCGATGTAGACGACCCTGATGCTAAGCCAGTCCAAACCATAGACATCCGCACTGGTGCTGTGTACAGGGTTCTACTTCAACCCATGAACGATAGCTCAAATACTGTAAGTAAATTATGTGATATCAGGTCGAATGGCTTCTGACTGGCACCCCCGAACAGGGGGCTAGATAGCTCAGTTGGTAGAGTTCCAGCACGTTAATCCGGAGGTCGCAGGTTCAAGTCTTGTTCGAGTCAATTTTTCTTTGTTCAACCCCAAATCGAATTGTGTGATGCTACTTCCTTTATCAATGATTTACTTTGTATATAATTTATTTTGGAGAACCCGGTACATTGTCTAGTAAAAACTGCTACGAGCTTTTAAACACCACTTTGCCCTTACACCGATGTGTATTAAGCACTGTATACTCAGTACTTTCCGAGTTCTCTGAAAAAAAATCCACCAGCAAATCACTCGAACCCACACTCTGCTGATCAGAAAAACCAGAGCTTGTGTCAAGAGCTCTGACACGCCACAATATTGTTTTGCATCTTTAAACACTGAAAAAATGGTGATTATCAACATCGTCATGGTAAAAATGTGCTTGAATATTTGCTTTTATTTGTTTTGTAACAGATTTTTGTGAACGTCCAACTAGATGTACAGCCCAACTCTGTCTCAATGTTTCTACAAATCCCACAGTATATCATTATCACTTTGGGTGAAATCTTCTTCTCAATTACGGGTCTGGAATTCTCCTACTCACAGGTAAAGAGCTTCTTATCTTGAGGAAAGGGGTATCAACTTAGCATTAGGGGAAAGCTCCATTAAAGAAAGAGGCCAGAATAATACATCCTTTTCATCTTTACCAACTCACACCTGTTATCTCCATGTAATTCCTTTTCCAAACAGTGGACCCTATTCTTATAATTGGATCAAGAACAAGACAGATACTGGTGACTGCCCCAGGCAGATTAACTGCTCGGCCATTAAGTTTAATGACCCAAGTAATGACAATGTAAACACACTCACTCACTGAAAAGGATGGTTAGTTTTCGAGTTTTTGTGGCCAAACTTGGAAATTCTTTAATGGAGCTTTCCTGTAATGGGTATATTGAAGATATTTAAGGCAGACATTTAGCTCACACAGTTAGCTCAATGGAAGAGCTTGTGGTATAACTGATATTATATACCGCACACATAGATCCTTGTAATTTGATTGGGTTTTTTCCCCACCAATCTAGGCACCAGCCAGCTTGAAGTCTTGCATCCAGACTGCATGGCTACTCACCATATCTGGTATTATATACCGCATACATAGTTCCTTGTCATTTGATTGGGTTTTTTTCCCCACCAATCTAGGCACCAGCCAGCTTGAAGTCTTGTGTCCAGGCTGCATGGCTACTCACCGTTGCCTTTGGGAATCTTATCGTCATCTTGGTTGCTGAGAGCAAGTTTGTAGAAAGCCAGGTCAGTGATAAATTGTTTTCCGTTCAGCTTTTCGTATCTATTATTTTTGTTTATACTCTACTCATCGCTTTGACCAATAGATAGTTTGGAAATAATGTAGTCTACCAAAATCAAATGATGTTTCATCTTGGCATGTCGTGGTCAAGCGGTTAAGAGCACCGGACTCAAGCTGTGGTGTTTCTAGTCAGCAGAGTGTGGGTTCAGGTCCCGGTCGTTGCATTTGTGTCCATGAGCAAGATACTTTACCATAATGGCTTTGTCCTTTGGATGGGACATTAAGCCGTAGGTCCCATGTACTAGGATTGGTAGTGCACGTTAAAGAATCCGGAACACTTATCGTGGAAGAGTAGGGGTTAACCCCGGTGTTTCTAGTTCACATAGCAAGCACCCTTGTTTACAGGTTTCCTCAGGCTTGTGAGCTACAGTGATTAAGTTCACTTATGAGGCATCCTTGGTTTCATTACGAGAAATATATAATAAAAACAAATCATACGCCAATGTAAGATGAAATAGTGGGTATCCGTGAAGCTTTCCAAGTTCTATGGTGGGAAAAAATCTAACGTCTTTTCGGGTGGGAATGCAACAGATTACCTGAACAAGCTTGGCGGGTTCAAATCCCGGTCATGACACTTGTGTCCTTGAGCAAGACACTTAACTATAACTGCTTCTCATCACAAAGGGGTAAATGGGTACCTGTGAGGGCAGAGATGGTTTATGTGATTTTATTTATTTAGCTTGGTGTGCTACATATTTGGCAGCACAGGCTGTATACTCCCAAGGGAGCTGAGATGGTTTCAGGAATGAAATAAATGGCCCAGTGACCAGGGGTAATAATGTTGGAGCACCATGAGCGTCACTGAATGACGGATTTGAGCGCTATATAAGAAGCTACTATTAATATTATTATTATTATTATTAAACTGAAGAAGTTCGTTTTCACATTTGACTTCTCAGGCGATGGAATTTTTCTTGTTTGCTGGTCTGATGGGCGTCGTCGTAGTCATCTTCGCCATCATGGCCTACTTTTACGTCTACATCACACCCTCAGCTCACCCTGATGAAGAGCTGAATGACATGACCGGCCTGGTAGAGACCGATAAAGGAAGCTACCAGAACGGAGACACGGCGCCCATAGAACCGGAAGTAGACCCATAGTAGACGAGTGAATGGTTATTATTTGGAGGTGTTGTGTTCGATGAACCCTCCTAGGTAGGACCTGTCCCATCAGTGCAAAAATATTGTATCTTGCATGAAAATGCTGCGTCCAAAAACGTTGTATCTGACAAGAAAATGCTGCAGGCAAAAACGTCCTATCTGGCCTGAAAATGCTGTGTGCAAAAACTTTGTATCTTGTATGAAAATGCTGGGTGCAAAAATATTGTATCTTGCATGAAAATGCTGGGTGCAAAAACGTTGTATCTTGCACGAAAATGCTGCGTGCAAAAATGTTGTATCTCGCACGAAATTGCTGCATGCAAAAGTGTTGTATTTTGCATGAAAATGCTCCGTGCAAAAATGTTGTATCTCGGCCCGTACTTGGTCTGTGTGTACATCAGGGCTTTTTTAAGCGAGATACAACGTTTTGACAATTACAAACTCGCGCCTAACGCAAGTGCTATTTTAGGAGATACAAATTTTTTGCACTAACGCAATGATTTGTTAGGTTCTTGGGGTTTTTTGCTCACCAGGGAGTTTGAAATCCAAAGGAATGGTTTGTCTGGTGACTGTGATAGCAATCATGCCACAGGGAACTCACCGTGATTTGTGTTTAATAAGGAAGGGTTTTTAATTTTTGCTTTTAGGTTCGTTTTTTTCTTCTGCATACAACTCCATTCATTCAATCTCCCAAACAAAAACTACGTAATCACAAAGTATTTGTTTACACCATGTACAAACAAACGTGCAAGGTTAGCATTTCTAACAAAAATACTCATGCCTGGTGTTTGGGGGGAATTGGCGTAAAGATAAGAAAATGAAATAATCAGGGTCAACAGACCAGGTCTGGATTTCACAAAGCACTGAGATTCATCTTAAGATGCGTTGTCAGTATCACCATAGTGATTTCTATTGTGACATCACACTTTGCTTAGCAACTAAGATTGATGCACAGCTTAAGATCAATCTTATCTCTTTGGAATCAAGCCGAGGGTTTAACTAACACAATATTCACATTATTATTGCCGTCGCTATTATTACTAATTTCAATTACTAGAACTAACTGATTCAGAGAACACAATTGGTTTGGGCTTTTTTTTAAACTAAAACAACCTTACATGGGAATTTTTTTAAACATTTGACAAGAGAAATCTTTATAATTTCAAAGATCAAATCGGTTCTGATTTTGAGGTATGCATTATGTGAAATGTGGTGATATTCCGTCTGTGTTTTTTATTACATATCCATGAAGCTCTGCCATCTGAAAACAACTCTGCGAAACAATGCACTACACCTATCACACAATGGAACAACCCAAATGGTGGACAAGTCGTTAAATGTGTGCCGCGGTGCATGCGCTCACTTGAATTATACTGCTCTTGCGATATTGCAGGCTCCTGACTACTGCCCCAATAATGGGGCAGTAGTCGTGAGAGCAGTAGACTCGCGCGGAGTACCAGTCTCGCGAGAGTATAGTTGCGGACCCATGACGCTAACACCGCGACAAACGTGTAACGACTTAGGTGAGAGCAGTAGTCTCGTGCGGAGCAGCAGTCTCATGTGAGTATAGTTGCGAGAGCCGTTACGCTATCACCGCGACAAAAAGTAACGACTTGCGCAAGAGCAGTAGTCTCATGCGCGGAGCAGCAGTCTCGAGAGAGTATAGTTGTGAGAGAGCTGTTACGCTATCATCGGGATAAACATTTAACGACTTGTCCGCAAGTCTACGCGAATGGCAGCAGCTGTTGCTTATATTTCGTTGTTGAGGTTTGCCGTGTTGGATTTTCAAGCGCATTTTCGCGGTTGTGATCGGTCATTTCATCAATGGGTTGAGCCTAATGGATTAGTCTAGAAGTTTACTTTAAATTACTCATCAAGTGCAATGTGCTGACATTCCTTTTGTGTCTTTGATTATAATTGATTAGAATTTTAGACTTTAGGGACACTAGGTGGCAGAAGACTTGTCCGATTAAAATTGTTCTTTAGAAATTTGGCCATGCTCGGAGCTACGTAAACAATGGAAAGGTATATGTTTGCTGCTGGCAACCTAGCGCCTAAAGTCTCTCATCGGCTTGTGATGATTACGGTGATTATGACTGAAATCAGTACTTAATGAGATTCAAACCTTGATTCAAATCAACCAAATCAGTTCTATGTATGCCTGTTGTAGTCTAGGCTACCTGAGGGCACCTTACACAAACTGAAGTTTAGCTTTATGTAAATGCTGTATTCATATTTTTTAGAAGCATATCTTTGCGGACCTGTACAAAACTTGAATAAATAGTATTGTTACCCAGTTCACTTCGGAGGACACAATAAACTGCAAAACTCTTACGCAACACGCAGCGGTGGTTTTATCAACAGGCATTCGAGAACACGCTATGTTTGGTAAGGCACTGTGGTGGGTTGCGCGTACATAGGCAACTGTTTCAACAAGTTCCTGGGGGCATGGTTCAGTGGCCTCAGTCAAAAGGCCCTGCAAACAATGAACAGATTAACTCTTTGGATGGATTTGTGCCTTATGCCTTTAACGAAGACCCATTCCTTTCACATAGTTGCCAAGATTTTGTAAAGACGGATTATACTGCATTGTCTTGAGGACTTTCATCTCTCTCAGGGAAGATGTCTGTTCAACCTGGGGTGGGTCGATGATCGGCCGTTACATAACGGCTTTCCAACAGTCTGACTCTGCTTCATAAACACGACCGTAAACAAAAACACTTGCATTAGAATCTTTAATTGTCAATAAGAAAACGTCTTCAGTAAAATACAATGGGTGTCCGAATCTGGGTGTCCAAACAGAGTTCCATTGACAAATTATTAATGGCTCAGGAAAAAAAGTTGCTTTTTGACTGAAAATAATACCACACATTTTTTAATCCCCAAGTGAACTGGTTAAGACATGAGTTTGGTAGAGTACAGTGTACTGTTAACTGTGATGTAATATTTAGTCGCATTTTTCAGTCGATACTGAAAATCTTAATGTATGATAGAATAAGAGAGTACTACACTGCTTGTCATTTGTGTTTGAATTCTTCCAGACGCGTGGCCAAAAGGTGAACAAATAAATAAAACAAAGTATATTTATTTTTGTGAAAAATCTATCTCAAGGATATGGAGTATTAATTGTGTTTAGCCTGGCACCTTGACTTCACATTATGTTTGTGGATGAGTCCAGCCATTTAGCACCTATTGGTTGCCAATTGATTACCATACACCATGCCGATATGGGGCAGAGGGTACCCCCCCAACCCCCAATGATCCCATACTTAACCTCCTGTAGAAAAGAAGCCCCACCTTCCTTAAATCCCCTTTAGAATTTCTGAGATTCAAAGCAAACGACGAAGACACAATAGGGGGGGGGGGCACACCATCCCCATATCGAGCACCTAATGCAATTCATTACCAACCCCATGTGAAAAAGATGTTTCTATGAATTCAATTTGTTTTAATTGATGGCTTTGTTGGAATTCCACTTGGAAGTACAGTTATATGTTTCATATATATATTTCATAAGTATCAGAGCTAGAGTTTCCATGAACGTAATCATGATTTTGGTAGGGCTATTTTCAAAACAACGGCTGAGGCTAAGGCACCCCATCAGGCACTGTCCACCCCTTACAAATGCTCATATTTTCAAAATAACTGAGAGAGTCCAAGCCAGAGCCCCAGCTGAAGTTTTGAAAACGGCCTCAGTTTTAGAGGGCTGCTTATTTATGTATTAAACATAGTGAAAATCCAGCATAACTGAAGGCTTTCCTTGCTACAGGCTGTGTCCAAATTGGCGGCTACGGCTACAGCGGCTACGGCTAGATCACTGTGTCATCATGCATTGAAGTATGGGACATCCTTAGCAACAGCTGTAGCTGTAGCCGCTAATTCGGATTCGGCCTTAGAAAAAGGTACACATTTTAAATAGAGTTTACTTAGTAATTTTCTTACAGAAAACTCTGCATAAATGACTGATATTTCTTCAATATTATTTACAACTCCTGTCTTTTAATTTATGCACAAGAAGCAAACTAGAAAATATGTAATTTCTGTATGTGTCAATGTTTCATGGAAATCATGATATATTTGCCGAAAGAATCTATGCTATTTTAATTTAGTAGTAATTTTTTTGAGTTTGGAGAGGTGGGGGAAATTTACTTGGAACAACACCCCCAATCCATCAAGGTCATCGTAAGGAACTCAATACCAAACCTCTGAGATGGGAGGACAATTTGAAATGATCCGCTGCAGTTTGGGCTTAGTTACAGTCACCCTTTTGTGCTTAGCACTGAATTTTTGTGCTAGCTTAAAGCAAAGAATGCATAGTAACATGAAGTACACTTGAGCACAAGCACAAATTCCTTGTTTGTCTGCGAAATGTGGTTTATGGAAGTCCAGCTGCAGTTGTTTTGTTGCTTACTGTAAGCCACAATATATAATTGGGTCCTGTGTGCCTTGCCCCATTCCAATTGTAATAAACCTTATGTACACAACGTCATTTTAGTTGGGTGCCCTCGCTTAGAGGTCAAAAGAAGGTTATTCATTGGCCAATCCTGTGCGCAGGGCGTACAAATCTGCGCGTTTCCATTGTTTCATCATTGGTTTACCTCTAAGATGGCGGCTGGATGACGTCAATGCATAAGGTCTATACTGGACCAGTCAGTTGGAGGGGGGGGGGGGGTCACCAGGTATTGGGTTTTTTAGTTTTATGTAAAATTTATCAACAGATACATGCTTAGGGTCCCCACAAGTCTTTTGCCTTTTCAGTATGAGATAAAACTCTCATAAATTGATGTAAATATGCCTTGTACTAAATGTTCAAATATGTAGAAATGTATAATATTTATCTTTAATATTTAACTGCAAAATTGGGGTTTCACGTTGCACCAACTGTTTTTACATGCACTAATTTTGTCTCTTTAGAATAATGGGTTTGAGTACTTTCCGGTGTCAGATACAATAATTTTAATTTCTTTGTTTTATACGATTACTGTTTCCAGTTAAAAGGCACATTGCCTTCAAATCTCTCAAAATTTTGCCGTTTGGAATTACTCCTTATCCTTATTAAGTGTTGTTCATGCACAAAAACACCTACAGTGTGTTGTAATTAGTGATAATGATTTTGAAAAAACCCCACTAAGATTTGCTTCGGGAAATACAACCGGCGGAACATGCGGTCCGCCATTTTGTTGAGTCAAAAATTTGCCGTTCTACAAAATAGCTGACCGTGTTCTGTCATATTACACCAAGAAAACACGTAATTTCAAAGGATATTTACGTGAATCATTATATTCTACTTTATAAATATCTTTCCAACCATATTCATTTCATAACAAATGCTTTTTATAGCCCAAAGCGCCCCAATCCAAAGGCAATGTGCCCCTACAAGGTAAACTGAATGTGGGTGATAGTTTTTACTAACAAAAATCAACCCTTTATCTAGAAATCAAACAAACAAACAACGGTAGTCAAAAGTTAACAATTAAGAACGTGTTTCAATTCTGGAAAGAAATTTGCATTTCTGCCTTTCATGATTTCAAAATGATAATTCCGCCAGCCTTGCCAGAGTTATATTCAGCTTTTTATACATCTTCACTGAACTTGATAGTTTTTATTTTCCGGAAAATCCTTCTCATACCCAACCCTGTGAAATTAACTGCATGTTTTGTTTGATTCTTCCGGACTAAAAACACTAGTTTTAACTGATAAGAGAGTTAAGAGAGAGTTAAGAGAGTTACAATTGTTTTCCTATTTTCATAAGGACTCTGTTGGAAAATTGGTGGATCACAAAACTGAATTCGACCTTGGAGACCCTCTTTGATGTTCTATATCTTAGAGTTTTTGTCTGTACTGGTTGAATCATCGCCAGTTTAAATTTCCCCAGTGTAGGATAAACAAGTTTCTGATCTATCTATCTATTAGATCATTCTATTTCCACAATGTTTCGTTGTAAGGAGTTTTTCCAATTCAATGGGAGTCACTTAAACTTTGGTAACTCGGCGACTTGTATGGATTCTGATTCTGTATCAATCATCGTTGCTTGGGTTTTGTGCAGCGCGGAATCAAGCAAAATCCTACAATGTCAGGGAAGTATGGTACAGCTATGGCTAGATTTCAACGTCATCATGCGTTGAAGTATAGGACGTTTTTAGCAACACCCTTAGCAAGTCGTAGCTGTAGCCGCCATTTCGGATACAGCCTTAGATATGGTATATATTGATAACTACCGATAATTTGCAGAGTAAATGTTTCAGTGTTTAGTGAGTATATATCGCCGTATTCAATTGTTTGAAGTCGATGTTAACCTCTAGAATTTAATCAAAAACTTATTTTATTTTTTTAAAGAAAACAAATTGTCATGCTACTACTGACAAAACAGTGCTACAGTGATCGTTGTAATGTAAGTGGCATAAATAAAAGCTCTGGAGAAAAAAAAATTGACTATAATGTTTTGTCTTTGATTTGAGGTGGTAGTTACATTGACTACCAACTCGTGGATGTTTTTGTTTTTCCAGGTTTGTGTCAGCCAAGTAAAGAATTAGTTTCAAGTCTGAAGTAGTTAACAGTGGATAAAATCACAAAGGGGTAAGCCTTGCATTTAAAAAAAAAATTGCTGAAATTGGATAAAAAACACAAGGGGTAAGCCTTGCATTTTTGTCAAAAATAGGCTGAAATTTGAAAAAAGACAAGGGGTAAGCCTTGCATTTTTGTCAAAAATAAGCTGGAATTTGATAAAATCATAAGGGGTAAGCCTTGCATTTTGTAAAAAATTAGCTGAAATTTGATAAAATCATAAGGGGGTAAGCCATGCATTTTTGTAAAAAATTGGCTGATATTTGATAAAATCACAAGGGGTAAGACGCATTTTTGTCAAAAATTAGCTAAAATTGGATAAAATCATAAGGGGTAGGTAAATCATAAGGGGTAAGCCTTGCATTTTGTCAAAAATTACATTTTGTAAAAAATTAGCTGAGATTTGATAAAATCACAAGGGGTAAGACGCATTTTTGTCAAAAATTAGCTAAAATTGGATAAAATCATAAGGGGTAGGTAAATCATAAGGGGTAAGCCTTGCATTTTGTCAAAAATTACATTTTGTAAAAAATTAGCTGAGATTTGATAAAATCATAAGGGGTAAACCTTGCAATTTTGTCGAAAATAGGCTAAAATTTGATAAAATCACAAGGGGTAAGCCTTTCATTTTTGTCAAAAATTAGCTGAAATTGGATAAAATCACAAGGGGTAAGCCTTGCATTTTTTCAAAGAAAATAAGCCCCTCAAAGCACCTTCCAATATCACCCCTGTTCCTAAACCTTCTCAACTCCTTAGGAGTATACAGCACCGGCAGCCAAATGGGTGCACAAGTTGCTAATCATTCACGTCAACAATCTCCAGCCTCTCAGGTACCCATTTACTCCTGGGTGATGAGAAGCAATTATGGTTTTAGTGTTTGTGGGTCCTTGTGCACCTTAATGGGTCCAAATATTCGGAGACTAATAATGCATATTTATTTTGCGCTTTTTCAAACAAAATAGGCCCCTCAAAGCACCTTCCAATATCACCCCTGTTCCTAAACCTTCTCAACTCCTTAGGAGTATGCAGCACCGGCAGCCAAATGGGTGCACAAGTAGCTTATCATTCACGTCAACAATCTCCACCCTCTCAGGTACCCATTTACTCCTGGGTGATGAGAAGAAATCATAGTGTCTTGCTCAAGGCCACAAGTGTCATGACTAAGAGTCGAACCCACGCTCTGATAACTGGGCCACAAGAACTTGAGGTCTGTGCGCTAGACCACCACATGCTATAAATAAAACACAGACTTGCAAGGTTTTTGATGTACACTCAACAATTAAAACATTTTATCAGTTATAAAAAAAGTTTTCATTTCAAATAGTTGCCTTTTATTACGCTGACTATAAACGGAATAAAGAACTTCATAGCAAGGAGCTTGAACACAACTGTCCAATGATGGATCAAAAAACAAACAAACAATATATTCAACAAATCTGACCAAATATAATACGTCTCGAGTCAATGTAACTATTATACAAATATTGGATGGATATGAGTGCACTGATTTGATGACGTGTGTGTGTGTGTGTGTGAAATGGATTTGAATTGTTGCCTCACAAACCTGCTTACAAAAAACCGCCAGCAACTTAGTGTGCCTTTTGCTTTGCTTACGGTTAGCAGCCGTTATGAAACAGAAACTGTGCTAAGGGCTGCTCCATAAGCTGATGTCGCTTACAAACTTTATGAAATTGTCCCTAGAAATAAGCACCTAGCTGGAAACAGTTAATCTCTCTCATACAAACAATTCTTGAATAAACCATGCTGTCTGGTAAGGTTTGGTTACTAGAACACTTAATTTAAGCACTGAAAAGGTGGTCAGATTCGGTTGAAAGAATCAGCCTCGTCAATCCTAACTACTTAACCATGACAGTTACAAATTAACTCCTGGTTATTTTTTGCTCTGAGATTTTTTTTTTACCTCTTCCATAAGGTTGATTGAAATTGAGCCTAGGGACCAATTTCATAGAGCTGCTTAAGCAGAAAATATTGCTTAAAAATGTTCTGCTTAGCAGAAATGAGCAGGATACTTGTCACAAATTGTACATGTGACATGGTATTTTGGCTGATAACCCTGTTCTGGTAAGCATAATTTTGTTGTGCTTAGCTACTTTTTGTGCTTACGCAGCTCTATGAAATTGGGCCCAGGTTTTCAACTCAAAACATAACAAAGTAAACCCTCTCAGATATTGGCGCTACTTTTGCTGTTTACATAAATATATATTTTGTACAAGTATTTGAATCTAAGTTCATTGACTACCAATTTACCATTCTTTACAAAAATAAATTGCACGTGAAATTTGACATAATTAAAATGAAAAAAGATGGCAGATGGAAGGCATAAAACTGAAATGAGCTGTAGAAAAGAAACACAGATTACATAAAAATTCACGTAAATTACAAAACTGCATCAGTTCTTGGTCATACTTCATGTATTAAATATTCTTAGGTTATGTACATTTGTAATAATGGCTAAATAAAGATATAAATACATGTGTTTTTATGAAGCATATATATGAATTTTCTCATGTTTTTTTGACAATCTTATGGGGTGTAGAAATTGAGACCATTTATGCTTATTAATAGATGTTGAAATTGGGATGAAGAATATTGGGTGTTTTTTTACCTCACATCTGTGTATGGGTAAAACACAAACAAAATTCCTTGTTCCTAATGCAAATTTAACATCTATAATTGTTGTGGTACCTGCTGCTAAAATATAGGATTCGACTAACTACCCAACAAGCTCGGTAGTCTTAGTGGTAAGACATCTGCTCTACAATGGCAAAGGTCATGGGTTCAATTTTTGTCCACAAGACTCTGGAGTCTGGAGTATATCCTCTAGTCGCCGGTTTTTGGGGTACCATAGCTTTTTCTTTGAATTGATATTACAAGTACAACTTAACGGTGGAAGGTTACCTGTCTCCAAGTTTAGGTCAAGGGAGAGGAGACTCGATGTTTGGCAAGTAGAAAATGTTACTTCGTCTCTAGGAGTTGTTTACATCACGCGCAGTGACGTGAAACTTATGCCTTGATTTATGAGGGGCACCCCGAATACAGGACCTCCTGCGATGCTTAACTCACATGTATGGAACAAAATAACTATATTAGTTTATGCTTAAGCATCCGGATGAAAAAAGCTACTTCTGATGTGTAAGCCAATGAATGATTCTTAATTGGTCTCTCATCAATGGCACACTAGGTGGTCTCCTAGTTAACACATCTGCTCTATGGCAGGGGTCGTGGGTTCGAATCCTACCCAAGTAGTATAGCCTGTGATTTTTTTTTCTGCAGGTCTCGGAAAGCACTGAGTGTACAGTGCTTATTACACATCTGCTCTGGAAAATGGGGGTTGTGGGTTCGAATCCCACCCAAGCAGTATAGCCTGTTGATTTTTCAAATTCGGGACTCTGAAGGTACTGAGTATACAGTGCTTATCACAAACCTACTCCAGAATGCGGGGACTCTGGGTTCGAATCCCAACTGAGTAGTATATCCTGTGGATTCACCTAATGCAGTACTCTTAAAGTACTGAGTA
Organism: Plazaster borealis; assembly: GCA_021014325.1. NCBI lineage: Eukaryota > Metazoa > Echinodermata > Asteroidea > Forcipulatida > Labidiasteridae > Plazaster > Plazaster borealis. Next base: position 14,481,949 of record CM037471.1, on the reverse strand, counting down.
TACAGTGCTTATCACACATCTGCTCTGAAATATGGGGGTTCGAATCCCACCCAAGTAGTACAGCCAGTGTTTTTTTTATCCACAGGACTCTGAGCAATGAATATACAGTGCTTATCATGTAAGGATAAAAGCAAATCAAATTCGGTCTTAACTGCCTAGAAAAATGTGATGCCATTAATATTGTGATATAAAAGAGAAGTCTTCTCAAAATAAATTCAGCCCTTTTTGAAATCAAGGCCTGGTCACATTAAAACTCAAGAGGGCAGCATGTTCTCAGACCTAGTCACTAATAACAGTAGCTCCGAGATCGTCATTTAAACATACCCATAGACAGGAGAAATCTCAAATGACTTTTTACGAATTCATTCGTTTCATATGATATCAATTTGAAAAACATGCATATCACATATCATTTTGCCATACATGTTCTCTACAGGTTCAATAACAATAATTTCCAATTTAATCACTTTAGCAAAAGGGCATTGCATCTTGGCAAGGAGTTCAGGGTAAACAAGAAAACTGAGCGAGGCACAACATTCCATGTTTTGGCAGCTGTGAAGTGTCTCGGGTGAAAAGTTTACAAATATTCTGATAGCTATAAATGTAAAATGCTGCTGTACGAGTCCATATAACCCCTGACCTGTCAATCTTCTGAAGGAGGCGGGGCTAGCCGGAGTTTGAAGCTATCTGATAGGAGCATGCTATCTGCTCGGACGAAGCCACTGCCTGACGATGGCTGATCACGATACGCCCTGGTGACCTCACACAACACCGCGAGCTGAGAGGAAAATGGACACCATATCGATGAGATTGAAAATTTTGGGTTGAACAAAGAAAAATTGACTCGAGCGGGAATTTGAACCTGCAACCTCCCGCTTAACGTGCCGGGTAGATGTACCTTTGGTAATTACTCCAAAAAATAATGAGCACAAAAAATTACTTGGTAAATAGCACCGGAGAGCTGTTGATACTCTAAAGCATTGTTAGAAATGACACTCTTTTAAGTAATGTAGTTTTAGAGAAAGAGGTAATTTTTCACAAACAAATTTGAATCTGAGAAAGGTTTCAGGCATGGTTCTATGCAACAAGGGTGTTTTTTTCTTTCCTATTTTCTTGCAACTTTGATGACCAATTGAGCCCAAATTTTCACAGGTTTGTTATTCTATGCATATGTTGGGATACACCAAGTGAGGGTACTGGTCTTTGACAATTACCAAAAAAATACCCTGCCTTTAAAGACATCGACAACAGCTGAAAGGTACATGTCTATCAATCCCTGCCCTGGTAGAAGGTTTAGAAAATTGGTATCTGGCATCATTTACAAGCCTTGAAGTGACGTCAGATGTTCAAGCAATCATAAATCTAACTCGGATCAAATCCTGGTGTGACAGTTACATGGAATCTTACCCTAGACGGGCCTTCTAGTCTCTTTTTGAGCAACGCCAACGATGCTAGTTGCTCTGGGTCCATCTGTACACTCTGCCAATAAAAAAACAATTCAAATTAGTACAATAGACTGTACAAGTCTAACGGGACCAGGTTGGTCCCAACCATATTGAGTTTTACGTGTGCATGATTCTGTTTGTTCAAACAGACTCCTTGCATTGGCCGCCATCACTGATGTCAAACAATGGAAATGCATATGTGTGTGTACACACTGCGCACGACTCTCAGCCAATGATAGCTCTTCATTGACCTCAGTGAGGGCGCTGTTTGAGGGGGAGGTAAAGGTCATGATTGTTCATTCACTGAAAACTTTCTTCTACTAGTAGTGCGCTCTGTGCATGGGAATAATGATATCGCCATAGCAAGGGTCCTTTCTCATCATTTCATACTACATATCATGGTGTTTTTTAACATGGTTGTTATTTTTGGGAAGAAGTCTGGATCTCTGTTCAAAATAACAAGGGTCCTTGGTTATTATTTAACAAGGATAGCTTTCACACCAATGGAATTTTTTAACATCGACGTGATTTTGGTCAAGGTCTCTGGTTTAAAAAGTGTCTTGTGTGAAAGGGCCTTGAAACAACTCAGTCTGCATTACAATTTTTTTTTAAATGAATTAACCTCAGATTTTCCACTGGCTCCTGCCACAGCACCCCCGCTCTTCTTGACCGATCCCCTTTCCGCAATTGCTTTCTCGCCAGCCACGCTGGCAAAGTGTTCCGATTTCCTTACACTGAGTAGTCTGGCTTTGCCTGTACGTCTCGTGCTGTAACACTGGTAGCATGTCCAGTGTTGTTTCCCTTCTATCATGGAGGAACACCCTGAGGTATGCAGGCACTGGGTGTGGTAGGTGTGGCCGCAGCTACAAAGACAAAAGAAATTAACTTGAAACACTGAAACATTTGCAACAGTGAAAAGAACCAGAACCAATACTAGTTCCTCTAAAGAACCAGAAACAATACTAGTTCCTCTAAAGAACCAGAACCAATACTAGTTCCTCTAAAGAACCAGAACCAATACTAGTTCCTCTAAAGAACCAGAACCAATACTAGTTCCTCTAAAGAACCAGAACCAATACTAGTTCCTCTAAAGAACCAGCATGATAAATCACTCTTGGAGATAGTGAGGTTACATACATGGTGTACTGCAAACCAAAACCCATATCAATCCACCACCATCCAAAGACTCCAAACTTTCAAGCTAGCGGCATTTAAAAAATGTAAACCCAGATTTTGAAGTTTTTGTGAATTATGAGTATCATTTATGTCTCACCTCATTAGGGTTTACAAGGTGCTGACGCGCATTCAGCAGCCACTGCCAGAAACACCAGGTCAAACCCCCTACTCTTAGCGATAAGTGTAACTGGGTTCTTTTACGTGCAATGCACAACACATGGGACCTACAGCTTTACCTCCCATCCGAAGGACAAAGTAATAATGGTCAAATGTCTTGCTTAAATACACAAGTGTCAAGACCAGGACTCAAACCCACACCATGCTGATCAGAAACACCAGAGCTTGAGTCCAGTGTGCTTGACCGCTTGGCCACAAACATCAAAGGACAAAGACATATAGATCACAACACATATAGAACACATAACAAAAATGCCCAGAATATAGAGGAGAAAAACAAAATCAGAGACAAAAAAAAATTGTTGCCCAAACCTGAAGACGACCACTGCTTCATCCTCTCCAATCTTAGCAAAGTTACGGTGACAAATGAAGCACGACTCCTTACGAGGGATCAATCCACGACTGACTGCTAGAGTCAAGTTATTGAGTGACCAATAAAGGTCATGGTCTAGGAGATTGTTGGTGGTCCTTAGTAGCGTCTGCATGAAGGAAAAGATATTGAGAAGGTTGAATTAGAGAAGAATTTGTAAAGGTAGGTGATGCAATATAACAAGTTTGTTTGCTGTATTTGTATGTTAATATATGCTGGCAGCTCCTGCAAGAACCATAATAATAATAATAATAATTTGGGAGGCTAGTCATCCTTACTTGCAGCTGGGAAGCTGAATTGCGAAGGACGCTGACGTGTTCAGGCTGCAGGCATTTAAGGGTGCCTCTGGCAGCCTTCCACATCAACCCATACATGTATATGACCACGGAGCACAGCCAGAGATCGAAAGTGTTTGATTTTTCCTAAAGCAGGTAAACCAGAGGGCCCGGAGAAAAACCCTTGTGGCATAGGAAAGAACCAACGCACAACTCTACCCATATATAGCCTTTGCCGGGTATCGAACCAGGGCCACATTGGTGAGAGGCGAGTGCTTTACGCACTAGCCACCCATGCCACCCCAAACCATCAAAGGATACTACAAAGTCCCAAACACACGAAGTTCAGGGCTATCTCAGTACCATGCATTCCCATGATGTAGTTGTTCCGATCAAAATATTTTTGTGTGTGGCTCAGTTAGGCCTTTTATTTTGCAGTTTTATTACAACTCCTATGCCTAGATGGCCCTGCAAACAACCAGTAAAAAAGTAAAATACTAAAATACAGAGCAATTAACAAAAGACAAAAATCAGGCGTGATATCTGGCCCTTGGAAAAAAAGAGAGAAGGGGGCTAGTTTAATGTTCTCAAAATGAGGTTGGTTTCAGTGTTAACAATTTTTTAATAAACTTAGAGGACACTTTGCGTTAGTTTGTAAAATCCGCCATCTTGAAACCGAGCTAAACCGAACCAACAACTTGGTTAAGATTTGGTCTGATCAGCTGCGTCACCATAGCACAAGTGAAACTTGGTCAGGGTTACCACAAATCACCCAAGAACTCTGCAAAATTGTTGAAAAGGGTGTCTTACAAAAACTTACCTTCTCATAGTTGTAGGTGTCCAGCATCCCAAGGATTAATTCTTTGATTTCACCAAATTTCCCAGTGCTGTAAGTCGGGTCCTTAAGAGACAAACAAAACCAAATCACTTTCTTCATTTCTGTCTTATAAACTAAAAAACAGAAATCTTGCATATGAAAAATGTTACGTTGTGCTGGAGGTTATATAAGCCATTTTGAGAAATAGGAAGCGAGGATGTTCTCACTCTGTCAAACGATCCGAATTCCTTATGTAAAAGTCCTTGGTGTCAATAGATCGTGCAAGTCTCATGCGTATTCAAACATTTTGGGACCACTTTGGTCCCACATACATTGCTTTAACGCGTGAAGGAAACAAACTCGCGCTCTTCAAAAGGTCCAAATGTTCGATTACGCGCGAGACTTGCACAGTCTATGGGTAGACACGCTCACACACACCGATTTAAAAGACCATGGTACTGAACTGGATAGTTGTATTCACATTAAAACAAGAATTTTATGAAAGTTTTTGCATTTACCTGCATGATTTTTTGTAAGACAGCTGGCAGTGCAATATATCCCATCATACTATTTAATACATGTCTCGTCAGGTCCTTAAAAGCTGTAATCAAACAATGTACAACAGACTTTAAAACACTTCAAATAACTTGTAAAGACACATTATATTCTATTAAAATATGCACCAGTTCCTGCTACATGTGAATAAGATTCTTGTAGTTTCAGATGTGATGATCAATCTCGCAAAAAAAGGTTTTCAGACAAATTTTGAATTAAGACACATTTTCAATGTTTTGTATGTTTATTTTGAATACTGTCCACGTAACTGATTTAACCAAATGTTTCGTCTTTCTCACTTCAAAATATTCAGACACCAGACTTCTGGGTTTTTAACCAATTAAAAATGAATAAGATTAATGCAGACATTAGTTTTAATGTTTACAGTTAATTATTTATTTATTTTATTATTATTTATATTGAAATGACGTACCCTCAAAATGGTCTTCTCCAAGAGATGATTTGAGTTTCCTCTGTGAAGCCATCATCAGATCCAGTAACGGAAACCAAAGAGCCTGTAACCAAGTTAAACCAAGTTAAGGCACACATAAACTATTCAAACCTGGTTTTTCATAACCATAACTAACTTGAGTTTTCTCTGTGAAGCCATCATCAGATCCAGTAAAGGAAACCACAGAGGCTGTAACCAAGTTAAACCAAGTTAAGGCACACATGACTATTCAAACCTAGCTATTGAACCCTTTACTGACTTGGTTGAAATATAAACGACAGACACATCTGAAGTTGTATATGGATGACTGTTGAAGTTGTATGCTTGTGGGTGATTGCACAGTATGAATAACAATAACTAGTTCTTATATAGGGCATTTTACAATAACGTATCAATGCGCTTTACATTAGTGCCCTGTTCATTGGGCCAATAACATTCCTTTAATCTTTCTCAGCTCCCTGGGGAGTATACAGCCCGAGCTGCCCAGGCGCTCCGAAAGCTTTTTCAAACACAATGTCAACCTCTACCCTTGCAGGTACCCATTTATACCCCTGGGTGAAGACAAGCAATTATAGTAAAGTGTCTTGCTCAAGGACACAAGTGTCATGAGTGGGATTCGAACCCACACCCTGATGCTTAACCACCAGAACTTGAGTTCGGTGTACTAGACCACTCAGCCATGACACGCTACAGTACAGGCATTTTACCTTGGATCTATCAAATACATTTGTCCACATATAACGCTCAACATTTGCACAATGCAGTCAGCAGGAGTGAGACTCTATGAAAATGAAAAATCCTGATAACTGGACCAAAGTGTCCACTTGGTCTGGAGATAAAGCCACCATGAGTTAGCAGAATGTCACGTCTTAGAGGTTTACAAACTACATGTATATGTATCATTTGAAATAGAAATCTGAAGGTTTGGTCAGAACAAGGGAAGGTCTTTCTTCTCTGTGATGGCAGTTTGGACCCTTTTTCTAAAAAATTTGAAAGCGCAGGGAGATAAACAGTACAAGCAATCCTGAAATTAGGAAAAATCCTGAAAAAACACAAGCCCGAGTCAGGTTTGGCGTACAGCTACTTTGATATACCCACCTCTCTCTCTGGTTCATCTAGTTTGGCCGAATTTCTCTGACACAGTTGAATAATGACCATCAAGCCAGCTTGCATGCCACAGATCGCAACACTCGGATCTACAAGTTTACAAAGAAGCTCTTGAAATTACGCAAGAGAAAATATAAACGTGGATAGATGAACAACAAGCTAAAATGTTGCTAAAATGTTGATATCATTTCTATAATGTTTAAGTAGATCTACTATAAATGAAGTGCTCTGTTCTCTTAAACAGAAGTTAAAAAATAGGTAAACAGCGCCCTCACATGTTGGTATATTAGATCTAATATCTATACATTTTTAGTGTTATAGGCCGTCTTGTCTGACTGCATGGAATCAGATAAGCTGCATATACTACTAGACAAACTCTCTAGCATAATCCTGAAAGCTAAATGAACAGCGCCATCATTTGTCGGCGTATTAGATCTAATGTCTGTAAACCTTAAGTGTCGGTTATCGGCCGTCTTGTCTGACTGCATTGTATCAGATAGGTTGCGTATACTACTGGACAAACTCTCTAGCATAATCCTGAAAGCTAAATGAACAGCGCCCTCATGTGTTGGCATATTAGATCCAATGTCTATATACCTTTAGTTTTATCGGCTATTTTGTCTGACTGCATTGTATCAGATAGGCTCATATACTACTAGACAAACTCTCTAGCGTGATCCTGAAAGCTAAATGAACAGCGCCCTCATGTGTTGGCATATGTCTATATACCTTTAGTTTTATCAGCCGTCTTGTCTGACTGCATTGTATCAGATAGGCTGCGTATACTACTGGACAAACTCTCAAGCATGATCCTGAAAGCTCCTTGTATATCACCAGCCATCTCAAGGAGGTAGGCTGTTGCATCTGCTATCTTGCGACGTCTCACAATCTAAAAGAACAATTTTTTTTCGAAAAAATATCACTTCCAAATATAAGGATGAACTGCCAACTCTGGTTGTGTGATTTAGGTCATGTCTGAATTGGCAGCTACAGCTACGGCTACGGCTGGATTGCCGTGTCATCATGCATTGAAGTATAGGACGTCCTTAGCAACATCCTTAGCAACAGTCGTAGCCGTAGCTGTAGCTGTAAATTCAGATACGGCATCAGTTTGCTTTACAATTTGTGTAATCTCAGACATACTTTTAACATGTAACAGCCACTGAGTTGGATAAACACTTGAGCAAAAGTTCTCGTTCCCAGGGTCTACTTTTTTCATCGACACACAGTGTGTATGAATACATTATACTGAGTAGGTTAATCCGCCCATCTTGACCTACCTGCAACGTCTCCTCCAGACGATATCCCTCCACGTTCCTTATGTAATGATGGACCGCACTAGGGTTGAACTGGCACATGAGGTCAATGTACTTCTCGTGAATGGCGGGGTCAGACTGTGACTGCTCCTAGTGGGAAAGACGGACAGAAAGAATCATCAATTGAACAATTATTTTAACTCTGTAGATAGTTCCCACTTGACGTCACACAGTCACACAGTGTAAAGTCGGCCATCTTTATGGGCAATGATCATCATTATTTAAACGCACAACTATGCATTTTGCATTAATACCGCAAATTGGCCTCATAAAAAAACAACAAAAAGCACTTTTGAGACGCCCGTAGATAAAAGCACTATATAAAACTAGTTATTATATTATTATTATTATCACACCTTGGTGTAAGGGTAAAAACCAAATTAAAATGATTACCTTTGGTCCGAGGGCTGTACTTGTTGCTTCCCGATATTCAAAGACACCTTGCAGGAATTCATACTGAAGATGTAATCGATCATGAAGTCTATCGATCATGTCATCTAGAGAATTGGCAAATACTTTGAGGACTAACTGGGCAGTTTCCTTGCTGTCGATTGCTACTAAATCCTAGGTAGACAAACACAGACAGCCGTTTCAAATTCTACAAATAGGAGAGTTTATGCACTCTGAATGGTCAAAGACTGGTCACATGGGGGTGTATTAACATGTGATATAAAGACCGGCTCTGTGAACTAGCCCTCTAAATGGCCCTCTACTAAATCCTGGGTAGACAAACACAGATAACCGTTTCAAACTCTACAAATTAGGAGAGTTTATGCACTCTGATTGGTCGAAGACTGGTCACATGGGGGTGTATTAACATGTGATATAAAGACCGGCTCTGTGAACTAGCGAATAAATGGCCCTCTAAATAAGCACTGTTGTGTAAAAGTTCTGTATGCAATATGCGCTTGTTGTGCGGAAACTATCAAATCAACTGTTTGGTAAAGACAGATGGTGCCGCATGCACGCACATACCAGGCATAGGCGTGAACGCGCAGACAATGTATCAATTTAAGGTAGCTGTTACGCGCATGAAACCAACCTAATACAAAGCATAAAGCCGAGCAACAAACAGAGTATTTCTACTTATAGTGATATTAATTTTCAAAGCTCATAGTCTGGTCCTGAAAATATGCACAGACAGTTATTTTTGTGTAAGAAATTAGGTGCCACGCTAAAGTTGACCAGTAAGGAATGTAAGGAATGACCCTTGAACATGAACAAGTAGTGCATTTCTAAAAATAGCAGTGAAAAAAACCCCACAAATTCTGATGATTTTCCTCGTTTGAAGGTATTTATTAATAGGAATAACAGTGTGGGGAGCTGGTCTTCACTGCATGGTAAGGACCTTGGTTGGTGGCTGGCCGCTGTTATTTGACCTCGCTTTCCTCTCGGTCCATTAACAATGACCAGCCACCACCCCGGTCATTCCCGTGCAGCGAAGACCAGCTCCCCACATACTGTTATTCCCTAATTGGAAGAGACCAAAAAAAGTAATCACAACAGGTACAACTGGTTAAGCAGTTGAGTGGTTTATTAAGAAGTTGAGTAAAGGCTGTTGCAATTCAATTGATTCCGGAGTTCCCAAAAGCGCCACAAGATAAGAGAAACCCCTTTTCCTACTCAAAATGTAGACCAGTGATCACAACAAAAGGGTGTTCTAATTACTATGCAACAGTTCTGATTAAACATCATGTGATCAGTTACAGACACTGTAATTGGTTGTTTATTATGAATGGTAATAGGTTTATTGACCAATACCTGGAGGTTTTCGAGGGCTTCACTTTGCACAGCCTCCTTCTCAGGTTCTGTATAACAGCTCTCCATCATGACGTTGTTGATGTACGTAAAGACAGCATGCTATAATAAATACAATCAACTTATAATAATACAAATAATAATGACTTCTTATACAGCGCTCAAATCCGTCACTCAGTGACGCTCATGGCACTCTAACATCATTACCCCAGTCACTGGGCCATTTATTTCATTCCTTAAAACTGTCTCAGCTCCCTTAGGAATATACAACCTGTGCTGCCAAGTATGTAGCGCACCAAGATAAATCAATCACAAGAACCATCTCTGCCCTCACAGGTACCCATTTACCCCTGGGTGAAGAGAAGCATTTGTAGTTAAGTGTCTTGCTCAAGGACATGACCGGGATTCGAACCCACACCCTGATGACTTAGAGGAAATATTGAACCCAACATCACAGTAAAGTTTCACAGTACACTACTTTCAAGGTAACATAATACTAGTGGTCTTTTCAACGTTCTGTTTAGTCAACTCTAAACTTTGTTAGGAGAAGTTAACATTCTTTTCAGAACCACCACAACTCAATAGAGACTGTTACCATGGTGTTACCTCAAACCCTACTAGAGTGAGCAGTGTTTCTGTTCAATTGGAAACAATGTAAGTTTCCCTGGTACTCACCTTCCTAGCTGGATCCCTGAGGTAGCAGAGTAGAATCCTATCAAACTGACGTCTTTTCTCATACAAAAGCTCGCTCACACGATAACTGCAGCAGAATCAAAAGTAATTTAATAATAACAATAGTGGCTTCTTATATAGCGCTCATATCCGTCACTCAGTGACGCTTAAGGTGCTTCAACAGTCAGTACTGAACAGAAACACCAGAGCTTGAGTCCGGTGCTCTTATCCGCTCGGCCACGACACGCCAATTTAAACCTTTTGTGTACATATGTTGTATGGTAATTGGGTTGTATCTTGCAATTTACTTTATATGCCCAAATCATCCCCAGGTCTATCGTGTTGTTTGAGTAGTGATAGCATTTGGCGATGGCTTTATTTGGCTATGGCCGTTTCGAAAGGCATTTGAGAAGCATCTAGATCAAATAGGCACAATTGTAAGGGTAGATCTGTTCCAGAAGGCGGCGCTTTTCGGAGCAGCAATAATCCAGCGTAAAGACCCTTGAGATCAAGGCTACAGGATGTAGCCTGCCTGAAGGAGTTTATATCGGCACAAAGGAAAATGTGATCTTTCTTTTGCATGCTGTGATAGCATGAAATAATAATAATAATAATAATGGGTTTTCATATCATATAGCACAATTATCCTGGTAGCTAGATCAAGGCACTTTATAACACTATCATGTTTGTTAGCTCCAAAAAGACTCACAATTTGGCGCCCTCTGCAAGCCGAAGAAGCTTCTGTTGATCGACTTGTTCAAGTCCTCCAGCGTTGACAAGTTGCAGCAAAGCTTGCTCCCTCTCCTCATGACGTGTATCCTCGTTCGGATTGGAGAGAAACTCAACAACCTAAATGGCCAATACATCAATTGTTTTTCATCAAGTGACCTCCCTTCAAAGTGTCTGTATAAGTTTGGTAATAACTCATAAAATTAATGGCAATAAAAACTTACTTGTTAAGAAGTAAAGCAGCTTCTGATAGTGTAAAGCATAATGAGAAACATTTCACTTTGAAGTAATGTGGTTATGGAAAAAAATATCAGTTTTTATCCAAAGAAATTTGAATCTGAAAAGCATTTCTGTCAGAAACGTTTCTCAGATTGTGTATTCCAATTGCAGATTATTCTTCCTGCGTGGATATAACTGCTCCAGATTGTCGGCAATATCACAAAAACGCTACCGCCTTTTGAAAGGAAATTTTCACAGGTTAGTTTTATGGTATATATCTACAACTATATAGAATTGAAACAAACAGTGGGTTCCAATAACCAAACGTATACGATCCCTTTAAATTAAGAAAAATACATCACAAGACTTGTTTCTCAGCCAGAAAAAGAATCAAACACATTCATTTCCTACAAATGTTGACTATGCTGTCATTTTCGCTTGAAATATAAATCATTTGAAATCACAATATGGACAAATATACTTTTTTCTGTATCAATGTCTCTTAAATAAAACCAAAAATACTTATTGTACTGGAATTATTACATTAAAAAACCCCAAAACCAATGTGCCTATCATTTTTGATGACTCAGTTTTTATTGCGTCTCCGTCCATGCTGGGACCAATGGAAGACCAATGGTTGCCAACGAATGCACCACCCAGCAAAGAAATAAATAAATTTACCTGTTCAAAGAGGAGTCGATTGACGACGATGTTGTTATCATTCTTTGCCATCTGTCTCGCTAAGAATGTAAACAGACAACCAACCTGAGACGGCTGAAACAAAACCCCAAAAAACAACATTATTACAATTTTTCTCAAAACTTTTCCAGATGATACTGTCACTTTTGGCAGAGACAGTTCCACTTAGAAACAATGCAACATTTAAGATAGTAAGAAGGCGCAGTTCTTGCATAGCTCTTCACCACACCCTTTGGGCATCTCAAATCACTCATTAGAAAAAGCGCAAACAGGACTTGAATCTGAGGAAAAGATTCACAAGACCGCAGGGTTTGTAGATCAAAACTTTTACTGGAACAGAAAAATTTGTTACAAGACCAAAATCACAATGAGAAAAAACTATCCGCACGGTTTCACATTTGAGCAGTTTAAATTAAAAATAACAGAGAGGTTTTTATTAAAAAACAAGAGAACACCGGACTTGTACGGACGTAAGTTTACTGGCCCGATGCTAAAATCACTGGCTACGGGCTCATGGTCCAGTGTAAAGTTCAAGCCCTGGCTAATTTCTAGAAAGCTGAAAAAGAGTGCAATTCTGATCTTCAAACTCCATGGCCAGGCAAGAGAAGTTAGACAAGATTTTCAGATTTCAGATTTCAGAAAATATAGTTTCTGTTAAACTAGCACCAGTACCAAATCTACACCGAGGAAAGGCCTCAGCAGTCTTGGATCTATCACAGTTTCCCAGTCTATGATGACTCAACATTCAAATCCCAAATCTAAACAGACTGTGCAACTCTTGCACATACTGTAACTTCCGTGAACCTCCTATACAGACATGCAACTTTGTTTTAGCAAAAAAAGAAAAGGAAATGTCCATGCACTCAAAAACGATATCCTGTGTTTTCCAGATTTCTATGACACCAAAAGATGAAAAAAGAGAAAATAAGCTGATTAGCTGAAAAAATTCCGAGCCTGATGAGATTTTGTTATGTTGGAGCAACAAAGTCGTAACCCGATTCTGCAACAAAGTCGTATCTCACGCAAAAACGCTTTGTGTAACAAGGTCCTATCTCGGCATCCATTGACTTTGTGTGTACATTCGGGTTATTTTAAAGTGAGATACGACCTCTTGTCATTCTAAACCTTGCGTTTCGTGAAAAATGCTAATGGAGGAGATATGACCTTGATGCACTGACACAACGATTTCAGGTGAAGGAAATAAATCTGTATTGGTATGCCCAATTTCATGACACTGCTTACTGCAGTATTCTTCGCTTCTGGTGCCCTCTTTCTAAGCAATGCCGTGAAATTGGGGTCTGATGGGTTGGCTATGTAGTGCCACATCATTATTCACTTCAAAACACTATAAAGAAAACCAAACTCAACTCTAAGTATTGTTTACTTTATTTATTATTCAAACTATAGCAATTCTCAAAGTAACTAGGAAGCAAAGACGACTATTCAAGGAACTTATAATAATAATAATAATGCAGTTCTTATATAGCGCTTTATACTCCCGATGGGTGTCTCAAAGCGCTCAGTATTTTTCCTACAAGGTAAGTGGAGTTACATGTTGAAGTATGAGACCTATTCCTTTACATAGCACCATGGTTTACAAGGTGCTGTGGCGCAATATGCAGCCAATCAAACCAGGAACACCGGGGCGAACCCCTTCTCTTTGCGATAAGTGCACTGGGTTCTTTTACGTGCATTACACAACACACGGGACCTACGGCTTAACGTCCCATCATCAGGACGAAGCAGTGGTTGGTTAACTTGCTTAAGGACACAAGTGTCACGACTGGGATTCGAACCCACACTCTGATGATCAGAAACACCAGAGCTTGAGTTCGGTGTTCTTATCCGCTCGGCCACGACACGCCACATTGAGTATGACGATGTTACCTGTCCTGCGGCTAAGAGGGTCCCCGGTTGGGGAAAGATCCTCAGTTGGAGAGCGTGTACAAAACCAATGGGAGCTGTTGCCAAAAAGTTAGAGTACAAACAAAAGAGGGACAATAGATGGTTCCTGATTGCAGGTGTTTACAAACTTGTATGTGTGAGTTTGTATACACATTCAAACCAGGAACCCATAACAAAAGAGGACAATAGGGTCCCCGGTTCGGTAAAGATCCCCAATTGGAAAGTGTGTACAAAACCAATGGGAGCTGTTGCCAAAAAGTTAAAGTACAAAGAAAAGAGGGACAATAGGAGGTCCCCGATTGCAGTCTTAGGGATTTATGCAAATGTAGTATTCGCTCTACAGGTAAGTAGAGTGATGTAGACACAATAGATTGTGGAGGATTTGGGCTGGTTGTGTTTATAGAAGGAAGCTGTATTTAGAAAGTCTTGGATATTGAGAGGAAGTTGAGACACTTACTGAGAAGCCGATACTCTCCACCATGACTTGCAGTAAGATGTCTACAATGCGTTGCTTGGATTGAAGGCCTGCTGCGTATGAACTATATCAAAGAAATAAAACATTGAATTGTGAAGTGCTTATTTGGGAATAAGAAACTACGCTTGTTACTTTAATCTCAAACAATGGAATAGTATCATTTCAAACTCTGTCATGAATAAATCCAGAAGATTTCCGACGAGGTGTCCCAATTTTGATGTTCTACTCACCTTCCCTGAGAGGCAAACTCTGGTTCTTCAAAGGCAAGAGCAAGAACGTTGAGAAACTCCCTGGTGTCAAAATGAAGCAACGTCCTCAGGTATGGGTAGACGTGCTCCTCCTCATTGGCTTGCTTAGTGTGAAGGGAGGTAAGACACTTCCAGACCTGTGATAGAATATGATGGAAAATCATTGCAGTGGTAAGCTCTCATTAAATATTACCCCTCCTAGGCCCAATTTCATAAAGGGTGTAAGCACAAAAACTTGCTAAGCACAGAAAATGCTTGCTTAAGAAAAATAGGTTACCAGCCAAAATACCAGTTTTAGTTCCATCCAAAGGATGAAGCAATTATGGTCGATTTTCTTGCTCAAGGCCAGAAGTGCCATGACCAGGAGCCAAACCTACACTCTAGACTGCTTGGCTATGACACAATTTTCCTCCTCGTTTTGTGCCGCAGCGCCTTGGAGCAAACTTTTGATTTGAAATGTCTTTTAACTGACTGATATTTTAATATTGATTTAAGGTCGAGTACAAAGGTCAAGCCCAAAGAGGTCAAGGTCACCTAGCCTATGTGGACAGGGACACTGACTTTGTGACAATGAAATATCTGCATGCATGAAGGACAGGGAGATCTGTGGACAGTTCTCTCGTGACATCATCGACCGAGGACACCCCTCGACATAGAAACAGATTTCAGGGAAAATAAAACTCTAGTTTGATGGAACGTACCCCTTCTTTGACGAATTTGATGAGATCTGAGGGAATGTCACCCAATGGATAGGCACGCCCAGCTAAGCAGCAACTGAAATATAAAAGATACCACACTTTCAATAACATACCGTTTGATTTTTATCTTACCATGGCATAAATAATAATAATAACAATAAATCTTATAACGTGCACATATCCACCATTACAGTGCTCAAGGTGCCTACAAGAATACAATACAAAAATGTTAGGCAATATCTCATTAAAAAAACCTTTAAAAAAACCCAACTGGCTTTTTAATGTTTTAAAGCTTAAACTAAAGTCAGAATTTAAAAACAAATTGAACTTGCACAGGTTTCATGATCCTCTTACCTTATATACACGAGCAGTTTGTTGCCAAGCTTGATCTGCTGGTCTGGATGAGGAGAAAAGAAACGTAGACATTCAATGGTGACTCACTAAACATAATCACTGTTGATAAATATTGCAAGCTCGATCAAACCCTTTGACCCTTTTATATACCAAAGTTAAGCACTGTATATACAGTAAATTCCAAGTCCTGCAGGAAATAAAAACCACAGGCTACTCGGGTGAGATTCGAACCCAAGACACCTGGGTCCAATTTCAAAGAGCTGCTTAAAGGGTGTGTACAACATTGGTAAGGTTGAACAAATAAATGTTCACAGATTCGCACATAACTTACATAGTATAAAGATGGTCATGGTGAAAAACTTCCCTTGTAATGCTACAGTTTTTAGGAAATGAGTAAAACAATTAGTCTTTATCACTGGTGATAAGATCCGATGTTTGAAAACAGTGAAAATATTTAATGGGGTTTTTCACTGTTTTCTCATGACTCCGAAGACCGATTTAGCTTAAACTTTCACAGGTTTGTTATTTCATGTATATGTTGGGTCACATCAAGTGTGGATACTGGTCTTTGACAATCACCAATGATGTACATTTGCTTTAAGCAGACAATTAGCAGGATACCAGTCAGAAATGGTGCATGTGACATGGTATTTTGGCTGGTAACCTTATTCTGGTAAGCATAATTTTGTTGTGCTTGGCACTTTTTGTGCTTAAGCAGCTCCATGAAATTGGGCCTAACATTCTAGAGCACATATCTCCACCAGTAGACCATCGAGCAAATCTGGTGTGGAGAGGACAGTTTGAAACCTGTAGTTATTACATCAATTACAGTTAAGGATAATTTAATTCTTAAACAAAGAATATGAAAAAGTAATTAGAGGTTTGCATTAAGTTTGCGCCACAGCACCTTGTAAACCATTCCAAGGTGCTACACATTACGGGAAAGCTCCTTTACAGAATTTCCGAGTTTGGCCACAAAAACTCGGAAAGTACACATCCTTTTCACCAGTGGGTATGTTTAATTAGAATTACTTGGGTCATTAAACCTAATGGATGAGCAGTTAATCTGCCTGGGGCAGTCAGCAGCCCTACTGGCTTGTGTAGGATCCAATTAAGTCCACTGTTTGGAAAAAGAATTACATGGAGATAACAGGTGTTAGTTGTCAGATGAAAAGGATGTATTATTTTAGCCTCTTTCTTTAATGGAGCTTTGCCGTAATGATGTATAATATACATGTAAAATGGTTCTTAGAATTCCAAACATAGCTCTATATACCTGAAAAGAAATACAAGCAATTTGGGAGAACCGCCGGGTATGAAAAAGGCTTCATAAGAACAGAGTATTACTATTATTATTACAACTCTCTCCACACCCGACAAAAGCCCTTTAAATTTGGTGATTCAACACACAAACCTACAGATTTTGAAGACATTACTATTCCCACCAAAGCGCTAAGCACAGTTGGTAATATTTGATGACAGCTATTTCTCCTGTATAACGACTCACCAGTCAGTTGTTTCCCTGACGTCACAGCCTGCCCCAAGACTTGAAGTAGATCCTCTAATGGAGTGATGTAGTCATTCATTCCTTTATTGTACACGTAAATAATGGCGTCATACAGACCATGGGACCAGCACAGTGACACCACCTACAACACAACAATAGAACAAGCTATTAACCTGAGTTATTAACATACCGTTTTTAAGCTTGCGGTTAGCGTGTCGTGGCCGAGCGGTTTAGTGCATCCGACTCAAGTTATTGGCCCAATTTCATAAAGCTGCTTGAACAGAAAATATTTCTCAACAATTTCCTGCTGAGCAAATACAAGCAGGAAACCAGTCACAGATGGCTTATGTTACATGGTATTTTGGCTGGTAACCGAATTCCGGTAAGCAAAATTGTTTGATTTAGCTTAAGCAGCTCTATGAAATTGGGCCCTGGTGGCCAAGTCATCGGGGTGCGGGTTCAAATCCCGGTCATGACACTTGTGTCCTTGAGCAAGACACATAACTATAATTGCTTCTCTTCACCCAGGGGTAAATGGGTACCTGTGAGGGCAGAGATGGTTCATGAGATTGATTTAGCTTGGTGCGCTACATACTTGGCAGCACAGGCTGTATACTTCCCAGGGAGCTGAGAAGGCTTAAGGATTTAAATAAATGGCCAAGAGCCCAGGGGTAAAAATATTTGGTATTGCGCTATTTCAGAGCCGTTATTCTTATCATAACACTGTGGGTTTATTTCTGTTTTTTTTGAGTGGAATTTAGCTCCAATAAGAAGAGCCTGGGGTTTTTGCTCCACAAAAAAACGAAATAGAACCACACTTTTCTCAAGACGCTGTGACAAGAATTTTTCATTTACCTGGTGGATATCCAAGCTAGCGATATCCATGTGTACGATACAAGCTTCAACACTATGCACCATCTCCTTGGTCTTATAGTGGTCCACGAAATCCTTCATGACGGCGGGGGTGATGGACGTCAGCATATCGTTGAGGATGTAAGGCTCTAGGCATTCCAGGAAGACACCTTTAGCTATGCTGTCCTGCTGGAAACGATCGTAGATCGGACCAAACAAAATATCCCTGCAAAGCAAAAATAGTTAAAGTGAACACGTTCTTCATGACCTGCCAGGTTCCTCATCGTTTATTCTATTTAAACATTTCCTTTTTTCTCATCTCTACACAGTTAAAGGGCTGTAATTACTCTGAAAATAAATGGCAATAAAAACTCATTGGTAAGAAGTACAGCAGCTTCTGATAGTATAATGCATTTTGAGAAAAACATTTCACTTTGAAGTAATGTGGTTATGAAAAAAGATATCAATTTTTATCAATTTTTTTTTAATCTGAAAAGCGTTTCTGCCAGAAACATTTCTCAGATAGTGTATTCCAATTGCAGATTATTCTTCCTGCGTGGACATAAATGCTCCAGATTTTCGGCAATACCTCAAAAATGCTACCACCTTTTGAAATGAAATTTTCACAGGTTAATTTTATGGTATATATCTACAACTATATAAAATTGAAACAAACAATGGGTTTCAATTTCAAAAGATATACAATCCCTTTAATACAGTGTTTTTATCTTCATTTATGGATCAACTTCATTTTGTTTTTTCTGTCCGTTTTGTTGAAAGGCCAGTTCTGACAAGCTTCGGCTTATCTAATCAGCCTCAATGATGCAGTCGCATCTTGATTGTACATAGCCTATTCAGTGCACGATTTCCCTATTTACCTCTACACACACGTCACACATGACGACTTTGCCACGCTCACCATTCTGGGAGTCATCCGGTAAGCGTGTAACTGCCGCCGTAAGCTTGTAAATGCCGCATTGCCTAAAATTATCACTACAATGTATTACACACAAGGACATTGACTCCCAAAATGGTGCGACCAAGATTATTGTGATGATGGCGTCAGAAGAATTGGGTCAAAAGCAAAGTAAATGCTACACAATTGTCTCAGTTGCTACTCAAAACTCATCAGTTGCTACTCAATAATAGCATTCAGTGTGCACAAACATGTACAGTCTAAATATTTTGCTGTCTGATTGCTGCTAATTATTTATTATTTATTTAGTAAACGATCACTTAGTTAATGATTATTTAGGGATAAGCTCTTGCGTCTTTCTTACGGTTTCAGATACACTTTTCTCGAATACGACTTCATTTTAGAGGGAAACACATCACAGAAAAAAATGGTTCTAGTATGAACTTCATAATCAGTAAGCTTTCAGACTAAAATTAAACAATGATGTTTTTAATCTTTACCAATCCTGTTCAAATACCTTTAAGTGTTCAAACTAAAATATTGTCATACAACTGAGAAATAAAATTGCTATATTGACTCAATATTATGCCTTTACCTTCTGTCAAGTGTTTGGCAGTAATCCACACATACCGGAACAACTCTCTGAGAGATAAAAAAAATACAAGTAAAAACCAGTTGTAATAAAAGAGTGGCGACGAGGTCTTAAACGGTCGTTTAAAACCAGCTGGGTCGTGGCTGTGTGATGGCCATGACCCTGCAAGGTTTTAACCGGCCATTTAAGACCGAGTCACCACTCTTTTATTCTCTCATTCATAAATACCTTTCCATTAAAAATACCAAAAAAACCTTTACAAATTGAGAACAATCCGACAGTTTAGCCTCACTCTAACCCCGACACTGCGTTGAATTTCCATCCATGTTGAGCACTAAGTAGCTCCTCGCACAAGTTTAGAACTTGCGCGCTTAAGTTTCAAACCATCGCACGCAAGTTTCAAACTTGCGCGATCCAAATATGCGACCTACCAACTTAAATTGGGCTGTGAAATTTGCGTGCTCCACACAATCATCTGATAGCACCCTCAAATCCCGCTCTAGCCTTTGTTCAACCCAAAACAAATAAAATGTTTGAATGCTCAGGGCCGAGCGGATAAGAACACCGAACTCAAGCTCTGGTGTTTCTGATCAGTGACACTTGTGTCCTTAAGCAAGACACTTAACCACATGCTTCATCCTTCGAATGGGACGTTAAGCCGTAGGTCCCATGTGTTGTGTAATGCACGTAAAAGAACCCAGTGCTCTTATCGTAAAGAGAAGGGGTTCGCCCCGGTGTTCCTGGTTTGATTGGCTGCATATTGCGCCACAGCACCTTGTAAACCATTACATGGTGCTATGCAAAGGAATAGGTCTCATACTCAACACGTAACACCACTTACCTTGTAAGAAAAATACTGAGCGCTTTGAGACACCCATCGGGAGTATAAAGCGCTATATAAGAACTGCATATTATTATTATTATTATTATTATTATATACATTGTGACACAATTTCACTTCCTTTTCACTTTCACATCATCAGTTGAAACAGTAAGTTTTTCCCAAGTGGTCAATGACAAGAAATACTTTACCTGAAAATGCTCTTCCAGCAAGTGGATTGCCCCCCTCACAGGTCCATGCTTCATGGAGACATCGACGTAAGTGAACAGCAATTCCAAAATCTAAAACACCAAATATGGTTATTCATAAACTTTTCCTCATGAATTTAATCTCCTAAAGTCATACTAAAATAATAAATTTTCCATTAAAAAAAATGCCAAAAGGTCTTAAGGTATCATTCTTTTAACTCAACTCGATATCATTCCCACAAATAGTTTAATTTCTTTAATTAACGTTAATGAAACGTTCCTAAGGTTTGTGACCCAGCTTTGTGGTAACACAAGCCAATTCTTCTGACTGCATTCTGCTTCTCTCTTTTCACTCCTTTTCGACCTGACTGCTTCTATTATACACTATTCGACTTGTATGTGTGTGTTGCAGCCATTCACCATTTGAAGAAATCTCCACTTCCATGCTTTATATTTTGAGGAAAACTTGAATCTTAAAAGCCACTAAATTCGCTGGAAACAACTCTTGCCTAACGAAGCAGTTCAGCATGATTAAGTTGTCCTTTTATGTGTAACAGAAAGTGCACGACTTGTGGGTCAATTTTGTAAAAAAGAAATGAAAATAAACATTGAGCATCTCAAAAGTCCAGGAAGGAAAGTTCCAATTAGATTGGATAAGTATTACATCGCGTGTACATGGACCCCTTCCGTTGGACCGCCGGAACATTCCATTGGAATGTTCAAAATGCTAACGCGCATATTCACTTGTGTAGGATTGTTCCTGAAGTTTTGGCACACTGTAGCGGTTGTTCACTGGATTGCAGGCTTATGCCTAAGGCAGCGTTCTTCTACGCCTAGAACGTGCCCGAGTTTTGAGACGCTCCCTTTCATTGATTTAAACTGACCTTTTCACCCACTGTTTTACCTCTGTCCTCTGTATTTCCGAATAAACCTGATTAGACAAAAAATGAGAGATGATCAGAAAAACAGAATACTTTGCCATGACAACATGCTGTCTAAGAGTACCACCTTGATAAAATAGTCTCAATAGACCTTTATCATGGTGACGCCATCTTGTTTCTCATCCATACAAATCAGTGTACCCAAAAAGAAGCTGGTGAAAGTCCACACTGTGCTTCGAACCCACACCCTTACGAGAGACGACCAGAAAAAAGGGATACTTTGCCATGACAATATGCTGTCTAAGAGTACCACCTTGATAAATAGTATGAATAGACCTTCATCATGGTGCTGCCATCTTGTTTCTCATCCATACAAATCAGTGTGACCAAGCTGAAGCTGGTGAAGGGCCACACTGTGCTTCGAACCCACACCCTTACGCCAAAGCGGCGACAAACCAAACTACAGCATTCCTGTTTCTACACTCACCCACAACTGCCTTTGCTCTGCCGCTGTAGAAGGACAAAGCCAGCGCCAGGGCCGCCTTGTACTTGTCTTCCTTCTCCAAGATATCTAGCCTCTTCAAGACAGAAAAAACAAGACAAGATGTTCATTTAACAAAACAAGATGTTCATTTTAGAGCTTTAGGTGGAAATGTCTTCATGCAACATTTATTTTTGCAACAAAATTGCACAAAAAGATATCAGTTTTTATCCAAATAAATTTGAATCTTAGAAACTTTTCTGCCAGAAACATTTCTAAGATTGTGTATTCCAATTGCAGATTATTCTTCCTGCGTGAACATAACTGTTCCAGATTTTTGGCAAAATCTCAAAAACGCCACCACCTTTTGAAATGAAATTTTCACAGGTTAGTTTTATGGTATATATCTACAACTATATAGGATTGAAACAAACAGTGGGTTCCAATTACCAAATGTATACAATCCCTTTAACCCAATGGTAGGCTACATTGTTCTTTAAAGTAAGTTGGCATTGGTTTCTTTCTTTAAAATATATAATAAAAAATCTAAAATATTCTGCTTCATTATTGATTCAATGAAATAAAAGTTATTAATTTATGACTTGTATTACCTCACTCCATGCTCTGGTTGTCATGACATGTAGAGACTGTGGGAGAAACAAAATCAAAATGAAGCCATGATATTTACTGAATTATGTCAAAGCAGGTTGATCAAGGAAATGGAGGACAAGGGCTTGAAAAAATTGGAAATAATTGCTGCTGGTTGGAGCTAATTCAGCCTTCGAGAAAGACTCTGCTAGGGTCGAAAAGTCTTGCCATTAACTATTTTTTGCATTTCTACCATGGATCCTTTTGTTTGGTAACCAGTTTGCAACAGCTAATTCTATTTTCCCAAATTCATCACAACTTGGAAATTTTTAAGAACAATGCAACCTTCAAATTGTGTTTACACATTTTTGGGAAATAAACGTTCACCATGAGATACCTTTGTTCCGAGAATGACAAGTTGTCCTTTGTAGGATGAGATGGATTGATAGCAAGCACGCTCACCTGCAAGAGCCTGTCAAAAAGTAAAACACAAACTATGTGTCAAGACCGTCACTCAAACCCACACTGTGCTGATCAGAACACCAGAACTTGAGTCTGGTGCACTAGTCGAGCGGTACAACGATTGTTAACAGAGCAAATCTCTCTTCCATTGACCTTTGACCTAGACTTACCATCGCTTTGCTAACATTTCCCCCCGTAGCTAAGGACTTGAAAAAACTACTGCCGTACACCAGTTCGATGTCCACCAGGTCAACGACCTCCAACTCCTCCTCGGTCCTCACATCTACAAGGTGCAGACGTTCTGTGGTATCTATGGCAACCAATGTCTTGGGATTGAACCACTATGAACAGAATGAACACAACACATTTGAATGATGTCAGTAAGAAATAGAAAGGCCGAATGAAAAAATATAAATAAAATTGGGGTTGAACATTGAGTGGGATAAGAACCTGCGACATCTGGATTGACGTGCCGGAGCTCTAACCAATGAGCTATCTAGCCCTAATGTTGGCGGTCTCCCTATTTTGTAAATACTTTTGTTCGGGGTGCCAGTAAGAAGCTATTCAAGCTGTCACATCCCTTTTAGGTGATCCCTCTCCTGCCGCTTCCCAGGTTGTATCGTAAACTTGGGTGTGATTCCTCGTTATACACGTACGGCAGTCACAGGTTGAATGGCTTCTGACTGGCACCCCCAAACGAAGATATTGACAAAATAGGGACAACACCAACATTAGGGCTAGATAGCTCAATTGTTAGAGCGCCGGCAAGTTAATCCGGAGGTCGCCGGTTCAAATCCTGCCCTAGTAAATTTGAATTGTTCAACCTAAAAATTAACTTCTATTTTCATTATCACCTCCGAAGGACAAGGACTACTCTGAGCTAGGTAATCTCTGAAATTCCCAATCTACTCTGTGGCTGTAGACAAACAGCAGGACAAGTTCTTGCAAAAACCGATCTACACAGCATAGTAGAGATTATCAAATGGTGTCACCACAAACCATTGATACACCCCCATAGCTCAAATCACGTCATACAATGTGCTATTCTCAAGGGTATTACTATATAAAGATATCAAAAAAATAACAAAAATGCAAATGTGGCATGTCGTGGCCGAGCGGTCTAGTTCACCGGACCCAAGCTCTGGTGTTGTCAGCAGCAGAGTGTGTTTTTGAATCCTGGTCATGACACTTGTGCCCTTGAGCAAGGCATTTAATCATAAATGCTTCGTAAAAAGTTGGGAAGGTAGTGTATTCTGCTCTACCAGCCTGGCTCCTAGTGGATGATACCCATGCCTACATCTTTACGGACTGTGAAAGGGGTAACCCTGTTTCAGCCCCAGGAGTAGGTGGCAACATGCCCCTGGTGGCAGTTGATTTGGGTCGATAGCCCAAATCGGTTAAGTGTAGCCCTCACCTTGAAGTGGCCATCTGGCCTTGTGATGTAAGGCAATCTCTTTAATAAAATAAGCACTGAAAAGCCTTGCTAAGCAAATACAGGTTACAAGCCTTAATTGCTTTGTTAGGTACAGTGCCTACGACTGGTGTCCCGCTAATTTTTGCTTAGCAATATTTTTCCATTTAGTAGAATGTAAAATGAAAGTGACTCACATGAAGAGCAATCAGGTTGTATGGAAGCTTTATTGACTGGAGAGGAACCACTTTCACTAATCCATCTTCACTGTACAAAACCTGCAGACAAATAAAGTACACATTTTAAAAAGACCTACTTGAACAAAAACAGCAACAAGTGATCTTTGCTGGAATTCAATTAAAACGTTTTCAATCAATAAGGAAATTGCGTTCACATGAGATCAAACAGAGTTTAATTGTGTAAAAAACAATAATTTTAAATACCCTTCTCTGGTGCTTTTCAGAAAGATTCGCGAAAAGCCCTGTTACATCATCACTCATTTTACGTCATCTGTGGGAGCTCCAGTTTTGTATAGCCACTTTGTTGTAGCATGGAGGCATAACAAAGCAACATCCCACAAATGACGTCAAAGTATTGTCATTTTAACGCATGCCGTCAACGCCAGAAGTGTTTCTAGTTTTTCAAAACCTTGAGGTTGGAGCCTTATTTTTTGATGGGTAATTACGAAAAATTCAGAAGTGTACAAATATCAAATTTACATTTAAATGATAAATAGTGGCGTGTCGTGGCCGAGCAGATAAGAACACCGAACTCAAGCTCTGGTGTTTCTGATCAGCAGAGTGTGGGTTCGAATCCGAGCCGTGACACTTGTGTCCTTAAGCAAGACACTTAACCATTATTGCTGCGTCCTTCAGATGGGACGTAAAGCCGTTGGTCCCGTGTGTTGTGTAATGCACGTAAAAGAACCCAGTACACTTATCGTAAAGAGAAGGGGTTTGCCCCGGTGTTCCTGGTTTGATCGGCAGCATATTGCACCACAGCACCTTGTAAACCATTACATGGTGCTATGTAAAGGAGTAGGTCTCATACTTCAGAAACGTAGCTCAACAATACCTTGCAGGAAAATACTGAATGTTGAAGCGCCTTGAGTGTCACTGAGTGATGGATATGTGCGCTATATAAGCAGCCACTATTATTATTATTATTATTATTATTATTATAAACAAACACATTATAAACAAGTTTAAAATGTTTCCGGTTAAAACTTTTTTGCTCAAGTAGCTGTTTAACATCTCAAACTTATCTCTGCTACAGTGTTCCTACTGGACATTCAAACGCATACTGTCAGTACTGCACCGAATGTATGTTATAGACCCCATGCATAGGACGTCACAAGCCAAAACAGCGCCTTACATCTACAAATGTATGACTGGTATCCTGCTTATCTTTGCTTAGCAGAAAACTGTTAAGCAATACTTTCTATTTAAGAAGCTCTATGAAATTGGCCCCTATCAGAACTTAAAGTTCACCTCACATCTTACATTTTCTTCAGAGACATTCAAAAACAATTTTTTTAAATGTTTTTGTTACCTGGCGTACTGTCAGTACCGTCCCGGATGTATGTTATAGACCCCATGCATTGGACGTCACAAGCCAAAACAGCGCCTTACATCTATGACTGGTATCCTGCTTATTTTTGCTTAGCAGAAAACTGTCAAGCAATACTTTCTATTTATGAAGCTGTATGTAATTGGCCCCTGATCAGAACTTTAACTTCACCTCATATCTTAAATTTTCTTAAAAGACATTCGAAAACAGAATTTGTTTATGTTTTTGTTACCTGGTAAAAGTAGACCATGTTAGTCCTTGCAAATGCCAACACTGGATCAACAACTCGATCAGAGTCTTTTCCCTGAATGACGACAAACTGCCAAGCCAAGAGAGGTAATGTGGATGGATCACCCTGAGAAGAAACAGCACAAGAGAATATCATTGCCAGAGTGCAAAAACATCATACCTCGATCTTGTAGTAATGTACTATCTCAAGAGAGGGGGCATGCAAAAACCGTATCTGGGCGCCATTGGAATTAAGGGCATCGTACATGTTTGGTAATAACTCTGATAATTAATGGAAATAAAAAACTTACTTGGTAAGAAGTACAGCAGCTTTGGATAGTATAATGCATTTTGAGAAACTTTTCACTTTGAAGTACTGCGGTTATGGAAAAATATATCACTTTTTGACCCCCAAAACATTTGAATCTGAGAAGCGCTACGCGTAAGGCTTCTCAGAGTGTGTATTCCAATGCAGATTATTCTTCCTGCGTGGACATAACCGCCCCAGATTTTCGGCAGAATCTCAAAAACACAACCTTTTGAAATGAAATTTTCACAGGTTAGTTTTATGGTATATATCTACAACTATATAGGTTTGAAACAAACAATAGGCTCCAATTAACAAACGTCCACCATGCCTTTAAGTGTAAACTCAGGATAGATTTGACAAGATATGACTGCAGTTTCAAAGACATGCATAATCAGTGCTCAAATTTGGGTCAAAAATCCACAAGAC
This sequence comes from Plazaster borealis, assembly GCA_021014325.1. NCBI lineage: Eukaryota > Metazoa > Echinodermata > Asteroidea > Forcipulatida > Labidiasteridae > Plazaster > Plazaster borealis. The sequence goes on along the minus strand of CM037471.1, from coordinate 14,455,251 downwards.
CGCAGGGCTTGAAGTTCAAAATGTCGACTGGACCAGAACTATTTTTACAAGACCAGAACTGAAATTAGAAAAACGAATACCGCTAGGCCTACAAATTTTTGAACTGTTTTAATTTAAACAAGCACTAGGAGAAGATTGATCTCATTTGTACTATGGTCAAAGTATTCTTCACTACTCTACAGAATTGAAAGAAATTTATCAGGCTGAAAGTCAACATTTGTACAAAAGCACAAAGACTGCCGGACTTGTCCAGTCATGAGTTTACTACTTCGAAGGGAATCCCGTCTCAAAATAGTTTATACTATCAACAGCTGCAGTGCTTCTCACCAAGTAAGTTGTTATGGTCATTAATTTTTTGAGTATTTATCAATCAATGACCCTACCTTTTAGTAAGTAAGTTCTCTGAACTCAATCTACAATCAGATGAAACGTACCTTGAGTTGTTTTGTAAATATCACTGTCAGCCTCGGCCGAACACTAACAACAAAAACCTGTTCAATAAAAAATAAAAAAATCACTATTCTAAGAAGAAAAAATAACATTGCACAAAAGATCATTTCAATGCATCTGATCAGTATTTCAGTTATACAGCCAAATTCTGTAATTTTGTTTTTGTTCTTTCTCCATCATGTCTGTGCACATGGACCGTTCCGTTGGACCGCCGGAACGTTTAACATACTGATTATTCACTCAAACAGGGTTGCTCCCGTACTTCGGCACAATGATGCAGTCTAGCAGAACATTCTGGCGGTCCAATGGATTGCAGGCGTGTGCTAACGGGAACATTCTTTTGCACCTAGAACGTGCCCGACTTTTGAGACTCTCCCAAAAGTAGACATTGAAAATATAAAGTCTTCATACCTTAGAGAGTGTTGCCATGGCCAGGATGGCCATTTCCTTCATAGGATGCTCCTTGATTGTACTATGAACATGAAGGGGTGCTATGGTCGCCATCTCTCCACGACTACCAGCAATCAAAACAGACCAACAGATAAAACATTGTCAAATATTGATGTGATATTGAAGTGGGACACCAATCCTGTCCATCAAGGCCACAAGTTATGTTTTTCATTGTTTTCCCACTTGCAATGCCCAGAGCGAGTTGAACGTCCTTGATATCCTAGACTGGACCATTCCACATATTTAAGAGAGGGTCAGTTACCAGAGATGTGGTTTTTTTTATCGGCTGGGGAAAAAAATACCTGCCATACACTTGTGTAGAAACTCTGCCTCTAGTGTTGGCGTTAGCGTTACATCAGGGGCCGATTTCACAAAGAGATAAGACCAGTCTTATCTGAAGTTAGGACCAGTAACTGGTCTTAACTTAAGACTAGTCCTAGTCCTATCTGTTAGCATTGCCTAGGACTAGTCCTAAGTTAGGAAGAGTTTTGTAAAATCGACCCCAGACCCACACTTCCCACTCATATCCAACCCTTGATAAAGTGGAACCATTCAAGCCATCTATTTATTGGCTAACACTCTGAACCAGTTCTCTGGATTCCAGCACCCACAGGCCATCCCCCCTCTCCCGCACAACAACAAATAAGGTTGCCAGCAACCAGTGGAGAGGTTTTGCATTAGTGTCAATTTGGGTCAACCTGTCTCACTTAAAGAAGGGGCTCCAACGTCAAACTCAGTTTTGTGATCCACTCAATTTCCAATAGATAGAGTCCTTATGAAAATGGAAGAAAAACTTTGATTATAAGTCGTTAAAATAGGGAATTTCAGAGAAAAAAATTGTAATTTTTGCTTCCAATGTAATTTCTATCAGAACCAGACTAAGGCTTGTACATAGAATAGGCTGATGCCTTTACTATGGACATCCATTACGCACTGACATTTGCTTTGCCCAGGGGTGTGAGACTCAGGTTACCCTACCTGCCAGAGAAGAGACATCTGGATTCACACGTTCTCATTCCCATGACCCGTTTGAAGCTGAGCTCAAATACAGAGCCACCGCTGTCGCTGCATATTGCCATTGTGGGATCATCGCTGAACTATAGAGAGAAACAAAAACCACAACTCCACGTTAAAATTTGAGGGTAATAAAACACAAGGGAAACTGACTAAGTAAGTTTGTAATTCAATCTTGGGTTGATGCGCTAGACCACTCAATAGAACTCAGGGTTCTCCCCAGGTTTTTTTCAAAACTGTGGGGCATTCTGGACCCAAATTTTGGAAGTTTGGCCGAAGCACGCTGAATGTTTTCTAGTTGGTGTTTATCTTGATTTTAAAAGCCCTACTGTGCAATCCTGAGCATTCCATATAGTTTTCTCTTGATGTTTCTTTGTGAAAAACAGAAATGTAAGGCGTATTGGCCGAATTTTGCGCCTATCGGCACGCAAATCACCACGCGTATCGGCCTGATACGCTAGCTTGTTCAGGGGGAGAACCCTAGAACTTATGTTCCTGCACTGGAGTGATGGAACATGAGCTACAGGATACTTGCTGAGCCACCACTCATTCAAGAAGAGACCTTACATGGTAAACCCTCAACCAAGTTTTTGCCCTTAAAGGGACACGTTGCCTTGAATGGAGTCAAAAATTTGACTCCACAAAATGGCCGACCGTGTTTGTTCACGATGTAAAAGGAAAACCACCCAATTTCGAGACATATTTGTATGGATCATTGTATTCTACTTTCAAAACATCTTTCTAACCATATACATTTTATAACAAACGGTTACAAATGCTTATTTTAACCAACTCGTCCAATCCAAGGCAACGTGTCCCTTTAAATTCTCCAGGGACTAGCCAGCAGGACCAGTTAGCTTGTCATTTCACTAGTCCCCCAGCAGTTTCACTTGTCCATACTTTATATAAAATGGGATATTTTTCAACACTGACTTAGCTAGCCGGACCACTTGGAGAGAATTTTAACTGGTCCTCAGGTGATTCAATTGGCATTTGGCTTGCGGTCCACTGTTAAGGAAGAACGCTATCAACTCCTTTGTTAAGTGTTGTTTGAAATTCCTCTGTTGTTTATACCCGGTTAAGAAAACATGAACCCATTTCTCCAGCTATGCAATCTCTCCATTGGCTTCCCATTATCTTTAAGATTCTCCTCCTAACATTTCAATGCTGTCATGGAAGTGGTCCAATTTCTTTGAAGGATCTGCTCACTGAATACATGCCTGCAAGAAACTTCTGTTCAGCAAACACCCTTGTTATTCAAACTATTTCCACCAAAACATATGGTGAACGTAGTTTTCAGTTTGCTGAACCTCATTTATGGAACAATCTCCCTATTCACATAAAAAAGAGCTACCACCGTCTCACATTTCGAGACTCTTCTCAAAACATTTCTGTTCAATTCATCGTACGTTTAGTTTTTTCTTCTTTGTTGTTCTTCTGAGCGCTTAGCGACATTCTTCTGAAGGTGTTAGGCGCTATATAAATACAGTTATTATTATTATTATTATTATTATACCTGAATATGAAGGACTGCAGAACCTGGGGGATGGGCATCTGTGATAGTGCGTAATAACTTGCCATTAGTTAAATCCCACATGGTGATCTAATACAGAAAAACACAAATTTCATAGAATAACGAATTAGAAATCATGGTATAATGGTATCTTTCAATCTTTCATGATCTACTTCTTCCGAGCAACTTGGTGCATTGAATTCTATCATTTTATATGTTTTTTGGGGGCTAAAAAAATAGTTGCTCCGGGTGCCCCTTGATTTTGCAACGGTTTGCCGTAGTGCTCTTTGTTTTTAAAGGGTCTGTATACATCTGGTAATGACTCTGAAAATTAATGGCAATAAAAACTTACTAGGTAAGAAGTACAGCAGCTTTGGATAGTATAATGCATTTTGAGAAACTTTTCACTTAGAAGTACTGCGGTTATGGAAAAATATATCACTTTTTATCCCCAAAAATTTGACAACTATAGTTACCTGTCCTCTGGCAAATCCAGCCAGAAGTCGAGTGCAATCATTGTTGATACCCAATGTTGATACTGCACCGTATTGAGTTCCTAGAGCTGTACTCCCAAGACACCATTTTAACACTTGATTTGGATCTAAAGAACAGGAAGAAAACAAATATTTGAAAACCCCCCAGAAAAAACAGACCCATGGTTTTTATTTTATCGAATTGTATTTATTATAATTTGTTGCTATGTAAGTTTGCCCTGAACAATGCTTATAGCCACTCTTGGTAAGGGTTACAAGAAGAAAACATTTTAAGATGAAAATAACTCAGGAGATCTGGAGGTAGGAATTGATATTCCTCTTAAAACAGTCTAGATTGTAGGAAGGAGAAAAAACATGCACCAGGCAAGGAGTTCCAAAAAGATGCAGTGCCTGGACAAAAGCTGCTGGAATGGTCTCTTTGTTCTACATCTCAGCAAAGCGAGAGTGTATGGGTGAGAACAAGCATATTTAAATTGTGTGACCTCAGCAATGGCGGCCAATGCAGGGGGTCTAAACAAGAGTGTACTTGTGAATATACATGTAATCTTCCAAAAACAATTATAACACGAAAGATGTCTTACTACAATGTTGTACTTATTACTGTTATTCCTAAATTATTATTAATATCACCTATTAACTAAGGGGACCAGGGCTTGTAATACGCCTTGGCTTTTTCCTGGTGCTCTCCATTTGTCACCATTTGTATCTAATTCATGTATTAACAGATTGTCTACTGGTGATATAATGGACAAATAAAACAAACAAACAAACACCCCAACAAACAAAAAAACAACAACAACAACAACAACAAACAAACTTACCAAAGACAAGAATAAGGCCATGTGAGGTTCCTACTGCTATATACTGAGAGATTGCCATGGCTGACGGACTTCCTGCTTGTACACGATCCTATGACAATCAAATCATATAGTCAAGGGATTGTTACTATGTTGGTATTATATTGGTATCTGAAGCAGCAATTGTTCACAAAGAAAAAGAAATATGATTTTTTAAATTAATTCAAAACAGATCTGTAAGCCTCATAAAAAAATACTGAAGATTGATCAATTAAGCTCCATCCCTTAAAGCACTGACCAATCACAACCATGAATGTGCGCCCAAAAGTCTGACACATTAAAATCTCTTTTGGATTGAACAAATTGAAGAGCAAGACTTGAATGTGGGACCTCTGGATTATCGTACTGGCGCTCTACCAACTGAGCTATCTAGCCCTAATGTTGGCATTCTCCCTATTTTGTCGACATCTTTGTTCGGGAGTGCCAGACAGAAGCCATACAACCTGTAACTGCTGTACAGCCAGGGATCACACCCACGTTTACGATACAACCTGGGAAGCAGCAGCAGAGGGATCACCTTAAGGGGATGCGACTTGCTGTCACCACAAGGATAGCTGCCTTGTGGATAATGTGTACCCTGTCCATCCACTTCAGCGCCAAAAAACCTTTACCTTGGTGCGACCATCTTGATTTTCTCCCAATCAACTCAATGTACTCAAAGCGAGGCTGGAAGGAAAAATAGCCTGGTTCCTTTTTGTACCATGAATATTAGCATCCATTACTGTTACTGGATATAGGGAACATGACCAAGACGGTGGCAGCTTGATAAAGGTCTATGATGGCAGTTGCCGTCATGGGCAGGGTTGATTGGATTGGTCAATTTTGCTGAAAATCCAGAACAACGTGATTCTTACTGATGCAGACATGAGCTGGGATGAAATATTCTTGAGTACAACATGACGGATGATAGAGCCATGGACCGGATACTGTATGCTCTTTTTCCTCCCACTGGAAAGATCAAAATCAAACAGGTTATCAACTTTCCCGAAATGAGACTTTAAGATGAAGTACAATCATATAAATTACTAAAGTTTTGTCCCAGGCTGATTAAATCTGCCCAGTTCTCGGACTGTGTATTGGCAGAGTTGATTAGATCTGCCCTATTTATAATGCATTCGTATTGGTAACAACACACCACGTGACCTTAAAATGACCTTTGTGAAAGTTCAAGTTGTGACCAAAATTAATTTGGCTGTGTACTCACTATTTATGAGGTGACTTGCTGGGTGTGTTGGGTTCAGATACTGAGGCTGAACCATCACTGGCCTGACCATAGAGATTCAGAGACTGTTCATCAATATCAAATGGCTCATCATTCTAAAAGGATTAAACAAGAAATAGTAGATCAATGTTTGGTTTGTTTTTTACAGTCCTGGAACAACATTGAGGCCACTTCTGCAATGGCCCATGATGAACATTTTCCATCTATGCGGTAGCAGAATTCCATACGGCTGTTGACAAGAAACTAACAGTCAACTTATAAGTTATATTGGCCTAAAGTTCATGTCACATGAGGCACAGGCAACCAGTTCCAGACAATCTCCAGTAAGAACATTCATTCACATTTCAGTTTTTCACATTATTTTTATGTGGATGGTGAGTTACAGCCTAGAAGATTGTCTCTCGTGCTGCCATAGTGTTCCTTGTGCATACAGTGCAAGTGGTTGCCTCCAAGTTGCCTGAAAAAAGCCCTAGCTGTGACATGGCCTTTATAGTGAAAACGTGCTATTCCGTTGAGATTTTTCAAGATAGCTCAAACTTTGTTTCCATTTTTTATCAGCCCTCGTACCATGCTCTTACTTACCTCATTAAGAATACTGTCTAATGTTGGTGCTGAATCCAACTCGGGAATGTCAAACTCATCGTCATCAATCTACAAAATAACATAACATTTTTAATTTATTTGACCAATTTTAGTTAGCAGCATTAGAAATATTATATAATATCCCTGTCAGTTTAGACATATTTCTCTCATGGCATCCACACTCTATTTTATGTTTTGCATTACCTGTTTGTCTTGTCTCCACGTTTGTAGTTTGTCTGTCTTCTACAAGGCTTGGCTTAATCTGACAGCCTCATACACTCTTTTTCTGTGTTTATTATTTCGCTTATTATCTATGTAATATTTTGTATATATATGTTTTATTTTGAGAAATGTATTATGAAATAAATATTGAATTTATTGAAATTGAATATAAAATTGAGTGGCATGTCCTGGCCGAGTGGTCTAGAATGCCTTGCACTCTTAATAGCAGAGTGTGGGTTCGAGTCCCGGTCTTGATACTTGATCCTTGGACAAGACACTTAACCATTATTGCTTTGTCCTCCGGATGGGATAAAAAGCCATAAGCTAGTTAAGTATTATATAAACGAAATGTCAGCTTCTTAAATTAGGTAAGAATATGAACAAACATTTGTTTAAATTGTATTCATAATGTGGAGGGAAGCTTTATAAATTATACCCAGGATGTCAGTGCAGTGCACCAGAGACTGGTGTCCTACCTCTGGTCTGATTCCCATCTCTGTCTCAGACTCATGTTGACTACAATACCAAAAGGTCACAACGACAATGTTAATGCGGAACGAGACTAACACACCCATGGAGGTAATTCCTCCATGGTACACTGTATACAAAAAAAGTGTATCCTTCGGTCCCCGGTTTCCGGTGTACCATAGCTTTTTCTTTGAATTGATATTACAACTTCAAGTACAACTTAACCAACCATGCCAACGGTGGAAGGTTACCTCATCACCTAGCCCTGGTAGGACGTCAGTCAGTGCCACTGCACTGACGTCCTGGGTATAAAGATCCTTTACAATGCGAACAAAATTTTGAGTAACATTTTAAAATATTTTTACCTAATTTGAGAAGCTGAAACTCCATTCACTTATTCTTAGTGCCTTTAATTACACTTTTGCTGAGTTCAAAACCTATCAAATACATCCATGAATGACATTATTTCCGAAAATAAGTCCAAGTTGTGCACTGGCGCTGCGACTCCGTCGTGTTGCCGCCCGGAAGAAAAAGCGTTCAGTGTTACGGGTTAGACAGCGCCCTCTTTTGTGGACTTGGTTCCATGTCAGTTGAGGTTGTCGCAACGAATGCGTCAATTTCCATTTTATTTTCACAATAATGTCATCCAAGGATAAAATTCTGAATAGAGCAGGCGTAAGGTTCAGGACACAAGGAACATGTGAGTCACGTTTCAGCTTCCTCAAAAAGGTAAAAATATGATAAAAATGGTTATAAATTTTGTCGCAATGCCTGAGGACCTTTATACCCTGGACTCCGTCGCGTTGTATGCAACGGAGGAGTCCAACCTGGGCTACCTCATCACCTGTCTCCAAGCTCTCCAAGCTTAGGTCAAGGGAGAGGAGACTCGATGTTTGGCAAGTAGAAAATGTTACTTCGTCTCTAGGGGTTGTTTACATCACATGCAGTGACGTGAGGGAAACTTATGCCCTGGATTATGAGGGGCATTCCCCCGAATACAGGACCTCCTGCTACGACTGTACGATATACAATTACAGTTTACACGGTTCACACCTAGCCCACCTTGTTGAGCTGTAATGGCTCTCTTTTAACATCGGTCTTATAACACTCACCATTACAGCCCACCATCCATACATGTCTTTTTTAAACGCGTAGTTTTAAAGTACGAGCAAGTCGTACCTGTTTGATCGCAAATTTCTCCCACTTATAAACATCACATACTACTCCAACCTACCTCACTTTGTTCCTTACATCCTTACAATTTTTGTGAAATATTCCAGGGCTCACCAAATGATGCCTTGGTCCAGATATGATGATTTGAAAATGGCCAAAAAAAATTGTGTACAAAAATTACATTGAGGTTCGTCCCGCAACGGGGCCGCCATCTTACTTATGATTCACTGCCTGCTGATCGTGAGAAGTCAGGGCACCCGGCTGATCTGTCCGTGCGTGTGTGTATGGCGTATCATGAATATGCATCAGATGACGTCACGGGAAGCTGTAGTACTTCGGAGCTCGATGTATGCGCACGTGCACGGCAATTCATGAATATGCATAAGGTGACGTCGCGCGGCGATTGCTGCTAAAAAACTACAATGCTGTTGTGCGTTCCTCGCTCATGCATATTCATGATCAGCCGGGCGCCCTGACTTTCTCACGATCAACAGGCAGTGAAGCAGAAGTTAAATGGCGGCCCTGTTACGAGACGAACTTCAATGTAATTTTTGTACACAATTTTTTTTGGCCATTTTCAAATCATTACATCTGGACAAAGGCATCATTTGGTGAGCCCTGGAATATGTCACAAAAATTGTAAGGATGTAAGGAACAAAGTGAGGTAGGTTGGAGTAGTATGTGATGTTTATAAGTGGGAGAGATTTTCAATCAAACAGGTACGACTTGCTCGTACTTTTTTACTACGCGTTTAAGACATGTATGGATGGTGGGCTGTAATGGTGAGTGTTATAAGACCGATGTTAAAAGAGAGCCATTACAGCTCAACAAGGTGGGCTAGGTTCACACCCACCCGATCCTGCACTCCTGCAGTGCAGAACTTTTAAATTAAAATATTTTTTTTTTTTGTAGGCCTTACGATAATCAACTAAGCACACAAATACCTACCGTAACATCACCAAGTGACAAATCAACATCTAGATTCATTGCTGCAGCTGAAGCACTCGCCAATCCGGTAAAATCTACTCCGTCATCAGCAGCAGAAATGACTTCGGACATGGAGTCTGCCATTTTGTTGTGCCGCTCATAGATTGGTGCCTTTTCCTAACTTTGTGGATAATGTACATGGAAGTCTGGGTAGTGGTCAGGCAATTTCTTCTGTTCATAACCTCGTTATCTGGAAACTTTCAATATGAAATTTAACAGTGTAGTCAAGAGATCGAACAAATTGCAGCAGAGGTTGTTTACGATGGGAGGGGGCGTGGGGCGGGGGGGGGGGTCATGCGGTGAATTTCAGATAGAAAACTCACCTGGTAAAGATTTATTAAATTAAAGGAACGTTACAGAACTGGTAATTCAAATTTTCTTTAAGATCACAAATTTACTTAAAACTTACACGGTCTAATGATGATGATAGTAGAAAACATCCCTAGAAATATTTCTGTCTGAAATGCCATATTTGATGAGGAATAAATAAAACTAATTTCCGATTGGAGTTTATCGCTCATATTAGCGTTTTATTCATGCATTGTATAACACATGCACATGTGTAATCGATTTCACTACTTTCTCGTGACCCAGCAGATGGCCGATCGATCTCAAACTTCTACAGGTTTGTCAGTTTATATAGACCAATCCGACGCGCACCGGGCGCGCAAGTGTTGAGCGCGCGCCACTGCTGCGGTGTACATGTGCCTAGTTTTGTGCACAAAGACATGAGGAAACCATGTTCCTTTTCACTCTTTATGGAAATTAAATGTTTTCCTCAACGACTTACACGATTTCCTTTCCAGGACATCGTGATATACTAATGTAGATCACTGACCACAGATATTTGCAACTAAATAGAAACCGAATCATCTTGAAAACGGTGCTTGTCTTAGGTGAGTTAGGGGAAAAAGACGCGGAAACTGCATAATAGTCGACATCGGCAGAGTATTTTGTCAGAATTTCAGTATTTTACTCTGTGCTTAATTTTAAAAAAATGATCAAGAATGTAGTAAATCGTCATATCATGCAGCCATGTCAGAGAAATTTCATAGATTGTCGAGGAAGACATTAAATTTCCATAAAAAGTGAAAAGGGAAACGATTTTCTCGTGTCTTTGTGCACAAAATTAGGCACAAGTACACACCGCAGCAGTGGCGCGCGGCGCCCATGGCGGCGCCCAGCACTTGCGCGCCTGGATTGGTGTTATGTTAGCAAAAAACAATTCTGTAATGTTCCTTTAAGTTAAATTTAGTTTGACAAATTATCCTTGTATGAATAAACGCTTTATTTAAATTAATGATAATAATAATAATATTTATTATTTTGTTTTGCTAATAATAATTGTTTAATTAGATTAAATATTGCTTCATGAAGTTCATGACACTGATTTCAATGTTATAGTCATCAGAACCCTTCACAACATCTCCGTGGAGTCCATCAACTTTTTGTGAAATTTTAATAATTCATTACAAAAATTGTTATGGCGACAGGTTTTGTTCAGAACATTCTTTCAAGTTTCGCCGCAGACAAAAAGAAAGAAAAAGTTGAACTTGGGATGTATCGCGGCGCCGTGTGAATGTACTGCTGGCGGAAAACCCTGGAGGATCAAACGGCATTTTAATTGGGTGTGTTCCTTTCACTGGTTCACTTCACTCACGCATTGAGTTCAGTGACATGACTGCCGTACACCATCGGTGAAGATTGAGTGTGTGCGCTATCGATATCGTAGACCGGCATTCGGCATCAGTTCGCGGACAGTTTCTGTCAGGTTTTCATCTGAAAATCAGGTAAGTACAACAACGATTCTCGTTTATCAACTATTCAAATAAATTTTATGAAATATGATTTATTCTATTGTTTGTTTATGTTAGACTGACATTTCGTAAAATATGTTTTATTTGGGGCGACTCTGCTGTTTATTAAAACGGACGCGATGCAAACTTTGATCACACACGAAACCCACTAGATCATAGATGTTATTACTTTGTACTCCTAGAACTGTGAGGTTTGCTACGCTATCGTCGTTCGCGGAGACGATAGCGTAGCAAACCTCATAGTTCTAGGAGTAATTACTTTGTACGTGCACGATAACTTCCGGTCGGTTTTGGCCGGTGTGTGTGTGGTAGTCGTCTTTCACCATCGCCCATACAATACATTGCTAATCTTAAATATTTTTTGCCCCATTATTTTCAGGAAAAAAGTCAGGAAAATTAATTAAAAAACAGAAATAGGCCTAGGCCTACATTGTTTTGTTTTGTATTGTATTGTTGTAGATTTTATGTTAACATAGAAAATGTCAATTCAGTCTGATGATAGTGTGATGCTAAGTTTCTTTGACCCTCTCCCTCTGGTTTACTTTGAGTCAAAATTGAGTGGAAAGAGGTCAAATCTTGCAGCCGTTGGCATTTTGGTACAAAGCCGCTTGCGGCCGCTGTAGTCTTTAAAAGGGTTAACATTAGTGAGACACTGCTCAGTCATGTCAGTAGTCGTACTCAAAGTCACCCCTTGCTCTAGACTATGCTATGACCATCCCATGGAGGATTGAAAGAAATAGCCTTACAAATAGTTAATTTCGATTGGAAATGTTTATTAATGAAAAAAAGGTAAATTTTCCGCAGCATGCCCCCAAGTTATCTCACTTAATGTAGGTCAAATTATATCCTTACCTGTCAAAAAGGGTTGACAGAATGTATACAGAAAGGCACAGGCACGTTGAACGGCTACAAAGTGTCAAAACCATAAAAAACTTTGCGCAAGATTTCCGGCCGCGCTGTGAAATGTGCTCTTGAATGTTCATTCTTAAAGGTCAAAATTTTGTGTTTCAGCTACCAATTCCTACCGAGGAATATTAAAAAAAGGGAAATGAAGTCCAACATCCATCAACAAGTCAAATAAATCCCTTAGAAATTGGAAGCATGCTGCAAAAACTTTACCGAAAAAAAAAAAGGTCAGTAGAAAGTAGTGTCCACATGACATAATTTAGTTGGGACTTCAGATAATTGTAACCCTCGATCCTCCTTAAAATATTGGCAAATTTTCTCAACTTTGTTGTAAACATTTTAACTTTACAAGTACCTACATGTAATTGCACTTATCAGAAGTGATTATTTATAGTTCATTCGCAATAGACCGTGCAAGTCTCGCGCGTATTCAAACATTTTTGGGACCACTTTGGTCCCACGCACGATGCTTTAAAGCGTGAAGGAAACAAACTCACACGCTTTAACGGGTCTCAATGTTCGAATATGCACGAGACTTGCACAGTCTATAGAACTTAGGAGAAGCCCAATTTGAATGAATATCCAAAAATTGAAAGAAAGTAAAAAACTAGAATATTTATATTATGAGCTCATTTGTACTTCACTTGGTACCCACATGTGTATGGACAACACAATATGATTGTAATGTGTCGCAATGCGTACTTGGTACTTGGTAGGTTTTCCTCCTGAAACTTCCGCGGGGGAACTTGACAAGGAGGTCAGGAGAGCAAATTATACATTACAATTAGCCTAAAATGATGACATTGTATTGAGCATTTACATAGTAGGGACATGCCAATGAATTTGAGTGAGAAAAACATGACCCAAAGAAAGAAATTATCCCTCTGGACAAATATCTTTTCAAAAATTGTCCCCCAACTCCCTTGCCAACTTGCTGTCTGGCCAGTTTGTTGTCTTAACTCATTCTATTGCCAAATCCATCTCCTGCCAATTTGTACCCAATCCTGTGCTCAACATACCCACGGGACCACTAGCTGGAGTCCAGTCTGCAGGGACGGCTGCCAAGTATTTTTCTACACATCCGGTTTAAGATTTGCTAATGTATCCGGGTAAACTTCAGCTTTTCAAGTCCAAAGAGAGAACTAGAATGTTTTGAGTTGTAATAAATTATACTTATTTCGCACTAGAAATATGTGGTTTTGATTTGTGTTGTCTTTAAAAACAATACTGTATTGTGTAATTCGGGAAAAGCCCCAAGTCCCAGGAGGACAGCCCCTGTGCTGATCCTTTTTTTGCTCACCCAGGGGCTAAATTTGGCCCCGGTATGTCGGATGTCTATTTCTACTGTGGTCTGTTGGAGATTGTCTTGAAATTCAAGTACTGCACTCCATGTTGTACCACTAGCTCCAGTTTTCTACCCAAGTCAATTTGTACCAGGCTTCAATTCATGCCATCTTGTACAGTGTTTTTCTTTGGCAATGTTTTTTGACAAAGCAAAGTTATTAAAAAAACATCTGTTTTTCTTTGTGTGATACTGATAATGTCCAGAAGCTCAGTTCAGGAAGTCCATGTGGACACATGATGTGTACATGATTGCAGGTGGTTACTTAAGCTTCTGTCTAATGTTGCAATAGCTATGTATCATTCTGGTAAGGCCAAGTAACAAAAGTAACGAGTTTCTCGTCCCCGCCCGCCTCCTTTTTGGCCGCCACCTCCTTTTTTTTACTATAATATTTCGAAAAAAAGCAAAAAAACAACAGCCGTTTCTTAATTTGGAAACTTGCTTAGCAAGTGGACTATAATGATGTCATTTGTTTTGTCATACATTGCATCAGTATACTCAAATAGCACAATATCTGTGAATAAATATACCTTGGCCAGCCATATTTAGCATGACGACCATCTTGGAAAAAAATTTGAAAATAGTAAATAGTAAAGGCCCTGCCTCCTCCTTTTTTTTAAAAAGACCGGACGAGAAACTCATTACTTTTGTTACTTGGCCTAATGAAATCAAGGGATCATCAACAGTAACTAACTGTGACCTGGGCCCAATTTCATGGCTCTGCTTACCGCAGAATTCTGCGTTTACGTATCATAGAATTGTGTGCTACAAGGGCTCCGTAGGCGCAGAATTCCGTGGTAATCAGAGCAATGAAATTGGGCCTTGTAGACCTGGAAAGATACTTACGATGCAACTTGGTTGTTTAGTTTCTAAATAGAAAGCGAAGGGTGTTTTCATTGACACTGACTTTGGGAATCACTTGAGCTTTAAATCCAACATGCCTAAAAGTACTACGTTCTCAAAATGTGTAGTGTAAGTTGGGAGTGGGTTGGTGGCCTGATGTGTGTCCTTTGTGTACTCATTTTCCATTTGGAGTTTGGAGAAGAGGTGGGTTTTTAGAGAGAATGTGTCTTCCGAGTCCTTTTTGGACTTTCTTGCATTCCTGTAACAACTTACTGTACAAAAATGTACGATCCTTTTTATTTTTGTTTAATTTTGAACTGTGATTTAAATCTCACTTGATTTTATTTCTTTATTGCTCGATTTATTGCAGAAATAAAAACTTCACAGCCTCAAGGAGGCTATAAATTGAATTTTATTTTTACAATATTAAGAAGAGTTTAAAATCTAATCACAAAATAGGCAATCTAGAGAAAACAAAATTGTGCAGTCATTCGTCAAAATAATTATTGCATTAAAACTGGTTGATTGGAAATGCCAGTAAATTCAATCTTCTTCTTTTTAATTCATTGCACTTTCTTGACCTAAAGACCATTCATTGAACTATTTTCATCATAAACCACATTCACCACAACATATGTTATAATGAACCAGAAGGTTAAATCCTTTACATTTCGCTGGCCTGGTTAAATTATCAAATTCTGACATGAATGGCATACTTATCTAAGAATATACGTACATGTATGTAGCTCAAGGACTACTCTGTGATGTAAAGATTTTGTTTATTGTTACAAACGGGTATTAG
The DNA here is from genome assembly GCA_021014325.1 of Plazaster borealis. Classification (NCBI taxonomy): domain Eukaryota; kingdom Metazoa; phylum Echinodermata; class Asteroidea; order Forcipulatida; family Labidiasteridae; genus Plazaster; species Plazaster borealis. Next base: position 14,440,109 of record CM037471.1, on the reverse strand, counting down.
ATTCAGTTATCATTTCTCCATTGTACCGTGACCTGGTATGATTTAATTCCATTAGCATACTTCAAATATTCATAACGTGATAACACTAATGTATATGTAAACATGGTTTTGTAATGACTCCAAGCTTGTGTATACTTAGGCGTGTTGGGATGTTTGTAGTGCTCAAAATTAATCAATTAAATCCATTTGGGCGTATCTGAGTGTGACCCGAGTCCATGAGGTAATGTCGGCCACCAATATTGGGATTTAAATTCTATGAACAGGACATAATGATTGTTTAATCTCCTCGCCTGTTCAGGGCTCGATTTTTAAACTGGACTGCAGGCCCGAGGCCAGTGAATTTAGTGACGGGCCAGCGAATGCAGGACGGACAAGTCCGTCAGTCTTGTGTTTCTCATTTGAATAATAACACCTCACCGTGAATCTTAAATAAAAAAAAATTTAAAAAGATGTTTAAAGGTATCGTACACGTTTGGTAATGACTCAAAACAAATAATATCATAAAACCTTACTTGGTAACAAGGAACGGAGAGCTGTTGATAGTATAAAACATTGTAGGAAACGACTCCCTCTGAAGTAACGTAGTTTTTGAGAAAGAGGTAATTTCTCACTAAAATAATAAAAACTTCTTGCAAGAAGTTTTTATTCCTATCTGAAAGCACACAAATTGTACAACAAGGGTGTTTTTTATTCATCATTTTCTTGCAACTTCGATGACCAATTGAGCCCAAATTTTCACAGGCTTGTTATTTTATGCATATGTTGGGATACACCAAGTGAGAACACTGGTCTTTGACAATTACAAAACGTGTTCAGTGCCTTTAAATGTTGACTCAGAGTCTCTTAGTGTTATTATCTTTCTATTCTGTTTTCTATCAAAGTATACTTACCGATAAAACAAATGAGAAATCTTCTCATGATAGGGCTTGTTCAACTAAAAACAGTTTCCCTGTACATTAAACTTGGTATAAAGTTACCTTCTCACTTTGTAAAATAAATTCTGGTTCCGTTCATAATTTTGAGCTACAAGTCCAGCAGTCTTGTGGAATTTTACCCAAAATTCGAGCCCTGCTGGTGCAATGGATACTATCCTGCATGCATGTAGTTTGTGATTACTTGTAGAATAAGGCCAAAAGGATACAGAAAGTGACTCAACCCAAATGCATGTGAGGTCAAGAATGAAATTGCAAGTTCAGGCTATTGCAAGACATGTCGGGTGAAAGGAACTGTGCAAGAACGCTTTGTATGGAAATTAGAATTTGCCTTGAGAAGGTTCTCAGCTGATAATTTGGTGAACAAATGGAGTACAACAATGGAGCTAATTAAAACTGTTAAGTGGAGCAGCTGTTAATTCTTTGCCACAATAGTAGCTGGGTATAAAAACGCTATAGACAAAGCTTTCTTTGGTTTGGTTTTGCAGTACTGAACCTGTCAAAATGATACACTTTGTGTACCAAGGGACTTAATTTTATTATACATAAACGGAACTGGTCATAGATTAGTTTTTGTCAATGTAATGCTGATACGTACTGTATAGGCAAGATTATCAAGAAAGATACATTAAAAGTCACACTGTGAAAGTTTCAGCTGGTGTCTATTTGTTGAGAAAACAGCAGAAAACTGTCATGGTATTTTCATCAAGAACGTTGAATTCATCTAAGTTTAGCAGGTACCAACCGCATCTCTGGCCGCAGCATTCACGAACGGACACCGAGGAAATTCGAAAAACAAAATTTTAGTCAACTCTCAGAAATCTGAGAAACGATCCATGGATTCAAATTTTTGGGGGTAAAAAATATGCAAACCATATTACTTTGAAGTGAATCCTTTCTCAAAATAGCTTGGACTATCAACACCTTACCTTGAATTTAATTTATTAATCAGCAAATGTGTACTTTCCTTGTACACTAAGTGTAAAAATGTTCATTATATTGGATATGGGCTTCTGTCAGATGTAAAATGGAACTGAAAATAATATTTTGTCAAGATGTAGGTAAGATTATCCAGGAAGGAAATAAATAATGGATTAGGCTTCATGTACTATTCGATTGCCCTGTTCTTCTTTCTATGCGTGAGGATACATGTACTATTCCCCTGTTCTTTTTCCTCTGTGCTCCCTTAAAGCATGTTTTATACATTGTACATGCTGACTCAACCAAAGTTATTATTGGAATGAACTTGACTGGAAGGACACTCAATGAAATTTATGCAAATGAACCCCTCGACCACAGGTCCAAGTCCAGTGGTATTTAGATTCCTGATAGTACCAGGCCTGTAAGGTTGTCAAGATTGTACCTGATTTTAGTATTTTGTTTTCTGGTAGTTTCCCTTAGCCTTCAGAATTTTTATTAAACCCTAACCACCCAAACCCTTCAAAAGCCAGCTGCATGTTTTGTTTGATTCTGTTGGACTGAGGAATGCCCGAGTAAACTGATTATGCTTTACATGGGATCAGCATACCGATGTAATCAGAGTCACAGTTTAGGTATTGAATATAATGGAATGGTTTATTTAGCGGGATTTGTAATGTTGAACTCGCAACATCATAACAAAACTATGGTTATCTTAACATAAAAATACAGTTAAAACAGTAATGCCCAATCACACCCCTTCAGTACAGTGCTCAAATATCAAAAATATTAACTAGATGACAGGGCAACCCGTAACTATCACTGTACAAGACAAAGTTTTCCAAGGCCAAAACTATTTGCTTTCTTTTGTGACAGAATTTGTCACTTGCTAAACTTTTCCAGGCCAGTTCAAGTTCAATACATACCAATAAATCATTGAATCGTAAAAAAAGGACATACAGAATCAGTTAAAGTTTGGACACCTACATGTTTAGTCTTAGTTGAATTTGTCTCTGAGATTCAATTAAGGTTGTTTTATGTGACACATAAAATAGGCCTACATCATGTAATGTACAGTACAATTGCAGTCTTTTTACTGTAATGGCCAGATGCTGAGGGTCATTGGCCAAGGGTGTACAGGTATGTGCTGGTAACCTCTCCCCTCACATTTACGTTTACGTTTTTTACTGTTGTTTTTTGTAACTAACTGTCTCTTGGAAGATATTTTGTTTCTAGTACTTTGTATTTTTAGGCTTTCAGTATTTTACTTAATAGTTTTCACTGGCTTGTCTCTTGTGACTTGTGGCTTACTTTTTATTGTTTACTTACTTTAATGCTTCTGTTTTTATCTGTGAACCGCCTTGAGGCCCTCGCATAAGGCTCTCTATAAATATAATACTATTATTATATTATTATTATTATTTACACTTAAAAATGTATATTGATTTCTAATTGTCCTTGCATTTACTGATAACCAAGAGCTGAAATAGTTTAAAAACCAAGAGGGGCAGCCTGTGCAAGTCTTTTTTTATGAGCTTCATACACATAAAGGACAGGGCCTAAGTTTTGTCATTAGTGCAGGTAAAGTGAGTAGAAAATCTATACTTGTTGTTTAAACTCTGGGCTCAGTACTGTGATCAGGTAGGGGGGATATTTCAGCTGATCAGCGGAGTTCCTCTTTTTTCTTAATTTGTTTAGTGCCGTAGAAAATCGAAAACACTGTACAAAAGTTTGAGTTTTAAAAGACAGGGTTGGGGTTTTTTAAGGTTTTTTTAAAATAGCTATTTATGTCAGCATATCTGTAATTCTCATCTCGATTTTGATTAAAATCTAAAACAGAAGTACATTGCTGCTGACTACAAGTGCCACAGCAAACACCTCTGTGTTGGGATCTAGGCCCCTTGCTATTTGCGTAGACCTACAACATGTACGCATGGCTCATTGTTCGGGTTAACCGCAGGGTAGGTGTGCCATTGACTGAGCTCTCAGCTACCCAAGGTCAATGTCCATATAGGGCAACACTACAACGTTGCTCTTCGCTAGTATTAGCTTGCACAGTTGGTGGGTGTGCCAGCCAGACAGTCTCTGTGTAGCCCCTTCAATGGTAGACTTGGCCCAGTCTCTCTGCTGATCTGGCAGGAATTTTTCCCAAGGAATAAAAACTGTTCATGGCGAATCCTACAAAAATGCTTTAAATTGTTTGCATGCTTTGCATAATCAATCTGTAATATCAAAAAATAAGACTGATAATTTGCAGCCTCTATAATTGATATTGTCTCAAAAAAAGTTGTTTGTGCCGATCTGTAGGGAAAATGGCACCGGTTTCAGACTCATGCATTAGTCATGCATTCCCTAGAGAGACTATGGTAGTCTAATAAGTAGGCAACCTCATACAATAACTGCATAAGTTTACCATTTAAAATATAACAACAAAACCAGTATCTGGGTGAGTCAAGGGAAGATTTGGTCAAGTAGGCATGCATTGTTGTGGAAAGAAAACAATCCAAAACAAACTCCCAGCAACAGAATTGGTATGAGGTCAGAAGCTCTGTGACTCAACTGGAAATTCGTGATCCAGTCATCATTTCATTGATTAGAAAATCTATTGATTTATTGGTTCAACTATTATGTTTTTCACTTTCTCAGTGGCGCCTTGTGGTGGGCACCTGATTATAAATGAATGGTGGAATTAAATATATATTGTTGCCGATGTTTTACATTTCTACATGTACATGTGGTGCGATTGGTTATTGCGATGTACTTATTGGAATATTAGGCCAAAGAATTTAAGTCAAAGTGAATTTATGAAACCATGTAGTACTGGTGGAACTAGAGGAACAAGTTTTACTGTAGTTCCTTTATTTAGCAGTCTGTTATAGTCTGAGTATTGATATCCTTTGATTGAATGGATATCAAAACTCAAGGGACTTTTTCTTTGATCAATAAAACATTGATGAGTGGGCAGAAGAAGTGCACTTGGAGAAATAGTTACTGTTTTTGACACATGTACATGTGTGAAAATCTGGCAGGGCCCATTCTTCTGAAGATAATGTTTAAACACGTGTACACAATGCTAATACGCATGCAGCAATGTTTTCCATCCTAGTAAAACATTGCATTTGGATTAGTGACTCGGCCGAATGGTATGCTATTGCTACGTCAAAGGGAAATGAAAAAGTACATGAGAAATCAACTTTGTGTAGATCGAGATCTCTGGAGTAAATTATTTCCACTTAGATAGTGTGTCTCAACATGAAATTTGTTACATTTGTGCCCTTAAGTTTTTCAGTGACTAGCCAGCGGGACCAGCTACGTACCTTGTCATGTGTAACAATTCCCCTGGCTTTTTCACTAGTCCATATTTCATATTAAGTTTTTAAATAGGGATGCGTTTCAACAGTGCAATTAGCCAGCTGGATCAACTTGGAGATAATATTGACTGGTCCTCGGGTGTTTTAACTGGCATTTGGCCAGCAGACCACTGTTCTAGGGATACCGCTGTGTTGTGTAACTTTGTTGGCATTCTCTGTGAAGTTCATGGCTCCATTTAATTTCATCACAAATCACAATCACAGCAAAATACAACTTCACATCAATTAAGGAAATCAATTAACAACTAATATATCAAAGGAATGTTATTTACAAAGTTGGAACAGAAATGAAAGGATAAAATTAGCCGAAAATCACAGATAATACTTTGTAAGTAGGATACAAACAATTTAAAATAATTTAATGAGAAAATAAAATTAGCTGTTGCAAACTGCTTACCAACCAAAAGGACCTACACTGTATGGTATAAATGCAAAAAATAGTTAATGGCCTTACGTTTGACCCTAGCAGAGTCTTTCTCGAAGGCTAAAAGAAAGAGAAAGACTCTGCTAGGGTCAAAACGTCAGGCCAGTAACTATTTTTTGCATAACTTAATGAGTGCAGACAAATCAGTTTAGTGTAGCCTTCACCTTGAAGTGGCCGTCCGGCCTTGTGATGTTTGGTTCTCATTAAAAAAAAATTGTTTTATTACCATTACATCTTGATGTTTTTTTTACTTGATCTACAGCTTTCTTTCAAGAGTTTCAGTTAGACCAGAATGAGTGATAAGATGGGGATGGTAGACCCAGAGTTTCAAGGAGCCGGCAAGAAGGAAGGATTGAGGATATGGCGCATTGAGAAGATGAAGGTAGCCAAGATCCCAGACAAGGACTACGGGTACTTCTTCACCGGTGACTCCTACATCGTACTGCATGTAAGTGCGGCTTGGTACTCGGATGAAGTTCTCATTGCATTGGTTGTTTGTTTCAAATCACAAGCCCAGGATTTTTCATTGACCTCCCTTTGCCGTCAGAATTTCATGAAAGGGGTGACCCTCCCTCCCTACTCCCCCTCCCATCACAGACACAGAGACCAAAGATTAGCACAGAGACCAAAGAATCAGTTCTTGTTATAATGACCACATGCCTGGAATTTCATCTTTGAGAGGGCAAGGCCATTTTCTTTTTGCGAAGGGCTCACTTCTATTGGAAAGTCTTTGGGAGACCTTTGAAGGGGCACCAAGGTCATGATAGATGCCTCCGTGGCCTGCGTGTAATTCCGGACCTGTAATCAAACCTGCAGGTTTCTGTAGAGTCTATAGGGGGCCTAAGCCTCTGAAATAAACATAATATTTAATCAGGGAGTGTCATCTCCAGACCAAGATGACATTGTAATCCATTTTTTTTTAAAGGTTTGTTCGTTGTTGTACCATGTTCATTCATTTCAATCCCATGATAAATACACATGATGGCTCATGAGTTCTAATGTTTTACATGAATTATGTGTAATGAACCCCATGTCTTTAATTTGTCTTTTTCATCACACATTGAAAAGGATTTTCATTTTTAAATGCTGGAAATACATGTACATGATTTGGCTTAAGAAACCACTTTATAATATATTTTTCTCAAATCGCTCTGTACCACTGCTTAATTCTGTGAATATGTTCAGAGAGCCACAATTTCGCAAATTTAAAACATTTCTCAAAGTACACATTTGAGCAGTACACTTCATTAAGTCATAAAATGTACAGACTACAAAATAATCTATAGGCCTAAATTAAAATATGTTTATAGAGAACAACCCTTTCCAAATATATGGTCTTGCAAATAAATCTGTTTCCGAAAATTTTGAGCTACATGCACTATTACAAGCTACAACTACATGTACTACTATGGTACTGATATTTTCCTTAAAATTTGAGGCTCATTGAAGTATTCCCTGTGAATACACACAGTGGGAAGATAACAATACAAAGTATTGGTTGGAGCACAGATTGTGGAGTTTCCCATAGATAAAGCAGTGTAATAACAACTTGTACAAGGCCACAGTACAATCTAATTCAGGAAATTATCACAGTTGCTGTGGGCCCTAGAACAACAATTCATGTTATGATTAGATCTGTATTCTAGAAGGATCCTTTTGGAATCCATGGCTTCGGCTTCGGATTCGGCTCAGGCTAGCTAGGCCCCTCAGTTGTTTTGACTATACGCGTGCTATGCGTTCAGGGATTCAGACGAGAGAACGGAGCCTGAAGCCGAATCCAAGCCGAAGCCGAGGATTCCAAAAAAGAGCCATGGTTTCTAACCCTTAACTTCTTGTGTTTATGTTTCCATTATTTCTATATTGATACACTGTACGTAGGTTTGATGGTTTTGTTGAATCTAATAGGGGGATGTTTGATTGGCCAAATTTAATGAGGCCAATCCAATTAGCTTTCTTTTTATGAGGTATGTTAGACACTGTATGAGTACACCATTTGGTTTGTGTGATATAGTACAGACAAATTTACTCAAACCAACTAGTTATGTGTCGACCATATCGCAAAATGGCTTTTGTACATGTATATAAACCCATCCAATGTGTACCACTGCATAAACCATGCGTCCGTCAACATTATTTTTTGTTCTACTCTCTAAGACAGGCATGCAACTCTTCCGCGTTTCCGCGGATTTCCGCGTTTTAAAAATATGATCAGCGCTAAAAAAAAAAAAAATCGTAAAACAAAAAAAAAGTTGTTTTTTGGTGGTTTTTTTTGTGTTTTTTTACCATTTTTTTTTTAAAGCCTAATATGCTTGGCAACAACAATGTACAACTACAATAATGTGAAATAAGCCTAGTTACTGGATCAACGGGGTGCCCCAATTCTCACTTGACGTTCCACGATCATTCTTACATCATGTAGTGTTTCAGCTCCTTTTTTAAGGGTCCATTCACAGGCCTGTACATGCTAAGAACATAATAAACCTCAAAATTTTCTAGAGTAGCATTGTGGGTCTCAGTCCCTCGCGTTTTGGCTGCCTCGCGTTTTGGCTGCCTCGCTCCGCGCTTGCGTTGTGCCTTTGAAAATTTTCCTGTTCATCGGGCAGTTGCATGCCTGCTAAGAACAATATATTTTTGTTGATCGTTTTTCATGAGTCATAAAGAGGCATTTCAAATGGTAGTGTACATGTAGGTTTATCTCTAAGAATTTTTAGGGAGGGGATAAATGACCAGATCTACATGTACTGACCCCAACCATGATAATTTACTTTTACAGGCTTGGAATTACATGGAGGCCATGGCCTCTGTTGCCCCCTGCTCTTGGCCTTGGTGCCCCTTCAAAAGATTCCCATAGACTTTAAGATTTACCAATGGAATTGCCCTTTGCAAAATGAAATTGTCTTGCCCTCTTGACAATGAAATTCCAGGCCTGCTTTTAAGCGTTTTGTTTTTGTTTGTACACTAAAATTATGGAGAAAGGTTTATTTACATGTTGCAGAATGAGTCAATACAATGAGTTCATGCAAAACTTATATGTATCTGATGGACTTACAACCCTTACCTCGTCAACATGGCCAAATGCAACAAAATGCACCCAGTTGGTATTCTAGTTATTTTATTTGTTTTACTGTCTATGGTTACATTATTAAGCAGTCAACTCAAATCCAATAAACTCTGTTGCACTTTGTTGCATTTAGCGGGGTACAGGGCCTTAACAAAAACCTCAATGCATTTGGTGCATTCAGCAGGGCTTTCTGGGTGGCGAATCTGGGTTGTATGGCATTTTGCGTTTTCACGAACCGGGGAATCCGCGCCCTATGTGTGGTGAATCCGGTATCGTTGCGTTCTGACGCATTTAGCAGGGTGCCTGGAAAACATTTTGCTGGCAAAGGGTTTTGATGTAGGTTCAGTACGCGTATCCAGTTTGATTCAAAGTCTTCCCATTAACTATACATCATCCATGTACCTGTTGTACAGTATGTGACACATCAATGGACAATGACTATTTTTACATTAGCGGTGTTGAAGTCAACCTTATTAGTAATAATAATGGATTAAATATTTGATGGATGGTGAACGCCGGAGCAAATTAAACCAGCTGCATTAAAAAAGGCCCTTTTAAAAAATTGCCATTAACAATAACAAGTCCCAACCACAGCGTAGACAGTTTGGTATCTAATATAATAAGAGCGAAATAATTATGCCTGTCTACGTGTGTAAACAAAATGTCTGAACTTCTTAAAGGGATGGTAAATAAAATATTCTTTAAAAAGAGCCCATTATTTCAATCCTTTGGTTTTCAATAGACGTCCTGAAATTTTCTTCAAAATGTTGTGTTCTTCCCCCCCAGAAATGTCTGAACTTCTTAAAGGGATGGTGAAACATTTTTCTTTTAAAAGAGTCCATTCATTCTAATCCTCTGGTTTTCATTAAACGTCCTGAAACGGTTATTAATAATACTAACAATTGCCATGGTTACAGTTTTTGGATCTTGTTCTTGGGCTACTCATTTGTGCTTATGTCGTGATTTGGCTCATTTGTGGACGATTTTCTTCTACTTGGCAGTTTTTCAAATGGGAACTATTTCTCAGGATAATGCAGGGCTAGATTTATAAAAACTAAGCCAGGAGATCAAAGGTCGTTCAATTCTCTGGCCGATGACAAGTTAAATTCCAAATTTGAATTCCAAATTTGTGAAAATATATTGTATCATGTACATGTACATGTACACTTCAGACACTGTACAATAAATGCATGCACATGTAGCTTTAGCATGCCTCTACCAGTGCACCCGCAGTGCTAGTGGCAGTAGCTGTCTTAATATCAGATACCTCCTATGAAGTTTAAGCAATTAGTACTGTTATCTGTAAAAGGAAAATTGTCTGAATTTCCTAAAGAGGTGATATATTGTATCATTTTTGAAAGAGTACAATCATTCTAGTTCAGTCACAAACGGTCGTTTAAAACCGGCAGTGTGGTGGCTGTGTGATAGAGGACCGAGTTGAAGACGAGGTCCTTTGTTGAACGGCCATGACCCTGCAAGGTTTTAAACAGCGTTGAAGACCGAGATATTACTCTTTTATTCCCATTCATCCTTTTTGTTGAAAAGCATAAAAATAAAGGACAAACTGTAATTGTAACTTTTTGTAAAGTTTTTAAATTCCTGTCCTTGGACCGTTTTTCCAATGGTCAAATAGCACGTGACGCTTAATGGTTGTGCTTACGCGCACACTAATAGATTTTATAGTGAATACCGTATGTGTTTGTGTTAAGGATTATTAGCGCCTGCTTCAGCTTGCGCACTAACAGCACGGCTATGAATGCTGAATGCGCTTTTAGACAACTGGCAGTCTTTAACAGCTCCAGCTATGTCTTTATCAGCCGTTTAATACCAGGTAAACATGGTCATGTGACCACCTTTCAACCAATAGACCTCTTGCATAGGCTGCCATCGCTGAAGTCAAACAATGGAAACGTGCAAGCGCGTACGCGCCGCGCACAACATTCAGCCAATGATAGGTCTGAACCTCTGACCACAGTGAGGGCGCTGTGTGAGTTTGTGACGTCATGATGCAAGGGGTCTATTGGGACTGCCTAAACTGTATGAGGTATTTATGAATAATTAATAATCCACATGGACATTATCAGCTTCATACCAGTACCAAGTTCATGTAAGGTTAGCTTACAATAGACTGGTTTACACTTTGGTGCATTTGCTCTCTTTAATGTGTTACATGAGTGAGGATTATGAATCCATTCTTCTAATGTGTAAAATTTAATATGATTGTCTTCTCATGCTGTATGTTGCATGACTGTACACCTATCATACATATAGGCATGAGTGAATGGATGGAATTCCATACAAGCGCATGTGTACTTATTGTAAACTTAAAACAGCTTGCACGAAAATTGGTACAGTTTTTCATACCTTTTTTCTGATGAAAATATGTACGTAAAATGTGCATAATGTATACAATAGAAGAAAAAAAAAGGGAAATAATTTAAAATTTTTATGATCAAATATAGGATTGGTAAAAAAACAAAATGCATTAGTTTCAATCGGAAAGTTCACTGATTATGAAGTCCATATCAGCACCAATTGACTCCAGAGTAATACTGTCAAAGTCGTGAATTATAGCTTTTGAAGACCCGTGATATTGCAAAATTGTTGCTTATTTTGATTGCCGCAATTGAAATTAAAAGCTCTCATTGTGTGTCAAACCCTGGGAAAAAACTTAAGTATTTTTTGTATGTTTTCACAAAAAACAGGATTCACCTAATTTTATAAAAATTTTACAGGTTGGTTGGATAGTGTGTTCTATTGAGAATGAGATGATAAGTTTTCTTCCAAGGTTAATTTTCCCCCAAAACCAATGAAGTACAGTGGGGCAGATAGGGGAAGAATTTGGGGAATTGTTTCTTTGATGATACAAGCATAGAACTTGGCACTCAGAGTATGTCATGAGATAGCTTTTTGGCTATAGGGCCTATTGCAGATTTATCCTTCGCTAGAATAAAGGTACAATGAAGCAGGGTCCTCCCGATGCACAAGCTAGCGTATCGGGCCAATACGCGCGATGTGCGTGCCGATACGCACAAATTTTGTCCAATACGAAAAAACATCAAGAGAAACCATATAGAATGCTCCAGATTGCACAGAGGGCTTTTTAAAACCAAGATAAACACCAAGTAGAAAACATTCCAAAGACCTTGTTTTAATTCAGCGTGCTTTTGGCCAAACATTTTTAAAAAATGTCCAGAATGCCCGACAGTTTGGAAAAAAACCTGGGCAAGAATAGCAAGCAATTTAACCAAAATCAAAATGGCTGCCATTGCATGTTGTTTTAATTATATTTTCTCAAAGGAGAAATCTGCGATAGCCCCATAGCCAAATATCTTTCTCATGACATAGGCCTATTCTGACTGTGTTCCAAATTCCATGCTTGTACCGTCAAAGGCACAATCCCATCACCTACATGTACACTGTACATGTACATGTATCAATTTTTTGCTATCAATGTGTCTGCGGTACTACCTGTAAGGGTTCAACTCAATTACGTATTCTATTTTTGTATATTTGGACTCGTACAACAAAAGAGCTTCTTCCAGTTTTTATCTGACTAAACCACAAACCTGATACACAGGAAAAACTGATCATTTCACTGCAGCCATTTGGCAAAATTTCTAGTGGATGTGCTATGAAAATGGAACTGCCTACATGTGTACGTGCCAGATATCATCATGCTGCAAAGACACTGTTTAAAAATGTACACAGGCTTTGAGCCAACATTTGGATAAAGGGTTTCTAAATCTCCTGTAAATGGAGAAAAAAAATTAGATTACAGATTACCATTTTACAATGCTAGATGTAATGAGAGATTATGTAGGCCAGTGTGTCAAAGTTCAAATCAGGTCCAAAAGACAGCCCGGCGCCCCAAAGGTTAGGACTACTGTATGTGAGTTACTCATTTCGTACATCATACTTTTTTTGTCTAGTCAGATTTTAATTCTAATTACAAAACATTTAAGTACTGTAATATACACCAGAGTTACATTTTGTTTGTGGGGATATTTTGTATAAAATAAGCATTGTTTTGCAGCTGTCATTTCAAAGCCATTCAAGTGTTCTTGGTCTAGAACTGTTAGTTAATGCAGTTTTGCTCTAAATTTGTATTTCATGCATTTGAATGTATTTGACTCAACTTGACTGAACATGCTGAATGGTGTCTGTTGTGCTGGCTTTAAAATAGCCCAAAGCTCTGTTCATGGTGAACATGTTAGAATGCGCAATAAGACTGCGACATCGAACATTGGAACCCATTAAAGTGTGCGTTGCTACCATTGCACATTCAAGCAATGCATGGGAACGTAATAATGCTCCCGAAATGTTGGAGTACACGGTCTAATAGGCACATTGGGAGCAGTTGCAATTTAGAATTATGGCAATTTATTCTTCAAGGTCCAGATCCATGTGGAGATCAGTGTAATTGTTTTAATGACCATATTTTAAAGGTAGAACATGTATACATCATGATGTAGGCCTACATGTACATTATAACTACATGTACATGTACATGTATATGTACATGTACCCCCTGTACAGTAAACATGTAACTACATTTTCAATTTAGGAAAGGCATTAAACTTTGAATTTCAGTCTGAAATTAAATGGTTTACTTGGTATGAAAGTATGCCCTTATTATGAAATCCGATATTTGATTTCCCTCCTTTTTGCACAAGACAAAGATGCAATGTTCTCCATCTTTGAAAATTAAAGGTTGGCCTATGCGAGTGTGAAGCCTTTACGGCCTTGGGTTCGGGGCCCGCCTAAGGGCCCAAAATATTTTTGATTGATGCTCTGTGATCATGGTGATGCACTCTGTGGTGATTCCTGATGACCACTTCTTCCTGACTTCTTTGAGCAAAGCAAAGTAAAGATTGCGTTTGAACTCTGAATGCATGAACTTGAAAAAAAGTGGGGAGGGGGAAATGTTTACTGTTGACGGCGACTTCTTAATTGTGGCGGGTGCTACAGAAAGCATGGTGGTGCGCCAACTTTTTGTCAAGTTCATGCATTTCAGAGTTCAAATGCAATCTTAAAAACCTTTGCTTTGCTTTGCTCAAAGAAGAGTGCATCACCATGATCACAGAGCGAACAATCAAAAATATTTTGGTCCCTTAGGCGGACCCCGAACCCATGGTGGAGAACACTGTATATGAAAAAAAAAGTGGGCGTGCATGATTTTTGGGTTAGTAGACTGGTATACTTAGATCAGTGTGTGTTTGTACCTTGATATAGATTTACAAAGTTACAATGAATGTAGTATCTGGAACATAGAATGTCATGCAACAGTCCACACATCGATTTCTTTGTAACACTAGAGAGGCATTAGATCTCCATGTTGAATTGAAATACCAGGTAATGAATCAAGCGTGAACAATCTACAATGTTGATATTGCCTTGAAAATTGCCATACGAGAATCGCTTCACTCGAAAGTCCCGATGAAAATAGGAAACTGTTTTGGCCGATTGCTTTCTTTTAGAATGCGTTTGGTGATTTCTGGCAGCTGGAAAAAAACCCATTCAGGATAGCCTACAACATCGCGGCACAATTCTCAAAAAATAATGCAGATCTTGACAACAAACAAATAATTTCAACCATTTCCTGTTTCAATAGAAAAGTGCAAATGCATCAGTGGAGTTTCATAGTAGAGTGGGCAAGGCCGTTTTTTTTTCCTTTTGCAAAGGATACTTCAGTTGGAAAACCTGAATTAAAAAATTGTTAAAGGCCAAGACCATAGACCTCCGTGTAATTCCAGGTCAGCAATAGTTTTGAAATACAAGCGGTTTGTAAATTGGTGTTAGTTTGGCACTGGTTCCAAGATCCTTGAGAATGTTGTCATTATACGTGCCATACTGATATCATTTGAAAGAAAAGTTACAACATGTACAGCTTGAATCTGGTCTTATTATTTTGTTCTTGCCAAGTACAAGAAATAAGAGAAGCCAAGAAGGTTCAAATAACATACAGTTCCGAGGACCAATATTCTACATCCCATTATACAGCTGCTTGCCTTGTAAACATTTTTTAAACACTTTATTTCCTCTTTAAAAGAGAAAGAGCAAATCGTTTAGATAATAGCTCTATGGCGTAAGCCAAGCTGTCAAAAGAGCAGGGTAGCCCTTAACACTAGAGCCCGGCGTACATACGTACATTGTCTAGTAAAAACTGGTATGGGCTAGTAAGCCCAACTTCTCGAATTGCCCTGTGGGCTACTAAAATCTGTGCAACCTACTTGTTAAAATGTTTTAAGTGTTAAGTTATTTTTGAGAGTGCGAATGTAACTTCATTTTACCAAACTGGTATGGGCTATTAAGCACCACTTCGCTGTGGGCTACTAAAAACTGTGCAAGCTACTTGTGATCAACATTTTTTAAGTGTTTAATTGTTAAATTATTTTTGAGTTTGTCAATGTAACTTCATTTTAACCAACAAGATTGTTGAGATCACTACCATTAATGACAATATAATGACATTTACGACAATACATGTTTAAAGGGTCTGTATACGTTTGGTAATGACTCTGAAATGAATGGCAATAAAAACTTACTTGGTAAGAAGTACAGCAGCTTTGGATAGTATAACATTTTGAGAAACTTTTCACTTAGAAGTACTGCGGTTATGGAAAAAGTATCACTTTTCATCCCCAAAATTTGAATCTGAGAAGTAACCTTTCTCAGATTGTGTATTCCAATTGCAGATTATTCTGTCTGCGTGGAGATAACCGCTCCATATTTTCGGAAATATCTAAAAAACGCTACCACCTTTTGAAATGAAATTTTCAGAGGTTAGTTTTATGGTATTATCTACAACTATATAGGATTGAAACAAACAGTGGTTTCCAATTACCAAACGTATACATGTACAATCCCTTTAAAATCTTGGCTACTAAGCTTCCTGGGGACAAGTATGTACATTACATGTACATGTACAGTGCAGAATTTACAAGCCTGGTGGGCTACTTTTTTACAAAAAGCCTAAGCGCAAGACCTGGGCCCAATTTCAAAAAGTAGCTAAGCACAGCAAAATTATGCTTACCAGAATAAGGTTACCATCCGTAATACCATGTCACATCTACAATCTGTGACTTGTATCCTGCCTATTTTGGCTAAGAAGAAACAATTTTAAGCAATATTTTCTGCTTAAGCGGCTCTATGAAATTGGGCCCTGAAGAGAGTGTCCTGGTTAATTAAAAAAAAAATTTTTACAATGTAAAGAGTTTGTCCAAGAACTGACCAAATTCCAAAGAGGGTTTCCAAAAGAGTTTGTATGAGTTGAAAATTCTGGAAACTTGAAACATAACAAGATATTTTACACTTTTATTTTTCCTCTTTTGTGACAGACCAGGGCATCAGGATCTACGTTCGTGTGGAACATCCATTTCTGGCTCGGCAAACAAACATCTCAGGTACAGTGTGGTGCAATTTCTTTTGCGATTTAATCTGAATGTACAAGGATATCTAGTCAATTACAATGTTTGTTTGTTTTTTTGTTTTGTTTTATGATTGTGAATGACATTGGATAGGAGACATTTAAGAAGAAGAAAAAGGCATTGGGCCACAGTTGCGGAAACAGTGGGGAATACCATTACAGCCCATAAAGTACCTAAGATAATGTAGTTTTGAAATCTGTCAGCAGTAGAGGAACTAATAATAATTAGGATAATAATAACCCGAGTCTTATGTACACATCTACCAATGCTAAGGTACTCAAGGCACTTGAGCAAAGCAAAACATTTAAGACAGGTTTTGTAAGTACTTAAATAATTTGACTGATTTATGTAGCACCTAAAGGGTTTACAGCATGCTGTGGCGCATTCAGCAGCCACTGCCAGAAACACTGGTGCAGACCCCTTCTCTTCGCGATAAGTGTAACTGGGTTCTTTTACGTGCATTACACAACACATTGGACCTACATGTATGGCTTAACGTCCCATCCGAAGGATAAAGCAATAATGGTTAAGCGTCTTGCTTAAGGACACAAGTGTCAAGACTGGGACTCAAACCCATACTGTGCTGATCAGACCAGAGCTTGACCACGACACACCACAGATACTACTGCAGATACAGAAACTATTATCTGTGTTTTTTTGATATATTTTCATGCCTGGAAAATGCGACACCCCATGGCAAAATCAGGCACTTCTCGGAAATAGGGAAATGGCATTAAAAGGGAAGACAACCGAAGCATCAGCCTTGATACCAATGTGATGTGACGATTGAAACATTCTATATGTTGAGAAATACTTTCAATCTAGGCCCTAATTACTGTAGGTGTTAATTGAAAGCTCCAATTCTCATCTATAAAAATAAAATTCATCCACTCATGTTGAAAGACTATGACAAAGTGATCAAAACTACACAGCTCCCACCAAGTGCCGACCCCAAGAGCTGTGGGTGGTAACGTTCCCCGGAAGTAACCCTCTTTGTTTACAATAAGGCGCCCATGCTTATTACTGGTTGAACAGGTGCCCCCCTCTTCCCCCGTGCCTGTGGCAAATAATGTGTTTTGTTTTATTGCCCAAGGTAGAACGATTATCTAGCAGCGATCATCTTCCCCGCGCAAAGATGACGCCACTTAAATTACAAAACATTTATCCCCAAAGTACGTGCGTGCGGAATGACAGGGAACACGCATTTTTCCTGAGTATAAAGCATTTTATCGTAACACTATAAAATGTGATAAACCCAGTTCTGAGTTATGCAAGGAAGTGCCTGCTTCTGGCATAGAACGTCACATATGTTCAGTCCTTCCTTGACGCTAACAAACATCTTAAGATCAATCTCTTTTATTTCAATGTTTAAGCAGACTGGCATTGAATCTTTTGAATAACTGATTTTGTAGGATGAGGCTGGCGTGGCGGCCTACAAGACGACAGAGCTGGACGACTCACTAGGGGGCTCCCCTACCCAGCACCGGGAAGTACAGGAACATGAATCAAAGCTCTTCATGTCCTACTTCAAGAAAGGAGTAATGTAAGAAGAATGTTTGCTCCATTTTTATTTATATTTCTCCTTCTAAATAGCTCTTACTTTGATGGCCACGGGGAAGGGTCAAATGTCATGACAGGGATTCGAACTCACACTCCAATGATTCAACCATCAGAACTTGAGTTGGATGCATTAGACCGCTCGGCCATGACATACCACAATGAGCTTGAACTGACTCCACAGTCCTTCAATGATTGAACCCTAGAATTAACGTGGATGGATTGACAAAAAGATACTTGATAAATTATTTTGAGATTAACTTGAAATTCATTGATAAAAGGGTAACAAATTTTTTTTCAAATAAAAACGCCGCTAAAAGATTTTAAAATAGCAGCAAATCAAAGTGACATCTTTGATACCCATGTGAACCCAAAGTAGCCCTTCTCCTCATGCACAGGTTACATGTGCCTAGGTTAGCCCAGAAAAAAATGATGACTTATTGGATCTACCTGTACTTGTACTCAATTGCACTAGGATAAGAGATTGGTCCACTCATACAGTATTCAGCTATTTTTCTTTACATGCCTTTCTTGCTTTTTTTCACTGGAGGACTGTTTTTCTTTTACTGTTAATTCGTAATTGTTTTTTTCTTGACAGCTACAAGGAGGGTGGTATTGCGTCTGGCTTCAAACACGTGGAAAGGAATAAGCACGACCCCAAACTGTCAAAGGTCAAGGGCAAGCGAAATGTCAGAGTCATTCCTGTAAGTGAATCTTATGGGGATCCGGTTGGCTCAGTGATTTTTCTTTCCCTGCCTTTCACCTCTGTGGACCCGGTTCAAATCCCGTACTGGAGCCTTGCATGTGGATTTGGTTTTCAGATCCTACCTGATTGCGTGGGTTTTCCCCATTTGGTGTTTTCCCCCCACATCTAAAACAACATTTCTTCTCGTTTCCTATTCATCCTGTTATTTACGCTAATTGTGCTATTGGATGTGTAATAAATAAACCAATAAATAAATTTATAAATAGGTGTATTTCTCAAATTCTTAAATCGAATCAATTCATAATCTTAGAGTACACTTTAAAAAGTGCCAAGTACTAAAAAGTTTTGGGTTTTTTGGGGGTAGGTTTTGGGTTTTTTCCCCCTTAAAATGTTTTCCAGTGAGAGTGGGCGACCACATGTTTCCTCCATGCGCTCCAATCTTCAGCTATTAGAATGTGCAAGATCGAAATCGAGAAAACAACTCGAACGAAGACTATACTTTTCTATGAAATCAAATCGTATTCTTAAATTATATTTATAAAAATACAAAATTCTTGAACATCAAAATACCCACAGCAATTTGTTAAACATACATTTTTCAATTTTTACATAATACAAATATTTGTTTTTAAATTTAACCTTGAAACAAAATTATAACTAGGGCTGAGGGTAGTTATTTTTTAGAAACCCTATTTGCGAGTCACCCCCTTATTTGTGCAACCAGGTTTATCGATAACATGAATGTAAGCTGGGCAACATTCTTAATTGTTTACAAGTAAACAGAAACAGAGGTCAAGTCTTTTTCTGGGGTTTTCGTCGTTGATTTGTTAAATTTGTTTCACTTTCATGCATTCATTGATAAATTTTACTTTCTCAACAATATGATTCAATTTGTATAGCCTTAAACTACATTAAACTAAAGTATTTGAAGAAACAGAATCACCCATTTGTCAAACTCAATATGGTTGGGACTATCTTGGTCCACGCGCGAGACTTGCACAGTCTGTTCCACAATAACTTTAGGGTCCAAGACGTTTTTGATATCTACCTTAGTAACCAAATGCCAATGATTGCTTGGTCTTAGGTTCCATTGTCGTGGGATTCCTTCAACAACGGCGATGTGTTTATTCTGGAGCTGAATCAAGTCATCTATGTCTGGAGTGGATCCCAGGCTAACAGACAAGAAAAGCTTAAGGTAGGGTGTCCGGCTACGTTGAGGGAGTCTTCCAGACCAGGCAACTTTTTGTTTGATATCCAAATCAGAAAGATAGATAGATATATATATATGCAGGCCTGGAATTTCATCTTTGAGAAGACGAGGCCATTTTCATTTTGCAAAGGGTACTTCCATTGGGAAATCTTAAAGTCTGTGGGGAACTTTGGAAGGGGCACCAGGGGCAACAGAGGTTATGGCCTCCATGGCCTCCGTGTAATTCCTGGCCTGTAGATGGATAGATAAACGGTGTTTAAAATTCTACTTGATTCACTGTTAACTTTTTAATTATAAAAATAAAGGGAAATTCCCATTAGGCTCACAATTTCATGGCAAAGGATTTGGATAAAAATTGAGTATTGGTCAGCTAGCTTCTGCATTGTGTAACTGAAAATATGTGGGGAAAACTTCTTCTGACTTAACGCATTTTAATGCTGTATGTCTTCTCCATGAACTGAACTGACCTCAAAAACTAAATAAAAAATGACCTAGCACAAAAGAGAGTTGCTACCAACCTAAAATAAAGAAATGAAAATACAAGGCTCGTGATACATTTAGTATATATAGTGCTTATCACACATAAGGTTAAACCCAGCAAAACCGATAATTTCTGGAGTCTTTGAATTCATTCTATTGTTTGTAGGGTGGTCAGTTTGGAACGATGGTGAGGGATGACATGTACGGTGGCAAGGCACATATCGTCTACCTTGACGAATCCAGCGAGATGCCCAATGATGTCATCAAAGCCCTGGGCCCTGCACCCAAAACCTTCAAAGAGTCCGAGTCGGATGATGAGACATTCGTGAGACAGCACGTGTCCAACACCAAGCTTTACCAGTAAGGCACTTTGTAACAAGTTTCTCACAGAGCTTTTGTGTCATTTTTAAGCTGAATTGTGTTATTTATAGTAAATTTAATCTAATTTAGGAAAATTGGGGATTTATGACAAAACTCCTCTGCCAACTTGCTTGCTGTGATTGATGTTTTCATTTTCTCTTCCTCAGTGTTACCGATGAGTCTGGTGCTCTAGTCGTTACAGAAAAGGCCATCAGTCCCCTGACCCAAGACCTGCTTAACTCCGATGTAAGTTATTTTCAGTGTACTGAACACATGTACTGCTCAATCCAGTTTAGGTCAATTTTTGTATATCCTAAATAAGCATGTTCGTAAGATACGACTTTGTTACACAATAGAGTTACGAGCTTGTTGCACCGACTTGATGAAATGTTTGGATAATTTAAAGCAGCTTTGAGTGTCAAAGAATTTTTTAAATTTTTATTTTATTTTAGTGTCGTTATGGATTTGAAAATGTGTTTTTGTGCATGTGAAGGCAGTGATCCAGCCACAGCCACTGATTTGGAACTGCGCCCAATTTCATAGAGCTGCTTAAGCAGAATACAGTGCTTAAAAATTTTCTGCTTGGCAAAACAAGGCAGGATACCAGTCACAGATTGTACATGTAACATGGTATTAAGGCTGGTAACCATATTCTGGTAAGAATAATTTTGTTGTGCTAAAGCAGCTCTATGAAATAGGGCCCAGGTCTATATCTCTGCTATCTCTTTTTCAATCTACCATGTTGTGATCTGTCCACAGGACTGCTACATTATCGATCAAGGCGGAGCTGGTATTTTCGTCTGGAAGGGCAAATCGGCCACTCAAAGGGAGAAAGTCAGGGCCATGAAGAATGCCGAGGTGAAGTATTACCACGGCAACAGCTGTCGCAGCAATCAAGCTGGGCAGTCTGTTACCAATAGAGGGCTTCTTCATTGCACTGAAGCAGTCTTTGGGGTTCAAAGGTCAATCCAAAGTGTTCTATGGGTCCTCTTTCAGTATCTATCAAAGTTTGAATCATTGACATTTGTTTGCTATGAGGTTTCAGTCAAGATGTTTTGTCTTTCTATTTTGAAGAAGGATAGTCATAAAGGAACGTCAGAATTTATAAGCGAAGTTGGAGTTCACTGATTGACCCTTGACCTCCTTGAGCCTGTTTATTTTCTTCATGATGGTTTTGGAAGGGTTTTGTCATTTTGGATGACGCTGTCTTTGTGGTATCACCAGATTCCCCACAGTCTCTTCAACCATGTCTGTCACTGACAATCTCCACCCCTACTCTACCTCCCCCCCTTTCACTCCAGTACACGGATTGGTAATTTGTTTATCCTCTCAATTTTTGGGTGCGGTGGCAGTAGTTGATCTTCCCAAACTCACCATTGTAGCTAACAAGTCATTCAGTATAGTTTTAACAAATTGGTTGTACTTCTAAGGTTCGTTTGTTCAATTATGAAAAAGGACTTCAACTTTTCAATAGTTTAGTTTTGACTTTGGTGCTGGCCCACGTTTGAGAAAGTTGTAAATCTTTTTCTTTTTTTTAACAATAAAAAAAACCTTAAATGTTTTGCATGTTAGGGTTTCAACATTATTTCAACTCGTGTCTCAAATGTTTTACACTGCATTTCTCTTCCAAGTTCCATTCATTAACCATCCGCCCTCTGCTAATTTGTCATTCCATGTAGTCACTATCCACCCCCTGATTATTTCCCATGATGCTTTTTCATTGCAGTGTCTTTGTTTCTTTTGGTGATTATTTTGCATGCTAGCTACTTTAATTTTAGTTTTTGTTTGCATTATGTATTATACTACACATTTTTTCACCATCTTGTTAACTCTTTTCATATATTTTATATTTTTGCTTCATTCATACACTGTATGTCATTTAATAGATTTATGTTTAACTTTAGAGTACATATCATATATATATAATAATTCTTCTGGTCTGTTTTGTGGTCACCTGCACAGCAGCAGAATGAATGATGATAATGATGTTTCATCATGCAGCAGTCGTCTTGGTTTTATAATACATACACCAATGAGGGTCACAATGAGGCTCAAGTTCTAAATAGACTGGCACCTTATTCATATCGCAGTTATGTTATATGTGCAGTCAAGCTACCATACATGTACCATATGAAGGCTGGGGTTTATATATAAGCCAGGCACTCTGTGCATGATTTTTATGATTTTGAATCGAGGTTAGCAGAAGCCTCAAAATTTAAATATATTTAAATATTTAAATATATTTAAATATTTAAATATTTAAATATATTTAAATATTTAAATATATTTAAATATAAAGTGCGGATAATTTAATACTTTTTAATGGACAAATGAATACTTTTTAATTGAGACATTCAGCCTAGAAGTTATTCCTGCAACTAAAAAATACTTTGATATTTTGCATGAGTACTCTCATGTCCACAACAACATATAAAAGTTTATAGACCATTACAGCTAAGTTGCATATTAATCAAGCGCCCGTGTTAAGCACTAGTCGAAAAAATGGCGCCACAAAATTGTCATCATTTTTCAAACTGGTAGAAGCCAGATTTCAAGTTGATTAATTCAACCTGTACGAGTGACTTGAGTCATGAGGTAATGTAGGGTCCCATCTCTGCAACCAATAATCTCTGGAATTATATTTTCAAGTTAGTTGGCTTTTGTAGCTCAAAATGTTGCAAAAAAAGTTATACACGAGACACGTTTTACGTGGTTTAATTAATAAAATTGTAGTTCGTGATAGTAATAACAACATTTATAATGCTCCTTTTATAACTTGACAATGACGTAGTGTCGTAGTGCTACTGACATTTACTGCCTGGTACAAATTGCGTTAAAGTTTTGGTAGAACTTGGTAGCCATTCCAATACCAAGCTTTATAACTGATTGATCACGTTCTCTGGTATTTTATTCTGTAATGGTCTATCACAATTTATCACAACTGTGAATTTCTTGGATAAATTTGGAATCTGCAGATGGGCCTTGCTGTAGAGTATGACTTCGTGCATGAAGCGCTTGGTTTGTAACCACACGCATCTTTTGAAGCCCATTTGCGATTCATTTGCAAACCATAGATTTTGTACTGGGATTTTATCTGTATATGAAGCCATGATGGATGAATTGATGACAAAGATAGTTTGTATCAGTCATGTTTGATTTTCCTCTTTCATGCTTTCCAAGGATTCATACTTTGTAGACTGTTGTAGACTATTTTTTAGAATCACATGCATTTTCATATGTCATTTCATGCCTCATTGTTATGTTTTTTTGTACGTGTATCTGTTTCGCAGATCATTTTGGAATGAGATGTAAGTGTACTGCAACCAAAAACAAAATTTAAAAAACAACTTTATAAGTACTTCTTTCAAGTCCAATAAAAACAACAAACAAAAAACCCAACCTAACTAATCCAAGTTAGTCTTGGATCAATGTGGGCTGTAAAAACATAAACAAAAACTGGCAAAGGAGTCTTTGACATGTCTTGTAGACTCTTTAGTTTGGTAGTGGGTGGATTACTGTTACTAACTCAAAATTACTCAAACTAGAGACTCTCTTAAAGATATGGTTCAGCGGTGGTTACTCGTGAGTATTTGGGGTCAATTTCTAATCATGCTAATGTAAAACTCACTAGTTGTCACTTTAATTCTTTTGTATTTCTTATGGAAACAATCATTGGCAGAAAACCAAACTAATGTTCCCTAGAATGTGCCAACACTTGTGAGCAAGATGCAAAATTAACAGGGATCTCTGCCCTTTTGTTTGCATCTCAAAGTCTTCCATTGCCATCAACATAAGAAGCTTGAGACCTTCTTAGATTGATTGTGTAGTGAAGAAAGCAAACGGTAAACAATAGGTGTACTTTTCACCAACATTTCCTATGCTTATATTTGTATGGGTTTCTGGTTAAATAAACTACCCTGGAAGAGAAATAACCAAACAAATTACAGTTTGTGACAACTTTACACAAACCTGAAACTTTTATGGGCTGGTTGATATCTAGTCTAGACTCAAAGAGAAGTCACTAAGCGAAACAAAAGTAGCAACATAGCCAGCGCTGTTCCTTATCTTGATTCAAAGAGAGTATTTGTAAACCAGTGCTATACTAGTGGTCCCCAGTTGTCTAACAAGACTAGCAAATTTGGCCATGTGTGGGTATTGAGACCCCTAAACACTTCAACCCTGCATGGCATTTACTAATGACTGACTAACAAATCATCAATATGGAAGTTTCTGGGTCATTTTAACAATAACCAGTATCAGTGACACAACAAGGTGAGGGAATGCCCCGATGTTGTAATCATATAGAGGAGATAATATTGAAAGAATATTTTGCTGACAATTTTTGTTTGTTAAAAAAACAAAAAACATTTTCACTCCCATATTTCGATTGTGGATTTTAATTAAGATTTTGGATCAAAGTGTTTTTATTTTAAAAGTATTAAAAATACAGGATTGGTAGAGCTGACAAAATAGTTGTAGACAGTGTTCATGTTTTGTGTGATCAACCATATACATGAAATAACAAACCTGTGAAAATTTTGGCTTAATTTGTTGTGTGAGTCAGGAGAAAATAGTGAAAAACTATGCAAAGTTTTCAGCATGTAAACACATTTTCCTTAATTTTTGAAATCAGCTGTTGCGTTTTTTTTTAAAGGTTTTCAGCAGATACAGTTTTCTGACTTTATTTCAGAAGGAAATATTTCACAGACAAAATGGTTCTAGTATGAACTTCATAATCAGTAAGCTTTCAGGCTAAAATTAAACAGTTTTGTTTTTATCCTTACCAATCCTGTATAATAAATCTAAATTGGTATAGCCTCCTTGCATTGGCCGCCATCTTTGATGACAAACAATAGAAATGTGCACGTGCGTAGGCGCAGCGCAGGACTCTCGGCCAATGATAGCTCTTCACACGTGCACATTTCATCAGTGATGGCGACCAATGCAAGGGGTCTATTCAGAGTTCTCTTTTTTTTTTCTTTTTTTTTTTTCTTCAAGCGGTTCATATTTTTTACAAGTTTTGCAAATTGGAACAAGCATTTACTCTGGTTTTTAAAAACACACATTGATAGAAGCAATTGGAAGCACTCCTCTACTGACTACAAAATCTTGACATTCCCTTAGCGAGACCTAGCAGCAGGTGATACCTTAATTACATCGCCAACCGGGTGATAAAATCCTGTTATTTGCCTCTCAAAGTATTTAGGGAACCTTGGGGCTCTTGTTATTGTATAAATATCGTAATGAACTAGTCCGTGGACTCCTGTCCCAGTGGGAAGTGTAAATATTCTAATGTAAATAATATAACTTATTTGTACTGCGGTTTATTTAATTGGATCTGCGTATTAACTATTGAAATTTAATGTCTGTCCGGAAATTGGAACGATAGCTTGACAGAAGATGTTGTTTTTTCATTCACATAAATGATTAGAGATGAAATATTTTCAAAAAAGGAAAACTTTTCATTTTTTTGTTTGACAGCGAGATGCTGTCAAAACATAGGACACTCGCATTTATGAAGAAGAATAAAATGAGAATAAACACCAGGGCAAAATTCCATAGAGATGCTTAAGCAGAAAATATTGTTGAATAAAAAAGCTCAAATCAGCAGGATACCAGTCGTAGATTGTTCATGTGACATGGCATTTAAGCTGGTGACCTTAATTTTCTAAGCCAAAAGTGGTTTATGCTTAATAGTTTTGTGTGCTTAAGCAGCGCTATGAAATTGGGCCCAATATTTGCTCAAAAGTGTTCTGAAAAAAATGTCAAAATAATATGAAATCAAATTAACAAGGGGAACAGTTGTTAGGAACGGTTGTTTAGGTTGATATAATATGATTAATTTAAGTGTTAATATTTAATCCAATTAATTGTTTAATATCAAACAACAGTATGTAATAATTCAGATGGAATTGAGATTTCTTTTGAAATTGAGTAAATGGCAATAATTTCAGTGTCATCAAGTAAAATGCTAAAAATGTTCATGTAATTTACTGTAACTTTGATGTTATGGGAAATGCACCAGACTCGTCTAGCAACAAGCAATGGCTGATATGGCATGTGTATGCTCATTTTATTGGGATATTCCCAACCCCCCCCCCCCCACCTTCAATTCTATGCAATGCAAGGATTGCGGTTAAACAAAATGGAAACAAACCTACATGTATTGTGTGTATGGCACAGAGTGTGGCATAGCATCCCTGTGCATGGCATTACTACATGAAATATATCTCCGCCCAACTGTACTATCAATAGCTGCATGTAGCTAATTGGTAATTCTCATTTCTGTGTTCTTCAGTCGCCCCTTCTCTTCTATAAACTCTCCCCTTTTTATAGACCCTGTCATAAGTGCAATTTTTATGAGGGCTTTTTGAAAGCGGGAAACAGTCATGGCGGTGTGTAGTCTTTGGTGGATTTGTCTATACACTACTCATCATATTCAGGAATTTTTTGTTCATACTCTATGGAGATGACAAAAAAGTATCTTGAAAAAACAATGATATGTAATTACAAAAAGATTAATTATTAATCAACCCTATAACAACAATGTCACTGAAAGAAACATAATGTATGTACATGTAGCAATGTTCTGTTTAGAAAGAACAAAATTTAATGTTGTTACTGTTTGAATGGTTGATATTTCTTGAACAAATATGTAATTGTACCTCCAAATTCTGATGAGTATGTTTGTTAATATTTGTTTATTTGGGGGTTTTTTTCAAATGGAGGTTTGAACGTCATTTAATCATTTATAGTGTTAAGTTTTGGCTTAAAGGTGTCAAGAAAAAAATGAGCTCTTCTTTTCCTTTGTCTGCAAATATTATAATTGGAGGAGGAAAATTCAATGAAAGTTGCAGCATTTGGCTTTTTATACATCAATGTATGGAAAACTGATTTTGCTTTGTAAGTACATTCGGCCCAACCAGTCCCTTATCACTGTCAGTAGACCACTGTGGGCAAAAGTTACATACTCACAAGCATCAATTTTGAATTGTTTTTGGATGTACATGTACATGTATACATGCTAGTAGTTTGAGTCTGTTGACCCCTCTGCATGACGGGGAACGCACAATGTGCATCTACCATTTCTGCCATTTTGGGAGTCAATTCCCTTGCTGTACATTTTGACTCAAAAAAGGCGCATGCAAGTGCGCTTTACCTTGTGAAATGGGTCCGTACAATATACTCTGCTGTCAGACATATCAACCATTTAACCAGGTATTGAATATTACTACTGTGTGTACATTCAAAACTTATGTTGTACCAAAGTTGACATCTTGTATGGAATGTAAATGTGCATAGCTGTGGACTCATGACTTGCTAGGGCGCCCTCTAGTGGTTGTGTGCAGAGTGGACGGCAGTTGAAGTCCTGAATGTCAGTGAACTTGTTGTGGCTAAACTGATGTTGTTATCGAATCAGTCCTTCTGGGCAGCGTGTGAGAGTAGTCTGAAGGCCTTGTCACAGAGGGCAATTTTTACAGGCAACTTGGAGGCAACCGACTGTACAGCATGCAAAAGGAACTTTTCAGTGGCACACGGGACATTGTTCATACAGTGTCTTACTATCGCCAAGAAAGTTATGTGAAAATTTAAAATGTGAATGTTTTGCCATCGTGGAGATTGCCTGGAACTGGTTGCCTGTAAATTGCCTCGTGTAACATGGCCCTTAGAGACCTTCCCATATTCTGGGGTTCCTTGGGTTTCCACGTACACTGCTTTCACATTAAAAGCCCTTTTCACTATACCGAGCCAATTCCCAGGAAAATAAAACCCTAGCAAATTCCTGGAGAATTTTAACCCAACCGCCACCCCATGTTCGTTTCAAGCTTGATGCAATTTTCCTGGGGAAAATAAACACTCAGTATGGTAACCCTGGGGTTATCTCTCTTGACCCTACTCCCAAACGGGGGTAACAATTCCTGTGAAAAGGGGCTCGAATACACAAGAGACTTGCACACTCTATTCCACTACTCTTCACTTGATTTGTTGTAATGGTTTTTTTTTAACAACAAATGTTTATAAAGCCATAACTCTCATTCAGCCCTTCAAGTTTCTGACACTTGTGGAATTTTCCTATGACCTGCTTTGGAAAGCATGTAAACTTGAATATTTAAAAGAAAACCCATTTCACTGATTTCAAACCTCAAGGCCAAAGCAGTCATGAGTCGTTCAGTTTATGTTTCATATTTTGGGGTTTCTTCGTTTCAGTGCATAACTCGATATGACCATGTAACACAAACACTTCTCTGTAAATGCAATAAAGTTGTCTCCTGCTAAGAATTTCTGATCGCACACTACAGTGTGGATTAGACTTTGTTGACCATACTAATCACATTTGCTTATTGTTTGAAACCATTCAAGATATGAACCTCTTATAATGTTGAGATATGACCTTCGTACACAAAAACCAATCACATTTGTGTAAGGTCAGAACATGTTCATGGTATGACCTTGCTGCATAATCACGATACGACCTTGTTGCATAATCAAGATACGACCTTGTTGCATAATCAAGATATGAACTTGTCGCATCATCAAGATACGACCTTGTTACGTGATCAAGGTACAACCTTGGTGCATAATCAACATAAAACCTTGGTAAATAATTAATATACGACCTTGTTGCATCATCAAGATATGACCCTGGTACAATTAACAATTACATATAGGTTCATACATTTGTGCAAGGTTAGAAATTTTTCAAGATACGACCTTATTGCATATTCAAAATACGACCCTGTTGCACTGAACCGATGACCTTTGTACCTATTTGTTAATGTACAACTACTCTAACCTTTTACTTGTTTCTTTTTTGACCCCAGCAACACATTCTCCGGATGAAATCAATTGCTTGTATATTCTTCCTTGATATTTCTTTAAATTTACGCTAACCTTTCTGAGCCTCTTTTGACGGAATACAGGGGTTCATTAAAGCCAAGAAGTACCCCAACGGTACTAAGATCATGGCAGTAAACGATGGAGCTGAACCAACAGCCTTCAAGTTTATCTTTAAGAATTGGAGAGGGAAGAACACGACACAAGGAATGGGTAAATCTCACTCAAGAGGAAACATTGGTAAGTTAAAGGGGCCCTGCTTAACTGGTCGGGGTTGGATTGAACTGGCTCAAACTGGTTTGATCTGAACAAGGTTGCCTTTTAGGGGAGATCGTGGTGTGTAATAAACTTGGAAGTATTTATGATTCAAAACTCACTCATACCCACTTATTCATACATGTTGTTAAATCAAAAACTGTTGTAAACTTGAATCTAAAGTTGATCACAGCTTAGTGATGGCAATTCGGACACCATTTCTGTTTTTAAACCAATTAGAAAAAACAAAACTCAAGAATCATAGATAGAGTAGTCAGTTCTAAATCATTTGTTCGTTCTCCTAATATTCAGTGATTAGTAATTTGGAGTGAATTTCCAGCACTTGAACAGTTTTCTTTCATTTGTTTACTACTTAAAAATAGTTAGTTAAAAATGTGTGGCTTTAAAATTATCAGCTAAGATCGATTACAAGAAGTTTGACGCCAGCACCCTTCACAAAAAGAGCACAAGTGACTTTGAGGCTGACCCATCCCTGGCTGCCTCGTCCGGTATGCCGGATGACGGCACTGGCACAGTCAAGGTGAGTGTGATTCACAGTGTTGCAAGTGATAACGTTCCCTCCCTCCCCATCCCTAAGTCAGCTACCACAAGAAAAATGTACCTGATAAAATAATGTCTTTCACTTTCCCACATGACCCACATGAAATGGCGTATGGTGGTTTATTTAGCCCTCGTTGGGGGCTCACTTGTTCTATTTAGCCTGGGTGACATCAGGGAAGCTACTTGAGTGTACCCTATGATTGAGATCAAACATACATGTATTCTTTCCTTGCTTTCTTCAGATCTGGCGCGTTGAGAACTTTGAGCTTGTAGAGCAGGATCAAGCCCTGTATGGTCAGTTCTTTGGGGGTGATAGCTACGTGATCCTCTACACCTACAAGGTCAAAGGCAGGGAACAATACATCATCTTCTTCTGGCAGGTAAAAACAAACACTAAAAAACTCTTCGGCACAAGGATAATTTCATTCAGTGTTCATATAGTACGATCGTTCAGATTCAGAAACCCTACTGATGCTGAGGTTGTATTTCCACTTCATTCACAACATGTTGAATTCATCATCTAACTGAATATTCATGATTTTGATGATGGGCCAGTAATCTTCCTGTGATGAGAATGGTGTGTCAGGTGATGAATAGTTTACCGTGTATTGAATATTCATTATCTTCCCATGGGTCCAAGAGACTTCCTTTGATGAGAAAAATGTGTTGGATGATACATGTATATGATGTACTGTTGAATAATTCACCATCTATTGAATGTTCATTATCTTCCCATCGGTCCAAGAGTCTTCCTCTGATGAGAAAAGTGCACAGGATGATACATGTATATGATGTAATGTTGAATAGTTTACCATTTATTGAATATTCATTATCTTCCCATGGGTCCAAGAGCCTTTCTTGGATGAGAAAAGTATGTTAGATGATCCATGTATATGATGTACTGTTGAATAATTCACCATCTATTGAATATTCATTATCTTCCCATCGGTCCAAGAGTCTTCCTCTGATGAGAAAAGTGCACGGGTTGATGCACATGTATGACGTCCTGTTGAATAATTTAGCATCTATTTAAAATTCATTATCTTCCCATGGGTCCAAGAGCCTTTCTTGGATGAGAAAAGTATGTTAGATGATCCATGTGTATGATGTACTGTTGAATAATTCACCATCTATTGAATATTCATTATCTTCCCATCGGTCCAAGAGTCTTCCTCTGATGAGAAAAGTGCACGGGATGATGCACATGTATGACGTCCTGTTGAATAATTTAGCATCTATTGAAAATTCATTATCTTCCCATGGGTCCAAGAGTCTTCCTCTGATAAGAAAAGTGTGTTGGACGATACATGTATATGATGTACTGTTGAATAATTCACCATCTATTGAATATTCATTATCTGCCCATGGGTCCAAGAGTCTTTCTTGGATGAGAAAAGTGTGTTATTGGACACATGTAGATGTATGTGATGTACTGTTGAATAATTCACCATCTATTGAATGTTAATGATCTGTCCACAGGGCCAGGAATCTTCCATTGATGAGAAGGGTGCATCTGCCATCCATGCTCAGAGGATAGATGATGAAATGGGTGGAGCTCCGGTCCAGGTACGAGTGGTTCAGAACAAAGAGCCCCGCCACTTCCAGATAATCTTCAAAGGCAAGATGATTATCCACATGGTATGTAGGTTCAAACTCGTTCCTTCATCAGTGGACTATTTATATTTCTACCTCCATGATTATATTGTCATTCCTGTTACCAAATTCTTTTGACATAAACAACCGCTGGTACCCACATTATTTGACCACTCAAGTGTGAAGCACACATTCTCACACAACAGAAAGCTTGGGTTCAAAGGTCAATTGTACAAACTCTATAATTACCATTATAAGTAAACAAAAATGTCTTACTTATTGAATTTCCTTTCATATAATCCAAAAATCATTGAGATCAGCCAATAAATGTTCAAGCTCTTGGTCTTTGTTTCCTCAGTGTGTTGAGTTGTTTGTACACATATGGTGCTCGGTAGGTATTTGGCATTTCGGATCTTTCCACTCCAATTTGAAAGGAATGCAGAATAGCACTTTTATTAATTGCCTTTGTGCTCAGGCTTAAGTGTTGTTTTGTTGTGTTGACTATAGTCGCCATTGGGGCTCAAGCAGGGTATAGTGCACAGTCGACTGAAGTCGCCATTGGGGCTCAAGCAGGGTATAGTGCACAGTCAACTAAAGTCGCCATTGGGGCTCAAGCAGGGTATAGTGCACAGTCGACTAAAGTCACCATTGGGGCTCAAGCAGGGTATAGTGCACAGTCGACTAAAGTCACCATTGGGGCCCAAGCAGGGTATAGTGTCATCAAGGAAACCATAAAGTATTTTGGACTTTACCAATCTTTTATTCTGGAAAGTCCATAAAGGTTGTGTAAAACAAATTCTCTGTCCCTTTTTGCACCACAGGGAGGCAAGGCCAGTGGCTTCAAGAATCGCCAAGAAGCTGACAAGAATGAGTCAACAGCTCGTTTGTACCAAGTCAGAGGAACCAATGAACTGAACACAAAGGCTATAGAGGTGAGTCAATGTAGAGACATTGTACTACCTACTTTGAATCAATCTCCCTTCCTTAAAGGTGCCGCATACGTTTGGTAATTGGAACCCACTGTTTGTTTCAATCCTATGTAGTTGTAGATAAATACCATAAAACTAACCTGTGAAAATTTCATTTCAAAAGGTGGTAGCGTATTTGAGATATTGCCGAAAATCTGGAGCGGTTATGTCCACGCAGGAAGAATAATCTGCATTGGAATACACTCTCAGATTCAAATTTTTGGGGATAAAAAGTGATATCTTTTTCCATTACCGCAGTACTTCGAAGAGAAAAGTTTCTTAAAATGCAGTTTACTATCCAAAGCTGTGCTTCTAACCAAGTAAGTTTTTATTGCCATTAATTTGCAGAGTCATTACCAAACGTGTACGATACCATCAAATACAGGCCTTGCACTGTTGGGATGAATGGTTGTTGTGGTGGGGTCTTTTTTTTTTTTTTTCCTAGCCAGCATCTGAAAGCACTGAATATAAAGTGCTTATCACACATCGTTGTAAGGCATGCATGTGACTTCTCAGGATTTTTCCTGATTTGGGGATTTTCTCAAAATCTCCTTGAGCCTTCATTTTTTCTTGAAAGAAGTAAAGCGGTGTCATCAAAGGGAGAAAGGAATAGTCCACATTGTGTTCGAACCTGTGTCTTTGTTTTTCCGGTGACGTACAGAGTCTGTAAACCTCTTGAATTGTAACATCTGGAAGGTTCCAGGTGTAGAAGAAAGTGGGCTATTGGGCCTTCAAGCATTTCTTCAGGAATTCTCACATTTGTCAAAATCTCAATCCCGGTAAGGGTTAAAACCAAAATCTTATTCTTTATCCCGGATGCAATATTACACTGAGTTTGTTTCCTTTGTCTTTGTAGGTTCCAGCGAGAGCAAGCTCTCTCAACTCTAACGATGTGTTTGTTCTCAAGATGCCCAAGGAGACCTACTTATGGTGTGGCAAGGTAAGGAAATGAAGCTGCATATGTTCTCATTAGTGTGTTGTTCAGATCCAAAGTGGCGAAGTCAATCGGGTACTATGGGATGCCTAACACCAATCTGATGGCTAGCGCCACACTTCAATATTCACCGCAGTAGTGCCAGTTGTCAATGCCAACCCCTTCATGAACCTCAATCTTTGACGCCCTCTTGCTCTGATTCCATCAATTCCTCCCATCAATGGTCAGTCTTTCCAGTCCGTCCGGCGAAAATCAGGCCATTTCAGGGTTTGTAAATTCACTCAAATGGAACACCAAGAGGAGACCCACCAGTTTTCAGGATTTTTTCATCACACTGGGTAATTTGCCACAACTTATGGTGTCTTCTGCTTGACTATCTTCATTTCTGAAACAGGGAGGCAGTGGTGACGAGAGAGAGCTTGCAAAGACTGTGGCCAAGACATTAGCTGGAAGGTAAGTCAGCACTCTAATAAATGTCATATTTTTTATGTTTCAGTCACTTTTTTTTCATTGTTTGTTCTTTCTGGTTTAATGACCCTTTCCGGGGGTTTGTAGCCCTTACTTTTGAGTTTAACTTTTGGGGGTTTTCATTCTACAAACAAACTGAAAAAGAAAGTTCAAACATTGGGCAGATGCAAGGACTGAATTTGTAAACTGGCTGTGGTTCTTGTTCATAGTGGGAAGAATTTTTGAGAATTTTGTCTCTCCTCTGGATGAAATGTACCGATTAAATGTGTACTTTGAGTATAACTTTTTGGGGGTTTCATCCTAAAAAAATTAAAATTAAAAAGAAATTTCAAACATTGGGCAAATGTCCTTACTGGGAAGAATTTTTGAGAATTTTGTTTCCATCTGTAAGAAATGTACGGATTAAATATATATGGACCATATGCATTGACATCATCATGCCGCCATCTTAGAGGTAAAACAATGATGAAACAATAGACAACGTACATTTCTGACGTGTGGCGCACAGGATTGGCTAATGAGCAACCTTCTTTTGACCTCTGGCCGAGGGCACCCTACTCAAATGACGTAATGTGCATATGGTCTATTTATTAGAATTAGGGTGGTCAGTGTATTTTGTGTATGAAAGGAACCGTCTTGTCATTCATTCCCTTGATTATCACATTATAATCTTTGACCAGCTGTTGAAGTTGTCATATAAATGACAACCCAATTTAGCATATGCCCTTTGTATGATCTTAATACCAGTGGTATTTTTGTTTTGCTTTCAATTTCAGAAGTTCTGATTACACCATGGTGCCCGAGGGACAGGAACCAACAAGCTTCTGGGGTGCCTTAGGAGGCAAGTCACCCTACGCAACCAGCAAAACACTGGAGGTGAGACTTTGTCTTCGGCTTTGACTTACGCACCGTCTAGGAGCCAAAGCCGTAGATTAAAAAAGTATTTCAAGCTACCACCAAAATATATCGGGTCTTGCGCTTCAGCTTTTTGTAGAGTAGCCCATGGGGATAGTAAACTATGCCTTTTACTTGCCCACAGGAAGTGTAGTAGCCCTTATTTTAAAGCACGTATTGTCATCAATGTATCTTTCTGATTAATGGTAGTGATCGCAACCAGTTTATTTAATAGATGTTACTTTTGCATCGGGGATAAAGAATGTATGCTCCCGGTATTTTCCCAAGTTCTGTGGGAAAACAAATCCACAGGCAAATCACTCGGGTGGGATTCGAACCTACGTCCTTTGCATTGCTAGAGCAGACGTCTTACCACTAGACCACCGAGCTAGCCTGCTGGCTAGAGGCAGTTCGAATCCTATGTTTTAGCAGCGGGTATCACAAACAGTTTATTGGTTAAATGAAGTTACATTAACCCTTTAGAGATCATAGCGGCCACAAGCGGCTTGTACCAAATTACCGGTAGCGGCTGCAAACGGCCGCAAGGTTCGACCCACTTCCATTCACATATAGAGGTTAAAGTAAAGGCCATGTCCAGATATGAATTTTTCCAATGTATTATGTTAACATAGTATCCCAATTTCTAAACACAAAACTAAATTTTCTGTTTCAAGCTATTTCTGTTGACATTTTTTACTGACAAAATTTGATTAAAGAAATTAACAATATTAGCAATGTCTGGGCGTTTTGTGATGATTATACAGAAATGGATGGTCTCTAAAGGGTTAAACACTTTTTGAAAATTGATATTCACATCCTGAAAAGAAGAGATATTGAACATTATAAACAAGTAGGTTGCACGGTTTTTAGAAGCCTCAGGGGATGTTTGGAATTGATGTTTACTGGCCCATATCCCATGGCAGTTTTTACTAGCCAATGTACACAGGGCTTAGTGTTAAGTGTGAGCCCTGTATATCTTTACAGTCAAAAGTTTTATCACAATGAAAAATACAAAAATGGCTTTTGCATAACACCCTTCTTTATAGGTCTCATTATTGTACATTTTGTTTCTGTGTTTTCTTGTACCTTACTATTGTTATTTGATTCATCCTTTTAGTTCTTGCATGTTAAAAGGGTAGAAACCCCATAAGTTTTTTATTTTTTATGAGATATCGCCTTACTCACAAGGCCGGACGGCCACTTCAGGGTGAGGGCTACACTTAACTGATTTGGGCTGTCGACCCAAATCAACTGTCACCAGGGGCACGTTGCCACCTACTCCTAGGGCTGAAACAGAGTTAACCCCTTCACAGTCCATGAGGATGTAGGCATGGGTATCATCCACTAGGAGCCTGGCTGGTAAAGCAGAATGCACTACCTTCCCAACTTAATTATTGTAATTGTTTGACTTTGTTTCTTTATGCCTCATGACAGGTCGAGGAGCCCGATTTTCCACCACGCCTCTTCCAGTGTTCAAACGCCAAGGGTAACTTCATCGTTGAGGAGATCCACGACTTTTCGCAGGAAGACATGGTTCAAGATGACGTCATGCTGCTGGACGCCTACCACACTGTAAGATCAACCGAAGAGTTCATCTCTTTCATTTTTTTATATAGAATATTTTTAAAGAATATTATGTAAAGGCAAGCCGCTACAAGCTACCTGGCTTATTTTGGGCCTTGCCTCCACGCGCTTTCCCGCTAGATGATTCTTATTCTGTCTTTTATATATGCATTACAATGTAGTTCTATAATTTGTGGAAATATGTTAGTGGAAATAAATGTGAATTGAATTGAATTGAATTAACCACTTCACGTAGGTATTCCAAAAACATTTCCCATGCGTAGTATTATTTTTCCAAACTTTTTGGAGATTCTGGAGTAATTGTTTGCCTTTGAAAGTATCATTGCCACAATGAAACCCTGATTTGACAAAGGAGAAACAACGAAGGTTCTCATAATAAGATTCTCGTAATAATAATAAGTTGTTCTCTCGTGAGAAAATATGAGAATGCGTTCACCATGAATCGCCAAACCTCGGCCGTTAGCCACGGCAGATAATCTGCCATAGTAAGCTGGAATCTTGGAATACCAGGGGTCGATTTCACAAAACTCTTCCTAACTTAGGACTAGTCCTAGGCAATGCTAAGAGATAGGACTAGTCCTATAAGGTAGGACCAGTACTTAAGACTAGTCCTATCTCTTAGCATTGCCTAGGACTAGTCCTAAGTTAGGAAGAGTTTTGTGAAATCGACCTGTGGACTTACTTCCTATTGAGCCAAATACAATGAAAAACAATAGTGGCAGTCTGTCCATTGTTGTATTCCACATTTGTATAACAAAAGGACAAAGGCCTGGAATCAGGGATTGCACAATAACCCCTGGGAATAGGGGATATCATGAGCATGATTTCCAGTACCTTCTGCCCCTCTTTGTACAGGTGAAATCTTGGCTTTTATTTAATTGAGTGATTTTGTTTTTTTGAACAGGTGTTTGTTTGGATTGGATCAGTACCTTCTGCCCCTCTTTGTACAGGTGAAATCTTGGCTTTTATTTAATTGAGTGATTTTGTTTTTTTGAACAGGTGTTTGTTTGGATTGGATCAGGAGCTAATGCTACAGAGAGAAAAGAAGCCATTAAGATTGCACAGGTAAAATAGTACCCTTAAGCTGAGGCCTCGTTGGTTATGGGGCACAGAAGTGCTTTGTTTTTCCGTATTCCACTCGCACTTGTGTGATAACAAATATTGGTGAAGGAGTTCATTCCATTGCTGGAATAATTGCATCAGGGATGAACAATACTATTTGTTTGCCTTTCATGGTTGTGTGATAAGCACTGTATACTCTTTCAGAATCCTGTGGGGGAAAATATACGGGCTACTTAGGTGGGGATTCGAACCACAATCCCGCATTCTAGAGCAGTTGTCTTAACCCCTTGACCAGCAAGCGTGACAAGAGACAAGTTCGAATCCCTTGATTAGCATCAGGGACAAAAAATATTATTTTAGATTTTTACCCGAAAAATCTAAATAACGCATTTAACTCCATTTGACCGATCAAAGATAAAATACACTGTGTCTCAGATTTATTGCTAGAGTCAAGATGATTTATTTCTTGACTTACAGGAGTACATTCTGTCTGATCCGAGTGGCAGGGACATCGATGCCTTATCTTTGATCAAGATCATGGAGGGGAACGAGCCACTGCATTTCACCGGTCACTTCCATGCATGGAATCCAAACTATTTCAAGGTAAATCGTACATCCTCAGATGTGAGCCGCAGCTTTTGATAGGTATAACCCCTCAAACAAAATGACTGCAGAAAGATGCACCTCACAAACAATTTATTTACAGGTTCACATTTAAAGGTATTATACAGGATTGGTCAGGATAAAAAACTGTTTAATTTTAGTCTGAAAGCTTACTGATTATGAAGTTCATACTTTAACGGTTTTTTGTGTGAAATATTTCCCACTGAAATGAAGTCCTATTTGAGAAAAATGTATCTGAAAACCTATAAAAAAAAACGTAACGTCTGATTTTGGATGTTTACAATTAAAATTAAGGACAACGTGTTTACATGCTGAAAATTGTGCATGGTTTTTCACTATTTTCTCCTGACTCACACAATGGTTTATGCCCCACATTATCACAGGTTTATTATTTTATGTATATGGTTGATCACACAAAACATTGACTATTTTTTTGTCAGCTCTACCAATCCTGTGTAATACCTTTAACCAATGAAATTTGAATCAGTGACATTTTGAACCTTGGTGGAAAACACTTATCATTTAATAAAGCATCTCAAAAATAATATGGAACAGTAATTTTTAAAGGTGCTATCATGTTGAACTTACCGGGAACAATTTGGTGTGACAAATGCTCACCTTTAAGCCGGTCTTGAACTTGCTGCATCTTTGTTGAAGATTTTTCCCTTTGTCAGCTTTGACTTCAGTGGTTTGCACAACAAGGTAAGATTCCCAAAACCAAATTATTCAATGAAAACATTAAGGAAAAGATATCCCCCTTTTTTCTTTTTTTATGTGTCATATCACTATATAAGAACAATTTTTATTTTTATTTTTGTCAATGATTGTTTTCTTGTAACTTTAAATTGTTGAGTGTTTGAATATTCTCACCCCTACCTTTTCGTTATGATAAACCATTTCATAGAGGTATCCATGTTCGATGCATGCATATGTTTTTGGATACATTACTTATAACCATAATTACAAATTATTAGAAGTGTTATTGCATGTTTGATAATTACCTCACACCCCCTTTGCCTTCATAATTAAAGTTTCATAGATGTAGCAATTTCCGATGCATGCATTGCTTTAAGAAATTTCATGTTATTATGTTACTAATCTGCCAAGAGGTGTCGGAAGACACCAGAGTTATTTCTGAGCAGCAGCCCCGAGTCATGACTTTACTCCATGCAAACCAGATGATAGGGTGATTGAATGCAAGACGGTACATTACACAATTGTTACACGCTGTGATGGGGGGGGGGCATGGTGTTTTGTACACCCGAGGGGTCAAATGGCACCCGAGGTGAAACCAAGGGTGCCCTTTTCCCCCTGTGGGTCAACCTCGTCCCCATGGTTTACTTTATTTCCAACCAT
This sequence comes from Plazaster borealis, assembly GCA_021014325.1. Taxonomy (NCBI): domain Eukaryota; kingdom Metazoa; phylum Echinodermata; class Asteroidea; order Forcipulatida; family Labidiasteridae; genus Plazaster; species Plazaster borealis. The sequence goes on along the minus strand of CM037471.1, from coordinate 14,400,526 downwards.
GTTTACAATAGTAAACCCTGGGAGGAAAAATCGTAACGTGGACCCTGATTGGACAACGACTGGTGAACACAAGTCTAACGTAAACATGTTAAGTTGTACTCATTCAGTATTCACCATGTTCACAGCCAGACTATTCTAATTTGCATACGTATCCAAAAATTTTGGATATGCAAATGATCCAATACCAGGGTGAGAGAGCGGTCAACCTCGTACTGCTCGACACACCTTGGGGAGGAGGTTGCCCGTGGGTGTACAAAACCCATAGATCCTACCACAGTGTTATTCCATGGTACTAGATTCTTCTTCTTTTGAGGGGGTTTGTTGTCAATACTTTTTGAATGTGACATTGAAAATGAATCTGTAGAAACTCAAGCTCTGGTGTTTCTGATTAGCAGAGTGTGGGTTGAGTCCCGGTCTTGACACTTGTGTCCTTAAGCAAGGCACTTAACCATTATTGCTTCGTTCTTTGGATGGGATGTAAAGCCGTTGGTACTGTGTGTTGTGTAATGCACATAAAAGAACCCAGTTACACTTATCGTAAGGAGAAGGGGCTCCCCCGGTGTTTCTGGCATGGTTGGCAGCAATATGCGCCACTTCACCTTGTCTCCCTTTCAAGGTGTTGTATCATGGTTGCTTCGTCGCATAAAATCATTCTAAACAAGCTCCACCAAGTTTGATATTTCGGCGCCAGGAATGTCATTTATGACAGACGTTATAAATGTGCATTATAAATGTACACTATTAATATTATTAATAACGGGATAATTTACCATTCTTAAGGAGGTAGAGTCTCGATACAACACTCTGAAGAACAAGGAGCCTTTACCTGTAAGAATCACTACTTTCTTCTTGTATCTAGCAATTTGCATCTCAAGGAATATCCACGTTTGAGTTTTACGAATCGAAACTCAACAGCGCTCTTTTTATGATTTCTGATTTTGTTTGTCTGTATGGGAAATTAACAAATTAACCCGACCCACCAAGAATACTTGAAAGATAAGTCTTTTATTTTGCCTGAGTTTGATGGATGTGATGCAAACGATGTGATGCAAACGATCTTGCAGCCAATTTATCTGTTATTGGCAGAGGGCTATTGGCATAGGGTAGGGCATAACCCAGCCGTACTATCCCCTGTGTATAACAAAATTATTTCATTTAAAAATAACGGTCTCCGGGAACGCCGACAAAAACAGGCCTTGCGCATGATGTGATGTCACTGGTGGAACAAGAAACGTAACCAAAACGTCTGATTTTTATTGCTGCCATAAAGGCAAGTACCATTGTGGTAGCTCAAGCATTTTTCAAAACTTTATGTTTTACCGGTGACGTCACATGTAGTGCATCATGAGCCAGGCTTTATTTTAGTGTCGTTCCAAGAGAGCATTATTTTAAATGAAATAAATTGGAAAAATATAAAAAGGGGGTCACAACTGGTATATTTTCAACTGATTTATTATTAATTACAATCTTTTTACGTGGCATATGGACAAGGTAGTACAGCTGTGATCCTTAAAGGTATCGTACACGTTTGGTAATGACTCAAAACAAATATTAGCATAAAAACTTACTTAGTAACAAGCAACAGAGAGCTGTTGATAGTATAACACATTGTAGGAAACGACTCCCTCTGAAGTATTGTAGTTTTTGAGAAAGAGGTAATTTCTCACTAAAATAATAAAAACTTCTTGCAAGAAGTTTTTATTCCTATCTGAAAGCACACAAATTTGTACAACAAGGGTGTTTTTTCTTTCATCATTTTCTTGCAACTTCGATGACCAATTGAGCCCAAATTTTCACAGGCTTGTTATTTTATGCATATGTTGGGATACACCAAGTGAGAACACTGGTCTTTGACAACTACCAAACGTGTACAGGACCATTTCAATTCAATTCAATTCAAAAATGGTTTATTAAAACATGTATCGCAGTTAAAAAACTGAATTGCACATCAAAAAGAAATTAACAATAGGAAAGACATTGTAAAAAATACACTTGAAAAAACCCAGAAGGCACAAGATATACACACATAATTTTATTAAAAGGAATTTAAAAGACTGACGATTTGTGGGATTGCACTTTGCTTGTAACGAACAGTTCGACATTTGGGTGGGTCATATTTGTTTATGTGTCTTAAATTAAACTGACAGCTTCTTTGGGAAGGTAGCCAATTTCTACACATATGATGGGATTCGATTGACAGAGCAAAAACTATTAAGTGTTTAATTCAAGACAATACCTGATTACAAAATACACAACTAAAATATTACCTAGGAATGACCTGAAAGAGTTTAGGCCTGCATGTCTTTATGGGGCCTTTATTTCAGCTTATATCATTCATCCTGGTGGTAAGTCATTGCGTCATTGTTATTGGTCCAATGACCAGGGCACTAATGTAAAGTGCATTGATATGTTATTGTAAAATGCGTTATATAAGAACTAGTTATTAATTATTAATCTGTTGCACGCCTGCACTTTCAAAGTTTTCGCTACTTTCGGCTCCTAAAGCTGGTGTACTTCTTCATGTAATTTTACCAAAATCACCCATTTCATCATTCTAAAGTTTCTTGTGGTAGAAACTAATATTTCTGAGAAGACCTCGAGTCTTTGAAGAACGTATGCAAAAGCTTAGTCCATTATTAAACTTTTACATAAATCCTCATACAAACAACAGCTGAATGCAACTCCTATGGGCTTCTGGTAATCAGTGGAGCCAGTTTGTGTGAAAGGGGGTGGTTTACAGCGGAATTACGTCACACTTCCGGACGGGATAGGGTTCGTCTTTAGTTGAACAAAAATTGCTCATTACGGACTGGTTTTGATTTGCACGTATATTTAAAATGACTGTTTTGTTTTTTTGCCCTTTCTTTTTATATCTGTTGGTTCTGTTTCAAAAGATGAACTTTGATAGAATTAATTTGTTTTATATCTGTTGCATTGAAATCAGAGCTTGCTTCATCCAAATTGCATATGGGAAATGCATTGATCATATTTGGGTTTTGAATTTGTTTGGAGTTGAACACAGAAAGATTGAGTGGGATTTGAACCTGCGACCTCCGAACTAATGTGTTGGGGCTCTACCAACTGAGCTATCTAGCCGTAAAGTTGTCGGTCTCCCTATTTTGTCAATATCTTTGTTCGGGGGTGCCAGTCAGAAGCCATTCAACCTGTAACTGCCGTATAACTAGGGATCACACCCAAGTATACGATACAACCTTGGCAGCAGAGGGATCACATTAAGGGGATGCAACTTTTTGATTCTGTTAACTTTTGTTTTAAGTGAATAGCTTTTTTTTTTTTTCAAAAAAGCTATGAGTATGTTCAGGTATTTGTAGATTACAAAGAAATTGTCAAGTTGTTTCGTTTTAAGAAAATAGAATTAGCTGTTGGAAAGCGCTTACCAAGCTACTTTCAAAACTGACCTGATGAATATACAACTCACTACCCTGTAAACCCCAACTGAAGCATTCCTCAAACACTAATACCTATTGTTATTTCCTGCTCGGCTTAAATTCAACCATGGCATTGCTGGATCTGGTGTTGGTCTAATGATATGCATTATTCACACCATGGGTTACAGGTCATCAATATTCAAGCCAGCTAATGAATATGCATTAAAAAGTAAACATAAGGGTTTCTCTGTGACAGAAACACGAAAGACAAAATCAAAGGTGGGAAGAGGGTTTTGTTTTCATTCTGAACTCTGTCGAGACCATTGGTTGCCGTTTATTCATCACCTTATGCCCAGACGTGACTGGTATTGTTGACTTTTTGACTCCTTTTTTTCAGTAAAAAATTACGGGGAAAATGATTTGAAACATAAATGCTCTGTTTTAGAAATGTAGATACTATGTTACCATGGGAAGCGTTGAAAAATGCCAACCAGGCATTTTGGTACAAGTTGCTCACTCTCTCTATATTCTCCAAAGGGTTGTAAACTTCTTACAACGTGAGCAAACAATGGCAGTTTTAAGCAAATTTAACGAACAAAGCAGTGGTGAAATGTTTTAAAAAGCCAGATAAAATGGATGTTAAAATTGCTTGGGGGATAAGGAATGCACATCGGTGTAGGGTAAACAAATAACAAAATAAATACAATTTTCAAATAAGTTGCTTAAAGGGAAGCAAATGTGGGCAAGTTAGTGAACATTGAACTCAACAGTTCAATGATGCTTTGCAACATGCATGGATGCATTTTTGAAGATGGTGTATTTGACATCCCCCCCCACCCTGGAAGTTGAACTTAACAAACTCTTATTATCATGACAGGACCTCCCTAATCTTGATGACATGAAGTCGCAAGCCAAGAAAGATAACGAGAAGATAGCAATCACGGTAAGGATAAATATTAGTTGTCATTCACACAGCTTCATTCAAACGCCTGGAACTTCATTCTTGACGGGGCAACGTTCACTTTCCTGACAAAAAGTCACTTCCTTCAGATGTCAGAAAATCAGAACATCATGTTTTTGTTTTATATGAGGAGGATCAAGACTCAATCAGGCCCGACTTAAAGGTAGGGTCATAGATTGGTAACTACTCCAAACTGTAATGACCATAAAAACTTATTTGGTGAAAAGCACTGCAGCTGTTGATAGTATGAACTATTTTGAGAAAGGATTCCCTTCAAAGTAATATGGTTTGGATAATTTTTCACTCCTAAGCTTTTGAATCTGAGAAATAATTCATGCATGAATCGTTTCTCAGATTTCTGAGGGTTGGTGTCCGTTTGTGAATGCTGCGGCAAGAGATGTGGTTGGTACCCGTTGTCATCTCGCTAAACGTTGGTAAAAAATAATAATAATAATAAGACTTGTAATGCGCACATATCCACCCTGCTGGGTGTTCATGGCACAGAATGATGGATTCAACGTTCTTGTGAAAATACAGTGACAGATTTTTTTTTCTTGTTTTCTCAGCAAGTAGACACTGTATTCAGCTGAAACTTTCACACTTGACTTTTATTGTATCTTTCTTGATAATTTTGCCTATAAATCAGCACTACGTTGACAAAAACCAATCTATGAACCTACCCTGCCATGGAACACTGCTAGGGTTGACAGTGCTTGGTACTTAGGCCATGAATGTCATGGAGGAAGGTGGGACATTTACCCCCATCCCAACTGGTCGTTGGCTCGATGCCTCTTGAAATGCCAAATCCCTTCCCTCTAAGGAAGGAATTCTGCACCTAAGATAATTTTGTTCCCGTCAAGAATGAAGTTGAAGGCCTAGGTGTGTAGTGGTAGTTTTGCTGTGGCAACCATGTGTATGGACAACTCTGTTGCTTGTACCTTTCCGGCTGTAAAAACCATCTAAGATCGCTGTACATTGGGAACAATCTCTTGAGCCAAGCTTTAGCGAGTCTTCTTGAAACGTCACCACAGCAGTGAAACACTTTAGCAAAGTCATAGACCAAAGTCATGCTGCCATGTTCTTCGGTCTTGCTCCCTGTGTGCGATAGCAATAATGAATACTGATGCTCTCTATACCACAAGAAGGATCAGGCTTTTCCTTCTTCAGTCGCAGGCCTTTTATATAGAAGCAGCTTTGGCTGTGGCTAGATCTCCATGTTCAGATGCGCTGATGCATAGGTTGCCCTTGGCAACAGCCGCAGCCACCAATTTGGACACGGTTTCAGTTTATACACTATTTGGTTAAAACCCTTAAGTGAGCGCTGGTAACATTAAGTCGTTGCACGTTTTATTTGTTTCACTCTTTTCTCCAAAGTGCAGTGCCCTGGGAGAGTCAAAGTCCTTGATATCCTAGCCTGGTCCATTCCACATATTTAAGAGGGGGGATCAGGCCCCAGAGTTGTGTAGTTTTTTTTGAGGGGCTGAAAAATATTCTCACTCGTATACTTTGTGCACAAAATTGTACAGACATGCAGACCTACCCAGATCTAACCCTCTGAGAAAGTGGAGCCATCTGTTCTTTGTAGCAGGCTTCCAGATGTCTTGCTGACAGTCTGTGCTAGGTTCTGAGGTTTCCAACACCCTTCCCCCTGCCAATCAAACTTGTTGGCTTACTGGGGAGCCAGTTACTAGTGGAACCTTCACGCATTTGCATAATTCCTGGGGTTACTCCCTCACTTAAGGGTTTTAAACAATGAAAGGCAGACAAGATGGCCACACCATGAGAAAGGTCTGTTGAGCGCAACCACAGTAGGCCTATCCATTAATCTACTGGGGTTCATTTGGATATCAAACCAGTGCACTGGGCCACACACAAAAAGATGCGCATTTGTTATTGTAAATGGTCAAAGCATTAAGGTATGGTGCTTCATGAATTGATCTATTTCATATCACAAAAAGTTGCAGAGAGTTTTCATGTTTAGATTAAGGTAGTGGTTTTTATATCATATCATATCATAGCAAACCCAACCATGGTATGTGAGTAGATGTAGATTTCATGGCCTTTTAGGTTACGTACACGTTTGGTAAACTATGAACTCAGAATGACTCAGTAAAATGTGTTGAAATTCAGAGGAACTAGGATGGTGTCCTCTTGTTTGTAAAAGGGGCGGGAGACTATTCATTCTCACATGGATCATCGTGACCAGTCGGTGATCCATTTGAGAAATATGACCATTCATGATCCATTTGAGAATCATGACTAGTTATTGATCCATTTGCGAATCATGACTAGTTGTTGACTCGTTTGAGAATCATGACCAGTCGTTGATCCATTTGAGAATCTTGACTTGTTGACTCGTTTGAGAATCATGACCTGTTGTTGATCCATTTGAGAATCGTGACTTGTTGTTGACTCGTTTGAGAATCATGACCAGTTGTTGATCCATTTGGAAATCGTGACCAGTCATTTAACCGTTTGAGAATCATGACCAGTCGTTGATCAATTTGAGAATCATGACCAGTTGTTGATTCGTTTGAGAATGATGATCACTCAGTGATCCATTTGAAAATCATGACCAGTCGTTGTTCCGTTTGAGAATGATGACCAGTCATTGATCCATTTGAGAATGGATACTTTCCTTTTAATGGTACATTACTAATGTTCACGTAATCTTTAAAAATGTGTAAAAGGTAATTTCATGGGGTTCAAAAGGGTTCGTAATTTTAATTTTACCAATGGTTTACTCACATATTAAAGCATGCTTCATGTAAAGTACAACACACACAACATGCTATCCATCTGGAATGCACCCATATTGCATCATGGCAACATACCTGTAAAGTCATCTTTCATCATCACAATGCGACACCAACCCTCCATACAATGTGCATATATAGACTGTGCACAACCTTGCCTCATACATAAATGGAAAGCCGATTAGTTACACAAATTCTTAACCCACACCTCCCATTTGTCGCCAATCATTGGCTGGTAAATATGTAACATCAGATTTCCGGTATTCATTTGTACTGATATCAAGTAGTGCTGCAGCGACCAGAAAATGCTAACTTTATTCCAAATTCCATATTTCATTTATTATGTGAGGATACTGCCATAAGTAATGCTGATACAACATTAGTTCCTTGACTTCACTCCAAGCAGCCAACTTCGTGTAGTGTAAACTTAATAGATAACCCTGTGGTACACAGGATGGTTACAACTAACCAATACCTACCCCTCCCCCTCCCCCAAAGAAAGAGGGAGGCATGAAGATAGAAGATTTGAGCCAGTTCATCTGACGTCATCCCACAATAAATCTTGGTTGCTGCATTTTTTGGAGTCGGATTTCCCCATGTGTAATACTTTGCAGTGTGCATTTTACGGGCGCGTGCAGTTAGACGTGCACTGTATCTTTACGTGCATTTAAATGGCAGACCATGGGCAGACAGTAGCCTAGCCTTTCATCAAGGGTTTCATGGCTTAGACAGCTGGGTAGCTGCGAAGCGTCTGGAACCGGAGACCTCGTGCACGAGTGGCGAAGCCGTCCACGAGGGCCTTTTCCAACCTATTAATAGGAATTTCTAATGTCAGAGCTGCCAACTCTCCCTGATTCTGCAGAAAGTTCCCTGAAAATAAACCAACCTTTCCATGCTCTGATGAACAAATTTGAAAATCTCCCTGATTGTGAAAACTGTTTCCCTATTATGTTGAAGGTCATTCTAAATATCTCCCTGATTGTTGTACAAAATCTCCCGATTGCAAGATGCAAATAATGGCAGCTCTGTAATTTGTTTATTTATTTATTTATTTTTTGATATCCTCCTGGATAGCAAAATTCCAAACCAATCATAAGGTATGGGGTCAGCATACATTAACCCAATTAAAAAATTTGATTGGTTAACCGCACCACTCTACTTATTTACATGAAAAATATGAATAATTTATGTTTGAATTTTTAATGAATAATTCAACAACGACAAAATGCAAAATCATGTTGGAAAAGGCCTCAGGGCTTCGTCACTTGTGCGCGTGCATGTGGTCGCCCCTTCGCAACGCTTCGCAACTACACAGCTTTGTCTAAGCCACAAAGTCCTTGACGACAGGCTAACAGTAGCCACGTCATCAATCAACAATGTCTGTGATCATTTTCATGTAGTGCTTGTGATGTAATGTCCGTTGTTGTGTTTGTAGAAATGTATCCCTCTTGTACTGTATTCCAACCCTCACCTCAACTCCCTTGGCCATTATAACAATCTTCATTTCATTAGAGGGAACAGAGGTCAATATTACATTAAGAAACACTCACTAGAGCGAGAACAAAAATAGTGGACATCGTAGCGTCAATGTTTCTAGTCTCATAGTTGATGGCATTTATCATTTAGAAATCGCATCATTTTGACATTTTAACATTCATGATTGAAATAGAAAAAATCTCCAGAGATACGCCAATTGCTGCTTTTGTTGATTATTTTTATATTGTATTCTTTGGTTGTTGTTTTTTGGAAGGGTTGTTTTGAAACATTTAAGATTTTCAGTTCAGTTCAATGTGTGTTGGAATATCTATCTTTATAAAAACAGTACATGAATGCACATGAATAACACAGAGGTTTTACCCCAAAAACCACAATTATTTACGTGGCAAAAAACTGTTTGTTACTAAAGCAAAAAAAAACTATTATAAAAAACACCTTTAAAGTTTAAAATTTGTTAAAACTCTCCACTGCCTTTCCATTCCCTTACATAATATTTTTTACAAAATAGCCCCCTCCAATCATAAAAAAAGTTAACAAATAATAAGAAGTTCTTTTGTACATTTGTACCACACAAATGCTAAGTACTAGATCAAAGCACTCAAACAACCAATAGAGGAGAAATCAATTTAAAGAGGGGCTCCAAGTTCAATGTAAGTTTTGTGATGCACTCATTTTCCAAAGATAGAGTTCTTGTGAATGTGGGGGGAAGCTCTAACCTCAAGTAAAAATAGTGTAAAATGTCATTTTATTGGATACTCTTTCAGAATTTGAAAAATGACATAAATAAATGTCAACAGCAAATGGGTCTTTACATTCTAAAGAGGAATTTGTGTGTCAGTCAAACATTCACATTCAATGCCTTTTTTATTAATCAAAGTTCAGGAACAAACTAAAAACAATTCCTGCACAAACATGTACAGACCCATATATTTGAAATGTGATGTCATTTGATGTTTTAGGATGTTGACAAAATAAGCACTTGAAGAGTATACAATGGCTTTTTACACCATTTTAACGTGAGGTTAGAGACTGTAAAGTTTTTTTTCCACTTTCATAAGGACTGCATCTAGTGGAGAAGGATTGTGTAACAAAACTGAACTCGACCTTGGAGTCCCTCTTTAAAACATTTTGGTACTTTTAAAATGTCCTCCCAACCCACCCCCAGTGTCTTATATGCCATGCACTTCGCCACTCTACCTATAAATCTCTCTGCTTGCACTAGTTCTCTGAGTTGCCCCAAATCTTAAGTCCTGACCTTTTAACCCCCTTTTTTTGTTCTGCATCTGTTTGTTTGTGTTTGTTAACTCTAATCCTGCAGTTGACTCCGATCACAGTGAGAATGGATGAGGTAGGTTGCTATGGTTACCACATGACAAAGCATGCCTAATTTCACATTTCAAAAACAAAAACAATTTGTATTGTCTGTAGGAAAAAGTAAGCGTTTTTTGTTTTTGTCCCTACTTTTTCTTCAGTTTTTGCATGTTCATTGGAATCCGCTCTGTAAGTTTGTAGTTTCTTTGGAACAGAATAAAGCTAAATTTCTTATATTTCGAGAAAAAAAAATTGCAGCCCATAATCATATCACTTATAAGAACTTATTAAAACCACGATGAAGGATTGCATGAAGTCAGAACTGCAAGTGTTCACATATAAATATAATTTTAAAGAAACCAAAATTTTAAAATATATCGTGTAATATCCAAAATGAGATATAAATATTACAATATTTCTTTTATGGAAATACTTAGATGTAGGTATTAAATTCTGTATTTTGTATTGTTAGTTACTGCATTTACCTGATTTTGTGCTGTTAAATTATTTTGTATGTATGTGTATTGATTTTTGTAATGTTGGATTTATATGTCAACATATTTATATTGGTTGATTGTATATATCTGATTGTATTTATTACTGTTGGTTATTGTGAGATACCTGAATATCCAGAAGGTTGGGAAAACTAACGGAGCGGGGGGAAGTTACAGAACGGGGGGAAAGTTACAGAATGGGGTAAGATACGAAATGGGGGAAAGTTACAGAATGGGGAATATACAGAACGGGGGGAAAGTTACAGAATGGGGGAAAGTTACAGAACGGGGGGAAAGTTACAGAATGGGGGAAAGTTACAGAATGGGAGAAAGTTACAGAACGGGGAAAGTTACAGAATGGGAGAAAGTTACAGAACGGGGGAAAGTTACAGAACGGGGAAAGTTACAGAATGGGGGGAAAGTTACAGAACGGGGGAAGTTACAGAATGGGGGAAAGTTACAGAACGGGGGGAAAGTTACAGAACGCGGGAAAGTTACAGAACGCGAGAAAGTTACAGAACGCGGGAAAGTTAAAGAACGCAGGAAAGTTACAGAACTGGGGAAAGATAAAGAACGCGGGAAAGTTACAGAACGGGGGAGAGTTACAGAATGGGGGAAAAGTTACAGAATGGGGGGAAAGTTACAGAATGGGGGAAAAGTTACAGAATGGGAGGAAACAGAAGAAAGGAGTTGCTTGGTCTTGTTGTACACAGTGTGGGATTGTATTGAAATGGACAGTGTGCTTGTGGAAGTATTGCAAAGGAGTTGGGGAGAGAAGGGAACTGGTAGGGTTAGTAGAACGTTACATAACCAATCATCAGTGAACCTGAATGAGCGGTCACGAGGCTTGGTTTGTGATTGGCCGCCAAATTTTGGATTCATTTTGAGCTACAAAAGCCAACAAACTTAAAAATACACTTCCAGAGATTATCAGTTGCAGAGATGGGACTCTACTTCATGACTGAAGTCACTCCTACTGGTTGAATTCAATCAAATCAGCTTGAAATCTGGCTTCTACCAGAAAAATTATTACATTCACGACACCATTTTTCTACCAGTGTGTAACAAAGACCTATAATCAATATGCAAAATTAGGTCTCCGATACTTTCCTGGGATGTCACCAGGGCCCATTTTCATAGAGCTGCTGAATCAAAAAATAATGCTTAACAATTTTCTGCTAAGCAAAAATTAGCGGGATACCAGTCACAGATTGTATTTGATAAATAGCATTTTGGTTGGTGACCATATTCTGGTAAGCATAATTTTTTTTGTGGTGAGCTACTTTTTGTGCTTAAGCAGGGGAACAGACTGCCCTGTGTTTATTTTCCCAAGTGAAAACGGAATGAGTGGCCGTCAGTCTCGCTGATCTGAACATTTATTGCTATTTTACAAAGGCAAATGACGATTGCTTATAGAGGCACAATACTTAAAAAGTGAAAATGAAGAGAGCAAATCAAATTATGCAATTCACACGTACTGAGACTTAAGAAGGCTCAGGTATGACAAATAAACTTACTTTTAATCGTGGAGACTTGAAATTCTTGTTTGTATTACACTCTCCCGAATATTTAAGACATAGTTCATGCTATTTATATTTTGATGTTGATACTATTTGTATTTTGATGTTGATACTATTTGTATTTTGATGTTGATGCTATTTGTATTTTGATGTTGACGCTATTTGTATTTTGATGTGGCATCTCTGTCGTTTGTTTGTCAAGGTTCCCAAGAAGGACGAAGGGGAAAATTTCAATGAACTTCCCAAGTACTCCTTGGAGAAACTCCAGTCAGCTGACTTGCCTGACGATATTGACCAGAGCAAGAAGGAGGTAACACAACCACTAACAGTAGATTCTACCCTGCTGCCCCCTACTCATTCCCTTACCCCTCACCCAAGCTATTCTCCCTTTGCCCTGCCCATTTTTCCTATCAACATACGCCCAAAACAACATCATCCCTGTTTCACTCCACTCAGATAAGATCCCAACGTACCGTTCCGTCACCTCATTTACCAACTGCTCCAATCCTTTGCCCATTCCTCTTCACCTTACCTCCTTTATAAACTCTACCTGCCACCTTCATACCAATTTCTACATTGCTACCACAACATTTCCACTGCCCATTCTTTCTACTACTTCCCCCACCCCTCTTTCTCCATTCCTTTCCTTTACCTCTACCCCCTTTCACACTTCACTCTTGCGCCCTATACACCCCTCACCCCTACACCCTCCACTCCACCTTCCTATCTATACCTACATCTAATTATACCAACATCGTTACTCCTATTATCGCTTTGTCCTTTCACCAACTGTACCCCTCGTCACCCCTACCCCTTTCATTCACCCCCTTCTCCCCTCTCACCTATACACCTTCTGCTTCACCTTCCTACACGTTTTCATCCTTACTGTCTCTGTTACTCCTTTACCCTTATCCCCCCCCACATTCTCTCTCTCTCTCTTACACCTAATTCCGCTCTACCACTTACCCCTCCCTGCCCATCCTTCCATCAGGTAACCTTTTCCAACTCAACTCCTCATGTGTCTGTATGCCCTCCATGCATCAATAAAATAAAAAAAGCAAAATTGAAGTAGAGTCGTGGCCGAGCAGTCTAGTGCACTGGACTCAGGTTCTGGTGTTGTCAAAGTGTGGGTTCGAGTCCCGGTCATGGCACTTGTCTCCTTGAGCAAGACACTTAACCATAATTGCTTCCTCCTTTGAACGAACCGTTAAGCTGTAGGTAAAGAACCCAGTACAATTATCATTAAGAGAAGGGTTTTGCCCCAGTGTTTCTGGCTTCTACATGTAATTTCATAATTAACATGTAAATAATTTCAAAATTCAAACATAGCTCTGCATACCTGCCTTAGAAATATTGAGCCCTTTGAGACACCCCTTGGATGTGATATAAGAACTGCATATTATTTATTGAATGCCCACAAAAAGCCACAAACTTACAATCTCAGAAACTACAAACAAGAAATAGAATTAGCTGTTGCAAACTGCTTTAAAAACCAAAAGGACGTATGGTATAAATGCAGAAAGTTGTTAGTGCCCTGATTTTCTGACCCTAGCAGAGTCTTGCTTCGATAAAGACTCGGCTAGGGTCGAAACGTCAGGCCATTAACTTTTCTTTTGTAAACTACAAACATGTAAGTAAAAACAATTTTAATGTCAACAAACTTCAGACTTATTAATATTCTTTCTTCCAATCTTTGTTTTAAAAAATGCAGTATCATCTTTCCGCTGCTGACTTTGAGAAGGTCTTCAAGATGAAATTTGAGGCGTACGTTAAGTTGCCGGGCTGGAAGAGAAATAACTTGCGGAAAACCAACAAATTATTCTGAGGGGATTTTTGTTTTTCTCCACACTTAAAATAGACACACAATCATGGCTTGTAATTTCACTAATTTACGGCGTACGAATCCAAGAAAATAATATTTCAAAGAGCCCATGCATGTGGGATAGAGAATCTAATTATGTAGCGTTGTTAATTATTCCAGGTATTTGAGTTGAACTTCTAAGCTAGTGTTTTAATGGTCAGAACCTAACCTTGCATGCCAAACAAAAAAGGGATAGATTTGAGCTTTAAGAAGTTCTTAGGATTTTGCAGTAGGCGGTAATTTTAAAGAAAGATTACTTTTTAATAACAATTATTACTGATGGTTGTATTATTTTAAAGTCATTAGACCTCAATAACTACATAAATTAACCAGTATACATTTTTAATTTACACTACAGAAAGTCGTTGTTGTTGTTTTGTGTTTGTTATATTTGTTTGCTGCTGGAAAGATTTTTAATGTAGATTTTAAGTTTTGATTTACCTAATGCAAGCAGCAAGATAGTGTGAAGCTGATGAAATATTTGTACAAACTCAGATTACTCACGTAGACAGGAATATATGGGGTGTTTTTTTTACAAGTTTTCCGGCAAAACTACTTTTCTTACCCTTTGACCTTACAGAGTACACTTTGACATAAAACCTCCAAGAGGTCATCTAAGAGCAAGTTCAAGTGCGTACCATTTACCTAAAGGTTAACTTGGAACCATGGTTTCTTCCCTGGTCCCGGTAGCCTTGTTTCTTGCTAAACCATGTAAAGCACAGAAGGGAACCAGTGACACTATAGCAAAATGGTGGAAGGCAATGGAAGTGTTGAATACTGTACCGATGGTTGATTAGACTTCCAAACGATTCGTTTTAAGTGAGTCTGCCGTTGCGCATGTGGTCAACGACGGGTCGACGAAATGCGCGCACACCTGGTGGAACGTAAATGAACTTGTTTTCTTGTCAAGCAATTGAAGTTTTTATTAGTAGCATTATTGGTGACTTTGATTTTATTATATGAATGAATGTGTGTTTTTCTGAGGATGGTTTTTGTTGGGTCAAGTGTATGTTGTGTTGAGCATTGGACAGTAGTCTCCAAAACCAGTAGTTAAAGTCAATGACATCTTAGAGTCTACTATTGTCGTTTTTGTATTGAGAACCAGTCATCTTTCGGAGCACGAATGCTTTCAGAGAATGAACAGAGAGTGGACTCGCGGCCACTGTGCCCTGGCTCTGCAATCTTTCAATCATTACCCCCACTGTCTTTCTTGTCATTCCATTCCAAAGCTCTATTCCTAATTCCTATCCAGATATGTTTCTCTTAACCAATGCTTCTTATTTCCCAAATGGGGTTATTTTGTTAGAAGATTCTTTCACCACCGTCTTTTCTTGTCCATCCCCCACTAACCTTTCATACCTCCCCTCATCATGATTGCTGAGGCATCGTTGCTGTTGAGTACTTTTCTGTGAGTCCACGTATGAAGACATGACTTTATTTTCATAAGTACAAGTCATGAGACGAGAGGTTTTTCTGCGTGTGAGTTTTAGTCAATTTTTACGAGTACGAGTAAAAGTACACAACTATGAGCACACTAGCTTTGGGCTACTTTTAATTTAATTTGGTATTTTCATGATTTCCTTTTCCCTGGAAGGGTGTCTTAATGTCAATGTGAATTTGAGGGGGGGGGGGTCCATTGGTAAACAAAACCAAGATTGATCTGATACCCAGCAGCCAATTTCACGAAATTTACGCCCAATTTACGGACTAAATGTTGCACAAGAGAACTTACACAGTTGCGTAAACGTTTATGAAATTGGCTGCTCGGTAGGTAAATAAATTTACTTTGATTTCTACTGCCTGGGATGGTACTCAAGTGACCGCTTGTAAACCATGGATATATAATACTTTTTCCCTAGTGTGTGCGTGTGTGTGTATTTACAGGGAAAATCTTTCAATCTCAATGAAATTGAAGCTTTTTTTGAAAAGCTAGTGTTAGATAACAAAAAACCACGCCAAATTTGAAATGTCATCTCATCATGTTTGTGTTGAATAGAGTGCCTTTGTTTAGAGTCCATTAACAAACCAAGGCAGTCTTGTTATAACTGATGTTATAACTGATGTTTTAATCCATTATGATAAATGCAGAATTTTCTTTTATAATATGTACGCAAATGTAAATGCTGTTTGAAGGAAAATTTTCGTTTGAGTGAGTTTGAAGTTCAGTCTTCATGTCAATGAAGGAATTATATTTTAAAAATGCAATTAGAGATTGAAATTATGTATTATAGCAGAAAGAAAAGTATAGCAATATAATATTCAACTGATTACACACAGTAAAGCTTTAGAGTTAGATTTTATGAATAAGTTTTGATAAATTTTTACTGAGGAAAAACAAGATTATTTGCATTTTGGACAAACAAATCTTTACTAACTTGCATTTTCCGAGACAGGAAGTCATCTTTGCTTTAAATCATGTGAAGCTTGTAAAATTGTTATTCAATCCAACTCCGTGTATGCGAGTGTTTTAGCCAATAATTTTCACACGTTTGTGCCGATTTATTTATGATCATTGGTTGTAGGATATTGTACATAATCATCTTGACATGGAATACTTATTTTTTTTATCATAAAATTTTTGAACTTTCTCGAAACTGCCTAAAAACAAATGCCTTGTATCACACTTCAGTCGGAAGGTACAATTATTCGAACCTTGAATTTAAAACATGATTTGTGGAATCAGTAATCAATCAAATGCCTTTTTTCTATCAAGGAATGCTGAGATGTTTTATACAAACTGTTCAGGAAAAATTGTACATGTGATCGAAAATGCTGTTGGATTTATATTTAAAAATACAAAAACATCTGGAACATTTAAATGAACTATTTGTATTTTATAAAATTGCCTTTTTCCAAATCTTTCTTTTTGTTTGATTCGTAGTGCCGTTTGGCCTTTTTTATTACAATTAAGGTGTCTTAAAATCTGATTTTTAGATTGTGCCGTTTTAGTTAAATGTTTGCTCTATAGTATCGACAAGTTTTTATTTTGGGAAATCTTGAATTAGTTTTGTTTGGTTTGTATATTTGGTAAAAATGTTTATAGATAGATACTGATTAACAAAGTACAATATTTGCTATAAAGCCATATGGGATGATTGATCAGAGATGGTCTGTGTTGATCGCAAGAGAAGAGGTCAAAAATCCGTTTCTAATAACAATCCATCATACCTGAGATTCTCCTGTTGATCTCATAAGCTACTTTATGAAATTTAATTGGTTTACGTTTTTGTGACAATCCTGTTCGTCAAATCGAAATTCTTGCCACAAATTCTTAATTGTGGAGAAAACTTATATCACCTCCCAGAATAGACTCTTCTCAGATGACGTCACTATTTTATCGCTCACCATGCTGGAGTACTTACATGCGCACGTCATGCACACTCGTTACTAGAACGGCGCGAGCATGTGCTATGAAACGCAACACTGGATGGCATGACATGTATGGCATACATGTGCTTAGTACTCCAGCATGGCATACCTGCTGCGTTGCTAGAGAAATGTGACGTCAGTGAAGAGGCTTGAGAGAATACACAGACTTATAACTGGAAAATGTATTTTTCAGTGAATCCAGGTAGAGAAAAAGAGAAGCTAGCTGACTTTAGCTGAGATTTGGCTGCTTGTTCCTCCCATGTATTGTATCTTTACGTTTCTCGTTTGTTTTTAGAGAGATTATTATTGCATGTGTTTGGTTCTGAAATGCCGTATAGATATAAAGTTGGTTGTGCCATGCCATGGAAAAGTTCCTTGAAATAAATCAACTAAGAGTATGCATTCTTCTGTTGACATTCTCAGAATCATTATTTTAGGGTTTCCGCTTGGAAGAAACATCTTTGCAAAACTTAATCGGCTGATCATACAGCTTCAAAGCTTTTTGAGGGTAAAAATTGAGCTTGCGAAGGTCAAGTGCTGACCGTGTTGTAGTACCCAATGCTAGACTGTGACAAGAGTCAGGACTCCAGCCACTAAGCACAACAAAGTTATGCTTACCTGATTAACGTTACCAGGGAAAATACTCTATATACTATTTGTCACTGGTATCCTGCTCAGTTTTGCTTTAGCAGAACAATGTCAAGCAATTATTTTCTGCTTGAGAAGCTCTATGAGATTGGGACGAATCGATTTCACAAAACTCTTTCTAACTTCGGACTAGTCCTAGGCAATGCTAAAAGATAGGACTTGTCTTAAGTTAAAACCAGTTACTGGTCCTAACTTCAGATAAGACTAGTCTTATCTCTTTGGGAAATCGGCCCCTAGACTTGAATGCAAAAGATCAACTTGCACTGCTTCTTAGACTGGGATGAGATGGACTTGACTACAAAGTGAGTGCACAGCGAATAACTACCAAAATTTGGTCATTGCAGCACTTAAGCGCTTGAAACGACAGGAATACATGTACATGTACAGTGAAAATGCATTGACGGACATTTTGTATCCATTGTGGCTTAGTTGTTGCGATGTTTTACACACTACACAGAAGTTTTAAACACTGCACAGAAGTGTACTGCAGTGAATGTGTGAATTTTAGTCTTGAGAAATAAACAAGGAATGTACTCACAGTAGGAAGACTGGACCACCATTATTGAAGCAATGATTAGTTTATGAGTGTCACAAACTGCAGCTGGTTGTTTCAATAATAATAATAATAATAATAATACGCAGTTCTTATATAGCGCTTTACACTTCCGACGGGTGTCTC
The DNA here is from genome assembly GCA_021014325.1 of Plazaster borealis. Classification (NCBI taxonomy): domain Eukaryota; kingdom Metazoa; phylum Echinodermata; class Asteroidea; order Forcipulatida; family Labidiasteridae; genus Plazaster; species Plazaster borealis. Next base: position 14,382,041 of record CM037471.1, on the reverse strand, counting down.
AAAGCGCTCACTATTTTTTTCCTACAAGGTAAGTGGAGTTACGTGTTGAAGTATGAGACCTATTCCTTTGCATAGCACCATGTAATGGTTTACAAGGTGCTGTGGCGCAATATTGCAGCCAATCAAACCAGGAACACCGGGGCGAACCCCTTCTCTTTACGATAAGTGCACTGGGTTCTTTTACGTGCATTACACAACACACGGGACCTACGGCTTAACGTCCCATCCGAAGGACGAAGCATGTGGTTAAGTGTCTTGCTTAAGGACACAAGTGTCACGACTGGGACTCGAACCCACACTCAGCTGATCAGAAACACCAGAGCTTGAGTTCGGTGTTCTTATCCGCTCGGCCACGACATGCCACAGTCAAATTTAATAGTACATGAACGTACAATGGAAATCAATGGAAATCAATGTTAACACGTCACTTGGGATCCTCAATATGGCGCAGACATCTTTGGATATTAGTTTCTCTTGGTTAATAATAATAATAATAATAATAGTGGCTTCTTATAAAGCGCACATATCCGTCACTCAGTGACGCTCAAGGCGCTTTTAACGTTCATTATTTTCCTGCAAGGTATTGTGGAGCTACGTTTTGAAGTATGAGACCAAGTCCTTTTACATAGCACCATGTAATGGTTTACAAGGTGCTGTGGCGCAATATGCTGCCGATCAAACCAGGAACACCGGGGCAAACCCCTTCTCTTTTCGAAAAGTGCACTGGGTTCTTTTACGTGCATTACACAACACACGGGGCCTACGGCTTAACGTCCCATCCGAAGGACAAAGCATGTGGTTAAGTGTCTTGCTTAAGGACACAAGTGTCACGACTGGGATTCGAACCCACACTCTGCTGATCAGAAACACCAGAGCTTGAGTTCGGTGTTCTTATCCGCTCGGCCACGACATGCCACAGTCAAATTTAATAGTACATGAACGTACATTGGAAATCAATGGAAATCAATGTTAACACGCCACTTGGGATCCTCAAAATGGTGCGGCCATCTTTGAATAGTACTTTCTCTTGGTTGGGAGATAATGGTACCTAGAATCACAGAGACTGCTCTATGTTCCGATAACCCCTCATGATCTACACGCTAGGGTTGGGGCTATGGTTAGGGGTGTCAGAACATCAGCGTGTCGGAACATAGGTGTGAACCCGAATCACAAGTGCATACACATTTGTTTAGATTTTCACATCCATACCAGGTCACACACAAGAGGCTACAAATGCCAATCTTTCATATAAAAACAGGTACAAAAGAGTGTGAATTCAAAGCACAGTATTTCGATAGATTTGCACAAACAATTGGGAAGAAGTTAAATAATACTGTGTTCACTTGGATCTCGAATAGAGCTCCTTTAAACTCACCCTGACAAAGATTTAAAGCATCTAGATTGAATATTGTAGTACATAGCATTTTTTTCCAAAAGGGCCATTTCAAAATGACTGTGTATGATGTGGGTTGATAATTACATAATTACATACGCAATGACTGAAAGAAAACTTGACACTTTTCTTGATCGGATTTTATATCAAGCCATATATAGTTTTATTCTCGATTCAAACTGTTATTGAAATGCATCCCTTGGGTTGGTTATGTCTGTACAACGACGGATGAGTTAAGTATGCTTTAGTTTAATACAAAATTCAAATGATTTCACATGTTTTAGATATTAGTTAACACATTCTAACAGTGGATTTGCTACCATAATAACCTACAAGAAAACCGCAGCTGTCAATGTGGGCAGATCCACATACACGGTTTGAAAATTCTTTGTGTATTTCCATGTGGGAAAACGAATAAGAGTAGCACGATTTCTACTAAAGATAATTCCCACTTTACGGCCATCTTTACGGGCAAATCATCAATTTTTTAATACACAACTGTCATGACGCAGAAATACCACGTGCAGCATGCATACAATTCCTTGCATAATTGTTTGGGCGTCTCAAAGCGCTTATCATCATTTATTTCCAAAAAGATCTTTTAAGATTTTGTATTGGAATTATGAGACCCAATTATGTAACACCTTGTAAGGGTTAACAAGGTGCTGCGGCGCATTCAGCAGCCGCTGCCAGAAACACTGGAGCAAACCGCTTCTCTTAGTGATAAGTGTAACTGGGTTCTTTTACATGTGCTACACAACACACAGGACCAAGAGCTCGAGTCCAGTGCGCTTGACCGCTTGGCCATGATATGCCATAAAACCCAAGTTGCCCGTAAAGATGGCGTCAATCAGGAACTATCTATTCCCAGTTATTCCTATACATAAACTTTCCCTGTACATACGAAAACACAGGAATCCCTTGCACTAATGGGAAGGTACAATATTGGTTGCTGATCTTCCGACACACAAAAACGTTGCCACATTTTTTATTTTGACAACAAACTATAACACAATGAAAGTTGTTGTGTGCTCGGAAGAAGGGTGTAAGGTTCTACGCTCTTCTTCCAGGCACACAGAGTACTTTTCTCCATAACAAAGGGCCGTCAGCAATACAATGGCTCCCGACAAAAAACATGTGGCATTACTGTTACATTTTTGTTGCAAAAATTACCCCTAAGAGATGTTTTCCCATTCCCAAATAGAATTTAACCTTCCTATGATGACTAATGAATGGCAGAAAAACGATCAAACTTTCACTCAGTTTTCTTGAAACACAATTTTGTGCATTAATTGCTTACGCCTTTTCTCCAGTAACTTTCCTTACGTCCTTCCATGCACAAGCCTAGTGTAAATACTTCTCAGAGCTTTGTAATGTTTGCGTAATTACCCAAAGTATACATTATTCACAATGATAAAAAAGGTCATGAACATTTTGTTTTCAAACCAAAAGCATACTTCTTATATTACCAGTACCAACTGTCCTGAAAAATATTACCGTTTGAAATGATTATCAATGCCAAATTTGATGTAACATTAACAATTTTTCTTGAAAGTGGTGTCAGCCTAATCCAATGAAATCTTCTCAAACTAGTTGTATGGTGTGTTATATTGAAAACAAGCGGATTGGATTGAATTCACTTTCCCCCCAAAACCAATCATACATTTTTAAAGTCATGCTACAACCAATATTGTACGTTTCCATTAACAAGACCAGCATCCCACATGATTAACCTTTCTAGAGATGAATGAACAGCCAGAGAGCTAGAAGGCATCTCCTGAAAAAATATCACTTTTATAAGTAATCAAGATCTATATTCTAGAAGTCCCTAACAATGTATAGAAAAACATATCAAGGTTAAACTAGTTCTAACGTGATGTCCTCATACATTTTCTTTGTACATGTTAACAGTTTTCCCAATATTTGTTTTTTAAGTGATATCAGGGCCAAATTACATGGCTTCACTTACAAGTGTGTTAAGTATTACGTGTAGTAGAGGATTCTACACTTGAGACCTATCTCAATTTAACAAGGACATTTCATTAATTGTGTTATCTGCATTACATAGCTGGAGCAGAGACCCAGTAAAATGCACTGATTGGGGACACAGAGTGCCATGGTAAGTAAACGCCATGAAATAAGGCCCAGATCTGCTACCGACTTCCAAAAATGAAATCTACTATTTTATATTATATACACATGAGTTTAGTCTTTTTGAATTTATTAGAAAATACTATACACACATAAACCCAAAAGTGGAAATCATTCAAACTTACTTTGGGGTTAAACAGTTTCTTTTTTTTATTGCCTCTACATAAAAATATATATGTTGTGTTAATCAATATTAAACTGTACAGTTTGATTAATCTTGAAAAAAAAAAACCAAGCGAGAGGAACAAAAAGAAAAAGAATTTAAAGTGCATAAAACTCTTGAGCAGGATAACATAATGCAGACTGATGGCAGTTGAGGGTAATTAACTGCAAAGCGATAATGTCGTTCCGGATACAGTCAATGGTAAACAAAAGTTGTAATCCGATGTTCTAGATATATTTATTTTTTAATTACAAAAAACACAAAAATCCTTAATTAGCCTTAGCAATTTTTGTACAGTGTAATTTTGTTTGCTCTTTTCATAAAATATAATACGAACGGTTTGAACAACTTTAAGATGCCAAGACTAAAGCTCAAAACATTTGTCCCCCCAAAAAACGTTTTTTTAAATACATCTGTGAATGAGCAAAGGTGTAAACAGTGCGATTCAAAAACTAACATTGGGTTTATCTAACTTTTTTTCGGGGGAGGGGGGGGGGAGGGAATACATTTTGGTTAAACTGGGAAACCAGGTAAAGCTAAATCAAATGTTTCAGGGCCAGGTACATGTATGCAAATGCTGAAATTTAAAAATAAAGTTCACCTTATTGAAGCTTCAAGTCTGGCCAACAGTATCAGACTCAGCAAATGTTCAGACTTCTAAATTGTCATCTTTTTTTTGTACATGATCATCCACCCATGAACCTGAATCTAAAAATAACATCGCAGTCTGACCATGCCATAGTCACAGCAAAACAGATGGATAAATACAGCTTTATAAAAAACAACACAATCAAGCGTCATGATAACAATATTCTTATACACTGTGACTAATGACTTGTTTGGATTAAACAAGTGTAAAAAGCTCTGTGTTCTAATGAGATCTCAAGTTCGGCGGAAAAAACCCTCCACATGTTTTATAACAAATAATGCTGGCCGACGCCAAAACTTAAGAGAGACTGCCAACCTAGGGCTAGACAGCTCATTTGGTAGAGCGCCCGATCATTAATCCGGAGGTCACAGGTTCAAGTCCCGCTTTAGTCCAATTTTCGTTGTTCAACCCAAAATTATGTTAAAAATTTACCCAGTTTCCCTTGTGGTTTATTACATGTAAACTTGATAGTCACACTTATTTCAAAAAATCTGAATTACCGAGACAAAAACAGTCAGCCTTTTAAGCAAATCTCAATGGGAGGTAATGAAGTAATTTCAAAATACACATATATAACAATTATCTCATGAGTTCCTCTTCAGTTGAGTCCAATTTCTGCTCAAGGAATGTTGTTGGAGAGTCACAAACGTCAATTGAAAGAACCCCCAAAACATGTGAAAGGTCTGAACACTGATAGCACTGTATCTAGAGCCACAAAATCTCTTTTTGGAAATTTTGTTTAAATAACCTAAGCCCTGTAGAGACATCCGTGACTGCCATGTTGATATTGAAGACAAAGGTCACCAAACTATATATACCTCAAACTGAGGATTTGAACTACATAACTATTGAAAATCCAACCGGACAGTTACACAATTTTGGAAACATTGATAAAAATAAGAACGTATTCAAGACATCGGACATTAGCTCTTAATTAAACTTACAAAGCATCATATGTCCGACAAATCTTAGATAACTGCTACAATCCGAAGAGGAAAAACTACACAAAATGTCTTGGCGGTTTTTCTTTTACTGTCACAATTTTTTTTTCGAGGGAAACAACTGTTCATGAATCAAGGCAAATGTGTACAGTCTGCTAGCCTGGCTGTAGTCTGATTTTTTTTAACAGGTCTCACAAAATCCTACAAAAAGGGAACATAAACATGTAAACATTCCTGCCACTGTTAGTATATTCACAACTCTCATCCCTAAGTTATTCCTTCCAGATTAAGAACAGAACTGGTTCAGTCAACAAGGGTGGAGGCAGGCCTCTTCACTCAAGTCATTTTAAAAAAAAACAATTTTAAAAGTGTTACAAATTTACTACTCGAACCGGTCAAAGAGGAGAAGAGTTATTATATTGATAATAATAATAATAACAATAATGATAATAATAACAGTCTTCTATAATAAAATATTTAATCCTTGGGTAACAAATCTCTTAGAGGTTTCCTCCGTCAAAAACCAACTCGGTAGGAATTCTGCAGATTAGCAACGGCTGCTAAGCAACTCTTTTCATGTTGGGGAGATAAATGCTTGCACAAAGATCAAAAGGTCTTTGTGGTTTTGTTGTTGTTCATCTTTTTCTGAGAAAGATGGTTCAGATTTGTCCAGAGGCATGTATTGCAGTTCTACCTGGTCTGCAAGAAACAGACCACGCCTACAGCGGTTGAACTACAGATGTTCAATATTGTACTTTGTATAAGCACTCGAAGAAGAATTTACTCACGAGTTGGTTTTTGATAAACTCTTCGGATAGAAAAAGAAAATTATAAACAAAAGAAAATACTATACACATTCAGTTACTGGTTACAAATTAAGCATATACAAATCTCATGGGGGAGGGGGGGGGTAATTGTATTTATATCACCTTAAAGGATAGGTTATACCAGGAAACATGAGGCTAATACTTTATTCTTCGTGCGTTCCTATTTTTAAAAAAAATAATTAATTATCTCCCTACAACAATTCCACAACAATCAACTGTTTATTATTAACTTAGAATAATCACTTCTCTTTTTTTTCCGAACAATTTCTTCTTCTTTTTTGTTAATTTTTTTTTTCTCATAGAAAAATCAGTAGGAAAAATAATTTGTGGCAGTCCCTCCTATAACAGACCAAACCGATTTACACTTATATTTATACGTATTATATACACACTACCAGTGCAATTGTGTGTTTTCCAGACTACCCTCAAGAAAAGTTGAACAGCATATCAATACAATTTACTGCAGACTGTAGACAGTTTTGAGTTTCCTTTTTTTTTTTCTTTTTTTTTTAACCATGTTATGAATCTCGAGTGCTTTGAATGTGCTGTCAAGAACCCATCATACAAATTTGTCGCAAGCCGATTCAGCTGTTTTTCCACTGAAGTTTCCGACCAAGACTTCTTAGAATTTGATCATTTTCTGGAAATCTCATGGTCCGTTAATGGGAGACTTTGGGGGAAGCTGGTCGGCAGAAGACTTTCCTTGAAAACCCTTTGTTCAGAAAAACCTTGAACCAGTTAAAGCCCGGATCTTCCATTTTGTTCACTTCCACCCTGACAGTACTATTTTCTCGGAATTGCCAAAATCATTTTTTCTTTGAGAGTGCCGCTGGCACAAAGAAACCATGACTCAACAAAGCCAAGAGAACAAAGATCCTGTTTGAAGCGCTGTGATTTTTTGTTTCTCTTTCGAGAAAATACCATATTCAAGCACTGTGGATCGCAAAAACCTCAGCCGTGAGACATGGCCCCCAATTGGTCCCATGGCCAGAACCAAGGCTGGAATCTCAGTCCGCTCGGACTTGCCTCCATTGAGCCAAAAATACAGCCTCTCAATGCCAGGTAATCCTCTTCTTTCAACGAAAGGACAAAGGCCTGGAATCAGGGATTACAAAATACCCCCTGCAAAAAGGCAGAATTTGAACATTATTTCTACCGCCACTTGTCCCCTTTCTGTGGGTGAATCGAAGTGTTACACAGTGAGCGCATGCTCTGTGATGCTACGTAGTACAGGGACCTTTGCTTCAGTCATTCAATGCAACTCAAAAATACAAAAGTCATGTCCCCTGGCATGCATCCGGGGAAAAAATTGGCGTGTTAACAGAACGTCCGGCGTCAACTGGTTAAACAATGGACCATTACCTGGTATCTCTGCTGCCGACCAGGCAAGTCTCAAATAACTTCCCAAGATTCTTGTATTACAACTGTCCCTCACAGATCTAAGTGCACACTTCTTGGGTTTTTTATTTTTCACTCTAGTCAATGGCAGCCAAACGTTTGTGTACCAGTGCTGTACTAACAAACTGTAAACAAAGCATCTGACAAAAATGACCAAGGCTTAGAAGAGGATGATGGTTAGAATGATAAACTTGAGAGATGTGAACCAAAACAAATACAGTAATCATTTGAATAAGCTACTTAGAGATATCACCCCCCCCCCCTAAAAAATAAAAATAAAAATAAAATAAAATAATGAAAAATCCAGGACATGGGGATTATTTTGTAAGATTCGTGAACATGTCACTCTTCTATCATAAGAATTTATGCTGAGAATTTATCAGAACAAATGGAATTCAGTAATGTGAATGCAGTTTTTCTACGATGACAGATATTGTGTCAAATGTCAAGAGTCCCTTGAGATGCATAATGCATCATTGAACCAAATAATGCCCAGTAGCGAGATTTTATAGTCATCCGGTATATATACAAACTTCAGTGCCTCCTTGTTTTTTCTCTAAATCAGTCATTAATACGGTTAGATTTACTGCTATTAATTTGTTTAATTCGGAGATCCTTTGTTCAGGGGGTGTGTGTGGTTAATACAAACAGTGATTATTCTTTAACTGGGTGACTCTAATTGAGACAATCGGTCTAAAGTTGACTACAGGCAGGGTAGCTTGATAAAGTCTAGCTGCGTGATAGGTTAAATTTCTTACTATTATATTCATAAGCATGATCGTTAAAAAAATAATAATAATAATAACAAATTCTCTCCCAGCTACATACATTTCTCAAGGCATTATTGGAACTCAATGCTCACAAGGTTCCGCCTTCTGTTCCAATGACAGAAATTAAAAAATTACAGCTTTACTTTTATTATCTTATTACAAGCTCACGATTTCAAAACGAAATGCATATTGACGGAAAAACACAGCTCTTTTCCTAATCTGGAACCAGTTCCGAGAGCTCTTGTACCCAAAATGATCACATGTTTATTTCTTTTCTTCTTTTAATGTCCTTTGCTTGACAAACCACGTAGAGGCCTACTATTTTGTCCCTCAAGCGAACTTCGATGTCAACACGAGAGATTCACATGACCATTTGCAAAAAAACTATTTCGCATCGTTCAGCGAGAATGGACAGAATTTACTTTGCGTTTGGAAACTATTTTTAATGGGAAAAGACAGGAAACCTGCCAGCATCGGGAAATATTCTGCCTCCCAAGACGTGTCAAACAATTCCACCAAATGAACTGTTATAGGATTTAAGTGTAAAAATTTATGCTAAACATGTTGTACGTGCATGCTGCATAAGGTATACAGTATTTACTACTTTTGTTCTTGTTTTTCTTCTTTTGAACACAGCAGACCCTCTAAGAAAAAAAATCAGCCGGGGGGGAGGGGGGGGGGTAGGTACAAAGCATGCAATTCTTCCCAGATTAATTGATATATTACACGTTGTTGACTCCATTTATGACTAGCAAATAAAACACACCTTTTGCTTTCTGAGCTTAGTTACTTGTCTGAAGAAAATCAAAACAAAAACAAACAGTTAGCTCATTAATTGGGCAATTAGCAGCACTCAGGATCTGTCTTGAAACAAGCTTGACCTCGCCTTAGCGTGTTAGTGTTTCAACCTCAGTGGACTGATTGCATAATTTCTTGCCGCCGGATCCCTTTCAAACTCGAGGAGTCACCCTGGGACGTGACAACATGATGTTTCGCACCATACGACTGTTTCATGTATACAACAAAAAAACACAAGTTCATTCGCCTACTTTCCGTTCCCTCGGCCTTTCGATCCAACATTTCATTTACAAAATACTGATACTTTTAAAAAAATAATAATCATAAGAGAGAGACAAAAAAAACAATGGAACCTTCTGCTATGAAGATGCTATGCGACTATATGGTTGTGATTTTCTCTGCGGAGGATTTTGTAAACATCGTCTTCTTTTGCGAGACGCTCTAGAAGCGGAAGAACATCCAGAAGCTCTCTGTCGGACATGTCGTCAAACCATGATGACACTGGGATCTTCAGGTAAAAGAAAAAAGTAACAAGTACATCAGAAGCAGCACGATTTTGAAATTAAGTCACTAATAATTAGTGGAGTGGGTTTTTTTCTTTTCCTAATAAATTTGAGGCTACACTTTCAATGAGATTAAGTTATACTGGGTTTTTAATCCTGGAACAATAACAATAATACTCATATAATGGGTATTTATATAGCGCCAGTTATCAATTCTGAGGGCCAGCCAAAAGTCTGTCCAAGTGGTCCGGCTGGCTATTTCAAAAGCCGTATGTAAACCACTGACTACATTGGTTTCAAACTGAGGTACCATACAAAATGACACTGTTGAAAGAAAACCGTAAAAGATGTGGACCAGTGAAAACGCTTGCGGACTATTGAAATGACAAACTAACTGGTCCTGCTGGCCAGTCACTGAAAAAGTTAAAGGCAAACCCTGTAAAAGAGCTTGCTTAATAGTATGAGACTTGGGTATACCAATCGTATCGGAGGCCATGAGTTGAGGTGTGGAGTACCAAATGGAATTCAGATAGCTCCGTTCCACAACGACCAAGAGGGTGACCATTTCACATTGAAAATAAAGGTCATCAGGTTGGCTGAGTGGTTTCTTTCCCTGCCTTTCACCTCTGTGGACCCTGGTTCGAATCCCACCTCAGACCCGGGCCTTGCATTTGGATTGGGTTTTCAGTCCCTACCTGATTGCGTGGGTTTCCCCCATTGGGGTTTTCCATCCTACATCTTAAACTGAATAATTATTCTCGTTTCCTATTCACCATCCAGTTGTTGGCGCTTATGCTGTTAAATGTGTAATGCAACAAATAAATAAATAAAAAATAAAAATTAAACAAAAACGTTTTTGTTGTTTTACCCCCCCCAAAAAAAAAAAAAAAAAAAATCCAAACCAACCAACCGACCAAACAAACAAATAAATAGGCGAACATTCACAGGTTTCTCTCTGAACATAATAGCCTGAAATGCATCTCTCTTGAAGTTGGAAACTAGTTCCAGATATTTTGCTTGGGGCTTTCACCTTCCCCTCACTTACCGCATTGTCTTGATGGAAGATATAAGAAGCAGGAGAATTATCTACAATGATTATTCGTTCTAGCTTGCGGCCAAGTCGACTCAGGTCCTGCACAAAAAATACACAAAACATCTACATTTTAGAATACTTGTAATTTGACAATGAAAATTGTATTGTACGATTAAAGGGAACATTCAACTTGAAAAGTATTACGGGGAATGTAAATTGCCCACAAACAGTTGACTTAGAAGTTGATACATACTATTGTTTATAGATTCATGTTTGACAGACTTTGAGAGTGCCTGATTGGGCTGAAGCTGAAACAACATATGATTATTCTTTAAAACCTTCAAACGAGGTACCTAATTGGAACAAACGTAACTCCGGTACGTTGTCAGCACATGCTGACAAGTTTATGTGCTGACAAGTTTTTTTCCCGTAGGTTAAAAGGGTTTGTTATGCATTTTTTTCAACGATTTCTTTATCCAAGTATGTTGTTTACATGTTGTTCAGAAATATATTAATAATAATAATAATAGCAATAATAATATATCGGTCTTGCAGACTCTCTACCACCAGGAAAACTGGACACTTGTAGTTTGTACACAACATGGCTACATGGATGTCTTCTATTATTTGACTGCAACTTCACACACCTTCTTAGCCAATTAGGAGGCAGGAGGTAATAATGTGTTCTTACAAAATACTAACGTCGGGTAAAAAATCCTGACAAATCCTGGGTTTCCATCACACAGGAAGAAATCATTGCGTACATTAGTTTTCTGTTGATCACTCACGTTTCAGAAACTGAAAGTCAACACAATGAAGATGCTGGAGGTCATGGTTGTACCGCATGTAGCATCACAGATACAAAGCATTCTATATAATACCCCACACAGTTTCAAATACCCGCCCATACAATGTCTTGACGCACAAACCATCAGTTGTTGTTAACAATCAAGCATTCAGACACTTTGGTCTGGCAAGCCATTTCATTTACCAGCAAGGTCAGCTTTCCGCTGCAGAGAAGGGATTTGGATTTGAGAAACAAAAATATCTTTTCAAAATTTGTTGAGGGGGTATGAAGGTTGAGACCAGAGGGGCGTAACTGAGGACGCTGCCAGTGACATTCGTGGATGGTTATTGCCTGGGACAATCAAAGACGGAATCGTTTACTCCTCGAAATGATCGACAGTAAACGTGGGTGACAGTTGCAGTTCCACTTAAGATGTCATAGATTGGAACACCAGACGAGTCTCGCTGCACTTTGGGGGGAAATGCAATGATACACATAAGAGAGAACCCCTTACAGCCCTGTGGCTATGTTGCCATGGTTTAAGTGAAGCATGCATTTCAAATAAATGTTCCCCTTTAAAAACTTGTCACCAGTGAAAGATATTAATTTAAACTTCTCGGATCTGACAGATAGTACAAGATAGCATCTACTCTCCCCTGCACTGAACTTTTATCTCCTGCAATTGAACAGTAGTCAAAACCTCCTGACACTGAACAGTAGTCAAAAGCTCCTGACATTGAACAGTAGTCAAAAGCTCCTGACATTGAACAGTAGTCAATAGCTCCTGACATGGAACAGCAGTAAATACCTCAAGACATTGAACAGTAGTCAAAACCTCCTGACACTGAACAGTAGTCAAAACCTCCTGACATTGAACAGTAGTCAATACCTCTGCAATTGAACAGTAGTCAAAAGCTCCTGACATTGAACAGTAGTCAATAGCTCCTGACATGGAACAGCAGTAAATACCTCAAGACATTGAACAGTAGTCAATACCTCCTGACATTATACAGAAGTCAATACCTCTGCAATTGAACAGTAGTCAATACCTCCTGACATTGAACGGCAGTAAATACCTCAAGACATTGAACAGTAGTCAATACCTCAAGACATTGAACAGTAGTCAATACCTCCTGACATTGAACAGTAGTCAATACCTCTGCAATTGAACAGTAGTCAATACCTTCTGACATTAAACAGTAGTCAATACCTCCTGACATAGAACAGAAGTCAATACCTCTGCAATTGAAGATTAATCAATACCTCCTGAAATTAATTAGTCGTTAATACCTCCTGACATTGAACAGTAGTCAATACCTCAAGACATTGAACAGTAGTCAATACCTCCTGACATTGAACAGTAGTCAATACCTCCTGAAATTAAACAGTAGTCAATACCTTCTGACATTAAACAGTAGTCAATACCTCCTGACATAGAACAGAAGTCAATACCTCTGCAATTGAAGAGTAGTCAATACCTCCTGAAATTAAACAGTCGTTAATACCTCCTGACATTGAACAGTAGTCAATACCACCTGACACTGAACAGTAGTCAATACCTCCTGACATTAAACAGTAGTCAATACCCGCGTTATTGAACAGTAGTCAAAACCTCCTGACATAGAACAGTAGTCAATACCTCTGCAATGAAACGGTAGTCAATACCTCTTGACATTAAACCGTAGTCAATACCTCCTGAAATTGAAAAGTAGTTCCACCCACGAGATCACAATGCCACCCAATTTACCCACAGGCCTTGCCAATCACTGAACCTTTTTCATCCTACATAGTGCCCTTGTATCATACCTTGATGTAGTTACCTCGGTGGAACACACAGGATTCTCTGAACAGCCTTGATCTAAACACCCCGCTCTTATCAAGAAGGTCTGCTACAGGGTCAGCGTACTATCAACAGAAGAACAAAGGAAACACAAAATTACAGATGAATTATTTCATCAAATGTCAAGTGGGGGCTATAAGTTTGTTGAAGAACCAATCATTTTGACAAATATTGCAATAAGAAATGTTCCTTCTGAGAAAATTATAAATATGTTGCATTACAATTAAATGCATCGCATATACATTTTTCCAACCAAAATACAACAAGATTATATACTACTGTTCCATGGTGTGTGTGTGTTTTTTGTCAACCTCCACTTTGATGTGAACCTCCACTTTGATGAAATGTTTCACAGGTTAATTTTGAGGTGAAAGTTTTGAAAACAAGAAAATTGAATGGGATTCATAAACCAAGGTTATACCATCCTTTGAAGGTACTTAAAGGGGAATGCGTCGTCATGATCAAAGCAGACCTTTGGCTGTGCATGGATAAATGAACTCTCAGTCAGTTACAGCACGCACGCGTGCGCTCGCCATAGATATCATACAGAGGGAGGGCATGCACGTGCAGACAGGCCTGCTTCGATCATGACGACACAACCCTTTAATGACTCAAAAGTTAGGGCAAGGCAAAACAAGGACACAATTTACTAAAAGAAAAAATATATATAAATTATTACAAAATTCGGTTGGACGGCCGATTTCCCAAACATTATTCAACATCTTCCAAAAATAAACGTCAAGAACACATGACTAGATGGGCACACACATGACATCAATTTCACGCTAACATTGCCATCTTGTGATTAAGTCCATGTTTCCAGAGCAACAAAGTTCATAGTTTTCGTCAACATTAATTTTCCCATCAATTCTCTTGTGAATTGTTCACCCACGCCTGAATGCGATCAACTTCAATCAATCTTTAATGCAGATTATTTTTATTTTTTCCCTTTACTAAGTACTGACGTCACAACTTGTGCAAGCTTCACATTTTTTTTTATGCAGAAATTATAATAAAAACAAATTTTATCTTTTGAGTACTTGATAATTCCCCACTAAGGTTTTGTACATGCCAGCTGTCTAGATCACATTCTAGATGGCCGTGCCTGACGAAGTATAACAACTCCTGCTCTTATGAGCTTGATTATTTACTGGTCGGCTATCGTTTGTTAATTTTCTGGATTTTTGATAAATGACCTGTCATCTTTTCCTCCAGGAAAGGGGGCACAAGGCACTGGACCGGTGGGTTCAAGTACTTGACTGTCAATCACAGGGTCATGGGTTCTAATGATATTTTTTTTAAAGGTACACGCAATAAACTGCTGCTGCAAAGCCAGGGCTTATTTTCACAAAGAGCTAAGATTGATCTTAACTCACTCTTAATTGCTAAGCAAAGTGTGATGTCACAATACAAATTACTATGATAATACTGACAACTCATCTTAAGATAAATCTTAGTGCTTTGTGAAATCGGCCCCAGGATTGTGTCACTATTTTTCAATAAACATGAAGTTGTAACATTTCTGAATTCTTCTCTTTAAAAATAAAAATCTAATTGTATCCAACAATCAGGAAAACGAATATCACTGTGTGTGCAGTTTCACGTTAAAGTTTGACATTGGTAAGGTCGTAAATTGTACCAGCATTTTTCAATTATCAATTAAAGTCTTGTATTATGGAAACATGTCACGTGACTATGTACGCCATTGGCGATGATCTCAGGCGTTACGATTTAGATCGTCTTGGTGATTAATTAACTGAGTAAAACATCTTGACGGTACCAAGTTGCAATCTAAAAGGTTTTTCAACCCGTTTTTTTTTCAGTAAAATTAAACTTGAACCAGTAGCTGAACTTTTTACAAGCAGACGCAATTGTGACGGTACTAAGTTGTAATCTTAAAGGTTTTTCAACCTGTTATTTTACAGTAAAATTAATCTTGAATCAGTAGCTGAATTTTTTACAAGCAGACGCAATAAACATCAATAAATAACAATGAGCTCTGGAATTATTACATTAACATTCTTAGGAACCTGAAAAAGTATGGGTGCAAATTAATGGGTTTTTTATGATATTGAATGCATTCATCAATACAATCAGGAGTTAGGTTCAACCAAGGATTTTTCAAAACTGAGGGGGCGTTCCGGACCCAAAATTTGGAAGTTCGCCAATGTATGCTGAATTGAAACGAGGTCCTCGGAATGTGTTTTTTATTGGTGTTTATCGTTGGTTTTAAAAGCCCTACTGTTCATTCTAAATGGTTTTATCTTTATGATATTATTATTATTATATTTGGCTTTTACCCGTACACTGATGTGTGTAAAGCACTGTATACTCAGTACTTTCCCGAGTCCTGTGAAAAAAATCGAAGGCATATTCCTCGGGTGGGATTCGAACCCACGACCTTTGCAATTCTAGAGCAGATGTCTTACCAACTAGACCACCAAGATTGCCCGGTAGCTAGAGGCAGTTCGAATCCTATATTTTAGCAGCGGGGACCGCGACAATTTAATAGATGTTAAATTTGCATCGGGGATAAAGAATATTATATTTGGTTTTTTACCCGTACACCGATGTGTGTAAAGCACTGTATACTCAGTACTTTCCCGAGTCCTGTGAAAAAAAATCACAGGACTCTGGAAAGTACTGTGTATACAGTGCTTCACACACATCGGTGTAAGGGTAAAAACCAAATATAATATTCTTTATCCCCGATGCAAATTTACCATCTATTAGATATTATTATTATTATTATTTTTTTAGCATCAGCCGCAATTTGCGCGTATTGGCCCGCTACGCCAGCTTGTGCAGGGGGAGAACTCCGAGGAGGGTTTAGAAATTGGTTGACTAAGTACATAACATCTTTATTTACTGAAGCCAACATTCACATTTCCTTTGATTTGAAACATTTTATTTAATACCAACAATCATTGTCATGAACCAAAAGTGGTCACCTGCCATCCAAACAAACTGTCATTGATCCAGCAATCTAGTTTTCCCTCTAATTGAAAATAAAAACTAATTTTTTGCTTATGATTTCAACTTTACCTTTGCTAAACTGGCGGTAAACAGAACGCATTCATAGAGTTCGCCCATCCGTCTTAAAAATTCATCCACATGCGGCCTCTTTAAAACGTACACCTAGAATATAACAGACAATAAAAGATATCAATGAAACTCGGAGAGTAAATAATTGACGAACAAAATTAAAGCAGAAAATTTGCATACAAAAAAAATAATGCAAAGGTTACTTTAATTTAAATAGACCTTGTAACCTCAGTTTACAAAAAGAGTGACCTTGTACATTCCAGGGCCTTTCTGGCAGGCAAGAAAATACACTTGTCATATAATGGGTAATTCTACATTTCGTGTCATAATTTCCACATAAATTCAAGAGTTATAAAAAATAACAGCTGAACAAGTTTTAATATGTGCCGCCTTTTCTTCATATTAAAAATTCATATTTAAAATAATTTATAAGATGTGATGTTTTCTTCCGTTGAAGCTGTGTACTAATTGTGCCTACAGGAATTCTGTGGCTCTTTAGTAAACATGTAAACAGCAATATACAAGGGTAATTGCAAAAAGGTGCTGTGCATTTAATCACTCGATAAAAATGTAAACAAATATTCCCGCTACATACAATGTACATACACTTGTTTTGAATTATTGAAATCCTGCACTAGCGAGATAATCAAATAAAATCTTCTACAATTTGCAACTCGATCAAATTCAAAATCCAGTTATGAAACATTTGCATTAAAAACAAATCATGGTTTATACTGACCTGATGGACTGTGCCGTCAATCTCTACTGGAACAATAAAATCTGCATTGCTTATGGGCTATGGGAGGAAAAAAGACACAAATACGTACATAAAGAATATTTCAGTTATTAAAACTTATTATTTGTCCGATTAAATATTAACATCAATGCACCTGAAACCGAAACATGTGTATTTTCTATGCTTTTTTTTTTAAAGGTTCTCAGAAATAAAATCTATACAAAGAAACGTCATTGTTCCACGAAAGAAAAATACACAATTTATGTAGAAAATCTATTTCTAATGATGTTTTCAATTAAAGGTAATTGAAACTGTCCATCTTAAATATGTGACAGTATTCTTTCGGTTAGGAACTAGATAATTTGACCCCACATGTTTTATAAATTTACTTTGTATACTACAGTTTTTAAATGCAAAGTAAATGTCACCGTAGGCCTGTATATAATATATAACTACTACTACTACTTTTAACTTATAACAATTGAAACTGTTTCTAATTTCAGGCCTGATACTTCACGGAAGCAATTGCCACCGTTGCCCTTGGTCATTGCCTTGGTGCCCCTTGAAATGTTCCACTAGAACATTAACAATTTCCTCATAAAAGGTTCCCTTCACCAAGAAGACAACACCTTCGTGCCTTTTCCCTTTAATGCCTGCAATTGTTCCCCACTTTACATTTACCTCATGCACTTGCATTACTTTATTATTATTATTTTTTGCCAGTGACTGCTTATTAAGCAAAGTTGAGCTATATTCAAACTGACAAGTTAATGAGCACACCTTGCTTGGTAGTGCCCTGGAAACAAATGCTGTTAATCTTTGACACATTTCCCTCCCCATATTTCAGATGACGGTATTTAAGAGCAGAGTATGTGCAAACTGAATGGCATTTTAGCAATATTCTGCATTTACGTACTTGCATTCATACCAGATGCTGGAGGTACCTCGCTATACTGTACATAAATACTATGAATCCACACATGTAGTACACACTTTACATAATTTATGTACAAGATGAAGTAATTACTCCCATACAGTGTAAGTATTTTGTCATTTTGTGTATCACCTTTGATAACATGCATCCACGCGTCCTGAAGATTATGGTAATTTAATCAAGCACAAACATTCTAATTTTCTCGTCTGGGCCAAATTTCATAGAGCTGCTTAAGCACACAAATTAGCTAAGCACAAAATAATAATGCTTACCAAAATAAGGTTACCAGCCAAAATACCTATCACATGTAAAATTTTCGACTGGTATCCTACTCCTTTATGCTCAGCAGAAAATTGTTAAGCAATATTTTCTGCTTCAGCAAAATTGGACCTTGGTGGCAGCAAAGACACAAACTAAGGGGCTATTCAAAAAAATCAATGTTTACCTTTTTTTGAAATTGTTGGTGGGTGGGTCAAAAGAAATAATCGAAACAATATTTTTTGAAGAGGAAAAACACAAAATGGTCTCTTCCAAATTGTCTGTTATGTATTAGCTGTCTTTTGTTATCGCCTTATTGGTCAACCTTGTTTCAATAGATGACCTCCATGCCTGCTTCGAAATGGCAAACAATTCCTCAACTACAAAGTTGCATGCTGGAAGCCAGGAAAAGCCATTGAAAACTCCTGGAATAGGAGTAGATTGATCTATCTTTCTTCATTTGAGGCATTACTTTGTTCTTCAGCTTATACGGTATATTAAATAGTCTGTCAATATTTAAGAATCAAAGTTTGCTCTGGGTTGGTGGGTCAAAACAAATTTGAAAAAAAAATCAACATTTTTAAACATGGATTAATCTGAATGGCATCTAATTAACAGAAAGTCTTCTTCAATATGTCGATGTAAATCAGCCGTCTTTTCCTTGGATTATTTCCTTCAAGAGACTAGACGACTGCTAAATTAGAGTACTTTATTTGACAGTTCGTGTGGTTCAGTAAATATTGATACTAGACACACTACAAGTAGCAAAAAGGCACATAATCAATAATGGTCTAATAGAGATGGGACCCACATTTGTAATTATTAACGACAATACAATGGTTCACGGTTACCAGGTGGCAGTCAAACTACCAGGTGTGTGAGCATGCCCAGGATTATATTGATCTTTCTGTAGAGTAACACTGCCAGGCACAAACCTTGTCGACCCTTTGTAATTTCAACCACATGTGGACTTATAAGTATACCAGCCCTACATTAACACAAATCTATCGTCAACAAATCAATTTAATGAGCTAAATTTCAGCAACAACAAATTATTATAAATCTATGTTATGGAGTCCCTTTCCTCTGCATTCCACTTTAGTTTATGGGTTGATTGCACTGAATTTTTTCTGCAATTTTAATAATGTACTCAAACTACGGTTCTCCCCATGACTTGTCAAAACTGTGTGGCATTCTGGACCCAAATTATGGAAGTTTGGCCTAAGCACGCTGAATCGAAACGAGGCCCTCGGAATGTCTATTTTTAAATTAGTGTTTATCTTTGCTTTTAAAAGCCCTACTGTGAAATCTGGTAAGTCTAAATGGTTTTTATCTGAAAGATTTTTCTGAATTTTATCTGAAGTCCCCCCCCCCAAAAAAAAAAATAATAATAATAATAATAAATAAATAAATAAATAAATAATAAATAGATAAATTATTTTTAAATTAGTGTTTATCTTTGCTTTTAAAAGCCCTACTGTGAAATCTGGTAAGTCTAAATGGTTTTTATCTGAAAGATTTTTCTGAATTTTATCTTAAGTCCCCCCCCCCAAAAAAAAAAAAAAAAAAAAATAATAATAATAAATAAATAAATAAATAAATAAATAATAAATAGATAAATAAATAGATAAATAAATAAAATAAATAAATAAATAAATTTTCTCAAATAATTTTTTTTCTCATTTTTTTAAAAAAAAATTATTATTATGTTTTCATTATCAGCCACAATTTGCGCGTATTGGCATGCAATACGCATGAATCGGCACGATATGCGAACTTGTGCATCTAGGGAGAACCCTGTGTCAGATACATGTAACCTTGAAACAAACTCTACATTTAATATGACCCCCAAAATGTCACTAGTAACAATGCATGTAAGATAAACGGTGAGTGTGCAGTCTACACATGCACATTGTACAGAATATGTACAAGTAAAGGTAAATTTGTACACAAAGTCAGTGCTTAATCATAATGCACAAAACAGCAGCAAAAGAATTTTGTGTGTGTGCGAATGTGTGTGTCAACAGCACAAAGAATTAAATAAATAGGCCAATGTTCACACAGAGTGGGCGGATATGGAAGACAAATGGCCTCCTCAGAGACCCAAATAAAAACAGTCGGCATCCTACTGTAAATATTCTAATTTAATAATCACACAACTGCAGGGTCTTCACTGTTAAGGATGAATCCTGGGCAGTGATTGTAGGGGGAGAAATTACAGGGGGAGGGGGGGAGAGGGGCGTCAGGCAGAAGGAGTGAGGGTGGGAGAGCTTTCACACCCCGTCAAGGTTCAGAATCTATTTGGATAGAGTCAGCACATCCATACTATAGAGTCATCTTTAGGGTTTAGGGTTGGATCAAAGAGCCCCAGAAAATGAACAACATGACGCACTGACTGCAGTCAATAAATGTCTATTATAAACATGAACGTCACAATGTCTTTAATAGAAAGGTGGACAGGGTCAAGGGGGCAAGCAGACAGAATGGGAAGGGGGAGAATGTTACAGAGGGTGATGTAGCGAACCTCTTTAGGATAAGATGAGCCCTTTTAACTGATTTGCAGATAAATGCAGTTCCTTGTTTCCTAATATCGTCTTACAATTCATCATGTTTCTACAAATATTTGACAAGATTTTCAGCTCACTTTTAAAGTGTTTTGTTGCAATTTGTTTTCTTCTGCCTGCCACTTCTAATGCTTCTCTGGATTGATAACAAATCCTATTGTTGCCATTTTTGTTCTGCCTGCCAACCTAATGCTATTCTGGATTGATAACAAATCCTATTATTCCCATTTTTTGTCTGCCTGCCACTTCTTATGCTATTCTGGATTGATAATCAATCCTATTGTTGCCATTTTTTTCTGCCTGCCACTTCTAATGCTATTCTGGATTGATAACAAATCCTATTGTTGCCATTTTTTCTGCCTGCCCATTATAATGCTATTCTGGATTGATAACAAATCCTGTTGTTCCCATTTTTGTTTCTGCCTACCACTTCTAATGCTATTCTGGATTGATATTCAATCCTATTGTTGCCATTTTTTTCTGCCTGCCACTTCTAATGCTATTCTGGATTGATAACAAATCCTAGTATTGCCATTTTATTTCCGCCTGCCACTTCCCCATTTTGTTTCTGCCTGCCACTTCGATTGATAACAAATCCTAGTGTTGCCATTTTTGTTTCTGCCTGCCACTTCTAATGCTATTCTGGATTGATAACAAATCCTACTGCTGCCATTTTTTTCTGCCTGCCAATTCTAATGCTTTTCTGGATTGATAAAAAATCCTAGTGTTGCCATTTTATTTCCGCCTGCCACTTCTTATGCTATTCTGGATTGATAACAAATCCTATTGTTTGCCACTTTAATCGTTTCCCAGGCACTGACTTAAATTCCATAATTTTTGCTTATTTACCAGAAGGCGCGTGAACCCCATCCTAACCTTGTATTTGATATATTATTTGTCTGTAGCTAGGGGTCATGCCGATACATTATACTCTATGACCTATGACTGAATAGGCAAGTGGCATTGACTTGGTAAATCCGTATATCACCCACGCAGGCAAACAAAGCATGTGGGACGATTACTGTTGGGTTGATGGGTTGATAAACTTGTTTTGGCATCAACTTGTACATGTACACATCTAAGCATTATACAAACACAACATACATATCATTCACACACGAAGCAATGGGAACAATGAGGATGTACAAAAGCTTACAATTTTGGTCCATCTTCAACAAGTCATGCCTGGATGACTTTTCTTATTTCACTATGTGCATGTATGTACGTGCACCTTTCAATCATGTACTCGATGCTGTCAACATTCCCATAGTTTTGAAAACCTAACCAGGTCTGATGCTTCACGGAGGCAATAGGAGCCAATTGCCTCCATGCCCCTGGTCCAATTGCCTCCATGCCCCTGGTCATTGCCTTGGTGCCCCCTGAAATGCTCCAATAGAAGTTTACCATTCCCTCATACAGGTGCCCTTTATCAAAGAGAAAAACGCCTTTGTGCCCCTGCCCTTTCAAAAAAAGGCCACTTTTAAAATTTGATAAAGCTTTAAAATGATGGAGGGAAAGTAAAAGATAAGAGAAACGAAAGTATAGACATCTCTATTTCACTTTCGGGGGGGGGGGGGATTTATAGGTTAATATAATAACCCACTGATGAATGTATCTTCCTATGTTACAAATTTCATAAAACAGAGACATAAAATTTCATGATGCACTGAAAGATTAAAAAGGACTCAAACAGGATTTTGCAAACAAAGGACAGTGGGAGTAACTGGCAGTAATCATCCAAAATTTAAAGGCTGATATAAATGTTGCAAAGCAAGGAAGTATAAACACGTACAGGTACATGAACATGTAAATGTACGTACAGTATGTGTTTAGCTAAGACAAACATTTGTTAACTTTGTGTAAAACTTTTAAAGTGGGTTTGTCCTTGGGGAAATTTACATAATTGGTAATTACTGTGTTTTTTCGAGAACATGTGTTTTTGTGGGGTAGGATTTAATACGAATATCATTCCAATGACCTGTTTTATACTTGTAAATCCGTGACTACCAAGAAAAACGAGCAAATGGGGACGAGTTTAAACTGTCAGACAGATCTTGTTGTCAAGCGTTCAAACGATGGTTGGTATCATTGCTTCAAAATAATAAACAAAGTTATTTTTCTTTCAAATGAAACAACACCTGGTAAATTGGAAATTTAGTATGTACTTTCAGTCAAGTAAGTTATTTTGTTATAACTTGGAAAGTACATTTTGTTGGTTTAAACCCAAACTACTGTATGGATGCTTCTGTGATAGTACAGTTTCCTTGAGCAAAATAAACTCAGTTAAACAGAATAACATCCTGAATGCAAGAAGTGCATAAAGTGTGCCAAAACTACTGCAGCAGTAGCGACATTTTGCATTCTGACTGGACGCTGGGACCTCAACAACAGATGTGAGGGGAAAACAGATTGTGATTTAACATTTTTTTCCACAGAGGATTTACACTTCCTGGAACCCTATGGATGTATTTATGTGTTGTATTTAAGAAAGGCCTAATAAAAATAAGTGTTTGTTTCCAGTAACATGCTCTGAAAAATTTGGGTCGGTAGGTAGGGAATTATTATTTTTTTTACAAAAATATTTTATTCTTGTAAAACAAAATATTCAGTTTTAAAATGTAGCATCATAAAAGTATATCAGGCATAGTGCCTGCTTATGAGGAGAATGAGTTTATTTGTTTATTTGTTTTAATTTGGTTTTACTTCTTTGATATTGCCATTTAAGTTTTCATCCTCGCAAAGTACGCTAAATTAAATGTGCAACTGTTGACTCAATCATGAGACTCAACTCACGGAGATGGGTAAATTTTTCTTGATGAGTTTTGGTTTTGGTTTTAATTTTGTAAACAAAAACCATGTTATGTTATTCTATAAAATAAATTTCCGTATGTTTAGACTGGAAGCTCACTAACGGTATAAAATAAATTTCATTTTCACAAATGTTGATAAAATTGTTACGGTCGCAAGGTTTTTGCATGGACGGTCGGGTTCCCGGAAACAAACGTTTATTTGTATTAGGCCTAAGAACAGGACGTACATGAGTCACCGGTCCCAACACTGTACTGGTCAACCTAGGATACAATCAGTAAGGGACCATATCAAAAGTACAAAGTACCAGTCACTTTAAAGGTACAGAATTTCAAGCTTTTGTACGTACACGTACACTGTTTTGAATAATTGGAGAATCATTTTGGTAAATTTACAAATAAAATACTAAGGAAAATTCTAGTAAAGTGAACCTACATACATAGATTTTTTTACAATACTCAGGGAGATATTTAGTAACCACATGAGGAAAAAGTTTCAATAATCAGGTTTTTTTCTTCAAATTTGTTAATTAGAACATGAAAAGTTTGGTCTATTTTCAGGGGACTGTGCAGAATCAGAGAGAGTGGCAGCTGTGACATGTAGTGACAGTATTATTGTTCAATCATTAGTTTTTAGGTGTCTGGGCACCGACCAAACAACTCTTTGAATTTTTTCTGCTTTTTTAACTTTCTTCCTCACTTTATTCTTCTTCAAACTGAACCTTCTTGGCAAGACTTCCCCTACTTGCAAAGCTCACAGAGACTTGAAAGTTCTCATATGTGTAGACTTAACTTCTACATGTACCTAAATGTTCAAACGTCATCGAGTGTTGAATTACACTAAATCAAAGTTAAAAACATTTCATAAAATCATAACTTCTAAACCACAAAATGGATTTTTTACAATATTATTGGAAAGGTCTTTGAAAACTGAATAAATGGTTCACACATATGACCCAAATCGGAGGTTGACTTCCCATTCAAACCAGAAGTTTAAAGGGACACATTGCCTTGGATCGGGCGAGTTGGTCTATGAAAAGCGTTTGTAACCGTTTGTTGTAAAATGCATCGGCCCTATGGTTAGAAAGATGTTTTAAAAGTAGAATACAATAATCAACACAAGTATGCCTCGAAATTGCATGGTTTTCCTTTTACTTTGCGAACTAACACGGTCTGCCATTTTGTGGAGTCAAAAATTTGGCTCTACAAAATGGCGTTCCGTGTTAGTTCACAATGTAAAAGGAAAACCACGCAATTTCAAGGCATATTTGTGTTGATTATTGTATTCTACTTTTAAAACATCTTTCTAACCATAATGCATTTTAAAACAAACGGTTACAAACGCTTTTCATAGACCAACTCGCCCGATCTAAGGCAACGTGTCCCTTTAAAATTACTTATCATTTAATCACAATTTTTAGATCAAGTTATATCTTTGATCCTGCTCAAACTTTCGCACAGAGATGATGCCAGTTTGACCTTTACAGTGTACTTCTGGTCAAAACTGGACCTTAAAGCTCACATTCATATTGGCCTGCACTGACAATGCAGAGAACTGCTACAATTTACACTAAAGCCGTGTTTGCATTGGATTAATGTTTTACCGAGACCGTGGTTAACATTCCAATTGGTGAAACTTACCAGCGTGGCACTTGGATTAATGACGTGGGTAAACTAACTGACACGACCGGTAAAACTAACGACTAACTTAACACAGACACAAGAGGGCGCTATCGCAGTGACCTTTGACCGTGAGAGTTTAACTGAGCTTCCGTCCGTGGGACAAGTAAATACTCACATTATACTTGTACACCGGATATGGACTTTCGCACCTGGACTTTTTCGGCTCGGTTAAACTGACCTGGTCAATTTAACCGGGCAGACGTGGGTCGGTTAAACTACCCATTCAGGTCGGGTAAGTTACCTGGGAAGGAATCTTCCTAGACTGTTCGCATTGGACTTAAAATGGTTAAGTTACCCATTTGCTCTGTTAGTTTACCCAAAATAAGTCCAGTGCAAACACGGCTTAAGTTTACTGTACATGTAGACATTACACGTATGGATGCATTCAACATCTTCATGACCATGCAGCGTAGTCTCCATTCAAGGTGTTATGTGTTGTTAGTCTAATACAGCTGGCAATGCCAAACCTCTTTAACAGTCAAATATGAGCATTGTTTTGCGCTACTAAAAACACACTTCCCAATCTCACATAACCTTCAAACGCCACACATAGTACGAGCTACACTAGTAAATGACACCTTTGTACCAACGTCATCATGGCGTCATCAGGTTTAGAGTTACATTAATTCAAAAGTTAGTCATTTAAAAAAATCATATCTCCTGACCTACATAAGCTATTTTAACTATCTATACGACACATGAAAGAACCCCAACACTGTATGTTTGTGATTCAACAAATATTATAGTAAAATGTTAACTGTTCATATAAGAAATATTGAACACAGACAGCTACAAAAAACAAAAATTACACCAAGGAAATATTATACACAACTCTTGGCCAGGAACAACATTTTAAGCAGAGTGCACATGAACTGTGAACAGCAGTACATTTTTGCAAACTAACTTTTGTTTCTTTCAGAATGCCTCAAGTTCCTAAATGAATTGCTTGCTAATTTAATTTCACTTCACAGAGCACCGTCGGTTTAATGAGACAACATGCCATTCATATCTTCTCACAGTCAGACACTGGAAAGCTATCACAAACTGGATCTGGATGAACTATACTCCAAAGGATTTGACGTACTTACACTGTATATGCAAAACTCTTAAAGGCACTGAACACGTTTGGTAATTGTCAAAGACCAGTGTTCTCACTTGGTGTATCCCAACATATGCATAAAATAACAAGCCTGTGAAAATTTGGGCTCAATTGGTCATTGAAGTTGCAACAAAATGATGAAAGAAAAAACACCCTTGTTGTACAAATTTGTGTGCTTTCAGATAGGAATAAAAACTTCTTGCAAGAAGTTTTTATTATTTTAGTGAGAAATTACCTCTTTCTATAAAACTACGTTACTTCAGAGGGAGTCGTTTCTCACAATGTTTTATACTATCAACAGCTCTCCGTTGCTCGTTACCAAGTAAGTTTTTATGCTAATAGAAATTTTGAGTAATTACCAAACGTGTACAGTGCCTTTAAATAAACTCAGAGCTGCCAACATTTGCATCTTGCAATCAGGGCGACTTTGTACAATAATCAGGGAGATATTTAAAATTACATTACATTACAACATAATAATAGGCAAAAAGTTTCCATAATCAGGGAGATTTTCAAATTTGTTCATCAGGACATGGAAATATTAGTTTATTTTCAGAGAACGTTCTGCAGAATCGGGGAGAGTT
Organism: Plazaster borealis; assembly: GCA_021014325.1. Taxonomy (NCBI): domain Eukaryota; kingdom Metazoa; phylum Echinodermata; class Asteroidea; order Forcipulatida; family Labidiasteridae; genus Plazaster; species Plazaster borealis. Next base: position 14,355,078 of record CM037471.1, on the reverse strand, counting down.
GGCAGCTCTGTGGACTGTGCAAGTCTCACACGTACAAAAATGTATGAGACCAAGCTGGTCCCAACCATTATAGTGTGCGCCTCTCTGTTCCTTCAACTTCTTCAGTTTGACGTAGTTTATGGCTACAAAAATGATATCATATGTTGGGAAGTAAAGTTAGCCATGAAATATATTACAGTAAAATAAATTTAACAAATTGACGAAGAAAACCAGAGAATAAAACTTGACCTGTGTTTTCAGTTACTTGTAAACAATTAAGAACTTTGCCCAACTGACGTTCATGTTATTAAACCTACAAAATGTACATGTACATTGTACATGATAGTATGTAATGGTTGCACAAATTTGGGCATGATTGGCAAATGGGATTTACCAAAAATAACCATCCTTGTCCCAAGTTTTAATGTAGTTTAAATGTTAATTTTAAGCCAATTAAAAGTTTAACTTCATTTTGACTCCCACACCTATTATTACAAGGAGCAGTTTTCTGTGACTTCCGGGTGTCACCCCCCATTATTTCATAGCTACTGGTTAGGCTACTCTATAGCCGTAACTCAAAGGCTACTTTCATTTTTAGACTTCCAAGAATTTATTCCCAAACCCTAATCGGGCATTGAAGAAAAATACCAGGTGCATGATTGATAAAAGTAAAAAGCTATAAACAGGGAATGAAGCCCAATGGACTTCCAGGATGTTAAATTTCCGAAGATTTTCTTTTTACATTGTACGTTGTAGTCACTCTCTTTCAAAACATAGTTTGCGTAAAAATGTTGTTTTGTTACGGCAACATTATGCAAAAATCACTGGCGTGCAATTCCTGACAACTCTCTTAGAAATTCCTCTGATCAAAGAACGCTGTAAAGGGAAGTTCTTAGTGACAACTTATTGTAATGCCAGCGTTACAGTTATCAGACTATACACAATTGCTTTGACCTTTGACATTCTGTGTCACCTGTAACCTTATGGTCGGAAAGATAAGAAGGAGTGCTGTAAATTACTTAATACACGAAAGCCAGGGAATTGTAGAAGTGCTTTGCTGATCCCGACCCCCCCCCTGAAATGAATCACGACAGACAACGCTCAAGGCTACATTCAATTCCATAGTCTGAACACAAAAGGTCAATTGCAACAGCAAAGCAACAACATTAACTGTTGATATAAGGTGGGTTTTTTTGTTACCATTATCCATCATTTCAGAGAAAATGTTTCTTTCAACAGTCTATATAACCGACAACTTGTGGGACGTTTTCTCTCGTTCTCAGCTCAAACAGGAAGTGTGTAGGATAACATGTCTTTGACTATGTGATTTGGTTTACAGTCAGAACAATCACTCTATTCCAAAATGATTTCTTTTCACAAAAGTGTGCCATGTTTGTTTCAAAGGATAATTTCATTGATTACATATTATGTAATCAATGAAACTATCCTTTGAAAAGAAAGAAGCCAGCCAAAATAAGGGGCTGTAACCAATAACTGTTTCGGTCATGCAGTGATTAACCAATGGCCAATTCAACAGTTATTGGTTACCACTGCAAAATCGCACCCCTGATGTGCTTACAAGGTGAACAAAACGCTCAAGAGTGCGTTTAAACATGGAATCAACACCAAACATAAATAACATTTTCTTGTGTTTTAGCTAAATCAATAACATTGATGTGTACATGTATGTACCACCTATAGAAGATTCATTGCTAACAAAAAGGTCTGAAACTTGGCATATTGGAATGATGGCATTTCCACCTTTTGGCTTTAGTAACACCTTGGGTCGATTTCACAAAACTCTTCCTAACCTAGGACTAGTCCTAGGCAATGCTAACAGATACATGTAGGACTAGTCTTAAGTACTGGTCCTAACTTGAGACTAGTCCTATCTCTTAGCATTGCCTAGGACTAGTCCTAAGTTAGGAAGAGTTTTGTGAAATCGACCCCTGGAGCTACAGGATTCAGTGAGCGTTTTGGAACAGTAGCCACAGTGCTAGGGAAGTAGATCAAAGAGCAGGATTTATTTATATCTAAAGAAAATTCAGCTGCTTTTTTTTCCTCAGGCAGATATAAAAACGTAGATATATTTCACGTGAAACTCTCTAAATTTTAAACAAATTAAATCTCACCTTAAACGAACTATGTACAAGGGTTTCATCTAGGTCGATGACTATACAGTTTTTGTGGGCGTCGATGTGTCGTAACGGTGGCAACAGGTACTTGTGAGTGGTCTGCAGAGAGAAAAGAAGGGTTACCACGGAAAGAAAGTAACTGCTTAATGATGAAAAAATGATGTATAACTATAATCACAGCAACTTTAAAATAAAACAGTTTCTTGTTGGGATTACATGAACACTTCCACTCAATCAATTCCTACCTCTGACCTACTCTAAGACTAGAGTGCATAAACAATAAGCTGTGTGAAATACATGTAATTTCCGGAACCAAATACGGTAAGAGGTGCACACATGTTCTGTACAGAAGCACAAATGTTCTGCACAAGCACTTCCTACAAAAACCTCAGCCAAAACAATTTCATATGTAAGCATTCTCTTAAAGTATGTGTTGTTCATGGGATCTGAAATGTTGACTGATTTGTACTGTATGTTATGTATGCTTCGTTTAAAAAATGGTGATCGTCAGATTTGTTCAAGGGGAACCAACAATCCGTGTACACTGAAATATTTTAAGGGGCACCAGGGCAACCACCACAAGCCATCAAGTAACAGACCCCTTGCATCTAGCCCTCCATCGGTACTGAGGTCAAACAATGGAAACATACGTGCCATGCACAACTCTCGAAGCCGATAGATACTTTGTTAACCTCATTGAGGGCGCTGTTTCAGCTTGTGATGATGTCAGGTCTGAAGAGAACCCCTTCTTGGGCTCAGAGTTTTTCGAACCCCTTTTTGGTCTGATGAGAACCCCTTCTTGGTCTCTGAGTTTTACGAACCCCTTTTTGGTCTGATGAGAACCCCTTCTTGGTCTCTGAGTTTTACGAACCCCTTTTTGGTCTGATGAGAACCCCTTCTTGGGCTCAGAGTTTTTCGAACCCCTTTTTGGTCTGATGAGAACCCCTTCTTGGTCTCTGAGTTTTTCGAACCCCTTTTTGGTCTGATGAGAACCCCTTCTTGGTCTCTGAGTTTTTCGAACCCCTTTTTGGTCTGATGAGAACCCCTTCTTGGTCTCTGAGTTTTACGAACCCCTTTTCGGTCTGATGAGAACCCCTTCTTGGTCTCAGAGTTTTACGAACCCCTTTTTGGTCTGATGAGAACCCCTTCTTGGTCTCTGAGTTTTACGAACCCCTTTTTGGTCTGATGAGAACCCCTTCTTGGTCTCAGAGTTTTACAAACCCCTTTTTGGTCTGATGAGAACTCCTTCTTTGGTTCAGAGCTTTACAAACCCCTTTTTGGTCTGATGAGAACCCCTTCTTGGTCTCAGAGTTTTACAAACCCCTTTTTGGTCTGATGAGAACCCCCTTTTGGGCTCAGAGTTTTTCGAACCCCTTTTTGGTCTGATGAGAACCCCTTCTTGGTCTCAGAGTTTTACGAACCCCTTTTTGGTCTGATGAGAACCCCTTCTTGGGCTCACAGTTTTTTTAACGCCTTTTTGGTCTGATGAGAACCCCTTCTTGGGCTCAGAGTTTTACGAGCCCATTTTTGGTCTGATGATTAAGAACCACTAATCATTGTTTGTATTGAGCAAAGAGAACGAGGCGTGATTAAAGACTATTATTGCTTTTCTCTTGGAATTTCCAGTTGAAAGTAAGCCCAATGTAACATTGAAGTACATGTACAAACATGGGAGTATGACAACAATCCTCTGCACATGAACAAGCGCCTCATTTGTAATGTACACTAGTGGTTGGGTGTCATGTACACATGAGTAAATGCATAATATGTCCTGTGGAAGTCTTCAATGTTTTTTTACTTTGACCATGGAGGAAGGAAATTGCTTTGACTTGCTTAATTAGAATCACATAAAGTGCAATTTCGAAAACTGCTCATCTCTGTGTTACATTGTACGTACATGTACACTGCCATCAAGACAAGAACCATCTTCAGAAATCAGCACTGTGAAAGGGAGATTGGTTTGCCCCCCCCCAGCAAACTGTGATAATCTAGCCTGATGTGTTTAGACATATGTATGCAGAGATTGGCTGTACATTTTAATCTGTGTTTTATTTGTATTTAATTGTTTTCTGATTCTAAAAGCCGACATTAAACTAATTTGTCATACTGTAATAATGTCTATCTTCACAACAAATTATTCATAGAGTGTATTATTTGAATGTGGGTATCTGAAGCGGTGTTAGCCTAACTTTGTTTAAGTTTTTTAACTGAATTGAAACGAGATCCTCTAAATGTTTTGTACTTGGTGTTTGTCTTGGTTTTAAAAGCCATACTGTGCAATCTGGAGCATTCTTAATGATTTCATCTTGCAAATTTTTGTGAATTTGATCTGAAGTTAAAAAAAAAAAAAATATTTGTATATATATATTGTTTTGTATCAGCCGCAATTCGCGTGCATCGGCACTCAATTCGCGTGTGTACGCTACAGTACCTTGTGCATGGGAGACCCCTGCTGTTCCTGAAACCCACTTTGGAATTTACATTTGCACAAAAAGGTCAGCTAAAACTTTCACAAGTTAGTATTATCAATTAATAGTGTTTTACATTGGCCTTCATCTTTTGAATTCAAAGAAATTTATAATTTAAAATTCATTGATGATTTTGGGGCAACACGGTACCATACCTTTAAGATGGAATGAAACTATAAACGAAAATGTACAAAGGTTTACATAATTATGTACATGAAGCTTGCTAATGTACATATACATGTCTGTTATGATAATTTTCTTTTACAACAAAGATTTAAAGCAATACATACATCATTGTATGTACCTCTCCAACGTGTAGATGGATTCAAAGTCAAAAGAATAATTGTCATCTAGAGTTAAGAAAACACCTTGAGATTTTACTTTCAACAATCTCTGAAATTTTTGTCAAAATATTTCGTGTAAAAACTGTGCAGCAGATAACGAATGAAATATACCTGTACATGTAGCACGTTCAGAGTAGGCATCATGTGTGGATTAATGCAGTATTAATATATAAATAGGAGACAATTATTGTCAAAAAAGTTTAAAAATTGGTTCAACTTCAAACTTATTTATTCCTTGGTCAGTGCACGTACAGTATGTATGCAATGTACAATGCACAAACAGTATGCAATGTACAACTACTGTACTGTACATGTACATGTACATTGTACATAATGTGAATAAAATTAATAACTTATCATAATAATTATCTAATAAAGCACCAAATTTATCAACTGAAGCTAGAGGTAGTTTACAAATGACACAAATTAACTATAAAAAAAAATCAACCATTAAACACCCCAAGTTGTTACAATAATACAATACCATCATATTACATTGAACAAATACATGTAAGGTCAAAACAGATTTTAAAAGTATAAGGCCCCACATAAAAATCATTTACACCTTCCCAAACATGTTTTGACTCAATAAAAACCCTAAACGATCTCTTATCAACATGTGCGGGTAGTACTGGTACTGTAGCAAAAGTTCAATAATGATTATTGAGCACTGTAGTAAATGTATGAAACATTAATGGGAACCTGTCGTCATGATTATAGTAGGCCCGGGGGCTGTACATGGAATGATGAACTCGAACCCAGTTACTGCACGCACGCACGTGATTGTCACATCACAAAGGGCGCCATCATTACAATGTTGTAATGTGAAGGCCAGCGCGCGCACACGTGCAGCCACAGGCCTGCTATGATCATGATGATACATGTAGTCCCCCTTTTAAATGGTTTATGGAAGAGACAATGTATACGCACATTGTATTCGAATCAACGCATACAATGTATTAGCATGTTTATTTTGATTGCTGCAATCAAATTAAGCAATGGTGATGTGGGGTCCTCAAATGCAACAAGCATCTTAACAATGAATTACAGTCAGGGGTGTGTTAATGTACTTGGATAGTATTTCAAACAGAAATACATTTTCCGTGGGTTGGAAAAGGTATGAACTTTATAGTCATATTGAACTAAATTGTGCTCCCCCCCTCCCTATGATTAATACTTTACCTTTCAACCGAACTATCCTAATGCTATAATAAACTATATACATGCACACGTACACAATCATGTGTTTCAAAGTGCCAACTTTTATCTGCCGCCTTCAGTTGAAAGCTTGCTCTCAGATTCAAACCATCCCCAAACCATAACAAACAGAAAATCAAAACCCGAATGCACTCTGTACTCTGAACGTGCAGCACTTGTTTAATACTACTGGCTGACTGTATGTACAATGTAATGTACACTGTCCATATGTATGTTCCTTGTTTGTACATGTAAATTTAAGCTGGTGCATAAAAGGGCTTGAACCTACAAGTATAGTTCATAATCCAAACACACATTTCAAAACAAATTTGGTTTTCGTATTAAAGGTGTAGTTCCTTTTGGACAGAGATCCATATTTAAATTACTTCCTCAGAAGGTAAATAGAAATTTGACTACAACTGCACGACTATTAGAACTTGATATTGCATTGCTATATTTATGTATCCCTCGTACATTATTCATGCAAGTCAGCCATGGTCTAATTAGTACACATAGTGTAATGCAGATGTAGATAATTAAAAAGTTAAAACGTTTGACATTGAACTTTAAAGGCCAAAAAAAAAAAGAAATACTGGTTAGTTGATCGTCTTGGTTTTATGAAAAAGGAGGATGGGGGCCTTTTTATTTTGTAGTTTTTCAGGGGGGGGGGGGTTGAGGAAAGAGCCAGACTAAAAACAGGTGTAGGGTTTTTTTTTCACTTGGCCAAAGAATTTGATTTATACACTAAATGCCTTGGTGCAATGTTTGCAGAGTCATACACAATGTGTAAAAAATGTTGATGTTGACTCCTAGACTGTACAGCACATGTACACTATGTATGTACACTATGTACACATGTATCAAGTAATCAAATTCACATGATTATCTTAAAGGGAGGGTATACCTTTGGTAGTTACTCCAAAAATGAATGACCATAAAAACTTACTTGGTAAAGAAGCACTGCAGCTATTGATAATGTACAACAATTTTGAGAAACGATTCCCATCTGAGGAATGTTGATTTAGGGAAGGGGATTCAAAAACATTTCAATCTGAGAAACGTTTCATGCATGAAATGTTTCTCAGTCTGTGTTTTTCAATTACGGATTATTCTTCCTGCATGGACATAACCGCTTCAGATTTTCGCCGATATCTCAAAAACACTACCACCTTTTGAAATGGATTTTTCACAAGTTAGTTTTATTGTGTATATAGATCTACATTTTTATAGGATTAAAACAACCGACCGGTTCCAAAAACCTGTATACTTTACCCTTAAAGGACAGATACAGTACAGTACAGTAGGCCTACAGTATTGATTTGCAAAGTTTACATTCAACGGACACATTGTCTTCAGACTATAAAAAGCACTTGTTATAAAATGAATCTATGGTTGGAAAGATGTTTTAAAAGTAGAATACAATGATTCACACAAATGTCCCTCGAAATTATGTGGTTTTCCTCTTACTTTGTGAACCTACATGGTCTGCCATCTTGTAGAACCAAATTTTTGAAGTAAAAGGGAAGCTCCACAATATCGAGGCATATTTGTGTGAACCATTATGTTAGTACTTTTAAAACATCTTTCCGACTGTATTCATTTCATAACAAACGCTTTTTATAGCCCAAAGCGCCTAATCCAAAGACAATGTGTCTCTTTAAAACTGTTTTCCTTCTTTTTCGCTCTCTTTCGCTCGGAAAACCCAGGGTTATGGTTGTTTTAATTTGTTTAATGCAGAGAAGGGCAACACTCAATTAAAAAATGTCCTACTGTTTGCACAAGATATTTTATTTTATTTCCGAGTGTACAAGTGTTTAATAAATTAACTTCCCAGGTTCTATGGCCCTTCTTGGTCTGGCTTAAAATTAACATTAAATAATATTTGCGTTTGAAATATATCAATTTTCATTTTTAAATGTCCAGCAAGGCATACATGTATGGAGATCGTGCCTTTCCAATTTACTCACCCACTCTGTGGAACAAACTTCCTGTTTACTTGAGGGCCACTAGCGAATTTGGAGTATTTAAGAAGGAACTAAAGGCATTTTTTTTTTAAAGGTACCTCTCCTGAATTTATTCACTTTTAAAACAATCTTTTTAAACTGTTGTCTTTTAACTTGTTGTAGAGTGTTTTTTGCGATTTTAAATGTAAAACAAGTTCTTTTGTGATCGTGGGTTTTAATTCTTTTCATTATGTACTTTTACTCTATGGTGTATTATTAATTAATTCATTCATTTTTTTGTTTACTGATTTACTGTATATTTTGTTGTGATGTCCTGTACTGCATTTTGAGATTTTATGTAAAATGAAGAATAAATAATTGTTTGTGTACATCAGCATACATCATAATGCTCAGTAACATCAAGTAAAAAGAATGTTACCCTGCTATTATTGCCCATGGTCAGCCATTTCGACAATCAAAATGCATCAAAAAAAAATGGTGAGCGTCCACCACTCGCATGTCACCTAAAATATGCACTGCACAGTCCACATAGGAATCCGATTCATAAAACGGTCGTAACCAACGACTGTTCCAGTTGAATTGGCTATTGGTTAATCACTGGCCAATGACCGAAACAGTTAATACATGTAGTTACGACCGCCGAAACGCACCCCTAGATTTCACCACGGGTGATGACGTCAGGTGGAATTTGGTCGATCCATGTAAACATGAGGGTTGCGTGTTTATTTTATGATCTGGGAAAACGTGATAAATGTGGGCTTGCATACAGGTATTTGGGGAGCAGGTGAAACCTCTCAATTATATACAGTATTTTGAATTCCTTTGTTATGGTGATTGTGAATAAACAAGAAAATGACAACACTATAAACAGGGTGATGATTTAAGTGATTTGAAAGTGCATTGTGCAAGATTGTTATTTGTTAAAACACACACAACTGTGTTCCCTCACACAAGGGGGACAAATGCTGGCTGTTTGGTCGAACCCATACCAAAGAAAAAATAAACAAATAAAATGTTCGTCGTCCCGAACAAGATCAAACGAGGTTTCTATTTCTTTAATTAAAACCCAAAAAACACAATTCAGTTTAATCAATTCATTGTCTACAATTGTTCAAACAAAATTATTTCATACTATATAAATACACCCTCTTGTGTGTGTGGTTGTTTTTCTTCTTCTTTTTCTTTATGCATATGATATGTCTGTCCAAACAAATTGTTGTTGCTGAGGTTGGTATGCTCTTTTTTCTTTCTTATTACATGTATCTCTCTGCAGCACTGAATGACAAGAACACAAAGCAAACCCGTCTTTGCGCATCAAGTCAAATTACAATGTAAATGAATCCCTCGTAAAATTAGCAAGCAAATCCCAACACTGTATCTTATTCTACACCACAACATGGCTACGCTTGGTCTCATCCCATGTCAACCTTATGTTGGTTTCCTGCAGACTGCATGAGTCCAATTTGCATGGCTATTTTTACTAGCTTAACTAGGTACCTAGATCATGTGGACACTTAAAGAGTGTATTACTTTGCAATATGTTTTAGTTTTGTGTGTTTTTTTTCCCTTCCTGCAAACAGCCAGCAACTGGATTTTATGAAAAATATATGTGACCACCTACCGGGCAGGGGACATAGCTTGATGCAGGTTCATGCAGCTGAAATAGAGCAAATGGATACAAGTGACGGAGTCAAGCATAGCAAACTGACACGGAATTAGCGACAGGAATGAGACATACATACATAACACATACATGTACACATAATACACACACTCACATTCACATGTACTAATGGAGGTGCAATGAATTCAGAGTCACAGGCAACACAGAATGCTGTGAAAATTGGAACATCAAAGCTGTCAGGGGGGGTGGGGGTGGGGGAGGGAGGTGGGGTATATACATATAGGAGACTTTGATAGAGCGGTAGCATCAAGCACATTATCTTTCAAGGACTGCTGCTGAGAATACTTTGCTAGAATTCAATTGAGCTTCTCCCAGACAAAACAAAACATATTAATTTTGTTTGTACTTGGACGTATGCATTTAGTATGCTGAACTTTTCACTGGGGCTTTCAGTTTCAGCAAGATCAGTAAACTTTCAGACAAGATTTTCTGCGATTCGAAAAGATATCACAACGAAAGCTCATCTTTAAATGAAAGTCTTGCCTCGCAATTCATATCTGTGCAGCTACTGTACATGTATGTGTACAATAAGACCAATCGTTGCACATACATACTGTACATACATAATACAACAGGTCTAAAAGTCAATAAATAAATTTAACGTGAGCTTAATGCATCCACTAATGGCAGTTCGGTACTCAGTCTGTATTAATGTTTGACATAAATAAATGTTATTAGACCTAAACACACTCAGGCAAAAGTACGCTCAACTCTTTGGTGAATTTATTTCGGCCATGTTTTTTTACTATTTAGTACCAACTTAGTATGGGGACATTTGCAAAAATAAAACACACCAGTTGGACAGTTTTGAGAAGTTTTGTAAAAGGTAGGGTCGATCTCGCAAATGATTCACTTGAGATCAAAAAAGTGAAAATATGCTTGAAAATGAAAAACAGTGAAAGTATTTTTCAGGATTGTTCAAAACTGAGGGCATTCTGGACCTTAATTTTTTAAGTTTGGCCGAGCACTATGAAATCTGACGAGCGGAATGTTTTTTCACATGGTGTTTATCGTTTGGTTTTAAAAGCCCTACTGTGCAATATAGGGCGTTCTAAATGGTTTCATCTTTTGATTTGTTTGTGAATTTGGTGCAAAATTATAAATAATAAAAAACTATAAATAAAAAATAATAAAAATTATTATTACTATTTCGTATCGACTGCAATTCGCCTGTATCAGCCCGATATGCTAACTTGTTCATTGGGATAACCCTGCACTGCCATGGAAGTTAAAATTGCAGCTTCTTTGTCAACTTGGTTAGTAAATACTCAGCGATACTGCTAAAACAGCAGAATAGGCCCTTGTGAACACAAACAATCCATCATGTGCACTGTACGCAGCAACTGCCATAAATTTAGGTGATAATGGTACTTTACCATGCATGTTTTGGGTGAATGAATTGCAGATGTACATGTACATGTAGTCAAAAAATGAAGAGTTAATACATGGTATACATATGTACATGTACATGCAAATAAAAAACAAAAAAGGTCTGGACTGGGGAGGAATGCTACACAATTTGGAATCTTAATTTTAATGAGACAGAACTTCCACTTATTTGATATCTGTTCAATGTCAGGAACCTCAAATCGAACATGAAAAAGTAAAACAGTTATCAAACTGGAGTACGCAAACAGACCAAGGCCTATCCCTGTTTACGCATGAAAAAGAAAACAGCTGCCCAAGTCAAGAAATTCTTAGATTTTTTTTGAATATGTGTAAAGGATTTTGACTGTTGCTGCAGCATGATTATTAGCACACAACTTCAAAATTAGCTTCCAGAGCACAAGTCTAGAAGCTTGAGCAACAGTTTTCCCACCAGGTTGTACCACAAAAAGCATGGTCTTGGACGCCAAAAAAGTGGACGTTCCGACTCTCCTACCCTTACCTTCTGTCCATTTTCCTCTGGAGGTGCAACTGGGGTGGGCGGCGTTCGACTCGTTGATCCAAAACAGCAGAAGAATGAACTTAGTACATGTAAGCTTCTACTTCTACTAGGTTTCCTCGCTGTTGTTTGTGCTGGGGAGGAAAAGAAAGGATAACATAAAGTCAAGAAGCATTTTATAAAAATAACATGTCTTTAGCAAACTTGCTCACAAAAGATAACAAAAAATGTTTCTCCTCAGTTCATTACAGGTTGTTTGGTTTCTGACTTGCAACCCCGAACAATGATATTGACAAAATAGGGAGACCGCCAACATAGGGTTACATGTGTAGATAGTTCAGTTGGTACAGAGCGCAGCACATTAATCCGGAGGTCGTTGGTTCAAGTCCTGCTCTAGTCAATTATTCTTTGTTCAACTCCAAACTAATAGTTTTTGCAAAATTTAGTATAAAGATCTACATGTACATGCTGAGGCAATTAAATGATTACAATACATGACTAGAGGTTGGTTTTTGTTTGTCTAAATCTGTTTTTGTGACTATATGTGACCCGCTCTGCAAAAAAGGCCCGTAAGTCGCGCAATGCAATTTCACGTAACAGGCTCGTCATTGTTGAAAGGGTGAAGAAAAAATTGTTGGTGTTGAATTTTTTTTATTCCATTTTTGACATCGTTCATATCCACACTTTCATAATTTGTAAGATTGGATGTTTATTTTGATCAATAAAGATGGAAAAAATCGTGTTTTGTGTACATTTAGTTCATGGTTTGTACGATCGGTGTCCGTGGATTCCGTTGAAAGTTGCGTTTTTTTACACATCTGTTAGGACATTAATTGGAACCCCCCTATTACAAATTTGGTATCATCTAAAAGCTGAGGACGTTGGCTTTCTATTTGTAGACATAGAAAAGGTTAGAGGTCAAATGCAAAAGCAAGGACGGTAATTTTCTGACATGAAGACAAACAGCACTTGTTACTAGGGGCGTGAATCTTTTCTGTGACGTGGACGCAGTGTAGTGCACCGATTGGTCAATGCACGCATCGTCGAGCTTGCGCTGTGAATGGGATTCGTTGTTTATTCACTGTCATGTGACTGTCATGTGACTGTTTATAGTGTGCGTGCCACGCAAAAACACAGCTTGCGCATGCGCTGTGAATGGGATTCGTTGTTTATTCACAGGTGACTGGCATGTGACTGTATAATGTCGTGCCACGCCAAAACACAGCGCAATACCTGTCAACTGTTAATGTTCAACTCAACTGACTTGTCCTCCATACTCTGAGCGAAAAGGTTTTCTTATTATTTACTTTTTTAGCCAACAGATTTTGTATGTTTTTTGTGAATTATTTGCTTAAGTATGGGTTCAAAGGATCAGTGTCTGGCTGAGGCTTTGAAAGATCTCCATGATACCAATCATGTCAGGGAGGAGAGAGCATGGTTGGCTTCGTGGAAGATTACTTCGTTAACTTCCAATGTGAAGATGATGACGATGTGGAGTCAGAATCCGATTCGGAATCTGATTCCACATTGCCATCTTTAGCATTTTTAACCCAAAGATTATTTCAAATTTGATTAATCAACTTCAATTCGCAATAAGAAGGCAAACTATGTTGGTTGTGCTAGATTTGAAGAAAAAAAATTGAGGTTTAAAACTTGTGTATTTTTTTTAAACCAAAACTAGAATTAGTTACCCAAAAAACTAGGTGTTAATCACGAAATGCAAGCCAACTTCAGAGTTTTTATTTAACAGCCCAAACTTTGGTAGAAATAATTAGCTTTTTGTTTAAAATGAAAAAAAGGGGGGAAAGGTGTTTTTGTTGATTTTTTCCCAAAAAGCTCTTGTTTGCACCCAAAAATACATTATTTTAATTCATGGGGTTTTCTATGAGCCAGTGTGCATTTGTTTAACAATGAAATAGCAACATTCACTAAATTTGACTAAAATCTTTGAAATAGTGCTCCAGTGTGTGTTTGCTTTTTAAAAATTTGACTGAAAAAACACAAGAAATAAAACAATATGCAAATTAGTTTTGAAATAAAGATATTGTGCATTAAAAGAAATTTAAAAACTTACGTAGTACTTATAAAGTCATAACAAACACTTGGTGAAAATTTCAGACGAATAGGTCACCGGGAACATACTCGTTGCTAGGAACTTTCATGAGAACTTGGTATTAAAATACTTTGAAACACACTGTAAAGTTTACAAGGTTGTTTCTTCATTTGACCAAAATGGCAATAATTTAAATGCAAATTATGGTATAACTTTGGATTGCAACATGCTACAGACTTCTAACACACACCAAATTAAAGCTGAGAAAAGGACCTTTCTATCTATATATCTAACTCCAAAATTATTTTTTTCATCATAAGGGCCATTATTGCAGAGCGGGTCACATAAGTTTTTTTTATTTAAACCTTACACTCTCAACTCCTTCTATCCAGTTGTAAACAATTCAAAAGGACTGGGGCCAGCAGGCCCAAACAACAAGTGCTTATCACAGGGTCGGGCATTCCAATCTTATCCAAGTCCAAACAATTTGGAATGGACTGAGGCGTGGCATACATGTAGGACAAGAGGATAATGGAGGAATTATATATAGGCAACACGCTAGTGCAGGTTAATTATAATATTCAATTTCAACATTAAGTTCAAGATATTGTGTGTTTGTTTTAAAAGGATTGATTTTTGTGATTGATGACTAACTGTGAAAACATACACAATAATTCAGCCTGTAAAATTGTGAAAATTTATTTTCAAAAGTCTTGCATTCACATACAGTAGGCCTACATAGATGTAAATAGTTCATCATTCATGAACAATGGATCCGTGGATGTTTGCACACCACGTATCATTAAACCCCCCTTTTTGACCCTCAGCTCAACCTAACCCCCCAATAATTATCAAGGAAAGACTTCTCCCCTTAAAAAATGTTAATTACAATATCATTTGTCACGCTTTCATTATCACTATATCTGCAGTCATCTGATTAAAAATTCAAGCACGACCACACGTAAAAAAGCACTGTGTCACCATAGAGAAAGGAAACAAGTTTTCAAGATGCTTACTAACACTAATCCAAAGTTGCTATGCTGCCTGTGCATCATGTACACAAAGAGCTAACTTTTATCAGGTCTCTGCACACTCAATGTGTACAACACGCAAGGACATGTACTCGACATTAGCTGCCAGTTGTTATGACATTTTAGGGGACAGTCTTTGTAAAAGTCCTTGTGTGATCACCAGTTCAAATTCCACATTGTAGTGCACAATGCTCAGGACCATGAAGCATGTACAACAAATAGAATGCAGCTTATGACAATATTGGCATGGTCACCTTGTAAGTTGGTCTGCCTATTATAGTATTATTAATGTGGGTTTACTACCACAAACCACAGGAATTCTACATGTATACCACTCAACAGGTTATGTGAACGCAACAATAATGGAGTACCCCTGCCCTGCATGCCCTGCCAAGGTAACCAGCAAGGCTGTTATGTAATGTGTTCGACAGTTTCTACTTGTACTATAGTAAATTACAATGCATTCAGACTTTTCTGCATCGCGATGAACACGGACGGAATCGCGGAAATTGGTGTAGAACATGGAATCGATTAAATTGCATGGAATTTCACTGAATACCCCCCAAAATTCAACAGGATTGAAATACTGGATTCAAATACTGACTAGAATAAAATCGAGAACAAACAAATAAATGTAACATTCTACAAACTCGAATTCCTTCAAATTCTGGCAATAAAGTCCATCATAACATCATCGATCGATCCGACATTACTTTCCAGCGCGGGTCGGCACCATCACCGATCGGTCGACTCTAGAATTCAATTGGGCTGTGAATGGACTGTTAATGATATCAAACAGAAATTCTGTATTTTGACAATTGTCAGAAGTAAAACACAATAGAACCTGCGCGAATCCCTCATGGAAATGTGTGATACCAATTCAGGTGATGCTGACTTGTGCTCTACATATTTTGTATTGCTTTGCATATTAATTAAGCCTGTGCCGGTTACACGGTTAAACGGCTGATCGTCCGGTTAGACAGTTACATGTATACGGTTCGGATAACCGTAACAAAAATTCACTCAAAAGTGCCACGAAACGCGCAATCCAATCTGACGCACTTAACAGTCACATTATTTCCAATTTACAGGCTTGTAATCTTTGTTATGTGTGCATAATATATGTCATGGTTGTAAGAAAAAAATGATTTGTATTTTTAAATGGTGGATTTTTTTCCACTGAAAACATAGTAATTTCTTATGCATCATCAAAGCATCTGCAGTGATAGTGTCCTTCCTTCATCAATGGTTGATACAACTGCTACATGTTTACCAAGAAAAAACAATGGGCACATTCCTTGATCAGAGAAACTCAAACAAATTATGCCTTTTCTGTATATTTGAATAGGCTGTAGGGATGATGCATTCACAGAATTGCAGAAGCCACGCTCTAATATCTTTAAAGGGGCTGTCTTGTAATGATCAAAGCAGGTCTGTGGCTGTACGTAAAGTTACTACATGCGCACGTGTGCTCTCCATAGATATGATACCGAAGGAGAGGGCGCGCGCGTGCAGTAACTGAGTGAGGGTTCATAATTCCATGTTATACAGCCACAGGACTGATTTGATCATGACGACCTAGCCCCTTTAACTCTTGTTTACCCACTGTGCCAGCAAGCCACAGCTGCGCCATAGTTGATACTTTCCACAGTTGATACTTTTGTGTGATCCCCAATGTCATCAATCAGTGGAAAATACATTCGGATTCACTGACTATACTGACTATATTTTTAGTTAACAAACAAAAAATGGAACTACAGACACAACTGACTGAGGATCCTTTTCCTTTAAAGGTAGGGGGTCATCATTTGTTTTTTGTCAACGTAATGCTTATTTATAGGCAAATATTAAGTATAAAGAAAGATACAATAAAAGTGACATGTGAAAGTTTCAGGTGAATACAGTGTCTACTTGCTGAGAAAATAGCAAAAAAACTGTCGCTGTATTTTCACACAAACGTCGAATCCATTTACATTTAGCAGGGTGATAGCGGGTACCAACCGCATCTCTGGCCGCAGCATTCCTGAATGGACACCAACCCTCAGAAATCTGAGAAACGATTCATGCATGAATCATTTGTCAGATTCAAATGTTTTTATTGATGTCTAATCAACAGGGGCATTTCAGACGGAATCATTTCGTAGGATGCTTACTACCATTACCATCAAGTAAGCTTTCGGATAGAAAACACTAATTTGTTTTACGGGGTCATAACCAAATGATGACCCTACCTACTCCTCCAAAATTTCCCCTAAGGCCTCTTTCTTGCCACCCCCAAAAACACAAAATCCAAACCCAGTCTTCTCCTCCTGATCAAAGCCTTTCCCCCAACAAGGTTCTGAATAGAAATGTCACACTGCACTTTTGACACAATAACTGCATCACTGGAGAATACCACATTATACAGCCAGTCCACAATTTGTGGGACAGAAAGTCACCCAGGCATAACGCTGTCAATAAGAGGAGCATTTTTAAATCTAATGTACATGTACATCTGTGGTTTTCTGGTTAGGACTGTTCCTGCTTTGTTATTTCCTCTAAAATCTGATTAAGCTTGTGAATAAAATAAACTTGTTGGTCGTATTCCATGTTGGAAGATTACATGTAGTATTCCCATTACCCACATTATGTTCATGCATTTGTAACCCAGCTCAGAAATTTGTAATAAATTATGTTCTAAAAAGTCAAATTAAATTTTCAGTCATTTTTGTTCGCATATTTTTGTTTGTTTGTTTGTTTATTTCTCACACTTACATGTAGTAGTAGTACCACACTGTTTAAAACTTCCAAATGGGGAGTGAAAATTGTACTTCATCTTGGGTATCATTTGAAGCAGTTGTACTTTGAATAAATTCTAAATAAATTGGACGAGCAAACCTCTGAAAATTTTGTCTCAATCAGACAGGAAGTGTCGATCATAAATTGACAAAGGTGACAATGCATCAAAATGTGAAACTCATCAAACAAACATCCTTGAATGTGTTATTTTATTTGAGCAACACAATTAAAAAGGAAAAAGCTTTTTACCTATTATCAAATTACTTTTCAGTACTTATACATATCTAATATTAGTGTTATTTTGTTTTTAAAAATATCTTAAATTTTAATTAATTCATTGAACTATAAGGTAATTTATTGAAAGTGTGCTCACTCTTATCTTTGTTAAAAAAAACCAAAAAAACATCCAGCAATTAATAACATTTAATACCACAAACAAAATTATACTAGTGCCTGGCCAAAGAAACAACCACCAGGAAAACTATGCTGCAGATGTGGTGGGTGCCTGGTGGTGATTCTGGCCTTAGCCCCAGGTCAACAATAAAGGTGTCACATTTCTCTGTTGTTAGAAACAATCAACATTACAAAACCACAAGAGTGGTACTGACAGTTATATGGTAAACTTAATGCTCCACTTTTGCTTAAAGGTAGCATCATTGTTTGTTTTTTGTCAACATAATGCTCATTTTATAGGTAAAAATTATCAAGAAAAATACAATAAAAGTCTGTGAAAGGGTCAGTTAAATTAAAGTGTCTACTTGTTGAGAAAACAGTAACAAAAACTGTCACGGTATTTTCATCAAGAACGTCAAATCCATCCACGTTTAGCGGGTACCAACCGCATCTCTGGCCATATTGAGGGCAGCATTCAAATGGACACGATGCAAATTTCAAGGCGTTGGAGATTTGAATTTGTTGACATACTTTTATTGCTTTCTAATCAACGGGGGCACTTCAGACGAAATAATTTTGCTGGATGCTTACTACCATTCCCATCTTTATGATTATAAGTAGGGTAAGTAAGCTTTCTGAGAACAAATTACACAATTTCTTTTCGGGGTCATTACCAAAGTATGACCCTACCTTTAAATTGTATTTAAACTTATTGTATTGAATTAACTTAAATTCTTTCTTGAAGTAAACTTACTGAGAATGATTTCATTCGGCAGTTTTGAATAGCAAAACATGTGCACGCAGAATGCTAATGCTCGGCTAAGCAAGTGATCTTAGAAGTTTTGTCAATAAACCCACCATCTAACCAAGCTCAGCTGTGCAAATGTTATCGAATTAACAACCAGTTTAAAGGAAGCATAGATTGTTTTTTGTCAATGTAATGCTTATCTATATCTATAGGCAAAATTATAAAAAAAGATTCAACAAAAGCTTAATACAGTGTCTACTTGCTGAGAAAAAAAGAAGAAGAAAAAAACCGGTCACTGTAATTTTCATAAAGACGTCGAATCCATCCATGTTTAGCGAGGTGACAGCGGGTACCAACCGCAACTCTGGCCGCAGCATTAGTGAACGGACATTGGTACCCTCAGGAATCTGAATAATTTCTCAGATTTAAATGAATTTGGGTGAAAAATTGTCCGAGCCATATTATACTTCAAAGGGAATCCTTTCTCAAAGTAGTTTATATTATCAACAGCTGCAGTGCTTCTCACCACGTAAGTTCAACTGGCTGTGATGCCCCTCGAAAAATATCCTTTTCACTGCCATAATGCCGTGCCCTTTTCCCCTGATGGCCATCGTGCCCCTTCCCCCGTTGGCCTTCGTGCCCTTTTTAATGAAAGTTAAATATTTACTTGTGTTAGTTTTTGTTTTCAGCATACGATGTATCTTGTGCTTGTGACATGTTTTAATGTACATATCCATCAATCCAGTGCAATCCGCAAGGGAACTTCCCTGATAGGGGATAGCATAAATGACCTCTTTCCTTCGCAGCGAATTTTTTTCAGGCTCTGATGGAAAGAGTCACTGGCATCCCTGGTCAAGTCAAGTGATCTTTTGCAGCAAGGTTTTAGCAAGGATTTGGTAAAAGGGTGTCCAAATTTGCCGGAAATTAAAAAACTGGGTGTCCAAATTGTTCTCTTACAATACATTTACATGTAGGCCTATACGTAAATGACAGATAAAACAGGGTGTCCAAATTTAAAACATGGTGTCTGAAAGATACCCAGACACCCCTCTGGCTAACACTATGTTTTGCAGTGTGTAGGGAGTTACAGTATCTACATGTAGATTGTTTTTAACAAATTCCTAGAAAACCAAAGTTCTAAATAGTTATTTCTTTTTAGCTCCAAGTTTATGTATCTAAAATCTGTCTGGGGTGAAGAGAAAATCAAACGTTAAGGGAATGTAGATTTCAGAGAAAATCATGCACCGAAATAGCATTTGGAGACCCCTTTAAAAATTGTTATTTCATTGTTTTCTCCACTTCAAGGTAGGGTCATAGATTGGTAAATACTCCAAAATTTAAAATTTATAAACAAGGGCATCCACGGCACTGGCCGTCGTGGCCGCCGTGTAATTCGAGGCCTGCAGTCAACTTACATGCCCCTGGCCACTGCCGCCCTGCCCTGGCCTTGGCACCCTTCTTAAAGGAACATTACAGAATTGGTTTTTGCTAACAAAACAGTTAAGCAAGTCCACCATATACATAAGCTGACAAACCTGTAGAAGTTTGAGATCGATCGGCCATCTGGGTCACGAGAAAATAGTGAAAAACCGATTACACATTTGCATGTGTTATACAATGCATGAATAAAACGCTCATGAGCGATAAACTCCAATCGGAAATTAGTTTTATTTATTTCTCATCAAATATGGCATTTCAGACAGAAATATTTCTAAGGATGTTTTCTATTATTATCATCATTAGACCGTGTAAGTTTTATGTAAATCTGTGACCTTAAAGAAAATTTTAAATACCAGTTCTGTAACGTTCCTTTAAATTGTTTAGTTTTAAAATGTTCCACAGTAGAAATTTACATTGTATCTTTTTAAGAATAAAAGATAAATGCCTTTGTTCCTGAAAGAACAAATTATCAAAACTGCAAAAAGAAATTGTTTTAGCATTACATCAACTTTTGCAACCATACTGAAATAATCACTCAGCACAATATAGAACAGGCCTAGTGCCTACCCATATTAAAATTCATGTCATGTGTTTAATCACCACTCACGTCAAAGCCAGGAAGGCCCATCCAGTAAATGTATTGTAGAGTCTATGCTTTTTTGGCTTAAAAAACACACTAGGCCTACTCCTCCAAATATTAAAACTCAATTAATAGGTTTACCTTTGACATACTTATTAAATGAGCTCCATAAAACCATGGAGGTATATTAACCAACAGTACACCACAAGTGTTGATTGACCATTAAAACATAAAACGACCAACATTTTCAAGGCCACCCAACCAACCAAATCATCTCGCTTGAATAGCTACATCACAAGGACAAGTGACAACATCCATGAATCTACTAAATAATTTCATTTCAAACTGACACATAGTCCTGCTAAACCTCGACCCGAAACAATGACAGGTACTAGGCTAAAGTATGAGTGGCTACACTAGTCTACTCAATAAACAGGATTTGTCATTATCAATCAGCGTGTGTGTTGTATACAAAAACAATTTCAGCGAAGCAACTCAGAATAGGGACGAACTATCAAAATTCGAAAACAAATTATGTGAACACACACGGACACGATCTTTCGATGGAAACAACACTAAAACTCACCCGAATCTGCAGTAGGGAAGGTATTTAAGGGCTCCTCATCCCGATTGACTTGAGTAATAATGGACGTATTGTCCATCTAGGTTGCCGTGGCTTCACTGCCCCTCCAAGACACATAAAATTCCAACGAAATTGAAGGGAAAACAAGGAATAAACTTCCAAGATGGATGCTCAGGTCAACCTACCCATTGAAAGATACTACTGATTTTATGTTGACGGTTTCTAATGTCCTTCGCCGGATGTAAATAAACCATGTATGTGTTCTTTTCGAGGGAAAATCCTGTCATATACAGTATTAATAGCATTATTTCATATCATCTGCAGTTAACATAATTCCTTGTGTATATTTATTTGGTTATTGGGTAAAGGATCAGAAGAAATGTGTAAAGCTATTTTAGCGCCAAAACAAAGTATGGGGCTACTAGAAACCAACAATCTAGTACCTGCATTGACATTTTGCTGTGATAAAATGTTGACCTCGAAAACCTGATTGATTGACGCCCTCACTCGACAAAGAGTTTTGCTTTGCTGGGGTGGTTAGCTGTTATAGCGCTCTTCATCGGTCTTATCAATGACTATGATAAAGGGTGATGTTAAAAG
Source organism: Plazaster borealis (assembly GCA_021014325.1). NCBI lineage: Eukaryota > Metazoa > Echinodermata > Asteroidea > Forcipulatida > Labidiasteridae > Plazaster > Plazaster borealis. The sequence continues at coordinate 14,333,216 of CM037471.1, read as the reverse complement.
AGAGCCATAAAAACAGCCCAACAAGGTGGGCTAGGTGTTCCCACAAACCGTAACAAAAAATATATAAAAATAGTAACAAAGAGTTATTCGGGCTGAATGCCCGAACACCTAATAAAAATAATCATAGTTTTTAGAGGAGTAAAAATGTTGAATAAGACTGAACTCTTCGGGGCGCTCGCATGCGGTGACTTAATTTGTATCCCATTGTAGAGAAAACAAACACAAATTATTAATGCTTTGTGATTAAAAATTGAATCATGGACAGTGGTGGTTGGAGTATCGATATTATTCGAATATGTTTTAACAGGGATTTCGTGCTCGGCAATCGAACTAAACAGTGGTAATGTTTGGAGTCTTCAGATGTCATGTTTCTGAACTTTGACATGACTGTGCAGTGTGCGTACAGACAGAAATTACAAAGTTGATGTAAGAGCCGGTGCTAGTGTGAACTTTTTAATCAGCAAGCTTTTAATTGAAACAACTGAACCATCAACAGGGATTGGTGGTCCCAAACCACACTGGTTATGTTGACAGCAGGCTTCGCTCTGTCCCCCATCGCGATGCATCGCCTCATTATGACACTCGGTGGGGTCGAGCGAATGTCAGCACACGCTTCCAAGCGTTTTCCATGGGCCTAGATTACAAAAAAGGTTAAATTTGTTTTTGAGGTTTTTTTCCTCAACAATTAAAACAATAAATAATGTTGTTCGCATGTCCAGGTATTGCCTGAGTTAATTTAAGCTATTTCGTTTGTATAGTTTTGTCATTTTGTTTACATCTATACCATTGAAAATGGACACACCGATTTATTACACCAAGGATGCTGGCAAAGTTTTTTCCTGCCCCCCCCCCGACTTAAATAACTGACCCGTTTTGGTTCCTTTGGATCTCTTGGAATCAAGAGCAGAGTGCAGTGTGTAGTAAACGATGTGGCAATTGAAATAATAACATGTGCGGGCAAGTACTGACCACGCGTCCCTCAGACCTATCTCGTTTTTGAAAATAACATTGCTGTGATACCATTCAGGGGTTTCCCTTAACTTTTGTCTTGCACACACTTCTCTTTGAAACAGGGAAGTGTGAATGATAGTAGCAATGTCTTGTCTATTTCTGAATGACAGCACTCTATAAAATAAATGTATAAAATATATATATTTTTACATAATAATGAATAGGCCTACAAACACACACTAAAATTGGGCAAATTTGTGAACATTCCCGTGTATGTCTGCTGCCACCTGGCGTTGCACAGTGTCCAATTCTCATTTTTTCTTTTGCTCGCCATAGTCCTCTCCTGGGGGCGTTCTCTGTCCAGTATTGACAAAAAAACTCTTCACGGAAACGATGACTTAACTGCAGTGGCTCCAAATAGATAGATTTGAATATTTTCGTCGATTTGGGTCATGAAGGCGTTCAAAAGTCGTTTAATACACTTCAGTGCAGTCACGTTTTGCCGCTGTATGGTGCCCGTTGGACCGTCCCGGTTTCGTCCTTCAGGCTATAGGAGTATCCACGGTGATGTGACAACATCCTTACTGTTGTCACTTTCCCAACAATTCACTGTTACCATGTTAAGTGAAAAGGTACTTCTTATACCAAGTAAAGTTTTTATTGACATTAATTTTCAGAGTCATTTCTCAATGAATACAGACCCTTTGTTACAAAAGACAATTTCCGTGGCACCGTCGGCTGTTTATACCGGAGAGCTAATATACTGCGCCAATAAAGTATCTAAACACTTACAAATGGTCAGATATATCGAAACCTCAAATAGTATGCAAAAAATTAATAAATTAATCCGATGCACAGTGCCAGGTCACTGCACACAATCCAAGTTGCAGACAAAACTAAACTGCGCCAATAAAGTATCTAAACACTTACAAATGGTCAGATTTATTGGAACCTGAATTAGTATGCAAAACAATAATTAAATAATTCGATTTACAGTTATCTTCTGCGGATTTTGACACCTCTTTTGTTGCGCTGCGATGTTGTTTGGTGGATTTATGGGTACTTGAGTGGCTAAGGTCGAATTTCAAAAGTTGCAAAAGCCCCTATTCAAGCAAGAGCGTTGTAGGCCTACTGTGACGAATAAGATCAGCATTATTTTTGCCCACCTTTTATTCCCTTCTGGAATTGGGGTGAATAGGGGCTTTTGCAACTTTTGAAATTCGACCTTAAGCCACTCAAGTGCCCATAAATCCGCCAAACAACATCGCAGCGCAACAAAAGAGGTGTCAAAATCCGCAGAAGATAACTGTAAATCGAATTATTTAATTATTGTTTTGCATACTAATTCAGGTTCCAATAAATCTGACCATTTGTAAGTGTTTAGATACTTTATTGGCGCAGTTTAGTTTTGTCTGCAACTTGGATTGTGTGCAGTGACCTGGCCTCACGATCGTGATGCGCACGCGTACAGTTTTTGAAAGCTCCTTGCACATGGACTTTCATGGACTTTGGGCATAGCCAATTATTATCGTAGTACATGTTGTAATACCAAACCGTTCCTGAGTTGCCGACAATGAGGGCGCCACACCATGAATCTCGTATGTTTGTCAGTTTGTTGTACTGGGTGTTTGTTTGTTTGTTCGGGTGGTTTATTATTTGCATCTAGCATTGGTTGCTGTACATTGGACTTTATACTTTGACGGGTTTAGGCAAATTTGGACAACCCCCGGTCATTTGAGTTTTCGGATAACTGTTGATGCCCATATAGGCTAACATCCAGTGAAGCAAATTGAAATTGACATAGTTAAATCGTGAAGGCCTACATGCAAGCGTGGATCCAGGGGGTGGGTCTAGGGGGCCAAAAACCAAACGATGACCCTACGGGCCCTTTTCGAAAATGCGGCGCTTGGGCTTAGTCTTGTATTAGTCACCGTTAGAGGGCGCAACATCGACTGGCTCAGGGGGACTGGGCAAGTCTACCAGTCTGGATCAAAACCGTTCGTTTTTCCCCCAGATATTTGTGTGATACAGGTATCTCCTCTTCAGTAATTCGTATTGAACGTCGAAAATGAAGACTAGCTTGGGCGCCGAATGGACGTATATCCTTCCCAGCTGTTTTTTCCTTCAACCGCCATCCAAATGAAAACTCCATTATTGCCCAATTGCGTCGTACCCACAATCATTGCGACCAACCAGTTACTTGTTTAGCTTTCAGCTTATCGGCCCCACATCCAGAATAACAAAATTCGTGGAGATAAGAAAAATTATAGTTAGCGGTAACAATCATGTATAAAACTCTTTTGGGAGAAGTGTTGGCTCTGAGAAGAGCCGGTGTGGTCTCGACAGCTCTTCTCAGAACCAACACTTCTCCCAAAAGAGCTTTATGCGTGGTTTTACCCGCAAGTTTATTATAATTTTTCTTTTGATCCACACCATGCAAAGCTTCAAACATCACTCATAATTCGTGGACTATTAGGCCTATACACATATGGACTGGCAATGAGATCACTAGCTATGCACCTTGAGGGACTGTGTGACGTCTATCTCCCCTCGGGCATGTGAATGACCGGAAGGAAAAGTGAGGAGGAGGGCGGGGGGGGGGTGCAGGGGCGGATGAAAAAGCAGCTATACCAAATACAAGAATGGGCCTATATTGATCACCTGATGAACTCTATTGAAACATAATTGAACGCACTTGGACGTAATGTTGCTGAAGTGACTAAAGCCTTGCAAAAATAACATCACTAGAACACAGCTTAAAAAATATCAAGGCATTTATGAAGACTGTCGTCATGTCAGTGCTTGCTTTATGGTCAGTGCACCATCAATGCCAGTGACAGGAAAAAGGGCAATGGAAGTCTGGATCCAATTCCATAGAGCTGCTTAAGCAGAAAATATTGCATAACAATTTTCTGCCAAGCAAAAAAAGGGTAGGACACCAGTCACAAATGGTTCACGTGACATGGTATTTTTTTTTTGACACCATCGGGTGTTAAAATGACAATAATTTCTGCCAAAAGAATTACATTGGTGTTATTTTAACACCATTATGATGTTAATTACATTTTGTACGCGACTTAGCCAGCGAGTCTGAAGCCTTTCACTCACGTAGGAATTTGGAATTTGCCTTATTTGCATTTACAGTAGATTTTGTTTTCCTTTGTGGGGATCCAGTCGATGAAGGTAAAGTGCGCCCCTAAATCCTTGGCACATGCACGTACATACAGGCATTGTATAATCATGTTATACATTATGTACCCCACATCCATTTTGTTAACATTCAATCGCTTTGTAATCGTGGTTCGTTGTTTTTGTGACTGAAAGTGTTAGCTCTGCTCGGCAGATCTTGTTCGGCAAGGCTAACTGTTCTATTATGTATGTGTATATTTGCCAAGCATAAAATAATATGAAAAGGGGGTGTGTTCATGCCTCGGACAGAGCTAAAAATAGGCCCACATAGCATTCTGCACGTGATCAATCTTTGTATGCATGCTGACGCAGGAGATTCTGTTCCCCCGGAGAATCTGTCCCCCCGGAGAATCTGTCCCCCGGAGAATCTGTCCCCCCATCCCATACAGCGAACTGTGTATACAAACTTCTTCTGATAGCGCCCTCTTTTGAACAAACCTCCTTCAGCCCATGTTAATTTCTCACACGGTGGACAGTATCTCCGGTGACAGATTACCCTATAGGACACCGGCATGCCCTTAGTAATAATTGACAAAAACTAAACTATTTCACTATTTCAATTTTGTGAACGTTATTATTAAAGTTCAAACAATCAATCTCTTTCATCCAATTGCTGTATATTATTTTTAAAAGTAAATGTTTGTCTTTTAGAACTATATACATACAATCCTTGCATTAACCACCTAAGCCGTGAACTCAACCAATAACTGGATATAAATACAATGTAACGACGTACTCATGAGGATTTCCCCCAATCCTCCTTCATTGCATTCAAATTAAGGGCCAAAACATCAGGACAAGATGTCAGTGCTTAACTCAATCACAGTCCATTCACCTCGTCTGGATCTACCCAGCGGCTCTATCTCAATCCAGACGATCCTTCTTTTGGCGTAGAACAATAATACGAAGCGCTTGGAGGATCAAGTCACAGGCGACCAGGAATTTCACTCAAAATAACCGTCTGCAAACGGACCCTCAACGACAACTTCGAACCGAAGCGAAACCAACCACTTTGTCTTCATTAAAAACACGAGATATAAATCGACTATTTCAGAATCACCCGATTGCAACTGAAGATTGCCCGAAATTAAGGCATGAAAACATCAGTCATGTTTTATTGCACTTTACAGTTTTATTGAGCAAAATTGCTCCCCCGTGATGTGGTTGACCCATTTATTTGTGAATGTCACGTATGATATTAGACCAAACCCTGTCAGCCCAAAGTACGTTAAAGGCATCGTACACGTTTGGTAATTGTCAAAGACCAGTGTTCTCACTTGGTGTATCCCAGCATATGCATAAAATAACAAGCCTGGGCAAATTTGTGAACATTCTCGTATATGTCTGCTGCCACCTGGCGTTGCACAGTGTCCAATTCTCATTTTTTCTTTTGCTCGCCATAGTCCTCCCCTGGGGGCGTTCTCTGTCCAGTATTGACAAAAAAACTCTTCACGGAAACGATGACATAACTGCAGTGGCTCCAAATAGATAGATTTGAATATTTTCGTCGATTTGGGTCATGAAGGCGTTCAAAAGTCGTTTAATACACTTCAGTGCAGTCACGTTTTGCCGCTGTATGGTGCCCGTTGGACCGTCCCGGTTTCGTCCTTCAGGCTATAGGAGTATCCACGGTGATGTGACAACATCCTTACTGTTGTCACTTTCCCAACAATTCACTGTTACCATGTTAAGTGAAAAGGTGCAGGGGCGGATGAAAAAGCAGCTATACCAAATACAAGAATGGGCCTATATTGATCACCTGATGAACTCTATTGAAACATAATTGAACGCACTTGGACGTAATGTTGCTGAAGTGACTAAAGCCTTGCAAAAATAACATCACTAGAACACAGCTTAAAAAATATCAAGGCATTTATGAAGACTGTGTCGTCATGTCAGTGCTTGCTTTATGGTCAGTGCACCATCAATGCCAGTGACAGGAAAAAGGGCAATGGAAGTCTGGGCCCAATTCCATAGAGCTGCTTAAGCAGAAAATATTGCATAACAATTTTCTGCCAAGCAAAAAAAGGGTAGGACACCAGTCACAAATGGTTCACGTGACATGGTATTTTTTTTTGACACCATCGGGTGTTAAAATGCCAAAAGAATTACATTGGTGTTATTTTAACACCATTATGATGTTAATTACATTTTGTACGCGACTTAGCCAGCGAGTCTGAAGCCTTTCACTCACGTAGGAATTTGGAATTTGCCTTATTTGCATTTACAGTAGATTTTGTTTTCCTTTGTGGGGATCCAGTCGATGAAGGTAAAGTGCGCCCCTAAATCCTTGGCACATGCACGTACATACAGGCATTGTATAATCATGTTATACATTATGTACCCCACATCCATTTTGTTAACATTCAATCGCTTTGTAATCGTGGTTCGTTGTTTTTGTGACTGAAAGTGTTAGCTCTGCTCGGCAGATCTTGTTCGGCAAGGCTAACTGTTCTATTATGTATGTGTATATTTGCCAAGCATAAAATAATATGAAAAGGGGGTGTGTTCATGCCTCGGACAGAGCTAAAAATAGGCCCACATAGCATTCTGCACGTGATCAATCTTTGTATGCATGCTGACGCAGGAGATTCTGTTCCCCCGGAGAATCTGTCCCCCCGGAGAATCTGTCCCCCGGAGAATCTGTCCCCCCATCCCATACAGCGAACTGTGTATACAAACTTCTTCTGATAGCGCCCTCTTTTGAACAAACCTCCTTCAGCCCATGTTAATTTCTCACACGGTGGACAGTATCTCCGGTGACAGATTACCCTATAGGACACCGGCATGCCCTTAGTAATAATTGACAAAAACTAAACTATTTCACTATTTCAATTTTGTGAACGTTATTATTAAAGTTCAAACAATCAATCTCTTTCATCCAATTGCTGTATATTATTTTTAAAAGTAAATGTTTGTCTTTTAGAACTATATACATACAATCCTTGCATTAACCACCTAAGCCGTGAACTCAACCAATAACTGGATATAAGTACAATGTAACGACGTACTCATGAGGATTTCCCCCCAATCCTCCTTTCATTGCATTCAAATTAAGGGCCAAAACATCAGGACAAGATGTCAGTGCTTAACTCAATCACAGTCCATTCACCTCGTCTGGATCTACCCAGCGGCTCTATCTCAATCCAAACGATCCTTCTTTTGGCATAGAACAGTAATACGAAGCGCTTGGAGGATCAAGTCACAGGCGACCAGGAATTTCACTCAAAATAACCGTCTGCAAACGGACCCTCAACGACAACTTCGAACCGAAGCGAAACCAACCACTTTGTCTTCATTAAAAACACGAGATATAAATCGACTATTTCAGAATCACCCGATTGCAACTGAAGATTGCCCGAAATTAAGGCATGAAAACATCAGTCATGTTTTATTGCACTTTACAGTTTTATTGAGCAAAATTGCTCCCCCGTGATGTGGTTGACCCATTTATTTGTGAATGTCACGTATGATATTAGACCAAACCCTGTCAGCCCAAAGTACGTTAAAGGCATCGTACACGTTTGGTAATTGTCAAAGACCAGTGTTCTCACTTGGTGTATCCCAGCATATGCATAAAATAACAAGCCTGTGAAAATTTGGGCTCAATTGGTCATCAAAGTTGCCAGAAAATGATGACAGAAAAAACCCCTTGTTGTACAAATTTGTGTGCTTTCAGATAGGAATAGAAACTTCTCGCAAGAAGTTTTTATTATTTTAGTGAGAAATTACCTCTTTCTCAAAAACTACGTTACTTCAGAGCGAGTCGTTTATTCCTACAATGTTTTATACTATCAACAGCTCTCCGTTGCTTGTTACCAAGTAAGTTTTTATGCTAATATTTGTTTTGAGTCATTACCAAACGTGTTCGATACCTTTAACTAACAATATATAATACATGTATATCGTAAAAAAGAGACTCACACCAGCATTCGGTTTTGAGGCACAATCCATTTTAGCTTTTAAATTCAAAACAAAAAAAGTATTAATCATACCTTTGTATGCACCTCTTATTACACACGTTTTGTTCCTCTTCTTTTTAAAAATTTATTTATTCATTCATTTATTTATTTGTTGTTGCATTAGAGTATCGGTTAACTACAGTGTGGCAAATATTATAGCAGTGTCGAGAATGTGAAGAAAAAAAAAAATCCTCAACCTAACTACACCACTGACACAACAATCGTGTTGATTCCTTTTGGGCACTCTATGACTGGTACGGTACCCGGTACCCCATGACAAAACTGCGTATTAATATAACACAGTCATGCACGGACCTATACCCATAAAAACATTTTGTTAAAGACATACTTTCAAGCGGCCGTATCCGAATTGGCGGCTACAGCTACGGCTACGGCTGTTACTAAGGGTATTGCTAAGGACGTCCTATACTTCAATGCATGATGACGCGAAAATCTAGCCGTATAGCCGTAGCTGTAGCCGGCGTTTCGGACACGGCCTTATAATTATAATGTTTTTACATTCAACAGGTTTGGAATGTCATTGGATTGGACAGCGCCCTCATTGATCTATCCTCTACCAATGAAGAATTACAAATTGATGTGTTATTCTTTTAAGTCCATTATATTTGTGTGTTCCCTCCATTCACAGTATACATAATGCCGCTTACAACAACGAGATGTCACTTCTTATAAAAGAACACTTATGAATTACCTTCAGTGATGTTTTTCTTTTCTTTTCCAAAGCACTTTAATTTTTTTAAATGAAATGATAACTGACAAATGATGATACCTTAGCTGTGAATTACTGAGCGCTTTCGGTGTTAGACCACCGTTTCAGAACGACTTGTTCTGTGCTATAGTAATCGACATAACAATGAACTTTCACTACAAGAAATATTTTGAAATCACTGGGTGATTCATTTTTCTCTTTTAAGGTTATTACACCCGAAATTGAAAACAAGAAATGCAATTAAATGACAATAATGGTAATAATGTCAATGACAGACTCAATATTCGTTAATTTACTGACAATGTTGCGAAGCATTAACTGTAATTGCTGCTGTCTCAGTTTCCCGTCCGCCTTGGGCGGTAGAGGGACTAAAGGATGAAAGCAAAGTAGACGATTTCTATCCTCGTATATAAGGCATCTGCTCTTCATGATAATCTGGCATGATAAAAAGACAAACAGAAAATACTTTTTCATCCCTGTCCTTTCGCCATGAATTATATAGTGAGAGGGCATCTTCGGGGGCACTGAGCTCGCCTTGGCGGCGAGGAAGTGGGCCCTTCGCCGTAAATAAATCTTCGCCAATTCCAGATCTAAACATTTCAAAGCCGCAAAATGATTGAAACCCCTGCCACATTATGATTTTTTTTTTTAGTCAATGGATACTTTTAAATTCAAAAGATCTTTTACTTGTCCTCGATTATCATCACTGATTAATAATTTCGGGGGTAGAGCCATAATTGATGATGCCGCTTGACAGTTTTACATGAATTACTGAATAATAAATGATTCCATAAAACAAAGAAACTATACAGTTAAGGGATGTCAGATAATCATATTGCTGCTAAATTATAAATTCGGCAACCCACTCCACAGACGTATTTCACAGCAATTCAACCAATTTGTCACATAAATAATTTAGTTGGCTCAGAAATCGACGTGTTTGACGACAGTATGTAGAATGGTATCTTATACACACACACACACTTTTCTCTAGCTCTATCGCACGTTTTTGACAGGTCACCGAGTAAAACGACAATCAATAAATAAAACAGTAGTTACAAAACCCTAAAAAAACTACGCAAATCTTCTGCAGAATTTATCTTAATGCTTCGTAAAACCTTCCTGAAATTGGAATTTCCATTGTCAAGCGTCCATACGGGCGTCTTAGGACTCGTATACAAATCCCATTTCTCGGATAATTGAGAAAGGAAATTCAAGGCTTCAACAAACTATGGAAAACAATTAAATGTTAGCGGTAGCAATTGAATCATTTGACAAAGGCAAGGCGCGATTTATTTAATACAGCAACACAAAGCCGGCAGGAAATTTCAATTTTCTCACCTGAAGGACAAGACGCTATACACCTTTTGTAAGAAAAAATATATTTATTAAATCATCTGCTAAAAGCTATTGGCCATGATGTGGAGTGAGGCTTCTTAACAGCAGGGCGTAAATTTTCCATTTAAAGAAAGAAATTTGAAGTTTGTATTTATTTGTCTTGGCTCAAGGTGTCATGCGTAACTCCTCCTTTACCTGGAAGAAAAAAAAATCTTCATAAACTGCACACGCCAACATCGCGAGCTTATGCATTTTCGGTCGAACGTGTAACACAATGTCTAAAAGACTTTGATAATCAAGATAGAGATGGCCTACTACAGTGGTTAAAATTTCGTAATTCTTCACAAAAAGGTTCAACTAAAGAACACCCTCTCCAATCTTTTGATCTCAGGCAGATGCAGTATCCACCCACGTTTTTGTCAAATCGAATGATTTGCGTTAGATGTGTTGATATTGAAGTATCATACATTAATCCATTTGTACTCTACAATGTGATGCCGGGATCATAAGGCATATTATTTGTCGCTTGTGTTGTTGAGCTGGGAAATAAAGCGACAAAATAGAGATTTCATTTTTTTGTTTTAAAGGCATGTCATGAGTCGGTTGGAAGGTAGGACTGAGCTGTGTAGGTTTATGGTTCTACTGACTGTGTCAGCACATGTCACACGGGACAATTTTCTGGCAATCTTGGGGCAAAATAAATCTTGGGGCAAAATAAACGCATTTTTTTAGAAACAATTTTGTTTCGTTTTACACTAAATGCATTAGAAATGAAGTGTGCACTTTGCATGCTATTTTCATTTAACTTTTCATTTAACTCTTTTTAATGAGCCATTATTAGGCCTTTTCGCTTTATGGAAAATTCGATGTGTGTGGGTAAGCATTACATACGAAGTGTGGACCTGAGAGCAAAAGAGGTCCACACAAGGCAGGGTTTTGAGACACTATGTGGACTTACACACGTCCACACAGTTTTTTTTTACAGTGTTGAAGAAAAGGATTTTCCTTCAGTGTACAGAACAAAGGAACTTCCACAGAGTGACTGACTGCAACAAAGAGCGGTGTGTGTGAGCGTGTCTACCCGTTGGAAACAGAGGACTCTAACAAAAGAGATCCGACAGAGTGATTTCGTGTACGAAACCAATTGGGACGTCTCAATTTTTGTTTTTTAAGTCCAAACAATAGGATAACATAGAGAAGTTCTCGATTTACTGGACTTACAAACGCGTGTGTGTGTGGGTAGGTATACACATTCAAACCGGGGACCTATAACAATGATAACATTAGGGTCCCCGGTTGGGGAAAGGTCCCCAGTTGGAGAGCGTGTACAAAACCAATGGGAGCTGTTGCTAAACAGAGGAACAATAGGGGTTCCCGATTGCAGGTGTGTGAGAGCGTGTCTTTCAATGTGACTATCCATTGAAATCAAGGACTTTAACAAAGGGGATCCGGGTGTTTGATAGAGCGAGGACGTCCTCGCTTCGTTTTCGTGTACAAACCCAATGGGGACGTCGCTATAAAAAACCCTATGTCCAAACAATGGGAGAACAAAGAGAAGTCCCCGATTTACGGGATTAACAAACATGTGTGTGTGTGTGTTTAGCATCCTATGCGTGGCTGATAACAGACTGTGCAAGTCTCGCATGCATTCTAAATTCTGGGACCAAGTTGGTCTTCGTTAGACTTGATTTCTCGTGTTCGAAGCGCGCGAGACTTGCGCAGTCTATACCCCACCTGCTCAACCGTTGCTTGTTGACTTATTTTCAACGAAAAGAACAAAATCCTCAAAAATCTAACAAACTTGCTAATCTGCAGGGACACACTTATGCCCTTGTTTGAGTATTAAGAAAAAATAATTTATTTGCACAATAAGCGTACGGTAATTAAAATGCCTCGTGAAGTTAAAGCATGTGTTTAGCTTCAAGTCGATTTGTGCTTATTTAAAAGTCATTTAAAAGTCCATCAGAAAAATAACTCAAGGTGATTGCAAAACACTAGTTTTTAGAGATTCACATCTTGGAGCCGTTTTTTGTTTTTCTTCTTATTCTCGTAGTCTGTGAATTTTACTTCCACGGGACTCGGAAACCATCGAATACACAATGCTTATCACACATCCGTGTGTTCTTTATCCCCAAATGCAATTATTACATCAATTAAAGTCGTTTGTCAATTAAACGATTCGATCTGTTTTATAGAATGTGGGGTCGTGGGTTTGAATTCTAATTGAGTAGCCTGTAGATTTTTCCCCACAGGACCCCCAAAGCACCAAGTTTACAGTCACATCACCTCAATGTAACGGTAAAGCCAAAACTTCCCCCGTACAATTATTGCAACAATTAAACCTTAAAGAGTTGTCCCATAAAAGTCCCAGGCTTTCCCGTGGGAAAATCCATTACCAGAAGCTGCAATTGTCAGGCGGTGAATGACATCGATCAGTCTGGTTATGATCGGTCACTGGTCGTCACGGTTACCAACGACGGGCAAAATATTCACGTGATAGAAATTATCACTTTAATACATTCACCTCAAAATTCTGTACTGTTTTCGGAAGTCCGAACCCATATACGCAAGTCATAACTTTCGCCAGTAGCAAAATGGAGTTGCCAAATGGATTCAAATTCAATTTTGTTTTACTGGTTGTTAACTTTGACAAGTCTACCTGGATTTTATAAAGGGTCTGTAACTACATGACCCTGTCATTCCAAGTATACTGGCGTATAAATCCAAACTATCAGTATTGCAAACTGCTCAGAATATTAACTTGTGGGGGAAGGGGCTTCGGAAAGGGGTATCCTTAAGCAGTGTAATTACCTGATTCCACTATCCACCAAAAGTGAAACTTAAGGAGCAAACCGTGCACAGTGTGCCGTTGATTTATCAGGCTTTCGTCTGATAACCTATATATAACAAGATAGTGTGCGGGTTGCGTGCGCCATCAACTGGCCCAAAATGGTCAATCAACGAGTATAAAGCCCGCTACATAGGGAGAAAACAGAGCAGAGCGACGGCCTCATTAATATTTTGTATTCTACATTAGACAGATTATATTAATATTATATAATATAAGCTGGCATTTATATATAGCGCCCTTTCCAGAGGTTACAGAGCGCTATAGGATGTGTCCAACACAGATCAAAATCTAAATCAAAGATGGCCCAAACATGAAAAGAGAGAACAAACATCACTGTCGACAAAACAAGTGGGTCTTCAGCAATTTCTTGAATATTTCCTATAGTGAATTTGCTTTTCTGCAGCTATCAGGAAGTGAATTCCACAGAGCTGGGCCCGCATTGGAGAACCGGCTCGCTGTCCTGCTTCAGTGTTTGTCCGATGCTTGAAGAGAAGGTTGCGTGAGGAAGAGCACGGGTTGCGAGACGGTCGATGTTGCTGAAGCCTGTCACAAAGATGTTTACTGGATATTTCAGCACGAGTGCCTTAAAGGCATCGTACACGTTTGGTAATTACTCAAAATATATATTAGCATACAAACTGACTTCTTTGTAACGAGCAACGGAGAGCTGTTGATAGTATAAAACATTGTGAGAAACGACTCCCTCTGAAGTAACGTAGTTTTCGAGAAAGGTAATTCCTCACTAAAATAATAAAAACTTCTTGCAGGAAGTTTTTATTCCTATCTGAAAGCACACAAATTTGTACAACAAGGGTGTTTTTTCTTTCATCATTTTCTTGCAACTTCGATGACCAATTGAGCCCACATTTTTACAGGCATGTTATTGCATGCATAATATGTTGGGAAACACCAAATGAGACACTGGTTTTTGACAATTACCAAACGTGTACGAAAGACATGTAGATGCAAAATGACATGCACACACATGTATGTGTAAGGTGTAAACCGAGGACTTCTCTTTGTTCTCCCATTGTTTTTTTTCAGCGACGTCCCCATTGGTTTTGTACACAAAATCAAAGCGAGGACGTCCTCGGTACACCTTTTCCCGGATCCCTTTTGTTGAAGTCCACCGTTTGAATGTGTGTGTGTGTGTGTACGTGTTGTGATTTTTTGCGCCGATCTGCAGTACAATCGTTCCCATCATGCATCACGACAGTCCTGAACAAGAATTTGTATACAAGCATCAAGCCATCCCAGCGGTCGTGGATGAGACCGAGCCAAGTAGAGGTGCACCCAACCAATAAACTCCCACAGCATACAGTGCAAAACGCTAAATACTCAAAAATACTTGTAAAATATACTTAGAGAAGTCTTACAGCTTTTTACAGCAAAGGGGTAATTATCCATTGACTCCTAAACGTGTATCGTCTGTTCAATTTGACATGGGGTGTCTCAAGGCCCGTCGAGTTATGCTCAATCCAAATAAAAACACCCCTATACACCTGTGTAAATGCGTAGACATACCCACACACACATGTTTGTGAATACCGTAAATCGAGGACTTCTCTTTGTTGTCCCATTGTACTTACATTGGACTTAGTTTGTTTTAGCGACGTCCCCAGTGGGTTTGTACACGAAAACGAAGCGAGGACGTCCTCGCTCTGTCAAAAACCCGGATCCCTTTTGTTAAAGTCCTCGGTTTCAATGAATAGACACGTTCACACACACGCGTTTGTGAATCCCGTAAGTCGATGACTTCTCTTTGTTGTCCCATTGTTTGGACTTACTTTTTTTTTAGCGACGTCCCCATTGGTTTTGTACACGAAAGCGAAGCGAGGCCGTCCTCGCTCTGTCAAACACCCGGATCCCTTTTGTTAAAGTCCTCGGTTTCAATGAATAGACACGCTCACACACGAGATATTTGATAATGCATGGAGGCTCCATAGATAATGAAAACGATATTTTTAAACCAATGATGCAAGAAGAATGTTGCGATCGAGCCTTATTTCTAGTACAAGGCAAATATTGACGATAATGGATTCACACACTATTGAGCTGCATTATTATTAATCGTTGAATCCTTTGTAGACCAGGAAGAGGTAACCGTGAGGTTATTAGGTCAGGGGGAATGGTCGTTGAGAACCATTCCTTCAAATAAAATACAACAGAAACATAACTGTATCTTTCTAGAGAAGGTAACTTATTTTATTGAGTTTGCCATATTGTTAAAGTGAACATTAGGGATATTATTTGTGACATCATTTTATTTCTAAAGATTGGTGGACCACACGCACAAGTGTTATTATTACCATTTTCTTTTTTGTATTTGTTATTATTTTTCTGTTACTAAAAAAGAACTAGGGTAAACTGTGAAAACAAAAACTTTATTTTTTACACTAATAAGTAAATAGCAGGAACCCCCTTGGCTTCTAGTCATGGGGACAATGTCCTAAAGCTGCTCAGAAAATTGTGCCAAAAGATTCTAGTGCCGATTTTGGGGCCGATTTGACCCGAAAAATATGATTCAAATTTTACTTAGCTATTTTTTATAGATTTGAGAAAGTTACAAGCTTTCCTTTAAGGTACTGTAGCCGAAATCCGCAAATGATAAGTGGTAGTTAAAGGAACGTTAAAGAACTGGTAATTAAAATTTTCTTCAAGATCACAGATTTACATAAAACTTACACGGTCTAATGATGATGATAGTAGAAAACATCCCTAGAAATATTTCTGTCTGAAATGCCATGATGAGAAATAAATAAAACTAATTTCCGATTGGAGTTTATCGCTCATGAGCGTTTTATTCATACACATGCAAATGTGTAATCGGTTTTTCACTATTTTCTCGTGACCCAGATGGCCGATCGATCTCAAACTAAGGTTTGTCAGTTTATGTATATGGTGGATTATATAAAGTGCTTACACTGTTTTGTTAGCAAAAACCAATTCTGTAATGTTCCTTTAATTAAACGCTAAAAATGAATTATTGTTGGGATCCTGACGTTATCTCACGTCCGTCAGAAATGTACAAACAATTTGCATGTTACATGCAATTGGTGCATTTTCCGTACATTCGAAAGTTTGTGCGTGTTTTGTTTTGCTTTGGAAACATCCTTTAAAAAAAATCGTTATTCAGAAAAAACATTCTTTAAAAAAATAACGAAAACAGAAATTCGGCGAAAATCGGGCCACATTTTTTCTGCTTAGCAACAAAAAAGTATTTAGGAAACTAGTTGCAAACAGTGACATGTTGTTTTGGCTGGTAACCTTTTTTTATGGAAAGCACATATCTTTTGTTCATAGCTAATTGTTGGGTTACAATGGGTTTCAATCAGACATCTACCGGGGGGGGGGGGGGTTGTCGGATGTGTACGCCTTCGATAATCCTAATTTTTGTATATGCACATACATGTGAAGAATTCAGTCTGAAAACAGGAAATTATTTTTGGAAATTACTAATTTAAAGGGGGGGGGTGGCATCTTGAATATAGTTTTTTCTTTTTATATGACCTCAAAAATATTGAGAACTTAAGACTATTTCTTGGCGAGATACTACACTTTGGGAACACTATACTTTACTGTATATTTTTCATGCAAATTTACAACTTAGTCTTGTAACTGAATTACGGTACCAAATCGAAGGCTATATATGAATCATTGAAGACGATAAAACATTGCTTTTTGGAGCGAGGAATTAACTCGTGTTCTTATGAAGAATGCACTCAAATTTTGGTCGCACATTGACTAGTTTTCATTGCATTTGATTGCTATATCAATGTATACATAACAATATACCATGACCGCTACATGACAATCTTCTATTTACAAAATTACGCTGGTAAGTGATAATTTATCATAAATAAAATGGGAAAAAATAGTTTCACCCATTTAAGCCACACCTTTAACATGTATGCGTTTGCATAGAAGAAAAGCAATATGGCTACTCTCGTGACAAAGATCTATTGCAACTAAAGTTTTGATTCCGTTAATATATAACGCAAAATTATTTCAAACAAATTTACACCAGCGCAATAAGTTAAATTAGCGTTGCAATAAAATTTCTTTGGGACAAAAGTTCGATCTGAATGAAAGTCTAAGGAAACACAATGTGAAACGTTGGAACTCCGCGTTGGCAGACATAGGCCTACCCAACCTCGTCCCCGTGGTTTACTTTATTTCCAACCATATTTACAGTAGTATATGCAAATGATCCAATACCAGGGTGAGAAAGCGGTCAACCTCGTACTGCTCGACACACCATGGGAACGAGGTTGAGGCCTACCAGGTAAATTTCCCATACTCTAAGGCCATGTCCGAATTGGCGGCTACAGCTACGGCCACGGCTAAATTTCCGCGTCATCGTGCGTCATCTTATAGCTGCATCCGCCAATTAAGGTACGGACCCATCATGCTTACATTTCCGAGAACAATGGGTTTACCTGGTGAGTCTGCTGCCACCTAGTGTCCCGAAAAAGTGTACCATTTACTTCAAGTATTGATTAATTTAACTATAATTGCGACATAATGGTAAACTCATTAAATATGTCTCTTAGGCTGAACTTTAACGGTGTTTAAAATTAAGTTTCACCTGAATGCCTGATCTCCATTTTAGGTCTCTTTATTTGATCAAAAACTCAAAAGAAAAAACAAAGTTGTTTGTCCGTAAATGTTGAGGGTTCAAAATACTTTTTACGCGGATTCAGTTTTCCATAATAACTTTGAAAACATTTTGTGCAAATAACCAAGCTGACCAGGGCCCAATTTCATAAAGCTGTTGTTTAGCTGAAAATTCTGCTCAGCACATTTCTTTCTATAATCAAGAAATAAGTTGGGTATCAGTCACAGCAATGGTAACTGTATGGTATTTTGGCTGGTAACCTATATTTCTTAAGCAAGATTTTTCTGTGCTTAGCAAATTTGGTGCTTACATGCTTTATGAAATTGGGCCCAAGACAAAAATACATTATTGCTAAATATTGTCAGACCCCTAAGAATGTTAAGATAACTATGTTTTTACTGCTGGTTTGTATTTAAAACAAGCCATACGTTGTGAGATGTTCATCTCGTTGTGGTTTTATACGAAAAATAGTCAAAATACCTCGAGATAATTATTGTGTACAAACTAATTCACACAAAACTAATTACAGTGACATGGATGCCATGCGAAATAATCGCTGTACCACCCTACTTCACCGTTAACAACATCCAGGTCATGTTTGATTTCTTAATTTTGGTGATTCTACTCCGATCGTTTAAATTTATCGATTCTCTGATGAGTCGAGCAACACATTTTCGTCCCTCGGTTCCTTTGGCCACATCCACGTTCTTGGGCGTCTGTTGGCGTAAAATTTCACTGTACAATCGAAAGAAAGAGAAGGGGTGGAAAAGACGGAAACTATCTGTTAAAGGCTTGGGGTGGGTGGGGGTAAAGTGGCTTCAACCTCCCAGGGTCATGGGTGGATTGTGGCCGACTGCATTGTCCGCTCCTAATAAACATACTCTGGTGTATAATATAGCTCATAATGGTTCAAGTGTGGGATCAGACGGAGCACTATGAATGGTCTAGAAAGCTTACACTTTCCAATCTTCTAATTTTAATGCAACGTCATACAAGTTTCGCTCGTCATATTATTTTTTGAAATGTGCATATGGGGCCTTTATACGTTTACAATGTTTTCGTTGCATGTAACTTACAATTAAAGGGACACGTTGCCTTTGGATTGGGCGCTTTTGGGCTATAAAGAGCGTTTGTTATTTAAATAAATATGGTTGGAATTTTTTTAAAGTAAAATAATAATGATTCACACAAGTATACCTCGGAATTGTGTGGTTTTCCTTTTACTTCGTGACCTAACACGGTTCGTAATTTTGTTGTTGAGTCAAAAATTTGGTTAAACAAAATGGCGGACCGTTCCAGTTCACGAAGTAAAAGGTAAACCACATAATTTTGAGGTTTGTGTGAGTCATTATTATTGTACTTTAAAACAATCGAGCGAGGCATTCTGGGAAAGAAAAACAAAATATCGCGGCGAGATCGTACACCACTGGGAACGAAGTTGGGTCTTTGTGTATGGGGCTGATGGTGGCGTGACGCATATGCGTTTGTGCGTCTGCCTATAGTGCACAACTCTATGGCGTTTGCCAACTGTATGTATACGCATCATCATCATCAGTCAGCGTTATGCATTTTTGCACCTGCTGCCTGACTGGCGAGAAACTTCCAAAAAACTTGATCTTGAGCTGCCACTTCTGCCTCCTCCACAGACCACCTAATGCCCAGTCTGGAGGGGTTCCTCTGGATTAGATTTGTACGCATGCGTGAATGTAATTAGCATATTTCATGAAAAAGGCTAATTGCGCTAACAATATCTAAAAACTACACTGCAAAAAACTGGGGTGATAAAATTGACACCATGGGTGTTGTCACATATAGATACCCAAGAGAGAATAAAAATTAACATCGTAGGGTGTTTAAATAGCACCAATGTAATTGTCGTGGCAGAAATAAATGTTATTTTAACACCTTGTGGGGTAAATTGTGATTCCTTTTTCAGTATCTATATGTCAATTTTAACACCCCAGTTTCTGCAGTGTTCAATGTGTTAGAAAGATATATAAAAATATTCCGGCTAATATTTCGATGGGACAAACAGAAATAAGCAAAAAAAAACATGCACACAATGACCTTGCGCTCAATCCAGACAAAACATAAATCAATTGGAGTAAATTTTTTTGTAAACTTGAGCCCCTTTTTCCCACGGAGTTCTTGTGTTGTAAACTACAGAATGTGAATGGAATTAGTCCTCCAACAACATTTTTGATAATAAACTTTATCAAGTTTTTATAAATTCCAGAAAATGATTTGCAACTTCAAGTGAAAATATTTCTAGTTTTGGCTTAACAAAGTTAAAAATCAGTGTCTTCCCCTGCAAAAAAAACCGGCTTTTTTGCTTACAATTTTGATTAACCAGCTTTAACCAGCTTTAAGAGATTGTATTATGGGACTGTTTAACTCTATTTTTGTAAAATTTGTTGTGCAGTAATGTACAGATACCAAGTGCGCCCTCAGTGGTCATGTGCCTAATGTCCACGAACTTTGAACCGCTCTCTTTTCTGTTTGGCTTTCGGCAGGGAGAGACCTCATACCTTCATGTTATTGTAATTTACTGTTCTGTGCTATATTTTTTTTCCTTCACGCGTTTAACAATGTATGTGGGACCGAAGTGGTCCCCCAAAAATGTTCGAATACAGGCCAGACTTGCACGGTCTATCATGTACAACTGTTACCATAATTGTTAAGAAATAAGTTAGGTGCAGGAGATTTATCTTTCATATCTTGAGACGTAGTGTGCCTTTTGTACAATTTGGTAAATGCTCGTCGTTTTTCAACCATGTTCCTCCCCCTCACAAGACGGGGACAAATCACTTCATTACCGATTTCCATTAAACCAAAATGAAGCTTGCCTACTGTGCCCCTCCAACCTCAATCTGATTGTACTGATTTCAATGTTAGACACAATGAGATGACCTAATTGCATTAACTGTCTTTCATAAGCCCTCCTCTAGCTGCTTTTGTCTTTAAGAAAACATCCCCATCTCCCCGTTTCCTCTAGTCACAGGTATGCATAGGCGTGCTACCCAGTGGGCGGGGGAACACGAAGGTAAATGGCGGGGCAAGGTATTAAGGCAACCTGATCGACAAACAATATTTGAAATCAAAGCTTTTAAGCATAGAACTTATTTTTGCCAAGCACCGTAAGCCAGCATTCAGAATGCAAAGCTACGCTTTCTCCACGAAATAAATAAAATGTACAGGTGCGAATAGTTTGTATCATTATTATCGCTCAATCTTTTTGCCCCTGTAAACCCTGAGCTTCATATTGAAACGCACGGTCCGATTACATGCAGCTGTTAAAAAAGCAGAACACAGTTTTAATAAAATTCATTTATCTTGCCGCAAGATGTATGTGTGCTTAGCATGTTTTCTTTTGCTTACTAGCTAAATGAAGAGTGCCCACGGTGAAATAATGTTTATTGTCGTAATCTTATCTTTAAAATATAGACATGTTTCTGGTAAAAAAGAAAGAACGCTATTATCTTACCATTACTGCAAGAGCTTCTACATGCCTTCAACGAGAGAAAGTTATTTGAGTTTCCATTGCAACCGCCAAACGCAAACGGTACACACTTCCCCTTTGGCGAGTCGAAGGCCCACCGGATCGTGTTGGCTAAGCACGGGCCGGTATCGGGCGGCTGTTTGCAGTCCACGGCCATGACTTGCCGGTGAAAGAAGGATGTGAAGAAGAGGGAATGAGGATGCCGGAAAGAACACACACAAGAATATAAAAACATCTTAATCATCATCGATAGAGAAATTGGTGGAATGTGAATAGACTGTGCAAGTCTCGCGCGTATTCGAACATTGGGACCCGTTAAAGTTCGCGAGTTTGTTTCCTTCACGCGTTAAAGCAACGTACGTACGTGGGACCAAAGTGGTCCCCAAAATGTTCGAGTACGCGCGAGACTTGCACGGTCTATTGAGTGGTGGGGTTGGAGACTTTATCTGCTGCTCGTTTCACTGACTTGTATAGGCAAACTTACTATTCACGCTCCTGTACATTATGACACAGTGATATGACGAGTTTAGATGAATGGAAGAATTACTTTATCACATTATGGGATATCCCGCCTGGAATTTAAGCTAGAGATTAAAAACAAGCAAACAAACAGACAAACAAACACCCCATTAAACCCCCCCCCCAAAAAAACCCAATCCAACAAACAAACAAACAAACAAACAAACAAACAAACAAACAAACAAACACCCCAACAACCCAACAAACACACAAACAAACAAATATCATTGTTCTGTGATTTTTCCAAAATTGTAACCTCCTTAATTTCAAAGTTTGGATTATTGGTTGGTTTACAAAACTCGGATGCAATCTGCTCTTTCAAAATCCAATGATGTAATGATAATGATAATAATACGCAGTTCTTACGCGCTTTATCGCACCCGAGAGTATCTCAAAGCACTCATTCCTTGTTTCTACAGGTATGCGACCCATTCATTACATGGCAACGGTTTACAAGGTGCTGTGGCTCAATCTTCAGCCAGAAAAACACCGCGGCAAACTCCTTCTCTTAGCGACTGGGTTCTGAGTCTTACGTGTGCGCGATTCTGGTCCTCCAAATCCTCGTCCCAAATTGTAATTTTGTTTCAATAACAGATTCCTTGTTTTATTTAAAACTTGAAATTTATAACAAATTTCTATGGTTATTTTATTTTCAAGAATTTTGTATATAAATATAAATTTTACATAAAATCCTATCGTGCTTGTGTACTAATAACTAATAATACTAGTAATAATGGTTGTATACGTGAAACGAAATTGACAGTTTCTATAAATAGATATCAATCTAAATCCTTATATAGACAGTAATTTGTTACTAGATCTAAGTGTGGAGACATTAAAAAAAACACCGTAGTTTATTCGATTAGTTTATTCGAATAACACCTATGAAACAACAATCGGTTTGATACCGTTTTCGAGCATTGGGCACTGAGTTTCTCTTTAAAATCGAGTGTAGATAGGGCTTGATTCAGTGTTCCGTAGGCACCAGTCAGGGGCACCAGTGTTCTGTTCCACAGGCCCTTTATAAGTCACCGGTGTTCCGTTCTGTAGGCCCTATATATGCACAGTGTTCTGTTCCGTACTGTTCCTTTCCGTATGCCATCTATATACACCAGTGTTCAGTTCCGTATGCCCTATATAGGCACAGTGTTCCGTTCCGTAGGCCCTATGCTCCCGGAACAATTCCATGTTGCTTTTAATTAAGCCATGGATTTTATTGATTTGTGGTGTCTACCCATTGAAACCGAGGACTCAGTGATCCGGGTGTTCCAACGGAGCGAGGACGCCTTCACTTCGCTTTCGTGTATGCAAAACTCACAGGGAAGTCACTAAAAAAAACCACCCAAACCCCCAAACAAAACAATGGGAGAACAAAGAGCAGTCCTTGATTTTTGGGGTGCGTGAATAATTTCCTCATTGAATTTCCGTACTTTACCTTTTTCGACTGTGTTGTGTGCCACTAATTTTCGCAGGCACCATAATCGGGGGGGTGTAACAAACAAACCCGATGGTGGTTAACCAAAAGTATTTTGCACATTAACGATTTATACAGTTCTTGGGGGCGTCATGTTCCTCAATTACAATTTAAAAGTTCATTAAAAACAAATCGGTTTTGTTGGCATTGGAGCTCATGTGACGTATGTATAACAAAATGAAATTGTGTCATGGAGGGAAGCCTTTGTTCGTGATGTTGGTTTGTTTTGTTCCGAATTACAGCCATTCTAACTTCTCGGTCTTTTTATTATTCTTATTATGGGAGTAAATGAGAAGCGAGCTGTCAAGTTTATTCTTCGGTGTCGAAACAATGCTACTCTTTTAGAAATCTCTTTATCAAATATATTGTTTTCCTCGCACGACTATATTCTTCCTGATGACTGCATGCTTTATTTCGTTTATAAAATGACTGATTTCGTTTAATAATAAGAATAGTATCGACTCTTATATAGGGCAATTCCAGAGAATGATTATTTCACTTCGAACATTATTATCCCTGGTCACTTGGTCTGTTTATTTAATTCCTTAAACCATCTTAGCTCCCTTGGGAGTATACAGCCTGCGCTGCCAAGTACGCAGCGCACGAATTTAAAGCTAAATCAATTACAAGAACCATCTCTGCCCTCACAGGTGCCAATTTAGCCCATGTGAGATGAGAAGCAATTACAGTTAAGTATCTTGCTCAAGGACACAAGTGTCATGAGCGGGATTCAAACCCACACCCTGATGACTCGGCAAACAGAACTTGAGTCCGATGCACTAAACCGCTCGGCCACCACATGCCACAGCTTTTTTTCTCCAGCTGTCTTCAAGCACTTCTATAACCCCGGTATCTTTAAAAAAAAAATGATGCAACGGCTTTGCTTTCTTCACATGACAAGCTTTTCCCATTACAGGTAAAGTATACCTTTGGTTTTTGGAACCATTCGATTGTTTTAATCCTATAAATGTAGATATATAAAATTAAACTAACGTGCTGTGAAAATTTCATTTCAAAAGATGGTACATTTTTGAGATAATCACCGACAATCTGGAGTGGTTACCGTATGTGACGCAGGAAGTATAATTCATAATTGGAATACACAATCTGAGAAAACGTTTCTCAGATTGAACACTTTTTGCCTCCCTTTCTCTAAAAGCATATTCCTTAGAAGGGAATCGTTTATATTATTCATTATCAACAGCTGCAGTGTTTCTTACCAAGTAAGATTTTATGGTCATTAATTTGTGGAGTAATTATCAAAGACAAAATTGGTAAGTATCAGATTTGTTTTATCAGTCAAAATTGTTACACCATTATCCAATCCCAACAAGAATATTTCCGTCTAGAGTACCATAGAAGTTTAGGGAAATAATTAAGAAACTACAAATCATCGCTACTCACAAATCAGCGGTCAGATTTTGAACGTTCACAACTCCCTGAAATAAAACCCAAAACCCGCTGGTCCGTTTCCCCCTTCTAAATTGTGACTATGGATTTGGATTCATGTTGTAACTTTAAGGCATCGTACATGTTTGGTAAATTGGAGCCTATTGTTTGTTTCAAACCTATATAGTTGTAGATATATACCATAAAACTAACCTGTGAAAATTTAAAAAGGTGGTAGCATTTTTGAGATATTGCCGAAAATCTGGAGCGGTTATGTCCACGCAGGAAGAATAATCTGCATTGGAACACACACTCTGAGAAGCGTTTACGCGTAACGCTTCTATAAGATTCAAATGTTTTGGAGGATTATTATTATTATTATTAGTATTTATTCGTCATCATTGAAACACGATACAAAACAAGAAAACCAACAATACAAGAGACACTGCTGATGACAGGAACTAAAAAAGTGAATTAAATCACTGTTGCCCTCAGGCATTTAGCTCCCGATATAATACAAGGTAATAAAATCCAATAAAATATGTAAATATACAATTCAAGACAAACAAAAAGAAAAACTTAAAGATACAAAGTGATATCTTTTTCCATAACCGCAGTACTTTCGGAGTGAAAAGTTTCTCAAAATGTATTATACTATTTCAAAGCTGTTGTACTTTCTTACCGAGTAAGATTTTATTGCCATTAATTATCAGAGTCGTTACCAAACGTGTACGATGCCTTTAACCCCCCCGTAACTAATACGGATGTGGCCCTTTGAGTAGCTCTGATTTGTGGGTTCTACTCTGGATTCTGTACCCTCTGCTTTTGTAATTTATCAAAGTTGTTTCTATAGAAGAGGCTTTTGCTTTCAGGTTGGCGCGGCATTTGTTCAAAGTTGGAACAACACGGGCTTTTGAGTGGAATGCCTGTCATCAGTATACAAGTATTTTACAGATGCTAGGTCCGATTCTTGGCCGATTCTACCCCAAAATTTAGATTTAAATTTGAAGTAGCTATTTTTATAGAGAAAGTTACAAGCTTTCATGTTGACGACAAAGATATCCGCCAATGATTAGTAGTAGATAATTAAATAATTTTTTTAAAATTATTGCCGGGATCCAAGCCAAGTTTGCAAGTAACGTGTATTTTGTGCAATGTCCGTGGCATGTGCGACAGTTCGTGTATGTTTTCCGTTTTGAAACAGCATCATTTGTCAAAATTCGTTCAAAGAAAAAAATCAAAAAAGTAAATAAATAAATAACAATAAATCGGCGAAAATCTGGCCATGCAACTTAATTAAGTCAGAAATTATGAACATTCTACCACAGTAGTAGGCCTACAACATGATACCGTTTAACGATTCCATAACTGATAAAAAAAAAAAAAGTTCAAAAAGGCCAACATTTAAACAGCGAGGAGAAGAACAAAGATATGTATTTTTTTACAACTCAACTGAAAGTCCTAACGGAGAAAGAAATGGCTTAAAGACTCACCAATTGGTAGAACTGTCACAGCTAACAAAACCAAACAGCAAATCGTTCGTGTGTTTGTCTCCATTTCGTCACACGGACCGATGCTTCTATTTGGAAACACGCCAGCGACTCCGGCCCGCTTTTATACTCATTTTCCGACTGACAACTATGTCTTTTGTGTATACACCCAAGTCTCTCATAAAATAATATGATCAGGCCTGGTGATTGATGACGTGTGAGAAACAGTCTCACCCCAAAAATAACCACATCTTCGATTTCTTCGTTTTGTGCACACGCGATACAGTATAGTATATTCAACGGCTCACCAACTGTGACAACTATTGATAAGTTGGGGCTAACCGTTGCGATATTATTAATAATAATATTATCGACAATTTATATCAAAAGTGTGAAATGCACACAAATTTATATCAAAAGTGTGAACTACACACACACCCACACACACAGACAAAATAAGTAATACATAAAGAAAGAAAGTGTACGGTCCATCCTTCATCCCAAATCTCTCATTTGTAACATTTAATAATTCATTATGATTGACTATCCATCTGCAATGGACGATTTTGGCTGACAAGATTTAAAAGTAAATAAAATTGTAAAATGATTAATTTGTAATAAATTCCGTGTGATGGATTGTTTTTTAACGAGATTAATGATTATGGCTGGATATCTGTCGGAAGTAAACATTTTATGGCTGGGGAAAAAGTGGATAACAAGAAGAAGTGATACAAAAAAGAGATAAAAATTACAAAAGAATAAATCAATAAATACGGGGTGAATGCCATCTTGGCCATTCAGTGGATAGCCTGTTGTTGTTGGTTTTTGTCGTTGATGTTGTTGTTTTTTGTTCTTTCTTAGGTTTACATTTTGGTTAGATATTTTTGTTTTGATTATGGAATCGTTTTATGAATTTTACTTGCGAATTTAAAAAGAGTAATATTTTCAGAGGTTTGTTTTGAAAAAGCTGAATGGAGATAATTGAATATGCTAGAAAGATAAACATAATAAATATCAGCCGTTTTACACATGCTTTGTACTCTCTCGAAAAAATATATATACAAAACCGGAAATCTCACTTATTATAAATTTCATACTAGTAGGCATATACTAATCCTCAACAGTACGGTAGGTTAGTGACGGGATTGTGACTTTGACGATACGAGCATGGAATTTGGTACACAATATAAAATATAAAAGTATAAGTTAACAAGCAATGGCAGCCATTTTGAAAATGCGTATACCTATATGTGTTCTACCTATTTTTTTTTTAATGATAAAAATGCGATGGCCCTTTAGGCAATTATTTTGAAAAACTCAGTGACTGTGTGCCAAATTCCGTTTCTATCATCAAAGGCACATTTTCCACAACTTCTTCCTGCATCTGCCCACGACAAGAAATACATGTAGTCATAATGCTAAACTAAATATATATTAGGCCTAACACTGGACATTGAGGATGGGCCATTAGCCGCCAATATTGACGCTCATACTCATAGAGCGTGACTGTCATTGGGCCAGTTATGTTTATTTATTCCTCAACACCATCTATGCTGCCTGGGGTGTAGTACAACCTGTGCTACAAGACCCGTCTCTGCCTCACAGGTACCCATTTACACCATGGCCCAATTTCATAAAGCTGCTTAACGGCCAATGTTGTGCTTACTGTGCGAGTTTCCATTTCATAGCGCTGCTAACCGTATAAGCACACGAAAAGGCATGCTAACCTTCCGGTGCTTACTGTATGAAAATGAGTGACTTAACAATGCAAATTCATGGTGAACGCGCAAGCTGGCTGCCTAGTTTTCTTGATAACCTGTGAAATACGCTTACGCTCTAAGTAAATTTGTCTGCCATAGTGAGCACGAATATTTTGCTTACCGTTAAGCAGCGCAGTTAAATTGGCCCCAGGGTGGAGAAATTAAGTGTCTAGCTCAAGAACACCAATTGTCATGACCGGGAATCGAACCCACTGGGTGAGATGTCTCAAGTTGTTTGAGTATCTGAGTCCGGTGAACTGAACCACTTATGATTAAACAATAGCTGTTGAGAATTGTTTATTTTTTTTTCTCCCTAAGATAATAAATCAGTCTGTCGTATGAATAAGTTACAATTTGATGTGCTTAAATTGTTCAACTGGAATGCTTAGTTTCAAATAAACGTTGAGTTGTTCACTGTTGAAATCAACAATTCTTATTTCTTAATCAACTTCTTTGTTGAAAATCATAATGTCGCATTTTCCGGAATTCGAATACGTAAAATGAAAGTCTGAGCCATTGTCACGAAGTAGCGCTGTCTTGCTACCTAGCGCGATGGAATTACAGTTTTTGCATTGCGGACCCAAATCAACGAATACAAGAAACAATCATAGCGCCCTCTGTTGGAATTATGGTCGTTTCAAACAAGATTGGTCTGCTCTTAAGCATTACCGTACTTTGTGAGCCCTAAACCTGAAACCAAATAATTAACAAAACATTCCGTGATGCCTGCCGCCCTTGCTAGGGCCGGCTAATTTTGTCTTTTTTATTACAATTTGCCATCATCTAAAAGGTAGGGTCATAGATTGGTATTTATTCAAAGCATCTCACGACAACGCAAAATATTTGCGATAAGTGCGACATGGCATATATCTTTAAAGACTACACCAAATGTTTTGAGAAAAAACTAAGGGTGATAGAGAGGGCTATGGAAAGAAAAATGATAGGAGTAACAAAGAAGGACAAGGTGACAAATGAGGACATAATAAGAAATTAAGAGTGCATCATATTTTAAGAACGATAAATCAAAGAAATGGAGATGGGCAGGTCACCTAGCAAGGAGGGATGGCAACAGGTGATGGGCATGCAAACAACCAATTGGACTCCAAGAAACTGAACAAGAAAAAGAGAGAGACAAAACAGAAGATGGAGAGATGAACTAAGAACGTTATAGGGGCATTGCTTGGCAACAAACAGCGCAGTATAGAGTGAAATGGAGAATTGGTGAAGAGGCCTTTCCTCCTGCAGTGGAGTGAAATAGGCTAGAAAGAAAAGAAACAAAGAAATAAATAATATTTGCAAAGATATTTGCGACATCGCAAATAATGTTCAGATATATTTTACAGAAACACTGATGTATGGATCATCAAGTTGTGTGGGTCATTGAGTTTTAGAAAGTCTGATATCCAGAGAAAGAAACTGTGTAAACAACTATCCTTTTTCAATCCAAACATTAGATTGGAAACTAACTAAAAAAAATTATAGTTGATAGCAAACCTCTTGCTAGTTCTGTACTCTGGTTGGCTGAAACACAGTCACGTGGAGTTAACTTATATAGTTTATAACACACTTCTTGCTAGTTCTGTATTCTGGTTGGTTGAAACACGGTCACGTGGGGTTAACTAGTATAGCACGAGATTAGCGCCAACGTGAACTAGACGCGCGTCAAGACATTGCTCGCGCATAATTTGCGGGAAATAGTTCCCGAAACGGGCAATACTTAATAATTTTGACTGGTGTAATACAGCGCCCTCTCATGATGTGAACAGTGAACAGCAATTAAACAAACTGAATCTGGGGACACTAAAACCGTTCCTTTAATTGTTGATTTGCTTATTATTTAATTGCTCGTGAGTTAATTGTTGAATTAAAACAGTTTAGTTATGGATGTAAAGACTTTCTATTGTTGTTGGTCTCTGACATCCAGTGATTAGGCGACAAGTGTCATTGATGGCGGGGTCAATTTTTTTGCCATATAAGAATCTTTTCCTGCATCCTGAGCCTAGTCAATTTTTTCGTGTCATCATAGCCCTACCTAGGCTTAAGTCGGTATTAAACTCAATACCCCCACCCCCAAACCCCCCCAAAAAAAACCCAAACCAAAAAAAAACCCAAACAAAAAACACACCCCCCAAAACCCCCACCAAACCCACAAACTCAGATGGGCCTTGTAATTGCCGGTGTGGCAGGAGATTCTGTCCCCCGAGATTTTG
Source organism: Plazaster borealis (assembly GCA_021014325.1). Lineage (NCBI taxonomy): Eukaryota > Metazoa > Echinodermata > Asteroidea > Forcipulatida > Labidiasteridae > Plazaster > Plazaster borealis. The sequence continues at coordinate 14,303,236 of CM037471.1, read as the reverse complement.
TCTCCATACAGCGAATTATGTTGAAATTTCGTCTGAAAGCGCCCTCTTTTGACTCAACTTCCTTCAGCCCATATTTACCGTATGGGGGGGGGACACCGTGACACACTGCCAAAACTGGGGTGTTAGAATTGACACCATAGTTGTTGTCATATATAGATACCGAAAAATATATATCAAAATTCACACCATTGGGTGTTAAAATAACACTTATTTCTGCCAACACAATCACATTGATGTTATTTTAACACCCTATGATGTTGATCAAAAACCCCGGTTTGTTTTTAATGGCTTATCACTGTGATTGTAACTTTATTGAAATCGATATGGAAAGGTTTGCGGTGACACCATGTACATGTAATAATCTCTCTATGTGAGTTGGGGGGTGGTTCTGAAAAGAACCGTTGGTTTTTCAACTCGACGTTTCGATCAGTATGCTCTGATCGTCTTCTGACCAGAAGACGATCAGAGCATACTGATCGAAACGTCGAGTTGAAAAACCAACGGTTCTTTTCAGAACCACCCCCCAACTCACATAGAGAGATTATTACATGTACATGGTGTCACCGCAAACCTTTCCATATCGTATTCCCACCATGCAAAGTTTCAAATCTTACTTATTTATTGAAATCAATAACAGTCCTGTTTCAAACGCACGCAGATTGATGTTTCTATTTTGATAGAAATCTATGGATCATTTAATATTTATCAAACTAATTTTTCAAAACAAATACACGTAACAAAAAACCTAAGCGTCAATCGACCGAACGAAGATAATATATCACTTTGTTTTAATTGAAAGGTGACATGCATTTTTCTTTTTAAGCTCGGTGTTTGCTTACGTTCGCGGGCATAAACAATCTGGGGGAAAAACAAAAATCCATATTTCGTATCGACTGAATATGACATTGATATTAAGCTTTCGTTTTGGAGCTCCGCACTGAATGAGTGAATCCAAATTAACGACCAGTCTTTTATGAAAAAAATGAAATGTGACAATCGCATATGGCAACATTAAAAACAAAAGCAAAACAACCCAAAACAAGAGGTGTTCTTGCACATTATTGCACGAACACCTAAAAAGCGTGGGATAATTTTCTTCATAACAAATCAATAAATTTATTTTTTCTGGAGGCTTTTTCCCATAAGTATTTTTTTTAAAGTGGGAATAATGGCTGCGCGTCTGTATTTTTAGCCGAAACCCATTGCTAATTTGCAGCGAGACCGCTACTCAAAATTAAAACATAGATTATCGGTGTTGTAATTTTCTAAACTGCAAGCATTGAAATAATTAGGTGTTCGGGTCATAGCCCTAACAACTGTTGTTTTTGTTCGTTTTTTGTGTGTTATTAGGTGTTCTGGAAATACAGCCCGAAAAACTGTTTGTGTTTTTTCGGTTTTTGTTTTAGTTTTATGTTTTCCTTCTTCTTCTCAGAATCGTTTGTCCGCAGGCAAATGCATAGTTGCGAAGCTTGCATCAACTTGATGGGTTTATTTACAGCATAACTCAAGATTAAACATGAATTGAACATTGAAACCCATCAGACAATTGAACCTTGATATAAGTCTAGTCAATCTGTTGTTTGACCTAGACAAAATTGCAACAGAAATGATTTATGTTGCAAAAGTCTCTTGAAACACTCCCAAACAACATATTAAAAATTGCCGATTTTGCCTCTATTTTCACTAATATATGTATGCACACGCCCTGATAGTAGTAGAAATGATTTCATTATCACATCATATTTGCATGGATATGATCACTGCATATTTTCCAAATACATTCAACCTGGAAAAATTCCAAGATGGCTGTAATTTTTCAAGATGGCTGCCATTTTCCCGCCCAAATCAAATTATCACTTGTTAAAGGAACGTTACGGAACTGGTAATTAAAATTTTCTTTATGATCACAGATTTACATAAAACTTACACGGTCTAATGATGATGATTGTAGAAAACATCCCTAGAAATATTTCTGTCTGAAATGCCATATTTGATTAGAAATAAATAAAACTAGAGCTTTAGTGTTTGTTGGAACAAACACTAGGTGTTCGGCTATCTTTGGGGTCAGTGCTTTGTTTATGTGTGAGCTATATCATTGAATCGATGAACAAATTGTTGATAGCTTTGGGAATATCAAGGAAAACACAGGGTTAATCTTTTATGATTATATGCGTTAGTTTGAACAGGGAATAAATGCAACTCACAATATGAGTTTTCAAAAATAGTAATAATCGTTTGTTAAGCCAAATTAGAAAAACGATGACGTCATTATGACGTTAGATAAGTTCTTATCGAGACATTGGTATTTAAGTATGTGATTAAAATGTTATTTGAAAAACTAAACTATTGTTACTATACAAAGTGTTTTCAGCAAAAGAGTACATTATTTAATTTATTAGAATAAATTATTAGGGTAAGTTGTCCTTTTTTATGCAGAGCATCATTTTTTGAATTCCCTTTCATCTTGGTTGCATATCTTCAAACGATCCGTTGAATTACTTACAAGTACAGCCATGTAAGCTATTTACTGAAGTTTATTTATTTTTCAATGAATATTCATTTTGATTCTTTATGAATTAATAAATCCAACTATGCTAATCATGTTGACATTATTAATTTACAATTATTAGAAGTTTTCATCAGGGTTTCAAATACAGTGAGTTGGATACTCATGAAGTATCGGTGCATGAAACATTGATTGTTCAAAACATATGCACTGATGATGATGTCATTAAAATAAGTCCAGCATAGTATGAGCTATCGGTTGCATTTTTTTTTTAAATAGCTTGCTTGATTTTTAGACATTGATTTTCATTCATACAAAACGGTAGGTTAAATTTAGAATATTGAGAGACACTTGTTTTGGATAGTTATGAAAGACAAAGGCAAGTCATGAAGACGGCAAGTCTAAGCCTCTCGTGAATTTTGAGTAATAACGTAACGAGTTGAGTATATTCTTCCTCTATGGTGCATCATACACTCAGCAAGGAAATAAGGATGGAACACAACAACGGGTGTGAAAACTTTCACTGCAGACCATTCAGGTACTGGATGTGCTGTACTCTGACGAAGAAAAAACAATTATAAAGAAAGTGTGACTCAAGGTTAACTAAGTTGGGCTGAAACTGTTTAAATAATTTATATTCAATACCTAAATCATTTCATCATAATATTATAAAACTAATAACTTATTGAATTTATATTGTGCTCTCCCAAGGACCAGTCTGATGGAGGGCGCATAAAAATACAAAATATCAGAGTAAGGAAATTACGCAAGAAAAAGCTTGTGGAAGGTGCACAAACTGTTTTTGAAGTGAACCCCTTCCTTCCTTAGTTTTAAAAACGTCACCATTGTCACCACTTGATGATTAACGGTAAACTTTATAACATAACTGTGCATTAAATGAAGAATCATTTGAAAGGCAATTATGCTTACCGTTTTATTCACCGTGTCTCACTGATAGGCACCGCCGTCAAATGACGGTCTGAAATGCCCTTCTATTCACGAGCCGATGTTATGCCCCGTTTTACGGTGTGTGATTAAAACATAACCAATGTCTGTCTTTTTCTGCTTGCATTTTCTCACATAATTAAAAGTCATAGGAATCACTGAAGCACGTCACCATCTCAGTTAAACTTCGTCTTCGATTCCGTTTTCACCATTGAGCCACCAAAAGGGCGAATAGGGGAACAATTTGACGCTGAACATGGCACAGGTTGAGCGGAATTAAATTCTGCAGTGTTATTGCGCCATTGATAAGCTTGCGTTATAGTGCGTTGAACTGCGACACGTCAAAACTTGCACGGAAATCATGCCACTACAGCGCACGTAGGCTTTGGACCTCGTGATCAATGGAGCGGAACGTGCTTCCGAGGGCTATTACTAACGAAATGTTCAACTTACATTTTGAGCCGTAGGTCAAGGTCAAACGGGGTCACTCTTTGTGTAGCGTTTGTTGAGTTTTAAAAGACCTGTCCGATGATGTATAGATTGTTGTAATCCATTTGGTAGTTATCGAGTTATGATTTTTTGAAATATTAAACTTTGATTTTCTGTAATTCGACACCTGATGACGTAATCATTACGTCAAAACTTACTCGGCATCTCCTAGTTATACTCTAACTACATGCAAAGTTTCAAGTTCATCAAAGGTTTGCGTTTGCTTGCGGACAAACGACTATCAGAAGAAAAAGAAGAACTAAAAAAAACAAAACTAGAGCTTTAGTGTTTGTTGGAACAAACACTAGGTGTTCGGATTTCATTGGGGTCAGTGTTGTGTCAATGTGTGAAATATTTTATTGAGTCGATGAAAAAATTGCTGATAGCTTTTGAAATTTCAATGTGTAAATCAATTACGTGTATACATTTAGTTTACACGGGAAATAAATGCCAACGTTCCTACCTAAGACTGCATTGAGCTCTAGAACGTGTATTTATTGAACATTCTGTTTTAATGTTCATGTAAATATTCATAAACTGTACTGTATACAAGACTTTTACTGACAATTCAAAAAAGAGCCTCTTAATATATATTTATTTTACTTCCGGTTGGACAGGAAGCCAGGTCAAATTATGTCATTATCAATTATACAGAACTTAAACACGTAAAAACATTCACAAAAAATGCAAGCTTAAAATCATAATAGATATATTTCTCAAGATATGATTTTTCGAAATAATAAACTTTAAATAGATCAAGTTTAACTGCACCTTTAAGGTGACTTCATAATTATATGACAATTGATGACGTCATTTGAACAGGATCTTAAATTTTGGATGTTACAAATCCCGGCTTGAACACATGCAAGGTTATATAGCTTTAATCGCGCATTTTTGCCGTAAACATACATCTATGAAAAGTGCACCTTTAAGCCGACTCACGTAAAGCTTGATGACGTCATCGTAATGCGACATTAAATTCTAGATGTAACATATCCCAACTTGAATACATGCAAGGTTTCAGCTGGATTCCACATTTTTTCTGCATTTATCAATCTTGTATTTCTGCATCTTGTATTTCACGCGATCCACGGCGATATTAAATTTCGATGACGTCAATCTTCTACAAAGCTCACAGAGCAAGTTGTAGAGCCGACCGTCAACATTCCACTTTGCTCCAATGACCTATTCTTCGGGTTTTACTCTAAACATATGGGGTGAAAACCTGGGCCTATTACTTGCACACATTAAATGTGTTAACAACTGCGCATGACAGACTGTTCTATATGTGTGCATATCTAATTAGACCACGCTACTCGCATGTATGCAACATGTGATAACACCCGGAACGATCTCGAACGATCTTGAACTCTTGGTGGCAGCAGAAACGCCTCCATTACTGCGGTGGTACCTGGGTGGTACTAGTTAATTTATAAATGGTTATATGTAAATAATGGTTGTTTATAAATAATAGTTACATAAGTGGCAAGGTCGTACCACCGCAGTACCACCGCAGTTTGTCTGCTGCCACCAAGAGTTCAAGATCGGTGAAGGATTGGTGTATAGCGCGTTGTATGTGTTTTCAGAGCAATTCTTTTCACACGCAATTTCATTTAAGAGTCATTCGATACCGGATTTCAACCGGAAGTTAAGGTCAAATAGGTAACATGTCTGTGGAAAAGTTTGAGAGGACTTAAGGACATACAACCTGATGTTAAAATTGTGAGTAAGGTGTTTGTAAAATGTATGAATATTTCTTAAAGTATGAATTGTGAACTTTTCAACTTCCGGTTTAAACACGAAGCTGAGGTCCAATGGGGTCACACTCTGTGTGGCGTTTGCTACATTTTGCCAGATCTATCCGATGATTTATAGATTGTTGAAATAGCTTCTATAATTCTTGAGTTATGATTTTTTGAAATAATAAACTTTGATTTATTGTTTTTCAAAAACTGATGACGTCACCATGACGTAACAACTTTTAGAATCATCTACAAGTTATGGTCTACCTACATGTAAAGTTTCAAGTTAATATAAATTTTGCAACTATGCGTTTGCTTGCGGACAAACGAGATTCCGAAAAATAATAAAAACTAAAAAAACAAAACAAAAAACGAACAAAAACAGTAGGTGTTCGGCTATTGCCCGAACACCTAAAAAAACCCGAACAATAACAAAGAGTTGTTCGGGCTTAATGCCCGAACACCTAACTAATTTCCGATTGGAGTTTATCGCTCATAAGCGTTTTATTCATGCATTGTATAACACATGGAAATGTGTAATCGGTTTTTCACTATTTTCTCGCGACCCAGATGGCCGATTGATCTCAAACTTCGACAGGTTTGTCAGTTTATGCATATGGTGGATTATATAAAGTGCTTACACTGCCAGTTAGCAAAAACCAATTCTGTAATGTTCCTTTAATAATAAGAATCTATTTTAGGTGATAATGTTTGCACAAAAGCCTACTTTTGTTACAAATAAAATATTTTCCACATCATTTTTGCATATATAAAGGAATATGTTTGCAAATAAAGCAGCCAAGTTCCATTCCAAGATGGCCGTTACTTTCCAAGATTTCCGCCTGTTTCCTGCTAACATCTACCTTTGACCATTTTAGTGATAACCTTTGTGTAATGTGTAGTATTTTGCATGGTTATGTTGACTGAATATGATGACTGACGTTTTCCCGCCAAAATCTAATGTGGACCCTGTTAATGATAACCTGTGCATTAATGTGTATGTTTTAGGTCTAGATTAGAAGCAAAATGTGAAAATCAAATCATACATGCTTTTGAATGATAATAAGCAAGATTTGAAACTTTGCATGGTGGGGTGGGAATACAATCAGGTGAGGTTTGCGGTGACACCGTGTAGCGTAAAACTCTTTTGAGCAGTGGTGGTTCTGATAAGAACCGGTGGTTAATCAACTCAACGTTTCGATCAGTATGCTCTTAACTTCTTCGGGACAATGTTAGATTCTGTTGCTTGATGCTGCTTATTGTACTGCTGAAGAGATTAACTAGTACTTGGGCTGAGTTCAATGGTGCACGAACGTGTGGGAAAGTAAGGATAAGCTGGACTTTTAGCTCGATGATGCGTATAGGCTGGAACTGAAACTAAACTGAAACCCACTGGGAGTGGTTAGGGAGTGTGTGCGCACTAAACTGAATCAGTCGGTACCAAGCACGGGGAAGGAGAGTAGGGAGCCTAGAGGAGACTGAGGGTATAGATAACCCAAGTCTAAGGAGTAGGGGGATGTGATCGTGGATATAGGAGATCCGTTGGTTGGGAAGAGTGGGAGCCAAATGTCACTGATGTGGAAGCTGATGTCTTGAGGAACGGTGTCGTGCTTGTGGATCTTGATGGCATCTCTGATGCCTCTGGGGTACGGCAGCCATGCCTGGATAGGTTCGATGAGTTCTGCAACACTCAGTCTACTTGGTGATCGGTGATGTTCGAGTGTTTGACGAAAGCTAACTTTTCGAAATCTCCCCTCCTTCCGTGTGCTCGATGTACCTTGAGTCCAGTAAGAAGGAACGTCCAGTTTCGCATGAAGCCTTGCCGCATTCACAGGGAATGAGGTAAAATCCTGCATGGGTGGATGGATCTTGCTTGTCCTTGTGGGATTGTAGAGAGCTGTGTAGTTTCTTGGGAGAAGAGTGGGATACCTTGATCCCTGCTTGGCTGAAAATACGCTGGAGAAGGTGGGAGGGGAGCCTAAGGTATAGGTAATAAAAAAAAACTGAGGGTGTAGGAGGTTGACCTTGGGTATACGGGACACTTTGGTCAGGGTTGGGGGCAGGCCTGCTTGTCTTGATCTGTCTTGATCTGCAAAGAAAGCGGCCTTCATCAACTGTCCACAGGGAAGTTCAAGCCAAGCTACGAAAGATGCAGGATAACTGGTTCAGTAATCAAAGCCGATGAAAACACTGAAAACTCTCTAAGTGGCCCACTGGCTCATTGCAGATGGACTGAACACTTCGATGCAGTCTTGAACCGACCGTCCTCCATCAACGACGAGGCCATTCAATGCCTCCTACAGGTTCCAGTCAACCAGGAATTCGCTTTGCCACCAAGTTCCTAGGAGACTCAGAAGGCCATCAGTCAGTTGTCCAGCGGAAATGCACCAGGTATTGCAAGATCCTTGCAAGAGTCCTCCTAAACCACCTCATCCAGTACCTCGAACATGGACATCTTCCCGAGAGTTAGTGCGGCTTCCACGCTGGAAGAGGAACGAAGGTGGACATAATCTTCCTCAGCAAGACAGCTCCAGGAGAAGTGCCAGGAGCAGAACAGGAAACTCTACACCACCTTTGTAGATCTACAAAGGTTTTGACACCGTCAGCAGTTCGGTTGTCCGGACCGGTTCATCACCCAGGCCAGTTTCATGACGGCATAATGGCTTGCACGTGCAGGACAATGGAGAAACAACAGTACCTTCCTAGTGACAAATGGAGTGAAGAAAGGCTGCGTGGTGGCATTGATAATCTTTAGCATTATGTTTTCGGCCATGCTGTCTGATGCCTTCCGTGACAGCGAGAAAGGAATACCCATGAGATGCAGGACTGATGGGAAGTTCTTTAACCAGCGTCGACTGCCAGCAGTAACAAAGGTGAAAGAGACGGTCATCAAAGACTTCCCCTTCGCCGATGACTGGGCACTCAATGCCATCAGCGAGCAGAAAATGCAAGCAACTACTGACAGGCTCTCAGTGGCATGTGACAACTTCAGCCTCATCAGCAACAAGAAAATCATATAGTCATGTACCGTATCAGCCCTGTACTGGGAAAACCCCACCAGAAATCCAGCGTCACAGTGAACCATGAAGTGCTAAATGATGTGGACAAGTTCACACCTGGGAAGCACCTTATCTTGCCAGGCAAACATCGACGTGGAAGTCAAGTGAAGAGTCTCCCAGGACGGCAGGGCATTAAGGAGGCTAAACTTCAACGTCTGGGAGCGAATGGGTATCATCCCAAGCACCAAGCTCAAGTTCTACCAAACGGCAGTCATCACAACGCTCCCATACACGTGTGAATCATGGACTGATAGCAAACATGCTGAACAGCAGCTGAACCACTTCCATACAACCTGTCTTCGCAAAGTGATGAGATTCAGATGGCAGGAACAGATTCCTGACACAGAGGTTCTTGCCTGCGCCAGCATGCCCATCATACACACCCTTCTACAATGCACAGCAGGCAAGATGGGCTTGAACACGTTCTGTGCATGAATGACCAGCGCCTGTTTGAAGAAAGGTTATTCATGTTGGCAAAAACAAGAACAATTCTTCAAATATTTACTTAGGCTACACTGCGTTTTAGTTTTTTGAAAATGCTAACAGAAAAATGTCATCTAGGTTTAACAAAACAATTAAAAACATCAAAATCACACAAACGTTCTGTTTTATAGTGATTGTGATGATTTCTTTATTTCATATTTTGCCATGTCAAACCCCCCCCCCAAAAAACCCCCAAACAAACAAAAAATCCGAACAATTGTAGTACATAGTACATAAGTGATGCGGCTGGTACCCGCTGTCCCCTCGCTAAACCAGATGGATTCGACGACGTTCTTGATACAAAAAATACCATGACAATTTTTGTTAGCTGTTTTTTTCCAGCAAGCAGACACTGTATTCAGCTGAAACTTTCACAGGTGACTTTCATTGTTTTTTTTCTTGATAATTTGGCCAATAAATCAGCCCCGCATTACGTTGACAAAACCCAACGAGAGTTGACCCTACCTTTAAGAGATATATCTCTCCCGAGATTAAAACGTAAATTACTATTGCCACAAGGTCTCAAATAACTACTGGGCATCAAATTGAAGCTTCATAAAAATGCTCTGTATTATTATTACCTTACTTCACGTCTCCAAGAATTTCCAGTTGTATAATGCTTCTATCCACTGCATGCTGTCCCCAATTCGAGCAAATGGCTGACCGGCGTTCAAGGGGCGAATAATCGAGACTGCGTGGAATCCTAGGCCGCCCTCAACGACGGAAGTGATGCAAATAGTTAACTTGGCATACAAATCAAACTTCAGAAATTACTACTAAAATCTTCCATAAAACCCAAATACTTTCTTAAAACCAATAGCTACTGGTTCCCTTTTTATATCATGAAAATAAACTGAAATCTCACTTGCGCCCTTCAAGAAAAAAATAAGGAGAACAAAAAAAAAAATCTCGTGTAGTTTTTGCGGCAATGAGCTCATTACAAGTGTCATTTTATAATTCTGACACGTGACCAAGGTTAAAAAGAAAGAAAAAATATTGTTGGAGGTCAACAACCAATGGTCATAATGCATTAATTAACCAATGTGCCTTTTGTATTTTAACCATAACCCTAGGTTTTGTTATCGGGTAAACCTAAACTTAACTTTGTCACAGTACAAGTTGTGCTTATAACTTCACTTAGACTTTTGAACACATTACGTCATCATGAAGTCATCGGTATCAAATCACACTAAATCAGATATTTTTATTAAAAATTACACATCTACTCAACCACAAGAGATGAAGAACGTCCGTAGCGACGGGTTTTTAAAAAGCCAATATGTTCAATTTTCTACTTTTTAAAATCACATTTGGAATAAATAATTCGTGGCGACGCCACAGAGTAGCACAGACCTAGACAACAGTAAAAAGTAACAACCGGAGAAAACGCCGTTTATAAGTTGAACGCTTTTAAAATCAAGCTTTCTTACAAAATTTCGGGGTATTTTCGACTAGTTTTCTTACAGTGGAGACTTGATGCATTGAACTTCATAAATACGGTGCTTTTTTTACTGCTTTTCGTACTAAATTAATAAGCAATACAGTAAGATAGATGTGTGCTACTTCTTGGCGTCAAAAATTAAAGAAAATATAAATGTTCCGTTTTCGACGAACTAGCACCATCCTATGCGTGTTTCTCAGTTGGTGAAAATGTAGGTCATGCGCGCGCGCTTCACACAAGATTGCAGTGCTTCTTGTGGAAACGTTTTTTTTAGGTGTTCGGTTTAAACAGTATACAGAGCTCTTTTACGATTTATGACCAAGCTTAACAAATAATTTAGATATCACATGTAATTTTCAGTATGAAATCATGATATCTTATCTTGTTTTTTATGTATATAGAAGTCACTTGAAAACAGTATACGGTACATATCAACTGGAACTAACGAAATCCAAAAAGTAAGAACCGGAGACAACGGAAGTTCTTTCAATGATTTCTAATCAACGGGGGCTTTTCAGACTAGATAATTTCGCAGGATGCTTACCACCAATACCATCTTTATAACAAGGGGGATTTCGGATAGACATTACACAATTTGAGGGGGGGGGGGGCTCATACCAAAGTATAACCCTACCTTTATATGTCCAAGGATTTACCCATGCCCCTTTGTGATAGCAATGAAACAAGGTTTATGGAACTTCTGGATAATTTTGCTAAATTAATTAGGTGACTGGAAAACCGATTAATTTGTCAGACTCTTATGGGTAAAGAGTTCTGTTGTTTAGCGCCTCCTCAAGACACTGTAAGGTAACTGGGTCATAATTGTAGTAGAACTTGTTGGCAAAAAGGTGCGGCTTGACTGCAAGATGCCGTAAGTAGCCAAGCGTCAAAATGCAAACATGCCTCACGAACTTGCCAACACATGGAGGTTCAAATGTGTTGTTTTCCCACAACACGAATCTTATAGTGGATTTCCCGTTAGCGATTGGGTATCCACCTGGTGTACCCTCAGCACGTTGAAGGGTCGCCCAGTAAAATTCCTCCGGGCAGACGGTGCCATTCACCCAGTTCAGCATATCTTTAGCTTTAGGGTCGTTAATTACAAACTCAACGTAAGGCCGTGAGGCTGCAATGTACCTACTACCCTTGAACAGTGTCAAATTGTGTGGCGGAGGCCCTTTATTTTTAAGTCTACTATAAAATCTAGGAGGGTTTATGATTCCACCGATGTCATTGAGTCCCTTGTAAGCTTTGAGTTGACGTACAATCTCCAGATTTGTCTTCAGTGGAAAATCTTGACCACACAAATTGATTAGATACTTCCACTTGTAGTTGATGCCAATATCACCTGTTAGGTCAATCATACAGTTTATATCGCCATGAAGCATCCCGAAACCAGCCCATTCCACAATGTCCAACTTAGACGGTACGAAGACATTTTCGAAGCAGTTGGCCAAGCCTCTGACCGCATTCAGAAAATCTTGCGGAGACTTTTTATCTGGATGAATGCAGATGATATTTTGAGGTTGGTAAATTGCTCGCAGGAGTCGCTCTAATTGTACACTATCTTTATGAGTCATTATGCTATAAGCAATTGGGTATGCAGCCTCTTCGTCTGACCTGGGTTTTGTTGGGTATTGCCTCGAGTTCCTGTACAAACTACAATCAACTGTCCAGTCTTGTACTTCTTTATCTGTCGGCAAGGGAAGAGGAGCTTTATTTAGTGCTTCTTGGAGCATCTTCGAAGCTTCCTTGATTACCTTTTCATCCCCGGAGAACAGGGCAGAACAGTTCGTCCGCCAGTGCCTGTGAAATTGAACCGCGTCTGGAATCTTCGTGGGAACGACTAGCAATGGCAATGAATCTGCCGTGATTGTGAAAAGCCGTAAATTAAACAAATCTACCATTGTAATCTGCACGAGAAACACAGTACATGCTGCTGCTCCGATTAGGAAAAGAAAGATCTTTGATTTCAGTTGAGGTTCCATGTTCTTTCCGTTGCAACCTACAAAAAGGTAAAAATAAAAGAGATATTAAGAGACATTTATCATTTGTACTCATTTCTTTACAGTTTTCCCAGTCCTTGCCCTTCTTTTTCTAACGCTCACCTCCTGCATGCATATGTCAGAGGGTGAGTTATAATAACATAAGGCTGCCCTGTTAGCACATAATCGTAACGTTGAGTATAGTTTCTTAGGCAAATAATGTGCCCATATCATTTGCGATGATACAATTTATCGCAAATTAAAAACAAAAACAAACAAACAACAACAACAACAACAACAACAACAACAACAACAACAACAACAACAACAACAACAGCAGCAGCAGCAGCAGCAGCAGCAGCAACAACAACAACAACAACAGCTTTGGTGTTGTCAGCAGCAGACTGTGGGTTAGAATCCCGGTCATGACACTTGTGCCCTTGAGCAAGGCACTTAACCACAGTTGCTTCGTAAAAAGTTGGGATGGTAGTGCATTCTGCTCTACCAGCCAGGCTCTTAGTTGATGATACCCATGCCTACATCCTTACGGACTGTGAAGGGGTAACCCTGTTTCAGCCCTTGGAGTAGGTGGCAACGTGCCCCTGGTGACAGTTAATTTGGGTCGACAGCCCAAATCAGTTAAGTATAGCACTCACCTTGAAGTGGCTCCGGCCTTGTTAGTAAGGCGATATCTCATAAAAAAAACCCCCAAAACTTGCGATGTTGGATATTTTGTCCATAAATATATTGTGAGCACAAAATTATTTGTGATCAAAGTGATGTTTTTCGTGTAAATATTAAATAGTAGGAACAAACATATCGAAAAAAAACCTTAATAAAATGAGAGTAGGTATGAACGAATTGACCAGTAAGGTTGATAAACAACAACTAACGGTTATAATAATAGAATGTACTACTTACCGAAATAATTAGTTGATGCAGCGGTATGTATACAGAGGTATATGTAGGTCTATAACGCGAAGTGCGTCTATCTTAAAAAAGAAAGAAAACCAACCGTGTACTTAACTGGCCATAAAACTGATGTATCGTACACGTTTAAAGCCTGGTTCATACTTCATGCAAATGGGAATGTGGAGGGCACATATTGACGACAGTTGTAATGACGTCAATGAGAACCAGGCTTTCCGCAAATAAACGATCGACACAACGACGGTTGGTGTCGCGCAGTCACGTGGCGGCCCTAACAGCATGCTGTGTTTCCCAGTTCATTGTTTTTAAGGGGTCGGGATTTTTAAAATTTAGTTATCTATGTTTGGTCTCGACTCTCATGTTGAGGCTCAAATGTATTAAAGGAAAACTTTGTCACATCCTTTAATATGGCAATAAACGTAAAGTAAAAGGGGAGCATATATGTACCTGACAATATATATATATATTTTTTCAAAGACAACGATTTTACAGTTTGCACGGTTAAACACGAATTTGTTTCTTTCATCCCCATAGTACAAAGCACTGTATAGTGAATGCCGTCGTGCATTGTCGTGTAAGAAGAAGACGAGGAAGAGGCGTTGTCACAACGTCAATACCGACGATTCGCAACATAGGTTGCCCTCTACAGTTTATTCAGGAGAGGCTATTAATGTTCACATTCGCTGGGTCCCTTATAGACTGGTCCCCTGTCTCTATCCGCAAGGATAGAAGGATAGAGACAGGCACTGGTCTTACAGGCCCAATGATTTAATTGGATACAATGATTTCATTGGATAAACGTGCAGTGACGTAAGCTTTTCTTATCTGCGTTATGATTGGTCCAAGGTCCAATGTGATGTAGTTTTCATCTCCCACTGTGTCATGGCTACGCTCTCATCATTTGCCTCCATCTTCTTCCCGGGCCCAATTTTACTAGAGCTGCTTAAGCACAGCAAACAGCTAAGCACAACAAAGTTATGCTTACCAGAATAAGGTTACCAGCCAAAGTAACATGTCACATGAGCCGTCTTTGACTGGTATTCTGCCAACTCTTTCTTAGCACAAAATTGTTCATGATTATAATGGTCTGATTATAAAAGCTGCTCTATGAATTTGGGCACAGGTTCCTTATGTGTGATTAATATGGCTGTTTTAAAAGTAGAATAAAATGATTCACACAAAATTGTTCATGGAGGAATCAAGCCTAGAAGTATATAGTTTGAATATATATAGTTTGAATTTTTTGTATGCAAGTTTCACAAGAATGTGGGTTTGTAAGCGAACAAGGACTTTTCCTCATGACACTTTGCTCGTGCAAACAAAGTTAGACTGGAGTTAACACATTTAGTGGCAAATAATTGCACCTACATAGGTTTAGATAAATTTAAATCGCTTAAATCATTAGAGCACATTCGTTTAATAGTACCATTCATGCATCACTGTTTAAATAATCAAACGAAAACTAACAAGTAGCATCTCTTCTCAATGCAGACAACCTCTGTTTTTATTTACTTGTTATAATGTTATGTGAATATACATCATCAATGCTACAGTCCAGATAACAATAACAATGCATGCTACAAAATATGGTGGGTCACTCATTTAAATACTTCATCTGACATTACGCTGTGTCCACAAAAAATATAAACATGAGTTTCTAACACCATGTTAATATCTGCTATACACAATAATTAATTTGGTTACAAAAATATGTCATACTGGCGACTACCATTTCAACTACAAAGTTAGAAGTACATGTATATATACACTGTCATTTGGCAAATTTGATTGTAATCCCATTTAAATGTGAAGACAGTACGCATAACATTTACTAAACACATGTCTTATTTGAAAATACGCTCACCAAACATACAATTATTTCCAACTGTCCTTTGGCAGCAAGTGCATTTTACACATTACATTACACTGTACGTCCAACTCTTGTGAGCGGTCGAAACAAACTTTAGACAGTGCAACACAACGGACAACATTAAATTCGTTTAAAGGTTGATAACACTTTGTCTAGATGAGATTGTACAACATTGGTTTCTGAAGAGAAACATTTACTTCCAGAAACTAGTTTTGAGCTGAAAAGTTTACCAAAGGCAAAAGGATTTACGGGCATTTTTTGCAGACCTGGAATTACACGAAGGCCACGGCCTCTGCTCCCATGGTCTTGGCCTTGGAGCCCCTTCAAAAGTTCCCCATAGACTTTAAGATCTTCCATGGAAGTGCCCTTTGCAAAATGAAAATGGCCTTGTCCTCTCAAAGATGAAATTCCAGGCCTGTTTTCGTTATTGCCTTCACAAGCGTTACACCAAAGATGTTCATTTCCCATCAAAATGATGATGTATCATTAGAAGTAAACACACAAGTTCAGTATGTGCATGTTATAATTATGCAGTAAGGCAAAACAAAGTCAAAACAGTAAATTTTAAATTACACAATTTATCATAATCAATTACAAATGAAATATGGTAAAACTGCACAGCAGCTGTGATATAAGTACACAATGAATAATTCACAATGGTAAACATGCAACCATCAGCAAGTGGTAGTCTACAATGGTCCCAGTGGTTTAAATAAACTGAATGAATTAAAAAACCGAAATAAAGAAAAAAATCACTGTTTTATTTTAGTCGAAAAGCTTATACTGGTTATGAAGTTCATAGTAGAACTATTTTCCCTCTGAAATGAAGTCATATTCGAGAAAAATGTATCTGAAAACCTTAAACCCCCCAAAACGCAACAGCTGATTTCGGTTGTTACAACCAAAATTAAGGACAATGTGTATACATGCTGAAAATTGTTTATGATTTTGTTCACTATAGGCCCCATGGTCTCCAGACTCACACAAAGGATTAAGCCCAAATTATCACAGGTTTGTTATTTCATGTATGGTTAATCACACAAAACGTGAACACTGTCAGCGACTATAAGTCGCCAGCTGTACCAATCCTGTACCTTTAACATTTGAAATAAATATCGAAAATCGTTGAGCACACTGTAACATCTGGTTCCCTTACCCACACTGATTCTAGACATAACATGTACATAATTGGTGAATACAAAATAGCAAAAATACATCACTGTTTCATTTTGGAAGAGTAAATTATTCCAATCGCTAGGTTGTCAAAACACACACAATACAACCGACCTGTGGATGTTCTATCAAACTTAGTGGTGTAGAGGTGTCTTTCTTCACCTTCCACCTCTAGGAGCCTGGTTCAAATCACGCCAGGGGCACTATGAGGATTGCGTTTTCAGTCCCTACCTGACTGCGTAGGTTTTCCCTGAAATAGTTCTCTGGGGTTTTCCTCCCACATCTAAAACTGACACTTATACTTCCGTGTCTTCTCTCCGTTGGGTTCTTGGCTAGAACAGTGATTAAGTTTGCTTTTCTGAGAGTCCTTTGCTTCACAACCAGAATAAATGAAATGAAATCAACACAAACCAATGTTATATCAGAGGTTTGTGTCAATTCCTATTTGGACTTATTACATCTGGACCAATGCAAAACACTATATTCTCGGCAAAATATTTCTCTAGAGGACTGGTACTGGTATTAACCATGGAGGAAAGTAATGAGTAAGTTTTCAAGATAAAACATCGATTTTACTGGTTGACACACTAAAAACATTTTACTATAAATTTGAGGCTTGTTTTATCTGTATGTTGTGGAAGAAACATACAGCATAGGTTTGATAAAAACACAAGTACCTGCTTTTTTGAACGACAAAATGAGTACACGCAATATAATGCGACATATTAATGTGACCAGCAAAAAAAGGGGTCGATTCTGTGACCTATAGCAAGGGTTAACTTAACAGATTTTGTCAAAGTGGCGCCTTTGACCAATTTAAAGGCAATGGATACGTTTGGTAATTGTCATAGACCAGTATACTCACTTGGTGTATCCCAACAATGCATAAAATAACAAACCCGTGAACACTTTGGGCTCAATTGGTCACCGAATTTGCCAGATTTTTTTAAAAGAAAAACACCCCTGTTTAACAAATTGTTGTGCTTTCAAATGCCTGAAAAAGGCTTCAGGCCTAAAGTTTTTTTCAGATTCAAATATTTTAGTGAGAATT
Organism: Plazaster borealis; assembly: GCA_021014325.1. Taxonomy (NCBI): domain Eukaryota; kingdom Metazoa; phylum Echinodermata; class Asteroidea; order Forcipulatida; family Labidiasteridae; genus Plazaster; species Plazaster borealis. Next base: position 14,285,562 of record CM037471.1, on the reverse strand, counting down.
ACCTCTGTCTCAAAAACTACGTTACTTCAGAGGGAGTCGTTTCTCACAATGTTTTATACTATCAACAGCTCTCCGGTGCTCGTTACCAAGTAAATTTTATGCTAATATAGGCCTATATTTTGAGTAATTACCAAACGTGTCCAGTGCCTTTAAGCTTATTTAGCTTATATAGGTCCTACATCCCTTCTTTTAAAAATAATTTAATTTTTTTTTAAAATAAATTATCTTTAAAAAATTATTATCTATTGATTTTTTTACACATCTATTACATCCCTTCTTTGTTCATTTCTTTTGTTGAAAGGTACGCGTGTATTACATCATTAGGTTTGAAGGAAAAGTCAATATCTTCCCATCTTTTTAAATGAACCAACCAGTGAAAAATTTCTCCAACTCAAATTTAGGTGAATCCCGTTTTACTGAAAACGACAAAAGGGGATTTTTTTGTCTTTGATTGTGGGCTTTGATACACCAGTTAGTACATTTGGGTGGGGGTCTTTCATTGCTATTTCTTCAAACAGAAACATCTTTGAGGGGGATTGGAGCTGGTATGAACTTTGTTACTCAGTGAGCCTTCAGATTGAAACTAACAAAAAAAATTTTCTTGGTTATTTCTAAACCTTGAATAAAATGTCCATTGAATTGAATTGAAATTGTCTGTAATTATTGTGTTTAGTCACTGTGCTGAGTGGTGTTGACTTCTTGTTGGAAATATTACAAAACTTAATGATGGCTTTGTGTTTTGTCCTAGATTTACATGTAAATGAGATTTGTTTGCTCTCTTATTGCCCTTTTCCACCAAATGAATTTAGTATGCGATCTACTGAGCTCAAAATTTTTCCTTTTTACAGCTGCACTGCCAGGTACATCATTTAAAAAAATAAATTAAAATGTTTCAAAAATTGGTCCAACCTTTAACTTAATTAACAAACAGGTCAATAATAATACACAATTTTGTAATAATATGGTTTTACAGAGCTACTTTAAATTATTAGACCCATATATTTGACGCCTTGTAAGGGTTAATAAGGTGCTGTGGTGAACTCAACAGCCATCCATTTAAAAAAGAAAAAAGAGCAAGTTCGCCCCAAACAAGGCCAAAAGCCACTCTTGGTAAGAGGCTACAAGAAAAAACATTTAAGATGAAAATAACTTAGGAGGAGCTGAAGGTAGGAATTGATATTCCTCTTGAAACAGTATAGATTGTAGGATGGGAGCAACACGCAACAGGCAAGGAGTTCCAAAGAGATGCAGTACGTAAAGCTGTTGGCATGGCTCTTGTTTTCTACATCTCAGCAAAAGCGAGAGTGTATGGGTGAGAACAAGCAGAAAGCATGGTTTCACGCTCAAAACACCCCGATAGGAAGAACCAGGTCGGACACACCGGTTAAAATATATGTCGAAAACACCGAGCAATCCCCTTATCCAGGGTCATTCACATAGTCTTACATAAAAGCAGCAAATATCTGAATACATTTACTTTGCTGTAAAAGCGATTCCCCCCATTGATGTCTGTGCCCCCCACCCCCAAATATGGACCCCTGACATTCACAATTACCAGAATACAATGTTACATTTTACAAGCTTCTTTGCAGTAATTTCAATGTTTTTAAAACTCTTTTTCTATTTACACGCAGACAATATTTTTAGTTTTTACCTCAACACCAGATTATCTTATAAAAAACAAAATTGCAAAAGGCATGACAAGAGCACTGAAAAGGTTTGGTGTTTTTTTTAAGAAAAAAAGGCAAACATAAACAACAGTTTTAATTGGTCAGAATTGCCTTCTAGAAAAATGGTACACCACATTGTGCACTCCCTATAATCTTACCCTAGTTTCGTCGCTGTGTGCATCAAGTATTTTTCAAACAATTAATTTCTCTTATCTCTTACACAGTATACAAAGCAAGTACTAATATTCACTACTTGTATCTGCAGGCTAGTTTCAGATCTATCCTGTGACAACCTTTCATCGGGTTATTTCAGAAAAGCAAATTATGTTTCGTGAAAGGTTCACCTTTTCCTCCGTCATTATTATTATTATTATTAATACTAAGTGGGCTAATTAAATAAGGTTAAATCATATTTTATACAAAACAGTATTAACACCAATGTGAAATTATTATTTGGATTCAAATAAATCTAACACTCCTGAAAGAAGAGTGACAGCATAACATGGCATGAATACAATCTCCAGATGTTTACAGTAGAAAACCTCGTAAATCTCTGAATAGAAATGTTGGTTCTTAAAAAAAAAAAAAATTCAGATCCAAAAACATTCAAAAAGATTTTTTCATAGTACTACTACAAACGTAGTACAGTTTAATCCATTCTTAAGGCATGGTAATAGATTGTTTTTTGCCATTGTAATGCTGATATATAGGCAAACTTTCCAAGAAAGATACAATAAAAGTCACCTGTGAAAGTTTCAGCTGAATACAGTGTCTACTTAACAGCAACAAAATCACGGTATTTTCATCAAGAATGTCGAATCCATCAAATTCAGGACAAATCTGCGATGGCTCTTCAGCCAAATGTCTTTCTCGTGACATTCTCTGACTGTGTACAAATTCCATGCTTGTATCATTCAAGGCACAATCAGTCAAGAGAACTTAAATAACTGTCAGCATCGTCACTCTCATTGACAATAATTTATATAAGACAATAACTTGTTATCGAAACAAGTTAAAATAAAAAAAATCGCCATTCCAACTATATTAAATAATCATATTTCAGGTAATAAACCACATGGGAAACTAACTGGGTAAATTTTTAATAATTTGGGGTTGAACAAAGACATATTGACTGAGCAGGACTTGACCAAACGACCTCTGGATTAACGTGCCGGCGCTCTACCAACTGAGCTATCTACATGTAGTCCAGTTTCATTATTTCAAATAAAAATGTCGCATCCCCTTAAGGTGATGCCCTGGCTGCTGCTTCCCAGGTTGTATCGTAAACTTGGGCACGATCCCTGGCTACACGGCAGTTCAAGGTTGTGTGGCTTCTGACTGGCACCCACAAACAAAGGTATTAACAAAATAGGGAGACCGCCAACATTAGGGATAGATAGCTCAGTTGGTGGAGCACCGGCACGTTAATCCAGAGGTCGTTGATTCAAATCCCGCTCTAATCAATTTTTTCTTTGTTCAACACCAAAATATATCAAACAATATCACACTACTTTTCAATCCAATTCAGATAAAATATTTTTTTGCTGGAATTTTACCTACTTTTGGGGAACATATAATCTATATCTAAAAAAATAATAAATAACAATAAATAATATTTCACTTCATCAAAAAAATCTTGAAATGATCTTTTCAATCCTATTAAGTTCAAATAGGGCCTAATGTTCATGTTTTTGGAGAACATAATAATATTTCCCAGTTTGGTTGCAAGGCCCAATTTTCGCCAGAAGAAATGTCTGTCTAAGAATTGTTTCTCTTATTACCGAATTTTGGCAGATGATGCAGTGTCAAAACGAAAAAGTAAAAAGGAAAACATACAAAAATTTTGCATATGCAACGGACAATGCACAAAATACATGTATCATACAAAAATTGTACTTGGCTGATGGATGGAAATAGTGTCAGTATCCAGACATTCTTCTGACAATAATTCATATTTAGTTTTTAATTAACTACCACTTATCTTTGGCGTTTTTTTCCTTCACGCAATGCCTTAAAGGCACTGTACACGTTTGGTAATTACTCAAAATATATATTAGCATAAAAACTGACTTGGTAACGAGCAAGAGCGAGCTGTTGATAGTATAAAACATTGTGAGAAACGACTCCCTCTGAAGTAACGTAGTTTTTGAGAAAGAGGTAATTTCTCACTAAAATAATAAAAACTTCTTGCAAGAAGTTTTTATTCCTACATCTGAAAGCACACAAATTTGTACAACAAGGGCGTTTTTTCTTTCATCATTTTCTTGCAACTTTGATGACCAATTGAGCCCAAATTTTCACAGGCTTGTTATTTTATGCATATGTTGGGATACACCAAGTGAGAACACTGGTCTTTGACAATTACCAAACCTGTTCAGTGCCTTTAAAGGCAGGGTATACTTTTGATAATTGTCAAAGACCAGTGGTCGATTTCACAAAACTCTTCCTAACTTAGGACTAGTCCTAGGCAATGCTAAGAGATAGGACTAGTCTTAAGTTAAGACCATTTACTGGTCCTAACTTCAGATAAGACTAGTCTTATCTCTTTGTGAAATCGGCCCCTGTACCCTCACTTGCTGTATCCCAACATATGCACAAAATAACATACCTGTTAAAATTTGAACCCAATAAGCCTTTTTGAGATATGGCGGACACAATGCTACAACACTATAAGGTTTGGGTAAATTTGTGTGTATACACCCAAACCAAACAGTACACTCCTATCACGTCCGCCATACCTCAAAAAGGCTTATTGGTCATCGAAGTTGCAAGAAAACAATGAAAGAAAAAACAGCCTTGTTGCATAGAATTGTGTACATTAAGATGCCTGAGAAAGGCTTCATGCCTGAAGCCTTTCTCAGATTCAAATTTTGGGGTGAAAAGTTACCTCTTTCTCTAAAACTACATTATTTCATCAAAGGGTGTCGTTTCTAACAATGTTTTATAGTATCAACAGCTCTCCAGTGCTCTTTACCAAGTACGTTTCTATGGTCATTCATTTTTGGAGTAATTACCAAAGGTATACCCGCCCCCTTTAAATGAAAGATTATAACTTTCTTCAATCTATAAAAATAGCTGTTAAAAATGTTAATCAAAATTTTGTGGGTCAAATCGACCAAAAATTGGACCCAACAGTTTTTTTGTTTTTAGTTCACATTTAGATTTCTTTGGTTGGCAACAGCAATGAATGGACATGTGAATATTTGTCAGTGGCTTGGCTTTGTCTCATCTCATCACAAAATAAGTCTGGTGCACAAAGGACAGTTCATTCTCAACACAAACATGAGCGTTTAGCAAATTTAAACGACAGCAATTTGCCCAAACTATTTCCATCTGAAATCTTTACCAAGACACTTTACATAAATTTATTACACCATTAACTACTACTTAAGTATTATATAAATTGCGTCATACTAACAAATAGGATAAAAAACGCATGTTTGGTTCTCAGCATTTAGCAAATCAACTGCTCTTTTAGTAACACTTCTTCTTCATTCAAAACACTTTTGCATAGTTCACATTGCATACATACACAATTTACAATCAAGCTGCAAATAGACTGTGCAAGTCTCACGCATGTTCAAACTTTTGGGACCACATTGGTCCCAACCACACTGAGTTAAACGTGTGCGTGATTCTGTTTCTTCAAATACTTTAGCTTAACGTAGTTTATGGCTACAAAAATAATACCATATTGTTCGGCAAAGAAAACTTTTGCCATGAAATACATGAAAGTAAAAAGGTTTAACAAATCAACAAAGAAAACGTGAGAATAACACTTGACCTCCGTTTCCAGTTACTTGTAAAACATTAAGAATTTAGCCCAACTGACATACATGTTGTCATTAAACCTATGTGATGGTCGCACACATTCAGGCATAATTAGCAAATGGGGTTTCTACAAAATAAGCATCCTCGTTCCAAGTTTTAATTTAGTTTCAATGTTAATTTGAACAATTTATTTGTATTACATACAAATTGAAATTGTATGTATAACAAATTGCTAAGGTTTTTTTTATTTTCAAGAATATTGTATAAACAGAATTTTAAAAAGAAGATTTAATTTCATAGAAAAATATAGTATTCGTTCGAGTTGTTTTCTCGTTTTCGATATGCGCAAGACTTGCACAGTCTCTAACCCAAGACACCGAAGGGTTCACAGTGAAAACAAACCAGGGCTCAACATAAAGCAGCACCAACCATTTCAAGAGAAGAAGACTCTCTGAATGTAGGTGACGTCAGCACGGCAGATGGGACAGCGGAAGCACTCTGGGGAGCAACGCTCGCAGCAGATCATGTGACCACATGGGCAGAAGACTGTGGACATGTCACGCTCCAGACACACTTGACAGAGATGCGAATCACGGATATTGGCTAACTCATCCTGGAGGCAGTTGACAAGTTCAGCCTCTGTCGATCTCTTGGTTCTACTCGGACCCTCTTTGTTTCCCTCCTGGATTCAATAAGAAGAAAGTTTACACGGTGATGAAATTCAATGAATGTGAACATTCCTGGAGAATGGCTTGCAGGTCTGGGTCCTCCTTATTCTAGACCTTAAACCTCTCAGATTATACATCTCAGGAGGTTTACAGACTCTGTGCATCACCAGAAATACAAAACTGCAGGTTTGGACGCAATGTGGAGTATTGCTTTCTCCCATTGGTGACTGCTTTTACTTTTTTTCAAAGCAATTTAAAGGCTAACGGAGATTTTGAAAAAATCCTGAAATCAGGAAAAATCCTGAGATATCACATACAGCGTTTTCCCTTAACGGTGGTCCGCTGGCCAAATGTTAGCTAAAACACCTGAGGACCAGTCAGAATTCTCTTCAAGTGGTCCTGCTGGCTAGTTCAGTGTTGAAAAGCATCCCTATTTAATGTGAAATATAGACCAATGAAAAAGCTGACGGACTAGTGAAATGACAAGCTAGCTGGTCCTGCTGGCCAGTCACTAAAAAAGTTAAGGGCAAACCCTGACATACCTGGTTACACTTCTTGTTAGAGTTGCATGCTTTCTAGATTTTGTTATTTCAAAGAAATGTTTTGCTTTTATATTAAATACTGTTCCTTGTATGATTGCAGTAAGGGAGCGTCTCAAAAGTCAGGCACAGACTAGACGAAAAAAACATTCCCGTGGGCACACGCCGCAATACATTGGACTTCCCGAACGTTCCGCTAGCCCGCATCATTGTGCCCAAGTACATGAGCAATCCTACACTAGTTAATATGCGCATCAGCGTTTTGAAACTTCCAATGGAACGTTCCAGTAGTCCAATGGAACGGTCCATGTGCTTGAACTGGAATATTTATCCGATCCAATGAGAATGTTCCTACTGTTCCGAAGCTACCTAAATGACTCCCAGTTTGACTTGAACAGATTGCTTGTCTCAAGACCATTGTTTCAAGGAACATGTGTATATATCATTCAGATATCACTTCAATTCAAGCTTTTTTGACCAAGTCTCAAACAGGTACTGAAATGTTTTAAAAACATTTACTAGTTTTCTGTCGTTAAAAGAGAAAATCGCTGTAAAAATTTACCTCAATGTTATCTTATTTTACTATTACTAAATGAAGATAAGCAAAATTTGCATAACACATGATATTACGAGTAGTACAGTAGTATAACCTTTACGGTTGAAGGCATCATACACGTTTGGTATTGACTCTGATAATTAATGGCAATAAAAACTTACTTAGTAAGAAGTACAGCAACTTTTCACTTCGAAGTACTGCGGTTATGGAAAAATATATCACTTTTTATCCCCAAAACATTTGAATCTGAGAAGTGTTACATGTAACGCTTCCCAGAGTGTGTATTCCAATGCAGATTATTCTTCCTGCGTGGACATAACCGCTCCAGATTTTCGGCAATATCTCAAAAATGCTACCACCTTTTGAAATGAAATTTTCACAGGTTAGTTTTATGGTATATCTACACCTATATAGGTTTGAAACCAACAGTAGGCTCCAATAACCAAACGTGTAAAATGCCTTTAACACTTTTGTTCTTTTTTTTTTTCTTCAAATTTCATCTCCTACTTGCTGGTAAATGATCAATTTATTTAGCCCTGTCCTGCAATTCACTGACCAATCACAGCTACAAATGTTCATTCGTAAGCCTGTTTGGCACAAGCAGCCAGAATAATGGGCTCAAATGCTGTTACCCACTTGCACTATTATTACTTAAGTGGGTGGAGTTTTAATGTAATTGTCTGTCACGTCGGCTATTAGCAACTACCTTTGTTCCCTCCGTCTCTTCTGCTGCCGTACCATCCGGGTTGTTGACCTCCCTGTGCGCTTTGATTTGGGGCATACGAACATCACCAACACGGGATGGCTGTCTACTCAGCATAATCTCTTGGGAGTGTGTGCTGCGTAAAGTCTGGGTAGAGTATGGCTGATTGCTGGCAAGATGAGTGTCGAGATCCACTGAGAAGCGTTGCTGCCAAAACAAAAAGTCAATTTTAAATTAGTTTAATAATGCCGTTAACAGTAAGCAGGGATATGTAATATTATATAACTCACATATCCTTAACATTTAATTTATGGAACACGCGTCACATGTCATCCTTTAGTTTGCAAGGTATTTCCTTGAGTCGGGATGTCCTTGGGTCTGACAATCCATTGTGTAGCGTGCACAGGCATTCACTTACTGTGCTCTGCTTCGTTTCCCCATGGACAAAGGTTACTGGAATTAACGCTCCAAATCTCCCCTTTTCCAGGGGTTATTGCATAATACCCGAATCCAGACCTTTGTCCTTTTGTTGTACAAACGAGGATTACAAGAGATCGATATCATTGTGTTCGAGATTCGAACATACCCAGCCGATTATTGGCCATGGATTACGGTCAAGGTTTGGCCGATTTATGGTGACTACATTCCATATTTTCTCGAACCAGAAATAAAAACCTGGTGCCTTTTATGAGAACCTTTGTTGTCTTTCCTTTAACAAGTCAGGGTGTTATTGTGACATTGATATTATCAACAACAACAAAAATTATTCCGGAGGTACCAAATAAATAACACCTTGCGGAGGCATAGTACAGCTTTTTTTTACCTTGAAAGTTTGCTTGCTGGAAAGACAATAATGTAAGAATTTTTGGTGACACCATGAAATTAAATCTTTGTTTTGGACGTGTATGTGGTTACGAAAGGAACCGGTGGATTCGGAACCACACATACTCAAAAGACAGATTTAACTACATGGTGTCACTGCAAAATTCTTACATTAAAGATTTTTTAAGACCATAAATAGTTAAAGCTTCAATTTTATTATAATTTAACATTTCTGTTAATGAAACCAAGGATGCCTCGTAAGTGAACTTAATCACTGTAACTCGCAAGCCTGAGGAAACCTGTAAACAAGGATGCTTGCAATGTGAACCAGAAACACCAGGGTTAACCCCTACTCTTCCACAATAAGCGTTCTGGTTTCTTTTGCATGCTCTACAAATCCTAGTACACGGGACCAACGGCTTAATGACCCATCTGAAGGACAAAGCAATTATGATAAAGTATCTTGCCAAAGGACACAAGTGCCACGACCAGGACTCGAACCCACACTCTGCTGATCAGAAACACCAGAGCTTGAGTCCGGTGCGCTAGACTGCTCGGCCACGACACGCCATGAAGCAAATTGTGCTACGCAGCTTTATGAAATTAGAGCTTGTGAAAAGAGGCAAATACATACCGGGGGTGGACTACTGTCATGATGCAGGTGATGCCATGCGTTGTCATACGTCTGGCGTCTCGTCTTGGTGACATCGAATCGATAGATCTTACCGTAGTCCGTGTCTGGTCTGATGAGAGCAAAGAGGGAGCCCCAGCCAGTATGGGAGTGTTGCTGTCGCACTACTCTCTCTACATTCTCACACTGTTAATATTTACGAAAAAGAAAACAGCAACCTCACTTTTTTTATGATCCCATTTAATCTTTAAAATAACAGAAGATTAGGGGAATTCAGTGCTCAAAGTGAGGAAAAATAAGATCTGTTTTGGCATATATTATACAAATATTGGATGCATATGAGTACATTGCCGCAGACTATAATTACAGGGTGGAATCTGAATCGTTTCTTCCATTTCAAGAGGGGAAAAGCCAGATTTCACAGAGTGATTATATTCTGCGACAATGCACAAACGAAATGCACTCAATATTTCTTAATATACACAGGTAGATCCTTTGGATTTGTTTCCACAATAAATACAAAATAGACACAGAAACTTGTGCACCCAATTTCTAAACAACGTGGACTACTCCATGTAGTGACCAACCTTGTCAGCCGTGACACAACCTTGCCTCGTTTGGACAGATGGGTGGGGAATGATCATTTTGGAAGTGACGCTGTGAAGCGTCCAAGATATCCTATAGTTATCCATATTGGACTCCAATATTAAATTGTGGAGCATCGTGGCAGTATACATAACAAAATAAAGAATGACACATGACACGTAATCCACCAATCAAATAACAAGGATCTGTTTACAAGTGCAGTATATAAATGCAGACATGGATATAGAGACGTACACATCACACAGCCAGTTTGACGTGAATTTTGTGCAATTTTCGCTTAATTCTATCAGGTATTTTGATGCAAAATTCCTTCTCCTTTTTTCTAAACATGAATAATCAATACCAAGAGTAATTCACAATATATATGAAGCAGGGGTTTGTTACATCCAACTCTGTCACATTTTGTGTAGAGTTGTACATTTACATGTTTTCCCCCTAAAATAAGGAAGGTAGTGGTAGCACTTAAAGACCGACTAATTACATACAAAACTGCATGAGCTTTCGGAGCAACAACTACTTCATCAGAATATTATTGTTTTTTTGTTAACAGTTAAACAGAATTGTGCCTTCCGTTTAACCATTTGACCGTTTCTACCTATTCCAATCAGAACTATGAGCGCATCTGTAAAAGGAGCAGTATGTCAAACACACTTTCAAGGTGAGGATTAAAGACTGTAACCAAGTTTTTACAGTCACAAAATCACAAACCACAATGAGGTGAGTGTACAAAGCAAAATGTATTTATAATTTGTAGGGGATTTTAAACATCTGTCAGGGGATTGAGATAAGAAAAATTCCATACAAAAAAAGGGATGTCAATCATTCTCCCTGGAAAGTGTCTGGGGCTTACATTTTGTCAAAGAAAAGGAATGTTTCTTGTTTTTTTTACCGTCGGTTTCGGCTTCCTTTAATTGCTAAGGAAATATGAAAACGGACTTCACCGTTTGCTTACGGTTAAACGGTTAACTGGTTAACCCTTTCAGCCCCAATGGCGACTTTAGTCGACTGTGCACTATACCCTGCTTGAGCCCCAATGTCGACTATAGTCGCCCAAGGTAACACACAAAAAAGCACTCAAGCCTGAGCACAAAGGCCATTTGTTAAAAAGATGTAGTTTTATCCATGTTCACCTTCCATACCCAAGCATATCCCATCATTGGAAAGAGAAAGATCGGATCTTTCCAATGATGGTAAAATATAACAGGGTTGCTATTATGCAATCACTTCAAATTGGAGCGGAAAGATCTGAAATGCCAAACACCTACGGAGCACCATATGGTTGTGTGCAAAAAAGTGTTTGGGTTTACAGAACACACTGGGGAAACAAAGACCAAGAACTTGGACATTTATTGGCTGATTTCAATGATTGTAAATTATATGAAAGGAAATTCAATAAGTAAGACAATTTTTATTACTTATTATGCTCTAAAATGAAATCTTCAAGGAAATAATAGAGTTTGTACAATCAAACTTTGAACACAAGCATCCTGTTATGTGAGAATGTGTGCTTTACGCTTGAGTGGTCAAACAACGTGGGCCACAGAGGTCGTTTATGTCAAAAGAACCTGGGGCTGAAAGGGTTAAACATCCCAACCCTAAACATTTTTTTTTAACACAGAGAAATGCTTACCCTGAAAAATGTGTGAGATTCAGTGAAGGCACGGAAGAGGGCCTGGGCACTTTTTCTGGATGTGAGACGAAATTTACGAACAGAAACTACGTCAGTCTCCTCTGTCTCCGTCGATGTGGAGTAGAAGTGCACAGAGAAACGATTCTGGTGGTATGATACCTTGCTGATGTCTTCAAATTTGATGCTGCAATATTTGAGATAGTGTAAAACACTTAAAGAGGCTGTGTCGTGATGATCAAAGCAGGCCTGTGGCTGTACATGCACTTATATTATAAGTGCATGTACAAGTTATAAACAAGTTATCGTGTAGTGTGCACAGGCTCTACTTCATTTCCCCTGTACAAAGAGGGACGGATGATACTGGAATTCATGCTCGATATCTCAGGTTTTTGGGTGTTTTTTTGTGCAGTCCCAAATTTCAGACCTTTGTCCTTTTGTTATACAAATGTGGCTTACAGGAATGGACAGGCTGCCATCATTGTTTATCATTGCGTTTGGCTCAATTGGAGGCAAGTCCAAGTGTACCGGGATTCCAACATACCACGGCTGATCATCGGCCGAGGCTTACAGCCGAGGTTTTGTGATTCACGGTGAACGCATACTCGTGTTTTCTCGAAAAAGATCAACAAATCCAGGTGCCTATTATGAGAAACTTTGTTGTTTTGCCTTTGTCAAGTCAGGGTTTCAATTGAGACAATAATATTTCTAAGTTGAATCATTACTCAAGAAGCCCCAAAAAGTTCTGAAAAATAATAATGCGCAGAGGACCAGGTTATTTTTTTAAAATAATGGTTAATAAGGAAATATTGCTGTAGAAATGGAACTGGTATAAAGTTTATAACAAAACCTAGCTTTTTAGATTATCAAATTAGAATGTTTTTCAATCATTAACAATCAAATAATAAATGTAACTTAGTCTAGTTGAAACCTTGGCTATGAAAAAATTGTCTTACTTGTCCATAATATCCCTCTCTTTGCTCAGTATTTGTAGCCCTTCGCTGTGTACCCCGATGACGACACTTGTCCTGTCCATGGTCTCGGCTGAAAAATATTCTACACCATACCCCTGCAGCTTGCTTATCTTGTTGATGAACTGGATTTCAGCCTGGGACTTTGTGACCTGGTCTTCGTCATTCTTATGGGCCTCTCGTACCTGTATGAGTCTGGACTCGCTGATAACAAATTAAAAGGAAATTAATTAAAATGACAGGAATCATTGGGACCAGTGCCCAGTTTCATAGAGCTGCTAAAGCAGCAAATAGTGCTTAACAATTTTCTGCTAAGAACAAAATGAGCATGGTACCAGTCACAAGTGGTACATGGTATTTTGGCTGGTAACCTTATATTAGTATGCATAATTTTATTGTGCTTTTACTACTTTTTCTGCTCAAGCAGCTCTATGAAATTGGGCCCAGAAATTTGCTAATTTGAATGGTTTGAATGGATTCATATCCTCTGTCAGGCCATGACCTGACGAATGGTGCACCACAGCGTGTTTGGAAACTGCTGTTTCGGAAACTGATTACTATTTTTTAACAAACTTTTAACACTGAAACAAAGTTGACTTCTTTATTAGTGCAGATTGTCAAATGTCAACATGTTTTTAATAATTAATGGTACATGGTATTTTGGCTGGTAACCTTATATTAGTATGCATAATTTTATTGTGCTTTTACTACTTTTTCTGCTCAAGCAGCTCTATGAAATTGGGCCCAGAAATTTGCTAATTTGAATGGTTTGAATGGATTCATATCCTCTGTCAGGCCATGACCTGACGAATGGTGCACCACAGCGTGTTTGGAAACTGCTGTTTCGGAAACTGATTACTATTTTTTAACAAACTTTTAACACTGGAACAAAGTTGACTTCTTTATTAGTGCAGATTGTCAAATGTCAACATGTTTTTAATAATTAATGGTACATGGTATTTTGGCTGGTAACCTTATATTAGTATGCATAATTTTATTGTGCTTTTACTCCTTTTTCTGCTCAAGCAGCTCTATGAAATTGGGCCCAGAAATTTGCTAATTTGAATGGTTTGAATGGATTCATATCCTCTGTCAGGCCATGACCTGATGAATGGTGCACCACAGCGTGTTTGGAAACTGCTGTTTCGGAAACTGATTACTATTTTTTAACAAACTTTTAACACTGAAACAAAGTTGACTTCTTTATTAGTGCAGATTGTCAAATGTCAACATGTTTTTAATCTTGCAACTGTTTTGATGAGTTATTAATTCCTAAACACATTTGCACATTCGTCCTGAACACATACGCCACTTCGAAAAAAACAAACGTGCACGTGGAACGCTGCGTACAAACCAACGCATATGTCGCTTCTCGTGAAAACCCAAAACTTCAACGGATACGCCACTTCATGATTGAAAATGCAGAAGTTGTACTTCACGTGTTTAGCACAGTGCCAATGGATAAAGTGGCGTATTGTGATACGTCACATTGTGGAAACACAGATTGGCAAATCTAGTGATTTGTCGGTCATTAGTGTAATTACGAAACTACCACGTGTTAGGTCTTGAAGCTTGTTGAAAATGTATATCAATAACTTGTACAAAACCGACTTGCAAAATTTTGTGATATTGCATCTGTTCCTGGCACGAGCGACAATATGTTTAGAATTGCAGTTGATAATTTCAAGAACTTAAAAAACCAAGGGTTGACCGTCATTCAGAAAATTGGACAGACATTCTGGTAGCCAATGTAAAATGAGTCACAGTAAATGGGAGCGATGACCAGCTTTAGACAAGCTAAGATTTCAAATACTTTTGGGCTAAACAAAGACAAGATTTACTAGAGCGGGACTTGAACCTGTGACCTCCGGATTGATGTGCCGGCACTCTACCCACTGACCTAAGATTTCATAACGGTGTCAAAACCAAGGAATTAATGGTGGTTGAGTGGGTCAGTACGTGTTTGAAACATTGAAATATGAAATATAAAACATGAAACATAATTTCTTGCCCTTTCTTTCTTTAATTTGTGACTCAAGTTTGTTTTTGAGAACATAACAAAATGTAAAGATCTGTAAATGATCTGCTTAAAATGTATGATTTATTTTACCGGGTTTGGATGCATAATCATCAAAATCTCTGACTATTCTCTAAGTTACCCATGTTGCCAACATCTTTGGCCATGTTCCTTGTATCCAACAACATTAATGAATGCTAATAATTATTCATTGTACAAAAAGGAACCAGACTGTTTCTCCTTCCAGCCTCGGTTTGGTTACATTGATTTTAATGAAAGCAAATCAAGTTGGGAACACAATGATAAAGGTCTATGGGCTGATAACTTCGAGGTGGCTAGTACCTGTAATCTACTTGGTGTTTTTTTGTCCAAAGACATTTTATACCTGCATGTATTACATGTGTCCTTACGATAACAAAAACCCTAATGAATGCACTCACCTCAGTTCAGGCAAGATGCACTGATACTGCGAATCTAGAACAGCGCCCTCGTTGCCCAACTCGGCATGGGCCATCAAGACGCACAACTGAAGTTTCTCCTCATCTTCCACTCTGTAGTGGCTCAGCAGCAATCTGTTCTTCAGTGTCATGTAGTACAAGTGCCTAACGATTCAGTAGGGATACAACAAGGATGATAGTCCAATCAGTAAAGTTGAAGAAGGCAGTGTCCGAATAGGCAGCTATGACTATGGCTACGGCAGGATCGCCGCATCGTCATGCGTTGAAGTATAGGACATCCTTAGCAACACCCTTAAAGGGAGGGTATACTTTTGGTAATTACTCCAAAAATTAATGGCCATAGAAACTTACTTGGTTCAGAGCACTGGAGAGCTGTTGATATTATAAAATATTGTTAGAAACAATACATATTTGTAACAGTCCTTAGAAGCAGCTACATCATAGAATTAAAACAAGGAACGGTGAGCTCACCGCCATTGCTGTTGTCTATAAAGCACAAAATAGTGTACCCTCGGCATGATCTGTGTCAAAACGTGTTAGGTTACCATCGCTGTGAATGCGTACAACAACAAGCACATGGAATGGCATGAACACACCATGTATCAAACAGACCGCGATCGTGCCACACACTTCATGTTGTTTGTATTACCCTGGGTAAAAGCCAGTGTTTTCTGGCATGGTTGGCTGCAGATTGCAACATAGCACCTTGTAAACCGTTACATGGTGCTATGTAAATAAATTTGTCTCATGAAACTCGAAAATAGCTCTGCATAATTCTACTTCTACTTCTACATGTATGCTGGTACTCATTGAAAGCCTGTTCAGCAACTTAACGAGGATTGAGGTGTGGTGCCTTAAACGGTGGACACTTGTCAGGGATGCCAGTGACTCTTTCCTTCAGAGCCTGAAAAAAATTTGCTGCGAAGGAAAGGGGGTCACCGCCCCCCCCCCCCCCCCCCGCCGCTCAGACCAAAAAACATAACAGCGATTTTTTTTTTTTACAAAACATATAGAAAAAGAAAATTTACCCGCGTTGTCGATCTTCCTCATGTATTCTGATAAAAAATAACCCCCACTGTCTTTCGACTCCAGCCACCGCCAATTAAACCTATTCTTTACCCCTCGATCAATTTGTTTCAAATTAGCTTCTCTTTCAACATCCATAATGACTCAATGTAACGCCAAAAACTCAGTCGGTATGTCTCAATGGTAACGCCAATCGTCCGTGAAACAAAATTCTCAGAGCGATTTCATGTACGATCCAAAGATCGTGTATGGATGTACACACAAAATACATCGATACATACCATACGGCACCACGCACACATTCGACAGAAAAGTCTAGTCTTCGCTCAATACTTCCGGCATTTATACATGTACGAACGCTTGAGGGCGCTTTCAAAACATATTATCATTAAACACAAGTCGCTCCAAACGAGCGCCGCAAATCTGTTTTCAATAAAATATATTTTCTCCGGCCTGATGAAACACGAAGCGCCGGAAAAATTTGGGGAAAATTTGAAAAAGCCGGAATTCCGGCAATAGCCGAAAAACTGGCATCCCTGACTTGTGCAAGGTGCTCTATACATATGTTGTGCAAGTAAAAAGCCTGTGACTTTAGGCACTGATGGCTCCCTTGAACTGCTCCAGTGTGGGCGGTTCAATGATAGCAGTGTTTATAAAGAATCAAATTGGCAAATTGAAAACACACTTGCTGATGCTTTGCTGAAGCTCCTGTGGTGTCACAAAGAACTTGACCTGAAGACTCAGTCTGTGATGGGACTTTCTTGTACTCAGCTGGAGACCCAGTGGATTCCGCAGATTCAACCACAGCAAATCTCCTTTCTTTGAGCGATAACGCAACCCAAAGTATTCACGTTCAACAAGGCCAACATCATCACAAACCTGTGGAAAAAGGGCATATCATATAAAATAAGTAATTTGCACGAGTGACTTTGTTGACGTTGAGCCAGTGTCATAGGAGATTTTGTCCTCCCGGTGTGTGTGTCCCCCATACACAGAGACACAGAATCTCCAGGGGGACAGAATCTCCTGCCACACCACTATTGAGTCAAGTCAAAATGATGAGACCAAAGATTTGAATAGAATATTAAAAATCCAGCGATTCTGTATGTTTTTAATAGTTATTTTTCTCAGTTTGAAAAAATCTTATTTTACACGGGTGCAGATTTATGTTATCCCTACCGTATTTTACTTACATTTACAAAAATTGTAGCATCATTTCAGGGTAGGCCCTAATAACAGTAATATTTGTAATAAATGGGGCTATAACTAATTGTGAAGGAGATCTCTGTACTCTACTGCTAGACTAGTAGTAGTACCGGTATAACATGGGTGTTGAGTTGGGACTTTAATAGACCTTTTTGCAAATACACGGTGTGCACAAGTTTCCCATAGAGCCGCAGTGCATGCAGGTCTAGCTAGCGATCAAAAGCAATCAATCTGATCGCTAGCAAGACCAGCATGCACTGCGGCTCTATGGGAAACTTGTGCACACTGTGTATTTGCGAAAAGGTCTATGGACAAGTTATATAGTGCCCTCTAGAAACACAAGGTTGTTCTATGAGTATTGTTTGTATGATGATCCTAATTAAAAAGCAAATGTGATCACAGCTTAGTTCATCCACTTTTGCTTAAATAGTCTCCAACTTTTTGCTTAGTACATGTAGTCCCAAAGTCTGGCAGCTGTGGTGGTTTGATTCCACTAACTGGAGCTACTGTATCCATGTCAATACCAGTTGATGAGCTACATAACTCTTAAGTAGTCAGAAACAATACAGAGAAAGTTTGAGAACTTTATTGAACGTTGAAGTAGTGAAAATCACCTGCTAAACGTGTACATACTGTCCGTAAATTGGCAACGGTGAATTTCCAGACCGGGTAATTGTTAGTTCTTTGCAGGAAAAGTGACCTATTTACAGCAGTACTAAGCACACTTCTCAATCAGAATAAAAGATGTTCACATAATCTGTGTAAAGTGTCCTATTGTTATTGTTCTAATATTCCACTTAAGTTGGCCCTAACAATGTTGCCCCCAAACAAACTCTCCCTGAGTAATAACAACCTCACCCCCACTAAAGTCGGCTCAAACAATGCTGCCCCAAACAAGCTCGCCATGAGTATTAACAACCTCGCCCCCACTAAAGTCGGCCCCAACAATGTTACCCACAAACAAGCTCGCCCTGAGTAATAACAACCTTGCCCCCACTAAAGTTGGCCCTAACAATGTTGCCCCAAAACAAGCTTGCCCCGAGTATTAACAACCTTGCCCCCACTAAAGTCGGCCTTAACAATGTTGCCCCAAAACAAGCTCGCAATGGGTATTCTCAACCTCGCCCCCACCAAAGTTGCTGCCAACAATGTTGCCACCAAACAAGCCCGCAAGGGGTATTCTCAACCTCGCCCCCACAAAAGTTGCCCCTAACAATGTTGCCCCAAAACAAGCTTGCCCCGAGTATTAACAACCTTGCCCCCACTAAAGTCGGCCTTAACAATGTTGCCCCAAAACAAGCTCGCAATGGGTATTCTCAACCTCGCCCCCACCAAAGTTGCCCCCAACAATGTTGCCACCAAACAAGCCCGCAAGGGGTATTCTCAACCTCGCCCCCACAAAAGTTGCCCCCAACAATGTTGCCACCAAACAAGCTTGCCCCGAGTATTAACAACCTTGCCCCCACTAAAGTCAGCCTTAACAATGTTGCCCCCAAATAAGCTCGCAATGGGTATTCTCAACCTCACCCCCACCAAAGTTGCCCCCAACAATGTTGCCACCAAACAAGCCCGCAAGGGGTATTCTCAACCTCGCCCCCACAAAAGTTGCCCCCAACAATGTTGCCACCAAACAAGCTCGCAAGGGGTATTCTCAACCTCACCCGCCACCAAAGTCGCCCCCAACAAAGTTGCCTCCAATCAGGCTCGTCCTGAGTATTAACAACCTCTCACCTACTAAAGTTGGCCCCAACAAAATTGCCCCAAAACAAAGGATGCGGCTACAACGTGTTCGAGCTGCAGACTTGCAAGGTTGCTGTGAATGATGTTCAAAGGGTTATCTTTAGGCTGTTCAATTTTTGTGTGGCAACTAATCTTCAACACATAATTTGCTTTAATGAGCGGTTCCTAGTGAGCTTTAAAAATTAACAATATTTACAATACATGGGAATATTTATGGCTGTATGCTTTGCAATATATCTTGGTTTCATCTGTGTACCAGCTACCTTACATCAATTGTCTGCGTGTTCACGCATGTGGTATGCATGTACCAAAACTTGTCAAAAAATAAAACAAAAATAGGCACAAAGAAAACAGTTGATTTGATAGTTCCCCAATCAGCAGGCACAGTGCACACCTAGCCCAGGTTGGACTCCTCCGTTGCATACAACGCGACGGAGTCCAGGGTATAAAGGTCCTCAGGCATTGCGACAAAATTTATAACAATTTTTTATTATATTTTTACCTTTTTGAGGAAGCTGAAACATGACTCACATGTTTCTTGTGTCCTGAACCTTACACCTGCTCTATTCAGAATTGCCAATTTTATCCTTGGATGACATTATTGTGAAAATAAAATGGAAATTGACGCATTCGTTGCGACAACCTCAACTGACATGGAACCAAGTCCACAAAAGATGGCGCTGTCTAACCCGTAACACTGAACGCTTTTTCTTCCGGGCGGCAACACGACGGAGTCACAGCGCCAGTGCACAACTTGGACTTTTCAAAAATAATGTCATTCATGGATGTATTTGATAGGTTTTGAACTCAGCAAAAGTGTAATTAAAGGCACCAAGAATAAGTGAATGGAGTTTCAGCTTCTCAAATTAGGTAAAAATATTTTAAAATGTTACTCAAGATTTTGTTCGCATTGTAAAGGATCTTTTATACCCAGGACGTCAGTGCAGTGGCACTGACTGACGTCCTACCAGGGCTAAGTGCACACCTAACTGTAGTGTTACTGTTAGTGTTATGTACACAAATGCTTGTTTAGGGGCCATATGATTTATTCACTAGTTCACAGAGCCAGTCTTTATAAATTATCAGTCTTTATAAATTACATCACATGTTCATACACCACAACGTAACCAGTCTTTTTTGTGGAAGTGACAATAACTTGTTTTATGTGTTTTATTGTAATGAAGTACGTTGGTGACAGTCAGCAGGTCAGGTGACTGTGTATAGCGAAGTTTTACGAATGCTGGTCATGTCGCCCCCCTAGCAAGCTCGCCCCCAAAAAAGTCGCCCCCTAGCCGGCTCGCCCCGGGTTGTTACAAAGTCGCCCCCTGGCAATGTCGCCCCCAAACAATGTCACCCCCTAGCAAAGTCGCCCCCTGACAATGTCGCCCCCAGCCAATGTCGCCCCCTCGCAAAGTCGCCCCCAGATGTTATTTTAGTTCGGAAAATAATTAGGCTGATGGTAACGGTTTTGAATTGGCCCAGAAAGAGTGTTCGATAATTTTGTTCATGTAATATTTTGTAATGATATAATAATAATGATTGATTGCAAAGATGAGCCTACAAAATGGAATTCTTCTTCTTCTTTTATTTGTTTTTCATTACACTCATAAATACATTCATAAACACCTCGGAGATATTATCAATTCTGATTCTGTGACAACAAGAATGGAGCAATATAATTTGAGATTGGTACAAACAACACGCTATCTGACGTAAACAAATTCGTCGGGAAAAAGTTTGTTAATGAGGGTCTTACATTGGCTTTTGAGAGTGCATTGTAAATATTCCTTGAATAATAGGCCTACATTATCTAAACTAATGCAAATAACACATCGAAACCTTATTGAAAACAAATAATATATTAAAGAAGTCCTCCGTGTAATGTCGGGACAGCATCTGAATAAAGTTTCCTGTATTCCATTTATTTATAATTATGTGGTCTAAAGTTCTCCCTATAGTAATTTTGTCGAGCTTAGTTAGATTAGAGTTTGTTATGGAACTGAAAGTTTTCTCTCGCCTAAAACTTAAAATGCGAATTCTGAAGAAAAATACAAAGCGCTGACGCAGGATTCGATTTGGGGTGGGGGTATTTAGGGGCCTACCACTAGATCTGCAAACTAATTATCCACTATAAAAATATAAAAAAGGTAAACAAAATAACTTTCATTTTTCATCTATTATTTATTTGCAAACAAAATGTATGTAAGTATAGTAACAAGTAGGCTAACGATTTTTTAAAATGTTACATCTGTAGTTTATTAAGTATTTGGGTGTAACGATAAATTGAGCGACGGTAATAAAATAAATTGAGCGACGTTAATAAAATCATTGACAAACTTAAGAAATTTAGAGCATGGAGTTTATTATTTGATGACGTTTTTTACCCAAGCACAAACTAAACATACAAACTATAACTTATAAGAAGGATTTACTCAATATTTCTTTCAACACAATAATTAAGCCATTATATTACCATAAAGGAGCATTATTTTTCCGAACATCGGGGGCGACCTTGCGAGGGGGCGACATTGGCTGGGGGCGACATTGTCAGGGGGCGACTTTGCTAGGGGGCAACATTGCCAGGGGGCGACATTGCCAGGGGGCGACTCTGTAAGAACCCGGGGCAAGCCGGCTAGGGGGCGACTTTGTAGGGGGCGACTTTGTTGGGGGCGAGCTTGCAAGGGGGCGAGATGACCAGCCTCCAGTTTTACAATGTATGTCAATGATGTCAATAATAATTTAAAATTGTAACTTACAAAAACATTACTGAACAAAACACTAGCCTATTATAGCCTAACTTATCCACACAAAAAACAACAATATTAATTTAGCATATGAAATATCGTTAGAAAGAGAGTCAAAACTAGACTAACGACCGTTTTACCTTATCCATCAAGACTTGTCCATGAGAAAACTTGGGAATATGGTACTCCCTCACATTATATGGCGACTCGCTGATAAAACACCACATTATTAAACATTACTTCAGCAATCTTAGATCTCGACTAATCAGTAATAACTGCTCTTTAGCAGCAAGGTTGGTACTAAATTCGTCATCGTGTGTGCAGTTTTACACATTCTACTAAGTCATTTGCCTGCTGCCTTTGAGATCTGCGGAAAGAAATAACAGGGCATTGTGTAGGAATCCTACATTCTACGCAACTGGTACTCTTCATTTCACTGTGTTGAGTCAATGTAAATAATTGAGTACCGGCGTTTTCTAGGGGTGCGCGATTCAAAATTCCTACACCATTATACACTGTACAATTTGTCCTACGCGAGTTCTACACAACTGAAGATTGAGCAAATTTGTGCGCAATCTCAATATTGTGCAAATCCATAAAATGCGCTCTACATAAACACAGCTCAAAACAGCTGATCGTTGTTATGCCCATTTGTGTGATGTTGATGAAACTAACACCTGAACTGAACGGAAATTATCGGCTGAAATAGCGAGGTGTTTCTTGCAAGTTTGGCGGTGATGCAGCTTTTGTAGCATTCGTCAAATGCATATAGTGTTGAAAATCTTGCAAATAGGGACACTTCCCCCGACAGAAATGGCTCATTAGTCATATTGCCTCCGTGCTGTAGCAGAAAATCATACGAGCATAGTTACATCCCGATATGTGGAGATGGAATTTATGCAGTAAGTTTACCAGAACCAGAACGAGAACCAGAACCATGATATTGGTACAAAATGGTTGGTAGTTACGTCATGTACGTGGAGCAATAATAAAAACCACCATCGTTTAGATCCTGGTTTTTATCTGAAGTCCGAAGTACCATACCAATATATCACGGATGCTACAAAACAAATATTTAAGACGGGCTGTAGTTGCCAAGCAGAAGCGAGGGACCTGTGCCTCCTGCAGAAGAAAGGTTAATATCACGGTGTCTGTCACCTCGTACCTTGACCACTTCCTACCCTTTTGCAAGGTACGAAGTGTCTTTGTACCCTGCGTGTATTACACAATCGCTAGCACAAATTTAGTCCGGCTTCAATTCATCTTTTATGTAACACACACCCAATGTAAACATGTTTTAGTAAAGTGTGGTAAAACAAAAATGTTTTAAAGAACATGTTGAACATTCAGACCCACATATTTCTACACAGTTACCGTTCGTAGCTCTGAGGTGTAAGAGACGTGACCAACGAGATCTACGTTTAATGCAGCTACACTAATAAAGTAATAAGTCTTGGGTAGGTGCAATAATCTGTAACCCTCCTCCCAATGGCCTTTGCACGGAGGGTAATGTGTACATTTTCGTACTACAGGCTACAGCACAGGCGATATGACTAATGAGCCGTGGGGGTAGTGTCCGTATTTGCAAGATTTTCAACACTTTTACATAAAAAAGGGCACATAAATTGTTTCCATGAATTGGGAATGAAAAATAGATTTCTAAAAACAATACCGAGTAAATTAACTAATTTATTCCCAACGGACAGACAAAAAACATTTACCAGAGACTGCCATAAAATGGTCCCCACCTTTGTGTTTTTAAAACTGTTTTGCTAGTTTTTGTTTTAAATTGATAAGTGTACAATTTTGGCCCTTTTTACATATAAACGGTTATGTTTATCTCTTAAAAAGTATCGTTAGCTTTAAAAAAACCCATAAGTGCCTTCGATAAGTATTAATTGAAGCGGGATTTAATTTTGTTATGATTTTTTTTCCCCACCAGATCTCAGTGAATCTTCACACATCAAGCAAGTGTGTCCACTGCCGCCAGCATGTAAAAGGCCTACCACATTACTGAAGTTTTTCTTGAAAACTCAAAATTTGGTCATATTCTTTGTTTCTTTTATTTTCTCACAATAGCTTATATTTCTTCACTTTTTTAAAAATCAGTTTCCAATGATTGATAAAACATTTGTTAGATCAAAACTATGTACATGTACAGGGAAGATATATTTAAAATGGTTCGTGTGCATGTAACAGGACCATCAATTCAAAGCTAAGCAATGCTCTGGTCATCAAACAGTAGTAATGCAACAGTAGTAAATGAGATTTTAAGGTTTGTGGTGAGAAGGTAATCAGGTGAAGTGTTTCTTGTAACAAAACATTGTGGTCTGTTCTGAACTTGGGAGTTCTGAAAAAAACTAAGATGCAACACAGTACAAAATAGAAAGAAAATTTGGTAGCAAAACTATGTCACTCATTTGCTAGCCACAAATACATGTAAGCACACCTTTCAGTATGATTATGGTTATTTTTTTTAATGAAATGACAACAGTTCAGTTGGCAACAATGCTACTACTTCTTATAGGTTTTATTAAATTAGGCCCAGTTGACGGTCTGACTGGAAATTTGTAATTTAATCTGAGATCATTCTCCAGCACCATTCTACTTTCCCAGCAAATCACTATTTTTAATTACTTATTTTAACTTTCTCTTTTCACAATCACTAAAGAGCATATTTTTTTTAAATTGGAAAAGATTGAACAGAACAATAATGTTGCAATTACCTTTTTAGTTCTTTATTGCATTTCATTAATAATCGATACGTACAATTTGTATTGTTTATTGTGTTTAAATGAAAGGTAAAAATTTGTTAAAATAAGCATTCCTTTGTCTTTATGCACATAAATCATGACAATTATGACATAATTCCAAATGGTTCTTTTTGTAAGCTATGAATTTGTTATCCCGGCATACAGGGGACTGTTTTTAAACTCATACAGAGCTGTGGTGTGAAATTTAAATGAGGGCGCTGTTTTTCATATGTTGGAAAATGTGATTATTTTATCCGAGTGTGGGAACAATTTGATTCTTGCTTAGACCATGCTAAGACACTCGCAACTAGGTTTATATTTTATCATCATGGTTTTATGTAACCCCTCTCCGGAGAGTACAATAATTGTTTTCTGGAATGATTTCATAGCCACGGCCCATAGTAATTCCTTCAACATAATATTTTCATTCCCTCAAAATGAACGAAATGATTTCAAGGGAGGGAAAATCTGATGCCAGTAAGTGGCTGAACATTTCGTACTAGCAGCCACAAAATGACAACATTTACACAAACAATTTGTCACTCTGTGGACTGAGTAGGCCCAAAGCAATGTCAATAATTATTGTGTTTTTTTGTCAATTTGGGAATTCTGTCATTCTGTTTATTCTGAGGGTGACACTATGTGGCAAACTTGTACTTTTCATATTATCTTCAATATCTTCCTCCATGTATATTATATTCATTGGTCAAACAATTTGTGCCATGTTTGTGCATTTTTATCAAATCTGTTTAGGTCCTAAAATCGGCTGACATAAAATGTTATTGCATTTTGTTAATTAATAGAAATATGAGGTTTGTGTCATTTCGTGGTTGAGAAAATAATTGCCATGAGCAATACGCTGAAACTTCAACCTAGCTATAAAATATTCTCCTTTACAAGATATTATTTTTGTAACTTCTTGCAATGTATTTGTAGTGTGAATAATTGAAGCATCCATTGACTTCATGTCTTTTTCCCCGTTTGCGCCGCATCAATTGTTAAAAAAACTGCTGGCCTGCACCAATTTAATAACCACTAAAAATTGATTTTGTAAGTTGCATTTCTCGGTTGCCACTGCCAAGTCTTTAAAAAAGAATACACAAACAATAAAAAGTATAAATTTTTCCTGGATTACCGGTATTATTTATTTATTTTTGAATTTTATGTTCGAAGTTGGCATTCCTTTGACCTAAAAAAAGGCCCTCTATAGTCCAACTACTGCCAAGTACAGAACTTTTAGTTTAGCCAGTTTTTCCTTTTTGCCCAAAACCCCCAATATTTGTGTGCGTTTCACACATGTAATTGTTACACACCATGGGTAGGCCTATCAAGAAAATACAACAAAACCCGATATAAGTGACACAAACTAACTAAAAACCAAGGGGACAAATCGCAGTCAGTCACCGTAGACTGATGCATTTTCGGGTCAAAAGATGATTTAAAAATAATTTTAATAACCTGGGCGCTAAACTATCGAGTCGGGCAGAAACATTTTATTCACTCTTTAAATACATTTAAATTTTACGAAATAATACTTGTTTTTGCTAATAAAAGTAGGCCCTACAATTAATTTTTTATGGAGCCACATGACATCGATTATTTAAAAAAATTAGTGACGTCTGGAAATAATGCACATAACTTTATAAAAATATTAGCTAACTTTGTGATTTCGTTGACAAATTAAAGATAAATGTTTCATCTAATTTTATAAGCTCATATAATTAGCCTCCCTATGTATAAGTTTATGAACAATTTCAGTGTCATATTTGTTGTATAATTGAATACCAGAACCGCTAAAAGTTGCACACAAACTAATGGGTATGAAGTATTGTACTGAACCAGGACTTTTTGAAGGACATATATTTTAAACTATTAAGGAAATTCGGTATTTTAACTGGGGAATAAATATATAAATTTGATTCCTAGTTAAGTTGAATGGACCGTACTCCCGTCCCGCCCCAGGAACCACCCCGTCTGCTGTCCCAATGCCCCCAGACATGCCACGAAATCATTACACCCATAGACTACAGTCATCATTGATATGATTAATAATTATAAATAACATTATTTAATGGGTTTAATTGATAAGTATGGTGAGTGTGAAAGAAACTATCGATCGGCAGTAACTTTTGGTTGACTCTGTAAAAAAAAAGATTATTCAGTTTCCAGTCGTGTAAATTAAAGGCATCGTACACGTTTGGTATTGTCAAAGACCAGTGTTCTCACTTGGTGTATCCCAACATATGCATAAAATAACAAGCCTGTGAAAATTTGGGCTCAATTGGTCATCGAAGTTGCAAGAAACTGATGAAAGAAAAAACACCCTTGTTGTACAAATTTTTGTGCTTTCAGTTATATGAATAAAAAGTTCTTGCAAGACGTTTTTATTATTTTAGTGAGAAATTACCTCTTTCTCAAAAACTACGTTACTTCAGAGGGAGTCGTTTCTCACAATGTTTTATACCATCAACAGCTCACTGCAGAATGACAATGGTCTAACTCTGTTATGCAGCAGAGTCAACAGACTGACATTAAACGGAGAGGGAACGAAATAATATTTGAGAGATCGAGATACTATTTCAATGGGAATAAATATTATTTTGAGGGAACCATATGATTTTAAAGGCACTGTACACGTTTGGTAATTACTCAAAATATATATTAGCATAAAAACTGACGAGCAAGAGAGAGAGCTGTTCATAATTTAAAACATTGTGAGAAACGAATCCCTCTGAAGTAACGTAGTTTTTGAGAAAGAGGTAATTTCTCAATAAAATAATAAAAACTTCTTGCAAGAAGTTTTTATTCCTAACTGAAAGCACACACATTTGTACAACAAGGGTGTATTTTCTTTCATCATTTTCTTGCAACTTCGATGACCAATTGAGCCCAAATTTTCACAGGCTTGTTATTTTATGCACATGTTGGGATACGCCAAATGAGAACACTGGTCTTTGACAATACCAAACGTGTACGATGCCTTAGGGAACAAAGTGGTGCCGTATTTAAGAGGAACGGATTTGAAGGGAATGAAATAACTCCCAACTTTCTTTCATCCGTACGCGGTATGCGTGTATGGATTTTTAAAGTTGTGTAGAACTCGCGTATAGTAGGATAATTTGTACAGTGTATAGTGGTGTAGGACTTTTGAATCACCCACCTTCTATTTATAGCATCTATATTCAGGTGTAGCTATGCATTGTTTGTTACCTATCACCTCATTACAAATCCACGACGCGGTCGTGGTATGGTTTACAGGCCCGAGGTGTATGTTATTCCAAGCAGTTTGGAGGCCTTCACCTGACATGGCACGTGCGGGAGTGACCACAGAGAACCAAGCTATGAATATAACTGAAACGGCTAATAGCGCTGTGTGTGTGAATGTTTATCTCAAACAGTGTCTGATTTCCTTCAATATTTTGTAGTTATACTTGGTTGTATCATTCCAAACCCTCATAATTATGAAGTTTGAAGGAATACTCTTCCAGTTAAACATTGTGTCAGGTGAAAAATATTGCTAAAATCATAAGAAACATGCACGGGAAAATTGCCAATGGAAACTCTTCGAGCCTTCAGAGCCAGCGTACGACGGGCGTGTATTTAAATACCGCGCGCTGGACATGGGACGTTATCCCCGGGGGACTTAATCATGGTGTGGTGACAGGCTGTCTCGTACTTTGACGAAACTCGCAGATTTCTAGCTGGAAATAACGACACAAATTACCAGGAAATATAAGGTAAAAATTGTCAAACTTATTGTTAAAAGTGTCTGAACATTATGGCTAAACTTCTCATGGGTCGTTTGTCGATCTTGGGCCAAATGTTTGTCTGACCACATGGATGGAGGGTTAAAATCGGGTGTTTAAGTTTTTTCCCGTTATATAAGGATAATGAGTGTGCGGGACGCATCGCATTTTTAAAATCAATTTCTCTCACGTAAATGTTTTCCAAAACGGGTCGTAAATTTTAGCGTCAAGGTCGTCAAAATTTCCTCATTATTTCGGCCAGGAAGGTCGCTTGATCATAATTTTGAAATCATTTAAAATGTTAAAATTTGCTTGTTAGGCTCATATGAAAAACTCGAACAGACTGTGCAAGTCTCTCCACAACCATATGAAGTTTTACGTGGGCGGGATTTTGTTTTGTCATGTATCTTAGTTAACCATTTTCTTCCTCCATGGTTTAACGTAGTTATGGCTATGAACATTATATATGTTGTTGAGAATGTAATGCTAAGTCATTAACAATATGAAAGTAAAATCAATTCAACAAACTAACGAAGAAAACCTGAGAATAAGACTTGACCTCCGTTTCCGGTTACTTGTAAAAAAATAAGAAATTTGCCCAACTGACGGTCATGTCATTAAACCTATGTATTAGACGCACACATTAGGGCGTGATTTGCAAATGGGTTTTCTAACAATAAGCATCCTCGTCCCAAATTTTAATTTTGTTTCAATGTTAATTTCAACAAATTATTTGTATTGTACAAAAACTGAAGAAAACAAATAGAACAACTTGCTATGAGTATTTTAATTAAGAATTTGGTATGGAAAAGTTTTAAAAGAAGATTTGATTTCATGGAAAAAAATATAGTCTCGTTCGAGTTTTGTTCTCGTTTTTGATATGCACGAGACTTGCACAGTCTATTCGGGGGTCACTCCTCATTTCGAAAGAGCAGTGCCCAATTTCATAATGCATGTAAGCACAAAAACTTGCTAAGCACAGAAAACTCTTGCTTAAGAAAAATAGGTTACCAGCCAAAATACCATACAGTTACCATTGCTGTGACTGGTACCACACTCATTTCTTGCTTAGCAAAGAAATTTGCTGAGCAGAATTTTCTGCTAAACAGCTTTTTGAAATTGGGCCCAGGTCATTTGCAATTATACATAAAGAGTACCCGGCGTTGGGTTATTATAGTCATATTTGTTGGGCAAAGGGTACCCAACAAATTCGCACAATTGATGTATTTTTTCAACTACGTACCATTTCATTGGATAGACAATTTGGCAATATTTCCATAAGTTGGAGGAATTTATGTAAACGAGAGGGCATCATTCATTATTATTTATTTTAGCAAACGCCGAGAAACGTAGTCTAGTAGTACACATGCACATGGCCGGCCGGGAGGGGAGATTACTTCCTGCACAGACCTACCAGCGTCATGGCGGACCTTCTTGAATCTCTCGACACTTGGAGTCTTGGAGAGCTGAAAGACACATTCACTGGTAAAAATACTTATCCTTGTGTTAGTACGCATGCAGCCCCTGTTGATTAATTTGGTGTTGGTAGTAACCCTACTTCCCTAAAATTTGGTCAAATCTAGTTTTATTCTGAGGGTGATTTGACCGTACTTACTTTGTAGTTGTCTCTTTGAAAGCTCTGTGTACAAAAATCCCATTAAACATGCTTTTGAGGAGCATTCTGTGTATCCCCACTTGCTGGTAATTTCCGGTCTGAAGATGGCGCAAAATGGCAACAGAACTTTAATTTTCGGATGCAGGGATATGCGAGGCAGATTTTGGTTTAGGATATTTAGTTTAGGAGTTATTGGTAGCCATAGGACAGAATTGATTTCAAACCATTATTCGGCAGGAAATGTCTTGTTTGTGTTAGTACGCATGCAGCCCCTGGTGATTAATTTGGTGTTGGTAGTAACCCTACTTCCTGGCCGCTGGCTTCGCCTACAAAATGGTGACAGAAACAAAACTAGGACGAGAAGAAAGCCCTTGACATGGGCTTTCCAATGAAACATAATTTGTTTAAATCCAGTTTTATTCTGAGGGTGATTTAACTGTGTTTACTTTGTAGTTGTCTCTTTGAAAGCTCTGTGTACAAAAATCCCGTTAAACATGCTTTTGAGGAGCATTCTGTGTATCCCCACTTGCTGGTAATTTCCGGTCTGAAGATGGCGCAAAATGGCAACAGAACTTTAATTTTCGGATGCAGGGATATGCGAGGCAGGTTTTGAAAATTTTTTGTGTGTCTAGCATTCTTAGTTTAGGAGTTATCGTTAACCATAGCGCAGAATTGATTTCAAACCATTTTTCGGCTGGATATGTCTTGCTTGTGTTAGTACGCGTGCAGCCCCTGGTGATTAATTTGGTGTTGGTAGTAGCCCTACTTCCTGGCCGCTGGCTTCGCCTAAAAAATGGTCACAGAAACGAAACTAGAACGATAAGGGAGCCCTTGACATGGGCTTTCCAATGAAACAAAATTTGTTTAAAGCCAGTTTTATTCTGAGGGTGATTTGACCGTGCTTACTTTGTAGTTGTCTCTTTGAAAGCTCGGTGTACAAAAATCCCGTTAAACATGCTTTTGAGGAGCATTCTGTGTATCCACTCTTGCTGGTAATTTCCGGTCTGAAGATGGCGCAAAATGGCAACAGAACTTTAATTTTCGGATGCAGGGATATGCGAGGCAGAGTTTGATATAAATTTTGTTTTATCTAGCATGCTTAGTTCAGGAGTTATTGTCAAATATAGCGCAGAATTTGTTTCAAACCGATATTTGGCAGGTATTTATGTCTTGCATGTGTACGTGTACATACGTTCCCCAGTTGGTGGCGGTAGTAACCCTACTCCCTGGCCGCTCGCCTCGCCTACAAAATGGTCACAGAAACGAAACTAGGAAGAGAAGAGAGCCCTTGAGATAGGCTTTCCAATGGTACAAAACTTGTGCAAATCCTGCATTATTCTAAAGGGTGATTTGGCCGTGCTTACTTTGTGTTTCTCTCTTTGACTGCTTTGTGCACAAAAATCCCACTGAACATGCTTCTGAGCAGCATTCTGAGTATCCCCACTTGCTGGCCATTTCCGGTATGGAGATGGCTCAAGGTGGCCATAAAATGTTAATTTTCGGATTCAGGGATATGAGAGGCAGAGTTTGATATAAATTTTGTTTCTCTAGCGTGCTTAGTTCAGGAGTTATTGTCAAATATAGCGCAGAATTTGTTTCAAACCGATATTCGGCAGGTATTTATGTCTTGCATGTGTACGTGTACATACGTTGCCCCAGTTGGTGGCGGTAGTAATCCTACTCCCTGGCCGCTCGCCTCGCCTACAAAATGGTCACAGAAACGAAACTAGGACGAGAAGGGAGCCCTTGAGATAGGCTTTCCAATGGTATAAAACTTGTGCAAATCCTGCATTATTCTGAGGGTGATTTGGCCGTGCTTACTTTGTGTTTCTCTCTTTGACTGCTTTTTGCACAAAAATCCCATTGAACATGCTTCTGAGCAGCATTCTGAGTATCCCAACTTGCTGGTCATTTCCGGTATGGAGATGGCTCAAGGCGGCCATAAAATGATGATTTTCGGATTTAGGGATATGAGAGGCAGAGTTTGATATAAATTTTGTTTCTCTAGCATGCTTAGTTCAGGAGTTATTGTCAAATATAGCGCAGAATTTGTTTCAAACCGATATTCGGCAGGTATTTATGTCTTGCATGTGTACGTGTACATACGTTGCCCCAGTTGGTGGCGGTAGGAACCCTACTCCTGGCCGCTCGCCTCGCCTACAAAATGGTCACAGAAACAAAACTAGAACGAGAAGAGAGCCCTTGAGATAGGCTTTCCAATGGTGTAAAACTTGTGCAAATCCTGCATTATTCTGAGAGTGATTTGGCCGTGCTTACTTTGTGTTTCTCTCATTGACTGCTTTGTGCACAAAAATCCCATTGAACATGCTTCCGAGCAGCATTCTGAGTATCCCCACCTGCTGGTCATTTCCGGTATGGAGATGGCTCAAGGCGGCCATAAAATGTTAATATTCGGATTTAGGGATATGGGAGGCAGAGTTTGATGTAAATTTTGTTTCTCTAGCATGCTTAGTTCAGGAGTTATTGTCAAATATAGCGCAGAATTTGTTTCAAACCGATATTCGGCAGGTATTTATGTCTTGCATGTCTACGTGTACATACGTTGCCCCAGTTGGTGGCGGTAGTAACCCTACTCCCGTGCCGCTCGCCTCGCCCACAAAAAGGTCACAGAAACGAAACTAGGACGAGAAGGTAGCCCTTGAGTTAGGCTTTCCAATGGTATAAAACTTGTGCAAATCCTGCATTATTCTGAGAGTGATTTGGCCGTGCTTACTTTGTGTTTTTCTCTTTGACTGCTTTGTGCACAAAAATCCCATTGAACATGCTTCTGAGCAGCATTCTGAGTATCCCCACTTGCTGGTCATTTCCGGTATGGAGATGGCTCAAGGCGGCCATAAAATGTTAATATTCGGATTCAGGGATATGGGAGGCAGAGTTTGATGTAAATTTTGTTTCTCTAGCATGCTTAGTTCAGGAGTTATTGTCAAATATAGCGCAGAATTTGTTTCAAACCGATATTCGGCAGGTATTTATGTCTTGCATGTGTACGTGTACATACGTTGCCCCAGTTGGTGGCGGTAGGAACCCTACTCCCTGACCGCTCGCCTCGCCTACAAAATAGTCCCAGAAACTACGACGAGAAGAGAGCCCTTGAGATAGGCTTTCCAATGGTATAAAACTTGTGCAAATCCTGCATTATTCGAGGGTGATTTGGCCGTGCTTACATTGTGTTTCTCCCATTGACTGCTTTGTGCACAAAAATCCCATTGAACATGCTTCTGAGCAGCATTCTGAGTATCCCCACTTGCTGGTCATTTCCGGTATGGAGATGGCTCAAGGCGGCCATAAAATGTTGATTTTTGGATTCAGGGATATGAGAGGCAGAGTTTGATATAAATTTTGTTTCTCTAGCATGCTTAGTTCAGGAGTTATTGTCAAATATAGCGCAGAATTTGTTTCAAACCGATATTCGGCAGGTATTTATATCTTGCATGTGTACGTGTACATACGTTGCCCCAGTTGGTGGCGGTAGTAACCCTACTCCCTGGCCGCTCGCCTCGCCCACAAAATGGTCACAGAACCGAAACTAGAACGATAAGGGAGCCCTTGAGATAGGCTTTCCAATGGTATAAAACTTGTGCAAATCCTGCATTATTCTGAGGGTGATTTGGCCGTGCTTACTTTGTGTTTTTCTCTTTGACTGCTTTGTGCACAAAAATCCCATTGAACATGCTTCTGAGCAGCATTCGAGTATCCCCACTTGCTGGTACTTTCCGGTATGGAGATTGCTCAAGGCGGCCATAAAATGATGATTTTCGGATTCAGGGATATGAGAGGCAGAGTTTGATATAAATTGTGTTTCTCTAGCATGCTTAGTTCAGGAGTTATTGTCAAATATAGCGCAGAATTTGTTTCAAACCGATATTCGGCAGGTTTTTATGTCTTGCATGTGTACGTGTACGTACGTTGCCCCAGTTGGTGGCGGTAGTAACCCTACTCCCTGGCCGCTCGCCTCGCTCACAAAATGGTCACAGAAACGAAACTAGAACGAGAAGGGAGCCCTTGAGATAGGCTTTCCAATGATATAAAACTTGTGCAAATCCTGCATTATTCTGAGGGTGATTTGGCCGTGCTTACTTTGTGTTTCTCTCTTTGACTGCTTTGTGCACCAAAATCCCATTGAACATGCTTCTGGGGAGCATTCTAAGTACCCCTGCTTGCTGGTCTTTTCCGGTATGGAGATGGCACTAGGCGGCCATAAAATGTTGATTTTCGGATTCAGGGATATCAGAGGCAGAGTTTGATATAAATTTTGTTTCTCTAGCAGGCTTAGTTCAGGAGTTATTGTCAAACATAGCGCAGAATTTGTTTCAAACCGATATTCGGCAGGTATTTATGTATTGCATGTGTACGTGTACATACGTTGCCCCAGTTGGTGGCGGTAGTAACCCTACTCCCTGGCCGCTCGCCTCGCCTACAAAATGGTTACAGAAACGAAACTAGAACGAGAAGAGAGCCCTTGAGATAGGCTTTCCAATGGTGTAAAACTTGTGCAAATCCTGCATTATTCTGAGGGTGATTTGGCCGTGCTTACTTTGTGTTTCTCTCATTGACTGCTTTGTGCACAAAAATCCAATTGAACATGCTTCCGAGCAGCATTCTGAGTATCCCCACTTGCTGGTCATTTCCGGTATGGAGATGGCTCAAAGCGGCCATAAAATGTTGATTTTCGGATTCAGGGATATGGGAGGCAGAGTTTGATGTAAATTTTGTTTCTCTAGCATGCTTAGTTCAGGAGTTATTGTCAAATATAGCGCAGAATTTGTTTCAAACCGATATTCGGCAGGTTTTTATGTCTTGCATGTGTACGTGTACGTACGTTGCCCCAGTTGGTGGCGGTAGTTACCCTACTCCCTGGCCGCTCGCCTCGCTCACAAAATGGTCACAGAAACGAAACTAGAACGAGAAGGGAGCCCTTGAGATAGGCTTTCCAATGGTATAAAACTTGTGCAAATCCTGCATTATTCTGAGGGTGATTTGGCCGTGCTTACTCTGTGTTTCTCTCTTTGACTGCTTTGTGCACAAAAAATCCCTTTGAACATGCTTCTGAGCAGCATTCTGAGTATCCCCACTTGCTGGTCATTTCCGGTATGGAGATGGCTCAAGGCGGCCATAAAATGTGATTTTAAGATTCAGGGATATGAGAGGCAGAGTTTGATATAATTTTTTTTTCTCTAGCATGCTTAGTTCAGGAGTTATTGTCAAATATAGCGCAGAATTTGTTTCAAACCGATATTCGGCAGGTATTTATGTATTGCATGTGTACGTGTACATACGTTGCCCCAGTTGGTGGCGGTAGTAACCCTACTCCCTGGCCGCTCGCCTCGCCTACAAAATGGTTACAGAAACGAAACTAGAACGAGAAGAGAGCCCTTGAGATAGGCTTTCCAATGGTGTAAAACTTGTGCAAATCCTGCATTTTTCTGAGGGTGATTTGGCCGTGCTTACTTTGTGTTTCTCTCATTGACTGCTTTGTGCACAAAAATCCAATTGAACATGCTTCCGAGCAGCATTCTGAGTATCCCCACTTGCTGGTCATTTCCGGTATGGAGATGGCTCAAAGCGGCCATAAAATGTTAATTTTCGGATTCAGGGATATGGGAGGCAGAGTTTGATGTAAAGTTTGTTTCTCTAGCATGCTTAGTTCAGGAGTTATTGTCAAATATAGCGCAGAATTTGTTTCAAACCGATATTCGGCAGGTTTTTATGTCTTGCATGTGTACGTGTACGTACGTTGCCCCAGTTGGTGGCGGTAGTTACCCTACTCCCTGGCCGCTCGCCTCGCTCACAAAATGGTCACAGAAACGAAACTAGAACGAGAAGGGAGCCCTTGAGATAGGCTTTCCAATGGTATAAAACTTGTGCAAATCCTGCATTATTCTGAGGGTGATTTGGCCGTGCTTACTCTGTGTTTCTCTCTTTGACTGCTTTGTGCACAAAAAATCCCTTTGAACATGCTTCTGAGCAGCATTCTGAGTATCCCCACTTGCTGGTCATTTCCGGTATGGAGATGGCTCAAGGCGGCCATAAAACGTTGATTTTCGGATTCAGGGATATGAGAGGCAGAGTTTGATATAAATTTTGTTTCTCTAGCATGCTTAGTTCAGGAGTTATTGTCAAATATAGCGCAGAATTTGTTTCAAACCGATATTCGGCAGGTATTTATGTCTTGCATGTGTACGTGTACATACGTTGCCCCAGTTGGTGGCGGTAGTAACCCTACTCCCTGGCCGCTCGCCTCGCCCACAAAATGGTCACAGAACCGAAACTAGGACGATAAGGGAGCCCTTGAGATAGGCTTTCCAATGGTATAAAACTTGTGCAAATCCTGCATTATTCTGAGGGTGATTTGGCCGTGCTTACTTTGTGTTTCTCTCTTTGACTGCTTTGTGCACAAAAATCCCATTGAACATGCCTCCGAGCAGCATTCTGAGTATCCCCACTTGCTGGTCATTTCCGGTATGGAGATGGCTCAAGGCGGCCATAAAATGTGATTTTAAGATTCAGGGATATGAGAGGCAGAGTTTGATATAATCTTTTTCTCTAGCATGCTTAGTTCAGGAGTTATTGTCAAATATAGCGCAGAATTTGTTTCAAACCGATATTCGGCAGGTTTTTATGTCTTGCATGTGTACGTGTACGTACGTTGCCCCAGTTGGTGGCGGTAGTAACCCTACTCCCTGGCCGCTCGCCTCGCTCACAAAATGGTCACAGAACCGAAACTAGGACGATAAGGGAGCCCTTGAGATAGGCTTTCCAATGGTATAAAACTTGTGCAAATCCTGCATTATTCTGAGGGTGATTTGGCCGTGCTTACTTTGTGTTTCTCTCTTTGACTGCTTTGTGCTCAAAAATCCCATTGAACATGCTGATGAGCAGCATTCTGAGTATCCCCACTTGCTGGTCATTTCCGGTATGGAGATGGCTCAAGGCGGCCATAAAATGTTGATTTTCGGATTCAGGGATATGAGAGGCAGAGTTTGATATAAATTTTGTTTCTCTAGCATGCTTAGTTCAGGAGTTATTGTCAAATATAGCGCAGAATTTGTTTCAAACCGATATTCGGCAGGTACTTATGTCTTGCATGTGTACGTGTACATACGTTGCCCCAGTTGGTGGCGGTAGTAACCCTACTCCCTGGCCGCTCGCCTCGCCTACAAAATGGTCACAGAACCGAAACTAGAACGATAAGGGAGCCCTTGAGATAGGCTTTCCAATGGTATAAAACTTGTGCAAATCCTGCATTATTCTGAGGGTGATTTGGCCGTGCTTACTTTGTGTTTTTCTCTTTGACTGCTTTGTGCACAAAAATCCCATTGAACATGCTTCTGAGCAGCATTCGAGTATCCCCACTTGCTGGTACTTTCCGGTATGGAGATTGCTCAAGGCGGCCATAAAATGATGATTTTCGGATTCAGGGATATGAGAGGCAGAGTTTGATATAAATTGTGTTTCTCTAGCATGCTTAGTTCAGGAGTTATTGTCAAATATAGCGCAGAATTTGTTTCAAACCGATATTCGGCAGGTTTTTATGTCTTGCATGTGTACGTGTACGTACGTTGCCCCAGTTGGTGGCGGTAGTAACCCTACTCCCTGGCCGCTCGCCTCGCCTACAAAATAGTCCCAGAAACTAGGACGAGAAGAGAGCCGTTGAGATAGGCTTTCCAATGGTACAAAACTTGTGCAAATCCTGCATTATTCTAAAGTGTGATTTGGCCGTGCTTACTTTGTGTTTCTCTCTTTGACTGCTTTGTGCACAAAAATCCCATTGAACATGCTTCTGAGCAGCATTCTGAGTATCCCCACTTGCTGGTCATTTCCGGTATGGAGATGGCTCAAGGTGGCCATAAAATGTTAATTTTCGGATTCGAGGATATGAGAGGCAGAGTTTGATATAAATTTTGTTTCTCTAGCGTGCTTAGTTCAGGAGTTATTGTCAAATATAGCGCAGAATTTGTTTCAAACCGATATTCGGCAGGTATTTATGTCTTGCATGTGTACGTGTACATACGTTGCCCCAGTTGGTGGCGGTAGTAACCCTACTCCCTGGCCGCTCGCCTCGCCTACAAAATGGTCACAGAAACGAAACTAGGACGAGAAGGGAGCCCTTGAGATAGGCTTTCCAATGGTATAAAACTTGTGCAAATCCTGCATTATTCTGAGGGTGATTTGGCCGTGCTTACTTTGTGTTTCTCTCTTTGACTGCTTTGTGCACAAAAATCCCATTGAACATTCTTCTGAGCAGCATTCTGAGTATCCCAACTTGCTGGTCATTTCCGGTATGGAGATGGCTCAAGGCGGCCATAAAATGATGATTTTCGGATTTAGGGATATGAGAGGCAGAGTTTGATGTAAATTTTGTTTCTCTAGCATGCTTAGTTCAGGAGTTATTGTCAAATATAGCGCAGAATTTGTTTCAAACCGATATTCGGCAGGTATTTATGTCTTGCATGTGTACGTGTACATACGTTGCCCCAGTTGGTGGCGGTGGTAACCCTACTCCCTGGCCGCTCGCCTCCCCTACAAAATGGTCACAGAAACGAAACTAGGACGAAAAGGGAGCCCTTGAGATAGGCTTTCCAATGGTATAAAACTTGTGCAAATCCTGCATTATTCTGAGGGTGATTTGGCCGTGCTTACTTTGTGTTTCTCTCTTTGACTGTTTTGTGCACCAAAATCCCATTAAACATGCTTCTGAGCAGCATTCTGAGTATCCCCACTTGCTGGTCATTTCCGGTATTGAGATGGCTCAAGGCGGCCATAAAATGTTAATTTTAAGATTCAGGGATATGAGAGGCAGAGTTTGATATAAATTTTGTTTCTCTAGCATGCTTAGTTCAGGAGTTATTGTCAAATATAGCGCAGAATTTGTTTCAAACCGATATTCGGCAGGTTTTTATGTCTTGCATGTGTACGTGTACGTACGTTGCCCCAGTTGGTGGCGGTAGTAACCCTACTCCCTGGCCGCTCGCCTCGCTCACAAAATGGTCACAGAAACGGAACTAAAACGAGAAGGGAGCCCTTGAGATAGGCTTTCCAATGGTATAAAACTTGTGCAAATCCTGCATTATTCTGAGGGTGATTTGGCCGTGCTTACTTTGTGTTTCTCTCTTTGACTGCTTTGTGCTCAAAAATCCCATTGAACATGCTGATGAGCAGCATTCTGAGTATCCCCACTTGCTGGTCATTTCCGGTATGGAGATGGCTCAAGGCGGCCATAAAATGTTGATTTTCGGATTCAGGGATATGAGAGGCAGAGTTTGATATAAATTTTGTTTCTCTAGCATGCTTAGTTCAGGAGTTATTGTCAAATATAGCGCAGAATTTGTTTCAAACCGATATTCGGCAGGTATTTATGTCTTGCATGTGTACGTGTACATACGTTGCCCCAGTTGGTGGCGGTATTAACCCTACTCCCTGGCCGCTCGCCTCGCTCACAAAATGGTCACAGAAACGAAACTAGGACGATAAGGGAGCCCTTGAGATAGGCTTTCCAATGGTATAAAACTTGTGCA
This sequence comes from Plazaster borealis, assembly GCA_021014325.1. Classification (NCBI taxonomy): domain Eukaryota; kingdom Metazoa; phylum Echinodermata; class Asteroidea; order Forcipulatida; family Labidiasteridae; genus Plazaster; species Plazaster borealis. The sequence goes on along the minus strand of CM037471.1, from coordinate 14,246,157 downwards.
AATCCTGCATTATTCTGAGGGTGATTTGGCCGTGCTTACTTTGTGTTTCTCTCTTTGACTGCTTTGTGCACAAAAATCCCATTGAACATGCTTCCGAGCAGCACTCTGAGTATCCCCACTTGCTGGTCATTTCCGGTATGGAGATGGCTCAAGGCGGCCATAAAGTGATGATTTTCGGATTCAGGGATATGAGAGGCAGAGTTTGATATAAATTTTGTTTCTCTAGCTTGCTTAGTTCAGGAGTTATTGTCAAATATAGCGCAGAATTTGTTTCAAACCGATATTCGGCAGGTATTTATGTCTTGCATGTGTACGTGTACATACGTTGCCCCAGTTGGTGGCGGTAGTAACCCTACTCCCTGGCCGCTCGCCTCGCCTACAAAATGGTCACAGAAACGAAACTAGAACGAGAAGAGAGCCCTTGAGATAGGCTTTCCAATGGTGTAAAACTTGTGCAAATCCTGCATTATTCTGAGGGTGATTTGGCCGTGCTTACTTTGTGTTTCTCTCTTTGACTGCTTTGTGCACAAAAATCCCATTGAACATGCTTATGAGCAGCACTCTGAGTATCCCCACTTGCTGATCATTTCCGGTATGGAGATGGCTGAAGGCGGCCATAAAATGTGATTTTAAAATTCAGGGATATGAGAGGCAGAGTTTGATATAAATTTTGTTTCTCTAGCATGCTTAGTTCAGGAGTTATTGTCAAATATAGCGCAGAATTTGTTTCAAACCGATATTCGGCAGGTATTTATGTCTTGCATGTGTACATGTACATACGTTGCCCCAGTTGGTGGCGGTAGTAACCCTACTCCCTGGCCGCTCGCCTCGCCTACAAAATGGTCACAGAAACGAAACTAGGACGAGAAGAGAGCCCTTGAGATAGGCTTTCTAATGGTGTAAAACTTGTGCAAATCCTGCATTATTCTGAGGGTGATTTGGCCGTGCTTACTTTGTGTTTCTCTCATTGACTGCTTTGTGCACAAAAATCCCATTGAACATGCTTCCGAGCAGCACTCTGAGTATCCCCACTTGCTGGTCATTTCCGGTATGGAGATGGCTCAAGGCGGCCATAAAATGTGATTTTAAGATTCAGGGATATCAGAGGCAGAGTTTGATATAAATTTTGTTTCTCTAGCAGGCTTAGTTCAGGAGTTATTGTCAAACATAGCGCAGAATTTGTTTCAAACCGATATTCGGCAGGTATTTATGTCTTGCATGTGTACGTGTACATACGTTGCCCCAGTTGGTGGCGGTAGTAACCCTACTCCCTGGCCGCTCGCCTCGCCTACAAAATGGTTACAGAAACGAAACTAGAACGAGAAGAGAGCCCTTGAGATAGGCTTTCCAATGGTGTAAAACTTGTGCAAATCCTGCATTATTCTGAGGGTGATTTGGCCGTGCTTACTTTGTGTTTCTCTCATTGACTGCTTTGTGCACAAAAATCCAATTGAACATGCTTCCGAGCAGCATTCTGAGTATCCCCACTTGCTGGTCATTTCCGGTATGGAGATGGCTCAAAGCGGCCATAAAATGTTGATTTTCGGATTCAGGGATATGGGAGGCAGAGTTTGATGTAAATTTTGTTTCTCTAGCATGCTTAGTTCAGGAGTTATTGTCAAATATAGCGCAGAATTTGTTTCAAACCGATATTCGGCAGGTTTTTATGTCTTGCATGTGTACGTGTACGTACGTTGCCCCAGTTGGTGGCGGTAGTAACCCTACTCCCTGGCCGCTCGCCTCGCTCACAAAATGGTCACAGAAACGAAACTAGAACGAGAAGGGAGCCCTTGAGATAGGCTTTCCAATGGTATAAAACTTGTGCAAATCCTGCATTATTCTGAGGGTGATTTGGCCGTGCTTACTTTGTGTTTCTCTCTTTGACTGCTTTGTGCACAAAAATCCCATTGAACATGCTTCTGAGCAGCATTCTGAGTATCCCCACTTGCTGGTCATTTCCGGTATGGAGATGGCTCAAGGCGGCCATAAAATGTTGATTTTCGGATTCAGGGATATGAGAGGCAGAGTTTGATATAAATTTTGTTTCTCTAGCATGCTTAGTTCAGGAGTTATTGTCAAATATAGCGCAGAATTTGTTTCAAACCGATATTCGGCAGGTATTTATGTCTTGCATGTGTACGTGTACATACGTTGCCCCAGTTGGTGGCGGTAGTAACCCTACTCCCTGGCCGCTCGCCTCGCCCACAAAATGGTCACAGAACCGAAACTAGGACGATAAGGGAGCCCTTGAGATAGGCTTTCCAATGGTATAAAACTTGTGCAAATCCTGCATTATTCTGAGGGTGATTTGGCCGTGCTTACTTTGTGTTTCTCTCTTTGACTGCTTTGTGCACAAAAATCCCATTGAACATGCCTCCGAGCAGCATTCTGAGTATCCCCACTTGCTGGTCATTTCCGGTATGGAGATGGCTCAAGGCGGCCATAAAATGTGATTTTAAGATTCAGGGATATGAGAGGCAGAGTTTGATATAATCTTTTCTCTAGCATGCTTAGTTCAGGAGTTATTGTCAAATATAGCGCAGAATTTGTTTCAAACCGATATGCTCGCCTCGCTCACAAAATGGTCACAGAACCGAAACTAGGACGATAAGGAGCCCTTGAGATAGGCTTTCCAATGGTATAAAACTTGTGCAAATCCTGCATTATTCTGAGGGTGATTTGGCCGTGCTTACTTTGTGTTTCTCTCTTTGACTGCTTTGTGCTCAAAAATCCCATTGAACATGCTTATGAGCAGCATTCTGAGTATCCCCACTTGCTGGTCATTTCCGGTATGGAGATGGCTCAAGGCGGCCATAAAATGTTGATTTTCGGATTCAGGGATATGAGAGGCAGAGTTTGATATAAATTTTGTTTCTCTAGCATGCTTAGTTCAGGAGTTATTGTCAAATATAGCGCAGAATTTGTTTCAAACCGATATTCGGCAGGTATTTATGTCTTGCATGTGTACGTGTACATACGTTGCCCCAGTTGGTGGCGGTAGTAACCCTACTCCCTGGCCGCTCGCCTCGCCTACAAAATGGTCACAGAAACGAAACTAGAACGAGAAGAGAGCCCTTGAGATAGGCTTTCCAATGGTGTAAAACTTGTGCAAATCCTGCATTATTCTGAGGGTGATTTGGCCGTGCTTACTTTGTGTTTCTCTCATTGACTGCTTTGTGCACAAAAATCCCATTGAACATGCTTCCGAGCAGCATTCTGAGTATCCCCACTTGCTGGTCATTTCCTGTATGGAGATGGCTCAAGGCGGCCATAAAATGTTGGTTTTCGGATTCAGGGATATGAGAGGCAGAGTTTGATGTAAATTTTGTTTCTCTAGCATGCTTAGTTCAGGAGTTATTGTCAAATATAGCGCAGAATTTGTTTCAAACCGATATTCGGCAGGTATTTATGTCTTGCATGTGTACGTGTACATACGTTGCCCCAGTTGGTGGCGGTAGTAACCCTACTCCCTGGCCGCTCGCCTCGCCCACAAAATGGTCACAGAACCGAAACTAGGACGATAAGGGAGCCCTTGAGATAGGCTTTGCAATGGTATAAAACTTGTGCAAATCCTGCAAATCCTGCATTATTCTGAGGGTGATTTGGCCGTGCTTACTTTGTGTTTCTCTCTTTGACTGCTTTGTGCACAAAAATCCCATTGAACATGCTTCCGAGCAGCACTCTGAGTATCCCCACTTGCTGGTCATTTCCGGTATGGAGATGGCTCAAGGCGGCCATAAAATGATGATTTTCGGATTCAGGGATATGAGAGGCAGAGTTTGATATAAATTTTGTTTCTCTAGCATGCTTAGTTCAGGAGTTATTGTCAAATATAGCGCAGAATTTGTTTCAAACCGATATTCGGCAGGTATTTATGTCTTGCATGTGTACGTGTACATACGTTGCCCCAGTTGGTGGCGGTAGTAACCCTACTCCCTGGCCGCTCGCCTCGCCTACAAAATGGTCACAGAAACGAAACTAGAACGAGAAGAGAGCCCTTGAGATAGGCTTTCCAATGGTATAAAACTTGTGCAAATCCTGCATTATTCTGAGGGTGATTTGGCCGTGCTTACTTTGTGTTTCTCTCTTTGACTGCTTTGTGCACCAAAATCCCATTGAACATGCTTCCGAGCAGCATTCTGAGTATCCCCACTTGCTGGTCATTTCCGGTATGGAGATGGCTCAAGGCGGCCATAAAATGTGATTTTAAGATTCAGGGATATGAGAGGCAGAGTTTGATATAAATTTTGTTTCTCTAGCATGCTTAGTTCAGGAGTTATTGTCAAATATAGCGCAGAATTTGTTTCAAACCGATATTCGGCAGGTATTTATGTCTTGCATGTGTACATGTACATACGTTGCCCCAGTTGGTGGCGGTAGTAACCCTACTCCCTGGCCGCTCGCCTCGCCTACAAAATGGTCACAGAAACGAAACTAGGACGAGAAGAGAGCCCTTGAGATAGGCTTTCCAATGGTGTAAAACTTGTGCAAATCCTGCATTATTCTGAGGGTGATTTTGCCGTGCTTACTTTGTGTTTCTCTCATTGACTGCTTTGTGCACAAAAATCCCATTGAACATGCTTCCAAGCAGCACTCTGAGTATCCCCACTTGCTGGTCATTTCCGGTATGGAGATGGCTCAAGGCGGCCATAAAATGTTGATTTTCGGATTCAGGGATATGGGAGGCAGAGTTTGATGTAAATTTTGTTTCTCTAGCATGCTTAGTTCAGGAGTTATTGTCAAATATAGCGCAGAATTTGTTTCAAACCGATATTCGGCAGGTATTTATGTCTTGCATGTGTACGTGTACATACGTTGCCCCAGTTGGTGGCGGTAGTAACCCTACTCCCTGGCCGCTCGCCTCGCTCACAAAATGGTCACAGAAACGAAACTAGAACGAGAAGGGAGCCCTTGAGATAGGCTTTCCAATGATATAAAACTTGTGCAAATCCTGCATTATTCTGATGGTGATTTGGCCGTGCTTACTTTGTGTTTCTCTCTTTGACTGCTTTGTGCACCAAAATCCCATTGAACATGCTTCTGGGGAGCATTCTGAGTACCCCGCTTGCTGGTCATTTCCGGTATGGAGATGGCACTAGGCGGCCATAAAATGTTGATTTTCGGATTCAGGGATATGAGAGGCAGAGTTTGATATAAATTTTGTTTCTCTAGCATGCTTAGTTCAGGAGTTATTGTCAAATATAGCGCAGAATTTGTTTCAAACCGATATTCGGCAGGTATTTATGTCTTGCATGTGTACGTGTACATACGTTGCCCCAGTTGGTGGCGGTAGTAACCCTACTCCCTGGCCGCTCGCCTCGCCTACAAAATGGTTACAGAAACGAAACTAGAACGAGAAGAGAGCCCTTGAGATAGGCTTTCCAATGGTGTAAAACTTGTGCAAATCCTGCATTATTCTGAGGGTGATTTGGCCGTGCTTACTTTGTGTTTCTCTCATTGACTGCTTTGTGCACAAAAATCCCATTGAACATGCTTCCGAGCAGCATTCTGAGTATCCCCACTTGCTGGTCATTTCCGGTATGGAGATGGCTCAAAGCGGCCATAAAATGTTGATTTTCGGATTCAGGGATATGGGAGGCAGAGTTTGATATAAATTTTGTTTCTCTAGCTTGCTTAGTTCAGGAGTTATTGTCAAATATAGCGCAGAATTTGTTTCAAACCGATATTCGGCAGGTATTTATGTCTTGCATGTGTACGTGTACATACGTTGCCCCAGTTGGTGGCGGTAGTAACCCTACTCCCTGGCCGCTCGCCTCGCCTACAAAATGGTCACAGAAACGAAACTAGAACGAGAAGAGAGCCCTTGAGATAGGCTTTCCAATGGTGTAAAACTTGTGCAAATCCTGCATTATTCTGAGGGTGATTTGGCCGTGCTTACTTTGTGTTTCTCTCTTTGACTGCTTTGTGCACAAAAATCCCATTGAACATGCTTCTGAGCAGCATTCTGAGTATCCCCACTTGCTGGTCATTTCCGGTATGGAGATGGCTCAAGGCGGCCATAAAATGTGATTTTAAAATTCAGGGATATGAGAGGCAGAGTTTGATATAAATTTTGTTTCTCTAGCATGCTTAGTTCAGGAGTTATTGTCAAATATAGCGCAGAATTTGTTTCAAACCGATATTCGGCAGGTATTTATGTCTTGCATGTGTACATGTACATACGTTGCCCCAGTTGGTGGCGGTAGTAACCCTACTCCCTGGCCGCTCGCCTCGCCTACAAAATGGTCACAGAAACGAAACTAGGACGAGAAGAGAGCCCTTGAGATAGGCTTTCCAATGGTGTAAAACTTGTGCAAATCCTGCATTATTCTGAGGGTGATTTGGCCGTGCTTACTTTGTGTTTCTCTCATTGACTGCTTTGTGCACAAAAATCCCATTGAACATGCTTCTGAGCAGCATTCTGAGTATCCCCACTTGCTGGTCATTTCCGGTATGGAGATGGCTCAAGGCGGCCATAAAATGTTGATTTTCGGATTCAGGGATATGGGAGGCAGAGTTTGATGTAAATTTTGTTTCTCTAGCATGCTTAGTTCAGGAGTTATTGTCAAATATAGCGCAGAATTTGTTTCAAACCGATATTCGGCAGGTATTTATGTCTTGCATGTGTACGTGTACATACGTTGCCCCAGTTGGTGGCGGTAGTAACCCTACTCCCTGGCCGCTCGCCTCGCCTACAAAATGGTCACAGAAACGAAACTAGGACGAGAAGGGAGCCCTTGAGATAGGCTTTCCAATGGTATAAAACTTGTGCAAATCCTGCATTATTCTGATGGTGATTTGGCCGTGCTTACTTTGTGTTTCTCTCTTTGACTGCTTTGTGCACAAAAATCCCATTGAACATGCTTATGAGCAGCACTCTGAGTATCCCCACTTGCTGATCATTTCCGGTATGGAGATGGCTCAAAGCGGCCATAAAATGTTGATTTTCGGATTCAGGGATATGGGAGGCAGAGTTTGATGTAAATTTTGTTTCTCTAGCATGCTTAGTTCAGGAGTTATTGTCAAATATAGCGCAGAATTTGTTTCAAACCGATATTCGGCAGGTATTTATGTCTTGCATGTGTACGTGTACATACGTTGCCCCAGTTGGTGGCGGTAGTAACCCTACTCCCTGGCCGCTCGCCTCACCTACAAAATGGTCACAGAATCGAAACTAGGACGAGAAGGGAGCCCTTGAGATAGGCTTTCCAATGGTATAAAACTTGTGCAAATCCTGCATTATTCTGAGGGTGATTTGGCCGTGCTTACTCTGTGTTTCTCTCTTTGACTGCTTTGTGCACAAAAAATCCCATTGAACATGCTTCTGAGCAGCATTCTGAGTATCCCCACTTGCTGGTCATTTCCGGTATGGAGATGGCTCAAGGCGGCCATAAAACGTTGATTTTCGGATTCAGGGATATGAGAGGCAGAGTTTGATATAAATTTTGTTTCTCTAGCATGCTTAGTTCAGGAGTTATTGTCAAATATAGCGCAGAATTTGTTTCAAACCGATATTCGGCAGGTATTTATGTCTTGCATGTGTACGTGTACATACGTTGCCCCAGTTGGTGGCGGTAGTAACCCTACTCCCTGGCCGCTCGCCTCGCCCACAAAATGGTCACAGAACCGAAACTAGGACGATAAGGGAGCCCTTGAGATAGGCTTTCCAATGGTATAAAACTTGTGCAAATCCTGCATTATTCTGAGGGTGATTTGGCCGTGCTTACTTTGTGTTTCTCTCTTTGACTGCTTTGTGCACAAAAATCCCATTGAACATGCTCTTGAGTAACATTCTGAGTATCCCCACTTGCTGGTCATTTCCGGTATGGAGATGGCTCAAGGCGGCCATAAAATGTGATTTTAAGATTCAGGGATATGAGAGGCAGAGTTTGATATAAATTTTGTTTCTCTAGCATGCTTAGTTCAGGAGTTATTGTCAAATATAGCGCAGAATTTGTTTCAAACCGATATTCGGCAGGTTTTTATGTCTTGCATGTGTACGTGTACGTACGTTGCCCCAGTTGGTGGCGGTAGTAACCCTACTCCCTGGCCGCTCGCCTCGCTCACAAAATGGTCACAGAAACGAAACTAGAACGAGAAGGGAGCCCTTGAGATAGGCTTTCCAATGGTGTAAAACTTGTGCAAATCCTGCATTATTCTGAGGGGGATTTTGCCGTGCTTACTTTGTGTTTCTCTCTTTGACTGCTTTGTGCTCAAAAATCCCATTGAACATGCTCATGAGCAGCATTCTGAGTATCCCCACTTGCTGGTCATTTCCGGTATGGAGATGGCTCAAGGCGGCCATAAAATGTTGATTTTCGGATTCAGGGATATGAGAGGCAGAGTTTGATATAAATTTTGTTTCTCTAGCATGCTTAGTTCAGGAGTTATTGTCAAATATAGCGCAGAATTTGTTTCAAACCGATATTCGGCAGGTATTTATGTCTTGCATGTGTACGTGTACATACGTTGCCCCAGTTGGTGGCGGTAGTAACCCTACTCCCTGGCCGCTCGCCTCGCCCACAAAATGGTCACAGAACCGAAACTAGGACGATAAGGGAGCCCTTGAGATAGGCTTTCCAATGGTATAAAACTTGTGCAAATCCTGCTTACTTTGTGTTTCTCTCTTTGACTGCTTTGTGCACAAAAATCCCATTGAACATGCTCCTGGGGAGCATTCTGAGTATCCCCACTTGCTGGTCGTTTCCGGTATGTAGATGGCATAAGGCGGCCATAAAATGTTGATTTTCGGATTCAGGGACATGGGATGCAGAGTTTGATATAAATTTTGTGTCTCTAGCATGCTTAGTTCAGGAGTTATTGTCAAACATAGAGCAGACTTTGTTTCAAACCGATATTCGGCAGGTATTTATGTCTTGCATGTGTACGTGTACATACGTTGCCCCAGTTGGTGGCGGTAGTAACCCTACTCCCTGGCCGCTCGCCTCGCCTACAAAATGGTCACAGAAACGAAACTAGAACGAGAAGAGAGCCCTTGAGATAGGCTTTCCAATGGTGTAAAACTTGTGCAAATCCTGCATTATTCTGAGGGTGATTTGGCCGTGCTTACTTTGTGTTTCTCTCATTGACTGCTTTGTGCACAAAAATCCCATTGAACATGCTTCCGAGCAGCATTCTGAGTATCCCCACTTGCTGGTCATTTCCTGTATGGAGATGGGTCAAGGCGGCCATAAAATGTTGGTTTTCAGATTCAGGGATATGGGAGGCAGAGTTTGATGTAAATTTTGTTTCTCTAGCATGCTTAGTTCAGGAGTTATTGTCAAATATAGCGCAGAATTTGTTTCAAACCGATATTCGGCAGGTTTTTATGTCTTGCATGTGTACGTGTACGTACGTTGCCCCAGTTGGTGGCGGTAGTTACCCTACTCCCTGGCCGCTCGCCTCGCTCACAAAATGGTCACAGAAACGAAACTAAAACGAGAAGGGAGCCCTTGAGATAGGCTTTCCAATGGTATAAAACTTGTGCAAATCCTGCATTATTCTGAGGGTGATTTGGCCGTGCTTACTCTGTGTTTCTCTCTTTGACTGCTTTGTGCACAAAAAATCCCTTTGAACATGCTTCTGAGCAGCATTCTGAGTATCCCCACTTGCTGGTCATTTCCGGTATGGAGATGGCTCAAGGCGGCCATAAAACGTTGATTTTCGGATTCAGGGATATGAGAGGCAGAGTTTGATATAAATTTTGTTTCTCTAGCATGCTTAGTTCAGGAGTTATTGTCAAATATAGCGCAGAATTTGTTTCAAACCGATATTCGGCAGGTATTTATGTCTTGCATGTGTACGTGTACATACGTTGCCCCAGTTGGTGGCGGTAGTAACCCTACTCCCTGGCCGCTCGCCTCGCCCACAAAATGGTCACAGAACCGAAACTAGGACGATAAGGGAGTTCTTGAGATAGGCTTTCCAATGGTATAAAACTTGTGCAAATCCTGCATTATTCTGAGGGTGATTTGGCCGTGCTTACTTTGTGTTTCTCTCTTTGACTGCTTTGTGCACAAAAATCCCATTGAACATGCCTCCGAGCAGCATTCTGAGTATCCCCACTTGCTGGTCATTTCCGGTATGGAGATGGCTCAAGGCGGCCATAAAATGTGATTTTAAGATTCAGGGATATGAGAGGCAGAGTTTGATATAAATTTTTTTTTTCTCTAGCATGCTTAGTTCAGGAGTTATTGTCAAATATAGCGCAGAATTTGTTTCAAACCGATATTCGGCAGGTTTTTATGTCTTGCATGTGTACGTGTACATACGTTGCCCCAGTTGGTGGCGGTAGTAACCCTACTCCCTGGCCGCTCGCCTCGCCTACAAAATGGTCACAGAAACGAAACTAGAACGAGAAGAGAGCCCTTGAGATAGGCTTTCCAATGGTGTAAAACTTGTGCAAATCCTGCATTATTCTGAGGGTGATTTGGCCGTGCTTACTTTGTGTTTCTCTCATTGACTGCTTTGTGCACAAAAATCCAATTGAACATGCTTCCGAGCAGCATTCTGAGTATCCCCACTTGCTGGTCATTTCCGGTATGGAGATGGCTCAAAGCGGCCATAAAATGTTAATTTTCGGATTCAGGGATATGGGAGGCAGAGTTTGATGTAAAGTTTGTTTCTCTAGCATGCTTAGTTCAGGAGTTATTGTCAAATATAGCGCAGAATTTGTTTCAAACCGATATTCGGCAGGTTTTTATGTCTTGCATGTGTACGTGTACGTACGTTGCCCCAGTTGGTGGCGGTAGTTACCCTACTCCCTGGCCGCTCGCCTCGCTCACAAAATGGTCACAGAAACGAAACTAGAACGAGAAGGGAGCCCTTGAGATAGGCTTTCCAATGGTATAAAACTTGTGCAAATCCTGCATTATTCTGAGGGTGATTTGGCCGTGCTTACTCTGTGTTTCTCTCTTTGACTGCTTTGTGCACAAAAAATCCCTTTGAACATGCTTCTGAGCAGCATTCTGAGTATCCCCACTTGCTGGTCATTTCCGGTATGGAGATGGCTCAAGGCGGCCATAAAATGTTGATTTTCGGATTCAGGGATATGAGAGGCAGAGTTTGATATAAATTTTGTTTCTCTAGCATGCTTAGTTCAGGAGTTATTGTCAAATATAGCGCAGAATTTGTTTCAAACCGATATTCGGCAGGTATTTATGTCTTGCATGTGTACGTGTACATACGTTGCCCCAGTTGGTGGCGGTAGTAACCCTACTCCCTGGCCGCTCGCCTCGCCCACAAAATGGTCACAGAACCGAAACTAGGACGATAAGGGAGCCCTTGAGATAGGCTTTCCAATGGTATAAAACTTGTGCAAATCCTGCATTATTCTGAGGGTGATTTGGCCGTGCTTACTTTGTGTTTCTCTCTTTGACTGCTTTGTGCACAAAAATCCCATTGAACATGCCTCCGAGCAGCATTCTGAGTATCCCCACTTGCTGGTCATTTCCGGTATGGAGATGGCTCAAGGCGGCCATAAAATGTGATTTTAAGATTCAGGGATATGAGAGGCAGAGTTTGATATAATTTTTTTTTCTCTAGCATGCTTAGTTCAGGAGTTATTGTCAAATATAGCGCAGAATTTGTTTCAAACCGATATTCGGCAGGTTTTTATGTCTTGCATGTGTACGTGTACGTACGTTGCCCCAGTTGGTGGCGGTAGTAACCCTACTCCCTGGCCGCTCGCCTCGCTCACAAAATGGTCACAGAACCGAAACTAGGACGATAAGGGAGCCCTTGAGATAGGCTTTCCAATGGTATAAAACTTGTGCAAATCCTGCATTATTCTGAGGGTGATTTGGCCGTGCTTACTTTGTGTTTCTCTCTTTGACTGCTTTGTGCTCAAAAATCCCATTGAACATGCTTATGAGCAGCATTCTGAGTATCCCCACTTGCTGGTCATTTCCGGTATGGAGATGGCTCAAGGCGGCCATAAAATGTTGATTTTCGGATTCAGGGATATGAGAGGCAGAGTTTGATATAAATTTTGTTTCTCTAGCATGCTTAGTTCAGGAGTTATTGTCAAATATAGCGCAGAATTTGTTTCAAACCGATATTCGGCAGGTACTTATATCTTGCATGTGTACGTGTACATACGTTGCCCCAGTTGGTGGCGGTAGTAACCCTACTCCCTGGCCGCTCGCCTCGCCTACAAAATGGTCACAGAACCGAAACTAGAACGATAAGGGAGCCCTTGAGATAGGCTTTCCAATGGTATAAAACTTGTGCAAATCCTGCATTATTCTGAGGGTGATTTGGCCGTGCTTACTTTGTGTTTTTCTCTTTGACTGCTTTGTGCACAAAAATCCCATTGAACATGCTTCTGAGCAGCATTCGAGTATCCCCACTTGCTGGTACTTTCCGGTATGGAGATTGCTAAAGGCGGCCATAAAACGATGATTTTCGGATTCAGGGATATGAGAGGCAGAGTTTGATATAAATTGTGTTTCTCTAGCATGCTTAGTTCAGGAGTTATTGTCAAATATAGCGCAGAATTTGTTTCAAACCGATATTCGGCAGGTTTTTATGTCTTGCATGTGTACGTGTACGTACGTTGCCCCAGTTGGTGGCGGTAGTAACCCTACTCCCTGGCCGCTCGCCTCGCTCACAAAATGGTCACAGAAACGAAACTAAAACGAGAAGGGAGCCCTTGAGATAGGCTTTCCAATGATATAAAACTTGTGCAAATCCTGCATTATTCTGAGGGTGATTTGGCCGTGCTTACTTTGTGTTTCTCTCTTTGACTGCTTTGTGCACCAAAATCCCATTGAACATGCTTCTGGGGAGCATTCTGAGTACCCCCGCTTGCTGGTCTTTTCCGGTATGGAGATGGCACTAGGCGGCCATAAAATGTTGATTTTCGGATTCAGGGATATCAGAGGCAGAGTTTGATATAAATTTTGTTTCTCTAGCAGGCTTAGTTCAGGAGTTATTGTCAAACATAGCGCAGAATTTGTTTCAAACCGATATTCTTGAGGTATTTTTGTATTGCATGTGTACGTGTACATACGTTGCCCCAGTTGGTGGCGGTAGTAACCCTACTCCCTGGCCGCTCGCCTCGCCTACAAAATGGTTACAGAAACGAAACTAGAACGAGAAGAGAGCCCTTGAGATAGGCTTTCCAATGGTGTAAAACTTGTGCAAATCCTGCATTATTCTGAGGGTGATTTGGCCGTGCTTACTTTGTGTTTCTCTCATTGACTGCTTTGTGCACAAAAATCCAATTGAACATGCTTCCGAGCAGCATTCTGAGTATCCCCACTTGCTGGTCATTTCCGGTATGGAGATGGCTCAAAGCGGCCATAAAATGTTAATTTTCGGATTCAGGGATATGGGAGGCAGAGTTTGATGTAAATTTTGTTTCTCTAGCATGCTTAGTTCAGGAGTTATTGTCAAATATAGCGCAGAATTTGTTTCAAACCGATATTCGGCAGGTTTTTATGTCTTGCATGTGTACGTGTACGTACGTTGCCCCAGTTGGTGGCGGTAGTTACCCTACTCCCTGGCCGCTCGCCTCGCTCACAAAATGGTCACAGAAACGAAACTAGAACGAGAAGGGAGCCCTTGAGATAGGCTTTCCAATGGTATAAAACTTGTGCAAATCCTGCATTATTCTGAGGGTGATTTGGCCGTGCTTACTCTGTGTTTCTCTCTTTGACTGCTTTGTGCACAAAAAATCCCTTTGAACATGCTTCTGAGCAGCATTCTGAGTATCCCCACTTGCTGGTCATTTCCGGTATGGAGATGGCTCAAGGCGGCCATAAAATGTTAATATTCTGATTCAGGGATATGGGAGGCAGAGTTTGATGTAAATTTTGTTTCTCTAGCATGCTTAGTTCAGGAGTTATTGTCAAATATAGCGCAGAATTTGTTTCAAACCGATATTCGGCAGGTATTTATGTCTTGCATGTGTACGTGTACATACGTTGCCCCAGTTGGTGGCGGTAGGAACCCTACTCCCTGACCGCTCGCCTCGCCTACAAAATAGTCCCAGAAACTAGGACGAGAAGAGAGCCCTTGAGATAGGCTTTCCAATGGTACAAAACTTGTGCAAATCCTGCATTATTCTAAAGGGTGATTTGGCCGTGCTTACTTTGTGTTTCTCTCTTTGACTGCTTTGTGCACAAAAATCCCATTGAACATGCTTCTGAGCAGCATTCTGAGTATCCCCACTTGCTGGTCATTTCCGGTATGGAGATGTCTCAAGGTGGCCATAAAATGTTAATTTTCGGATTCGAGGATATGAGAGGCAGAGTTTGATATAAATTTTGTTTCTCTAGCGTGCTTAGTTCAGGAGTTATTGTCAAATATAGCGCAGAATTTGTTTCAAACCGATATTCGGCAGGTATTTATGTCTTGCATGTGTACGTGTACATACGTTGCCCCAGTTGGTGGCGGTAGTAATCCTACTCCCTGGCCGCTCGCCTCGCCTACAAAATGGTCACAGAAACGAAACTAGGACGAGAAGGGAGCCCTTGAGATAGGCTTTCCAATGGTATAAAACTTGTGCAAATCCTGCATTATTCTGAGGGTGATTTGGCCGTGCTTACTTTGTGTTTCTCTCTTTGACTGCTTTGTGCACCAAAATCCCATTAAACATTCTTCTGAGCAGCATTCTGAGTATCCCCACTTGCTGGTCATTTCCGGTATTGAGATGGCTCAAGGCGGCCATAAAATGTTGATTTTAAGATTCAGGGATATGAGAGGCAGAGTTTGATATAAAGTTTGTTTCTCTAGCATGCTTAGTTCAGGAGTTATTGTCAAATATAGCGCAGAATTTGTTTCAAACCGATATTCGGCAGGTTTTTATGTCTTGCATGTGTACGTGTACATACGTTGCCCCAGTTGGTGGCGGTAGTAACCCTACTCCCTGGCTGCTCGCCTCGCTCACAAAATGGTCACAGAAACGAAACTAGAACGAGAAGGGAGCCCTTGAGATAGGCTTTCCAATGGTATAAAACTTGTGCAAATCCTGCATTATTCTGAGGGTGATTTGGCCGTGCTTACTTTGTGTTTCTCTCTTTGACTGCTTTGTGCTCAAAAATCCCATTGAACATGCTGATGAGCAGCATTCTGAGTATCCCCACTTGCTGGTCATTTCCGGTATGGAGATGGCTCAAGGCGGCCATAAAATGTTGATTTTCGGATTCAGGGATATGAGAGGCAGAGTTTGATATAAATTTTGTTTCTCTAGCATGCTTAGTTCAGGAGTTATTGTCAAATATAGCGCAGAATTTGTTTCAAACCGATATTCGGCAGGTTTTTATGTCTTGCATGTGTACGTGTACGTACGTTGCCCCAGTTGGTGGCGGTAGTAACCCTACTCCTGGCCGCTCGCCTCGCTCACAAAATGGTCACAGAAACGAAACTAGAACGAGAAGGGAGCCCTTGAGATAGGCTTTCCAATGGTATAAAACTTGTGCAAATCCTGCATTATTCTGAGGGTGATTTGGCCGTGCTTACTTTGTGTTTCTCTCTTTGACTGCTTTGTGCTCAAAAATCCCATTGAACATGCTGATGAGCAGCATTCTGAGTATCCCCACTTGCTGGTCATTTCCGGTATGGAGATGGCTCAAGGCGGCCATAAAATGTTGATTTTCGGATTCAGGGATATGAGAGGCAGAGTTTGATATAAATTTTGTTTCTCTAGCATGCTTAGTTCAGGAGTTATTGTCAAATATAGCGCAGAATTTGTTTCAAACCGATATTCGGCAGGTTTTTATGTCTTGCATGTGTACGTGTACGTACGTTGCCCCAGTTGGTGGCGGTAGTAACCCTACTCCCTGGCCGCTCGCCTCGCTCACAAAATGGTCACAGAAACGAAACTAGAACGAGAAGGGAGCCCTTGAGATAGGCTTTCCAATGGTATAAAACTTGTGCAAATCCTGCATTATTCTGAGGGTGATTTGGCCGTGCTTACTTTGTGTTTCTCTCTTTGACTGCTTTGTGCTCAAAAATCCCATTGAACATGCTGATGAGCAGCATTCTGAGTATCCCCACTTGCTGGTCATTTCCGGTATGGAGATGGCTCAAGGCGGCCATAAAATGTTGATTTTCGGATTCAGGGATATGAGAGGCAGAGTTTGATATAAATTTTGTTTCTCTAGCATGCTTAGTTCAGGAGTTATTGTCAAATATAGCGCAGAATTTGTTTCAAACCGATATTCGGCAGGTATTTATGTCTTGCATGTGTACGTGTACATACGTTGCCCCAGTTGGTGGCGGTAGTAACCCTACTCCCTGGCCGCTCGCCTCGCCCACAAAATGGTCACAGAACCGAAACTAGGACGATAAGGGAGCCCTTGAGATAGGCTTTCCAATGGTATAAAACTTGTGCAAATCCTGCTTACTTTGTGTTTCTCTCTTTGACTGCTTTGTGCACCAAAATCCCATTGAACATGCTTCTGGGGAGCATTCTGAGTACCCCCGCTTGCTGGTCTTTTCCGGTATGGAGATGGCACTAGGCGGCCATAAAATGTTGATTTTCGGATTCAGGGACATCAGAGGCAGAGTTTGATATAAATTTTGTTTCTCTAGCAGGCTTAGTTCAGGTGTTATTGTCAAACATAGCGCAGAATTTGTTTCAAACCGATATTCGGCAGGTATTTATGTATTGCATGTGTACGTGTACATACGTTGCCCCAGTTGGTGGCGGTAGTAACCCTACTCCCTGGCCGCTCGCCTCGCCTACAAAATGGTTACAGAAACGAAACTAGAACGAGAAGAGAGCCCTTGAGATAGGCTTTCCAATGGTGTAAAACTTGTGCAAATCCTGCATTATTCTGAGGGTGATTTGGCCGTGCTTACTTTGTGTTTCTCTCATTGACTGCTTTGTGCACAAAAATCCAATTGAACATGCTTCCGAGCAGCATTCTGAGTATCCCCACTTGCTGGTCATTTCCGGTATGGAGATGGCTCAAGGCGGCCATAAAATGTTAATATTCTGATTCAGGGATATGGGAGGCAGAGTTTGATGTAAATTTTGTTTCTCTAGCATGCTTAGTTCAGGAGTTATTGTCAAATATAGCGCAGAATTTGTTTCAAACCGATATTCGGCAGGTATTTATGTCTTGCATGTGTACGTGTACATACGTTGCCCCAGTTGGTGGCGGTAGGAACCCTACTCCCTGACCGCTCGCCTCGCCTACAAAATAGTCCCAGAAACTAGGACGAGAAGAGAGCCCTTGAGATAGGCTTTCCAATGGTACAAAACTTGTGCAAATCCTGCATTATTCTAAAGGGTGATTTGGCCGTGCTTACTTTGTGTTTCTCTCTTTGACTGCTTTGTGCACAAAAATCCCATTGAACATGCTTCTGAGCAGCATTCTGAGTATCCCCACTTGCTGGTCATTTCCGGTATGGAGATGTCTCAAGGTGGCCATAAAATGTTAATTTTCGGATTCGAGGATATGAGAGGCAGAGTTTGATATAAATTTTGTTTCTCTAGCGTGCTTAGTTCAGGAGTTATTGTCAAATATAGCGCAGAATTTGTTTCAAACCGATATTCGGCAGGTATTTATGTCTTGCATGTGTACGTGTACATACGTTGCCCCAGTTGGTGGCGGTAGTAATCCTACTCCCTGGCCGCTCGCCTCGCCTACAAAATGGTCACAGAAACGAAACTAGGACGAGAAGGGAGCCCTTGAGATAGGCTTTCCAATGGTATAAAACTTGTGCAAATCCTGCATTATTCTGAGGGTGATTTGGCCGTGCTTACTTTGTGTTTCTCTCTTTGACTGCTTTGTGCACAAAAATCCCATTGAACATGCTTCTGAGCAGCATTCTGAGTATCCCAACTTGCTGGTCATTTCCGGTATGGAGATGGCTCAAGGCGGCCATAAAATGATGATTTTCGGATTTAGAGATATGGGAGGCAGAGTTTGATGTAAATTTTGTTTCTCTAGCATGCTTAGTTCAGGAGTTATTGTCAAATATAGCGCAGAATTTGTTTCAAACCGATATTCGGCAGGTATTTATGTCTTGCATGTGTACGTGTACATACGTTGCCCCAGTTGGTGGCGGTGGTAACCCTACTCCCTGGCCGCTCGCCTCCCCTACAAAATGGTCACAGAAACGAAACTAGGACGAAAAGGGAGCCCTTGAGATAGGCTTTCCAATGGTATAAAACTTGTGCAAATCCTGCATTATTCTGAGGGTGATTTGGCCGTGCTTACTTTGTGTTTCTCTCTTTGACTGTTTTGTGCACCAAAATCCCATTAAACATTCTTCTGAGCAGCATTCTGAGTATCCCCACTTGCTGGTCATTTCCGGTATTGAGATGGCTCAAGGCGGCCATAAAATGTTGATTTTAAGATTCAGGGATATGAGAGGCAGAGTTTGATATAAAGTTTGTTTCTCTAGCATGCTTAGTTCAGGAGTTATTGTCAAATATAGCGCAGAATTTGTTTCAAACCGATATTCGGCAGGTTTTTATGTCTTGCATGTGTACGTGTACATACGTTGCCCCAGTTGGTGGCGGTAGTAACCCTACTCCCTGGCCGCTCGCCTCGCTCACAAAATGGTCACAGAAACGAAACTAGAACGAGAAGGGAGCCCTTGAGATAGGCTTTCCAATGGTATAAAACTTGTGCAAATCCTGCATTATTCTGAGGGTGATTTGGCCGTGGTTACTTTGTGTTTCTCTCTTTGACTGCTTTGTGCTCAAAAATCCCATTGAACATGCTGATGAGCAGCATTCTGAGTATCCCCACTTGCTGGTCATTTCCGGTATGGAGATGGCTCAAGGCGGCCATAAAATGTTGATTTTCGGATTCAGGGATATGAGAGGCAGAGTTTGATATAAATTTTGTTTCTCTAGCATGCTTAGTTCAGGAGTTATTGTCAAATATAGCGCAGAATTTGTTTCAAACCGATATTCGGCAGGTTTTTATGTCTTGCATGTGTACGTGTACGTACGTTGCCCCAGTTGGTGGCGGTAGTAACCCTACTCCCTGGCCGCTCGCCTCGCTCACAAAAATGGTCACAGAAACGAAACTAGAACGAGAAGGGAGCCCTTGAGATAGGCTTTCCAATGGTATAAAACTTGTGCAAATCCTGCATTATTCTGAGGGTGATTTGGCCGTGCTTACTTTGTGTTTCTCTCTTTGACTGCTTTGTGCTCAAAAATCCCATTGAACATGCTGATGAGCAGCATTCTGAGTATCCCCACTTGCTGGTCATTTCCGGTATGGAGATGGCTCAAGGCGGCCATAAAATGTTGATTTTCGGATTCAGGGATATGAGAGGCAGAGTTTGATATAAATTTTGTTTCTCTAGCATGCTTAGTTCAGGAGTTATTGTCAAATATAGCGCAGAATTTGTTTCAAACCGATATTCGGCAGGTATTTATGTCTTGCATGTGTACGTGTACATACGTTGCCCCAGTTGGTGGCGGTAGTAACCCTACTCCCTGGCCGCTCGCCTCGCCCACAAAATGGTCACAGAACCGAAACTAGGACGATAAGGGAGCCCTTGAGATAGGCTTTCCAATGGTATAAAACTTGTGCAAATCCTGCTTACTTTGTGTTTCTCTCTTTGACTGCTTTGTGCACAAAAATCCCATTGAACATGCCTCCGAGCAGCATTCTGAGTATCCCCACTTGCTGGTCATTTCCGGTATGGAGATGGTTCAAGGCGGCCATAAAATGTTGATAGGCTTTCCAATGGTATAAAAGTTGTGCAAATCCTGCATTATTCTGAGGGTGATTTGGCCGTGCTTACTCTGTGTTTCTCTCTTTGACTGCTTTGTGCACAAAAAATCCCTTTGAACATGCTTCTGAGCAGCATTCTGAGTATCCCCACTTGCTGGTCATTTCCGGTATGGAGATGGCTCAAGGCGGCCATAAAATGTTGATTTTCGGATTTAGGGATATGAGAGGCAGAGTTTGATATAAATTTTGTTTCTCTAGCATGCTTAGTTCAGGAGTTATTGTCAAATATAGCGCAGAATTTGTTTCAAACCGATATTCGGCAGGTATTTATGTCTTGCATGTGTACGTGTACATACGTTGCCCCAGTTGGTGGCGGTAGTAACCCTACTCCCTGGCCGCTCGCCTCGCCCACAAAATGGTCACAGAACCGAAACTAGAGCGATAAGGGAGCCCTTGAGATAGGCTTTCCAATGGTATAAAACTTGTGCAAATCCTGCATTATTCTGAGGGTGATTTGGCCGTGCTTACTTTGTGTTTCTCTCTTTGACTGCTTTGTGCTCAAAAATCCCATTGAACATGCCTCCGAGCAGCATTCTGAGTATCCCCACTTGCTGGTCATTTCCGGTATGGAGATGGCTCAAGGCGGCCATAAAATGTGATTTTAAGATTCAGGGATATGAGAGGCAGAGTTTGATATAAATTTTGTTTCTCTAGCATGCTTAGTTCAGGAGTTATTGTCAAATATAGCGCAGAATTTGTTTCAAACCGATATTCGGCAGGTATTTATGTCTTGCATGTGTACATGTACATACGTTGCCCCAGTTGGTGGCGGTAGTAACCCTACTCCCTGGCCGCTCGCCTCGCCTACAAAATGGTCACAGAAACGAAACTAGGACGAGAAGAGAGCCCTTGGGATAGGCTTTCCAATGGTGTAAAACTTGTGCAAATCCTGCATTATTCTGAGGGTGATTTGGCCGTGCTTACTTTGTGTTTCTCTCATTGACTGCTTTGTGCACAAAAATCCCATTGAACATGCTTCCGAGCAGCACTCTGAGTATCCCCACTTGCTGGTCATTTCCGGTATGGAGATGGCTCAAGGCGGCCATAAAATGTTGATTTTCGGATTCAGGGATATGGGAGGCAGAGTTTGATGTAAATTTTGTTTCTCTAGCATGCTTAGTTCAGGAGTTATTGTCAAATATAGCGCAGAATTTGTTTCAAACCGATATTCGGCAGGTATTTATGTCTTGCATGTGTACGTGTACATACGTTGCCCCAGTTGGTGGCGGTAGTAACCCTACTCCCTGGCCGCTCGCCTCGCCTACAAAATGGTCACAGAAACGAAACCAGGACGAGAAGAGAGCCCTTGAGATAGGCTTTCCAATGGTATAAAACTTGTGCAAATACTGTTTTGTGCACAAAAATCCCATTGAACATGCTGATGAGCAGCATTCTGAGTATCCCCACTTGCTGGTCTTTTCCGGTATGGAGATGGCTCAAGGCGGCCATAAAATGTTGATTTTCGGATTCAGGGATATGAGAGGCAGAGTTTGATATAAATTTTGTTTCTCTAGCATGCTTAGTTCAGGAGTTATTGTCAAATATAGCGCAGAATTTGTTTCAAACCGATGTTCGGCAGGTATTTATGTCTTGCATGTGTACGTGTACATACGTTGCCCCATTTGGTGGCGGTAGGAACCCTACTCCCTGACCGCTCGCCTCGCCTACAAAATAGTCCCAGAAACTAGGACGAGAAGAGAGCCCTTGAGATAGGCTTTCCAATGGTACAAAACTTGTGCAAATCCTGCATTATTCTAAAGGGTGATTTGGCCGTGCTTACTTTGTGTTTCTCTCTTTGACTGCTTTGTGCACAAAAATCCCACTGAACATGCTTCTGAGCAGCATTCTGAGTATCCCCACTTGCTGGTCATTTCCGGTATGGAGATGGCTCAAGGCGGCCATAAAATGATGATTTTCGGATTTAGGGATATGAGAGGCAGAGTTTGATATAAATTTTGTTTCTCTAGCATGCTTAGTTCAGGAGTTATTGTCAAATATAGCGCAGAATTTGTTTCAAACCGTTATTCGGCAGGTATATATGTCTTGCATGTGTACGTGTACATACGTTGCCCCAGTTGGTGGCGGTAGGAACCCTACTCCCGTGCCGCTCGCCTCGCCCACAAAAAGGTCACAGAAACGAAACTAGGACGAGAAGAGAGCCCTTGAGATAGGCTTTCCAATGGTGTAAAACTTGTGCAAATCCTGCATTATTCTGAGGGTGATTTGGCCGTGCTTACTTTGTGTTTTTCTCTTTGACTGCTTTGTGCACAAAAATCCCATTGAACATGCTTCTGAGCAGCATTCTGAGTATCCCCACTTGCTGGTCATTTCCGGTATGGAGATGGCTCAAGGCGGCCATAAAATGTTAATATTCGGATTCAGGGATATGGGAGGCAGAGTTTGATGTAAATTTTGTTTCTCTAGCATGCTTAGTTCAGGAGTTATTGTCAAATATAGCGCAGAATTTGTTTCAAACCGATATTCGGCAGGTATTTATGTCTTGCATGTGTACGTGTACATACGTTGCCCCAGTTGGTGGCGGTAGGAACCCTACTCCCTGACCGCTCGCCTCGCCTACAAAATAGTCCCAGAAACTAGGACGAGAAGAGAGCCCTTGAGATAGGCTTTCCAATGGTACAAAACTTGTGCAAATCCTGCATTATTCTAAAGGGTGATTTGGCCGTGCTTACTTTGTGTTTCTCTCTTTGACTGCTTTGTGCACAAAAATCCCATTGAACATGCTTCTGAGCAGCATTCTGAGTATCCCCACTTGCTGGTCATTTCCGGTATGGAGATGTCTCAAGGTGGCCATAAAATGTTAATTTTCGGATTCGAGGATATGAGAGGCAGAGTTTGATATAAATTTTGTTTCTCTAGCGTGCTTAGTTCAGGAGTTATTGTCAAATATAGCGCAGAATTTGTTTCAAACCGATATTCGGCAGGTATTTATGTCTTGCATGTGTACGTGTACATACGTTGCCCCAGTTGGTGGCGGTAGTAATCCTACTCCCTGGCCGCTCGCCTCGCCTACAAAATGGTCACAGAAACGAAACTAGGACGAGAAGGGAGCCCTTGAGATAGGCTTTCCAATGGTATAAAACTTGTGCAAATCCTGCATTATTCTGAGGGTGATTTGGCCGTGCTTACTTTGTGTTTCTCTCTTTGACTGCTTTGTGCACAAAAATCCCATTGAACATGCTTCTGAGCAGCATTCTGAGTATCCCAACTTGCTGGTCATTTCCGGTATGGAGATGGCTCAAGGCGGCCATAAAATGTTGATTTTCAGATTCAGGGATATGAGAGGCAGAGTTTGATATAAATTTTGTTTCTCTAGCATGCTTAGTTCAGGAGTTATTGTCAAATATAGCGCAGAATTTGTTTCAAACCGATATTCGGCAGGTATTTATGTCTTGCATGTGTACGTGTACATACGTTGCCCCAGTTGGTGGCGGTGGTAACCCTACTCCCTGGCCGCTCGCCTCCCCTACAAAATGGTCACAGAAACGAAACTAGGACGAAAAGGGAGCCCTTGAGATAGGCTTTCCAATGGTATAAAACTTGTGCAAATCCTGCATTATTCTGAGGGTGATTTGGCCGTGCTTACTTTGTGTTTCTCTCTTTGACTGCTTTGTGCACAAAAATCCCATTGAACATGCTTCCGAGCAGCACTCTGAGTATCCCCACTTGCTGGTCATTTCCGGTATGGAGATGGCTCAAGGCGGCCATAAAATGATGATTTTCGGATTCAGGGATATGAGAGGCAGAGTTTGATATAAATGTTGTTTCTCTAGCTTGCTTAGTTCAGGAGTTATTGTCAAATATAGCGCAGAATTTGTTTCAAACCGATATTCGGCAGGTATTTATGTCTTGCATGTGTACGTGTACATACGTTGCCCCAGTTGGTGGCGGTAGTAACCCTACTCCCTGGCCGCTCGCCTCGCCTACAAAATGGTCACAGAAACGAAACTAGAACGAGAAGAGAGCCCTTGAGATAGGCTTTCCAATGGTGTAAAACTTGTGCAAATCCTGCATTATTCTGAGGGTGATTTGGCCGTGCTTACTTTGTGTTTCTCTCTTTGACTGCTTTGTGCACCAAAATCCCATTGAACATGCTTCCGAGCAGCACTCTGAGTATCCCCACTTGCTGGTCATTTCCGGTATGGAGATGGCTCAAGGCGGCCATAAAATGTGATTTTAAAATTCAGGGATATGAGAGGCAGAGTTTGATATAAATTTTGTTTCTCTAGCATGCTTAGTTCAGGAGTTATTGTCAAATATAGCGCAGAATTTGTTTCAAACCGATATTCGGCAGGTATTTATGTCTTGCATGTGTACATGTACATACGTTGCCCCAGTTGGTGGCGGTAGTAACCCTACTCCCTGGCCGCTCGCCTTGCCTACAAAATGGTCACAGAAACGAAACTAGAACGAGAAGAGAGCCCTTGAGATAGGCTTTCCAATGGTGTAAAACTTGTGCAAATCCTGCATTATTCTGAGGGTGATTTTGCCGTGCTTACTTTGTGTTTCTCTCATTGACTGCTTTGTGCACAAAAATCCCATTGAACATGCTTCCGAGCAGCACTCTGAGTATCCCCACTTGCTGGTCATTTCCGGTATGGAGATGGCTCAAGGCGGCCATAAAATGTTGATTTTCGGATTTAGGGATATGGGAGGCAGAGTTTGATGTAAATTTTGTTTCTCTAGCATGCTTAGTTCAGGAGTTATTGTCAAATATAGCGCAGAATTTGTTTCAAACCGATATTCGGCAGGTATTTATGTCTTGCATGTGTACGTGTACATACGTTGCCCCAGTTGGTGGCGGTAGTAACCCTACTCCCTGGCCGCTCGCCTCGCCTACAAAATGGTCACAGAAACGAAACTAGGACGATAAGGGAGCCCTTGAGATAGGCTTTCCAATGGTATAAAACTTGTGCAAATCCTGCATTATTCTGAGGGTGATTTGGCCGTGCTTACTTTGTGTTTCTCTCTTTGACTGCTTTGTGCACAAAAATCCCATTGAACATGCTTCCGAGCAGCACTCTGAGTATCCCAACTTGCTGGTCATTTCCGGTATGGAGATGGCTCAAGGCGGCCATAAAATGATGATTTTCGGATTCAGGGATATGAGAGGCAGAGTTTGATATAAATGTTGTTTCTCTAGCTTGCTTAGTTCAGGAGTTATTGTCAAATATAGCGCAGAATTTGTTTCAAACCGATATTCGGCAGGTATTTATGTCTTGCATGTGTACGTGTACATACGTTGCCCCAGTTGGTGGCGGTAGTAACCCTACTCCCTGGCCGCTCGCCTCGCCTACAAAATGGTCACAGAAACGAAACTAGAACGAGAAGAGAGCCCTTGAGATAGGCTTTCCAATGGTGTAAAACTTGTGCAAATCCTGCATTATTCTGAGGGTGATTTGGCCGTGCTTACTTTGTGTTTCGCTCTTTGACTGCTTTGTGCACCAAAATCCCATTGAACATGCTTCCGAGCAGCACTCTGAGTATCCCAACTTGCTGGTCATTTCCGGTATGGAGATGGCTCAAGGCGGCCATAAAATGTGATTTTAAAATTCAGGGATATGAGAGGCAGAGTTTGATATAAATTTTGTTTCTCTAGCATGCTTAGTTCAGGAGTTATTGTCAAATATAGCGCAGAATTTGTTTCAAACCGATATTCGGCAGGTATTTAGGTCTTGCATGTGTACATGTACATACGTTGCCCCAGTTGGTGGCGGTAGTAACCCTACTCCCTGGCCGCTCGCCTCGCCTACAAAATGGTCACAGAAACGAAACTAGAACGAGAAGAGAGCCCTTGAGATAGGCTTTCCAATGGTGTAAAACTTGTGCAAATCCTGCATTATTCTGAGGGTGATTTGGCCGTGCTTACTTTGTGTTTCTCTCATTGACTGCTTTGTGCACAAAAATCCAATTGAACATGCTTCCGAGCAGCATTCTGAGTATCCCCACTTGCTGGTCATTTCCGGTATGGAGATGGCTCAAAGCGGCCATAAAATGTTGATTTTCGGATTCAGGGATATGGGAGGCAGAGTTTGATGTAAATTTTGTTTCTCTAGCATGCTTAGTTCAGGAGTTATTGTCAAATATAGCGCAGAATTTGTTTCAAACCGATATTCGGCAGGTTTTATGTCTTGCATGTGTACGTGTACGTACGTTGCCCCAGTTGGTGGCGGTAGTAACCCTACTCCTGGCCGCTCGCCTCGCTCACAAAATGGTCACAGAAACGAAACTAGAACGAGAAGGGAGCCCTTGAGATAGGCTTTCCAATGGTATAAAACTTGTGCAAATCCTGCATTATTCTGAGGGTGATTTGGCCGTGCTTACTCTGTGTTTCTCTCTTTGACTGCTTTGTGCACAAAATCCCTTTGAACATGCTTCTGAGCAGCATTCTGAGTATCCCCACTTGCTGGTCATTTCCGGTATGGAGATGGCTCAAGGCGGCCATAAAACGTTGATTTTCGGATTCAGGGATATGAGAGGCAGAGTTTGATATAAATTTTGTTTCTCTAGCATGCTTAGTTCAGGAGTTATTGTCAAATATAGCGCAGAATTTGTTTCAAACCGATATTCGGCAGGTATTTATGTCTTGCATGTGTACGTGTACATACGTTGCCCCAGTTGGTGGCGGTAGTAACCCTACTCCTGGCCGCTCGCCTCGCCCACAAAATGGTCACAGAACCGAAACTAGGACGATAAGGGAGCCCTTGAGATAGGCTTTCCAATGGTATAAAACTTGTGCAAATCCTGCATTATTCTGAGGGTGATTTGGCCGTGCTTACTTTGTGTTTCTCTCTTTGACTGCTTTGTGCACAAAAATCCCATTGAACATGCCTCCGAGGAGCATTCTGAGTATCCCCACTTGCTGGTCATTTCCGGTATGGAGATGGCTCAAGGCGGCCATAAAATGTGATTTTAAGATTCAGGGATATGAGAGGCAGAGTTTGATATAATTTTTTTTTCTCTAGCATGCTTAGTTCAGGAGTTATTGTCAAATATAGCGCAGAATTTGTTTCAAACCGATATTCGGCAGGTTTTTATGTCTTGCATGTGTACGTGTACGTACGTTGCCCCAGTTGGTGGCGGTAGTAACCCTACTCCCTGGCCGCTCGCCTCGCTCACAAAATGGTCACAGAAACGAAACTAGAACGAGAAGGGAGCCCTTGAGATAGGCTTTCCAATGGTATAAAACTTGTGCAAATCCTGCATTATTCTGAGGGTGATTTGGCCGTGCTTACTTTGTGTTTCTCTCATTGACTGCTTTGTGCACAAAAATCCAATTGAACATGCTTCCGAGCAGCATTCTGAGTATCCCCACTTGCTGGTCATTTCCGGTATGGAGATGGCTCAAAGCGGCCATAAAATGTTGATTTTCGGATTCAGGGATATGGGAGGCAGAGTTTGATGTAAATTTTGTTTCTCTAGCATGCTTAGTTCAGGAGTTATTGTCAAATATAGCGCAGAATTTGTTTCAAACCGATATTCGGCAGGTTTTTATGTCTTGCATGTGTACGTGTACGTACGTTGCCCCAGTTGGTGGCGGTAGTAACCCTACTCCCTGGCCGCTCGCCTCGCTCACAAAATGGTCACAGAAACGAAACTAGAACGAGAAGGGAGCCCTTGAGATAGGCTTTCCAATGGTATAAAACTTGTGCAAATCCTGCATTATTCTGAGGGTGATTTGGCCGTGCTTACTCTGTGTTTCTCTCTTTGACTGCTTTGTGCACAAAAAATCCCTTTGAACATGCTTCTGAGCAGCATTCTGAGTATCCCCACTTGCTGGTCATTTCCGGTATGGAGATGGCTCAAGGCGGCCATAAAACGTTGATTTTCGGATTCAGGGATATGAGAGGCAGAGTTTGATATAAATTTTGTTTCTCTAGCATGCTTAGTTCAGGAGTTATTGTCAAATATAGCGCAGAATTTGTTTCAAACCGATATTCGGCAGGTATTTATGTCTTGCATGTGTACGTGTACATACGTTGCCCCAGTTGGTGGCGGTAGTAACCCTACTCCCTGGCCGCTCGCCTCGCCCACAAAATGGTCACAGAACCGAAACTAGGACGATAAGGGAGCCCTTGAGATAGGCTTTCCAATGGTATAAAACTTGTGCAAATCCTGCATTATTCTGAGGGTGATTTGGCCGTGCTTACTTTGTGTTTCTCTCTTTGACTGCTTTGTGCACAAAAATCCCATTGAACATGCCTCCGAGGAGCATTCTGAGTATCCCCACTTGCTGGTCATTTCCGGTATGGAGATGGCTCAAGGCGGCCATAAAATGTGATTTTAAGATTCGGGGATATGAGAGGCAGAGTTTGATATAAATTTTGTTTCTCTAGCATGCTTAGTTCAGGAGTTATTGTCAAATATAGCGCAGAATTTGTTTCAAACCGATATTCGGCAGGTATTTATGTCTTGCATGTGTACATGTACATACGTTGCCCCAGTTGGTGGCGGTAGTAACCCTACTCCCTGGCCGCTCGCCTCGCCTACAAAATGGTCACAGAAACGAAACTAGAACGAGAAGGGAGCCCTTGAGATAGGCTTTCCAATGGTGTAAAACTTGTGCAAATCCTGCATTATTCTGAGGGTGATTTGGCCGTGCTTACTTTGTGTTTCTCTCATTGACTGCTTTGTGCACAAAAATCCCATTGAACATGCTTCCGAGCAGCACTCTGAGTATCCCCACTTGCTGGTCATTTCCGGTATGGAGATGGCTCAAGGCGGCCATAAAATGTTGATTTTCGGATTCAGGGATATGGGAGGCAGAGTTTGATGTAAATTTTGTTTCTCTAGCATGCTTAGTTCAGGAGTTATTGTCAAATATAGCGCAGAATTTGTTTCAAACCGATATTCGGCAGGTATTTATGTCTTGCGTGTGTACGTGTACATACGTTGCCCCAGTTGGTGGCGGTAGTAACCCTACTCCCTGGCCGCTCGCCTCGCCTACAAAATGGTCACAGAAACGAAACTAGGACGAGAAGAGAGCCCTTGAGATAGGCTTTCCAATGGTATAAAACTTGTGCAAATACTGCTTTGTGCACAAAAATCCCATTGAACATGCTTCTGAGCAGCATTCTGAGTATCCCCACTTGCTGGTCCTTTCCGGTATGGAGATGGCTCAAGGCGGCCATAAAATGTTGATTTTAAGATTCAGGGATATGAGAGGCAGAGTTTGATATAAATTTTGTTTCTCTAGCATGCTTAGTTCAGGAGTTATTGTCAAATATAGCGCAGAATTTGTTTCAAACCGATATTCGGCAGGTATTTATGTCTTGCATGTGTACGTGTACATACGTTGCCCCAGTTGGTGGCGGTAGTAACCCTACTCCCTGGCCGCTCGCCTCGCCTACAAAATGGTCACAGAAACGAAACTAGGACGAGAAGAGAGCCCTTGAGATAGGCTTCCCAATGGTATAAAACTTGTGCAAATCCTGCATTATTCTGGGGTGATTTGGCCGTGCTTACTTTGTGTTTCTCTCTTTGACTGCTTTGTGCACAAAAATCCCATTGAACATGCTTCTGAGCAGCATTCTGAGTATCCCCACTTGCTGGTCATTTCCGGTATGGAGATGGCTCAAGGCGGCCATAAAATGTTGATTTTAAGATTCAGGGATATGAGAGGCAGAGTTTGATATAAATTTTGTTTCTCTAGCATGCTTAGTTCAGGAGTTATTGTCAAATATAGTGCAGAATTTGTTTCAAACCGATATTCGGCAGGTATTTATGTCTTGCATGTGTACGTGTACATATGTTGCCCCAGTTGGTGGCGGTAGTAACCCTACTCCCTGGCCGCTCGCCTCGCCTACAAAATGGTCACAGAAACGAAACTAAGACGAGATGAGAGCCCTTGAGATAGGCTTTCCAATGGTATAAAACTTGTGCAAATCCTGCATTATTCGAGGGTGATTTGGCCGTGCTTACATTGTGTTTCTCCCATTGACTGCTTTGTGCACAAAAATCCCATTGAACATGCTTCTGAGCAGCATTCTGAGTATCCCCACTTGCTGGTCCTTTCCGGTATGGAGATGGCTCAAGGCGGCCATAAAATGTTGATTTTTGGATTCAGGGATATGAGAGGCAGAGTTTGATATAAATTTTGTGTCTCTAGCATGCTTAGTTCAGGAGTTATTGTTAAATATAGCGCAGAATTTGTTTCAAACCGATATTCGGCAGGTATTTATGTCTTGCATGTGTACGTGTACATACGTTGCCCCAGTTGGTGGCGGTAGTAACCCTACTCCCTGGCCGCTCGCCTCGCCCACAAAATGGTCACAGAAACGAAACTAGGACGATAAGGGAGCCCTTGAGATAGGCTTTCCAATGGTATAAAACTTGTGCAAATCCTGCATTATTCTGAGGGTGATTTGGCCGTGCTTACTCTGTGTTTCTCTCTTTGACTGCTTTGTGCACAAAAAATCCCATTGAACATGCTTCTGAGCAGCATTCTGAGTATCCCCACTTAATGGTCATTTCCGGTATGGAGATGGCTCAAGGCGGCCATAAAATGTTGATTTTCGGATTCAGGGATATGAGAGGCAGAACTTGATATAAATTTTGTTTCTCTAGCATGCTTAGTTCAGGCGTTATTGTCAAATGTAGCGCAGAATTTGTTTCAAACCGATATTCGGCAGGTTTTTATGTCTTGCGTGTGTACGTGTACATACGTTGCCCCAGTTTGTGGCGGTAGTAACCCTACCCCCTGGCCGCTCGCCTCGCTCACAAAATGGTCACAGAAACGAAACTAGAACGAGAAGGGAGCCCTTGAGATAGGCTTTCCAATGGTATAAAACTTGTGCAAATCCTGCATTATTCTGAGGATGATTTGGCCGTGCTTACTTTGTGTTTCTCTCTTTGACTGCTTTGTGCACAAAAATCCCATTGAACATGCTTCTGAGCAGCATTCTGAGTATCCCCACTTGCTGGTCATTTCCGGTATGGAGATGGCTCAAGGCGGCCATAAAATGTTGATTTTAAGATTCAGGGATATGAGAGGCAGAGTTTTATATAAATTTTGTTTCTCTAGCATGCTTAGTTCAGGAGTTATTGTCAAATATAGCGCAGAATTTGTTTCAAACCGATATTCGGCAGGTATTTATGTCTTGCATGTGTACGTGTACATACGTTGCCCCAGTTGGTGGCGGTAGTAACCCTACTCCCTGGCCGCTCGCCTCGCCTACAAAATGGTCACAGAACCGAAACTAAGACGATAAGGGAGCCCTTGAGATAGGCTTTCCAATGGTATAAAACTTGTGCAAATCCTGCATTATTCTGAGGGTGATTTGGCCGTGCTTACTTTGTGTTTCTCTCTTTGACTGCTTTGTGCACAAAAATCCCATTGAACATGCTTCTGAGCAGCATTCTGAGTATCCCCACTTGCTGGTCATTTCCGGTATGGAGATGGCTCTAGGCGGCCATAAAATATTGATTTTCGGATTCAGGGATATGAGAGGCAGAGTTTGATGTAAATGTTGTTTCTCTAGCATGCTTTGTTCAGGAGTTATTGTCAAATATAGCGCAGAATTTGTTTCAAACCGATATTCGGCAGGTATTTATGTCTTGCATGTGTACGTGTACATACGTTGCCCCAGTTGGTGGCGGTAGTAACCCTACTCTCTGGCCGCTCGCCTCGCCTACAAAATAGTCACAGAAACGAAACTAAGACGAGAAGAGAGCCCTTGAGATAGGCTTTCCAATGGTATAAAACTTGTGCAAATCCTGGATTATTCTGAGGGTGATTTGGCCGTGCTTACTTTGTGTTTCTCTCATTGACTGCTTTGTGCACAAAAATCCCTTTGAACATGCTTCTGAGCAGCATTCTGAGTATCCCCACTTTGCTGGTCATTTCCGGTATGGTGATGGCTCAAGGCGGCCATAAAATGATGATTTTCGGATTCAGGGATACGAGAGGCAGAGTTTGATATAAATTTTGTTTCTCTAGCATGCTTAGTTCAGGAGTTATTGTCAAATATAGCGCAGAATTTGTTTCAAACCGATATTCGGCAGGTATTTATGTCTTTCATGTGTACGTGTACATACGTTGCCCCAGTTGGTGGCGGTAGTAACCCTACTAGCGCAGAATTTGTTTCAAACCGATATTCGGCAGGTATTTATGTCTTGCATGTGTACGTGTACATACGTTGCCCATGTTGGTGGCGGTAGTAACCCTACTCCCTGGCCGCTCGCCTCGCCTACAAAATGGTCACAGAAACGAAACTAGGACGAGAAGAGAGCCCTTGAGATAGGCTTTCCAATGGTATAAAACTTGTGCAAATCCTGCATTATTTTGAGGGTGATTTGGCCGTGCTTACTTTGTGTTTCTGTCTTTGACTGCTTTGTGCACAAAAATCCCTTTGAACATGCTTCTGAGCAGCATTCTGAGTATCCCCACTTGCTGGTCATTTCCGGTATAGATATGGCTCAAGGCGGCCATAAAATGTTAATTTTCGGATTCAGGGATATGAGAGGCAGAGTTTGATATAAATTTTGTTTCTCTAGCATGCTTAGTTCAGGAGCTATTGTCAAATATAGCGCAGAATTTGTTTCAAACCGATATTCGGCAGGTATTTATGTCTTGCATGTGTACGTGTACATACGTTGCCCCAGTTGGTGGCGGTAGTAACCCTACTCCCTGGCCGCTAGCCTCGCCTACAAAATGGTCACAGAAACGAAACTAGGACGATAAGGGAGCCCTTGAGATAGGCTTTCCAATGGTATAAAACTTGTGCAAATCCTGCATTATTCTGAGGGTGATTTGGCCGTGCTTACTTTGTGTTTCTCTCTTTGACTGCTTTGTGCACAAAAATCCCATTGAACATGCTTCTGAGCAGCATTCTGAGTATCCCCACTTGCTTGTCATTTCCGGTATGGAGATGGCTCAAGGCGGCCATAAAATGTTGATTTTCGGATTCAGGGATATATCAGGAGTTATTGTCAAACATAGCTCAGAATTTCTTTCAAACCGTTATTCGACAGGTATTTATGTCTTGCATGTGTACGTGCTCATACGTAGCTCTGTGAAAAAAAATTCATTAAACATGCTTTTGAGGAGCATTCTGAGTATCCCCGCTTGCTGGTCATTTTCGGTATGACACGGCACAAAGTGGCCATTAAACTGAGATATTCGGATTCAAGGATATTAGAGACAGATTATGATATAACTGTTGTGTCTCTAGCATGCTTAGTTGACGAGTTATTGTCAAACATAGCGCAGAATTTGTTTCAAACCATTATTGTGCAGGAAATGTCGTGTCAATACGTAGCCCCCTTGGTGGTGGTAGTAATCCTACTTCCTGGCCGCTCTTCTCACCTACATATTCGTCTTGAAAACGAAACTAGAACGAGGAGAGGGCCTCACAATGGTGTAAAACCTGTGAAAATCCAGTATTATTCTGAGTGTGATTTGGCTGTCCTTACTTTGTATTTGTTTTTTTTTTAGCTCTGTGTACAAAAATCCAATGAACATGCTTTTTAGGGGCATTCTGAGTATCCCCGCTTGCTGGTCATTTCCGGTATGAACGTGGCACAAAGTGGCCATGTTTAGATATTCGAATTCAGGAATATGAAAGGCAGATTTTGATACAAATTTAGTTCACGAGTTTTTGTCAAACGTAGCGCAGAATTTGTTTCAAACAATTATTCTGCAGGAAATGTTTTGCTTTTGTTGATACGTAGCACCAGTTAGTGGTGGTAGTAACCATACCGACTTACTGGCCGCACTCCTCGCCTTCAAAATCGTCACAGAAATGAAACTAAGACGCGGAGAGAGCCCTTGAGATGGGCTTTCTGGTGGTGGTAACCCTACTTCGTTCACACATTCATTGTGTCATGCCTGCCAAATCGGCCTTGTCCTCATCAGTTGTTGACAAGTGGCGATATAATTAATGTTTACCTTCAGGAGGGCCTACGCGAACAAATCATGTTTGGAAATGAGAAATGTAATTTATATGCTTTGCAATTTCGTTTTTCCGTGATTTGTTTTGTTTTAGGGATTTCCTAAAACTCATCATTTAATTACAATCCATCATCGGGTCAATATCTCCTGAAAATTCAGAAAAAAATACATGGAAGTGGGAGCACTACCTCAAGGCTATGCCTGAACGAGTACAAAAAGTGTTGACGCGCCTTCACTTCCGCCCATGGGTGCACCACACTAAATAAACTCACATAGCAACCAACGCTAAATGCTAAAATATTCAAAAATACTCAAAATATATTTCAAAGTCTCTCAGCCTCTTGAAAACCAATCAGATATATTTCCATGCAACTAAATTTAAGATTTCTTTTCAATTTTTGGCAGGTCAGCCGTTTGAAATTTTTGATAATTACCCCAGAAGAAAAAAAAAAACAAAAATGTGCTTTTTCACAAACCGACTTGCTGCCAGTTTTCATCGA
The DNA here is from genome assembly GCA_021014325.1 of Plazaster borealis. Classification (NCBI taxonomy): domain Eukaryota; kingdom Metazoa; phylum Echinodermata; class Asteroidea; order Forcipulatida; family Labidiasteridae; genus Plazaster; species Plazaster borealis. The sequence goes on along the minus strand of CM037471.1, from coordinate 14,212,036 downwards.
GGCACTGCTCTAATTCCCAGGCCAAATAGGACCAACTTTAACGCCTAAATTTATCAAATCTCCTCAAAAGTTGAAGCACAGAGCCCTCAGGTTCCAGTAGATTGTTATAATTACACAGTCTATTAATTGCATGACCCCCAAAACGTTATAATTAAAAATAAGTTGTGGGTTTACAAATTATGATAAGTAGCTTGGCGCATGAATTCTGGCTTAGTGTGGTGCACCCATGGTTTCAGAAACTCCAAAATCAGTTTAGCGCCCCCTGCCGTCCGTATTTAGGTATAATGTCTGTCATGGCTAGCTGGTGTGTGTTGTTTGTGTGGTGGATCGAGTGGACGACTGCTCATGTGAAAACGTGCCCATGGTAGTACAGTACTGTACACGATTAAAACGCTAGCGTGGATCTGCGATTTATTTTCGGAAAAAATGTAATCCATGGAAAATTTGTTATTTTCGGACCCATCAAAAGTGTAGTTATGGACTACGGAAATGCAGGAAGGACATATGAACAGAATTACCAGACTGAACTCAGCACTAAATTTAGTGCTAGCACCAAATTTGGTGCTGGCAAGAAATTTAGTGCTAGCACCAAATTTCAAAAAAACTTGTCAACGACCGTCAAGGACAGTCCGAACAGAATCCAAAATTCTCGTTTTATACCCCGTATTCATTTGAAAAGTTTTCATCGTAAAAACATGAAATCTTCAGTTATTTCTTCATAGATGTTTTCTTTATATCCCCAACCATCATGCCTAGGCGCCCCCAATTAATTAGTCAACGACTTAGCTCAGCCCAATTAATTGGATATTTGCATAATTACAGCCCGTGTGCGAAAATACTTCACAAATTGTATATTAAACACGCAAGTACCTAATTTTCATTTGAAAAGTTTTTATCGTAAAAACATGAAATCTTCAGTTTTTTCTTCATACACGTCTTCCTTATATCCCAAACCATCATACCTAGGCGCCCCCAATTAATTAGTCTACTAATTAGATCACCCTAACTAATTGAATATTTGCATAATGTTAGCCCGTATGCGAATTTACTAGGACAACTACCTAATTTTCATTTGAAAGGTTTTTATCATTAAAATATGAAATCTTCAGTTTTCTCTTCTGGATGTCTTCATTATATCCCAAACCATAATGCCTAGGCGCCCCCCAATTAATTAGTCCACTATTAGATCAGCCTAACTAATTGAATATTCGCATAAAATTAGCCCGTACGCGAATTTAGTATACAACATACCTAATTTTCATTTGAAAAGTTTTTATCGTAAAAACATGAAATCTTCAGTTTTTTCTTCACAGATGTCTTTCTTATATCCCAAACCATCATGCCTAGGCGCCCCCAATTAATTAGTTCACTAATTAGATCAGCCTAACTAATTGAATATTTGCATAATATCAGCCCGTGCGAAATTTTAAACAAGTTCCAGATTAAATACGCAACTACCTAATTTTCATTTGAAAGGTTTTTATCGTAAAAACATAAAATCTTCAGTTTTTTCTTCACAGATGTCTTCCTTATATCCTAATCCATCATGCCTAGGTGCCCCCAATTAATGAGTCCACTAATTAGATCAGCCTAACTAATTGAATATTTGCATAATTACAGCCCGTGCGAAATTTTAAACAAGTTCCAGATTAAATACGCAACTACCTAATTTTCATTGAAAAAGTTTTTATAGTAAAAACATGAAATCTTCAGTTTTTTCTTCATAGATGTCTTCCTTATATTCCAAACCATCATGCCTAGGCGCCCCCAATTAATTAGTCCACTAATTAGATCAGCCTAACTAATTGAATATTTGCATAATGTTAGCCCGTATTCGAATTTACTAGGACAACTACCTAATTTGCATTTGAAAAGTTTTCATCGTAAAAACATGAAATCTTCATATTTTTTCTTCACAGATGTCCTCCTTATATCCCAAACCATCATGCCTAGGCGCCCCTTATTAATTATTCCACTGATTAGATCAGCCTAACTAATTGGATATGTGCATAATTACAGTCCGTGCGCGAAAATACTTCACAAATTGTATATTAAACACGCAAGTAGGGCTACCTAATATTCATTGAAAAGTTTTTATCGTAAAAACATGAAATCTTCAATTTTTGTCTACATACACGTCTTCCTTATATCCCAAACCATCATGCCTAGGCGCCCCCAAATAATTAGTCCACTAATTAGATCAGCCTAACTAATTGAATATTTGCATAATTACAGCCCGTGTGCGAATTTACTAGGACAACTACCTTTTTCATTTGAAAAGTTTTCATCGTAAAAACATGAAATCTTCAGGGTTTTTTTTCACAGATGTCTTCCTTATATTATCCCAAACCATCATGCCTAGGCGTCCCCAATTAACTATTCCACTAATTAGATCAGCCTAACTAATTGGATATTTGCATAATTACAGCCCGTGTGCGAAAATACTTCACAAATTGTATATTAAACACGCAAGTACCTAATTTTCATTTGAAAAGTTTTCATCGTAAAAACATGAAATCTTCAGTTTTTTCTTCACAGATGTCTTCCTTATCCCAAACTATCATGCCTTGGCGCTTCCAATTAATTAGTCCACATATTAGCTCAGCCCAACTTATTCAACAATTGCATGATTACAGCCCGTGTGCAAATTTACTATATAGTTCCAGATTAATAAACACGCAGATACATAAATTTCATTTGAAAAGTTGTCATCGTAAAAACAGGAAATCTGCAGTTTTTTCTTCATAGATGTCTTCCTTTTATCCCAACCCATTATGCCCTGTCACCCCCAATTAAATAATCAACGAATTAACTCAGTACAATTAATTGAATATTTGCATAATGTTAGCCCGTATGCGAATTTACTAGTACAACTACCTAAATTTCTTTTGAAAAGTTGTCATCGATCGATGTGTATCAATCCTTCATAAAACTGTCACCAAATTTCAACCGGGGATGGATTAGTGATTTTTTGGTAGATTTCTACATGCAACAATTGGCTTAAAGAGAAGATGTTGGTCAAACCTTTGCTGCACTAGGCCTACTGTGCTCTGAAACCAGTGCAATTCAATAGGGGAGTGGTAACAGTCTCGACATACCGTTCGGTGCAGAGGAAATGTATCAGCGATCAATGGTGTAACATAATATTATGCCCTCTTCTTAGAAACTCTCATTTCATGCTTTTTTTAAGTCATCGATAAGATAACAAAATCTATATGCTGTTAAGATTCAATGTCGCCGCAGGGGCGGATACAGGGGGGCGTGGGGGCGTACGCCCCCTTCCGTCAGCAAAAAAAAAAAAAAAAACTTTTTTTATTTTTATATTTTTATTTTTATTTTAGTACTGCCTGTCCAAGATAATACATGAGACCACAAAGCATCTAAAATCCGAAATGTTTCGGAGCATCTCAGCGGGCCCGGAACCCATGCCTTAGGGCTTCGCGTTACGCGCTCTCAGGCGCCACAAATTGCATTCACTATTTGCTGCTTGGTACATTTTCACGCCCCCCCCCCCCCCCGTTTGGAAAATCTTGGATCCACCCCTGGTCGCCCTTGTCGGATACATTCTTGCGTCAAATCGCTCAATCTTTTGGTAATTTTCTTTTATTCCGGGAAAATATCGATAATCAGTTTGGCGCATGAATTTTGGCCTATTTAGTGTGGTGCACCCTCTTACATCACAATAACAGTTTCATCTTATTTTAATTGCCTGTATGCAGTTTTCTTGCATCAATGACGAAATACATCAACATAATAATAACAATGCAAAAACCCAGTTCGTTTACTTGTTTTGCATCACGTGAATTCGGTTTACATATACGCCCTCACGCGGTCAAAATACGGCGAATTGGGAATAAAACGGATCGACGGCCTCATGAATATTTTGTAGGCCCTTAAAATATTCTATACTAGACAGATACAAAGTAAACACAATAATGTTAAAAGTTGGACCCCCTCCAAAAAAATAATAATAATAATAATATATATATATATTTATTATATATATTTTTTGAGATTGCTCCTCATAGGCCTCCAACTTTGTACTTTGCCGTCTTCCTGGAGGACTCCCGCGCCAGCCAGGCAAGGGTCCCGCCGAGGCCCGCGACCTAGGAAGACCCATGCCCGATGTGCTCTCACGATCCTCCTTTGATCACCTACCGAGTCTGATGCAAAATTAGATGCAACGCAAATATTAAACAATGCTGCATTATTCTTTGCATCTTTTATTGTGTTGTTGCATCAAAAAAGACAAAAACAAAGTACAAATTGAATTTGGATAAAAAAAGATAAAAAGTTACGCTGTGGTTGTCAGGCTTTCAGGCACCGGAATCACTTTAATAGCACACACTGGCCCCTATCCGGCTTCCCTAGTTCCCTTATGGCAATGGCCTCCGACCCACAGCATGTCCTCCCCTGTTTCCGATCCTAACCTTTGAATTGGCGCTGCCCATCAGGGGAGGAAAACAAGACAGAACCCCAGTCACGCTTTAGCCACATCAAGCAATCTTGTACCTATAATGTAGGGTCAGCCGGGCTCGAACCCAGACCGGGGCGTCTGAGCGTGAAACAGTCCCGGCACTTATCCAACTGTGCTAGTTAGTGTCGGTACTTAATCCCGGGACTTTACATTGTATGTAACTTGGAATCCACATGGGTGCACCAACTAACTGACCATAATTATTTTTGACCGCATGAGGGAGGGCGGGCGCTTTCATCAGGGAATTATCATAAGCGCTTGCTTGCACCGGCGGCGGAACCGGGGCGGGGGCCCCCCCCCCCCCACTTTTGAAAATGTAGTCATTTTGCCCCCCCCCCCACTTTTAATCGAGCTATTGAAACCAAATTATGGTTCACTGACAACCACCTTTTGTAATATTATACACACCTTTACATTTCTCAAAATAATCTTATTCATATAACAAAAATCAGCAATTAACGCCAAACGTAGGCGAGTTGCCATCCCGGACAAAAGATTATAGTAATGGCCCACGATGCACATTTCACCAGTCCTGCAGTGCGAGTCACCGCTGGTGCGAATAGCACACACGAGACTAGCGATCGGGTGTAAAAATAGGCTGACTTTATAGCGGGCTGGTTCCGGAATCCCGGCTGCGCCACAACGTGTCTCCGTGCGTTATTCCCACTAGAAGCCGTTAGCATGCACCAGGCGCAATTTCAGCCTTAGCCGCAATGTAGTGTCACATGGTTTTTTAAATGTAGTCTCCCATTTTAATAAGGCTCACCATATACATCTGATAATAACCCCGATGTCATCTTTATTAGGCCCCGAAAATATTTCTAGTTCATTTAGTTAAGCAGTGGTAAAATGATGCGAAACGAGCCCTCCCTCCCCCTGTTGACGCGTACACGACGACTACATGATGTGACATTATATAAAGTATTTTACAATTTCATTGCCCATTACCACGTAGCCCAGCGGACTACGCTAGTGCCTCTCGAGTGCAATGTTGCGCGATCGAGTAACTGTTAATTTGGGTGTTCTTTGAGTTTCTTTTTTATCCCCCCCAAACAAAAAATTATTCTTGTTTTATTATTAAAGTTTGATTCCTATATTTAAATCGATAGTGTTACCTTTTCTTTTTCTAGTTTGTGGTTCTCGGTTATTTTTTTGAAGGGGAAATTTTGATGATTCGTATGAAACGCCGATGATAATGACAATTGTGTTTCAATTTGAAAACAAGTGTACCGTCCATGAACTTGACCACCACGTTATAAGCCCTAATCACTATTCACTTTGCAAATTCGGTTTCCCAAAGTTTACTGAGGACTGGTGCGATGGTCCAATAGTTTTAATAGCACGCCTGAACATGATGGCGCATATTACCGCGAAAGTGTTTATTATTTCAAATTCCATTGTGCTGAGTCTCACATTGGAGGTTCCTTGATTTGCACTGAATCACTAATGTGTGCTAGCTTATCACACCCATAAATGGTTTAAAATTCATCTTAATTAAAAACAAGTCAACACTGTAATGTCCTTCTTTGAAGTGCAAGGTATAGAATGTAGCTCTGAGTAAAAATGCGGTAGCCTTGAATAATGTTAGCCCGTATGCGAATTTACTAGGACAACTACCTAATTGTCATTTGAAAAGTTTTCATCGTAAAAACATGAAATCTTCAGTTTTTTCTTCACAGATGTCTTCCTTATATCCCAAACCATCATGCCTAGGCGCCCCAATTAATTATTCCACTAATTAGATCAGCCTAACTAATTGGATATTTGCATAGTTACAGCCCGTGTGCGAAAATACTTCACAAATTGTACATTAAAGGAACGTTACAGAACTGGTAATTAAAATTTTCTTTATGATCACAGATTTACATAAAACTTACACGGTCTAAAGATGATGGTAGTAGAAAACATCCCTAGAAATTTTCTGTCTGAAATGCCATATTTGATGAGAAATAAATAAAACTAATTTCCGATTGGAGTTTATCGCTCATGAGCGTTTTATTCATGCATTGTATAACACATGCAAATGTGTAATCGGTTTTTCACTATTTTCTCGTGACCCAGACGGCCGATCGATCTCAAACTTCTACAGGTTTGTCAGTTTATGTATATGGTGGATTATATAAAGTGCTTACACTGTTTTGTGAGCAAAAACCAATTCTGTAATGTTCCTTTAAACACGCAAGTACCTAATTTTCATTTGAAAAGTTTTCATCGTAAAAACATGAAATCTTCAGTTTTTTCTTCACAGATGTCTTCCTTATATCCCAAACTATCATACCTTGGCGCTTCCAATTAATTAGTCCACTTATTAGCTCAGCCCAACTTATTCAGCAATTGCATAATTTTCAGCCCGTGTGCAAATTTACTATAGTTCCAGATTAATAAACACGCAAATACATAAATTTCATTTGAAAAGTTGTCATCGTAAAAACAGGAAATCTTCAGTTTTTTCTTCATAGATGTCTTCCTTTTATCCCAACCCATTATGCCCTGTCGCCCCCAATTAAATAGTCAACGAATTAACTCAGCCTAATTAATTGAATATTTGCATAATGTTAGCCCGTATGCGAATTTACTAGTACAACTACCTAAATTTCTTTTGAAAAGTTGTCATCGATCGATGTGTATCAATCCTTCATAAAACTGTCACCAAATTTCAACCGGGGATGGATTAGTGATTTTTTGGTAGATTTCTACATGCAACAATTGGCTTAAAGAGAAGATGTTGGTCAAACCTGTGCTGCACTAGGCCTACTGTGCTCTGAAACCAGTGCAATTCAATAGGGGAGTGGTAACAGTCTCGACATACCGTTCGGTGCAGAGGAATTGTATCAGCGATCAATGGTGTAACATAATATTATGCCCTCTTCTTAGAAACTCTCATTTCATGCTTTTTTTAAGTCATCGATAAGATAACCAAATCTATATGCTGTTACGATTCAATGTCGCCAGGGGCGGATACAGGGGGGAGTGGGGGCGTACGTCCCCCCCTTTCCGTCAGCAAAAAAAAAAACCAAAAAAACAAAAAAAAATGTTTATTTTATTTTATTTTTTATTTTATTTTAGTACTGCCTGTCCAAGATAATACGACAGTGAGCTTGAAATTGAGAAACGATCTTACCCATTATGTTTTTAATGAATATGCATGAAACCAGATAATGCATCAACTTGATCAAAACGTGAGATTTGTGGTATTACAATTTTCTTTGAGTAAAATTAGGAGATTGATATGGATCAAAAGTGCAAAATTTCTCTGTTTTAGGCACACAGAGGCTTGATTTTCACCCCTCAACAGGCCAAAAGCTCAGCTTCCGAGGGGCTTCGCACCCTGGACCCCAATCAGGGCTTCACCCCTGGAACCCACCATCGATGTTACATGAAAATTTCCCAGTAAATTTAGAATTTCTCTGTTTTAGGCACACAGAGGCTTTATTTTTCACCCCTAAAAAAGCCAAAAGCTCAGAGCTTGAGGGGGCTTCGCCCCCTGGACCCCCATCAGGGCTCCACCCCTGGAACCCATCATCGATGTTACAGGAAAATTGTCCAGTCAATTAAGAATTTCTCTGTTTTAGGCACACAGAGGCTTTATTTTTCACCCCTAAAAAAGCCAAAAGCTCAGAGCTTGTAGGGGCTTCGCCCCCTGGACCCCCATCAGGGCTTGTGTTAAATAACTTCCCATTACCCTCCACTTTACTCCTGCCTGATAGTTCATGTGTTGTATATATTCTGTAAATAAAGTGTAAATAAATATTGGTTCATAGCCACCAATTGTTTCTGAAATAGAAACTTTGATTGGCTATAATTTTCCCGCTTCTTTCTGGATCCTTCCCTTAATCCCTTTCCCCTCTCTTTTTCTATAAATGGATATGTATTTGTTTGTACGTGTTTTATGCCTCTGAAGAAGGTCCGGTCTGGATCGAAAGCTAAGGCCATCTACCCTACTCATTATTTTATTATATTTATTATATATATTTTTTTGAGATTGCTCCTCATAAGGCCTCCAACTCTGTACTTTGCCGTCTTCCTGGAGGACTCCCGCGCCAGCCAGGCAAGGGTTCCGCCGAGGCCCGCGACCTAGGAAGACCCATGCCCGATGTGCTCTCACGATCCTCCTTTGATCACCTACCGAGTCTGTCCGGCCAGTTGGTGGGGAACAGAGCGCCGCCGGCCCCTTTGAGGTTGCTCCTCCGTGAGTCCTCCAAAATTAGATGCAACGCAAATATTAAACAATGCTGCATTATTCTTTGTATCTTTTATTGTGTTGTTGCATCAAAAAAGACAAAAACAAAGTACAAATTGAATTTGGATAAAAAAAAATAAAAAAAGTTACGCTGTGGTTGTCAGGCTTTCAGGCACCGGAATCAGTTGAATAGCACACACTGGCCCCTATCCGGCTTCCCTAGTTCCCTTATGGCAATGGCCTCCGACCCACAGCATGTCCTCCCCTGTTTCCGATCCTAACCTTTGAATTGGCGCTGCCCATCAGGGGAGGAAAACAAGACAGAACCCCAGTCACGCTTTAGCCACATCAAGCAATCTTGTACCTATAATGTAGGGTCAGCCGGGCTCGAACCCAGACCGGGGCGTCTGAGCGTGAAACAGTCCCGGCACTTATCCAACTGTGCTAGTTAGTGTCGGTACTTAATCCCGGGACTTTACATTGTATGTAACTTGGAATCCACGTGGGTGCACCAACTAATTGACCATAATTATTTTTGACCGCATGAGGGAGGGCGGGTGCTTTCATCAGGGAATTATCATAAGCGCTTGCTTGCACCGGCGGCGGAACCGGGGGGGGGGGGGCCGTTGCCCCACTTTTGAAAATGTAGTCATTTTTTAATCGAGCTATTGAAACCAAATTATGGTTCACTGACAACCACCTTTTGTAATATTATACACACCTTTACATTTCTCAAAATAATCTTATTCATATAACAAAAATCAGCAATTAACGCCAAACGTAGGCGAGTTGCCATCCCCGGACAAAAGATTATAGTAATGGCCCACGATGCACATTTCACCAGTCCTGCAGTGCGAGTCACCGCTGGTGCGAGTAGCACACACGAGACTAGCGATCGGGTGTAAAAATAGGCTGACTTTATAGCGGGCTGGTTCCGGAATCCCGGCTGCGCCACAACGTGTCTCCGTGCGTTATTCCCACTAGAAGCCGTTAGCATGCACCAGGCGCAATTTCAGCCTTAGCCGCAATGTAGTGTCACATGGTTTTTTAAATGTAGTCTCCCATTTTAATAAGGCTCACCATATACATCTGATAATAACCCCGATGTCATCTTTATTAGGCCCCGAAAATATTTCTAGTTCATTTAGTTAAGCAGTGGTAAAATGATGCGAAACGAGCCCTCCCTCCCCCTGTTGACGCGTACACGACGACTACATGATGTGACATTATATAAAGTATTTTACAATTTCATTGTCCATTGCCACGTAGCCCAGCGGACTACGCTAGTGCCTCTCGAGTGCAATGTTGCGCGATCGAGTAACTGTTAATTTGGGTGTTCTTTAAGTTTCTTTTTTTATCCCCCCCCCAAACAAAAAATTATTCTTGTTTTATTATTAAAGTTTGATTCCTATATTTAAATCGATAGTTTTACCTTTTCTTTTTCTAGTTTGTGGTTCTCGGTTATTTTTTCAAGGGGAAATTTTGATGATTCGTATGAAACGCCGATGATAATGACAATTGTGTTTCAATTTGAAAACAAGTGTACCGTCCATGAACTTGACCACCACGTTATAAGCCCTAATCACTATTCACTTTGCAAATTCGGTTTCCCAAAGTTTACTGAGGACTGGTGCGATGGTCCATTAGTTTTAATAGCACGCCTGAACATGATGGCGCATATTACCGCGAAAGTGTTTATTATTTCAAATTCCATTGTGCTGAGTCTCACATTGGAGGTTCCTTGATTTGCACTGAATCCCTAATGTGTGCTAGCTTATCACACCCATAAATGGTTTAAAATTCATCTTAATTAAAAACAAGTCAACACTGTAATGTCCTTCTTTGAAGTGCAAGGTATAGAATGTAGCTCTGAGTACCGGGTGGTGTGGGTCGCTGCCCTGTACATTTTTTTTTATATCTCAAAGTGAAACGTGTAGTTTGGTGCAGTATTGTGACCTTGTTTTGTCCTGTTTTGATTTCTGTAAAAGGTAGGATGAACAACACACCCACTGAATCACCACCATAGTTTATTTACATTAAAAATCAACAACTCCCATAAACCACTTTCTGTGCTGTCTTCAGGTCAACCACTTTCCACATTTTATTGTATAAGTATTGTGGTCTCAATACTCCAAGCAACCCGCTATTATATTTACATACACAAATATTCACAAATTAAACCAACCTATTTCCGATAATTCATCAAAAAAGATTTTTGTGCGGCCGTTTTGAAAAAATGCTTGTCTGCAAGTGCGCATGCTCATAAAGACACCATTCTAGAAAGAGGCTAGAGGTACGGTCGGGATGCGTCTTATGAGCATGCACACTTGCCACGTTATCCGATTAGCTTAGCGGCTTAATGACGTAGACACAATCTGCATTTAGTCGATCTAACAAAACACGTCTTGATGGCCAATTGGCAAATCACAGAATGGTGGTAGTTGTTCAATGTATAAGGTATAGTAATTTTGTCTAACGATCGTTCCCGAATAAAACGCCATTTTTACGGGCAAATTGCATTTTGGCTTACAGCTGCGTCAATCGCTCAAGTTGTTAACCCAGTCGAGTTGAATTTGGTTCAGTAATACACTTTTTAGATCGCTGAAAGTAAAATCAACTCCAAAGATCTTGTGATTTATCTGCGTAAAAGAATTGGTTCAGATAAATCACGTGAACTCAGTTATTTGAAAATGCTCGATAACGGCTAAATTTGACGGTTTCTTTTAGGGATTGGTCTACTCTACTGCTGGAAGACCGTCAGAGTCATGTTTGGGTCTATTTTGTACCCAAATAGCCCAACATAGCCGGTGTGTGCCTACATACCTATGTTGTGCAAATGGAAATAAAGTACATAGGGAAAAAAAAGGGCCCCCCACTTTTAAAAGTGTTCCGCCGCCGCTGCTTGCTTGGCTGGTGTTTCATCAGGTAGTCTCAGGAGATGGCAGGCGTGGATCCAGGGGGCGTGGGGGCGCATGCCCCCCCCTTTTCATATAAATAAAAAAAAAAGGGAGAAAAAAAAGAGGGAGAGAGAGAGAAGGGGAGGGAGAAGTGGGGCAACAAACTTCATTTATCATTTTGCTGCTTGGTATATTTTCACGCCCCCCCCCCCGTTTGGAAAATCCTGGATCCGCCCCTGGAAAACGCCCGCCCTCCCTCATGCGGTCAAAAATAGTTATGGTCAATTAGTTGCACGTGGATTCCAAGCTACATACAATGTAAAGTCCCGGGATTAAGTACCGACACTAACTAGCACAGTTGGATAAGTGCCGGGATTGTTTCACGCTCAGACGCCCCGGTCTGGGTTCGAGTCCGGCTAGCCCTATATATAGGTACAAGACTGCTTGATGTGGCTAAAGCGTGACTGGGGGTCTGTCTTGCCTCCTCCCCTGATGGACAGCGCCAATTCAAAGGTTAGGATCGGAAACAGGGGAGGACATGCTGTGCGTCGGATGCCACGCCATAAGGGAACTAGGGAAGCCGGATAGGGGCCAGTGTGTGCTATTAAACTGATTCCGGTGCCTGAAAGCCTGACAACCACAGCGTAACTTTTTACCTTTTTTATCCAGATTCAATTTGTACTTTTTAGGTGTTTTTTATGCAACAACACAAAAAAAGATACAAATAACATTGCAGCATTGTTTAATATTTGCGTTGCATTTATTTTGGAGGCCTTCGGAGATGCAACCTCAAAGGGGCCGACGGCGCTCCGTTCCCCACCAACTACCTGACAGACTCGGTCCGTGATCTATTTCGACAAAGATGCAACTTTTATCCGATTTTATCTGATTTCACAAAAATGCAAGGGCTTACTTCTTGTGATTTTATCTGATTTTAGTCCAAATTCGACAAAAATGCAAGGCTCACCCCATGTAACTATATCTGATTTTCGCCCAATTTTGAAAAAAATGCAATGCTTACCCCCTTGTGATTTTATCAGATTTTAGCCCATATTTCGACAAAAGTGTAAAGCTTACCCCCCTGTGATTTTAACAGATTTTAGCCCATTTTCGACAAAAATGCAAGGCTTAGCCCTTGTGATTTTATCAAATTTCAGCCCAATTTCGACAAAAATGCAAGGCTTACCCCATGTGACTTTATCTGATTTTAACCCAATTTCGATAAAAATGCAAGGCTTATCCCATGTGACTTTATCTGATTTAAGCCCAATCTTGCCAAAAATGCAAGACTTATCCCTTGTTATTTTATCAAATTTTAGCCCAATTTCGACAAAAATGCAAGGCTTACCCCTTGTGATTTTATCCGATTTTAGCCCAATTTTGACAAAAATGCAAGGCTTACCCCCTTGTGATTTTATCAGATTTCAGCCCAATTTCGACAAAAATGCATTTTTTATCAGATTTTATCTGATTTCACAAAAATGCAAGGGCTTATCCCTTGTGATTTTATCAGATTTTGGCCCAATTTCGACAAAAAAGCAAGGCTCACCCCAAGTGACTTTATCTGATTTTAGCCCAATTTCGACAAAAATGCAAGGCTTAGCCCTATCGGTCGGGGTGTTTATTTCTGGGGTAATTAGCTAAGATTCCAAACGGCTGACCTGCCAAAAATTCAAAAGTAATCTGACGTTTAGTTGTCCGAAAATAATGTTTGATTGGTTTTCAAGAGGCTGCTGAGAGGGACTTTTAACTAGTTTTTGAGTATATTTGAATATTTAGCATTTAGCATTGGTTGCTATGGGAGCTTATTTAGGGTTGTGCACCCTAGATAATTCCCTGGTGAAAACGCCCGCCCTCCCTCATGCGGTCAAAAATAGTTATGGTCAATTAGTTGCAGGTGGATTCCAAGCTACATACAATGTTAAGTCCCGGGATTAAGTACCGACACTAACTAGCACAGTTGGATAAGTGCCGGGACTGTTTCACGCTCAGACGCCCCGGTCTGGGTTCGAGCCCGGCTGACCCTACATTATAGGTACAAGACTGCTTGAGGTGGCTAAAGCGTGACTGGGGTTCTGTCTTGTTTTCCTCCCCTGATGGGCAGCGCCAATTCAAAGGTTAGGATCGGAAACAGGGGAGGACATGCTGTGGGTCGTAGGCCATTGCCATAAGGGAACTAGGGAAGCCGGATAGGGGCCAGTGTGTGCTATTAAACTGATTCCGGTGCCTGAAAGCCTGACAACCACAGCGTAACTTTTTACCTTTTTTATCCAGATTCAATTTGTACTTTTTAGGTGTTTTTTATGCAACAACACAATAAAAGATACAAATAATATTGCAGCATTGTTTAATATTTGCGTTGCATTTATTTTGGAGGCCTTCGGAGATGCAACCTCAAAGGGGCCGACGGCGCTCCGTTCCCCACCAACTACCTGACAGACTCGGTCCGTGATCTATTTCGACAAAGATGCAACTTTTATCCGATTTTATCCTATTTTCACAAAAATGCAAGGGCTTACTCCTTGTGATTTTATCTGATTTTAGTCCAAATTCGACAAAAATGCAATGCTCACCCCATGTAACTATATCTGATTTTCGCCCAATTTTGAAAAAAATGCAATGCCTACCCCCTTGCGATTTTATCAGATTTTAGCCCATATTTCGACAAAAGTGTAAAGCTTACCCCCCTGTGATTTTAACAGATTTTAGCCCATTTTCGACAAAAATGCAAGGCTTAGCCCTTGTGATTTTATCAAATTTCAGCCCAATTTCGACAAAAATGCAAGGCTTACCCCATGTGACTTTATCTGATTTTAACCCAATTTCGATACAAATGCAAGGCTTACCCCTTGTGACTTTATCTGATTTAAGCCCAATCTTGCCAAAAATGCAAGACTTATCCCTTGTTATTTTATCAAATTTTAGCCCAATTTCGACAAAAATGCAAGGCTTACCCCTTGTGATTTTATCAGATTTTAGCCCAATTTTGACAAAAATGCAAGGCTTACCCCCTTGTGATTTTATCAGATTTCAGCCCAATTTCGACAAAAATGCATATTTTATCAGATTTTATCTGATTTCACAAAAATGCAAGGGCTTATCCCTTGTGATTTTATCAGATTTTAGCCCAATTTCGACAAAAAAGCAAGGCTCACCCCAGGTGACTTTATCTGATTTTAGCCCAATTTCGACAAAAATGCAAGGCTTAGCCCTATCGGTCGGGGTGTTTATTTCTGGGGTAATTAGCTAAGATTCCAAACGGCTGACCTGCCAAAAATTCAAAAGTAATCTGACGTTTAGTTGTCCGAAAATAATGTTTGATTGGTTTTCAAGAGGCTGCTGAGAGGGACTTTTAACTAGTTTTTGAGTATATTTGAATATTTAGCATTTAGCATTGGTTGCTATGGGAGCTTATTTAGGGTTGTGCACCCTAGATAATTCCCTGGTGAAAACGCCCGCCCTCCCTCATGCGGTCAAAAATAGTTATGGTCAATTAGTTGCAGGTGGATTCCAAGCTACATACAATGTTAAGTCCCGGGATTAAGTACCGACACTAACTAGCACAGTTGGATAAGTGCCGGGACTGTTTCACGCTCAGACGCCCCGGTCTGGGTTCGAGCCCGGCTGACCCTACATTATAGGTACAAGACTGCTTGATGTGGCTAAAGCGTGACTGGGGTTCTGTCTTGTTTTCCTCCCCTGATGGGCAGCGCCAATTCAAAGGTTAGGATCGGAAACGGGAGGACATGCTGTGGGTCGGAGGCCATTGC
Organism: Plazaster borealis; assembly: GCA_021014325.1. Lineage (NCBI taxonomy): Eukaryota > Metazoa > Echinodermata > Asteroidea > Forcipulatida > Labidiasteridae > Plazaster > Plazaster borealis. Next base: position 14,196,712 of record CM037471.1, on the reverse strand, counting down.
CATAAGGGAACTAGGGAAGCCGGATAGGGGCCAGTGTGTGCTATTAAACTGATTCCGGTGCCTGAAAGCCTGACAACCACAGCGTAACTTTTTACCTTTTTTATCCAGATTCAATTTGTACTTTTTAGGTGTTTTTTATGCAACAACACAAAAAAAGATACAAATAATATTGCAGCATTGTTTAATATTTGCGTTGCATTTATTTTGGAGGCCTTCGGAGATGCAACCTCAAAGGGGCCGACTGCGCTCCATTCCCCACCAACTGCCTGACAGACACGGTCCGTGATCTATTTCGACAAAGATGCAACTTTTATCCGATTTTATCTGATTTCACAAAAATGCAAGGGCTTACTTCTTGTGATTTTATCTGATTTTAGTCCAAATTCGACAAAAATGCAAGGCTCACCCCATGTAACTATATCTGATTTTCGCCCAATTTTGAAAAAAATGCAATGCTTACCCCTTGTGATTTTATTAGATTTTAGCCCATATTTCGACAAAAGTGTAAGGCTTACCCCCCTGTGATTTTAACAGATTTTAGCCCATTTTCGACAAAAATGCAAGGCTTAGCCCTTGTGATTTTATCAAATTTCAGCCCAATTTCGACAAAAATGCAAGGCTTACCCCATGTGACTTTATCTGATTTTAACCCAATTTCGATAAAAATGCAAGGCTTACCCCATGTGACTTTATCTGATTTAAGCCCAATCTTGCCAAAAATGCAAGACTTATCCCTTGTTATTTTATCAAATTTTAGCCCAATTTCGACAAAAATGCAAGGCTTACCTCTTGTGATTTTATCAGATTTTAGCCCAATTTCGACAAAAATGCAAGGCTTACCCCCTTGTGATTTTATCAGATTTCAGCCCAATTTCGACAAAAATGCAATTTTTATCAGATTTTATCTGATTTCACAAAAATGCAAGGGCTTATCCCTTGTGATTTTATCAGATTTTGGCCCAATTTCGACAAAAAAGCAAGTGACTTTATCTGATTTTAGCCCAATTTCGACAAAAATGCAAGGCTTAGCCCTATCGGTCGGGGTGTTTATTTCTGGGGTAATTAGCTAAGATTCCAAACGGCTGACCTGCCAAAAATTCAAAAGTAATCTGACGTTTAGTTGTCCGAAAATAATGTTTGATTGGTTTTCAAGAGGCTGCTGAGAGGGACTTTTAACTAGTTTTTGAGTATATTTGAATATTTAGCATTTAGCATTGGTTGCTATGGGAGCTTATTTAGGGTTGTGCACCCTAGATAATTCCCTGGTGAAAACGCCCGCCCTCCCTCATGCGGTCAAAAATAGTTATGGTCAATTAGTTGCAGGTGGATTCCAAGCTACATACAATGTTAAGTCCCGGGATTAAGTACCGACACTAACTAGCACAGTTGGATAAGTGCCGGGACTGTTTCACGCTCAGACGCCCCGGTCTGGGTTCGAGCCCGGCTGACCCTACATTATAGGTACAAGACTGCTTGATGTGGCTAAAGCGTGACTGGGGTTCTGTCTTGTTTTCCTCCCCTGATGGGCAGCGCCAATTCAAAGGTTAGGATCGGAAACAGGGGAGGACATGCTGTGGGTCGGAGGCCATTGCCATAAGGGAACTAGGGAAGCCGGATAGGGGCCAGTGTGTGCTATTAAACTGATTCCGGTGCCTGAAAGCCTGACAACCACAGCGTAACTTTTTACCTTTTTTATCCAGATTCAATTTGTACTTTTTAGGTGTTTTTTATGCAACAACACAATAAAAGATACAAATAATATTGCAGCATTGTTTAATATTTGCGTTGCATTTATTTTGGAGGCCTTCGGAGATGCAACCTCAAAGGGGCCGACGGCGCTCCGTTCCCCACCAACTACCTGACAGACTCGGTCCGTGATCTATTTCGACAAAGATGCAACTTTTATCCGATTTTATCTGATTTCACAAAAATGCAAGGGCTTACTCCTTGTGATTTTATCTGATTTTAGTCCAAATTCGACAAAAATGCAATGCTCACCCCATGTAACTATATCTGATTTTCGCCCAATTTTGAAAAAAATGCAATGCTTACCCCCTTGTGATTTTATCAGATTTTAGCCCATATTTCGACAAAAGTGTAAAGCTTACCCCCCTGTGATTTTAACAGATTTTAGCCCATTTTCGACAAAAATGCAAGGCTTAGCCCTTGTGATTTTATCAAATTTCAGCCCAATTTCGACAAAAATGCAAGGCTTACCCCATGTGACTTTATCTGATTTTAACCCAATTTCGATACAAATGCAAGGCTTACCCCATGTGACTTTATCTGATTTAAGCCCAATCTTGCCAAAAATGCAAGACTTATCCCTTGTTATTTTATCAAATTTTAGCCCAATTTCGACAAAATGCAAGGCTTACCCCTTGTGATTTTATCAGATTTTAGCCCAATTTTGACAAAAATGCAAGGCTTACCCCCTTGTGATTTTATCAGATTTCAGCCCAATTTCGACAAAAATGCATTTTTTATCAGATTTTATCTGATTTCACAAAAATGCAAGGGCTTATCCCTTGTGATTTTATCAGATTGTAGCCCAATTTCGACAAAAAAGCAAGGCTCACCCCAAGTGACTTTATCTGATTTTAGCCCAATTTCGACAAAAATGCAAGGCTTAGCCCTATCGGTCGGGGTGTTTATTTCTGGGGTAATTAGCTAAGATTCCAAACGGCTGACCTGCCAAAAATTCAAAAGTAATCTGACGTTTAGTTGTCCGAAAATAATGTTTGATTGGTTTTCAAGAGGCTGCTGAGAGGGACTTTTAACTAGTTTTTGAGTATATTTAGCATTGGTTGCTATGGGAGCTTATGGGAGCTTATCTGGGAGCTATGGGAGCTTATCTAGGGTTGTGCACCCTAGATAATTCCCTGGTGAAAACGCCCGCCCTCCCTCATGCGGTCAAAAATAGTTATGGTCAATTAGTTGCAGGTGGATTCCAAGCTACATACAATGTAAAGTCCCGGGATTAAGTACCGACACTAACTAGCACAGTTGGATAAGTGCCGGGACTGTTTCACTCTCAGACGCCCCGGTCTGGGTTCGAGTCCGGCTGGCCCTATATATAGGTACAAGACTGCAAGACTGCTTGATGTGGCTAAAGCGTGACTGGGGTTCTGTCTTGTTTTCCTCCCCTGATGGGCAGCGCCAATTCAAAGGTTAGGATCGGAAACAGGGGAGGACATGCTGTGGGTCGGAGGCCATTGCCATAAGGGAACTAGGGAAGCCGGATAGGGGCCAGTGTGTGCTATTAAACTGATTCCGGTGCCTGAAAGCCTGACAACCACAGCGTAACTTTTTACCTTTTTTATCCAGATTCAATTTGTACTTTTTAGGTGTTTTTTATGCAACAACACAAAAAAAGATACAAATAATATTGCAGCATTGTTTAATATTTGCGTTGCATTTATTTTGGAGGCCTTCGGAGATGCAACCTCAAAGGGGCCGACTGCGCTCCATTCCCCACCAACTGCCTGACAGACACGGTCCGTGATCTATTTCGACAAAGATGCAACTTTTATCCGATTTTATCTGATTTCACAAAAATGCAAGGGCTTACTTCTTGTGATTTTATCTGATTTTAGTCCAAATTCGACAAAAATGCAAGGCTCACCCCATGTAACTATATCTGATTTTCGCCCAATTTTGAAAAAAATGCAATGCTTACCCCTTGTGATTTTATTAGATTTTAGCCCATATTTCGACAAAAGTGTAAGGCTTACCCCCCTGTGATTTTAACAGATTTTAGCCCATTTTCGACAAAAATGCAAGGCTTAGCCCTTGTGATTTTATCAAATTTCAGCCCAATTTCGACAAAAATGCAAGGCTTACCCCATGTGACTTTATCTGATTTTAACCCAATTTCGATAAAAATGCAAGGCTTACCCCATGTGACTTTATCTGATTTAAGCCCAATCTTGCCAAAAATGCAAGACTTATCCCTTGTTATTTTATCAAATTTTAGCCCAATTTCGACAAAAATGCAAGGCTTACCCCTTGTGATTTTATCCGATTTTAGCCCAATTTCGACAAAAATGCAAGGCTTACCCCCTTGTGATTTTATCAGATTTCAGCCCAATTTCGACAAAAATGCAATTTTTATCAGATTTTATCTGATTTCACAAAAATGCAAGGGCTTATCCCTTGTGATTTTATCAGATTTTGGCCCAATTTCGACAAAAAAGCAAGTGACTTTATCTGATTTTAGCCCAATTTCGACAAAAATGCAAGGCTTAGCCCTATCGGTCGGGGTGTTTATTTCTGGGGTAATTAGCTAAGATTCCAAACGGCTGACCTGCCAAAAATTCAAAAGTAATCTGACGTTTAGTTGTCCGAAAATAATGTTTGATTGGTTTTCAAGAGGCTGCTGAGAGGGACTTTTAACTAGTTTTTGAGTATATTTGAATATTTAGCATTTAGCATTGGTTGCTATGGGAGCTTATTTAGGGTTGTGCACCCTAGATAATTCCCTGGTGAAAACGCCCGCCCTCCCTCATGCGGTCAAAAATAGTTATGGTCAATTAGTTGCAGGTGGATTCCAAGCTACATACAATGTTAAGTCCCGGGATTAAGTACCGACACTAACTAGCACAGTTGGATAAGTGCCGGGACTGTTTCACGCTCAGACGCCCCGGTCTGGGTTCGAGCCCGGCTGACCCTACATTATAGGTACAAGACTGCTTGATGTGGCTAAAGCGTGACTGGGGTTCTGTCTTGTTTTCCTCCCCTGATGGGCAGCGCCAATTCAAAGGTTAGGATCGGAAACAGGGGAGGACATGCTGTGGGTCGGAGGCCATTGCCATAAGGGAACTAGGAAAGCCGGATAGGGGCCAGTGTGTGCTATTAAACTGATTCCGGTGCCTGAAAGCCTGACAACCACAGCGTAACTTTTTACCTTTTTTATCCAGATTCAATTTGTACTTTTTAGGTGTTTTTTATGCAACAACACAATAAAAGATACAAATAATATTGCAGCATTGTTTAATATTTGCGTTGCATTTATTTTGGAGGCCTTCGGAGATGCAACCTCAAAGGGGCCGACGGCGCTCCGTTCCCCACCAACTACCTGACAGACTCGGTCCGTGATCTATTTCGACAAAGATGCAACTTTTATCCGATTTTATCTGATTTCACAAAAATGCAAGGGCTTACTCCTTGTGATTTTATCTGATTTTAGTCCAAATTCGACAAAAATGCAATGCTCACCCCATGTAACTATATCTGATTTTCGCCCAATTTTGAAAAAAATGCAATGCTTACCCCCTTGTGATTTTATCAGATTTTAGCCCATATTTCGACAAAAGTGTAAAGCTTACCCCCCTGTGATTTTAACAGATTTTAGCCCATTTTCGACAAAAATGCAAGGCTTAGCCCTTGTGATTTTATCAAATTTCAGCCCAATTTCGACAAAAATGCAAGGCTTACCCCATGTGACTTTATCTGATTTTAACCCAATTTCGATACAAATGCAAGGCTTACCCCATGTGACTTTATCTGATTTAAGCCCAATCTTGCCAAAAATGCAAGACTTATCCCTTGTTATTTTATCAAATTTTAGCCCAATTTCGACAAAAATGCAAGGCTTACCCCTTGTGATTTTATCAGATTTTAGCCCAATTTTGACAAAAATGCAAGGCTTACCCCCTTGTGATTTTATCAGATTTCAGCCCAATTTCGACAAAAATGCATTTTTTATCAGATTTTATCTGATTTCACAAAAATGCAAGGGCTTATCCCTTGTGATTTTATCAGATTGTAGCCCAATTTCGACAAAAAAGCAAGGCTCACCCCAAGTGACTTTATCTGATTTTAGCCCAATTTCGACAAAAATGCAAGGCTTAGCCCTATCGGTCGGGGTGTTTATTTCTGGGGTAATTAGCTAAGATTCCAAACGGCTGACCTGCCAAAAATTCAAAAGTAATCTGACGTTTAGTTGTCCGAAAATAATGTTTGATTGGTTTTCAAGAGGCTGCTGAGAGGGACTTTTAACTAGTTTTTGAGTATATTTAGCATTGGTTGCTATGGGAGCTTATGGGAGCTTATCTGGGAGCTATGGGAGCTTATCTAGGGTTGTGCACCCTAGATAATTCCCTGGTGAAAACGCCCGCCCTCCCTCATGCGGTCAAAAATAGTTATGGTCAATTAGTTGCAGGTGGATTCCAAGCTACATACAATGTAAAGTCCCGGGATTAAGTACCGACACTAACTAGCACAGTTGGATAAGTGCCGGGACTGTTTCACTCTCAGACGCCCCGGTCTGGGTTCGAGTCCGGCTGGCCCTATATATAGGTACAAGACTGCAAGACTGCTTGATGTGGCTAAAGCGTGACTGGGGTTCTGTCTTGTTTTCCTCCCCTGATGGGCAGCGCCAATTCAAAGGTTAGGATCGGAAACAGGGGAGGACATGCTGTGGGTCGGAGGCCATTGCCATAAGGGAACTAGGGAAGCCGGATAGGGGCCAGTGTGTGCTATTAAACTGATTCCGGTGCCTGAAAGCCTGACAACCACAGCGTAACTTTTTACCTTTTTTATCCAGATTCAATTTGTACTTTTTAGGTGTTTTTTATGCAACAACACAATAAAAGATACAAATAATATTGCAGCATTGTTTAATATTTGCGTTGCATTTATTTTGGAGGCCTTCGGAGATGCAACCTCAAAGGGGCCGACGGCGCTCCGTTCCCCACCAACTACCTGACAGACTCGGTCCGTGATCTATTTCGACAAAGATGCAACTTTTATCCGATTTTATCTGATTTCACAAAAATGCAAGGGCTTACTCCTTGTGATTTTATCTGATTTTAGTCCAAATTCGACAAAAATGCAATGCTCACCCCATGTAACTATATCTGATTTTCGCCCAATTTTGAAAAAAATGCAATGCTTACCCCCTTGTGATGTTATCAGATTTTAGCCCATATTTCGACAAAAGTGTAAAGCTTACCCCCCCCCCCCTGTGATTTTAACAGATTTTAGCCCATTTTCTTTAAAAATGCAAGGCTTAGCCCTTGTGATTTTATCAAATTTCAGCCCAATTTCGACAAAAATGCAAGGCTTACCCCATGTGACTTTATCTGATTTTAACCCAATTTCGATACAAATGCAAGGCTTACCCCATGTGACTTTATCTGATTTAAGCCCAATCTTGACAAAAATGCAAGACTTATCCATTATTATTTTATCAAATTTTAGCCCAATTTCGACAAAAATGCAAGGCTTACCCCTTGTGATTTTATCCGATTTTAGCCCAATTTTGACAAAAATGCAAGGCTTACCCCCTTGTGATTTTATCAGATTTCAGCCCAATTTCGACAAAAATGCATTTTTTATCAGATTTTATCTGATTTCACAAAAATGCAAAAGCTTATCCCTTGTGATTTTATCAGATTTCAGCCCAATTTCGACAAAAATGCAAGGCTTACCCCATGTGACTTTATCTGATTTTAACCCAATCTTGCCAAAAATGCAAGACTTATCCCTTGTTATTTTATCAAATTTTAGCCCAATTTCGACAAAAATGCAAGGCTTACCCCTTGTGATTTTATCAGATTTTAGCCCAATTTCGACAAAAATGCAAGGCTTACCCCTTGTGATTTTATCAGATTTTAGCCCAATTTCGACAAAAATGCATTTTTTATCAGATTTTATCTGATTTCACAAAAATGCAAGGGCTTATCCCTTGTGATTTTATCAGATTTTAGCCCAATTTCGACAAAAAAAGCAAGGCTCACCCCAGGTGACTTTATCTGATTTTAGCCCAATTTCGACAAAAATGCAAGGCTTAGCCCTATCGGTCGGGGTGTTTATTTCTGGGGTAATTAGCTAAGATTCCAAACGGCTGACCTGCCAAAAATTCAAAAGTAATCTGACGTTTAGTTGTCCGAAAATAATGTTTGATTGGTTTTCAAGAGGCTGCTGAGAGGGACTTTTAACTAGTTTTTGAGTATATTTGAATATTTAGCATTTAGCATTGGTTGCTACGGGAGCTTATCTAGGGTTGTGCACCCTAGATAATTCCCTGGTGAAAACGCCCGCCCTCCCTCATGCGGTCAAAAATAGTTATGGTCAATTAGTTGCAGGTGGATTCCAAGCTACATACAATGTAAAGTCCCGGGATTAAGTACCGACACTAACTAGCACAGTTGGATAAGTGCCGGGACTGTTTCACGCTCAGACGCCCCGGTCTGGGTTCGAGCCCGGCTGACCCTACATTATAGGTACAAGACTGCTTGATGTGGCTAAAGCGTGACTGGGGTTCTGTCTTGTTTTCCTCCCCTGATGGACAGCGCCAATTCAAAGGTTAGGATCGGAAACAGGGGAGGACATGCTGTGGGTCGGATGCCACGCCATAAGGGAACTAGGGAAGCCGGATAGGGGCCAGTGTGTGCTATTAAACTGATTCCGGTGCCTGAAAGCCTGACAACCACAGCGTAACTTTTTACCTTTTTTATCCAGATTCAATTTGTACTTTTTAGGTGTTTTTTATGCAACAACACAAAAAAAGATACAAATAATATTGCAGCATTGTTTAATACTTGCGTTGCATTTATTTTGGAGGCCTTCGGAGATGCAACCTCAAAGGGGCCGACTGCGCTCCATTCCCCACCAACTGCCTGACAGACACGGTCCGGGATCTATTTCGACAAAGATGCAACTTTTATCCGATTTTATCTGATTTCACAAAAATGCAAGGGCTTACTCCTTGTGATTTTATCTGATTTTAGTCCAAATTCGACAAAAATGCAATGCTCACCCCATGTAACTATATCTGATTTTCGCCCAATTTTGAAAAAAAATGCAATGCTTACCCCCTTGTGATTTTATCAGATTTTAGCCCATATTTCGACAAAAGTGTAAAGCTTACCCCCCCCCTGTGATTTTAACAGATTTTAGCCCATTTTCGACAAAAATGCAAGGCTTAGCCCTTGTGATTTTATCAAATTTCAGCCCAATTTCGACAAAAATGCAAGGCTTACCCCATGTGACTTTATCTGATTTTAACCCAATTTCGATACAAATGCAAGGCTTACCCCATGTGACTTTATCTGATTTAAGCCCAATCTTGCCAAAAATGCAAGACTTATCCCTTTTTATTTTATCAAATTTTAGCCCAATTTCGACAAAAATGCAAGGCTTACCCCTTGTGATTTTATCAGATTTTAGCCCAATTTCGACAAAAATGCAAGGCTTACCTACCCCCTTGTGATTTTATCAGATTTCAGCCCAATTTCGACAAAAATGCATTTTTTATCAGATTTTATCTGATTTCACAAAAATGCAGGGGCTTATCCCATTGTGATTTTATCAGATTTTGGCCCAATTTCGACAAAAAAGCAAGGCTCACCCCAGGTGACTTTATCTGATTTTAGCCCAATTTCGACAAAAATGCAAGGCTTAGCCCTATCGGTCGGGGTGTTTATTTCTGGGGTAATTAGCTAAGATTCCAAACGGCTGACCTGCCAAAAATTCAAAAGTAATCTGACGTTTAGTTGTCCGAAAATAATGTTTGATTGGTTTTCAAGAGGCTGCTGAGAGGGACTTTTAACTAGTTTTTGAGTATATTTGAATATTTAGCATTTAGCATTGGTTGCTATGGGAGCTTATTTAGGGTTGTGCACCCTAGATAATTCCCTGGTGAAAACGCCCGCCCTCCCTCAAGCGGTCAAAAATAGTTATGGTCAATTAGTTGCAGGTGGATTCCAAGCTACATACAATGTTAAGTCCCGGGATTAAGTACCGACACTAACTAGCACAGTTGGATAAGTGCCGGGACTGTTTCACGCTCAGACGCCCCGGTCTGGGTTCGAGCCCGGCTGACCCTACATTATAGGTACAAGACTGCTTGATGTGGCTAAAGCGTGACTGGGGTTCTGTCTTGTTTTCCTCCCCTGATGGGCAGCGCCAATTCAAAGGTTAGGATCGGAAACAGGGGAGGACATGCTGTGGGTCGGAGGCCATTGCCATAAGGGAACTAGGGAAGCCGGATAGGGGCCAGTGTGTGCTATTCAACTGATTCCGGTGCCTGAAAGCCTGACAACCACAGCGTAACTTTTTACCTTTTTTATCCAGATTCAATTTGTACTTTTTAGGTGTTTTTTATGCAACAACACAATAAAAGATACAAATAATATTGCAGCATTGTTTAATATTTGCGTTGCATTTATTTTGGAGGCCTTCGGAGATGCAACCTCAAAGGGGCCGACGGCGCTCCGTTCCCCACCAACTACCTGACAGACTCGGTCCGTGATCTATTTCGACAAAGATGCAACATTTATCCGATTTTATCTGATTTCACAAAAATGCAAGGGCTTACTCCTTGTGATTTTATCTGATTTTAGTCCAAATTCGACAAAAATGCAATGCTCACCCCATGTAACTATATCTGATTTTCGCCCAATTTTGAAAAAAATGCAATGCTTACCCCCTTGTGATTTTATCAGATTTTAGCCCATATTTCGACAAAAGTGTAAAGCTTACCCCCCTGTGATTTTAACACATTTTAGCCCATTTTCGACAAAAATGCAAGGCTTAGCCCTTGTGATTTTATCAAATTTCAGCCCAATTTCGACAAAAATGCAAGGCTTACCCCATGTGACTTTATCTGATTTTAACCCAATTTCGATACAAATGCAAGGCTTACCCCATGTGACTTTATCTGATTTAAGCCCAATCTTGCCAAAAATGCAAGACTTATCCCTTGTTATTTTATCAAATTTTAGCCCAATTTCGACAAAAATGCAAGGCTTACCCCTTGTGATTTTATCAGATTTTAGCCCAATTTCGACAAAAATGCAAGGCTTACCTACCCCCTTGTGATTTTATCAGATTTCAGCCCAATTTCGACAAAAATGCATTTTTTATCAGATTTTATCTGATTTCACAAAAATGCAAGGGCTTATCCCTTGTGATTTTATCAGATTTTAGCCCAATTTCGACAAAAAAGCAAGGCTCACCCCAGGTGACTTTATCTGATTTTAGCCCAATTTCGACAAAAATGCAAGGCTTAGCCCTATCGGTCGGGGTGTTTATTTCTGGGGTAATTAGCTAAGATTCCAAACGGCTGACCTGCCAAAAATTCAAAAGTAATCTGACGTTTAGTTGTCCGAAAATAATGTTTGATTGGTTTTCAAGAGGCTGCTGAGAGGGACTTTTAACTAGTTTTTGAGTATATTTGAATATTTAGCATTTAGCATTGGTTGCTATGGGAGCTTATCTAGGGTTGTGCACCCTAGATAATTCCCTGGTGAAAACGCCCGCCCTCCCTCATGCGGTCAAAAATAGTTATGGTCAATTAGTTGCAGGTGGATTCCAAGCTACATACAATGTTAAGTCCCGGGATTAAGTACCGACACTAACTAGCACAGTTGGATAAGTGCCGGGACTGTTTCACGCTCAGACGCCCCGGTCTGGGTTCGAGCCCGGCTGACCCTACATTATAGGTACAAGACTGCTTGATGTGGCTAAAGCGTGACTGGGGTTCTGTCTTGGTTTCCTCCCCTGATGGGCAGCGCCAATTCAAAGGTTAGGATCGGAAACAGGGGAGGACATGCTGTGGGTCGGAGGCCATTGCCATAAGGGAACTAGGGAAGCCGGATAGGGGCCAGTGTGTGCTATTCAACTGATTCCGGTGCCTGAAAGCCTGACAACCACAGCGTAACTTTTTACCTTTTTTATCCAGATTCAATTTGTACTTTTTAGGTGTTTTTTATGCAACAACACAATAAAAGATACAATTAATATTGCAGCATTGTTTAATATTTGCGTTGCATTTATTTTGGAGGCCTTCGGAGATGCAACCTCAAAGGGGCCGACGGCGCTCCGTTCCCCACCAACTACCTGACAGACTCGGTCCGTGATCTATTTCGACAAAGATGCAACTTTTATCCGATTTTATCTGATTTCACAAAAATGCAAGGGCTTACTCCTTGTGATTTTATCTGATTTTAGTCCAAATTCGACAAAAATGCAAGGCTCACCCCATGTAACTATATCTGATTTTCGCCCAATTTTGAAAAAAATGCAATGCTTACCCCTTGTGATTTTATTAGATTTTAGCCCATATTTCGACAAAAGTGTAAAGCTTACCCCCCTGTGATTTTAACACATTTTAGCCCATTTTCGACAAAAATGCAAGGCTTAGCCCTTGTGATTTTATCAAATTTCAGCCCAATTTCGACAAAAATGCAAGGCTTACCCCATGTGACTTTATCTGATTTTAACCCAATTTCGATACAAATGCAAGGCTTACCCCATGTGACTTTATCTGATTTAAGCCCAATCTTGCCAAAAATGCAAGACTTATCCCTTGTTATTTTATCAAATTTTAGCCCAATTTCGACAAAAATGCAAGGCTTACCCCTTGTGATTTTATCAGATTTTAGCCCAATTTCGACAAAAATGCAAGGCTTACCCCCTTGTGATTTTATCAGATTTCAGCCCAATTTCGACAAAAATGCATTTTTTATCAGATTTTATCTGATTTCACAAAAATGCAAGGGCTTATCCCTTGTGATTTTATCAGATTTTAGCCCAATTTCGACAAAAAAGCAAGGCTCACCCCAGGTGACTTTATCTGATTTTAGCCCAATTTCGACAAAAATGCAAGGCTTAGCCCTATCGGTCGGGGTGTTTATTTCTGGGGTAATTAGCTAAGATTCCAAACGGCTGACCTGCCAAAAATTCAAAAGTAATCTGACGTTTAGTTGTCCGAAAATAATGTTTGATTGGTTTTCAAGAGGCTGCTGAGAGGGACTTTTAACTAGTTTTTGAGTATATTTGAATATTTAGCATTTAGCATTGGTTGCTATGGGAGCTTATCTAGGGTTGTGCACCCTAGATAATTCCCTGGTGAAAACGCCCGCCCTCCCTCATGCGGTCAAAAATAGTTATGGTCAATTAGTTGCAGGTGGATTCCAAGCTACATACAATGTTAAGTCCCGGGATTAAGTACCGACACTAACTAGCACAGTTGGATAAGTGCCGGGACTGTTTCACGCTCAGACGCCCCGGTCTGGGTTCGAGCCCGGCTGACCCTACATTATAGGTACAAGACTGCTTGATGTGGCTAAAGCGTGACTGGGGTTCTGTCTTGTTTTCCTCCCCTGATGGGCAGCGCCAATTCAAAGGTTAGGATCGGAAACAGGGGAGGACATGCTGTGGGTCGGAGGCCATTGCCATAAGGGAACTAGGGAAGCCGGATAGGGGCCAGTGTGTGCTATTCAACTGATTCCGGTGCCTGAAAGCCTGACAACCACAGCGTAACTTTTTACCTTTTTTATCCAGATTCAATTTGTACTTTTTAGGTGTTTTTTATGCAACAACACAATAAAAGATACAAATAATATTGCAGCATTGTTTAATATTTGCGTTGCATTTATTTTGGAAGCCTTCGGAGATGCAACCTCAAAGGGGCCGACGGCGCTCCGTTCCCCACCAACTACCTGACAGACTCGGTCCGTGATCTATTTCGACAAAGATGCAACTTTTATCCGATTTTATCTGATTTCACAAAAATGCAAGGGCTTACTCCTTGTGATTTTATCTGATTTTAGTCCAAATTCGACAAAAATGCAATGCTCACCCCATGTAACTATATCTGATTTTCGCCCAATTTTGAAAAAAATGCAATGCTTACCCCCTTGTGATTTTATCAGATTTTAGCCCATATTTCGACAAAAGTGTAAAGCTTACCCCCCTGTGATTTTAACAGATTTTAGCCCATTTTCGACAAAAATGCAAGGCTTAGCCCTTGTGATTTTATCAAATTTCAGCCCAATTTCGACAAAAATGCAAGGCTTACCCCATGTGACTTTATCTGATTTTAACCCAATTTCGATACAAATGCAAGGCTTACCCCATGTGACTTTATCTGATTTAAGCCCAATCTTGCCAAAAATGCAAGACTTATCCCTTGTTATTTTATCAAATTTTAGCCCAATTTCGACAAAAATGCAAGGCTTACCCCTTGTGATTTTATCAGATTTTAGCCCAATTTTGACAAAAATGCAAGGCTTACCCCCTTGTGATTTTATCAGATTTCAGCCCAATTTCGACAAAAATGCATTTTTTATCAGATTTTATCTGATTTCACAAAAATGCAAGGGCTTATCCCTTGTGATTTTATCAGATTGTAGCCCAATTTCGACAAAAAAAGCAAGGCTCACCCCAGGTGACTTTATCTGATTTTAGCCCAATTTCGACAAAAATGCAAGGCTTAGCCCTATCGGTCGGGGTGTTTATTTCTGGGGTAATTAGCTAAGATTCCAAACGGCTGACCTGCCAAAAATTCAAAAGTAATCTGACGTTTAGTTGTCCGAAAATAATGTTTGATTGGTTTTCAAGAGGCTGCTGAGAGGGACTTTTAACTAGTTTTTGAGTATATTTGAATATTTAGCATTTAGCATTGGTTGCTATGGGAGCTTATTTAGGGTTGTGCACCCTAGATAATTCCCTGGTGAACCTGTCCATCTCAGGCGTCTTTTGGCAATTATGACACTCCATGGTTTCTCGTTGGTTTTTTCATAGAGCACTTTATTTGACACCTTTTTGGGCCAACAAGCGCTCGAATGTTTTAAGTGTGTGCGCAAAGCAGCAACTTTTGGTGAGCCAATCAGCCTTGATTTTGAGTGTTTCCCTACCAGGGGTTAGTGACGAGAGTGGTATCGATATGGCGCTTTGCCCATGGTAGCGAGGCTAGCTGCTGGTGTGAGCATAGTCTTGGTTCCAAGACCATGGTGTTTGCTCGGAACACACAATCAGTACAACCAAAGATCGTATACCAACGTTCGGGTGTATACACTGTGCACGTTTGTAATGAATAAACATAGAGGGCGCTGTGAGTAGTGTTATTTTCCGGCTCACCGACATCCAAGCTGCGATTCTGAGTTAAAGTGCATGCAGTGGATTAATCAGACGACGAAGGACTATTTTATTTTATTTTTTATTTTATTTTAGTACTGCCTGTCCAAGATAATACGACAGTGAGCTTGAAATTGAGAAACGATCTTACCCACTATGTTTTTAATGAATATGCATGAAACCAGATAATGCATCAACTTGATAAAAACGTGAGATTTGTGGTATTACAATTTTCTTTGAGTAAAATTAGGAGATTGATATTGATCAAAAGTGCAAAATTTCTCTGTTTTAGGCACACAGAGGCTTGATTTTCACCCCTCAAAAGGCCAAAAGCTCAGCTTCCGAGGGGCTTCGCACCCTGGACCCCAATCAGGGCTTCACCCCTGGAACCCACCATCGATGTTACATGAAAATTTCCCAGTAAATTTAGAATTTCTCTGTTTTAGGCACACAGAGGCTTTATTTTTCACCCCTAAAAAAGCCAAAAGCTCAGAGCTTGAGGGGGCTTCGCCCCCTGGACCCCCATCAGGGCTTCACCCCTGGAACCCATCATCGATGTTACAGGAAAATTTTCCAGTCAATTTAGAATTTCTCTGTTTTAGGCACACAGGGGCTTTATTTTTCACCCCTAAAAAAGCCAAAAGCTCAGAGCTTGAGGGGGCTTCGCCCCCTGGACCCCCATCAGGGCTTGTGTAAAATAACTTCCCATTACCCTCCACTTTACTCCTGCCTGATAATTCATGTGTTGTATATA
Organism: Plazaster borealis; assembly: GCA_021014325.1. Classification (NCBI taxonomy): domain Eukaryota; kingdom Metazoa; phylum Echinodermata; class Asteroidea; order Forcipulatida; family Labidiasteridae; genus Plazaster; species Plazaster borealis. Next base: position 14,181,090 of record CM037471.1, on the reverse strand, counting down.
TTCTGTAAATAAAGTGTAAATAAATATTGGTTCATAGCCACCAATTGTTTCTGAAATAGAAACTTTGATTGGCTATAATTTTCCCGCTTCTTTCTGGATCCTTCCCTTAATCCCTTTCCCCTCTCTTTTTCTATAAATGGATATGTATTTGTTTGTACTTGTTTTATGCCTCTAAAGAAGGTCCGGTCTGGGTCGAAAGCTAAGGCCATCTACCCTACTCATTATTTTATTATATTTTTATTACATATATTTTTTTGAGATTGCTCCTCATCAGGCCTCCAACTCTGTACTTTGCCGTCTTCCTGGAGGACTCCCGCGCCAGCCAGGCAAGGGTTCCGCCGAGGCCCGCGACCTAGGAAGACCCATGCCCGATGTGCTCTCACGATCCTCCTTTGATCACCTACCGAGTCTGTCCGGCCAGTTGGTGGGGAACAGAGCGCCGCCGGCCCCTTTGAGGTTGCTCCTCCGTGAGTCCTCCAAAATTAGATGCAACGCAAATATTAAACAATGCTGCATTTTTCTTTGTATCTTTTATTGTGTTGTTGCATCAAAAAAGACAAAAACAAAGTACAAATTGAATTTGGATAACAAAATAAAAAAAGTTACGCTGTGGTTGTCAGGCTTTCAGGCACCGGAATCAGTTTAATAGCACACACTGGCCCCTATCCGGCTTCCCTAGTTCCCTTATGGCAATGGCCTCCGACCCACAGCATGTCCTCCCCTGTTTCCGATCCTAACCTTCGAATTGGCGCTGCCCATCAGGGGAGGAAAACAAGACAGAACCCCAGTCACGCTTTAGCCACATCAAGCAATCTTGTACCTATAATGTAGGGTCAGCCGGGCTCGAACCCAGACCGGGGCGTCTGAGCGTGAAACAGTCCCGGTGTCGCAGGGAATTCTGTCCCCCCGCACAGCGGTCCGGGGGGACAGAATCCCCTAGGGAAATGTGTCCCCCGCCCAGGGTTTTCTGTCCGCCAGGGGAATTTGTCCCCCCTCTCACATTTGTTCCCTTGTTTGCCTCTGTGCGACACTTGAAATCTTTTTAACTATATAAAATCAAGCATGAGAATGGGCGATGATGACACTGTCATCATCGCCCATTCTCATGCTTGATTTGAAACCGGAAATCCATCGTACGAAAAATAAATCGGAAAATTCCAACGCTAAAAATGCATATTATCCGGATTCTGGGCAATGTCCGTAATTTGGGCAAAGTGACCCAGGCGTCAGCGCCGCACTCAGTGAATTGTTGTCAGTCTAGGCTTTTCTTTTCAAAGTCTCCACACACAAAAATGTTCCTTTGCTTACAATTATTGACTAAAATAAGTAACAATAAGATAAACCAGCAAAGCCAGGTAAATAAAGCAAGTTTATTGATTTAGTTCCGTCGGTGGACGCTCGTGCCTGGGAGACATATTCTCCGTTGGAGGACACAATCTCCGTTGAGCACGGCGGACAGAATAACCTAACGAGAGACAGTTTATCCTAGGAGATACTGTCTCGGGGGACGTTGTACCCTAAAAAAAACAGGTAAAGTTGTCCGGGGGGACAGATTCACCGGGGGGACAGAATCTCCGTCCACACCGGCACTTATCCAACTGTGCTAGTTATTAGTGTCGGTACTTAATCCCGGGACTTTACATTGTATGTAACTTGGAATCCACGTGGGTGCACCAACTAATTGACCATAATTATTTTTGACCGCATGAGGGAGGGCGGGCGCTTTCATCAGGGAATTATCATAAGCGCATGCTTGGCTGGTGTTTCATCAGGTAGTCTCAGGAGATGACCTGTCCATCTGTCCAAAATTGTGTTGGGGTTTTTTCTTTTTTAAAAAATTTATCTGAAATAACATGTTTTACATTCAACAAATAATGTGAAGACACCCTAAACAAATAATAAATAAAAAATCACCATTGCTTATTTTGTATAGCTGCAAAAATGCCTGACAGAACAGGTTTCACCTGTGCCAAACAAAAAATTATTTGTATTGCCCCAACCAACGTCCCTCATTTTGTTATTCAAAAAATGTATAATTAAAAAAACCCTTTTGGCCCAACTGTGAAAACAAAATGCTGCCCACCTGTTGCAAAAAAAAACACCACATGTTTTCCACCTACCTACACAATGTTTTTCTGTGAAATAGACCTTATCAAATGATGTCATTTTAGTAGGGCGCCCTCGCCTAGAGGTCAAAAGGAGGTTGGTCATTGGCCAATCCTATGCGCCGCGCGTACAAATCTGTGCGTTTCGATTGTTTCGTCATAGTTCTACCTCTGAGATGGCGGTTGGATGACAAAAAGAATGACAACCTGTCCAAAAAAAACAATTTGCCCACTAACAGTACCTAACAATTTTTCAGTGTACATGTAACAGGAAACAAGACTATCTTTTTGTTTGTTCAACTGTATAAAAACAAAACAAAAACATGTTGCTCATCTACCTCTCAATTTTTCAGTGTATTTTTTGTTTGGAGGAGCTGTTGATAGAGTTTGCTTTTGACCGAGTGCAGTTAAAGAGCTTAATTTAATTCCGGAAAGGACATTTTCGAACTTAATCTACAGTTCGATATTTTGGGGTCTTCTTCCCCATATTTTGTGGTGGTTGTCAGATTGTGTACCCGTTGTTGCTTCGTCTTCTTCTGGACATTTGTCGGAGTGAGTTCACCCCGTGATAGCTCATAGTCACATCGGCAAAGAACTGTTTTACCTACCGCCCCTGGAGTTGATCGTTTTAGAGCCAGTGTATGTGATCCTCGCTGTATCTTCTGTTGCCGTGATCCTCGCCTGTATTTCATCCCGGTTGACGTATTAGCCCGTAAGATTACTTATTTTGTATAAGATCTATCTGAATGTACACTTGTGTTACTCAATAATTGTACGTTTGTTAAACCCAATCGATATTTGAAGTGGCTGATAGTTTCATCATTAAATCACTTTGATTCTGTGTTCTTTACATCAGTGTCAGCTTGTTTGATTTCTTTGTTGCATATGAGAAAATTCAGGCTTTTTGAGTGATTTATATTCACGGATAGTTTGGAGATTTTTGGATCGTAACATTAGGTTTGTAGCCATTATATATTTGTTGTAGATCCTTTATGTATTTTCGGTGGTCTTTTATATATTTGTTTTTGATCCTTATATATTTGTATTCGTCCTTTATTTATGGTTTTGCTCTTACATAATGGTTTTGCTCTTTTATATGGTTTTGCTCTTATATGGTTTTGCTCTTATATATATGGTTTTGCTCTTACATTTATGGTTTTGCTCTTATATGTTTGTAACTGCTCATTTAGTCATAAATGGCCCATCATAGGAAACATTACTTTCTTTTTGTTTGGCCCAACTGAAAATCAAAAAAATAAATAATAATAATGTTTCCTCAACTTTGTTAGTGTAACAGGAAACATGAATATCTCTTTGTTTGGCCCAACTGTTAAAGAAACACACAAAAGATGTTGCCAAGCCACATACTTTTTTAGTGTAAGAGGAAATACACTATTTTTGATTGCCAATGGTGACCAACAAAATCAATTTTCACAGGTTGGTTGTTTGTTGTGTTTATTGGAAAGTAGAGAATGGAAATTTTTAAAAAGGAAAATTGTGATGCGATCAGGCAAAATGACTGAGTCGTTTGTCGACCCAGGTAATTTTTCCATTTTGTTATACATTTGAAAAGAGCATTATCTATGCTTTAATACTGTTGAAACCCCGATTAGGCCAAGAGCATTAGCTTTAACCCGGCTATAGCTCATAACAAGCTGATTTTTTCAGAACAGGTCGAGGAATATGTCTAGAATAACATACTAAAAGTCCCCTAAAATCCCCCTGGAGCTCTCTCCGAAATCCAAGATGGCGTCCAAAATGGCCGCCATTTTCGAATCTTATCATAACTTTGCAACCAGACATGTTGTAAATATAAATAAAGGGTCTAAATATATGTTTTGAGGCACAAGGAATCTGATAGAATCATTACTTTGAGATTTTAAAACTCATAAGTATCAAAAACCAAGATGGCGTCCAAAATTGCGTCCAATATGGCCACCATTTCGAATGTTATCAAAACTTTGCAACCAGACATGTTGTAAATATAAATAAAGAGTCTAAATATATGTTTTGAGGGACAAGGAGTCTGATAGAATAATTATTTTAAGATTTTAAAACTCATAAGTATCTAAAAACAACATGGCATCCAAAATGGCATCCAAAATGGCCACCATTTCGAATCTCATCATAACTTTGCAACCAGACATGTTGTAAATACAAATAAAGAGTCTAAATATATGTTTTGAGGCACAAGGAATCTGATAGAATAATTATTTTAAAATTTAAAACTCATAAGTATCTAAAACCAAGATGGCGTCCAAAATGGCATCCAAAATGGCCACCATTTTTATCTTATCATAACTTTGCAACCAGACATGTTTTAAATACAAATAAAGGGTCAAAATATATGTTTTGAGGCAAAAGGAATCTGATAGAATCATTACTTTGAGATTTTAAAGCTCATAAGTATCTAAAACCAAGATGGCATCCAAAGTGGCATCCAAAATGGCGTTCAAAATGGCAGCCATTTCCAATCTTATCATTACTTTGCAACCAGACATGTTGTAAATACAAATAAAGGGTCTAAATATATGTTTTGAAGCACACAGAATCTGATAAAATAATTATTTTGAGATTTTAAAACTCATAAGTATCTAAAACCAAGATGGCGTGGCCATCATTTTCAATTTGTATCCATATTTTCTAACCAGACAATAACAAATACATACTAGACAAAGTGATTGAAACTAACAATCACTGAGCTGTTCCGTGTTTTACTGTTTGTTTACTACACATTAATTAAGTAACTTAGTTTCTGCTTCGACAGTAACAACAAAATATGACATGTGGCTCAGAAGAGATGATTTTTTTCCGAAGTTCAATGTTTAATGCTCAAAGGATCTTTAACTGAAAAGAAATTGAAAATCGGTTGCGTAGGTCTTGAGATATGGTCCCACTTCCGGTTGACCCGGAAGTAAAGGTCAAAATGGGGTCACAGTAACCCAAGTTCAATCTTCAATGCTCAAAGGGTCTATAACTGAAAAGAAATTGTAAATCGGGTGTGTACTTCTTGAGATCTGGTCCCACTTCCGGTTGACCCGGTAGTAAAGGTCAACATAGGGTCACGGTGACCCAAAGTTCAATCTTCAATGCTCAAAGGGTCTATAACTGAAAAGAAATTGTAAATCGGGTGTGTACTTCTTGAAATCTGGTCCCACTTCCGGTTGACCCGGTAGTAAAGGTCAACATAGGGTCACGGTGACCCAAAGTTCAATCTTCAATGCTCAAAGGGTCTATAACTGAAAAGAAATTCAAAATCGGGTGTGTACTTCTTGAGATCTGGTCCCACTTCCGGTTGGCCCGGAAGTAAAGGTCAACATGGGGTCACGGTGACCCAAGTTCAATCTTAAATGCTCAAAGGGTCTATAACTGAAAAGAAATTCAAAATCGGGTGTGTATTTCTTGATATATGGTCCCACTTCCGGTTGACCCGGAAGTAAGGGTCATCAAGGGGTCACGGTAACCGAAGTTCAATTTTTAATGCTCTAAGGATCGATAACTGAAAAGAAATTGAAAATTGGCTGTGTAGTTCTTGAAATATAGTCTCACTTCCGGTTGACCCGGAAGTAAAGGTCAACCCGGGGTCACTCTAACCGAAATCCATTCTCTGACGCTCAATGGATCTACAACTGAAAATAAATTGAAAATCGGTTGTGTAGTTCTTGAGATATGGTCCCACTTCCGGTTGACCCGGAAGGAAAGGTCAACATGGGGTCACTGTAACCCAAGGCTATTCTCCAATGCCCAAGGAGTCTATAACTGAAAAAGTTTGAAAATCGGCCGTGTACTTCTTGAGATATGGTGTTGCAAATATTAACTCATTAAAGCTTTTAATTACCGTAATTTGACACCTGATGACGTCACAGTAAAAAAAATGTGTTTTTCATACTAATAAATTTCATAAAGAACACGATGGTAAAAAAACAAAATCAATTTAATGCATTTTCACGAAAACCCTAAACCTACGTAGAAGTTACATGTGTTACTCATGTACAAATCGAATGGGCTGTGCATAAAGCAATGGGTCCTCTACCCGGTTAGGAATCGAATATCAAGGAAATCTCCAACGCCTTGCCGTGATTGCGCAATCAAAATGGCTAACCATGGTGTCCGATTTGTCACCTAATCGTTCATTATCGTGGAAAAGATTGTACTTTGATTAGTTTGAGTGACCAGGAACATCTCTTAATAAAAGCAATTAACTTTTCAAAACAGTTTATGTAATTTGGAAACTAATTAGTAATTTTAATTGAAAATATCGTGTTTTTGACTGTCAAAACATTCACACTTTAGCGCCATGTGTTTTGTGCACAGATAAAAAACGCGCAAAAAAAGTGACGTCATGATGACGTGACGGAGAATGTTAGACCAGAATTCACATCTACAATACAAGACAAGTCCTTAGCTGACAAAAGTTTGAGGATCGGATGTATACTTCTAGAGATATGGTGCATACAAGATTGGCTAATTAAATATTCACACCGCTGTAACATGAATAATTAATTAAGAATTTTAATCTAATTACATCTAAAATTTAAGTCAAGGCATAAGCTTTAATATGGTATATGATTTGTCTACTTTTGATCTTTTTAAGAGGGAGATATGGCTTTGGAAAGAGACAAGGTTAAGTCAATACGATTTTAGGGAAAGAAAGAATAATAATAAAAAACTAGACAAAGTGATTGTAACTAACAATCACAGAGCTGTTCCGTGTTTTACTGTTTGTTTACTACACATGAATTAAGTAACTTAGTTTCTGCTTCGACAGTAACAACAAAATATGACATGTGGCTCAGAAGAGATGATTTTTTTCCGAAGTTCAATTTAATGCTCAAAGGATCTTTAACTGAAAAGAAATTGAAAATCGGTTGCGTAGGTCTTGAGATATGGTCCCACTTCCGGTTGACCCGGAAGGAAAGGTCAACATGGGTTCACAGTAACCCAAGGCTAATCTCCAATGCCCAAGGAGTCTATAACTGAAAAAAGTTTGAAAATCGGCCGTGTACTTCTTGAGATATGGTGCTGCAAATATTAACCCATTAAAGCTTTTAATTACCGTAATTTGACACCTGATGACGGCACAGTAAAAAAAATGTGTTTTTCATACTAATAAATTTCATAAAGAACACGATGGTAAAAAAAAAAAATCAATTTAATGCATTCTCACGAAAACCCTAAACCTACGTAGAAGTTACATGTGTTACTCATGTACAAATCGAATGGGCTGTGCTTAAAGCAATGGGTCCTCTACCCGGTTAGGAATCGAATATCAAGGAAATCTCCAACGCCTTGCCGTGATTGCGCAATCAAAATAGCTAACCATGGTGTCCGATTTGTCACCTAATCGTTCATTATCGTGGAAAAGATTGTACTTTGATTAGTTTGAGTGACCAGGAACATCTCTTAATAAAAGCAATTAACTTTTCAAAACAGTTTATGTAATTTGGAAACTAATTAGTAATATTTATTGCAAATATCGTGTTTTTGACTGTCAAAACATTCACACTTTTAGCGCCATGTGTTTTGTGCACAGATAGAAAACGCGCAAAAAAAGGGACGTCATGATGACGTGACGGAGAATGTTAGACCAGAATTCACATCTACAATACAAGACAAGTCCTTAGCTGACAAAAGTTTGAGGATCGGATGTATACTTCTAGAGATATGGTGCATACAAGATTGGCTAATTAAATATTCACACCGCTGTAACATGAATAATTAATTAAGAATTTTAATCTAATTACATCTAAAATTTAAGTCAGGGCATAAGCTTTAATATGGTATATGATTTGTCTACTTTTGATTTTTTTTAAGAGGGAGATATGGCTTTGGAAAGAGACAAGGTTAAGTCAATACGATTTTAGGGAAAGAAAGAATAATAATAAAAAAAACTAGACAAAGTGATTGTAACTAACAATCACAGAGCTGTTCCGTGTTTTACTGTTTGTTTACTACACATGAATTAAGTAACTTAGTTTCTGCTTCGACAGTAACAACAAAATATGACATGTGGCCCAGAAGAGATGATTTTTTTTCCGAAGTTCAATGTTTAATGCTCAAAGGATCTTTAACTGAAAAGAAATTGAAAATCGGTTGCGTAGGTCTTAAGATATGGTCCCACTTCCGGTTGACCCGGAAGTGAAGGTCAAAATGGGGTCACAGTAACCCAAGTTCAATCTTCAATGCTCAAAGGGTCTATAACTGAAAAGAAATTGTAAATCGGGTGTGTACTTCTTGAGATCTGGTCCCACTTCCGGTTGACCCGGAAGTAAAGGTCAACATAGGGTCACGGTGACCCAAGTTCAATCTTCAATGCTCAAAGGGTCTATAACTGAAAAGAAATTCAAAATCGGGTGTGTACTTCTTGAGATCTGGTCCCACTTCCGGTTGGCCCGGAAGTAAAGGTCAACATGGGGTCACGGTGACCCAAGTTCAATCTTAAATGCTCAAAGGGTCTATAACTGAAAAGAAATTCAAAATCGGGTGTGTATTTCTTGATATATGGTCCCACTTCCGGTTGACCCGGAAGTAAGGGTCATCAAGGGGTCACGGTAACCGAAGTTCAATTTTTAATGCTCTAAGGATCGATAACTGAAAAGAAATTGAAAATTGGCTGTGTAGTTCTTGAAATATAGTCTCACTTCCGGTTGACCCGGAAGTAAAGGTCAACCCGGGGTCACCCTAACCGAAATCCATTCTCTGACGCTCAATGGATCTACAACTGAAAATAAATTGAAAATCGGTTGTGTAGTTCTTGAGATATGGTCCCACTTCCGGTTGACCCGGAAGGAAAGGTCAACATGGGGTCACTGTAACCCAAGGCTATTCTCCAATGCCCAAGGAGTCTATAACTGAAAAAAGTTTGAAATCGGCCGTGTACTTCTTGAGATATGGTGTTGCAAATATTAACTCATTAAAGCTTTTAATTACCGTAATTTGACACCTGATGACGTCACAGTTTTAAAAATTTGTTTTTCTTACTATTATATTTCATATAGAACACGATGTTAAAAAAAAAAATCAATTTAATGCATTTTCACGAAAACCCTAAACCTACGTAGAAGTTACATGTGTTACTCATGTACAAATCGAATGGGCTGTGCATAAAGCAATGGGTCCTCTATCCGGTTAGGAATCGAATATCAAGGAAATCTCCAACGCCTTGCCGTGATTGCGCAATCAAAATGGCTAACCATGGTGTCCGATTTGTCACCTAATCGTTCATTATCGTGGAAAAGATTGTACTTTGATTAGTTTGAGTGACCAGGAACATCTCTTAATAAAAGCAATTAACTTTTCAAAACAGTTTATGTAATTTGGAAACTAATTAGTAATTTTAATTGAAAATATCGTGTTTTTGACTGTCAAAACATTCACACTTTAGCGCCATGTGTTTTGTGCACAGATAGAAAACGCGCAAAAAAGGTGACGTCATGATGACGTGACGGAGAATGTTAGACCAGAATTCACATCTACAATACAAGACAAGTCCTTAGCTGACAAAAGTTTGAGGATCGGATGTATACTTCTAGAGATATGGTGCATTCAAGATTGGCTAATTAAATATTCACACCGCTGTAACATGAATAATTAATTAAGAACTTTAATCTAATTACATCTAAAATTTAAGTCAGGGCATAAGCTTTAATATGGTATATGATTTGTCTACTTTTGATCTTTTTAAGAGGGAGATATGGCTTTGGAAAGAGACAAGATTAAGTCAATACGATTTTAGGGAAAGAAAGAATAATAAAAAAAAACTAGACAAAGTGATTGTAACTAACAATCACAGAGCTGTTCCGTGTTTTACTGTTTGTTTACTACACATGAATTAAGTAACTTAGTTTCTGCTTCGACAGTAACAACAAAATATGACATGTGGCTCAGAAGAGATGATTTTTTTCCGAAGTTCAATGTTTAATGCTCAAAGGATCTTTAACTGAAAAGGAATTGAAAATCGGTTGCGTAGGTCTTGAGATATGGTCCCACTTCCGGTTGATCCGGAAGTGAAGGTCAAAATGGGGTCACAGTAACCCAAGTTCAATCTTCAATGCTCAAAGGGTCTATAACTGAAAAGAAATTCAAAATCGGGTGTGTACTTCTTGAGATCTGGTCCCACTTCAGGTTGGCCCGGAAGTAAAGGTCAACATGGGGTCACGGTGACCCAAGTTCAATCTTAAATGCCCAAAGGGTCTATAACTGAAAAGAAATTCAAAATCGGGTGTGTATTTCTTGATATATGGTCCCACTTCTGGTTGACCCGGAAGTAAGGGTCATCAAGGGGTCACGGTAACCGAAGTTCAATTTTTAATGCTCTAAGGATCGATAACTGAAAAGAAATTGAAAATTGGCTGTGTAGTTCTTGAAATATAGTCTCACTTCCGGTTGACCCGGAAGTAAAGGTCAACCCGGGTCACCCTAACCGAAATCCATTCTCTGACGCTCAATGGATCTACAACTGAAAATAAATTGAAAATCGGTTGTGTAGTTCTTGAGATATGGTCCCACTTCCGGTTGACCCGGAAGGAAAGGTCAACATGGGGTCACTGTAACCCAAGGCTATTCTCCAATGCCCAAGGAGTCTATAACTGAAAAAAGTTTGAAAATCGGCCGTGTACTTCTTGAGATATGGTGTTGCAAATATTAACTCATTAAAGCTTTTAATTACCGTAATTTGACACCTGATGACGTCACAGTAAAAAAAATGTGTTTTTCATACTAATAAATTTCATAAAGAACACGATGGTAAAAAAAAATCAATTTAATGCATTTTCACGAAAACCCTAAACCTACGTAGAAGTTACATGTGTTACTCATGTACAAATCGAATGGGCTGTGCATAAAGCAATGGGTCCTCTACCCGGTTAGGAATCGAATATCAAGGAAATCTCCAACGCCTTGCCGTGATTGCGCAATCAAAATGGCTAACCATGGTGTCCGATTTGTCACCTAATCGTTCATTATCGTGGAAAAGATTGTACTTTGATTAGTTTGAGTGACCAGGAACATCTCTTAATAAAAGCAATTAACTTTTCAAAACAGTTTATGTAATTTGGAAACTAATTAGTAATTTTAATTGAAAATATCGTGTTTTTGACTGTCAAAACATTCACACTTTAGCGCCATGTGTTTTGTGCACAGATAGAAAACGCGCAAAAAAGGGACGTCATGATGACGTGACGGAGAATGTTAGACCAGAATTCACATCTACAATACAAGACAAGTCCTTAGCTGACAAAAGTTTGAGGATCGGATGTATACTTCTAGAGATATGGTGCATACAAGATTGGCTAATTAAATATTCACACCGCTGTAACATGAATAATTAATTAAGAATTTTAATCTAATTACATCTAAAATTTAAGTCAGGGCATAAGCTTTAATATGGTATATGATTTGTCTACTTTTGATTTTTTTTAAGAGGGAGATATGGCTTTGGAAAGAGACAAGGTTAAGTCAATACGATTTTAGGGAAAGAAAGAATAATAATTAAAAAAACTAGACAAAGTGATTGTAACTAACAATCACAGAGCTGTTCCGTGTTTTACTGTTTGTTTACTACACATGAATTAAGTAACTTAGTTTCTGCTTCGACAGTAACAACAAAATATGACATGTGGCTCAGAAGAGATGATTTTTTTCCGAAGTTCAATGTTTAATGCTCAAAGGATCTTTAACTGAAAAGAAATTGAAAATCGGTTGCGTAGGTCTTGAGATATGGTCCCACTTCCGGTTGACCCGGAAGTAAAGGTCAAAATGGGGTCACAGTAACCCAAGTTCAATCTTCAATGCTCAAAGGGTCTATAACTGAAAAGAAATTGTAAATCGGGTGTGTACTTCTTGAGATCTGGTCCCACTTCCGGTTGACCCGGAAGTAAAGGTCAACATAGGGTCACGGTGACCCAAGTTCAATCTTCAATGCTCAAAGGGTCTATAACTGAAAAGAAATTCAAAATCGGGTGTGTACTTCTTGAGATCTGGTCCCACTTCCGGTTGGCCCGGAAGTAAAGGTCAACATGGGGTCACGGTGACCCAAGTTCAATCTTAAATGCTCAAAGGGTCTATAACTGAAAAGAAATTCAAAATCGGGTGTGTATTTCTTGATATGGTCCCACTTCCGGTTGACCCGGAAGTAAGGGTCATCAAGGGGTCACGGTAACCGAAGTTCAATTTTTAATGCTCTAAGGATCGATAACTGAAAAGAAATTGAAAATTGGCTGTGTAGTTCTTGAAATATAGTCTCACTTCCGGTTGACCCGGAAGTAAAGGTCAACCTGGGTCACTCCTAACCGAAATCCATTCTCTGACGCTCAATGGATCTACAACTGAAAATAAATTGAAAATCGGTTGTGTAGTTCTTGAGATATGGTCCCACTTCCGGTTGACCCGGAAGGAAAGGTCAACATGGGGTCACTGTAACCCAAGGCTATTCTCCAATGCCCAAGGAGTCTATAACTGAAAAAAGTTTGAAAATCGGCCGTGTACTTCTTGAGATATGGTGTTGCAAATATTAACTCATTAAAGCTTTTAATTACCGTAATTTGACACCTGATGACGTCACAGTAAAAAAATGTGTTTTTCATATTAATAAATTTCATAAAGAACACGATGGTAAAAAAAAGAATCAATTTAATGCATTCTCATGAAAACCCTAAACCTACGTAGAAGTTACATGTGTTACTCATGTACAAATCGAATGGGCTGTGCATAAAGCAATGGGTCCTCTACCCGGTTAGGAATCGAATATCAAGGAAATCTCCAACGCCTTGCCGTGATTGCGCAATCAAAATGGCTAACCATGGTGTCCGATTTGTCACCTAATCGTTCATTATCGTGGAAAAGATTGTACTTTGATTAGTTTGAGTGACCAGGAACATCTCTTAATAAAAGCAATTAACTTTTCAAAACAGTTTATGTAATTTGGAAACTAATTAGTAATTTTAATTGAAAATATCGTGTTTTTGACTGTCAAAACATTCACACTTTAGCGCCATGTGTTTTGTGCACAGATAGAAAACGCGCAAAAAAGTGACGTCATGATGACGTGACGGAGAATGTTAGACCAGAATTCACATCTACAATACAAGACAAGTCCTTAGCTGAAAAAAGTTTGAGGATCGGATGTATACTTCTAGAGATATGGTGCATACAAGATTGGCTAATTAAATATTCACACCGCTGTAACATGAATAATTAATTAAGAATTTTAATCTAATTACATCTAAAATTTAAGTCAAGGCATAAGCTTTAATATGGTATATGATTTGTCTACTTTTGATCTTTTTAAGAGGGAGATATGGCTTTGGAAAGAGACAAGGTTAAGTCAATACGATTTTAGGGAAAGAAAGAATAATAATTTAAAAAAATAAAAATCTCGACGATTACAATAGCTGTTCCCGACTACCACGTCGGAACAGCTAATAAAAATCTCGACGATTACAATAGCTGTTCCCGACTACCACGTCGGAACAGCTAAAAATAAAAATCTCGACGATTACAATAGCTGTTCCCGACTACCACGTCGGAACAGCTAAAAATAAAAATCTCGACGATTACAATAGCTGTTCCCGACTACCACGTCGGAACAGCTAAAAATAAAAATCTCGACGATTACAATAGCTGTTCCCGACTACCACGTCGGAACAGCTAAAAATAAAAATCTCGACGATTACAATAGCTGTTCCCGACTACCACGTCGGAACAGCTAATAAAAATCTCGACGATTACAATAGCTGTTCCCGACTACCACGTCGGAACAGCTAAAAATAAAAATCTCGACGATTACAATAGCTGTTCCCGACTACCACGTCGGAACAGCTAAAAATAAAAATCTCGACGATTACAATAGCTGTTCCCGACTACCACGTCGGAACAGCTAATAGAAATTTCGACGATTACAATAGCTGTTCCCGACTACCACGTCGGAACAGCTAAAAATAAAAATCTCGACGATTACAATAGCTGTTCCCGACTACCACGTCGGAACAGCTAAAAATAAAAATCTCGACGATTACAATAGCTGTTCCCGACTACCACGTCGGAACAGCTAATAAACTGTCAAACATGTTTTGTGGCACAATAAATCCAATAGAATCATAATGTTGTGAGTTTCAAACTCAAGAGCCAATCAGTAGGCCTACCACTCAGTCAGTCGACTCGCCCTCTATTCTCTTTGCATGAGTGTCAGATAACATCCAAGGATCAACCCTTCTGTGGAAAAGGATGGCAGTAGGTTTAACTTTGTGGACCCTCAAATCACCTTTGATTCTGAGGAGTCCACTTCAGGGTCTCCCATGCATGTTAATCGTACATGCAGATTAGCAACGAGAGAAGAAGGTGCTCTATGTGGGGCCTGGTAAAAATAAGACTGCTTCGGGAAGCCCATCCTCTGGTCTCTTTGCTCTCTCCCAAATTGAAAGTTCTAAAACAAGAGATCAACTTAACAAGATGAGAGATCAGAGCTGGTCAGGGCTCCCAGTGGAGAACATCTCTTTAGGCCTATCCTGCCGGCTTGAATTGTGTCAACAGAGAGGGCTGCTTGCAATTTTGTTTTTGCAGTGCAGCCCTGCCTGTGAGTCTGTGTGATTGCTCGACAACATCGGGCAAGGCAAGTGAGGGATTCTTCCTGCGTATGGAACCTGAGATGTCTTTGGTACAGTAGATCCATTCACTTCTGATCAAAAGAGGGTAAATCAGTAGCCGCACAAACTTCTGAACCCAGGGCTGTCGTGGCCAGAATCGGGCTATGAGGATCATTCTGCAACCAGGGCTGGCATGGCAAGAACGGGACTATGAGGACCACTCTGCATCCAGGGCTGGCATGGCCAGAATAGGGCTATGACGATCATTCTGCAACCAGGGCTGACATGGCAAGAACGGGACTCTGAGGACCACTCTGCAACCAGGGCTGGCATGGCCAGAATGGGACTCTGAGGACCACTCTGCAACCAGGGCTGGCATGGCCAGAATGGGACTATGAGGAACACTCTGCATCCAGGGCTGGCATAGCCAGAATGGGATTCTGAGGACCACTCTGCATCCAGCTCCAGAGCTGGCATGGCCAGAATGGGACTATGAGGATCATTCTGCAACCAAGGATGGCATGGCCAGAATGGGATTCTGAGGACCACTCTGCATCCAGCTCCAGAGCTGGCATGGCCAGAATGGGACTATGAGGATCATTCCGCAACCAGGGCTGGCATGGCCAGAATCACACAACATTCCCTCACGATATTTGTGGTAGAGATTGGGGGAAGTCATACGCAAATATGTTCTCCAAGTGCCCGGATCTCGGTTCTGAGCACAAAAGACTGGGAAAATGTTGTCGAAGGCTGAGAGTGGATCGGAGAGGTCTATGTGCGGACAGTCACTGGAAGATCGTTTGAATGACTGCATGTTTGGTAGAGAGACCATTGTGTAGGGAGGACTTTCCTCTGGACGAACACTGCCATGATTCTCCCCGCATGGTGAACTATGTTGTTTTTGTCTTGTACAAACATAAGTGGCGAATGAGACTGAGTTCCGCCTTGTCAGTTAATGTAGGAGACGACTGTTGAGTGGGGAGTTTCTGATTTGACAAAAACAGCGTTCCTGTGACAGTTCTGTGCTAGTGCCTCAATGTTTGCAAATTTAAGCTGTAAATGGGGCAATTTTGGACGCCATCTTGGTTTTAGAAATCTTAAAATAATTATTCTATCAGATTCCTTGTGCCTCAAAACATATATTTAGACTCTTTATTTATATTTACATGTCTGGTTGCAAAGTTTTGATAACATTCGAAATGGTGGCCATATTGGACGCAATTTTGGACGCCATCTTGGTTTTTGATACTTATGAGTTTTAATATCTCAAAGTAATGATTCTATCAGATTCCTTGTGCCTCAAAACATGTATTTAGACCCTTTATTTTTATTTACATGTCTGGTTGCAAAGTTATAATAAGATGAAAAAAAGGCAGCCATTTTGGACGCCATCTTGGATTTCGGAAAGAGCTCGAGGGGGATTTTAGGGGACTTTTAGTATGTTATTCTAGACATTTTCCTGGACCTATCCTGAAAAAATTAGCTTGTTATGAGCTATAGCCGGGTTTTGGCATATATGACCTAATGCTCTTGGACTACATAGGAAGCATTGCTTTTGAGTGGGGGTAGAAATGGGAATGGGTTTGTCAGTGGTGGGGGTACAGGGGGCATTGCTTTTGAGTGAAAGGGGGCAGGGGAATGGGTCTGTCAGTGGTGGGGGTACAGGGGGATGGGCATTGCTTTTGAGTGGGCTTCGGGGCAGGGCAATGGGTTTGTGAGTGGTGGGGGTAATGCTTTTTTTAAGGGGGAGGACGCTGCAGGGGGCCACATCCTCTTATGTTCTTGGCATTTTGTGGCCACGGTAGTGATCGTGATCGTTCACTCCGGGTACATCAGATTATACAAACACGCATTTTTCACGGGGTTCTTTAGCTGTTACTATGGCAACCTTTTGTTTGACCTAGGGTCAAAGGTTATATTCAAATTTTGTATTGCTAGTGAAATAAAGATTTTAGTCCTCATTGCTTCCGGGAATTTGATTTAATTTATGGTGAAAAATTATCATCCTGAATACGAAACTCACAGGTGTCTGTGTATTTCAAACACGGTACATTAAAGTGCATTAAATGCAGGGTACACTTTCGGTTATTGTCAAAGACAAGTATCCTCACTTGGTGTAGCCTAACATCATATGCGTAAAATAACAAACCTGTGAAAATTTGGGCTTAATTGGCCATCGAAGTTGCAGGAAAATAATGAAAGAAAAAACACCCTTGTTGCATAGAATTGTGTGCTTTCAGATGCCCGAGAAAGTTTCATGTTGCCTGAAGCCTTTATCAGATTCAAAGTAGGTGAAAATTACCTCTTTCTTTAAAACTACACAACTTCAAAAGAGAGTCGTTTCTCAAAATGTTGAATGCTATCAACAGTGCTCCTTACTAAGTGAGTTTTTATGGTCATTAACATGTAGAGTAATTACCCAAAGTATACACTGCCTTCTATAAACTTACGGATCCGTTCAAATAATCAACAGTGTTGCCATATCGAGGCTGGATGAGGAAAATAGTCTGGTATTATTTTCAACCCAGGATGCATCAGTATTTGTATATTACTTTAGGCCTTTGGTGTAGAAATTTTTCAATTTCTGGTATGGAAAATAAAGCAGGCAAACAAAAATCTATAGGATAATAATAGGAAAACATGAGAATATTGTGACGGCCATAGCTAACTGGGGACTAGACGAAGATGGCTGTTTTCAAAACCACAGCTAAGGCTTGGGCTCTGGCTTAGGCCATGTCCGAATTAGCAGCTACAGCTACGGCTACGGCTAGATTTCCGCGTTATCGTGCATTGAAGTATAGGACGTCCTTAGCAACAGCCGTAGCCATAGCCGTAGCTGCCAATTCGGATGCGGCCTTAGACAGTGTACGTTTTCAAAATCACTAACGGAGCCCAAGCCAGAGCTAAGCCAAAACCGTGGTTTCGAAAGGGGCCATAGTTTACTAAAACAACAGGGAATGTTAAAATATCTATAGATATAGGTAATAGATAAGGCTCAATTGTTTTCGTTTACTTATGTTTGTTGGGGTGTTTGTGAGCTTTTTTGTGTGGAGTATTTTGGGGTAATCTGTTTGTTTCTTGCTCTTTTGTTTTGGATACAAAATTGTTTATGTTAAAGGACGTAAAAACGTAATTTTGGGACGAGTAGTACTTAGAGCAAACAGATAAGTGTTTTATAAAATCATATAACTTGTTGAAGACAATCAAACACAATCCAAATTAGATTTTGCTGTTATTGTTATTCCATCCACACTTGAAACCCATTGTGAAGGTAATCAAATGCATTGATCTATATATATCTTTTTAATCTTAAATGTAATTACTTACTTCATTACACTACTTCTGGTATAACTCGGTTTAAGAAAAAAAAGAAAAGGAAACTAGATTAAACTTCATAACTTTATGTCAGCACTTGCTACTGAGTAAGATCATTGACATTTGGGGGACACAATTGTTTTCCTATCCAGCGAGTGTAATACAATTGGACAGAATGTCATAAGTCACTTGACTAAAGTTCTTTCCAAAACAACACAAACTTTACAAAATAGTTTTAATATTAATCACCAAGAAAATCAACCCCATTACAATCTATGAAGTGTGTAAACTAATGAGAATATTGACAAATGTGGATAACCTTTTATTAAATTGTAGTCTCAAGATAAACTCTTAGCACTGTAGACAACGCACCCAATTCTCTCGCTCAAACATCTTAAACCACAAGCATAAATTTTCTTCCATATTCACAATACAATACTCTTTTTCATAAAACTCTCAAATTTGTGGTTATATCAAAAAAGAATTGCTCACACATATCTTTAAAATCACCATAGAAAAACTTAGACTGGTTTGAACACAACCATAAGCTTGCATATATTCATTTTTTTCTGGCTTCAGTAACAAAGCACACTAACATGACCACCCCAACATAACAATGTCTCACTACTCACACTTTTTCTGTCACACTTTCGAACACACCAATTCTCGCCCCCCCCCCTTTCTCACCAATCAATGAAGACAAAGAGTATAAGGCATTATAAGGATGTGGAAGCATGTAATTCTGACACGAAGGGCCCAATTTTGTTGAGCTTTTAGGGCCCAAATCGTTGGTTAGCAATGAAATATCTCGCTTAACAATTAAAAGAAAAAAGTTAAAGAGGCAACGTGTTATGACTGGTCACAATGTTTTTTGTTTCATACATGTACATGTAGGTATTAAAGGTATTATACAGAGTTGGTAGAGCTGACAAAAAAAGTCACAGACAATGTTTTATGTTATCGACCATTATATTAAATAACAAACCTGTGAAAATTTGGGCTTAATCCGTTGTGAGTCAGGAGAAAATAGTGAAAAAACCATGCACAATTTTCAGCATGTCCTTAATTTGTTATTGTAACAAACGAAATCAGCTGGTTTTTTTTTTTTTAGGTTTTCAGATAAAGTTCTCTCGAATATGACATCATTTCAAAGGGAAATATTTCACAGAAAAAATGGTTCTAGTATGAAGTTTATAATCGGTAAGCTTTCAGACTAAAATTAAACAATGGTATTTTGTATTCTTACCAATCCTGTAAAATACCTTTAAGCAAGATTCTCAGTTAACAAACAGGTCTATAAAAATTGGGCCAAAAATAATTAGACCAAATATTAGTACGAATTCAAGTGAAAAGGATATGGAAACTTTAAAACACAAGTACTCAAACAAGAGACTTTGGTGTACAGAATGACTGCATCATTTGAAGATCTGGTAGGAAACATTTTGTACACTGTGCAAACAGTATGTTGTACGATTGGATTCATGTGAGTGCCATGTCGAAGAAAATAATCAAGAGGTAAAATCTGGGCAATTCCATTTCATGAGGCAAACCCAAGTGAAAAAGAAAAGCCAGATTTCACCGAGTGATAATATTCTGAACAAAATTCAATGTTTGTTTTATATACCTCACACACAGATCCTTCTCATTTAATTGTTTGTATACAATAAACACAAAATAGACACAGAAACTCATCCAACCCACTCTGAAAATTCAAAACACTCCTTCTAAACAACATAAACGACTCCATGTAGACACCAACCTTGTCCGCCATGAAGCCACCTTGCCCCGTTTCGACAAATGGGCAGGACTGATTATTTGAAAACAACACTGCACAGCATCCAAAACGTCCTATAATTATCCATACTGGAGCGTCGCGACAGTATACATGTACATGGCAAAATAAAGAATGACACAAAATGCGTGTTCCACCAATCAAATGACAAAGATCTGTGTGTGCGTTTTATAAAAACTTATGGAAACCTTCCTCGGATGTATGATATGTAGGCCTACTTGTAAAACCACCTCAGATTGTCAACCATGATCACCTCAGTCAGCTATGTCAACAACGATATCCACTCATGGACACCCACCTCAGGTGCTGCCAACCCTGCTATGTACTTGTGAAACCCACCTCGATAAAGTCATCACAATTGTCAACAGACTTGTTTAAAAAAAACTTTTATCACACACGAGTTATTATTTCTTCAAGCATTTTTGAATTAGAAAACAGTCTCTTACATGGAAATTTCAATCTGATTAGTTGTAGGGCATACAACTGATAGTAAATTACAAGATAGAGACGCATGTTTCCCACGTGGTATTAAAACAAATTGTAAGGGATCAACGAACACAAAATTTACATGTTGTTCAAAGACATGTGATGCAGCGAAATAGACCCTTTCAATGAAATATGTAAATTGCACATCGCGCATGCGCACTAACACTACTGGTTGGCAAAATGAGGGAATATCGCGCCTTTTTGTATGGGGCTGATGGTGGCGTGACGCATACACGTTTGTGCATCTACCTAGTGCACAACTCTATGGTGTTTGCCAACCAATAGTGTCGGTCTGCATGCATGAATGTTATTAGCATATTATTTCATGGGAGGGGCAAATTACATAATCAGTATTCAGAGCTGTCTTATCAGTGCAAACGGTCAATGTTCGCATTCATCTCCAGATATCAATCGGATCTTTTCCAGGATTCATACACATATAATTTTGACATGACACTGGTAAAGAAGTAGTTTGTGGAATGAGACATCAACACTGACAAATTAGTTAAAACAAATTGATTTTGAAACATTCGCATACTGTAACTTAGCTGACCACAAAGACCTCACTTGCCAGACAATATTGCATGACTCTGCTGTACAGACCAAACCCATCAAATTAAGGAATAGCCTATATGCACAAGAGCCATCTTAAAAATATATACTGCAATGCATCTTGGGAGACTGAGTGCAGTTAAACAATAAATCAAGCTGCCAAGATGGACGCCATGCTGTAGTTTACATGTAAATATGCCAAACTTTTTAGTCGTGTACCGCACTGCTTCAAAATCAGGGCACCATGATGGTTGCCGGTTTTGCTTGGACTCGGGATTCACCCAGATTCCTTTGCACGCCGATCATGTGCATTTGGACATGCATATGGGCTATTGGACACATGGGCTATTGGGCTCATGGAATCCAATGAATTTCCAGCAGTTTGAGCTCAGAGTTGATTTCAGGGACCCATTTTCAAAGAGCTGCTTAAGCACAAAAAGTACCTAAGCACAAAACAGTTTTGCTTACCAGAACATGGTCATCGACCAAAATATCATTCCAAATGTAATGTCTGATGACTGGTTTCCTTCTAAATTCCGCTCAGCAAAAGAAAATTGTTAAGCACATTTTTCTGCTCAAGCAGCTCTATGAAATTGGGCCCCGGTCTGTTTGTTACACTTTAATTCATTCAATACTGTTATCATCATCTGTAATTCAGTTATCCCAAATTATATCCGCCCAAAACTCCTTTTTGGGGGGGTAAACAACTAAGTAATGTTTCGAATTACATTGCAATATTGCAATTTATACACAGGATCACTTTCACACATATCAAAAGGCACACTTTCACATTCCTGATCACAGAAGACAAACGTCGACAAAGCAAGTCATCCCCTCATAAGATACGGTTTGTTTCTCGAAAGGTGAATCAGAATTCAGAATTGGCTCTCCACTGAAGAAGCTTATGAAATACGAGATACACAATAAAAGTCTGAACAATACCAAGCAAATTATTGCTAGTAACAGGCTGGATACCCAACACACAAACATAGCAGAATGCTTCAATGCCTGTCGTCATTGCCTTCATTCCACAATAAACTGTTCTGGCGCAAATTTACGATTTCCTCACAGAGTTATACAAAAAGAAAAGCCTCGCCCTTACAAGAAATTATCGGTAAATTTGGCGAACCAGTCTCTGTAGTACATCAGCATATTTCACAATGGAACAAATGTTACGTCACTTGAATCTTGTGTAGAGCTTTCATGTTTCATACTACTGGTTCTTTATATTTTCAAAACTGTTTCAAATTATACACCCCCCAAACAGAAGATTTGCTTCATTCTGTTTTAGTTATGTTTATATTACCGTTATTTGTTCCGTGTGATTTGCTCAGTTTAAAACAGTATTTAGGACTGTACCGAAATTCATTGGAAGAGCAAATCTTTGAAGTCAGGACACCTTTCCACGTAAGAACGGGTCCATTATTAAATGACACCTCTGAATTTTGCCAAGTGAAAGAAGCCATTGAAGAAAACTTAACATTCTTAATCACCCAACACAAGCAGTCTCACAGGGTTAACCCACGAATTTGTCAAAATTGCTGGAGATTTTTAAAACAAGGTTTTCAAGTCCATAATAATCATTAAATGCATTGAAATATATCATTTATATTTCTTTCTACTCGGTCCATGTTCTTGCAAACTATCTTTTAGTGCCGCTTTATGTATCGGTCACAAGTATGCACAAACCTACAAGATGGGAAAAATCCTGCCTAAACTCTCACGATTTGTTTATTTGGACTCACAGAAACCGTAGTAACAGTTCCTCACTCAGTTTATACATGCACCTCCCGCTCACTCACTCACAATTATCTCACTCTTGATCATACAGCTTGACTGCATGGGCATTTTGTTTTGCCGTCGCCATCAGTCAGTCGTCACAGCTTGGTCTGCTGCAGGGCATGAGGTGATTATATCTCATGTTGTTGCGAAGCCACCACTGGGTAAACAATCACATCGCTGGTGGCGTGTACTGAAATCAAGCACACAAATCAATACATGATTTTACACCTTAAAGGAAGTGTCATAGATTGGTAAATACTCATAAATGAACATAAAAACTTACTTGGTGAGAAGCACTGCAGCTGTTGATAGTATAAACTATTTGAGGAAAGGATTCCCTTTCGAAGTAATATGGTTTGGATAATTTTTCACCCAAAAACATCTGAATGTGAGAAGCAATACATGCATGAATCGTTTCTCAGATTTCTGAGAGTTGACTGAAAATTCAAATTTCCATTTCAGGTCTGAAATATGGACTTAAACACAATAACCCCGGAAAAAAGGGAAATTTCGAGCATGAATTGCATGCACATTCAATTGCAAGATGGACTACATGACCCCCGGAAATGGTGCGTCAAATTTCAGTATGTGAGTCAACTTTCATTGTATCATGACACTTGTTGAGTCAAAAAATTGCTACACATTTGACTCACTACCAATGTATTTTTTGAACCACCATATCTTGAAAAGGATGCACAAAAGACGCACATCGCTGCGACTGATGGGAACACAAACGAGCAGCATGACGATCGATTGTTGTGGTAAGTCCGGAAAAAATAGTGCGGGGAGAGCGACATGTTTATGAATACGAGGTTATCATTTTCCAACAAATATACCCGAAACGAGGTTGAGATTAGACTCCAACGGGCGTCTTCCAACCCCGGAAATTCGAGTAGTGTGTTTCCCCACTCGCCTACGTATTATTGTGTGGACCATGGAGGGGAGAGCCAGACTAAAGCCCTTTTAGTAACCACGGCTTTCGCTTGGTTTCTGGCTTTAATAGGCTCTATTAGATATTTTGAAAACAGGTGGTTTTGGTACGCGATAGTATACAGGCAGACAGAAGTCTAAGCTGGAACCAAAGTCACAGTCATGGTTTTGAAAAGGGTCTACATATTCGTTCGTGAAACGTTACACGTTACGACAAAGCGACAGCGTTATAGAGAGTTATAGAGAGGTGTTGATGAGAAATGGAAAGGTATGTGAAAAGCCAACGCTGGTTTCCGCATGCAAAGGGAGTATTTAGTTTGGTTTATTTGCGTATTTAAATTTGTCAATTGTGGATGATTGATTGTTTGATTGATCGCTTGAAATTTATACCCATACTGATAAGCATTACAGCCCACACGAAACACAAAATTACAAGGTACATTTTCGCGAAGTCGTAAATTTGTCTGTGGACATTGAAGGACCATGACGCACATATACCAAGTTTTGACGGACCAAAGCTTGATTTTGATGCACCCCTCGGTCAATTTCTGTTAACCATGACACAACCATAACGCACCATTCCTGGGGGTCACATTTTCCGTCTTGCAATTGACAAGTGCATTAGTACAATTACAGAACAAATAATAGCTTAAAACTTGCAATGCTAGGTTTACATCATTTAATTTGTACCAACCTGGTTATTTTCATTGTTGCGGAGTCTTTGCTTTTCTGACCTCCCTGGTGGCCCACAATGCCAGTTGCTTTGTCTTTGCAACCTTTGATCTCCGACCTTCTGTCAGGATGTCTTGAATTAATTGTCGATCCATGAGCTCAACAATGCCCATTTTAAATGTGGAACAAAGGTCACTAAGAAGAAATGAATTATAATGTGCATAATCAGCATAACGACAAAGACAGGATTAGTAAATATCGAACAACTTATTTTATTTTTTGAAATTACAAATTTTATGCCAGTGCCCATCCTCAACAAAGAATTATCTTATCTGAATATCTCCATCTGAAGTACAGTCTGAAGCTGAGAGTACTGAGTGGAGTCGGTATGGTTGGTATAAAAGAGAGTTATTCAGGAGAAACCATTGCAAATCGTCTCTCACGCCTGGATGACAGCGCGACGGCTGACAACTTTCATACGTAACACGACAACTTGTTCATTCAGGTGAGGTTTGCGGTGACACCATGTGTAAAATCTTTTCCGAGTAGTGGAGGTTCTAAAAAGAACCGGTGGTTTGACAACTCAACATTTTGATCAGTATGCTCTAATCGTCTTAAGGAGAAACTTGTTCCTGTTTTTCTCATAATCTCTTTGAAAAAAAAAACAATTGATATCCTGTTTAACTTGGTAAAACTAGCTCTAGGCATGAAGCGGGCATCCCGTTAGTTCAATTAAATCAGGCACTATTCAGGACTTTGCTCTTAAATTGTGTGCTGGTCGTAGTGACTTTATTCTTAGTTCCTGCCTTTCGGCATTACCGAGTGGCGGTCGGTGCCGACTGGCATTGACCATCGTAGCTACAACATTGTTATTAACACTTTTAACTTGCTTTAACGCGTGAAGGAAACAAACTCAAGCGCTTTAACGGGTCCCAATGTTCGAATACGCAAGAGACTTGCACAGTCTATAGGGACAAAGATTCCATAATCAGGGAGATTTTCAAATTTGTTCATCAGAAAATGGACAGATTGGTTTCTTTTCAGGGAACTTTCTGTAGAATCGGAGAGAGTTGGCAGCTCTGCATTCAAACAACCAATTCCGCTCATTTAGGTTATGATTCAGTCTGTGAAGGGAGTTCAATATTATCCAACTATATCCTACCCAATCAAACCAGTGCATGCAGCTACATTGCCGTCCGTATGATCCTCATCAGCGGCAATCTGTTCAATAAAGGCGACAATGAAAGACACGTGGGAAAACACCAAGTCAAGCTCAGCTGGAAAAAAAGAAGAAAATATACAAAACAACATTTTTAAAACCTAACTGGAGTAAAATCGGGTTATAATTATGGGAGATTGTAGCCGTCTGAACAAAGAAAGAAAGACTTTATAAAGAGATGATAAGGTATGACTAATGGCCTATAAATAGACCCTTCCCATGAAATATGTAAATTGCACATTGCATGTGCACACGAACACCACTGGTTGGCAAAATGAGGGAACATCGCGCTTTTTTGTATGGGGCCAATGGTGGCGTGACATATACGCGTTCATGCATCTGCCTAGTGCACAACGCTACAGCGTTTGCCAACCAATAGTGTCTGTACGCATGTGTGAATGAAATTAGCATATTTCATGGGAAAGCCCAATTGACCATATATTTGACCCAATGTGAGACCATTTCATATGTTTAATGATAACATGACAATCAGTTGGGCAAAATTCTTATGACCAGAAACATAGGTCAAGCCTTAGTCCCAAGTTTTCTTTGTTGATTTGTAAAATTTATTTTACTTTCATATATAACATGGCAAAATTTTACCTTTCCAATATTACGATATAATGTTTATACCCAAAGCTTTATAAGTTTTTGAAGAAATAGAGTAGCACACATGTAAAACTCAATATGGTAGGGACAAACTTGGTCCCGACAGTTCAAATTTTTGCGAGACTTGCACAGTCTATTAGCACTTGTTTAAGAGATAAAACTTATCAATAGGCTACAAAACATAGCATCAATAAAAGTGTGGCAAGTGTCTACTTACGACTGCTTTTGTTTTCATCACTTTTCAAACCCTGTACGATGCCTGTGTACGCCTCCAAACACCCTTCTCTTAACTCGTTTAAACAGTCAACCATATCATAATCACTCTGAAAATATAAAAAAATAATAAAAAATAAAAAAGGTTTTTTTAACAAGTTACATAATCAAATAAGAATTAGCATAGACTTTTCCTCCATGTTTACTTTACATTTTGTATTTTACAAATACATTACGCTCACATATCCAGCATAGCCTAGTGCAATGCAGCCTCCAATCCGTCATTTGTTGGTATGTTATTTGGCTTTCAAATCATACCTAGGTTTTGTTAAACAGCAGATAGACCAAGATGGTCTTAATATGATAAAACTACTTCAACTAATGTGGTCAATTTTGTGTCTGAATTTGCAGGATTCTGTTATTGTACAAAAAACAAAAACAAAAACTTTACACTGGAGTTTTGCACCTACGTTTATTTTCCTAAACGGATAAATGAAACTTGTGATTTCCGTTTTAAACCATTTAACCGTTTCTACCGATTCCAATCCTAATTGAGAATCGGAACCATGGTACTACTGGTTACCCCAATTGTTGGTGCAGGCACTATATTCTGCGTGTATTTTGAGATAATGAAAAGGAGCAGATATCAACACACTTTCCAAGATTAAAAATAGAACACTTTGCCTAGACTTAACAGTCACAAAACCACTATGCGACACTGGTGCAGTGTTTTTCAGCATAGGGGATTGAAAATAATATATAAAAAGTTGTAGAGGATTAATATCACAAAAATTTCTAACAATAGGGATGTCAATCATTCTCCCTACATTGTGTCTGGGGTCAACATTTTAGAAAAAAGGAAGGTCTAATATTTTGTTTACTGTCGATTTCGTTTAACGTTAATGAATTTTGAAATGAATTTCAATGGGTTTTTTGCGGTTAAACGTCCGAACCCTACCTTACACTCTTTAGCAACAAGTTAACAGCCCTGTGGCCAGGACTTTTGACCCCAAGCACATGGAGAATAAGTAATATAACCATGACAGGGCCAGCTAAAAATTTGACATGACTTTGATTACCTTGTCCACTTGAGTTTGTGATGCTTGTTGTAGTGTTTCCAATACCATGGGAAGATACACCTTGAATTCTGGACCAATAGCTAGAGCGATATCTCCGAACACAGAGAGAATCTGTGGTTTGACCGACCTGTGAACTTGGTCATTCTGTAAGATAAGAAAACACAAAAGGATTTGTGTTTTTCACTCATATAACAGCAAGTTGTCATCAAAAAGTAACTCGCACGAGCATTGTATTTAATTGTTTAGGTATTTATTAAAATGTCATAGATTGGTAAATACTCCAAAAACTTACTTGGTGAGAAGCACTGCAGCTGTTGAAAGTATAAACTATTTTGAGAAAGGATTCCCTTTGAAGTAATATGGTTTGAACAATAATCACCCAAAAGCATTTGAATCTGAGAATCGATTCAATATTTGTAAATTGGTACTCTGCCAGATATAACTATCTGCTACTTGAACAACATATAAACAAAGGTTGTGGGTTCGAATCCCGCTCGAGTAATATGCCTGAATCCCACCTGAGTAGTATGCCTGATTTTTTTTTTTTTTTCACAGGACTCTGGAAAGTTTACAGTGCTTCACACAAATTGGTGTATGGGTAAAACCCAAAAAATATTCTTTATCCCGATCCAAATTTATCATCTATTAAAATTGTTGTAATACCCGGTGCTAAAATATAGGATTCAGACTGCATCTAGCTAACAGGCAAGCTCGATGGTCTAGTGGTGAGACATCTGCTCTAGAATGGCAAAGGTCATGGGTTCGAATCCCACCTGAGTAATATGCCTGTCGATTTTTTCCCCAAAACTCAGGAAAGTAAAGAGTATACAGTGCTTAACAAACATCGGTGTATGGGTAAAACACACAAAAAATTCTTTATCCCGATGCACATTTAACATTAAAATATAAACATGCAACATGACAACAAATATAGATTATGAAGGCCATCATTACAGTATACAACCTGTCAACAAAATCATCAAAAGATGAAAATATCGTTTAGTATCATTTAAGTGAAGTTAGATTTAAGTGAAGTCAATTTGTATACAAACAAGTTTACATGAACATTTGAAAGTTGATTACTGCTCAATGTGACACATTTTAAGAATAAGAAAGAAAACCAAAATAAATTGGGGTGAAAATAAGGACAAAAAAGAGTGGCAATGAGGTCTTAAATTGGCTGTTTAAAATCGACAGGGTTGTGGCCGAGCAGACGAGGTCCTTTATCGCATGGCCATGAGCCTGCAAGGTTTTAAACAGCCATTAAGACCGAGTCACTACTCTTTTATTCCCATTCATAAAATAATGCCATTTTTTATGAAAAGCATAATATTATAGGAATTATTTTGTAAATGTTCAATTCCTGTCATGTCCTTAAGCTCAGGCTCCATTTCGCACAGGGTCAAATGGCATGCTAAACTCAACGGTTGTGCGTAGCCATGCATAGTAATAGATTTTACATTGAGCACTGGTATGTATTCATTGGGTTACGTGCAAATTAGTGCCTGCGTAAGTTTGCGCGCCAACATGCCTATGTTTAAACACATTTGACCGTGGCCCAATTTCATAAAGCCTGTGAACACAAAAATTTGCTGAGCACAGAAAACTATTTCTAAACCGAAACAGGTTACCAGCCAAAATTACATTAAGTTTGCATTGTTATGACTGGTACCCCATTCAACTTTTGTTCAGAAACGAAATTTGTCAAGCAGTATTTTCTGCTTAACAGCTTTATGAAATTGGGCCCAGGGCCCAATTTCATAAAGCTGTTTAGCAGAAAATTCTGCTGAGCAAATTTCTTTGCAAAGCAAGAAATGAGTGGGGTACCAGTCACAGCAATGGTAACTGTACGGTATTATGAAATTGGGCCCTGGTCTCTACTACACGTCAAAACATGACCATGTGATCTCCTCTCAACCAATCAGAATGGATAAACTGTCTGGGGATTTATGAATAAACATTTATGCTTACCCTTAAGTTTGTGAGGAGATATTTCATGATTTCGTCACAGATGGGCATGATGGCAGTGTTCATGGCCCTGCAAATATCCCCAACAAGTCCAACGGCAGCTACGCAGACTTGATACTCCACAAAGTTATCCAAGCCCATGAACAAGTGCACCTTGAAGGCCTCCAGATATTTGTAGAAATCCATTCCGAGAACTGAAAAAAGCGGGGGAGAGAGAGTGTAAGTACAATATTTCCACTAAACATTTTCCCTCGTAGCTCAAAGTTTTTGAAAAGTGCTGAGTAAATCAAAATGCAATCAAAATTGTTCAGAAAAATCATTCCCAGGGGTGAGAGTCAATGCTGACAAAAATGTCTGAAACTTGCAGACACGTACTTGACTGAAAGTACATATTATTCTAAAGTATCCAGGGAATCGTTTCACCAGGTGTTGTTTCATTTTAAAGAAAAATACAATTTGGTGTCATTTTTAAGCAATGGTCGACCGACCATCGTTTGAACATGCGAGTTTTTATACAACAAACTACAATCAAAATACTAATGCACTCGTGTCGGATTGCTCCCATACTTCGGCACAATAATGCGGTCTAGCGAAATGTTCTGGCAGTCTAATGGATTGCTGGCATGTCCCACAGAAACGTTCTTTTGTGCCTAGAACGTACCCGACTTTTGAGACACTCCCTTAACCCTAACGGCACCAAATCCATCAAAATCAATCGGTGGAATATGGTTGATTTTGTAAGATTTGGTACACCACCAGATTGAAACATTTGGTTGATTTTGGTGGAGTTGGTTTTTTCAGCTATTTTAAAGTTGGTCCTTTAGCCATTTCAAACCACTGCTTGATTTTGGTAGAGTTGGTCTTTTTGTGTTGAATTGAATGCAGTGTTAGGCCCTACACTATACCATGTACATTGTACATACATGTACTACATACTGCAATGTAGTCTGTGATACTGTGTACTTCATCAAATACTAGTTTTATGCATACTACAGTACACACATTCCTGACATTTATTTAGGGATCAGTAAATAAACAATGCATGTATTATAGCTCAATACAATGACTTTTATACACTTGCATTGTGTTCTATTGTTTATTAGGGTCGCCAGTTCCATTCATAGCCCTAAGTTTGTTCAATTCAATCAACATTTATTTCAGTTGGTTGATTGTGATGGGTTCAGTACTTTAACAACCAGTAGTAACACTAGAGTTTGAAGCCTACTGTACCAAGTCCATCAAAATACTCCAAAATGTTAGTGATTGATTCTGATGGATTCAGTACATATGCAAAAAATAAATTGGTTGATTATGATGGATTCAGTACAGTTGCATATTTACTGTCTCTCAATTGATTGATTTTGGCGGATTTGGTATGGTTTCTAGCCAAAACACCTAGGGAGTTAGGGTTAATGAAGTCTTCAAAAGAAGATGATGCCAGAAAGAGGACACTTACCAACAAAAATTTCTTTATCAAGACAACCAATTTAGTTCAATTTTGAAGACTACGATTCTATAAAACATCCATAACACATACCATCTCGTCATGCAAAAATGTTGTAACTTTATTTTGTAATAACGTTGTATCTTGCACACTGCAAAAATGTAGCTTGGCACCTAAGGTGTTGTGTGTGCATTTAGGATAACATTTTTGCACTGACACAACGACATTTTTAAGTTTGTCACCTTCTACAAGAGTTCCAACGGCTAACAATGCATCTTCTTGTACACCGCCGGCCCTCATGTTACTCGACTTAAACATCTGGAGCAGGGAAGTCATCACTTGATCTGAGATAATCAAGGCATCTTCACGTTTCATCTTTCTTAAGACACTCTGGGTGAGATAAGAAACAGTAGTGATGAGTCAACTCTGGTCGTCTGTTCTTCATGGTTGGTTTTTGTTTTTGTTTACTTTTCTTAAGTGTTGTTTTGTTTGCTTCTGTAGTGTCTTGTTTTTGGTTTTTACCAACAGGGTTATAGACAGATTTAAAAATACAGTATATACAATCAATATTTTAAAAGTTACAACAAATTGCCAGTGATTGGCAAGATGGAACAGGTGACCAGCACCTCTACAGAGCCATCCTACCACAGTTGAAGGGGAGGGAATGGGTTTGGGGGAAGGGGGAAGGGGCAAGAGGGAGGAGAGGAGGTAAACTGAAAGAAGGAAAGGGATAACAAGAAGGACTCTCAACACAGCTAACTCAACGGCAGTTAGAAACCCAAGAGCAGACGCTAAATTTAAAAAACCAACGCAAATTGTGGAAAACCGTTTTTGATAAGCCAACACACTTCTTACAAAAATTTTTAAAATAAAATAAAGCCCAGACAAATAAGCATCATCTAAATTCAATTTAAAAAAATATATATATATATATAAAACTAGTATGGGAGATGGCCTTAGCTTTCGATGCAGACCAGACCTTCATCAGAGGCATAAACAAGCACAAACAAAAACAAAAAAACAACAAAAAAGGAGCAAAGGATTATGGGAAGGCACATATCAAAGATTAACGTGGAAAAAAACATACTCAACAATTTACACAATGCAAAATTGTGAGACAATCAAACAATTTGTGAGAGGTACAGTTTGAAGCTCAATATGAATATTGACCCAATACACCTGACGTCATCATCACAATAATTTTGGTTGTGCCATTTTGGGAGTCAATGTCCCCGTGTGTTATACAGTGAGGTGCGCATTTTAGGCGACGTATACACGCTTTTGTGTCGACTCCCAAAATGGTGAGCGTGGCAGCATCATGTGACGTTGGTGCAAGGGGTCAATAGACCTTTTATCATGGTGTAACTGTCTTGATTGTTCTCCCATTCAAATCAATCAGACCAAACTAAGGCTGGAAAGGAAATAGTCAGGTTCCTTTTTGTACATTGAATATAAGCATTCATTTGCTGTTATTGGATACGGGGAACATGACCAAGAAGGTGGGCAGCATGATAATGGTCTGTTGCTGGTTTACTAGCTTACCTGTAATGTAGCGCATAGCAATGACTGCAGATCATTGTACTGCATACGATCTGAAGCAGATTGGATTTGGGCCTGAGGAAAAAGAGACAACTCTAGTTAAATATTATTATCTATTGTAGTAAAAGACCCTCCCCCACACAAAAAAAAAATCCTTAAAATGTGCAGCATCAAGTTGACTCATGTTTAAAGGCACCTAGAGAAGACCTAGAAGAAAATTTGAGTTTAAGGTCGAGGTGGGACTAGCAGTGTTGTAGTTGAGACCACAAAAGTCAGAAAATGAGACGGACACCTCCTCTCCGACACTTTAATGCCCCCTCCGAGACCAAGACTAAGACCAAGACCTTAATGTCAGACAACGAGACCGAGACTTCCCCCATCGAGACCAAGACCGAGACTGAGACAAATCTTGGACAAATCTGTACTTTTAACTTTTAACACAATTTTCAAAGCCAACTGTTTTTACCCCGTAAGATGGCTTTACTCAGCCTTCACTATTGGTGTCACATAGCCACTATGTTGTATGGGAAAAAAAGTGCAACCACGCTGCGACACCCTCCAAGAAAAAAAAACGAAAAAAAAAACACAGCAGGGAAATGCATCAAGTCAGATTTCCATTTGAAATTGACATTAGAAACTGTACAATTTCCATGTAAAGGCTGGAGGTTTCAAGGAAGACATGTATTAAGCTTAACGTGTGTACACACGCCAAACTTTTTCAGACTGGCTTGCACTCCAATCCTAGACATGTAGTTTACGAGTAAATCTCAAGTAAGGCTTAACATGGAAAATCAAAATAAGTACAAAAATAGTATCTTAACCACTTCACATCGGATGACGTGAATATTTGCTAAATTTTATCCAAACTGGCTTACGGTGGATGTTTATAACCAGCGGGACAACTTCCGAGCGCCGCCTTTTTGGTGGGGTCAGCTGGCTGGCTGACATGTAAATTAACCCGTACAGTCAATTGTGTAGCAGGCACAGGCATGCACCTACTGTGCTACGCTTCATTTCCCCCGTACAAAGAAGGACAGTGGGTACTGGAATTTATGCTCGAAATATCCCTTTCTCCAGGGGTTATTGTGTGATTCACAATTCCAGACCTTTATCCTTTTTGTTATACAAATATGGCTTACAAGAATGGAAAGGCTGCCACCATTGTTTATAATAATACCGTGCAGGCATGGAAAATATTTTTGAATACCAACCTGAGTGGTTAAACACCAATTGTTAAAAACTAAATTCCCTTATTTAAATTTTAAAAAGGCAACAAACATTGACCTTCGACTGTTCACATTGAACACATACTTTACCAGTTTTAGAGCTGGAAGGAGCAAAACGCTTGAATGTATAACATATTGAATTACCATAAAAATATCGTAAAGATAACGTGCTTACCTCCATTTGTAAAATGATGCTTATTCTCTCCATGATGACTGAGGTGGTCTTCTGCACAGTTGTGTAACAATCCTAGTAAGATCATAAAAATTATACCAAGCATTTCATTAAACTCTACTTTGTAAACAAAATCACAGCGCTAACAATTAGTGAATCAGAAGACAAAAACAAAGAGTGAGAACAAATGAATAATTAAGCGAAAAGGTAGGATTTAGGTAGCTTTTTAAATTGTACAATTGAACAAGCCAACTTCGTGTGTGTGGGGGCTAGGGGGATGACAATAAATCATAAGTAAAAACTGAACACCTCACAGAGGATTAATACCTAATATGATGGCAGAAACGACGGGGCAAACCCCTTCTCTGTATGATTTAAGTGTACTGGGTTCTTTTACGTGCATTACACAACACTCAGGACTAATGGTTTTCACAAACCTGTGCACTGTTCTTCATTAATTCCATCAAGGCTTCATATGCAGCATTTCTCAGATTAGCTTGATGTGCATCCGTTCTGATGGGGAGAAAATAACAGAATCAAATGAATAATGTTAAAAGCACTCCCCACTAATACTTATACAAATATTGGATGCATGCAAGTGCATTGTGACAGAATATAGTTGTGAGCTGAAATTTGGACCATTCCCTTTCAAGAGGCGACTTTAGTTAATTGTGCACTATATACCCTACTTGAGCCCCAATGGCGACTTTAGTTGACCAAGATTACACCCCCAAAAAGCACTGTCAAGCCCGAGCACAAAGGCCATTTACTGTAGTTTTGTCCATGTTCACTCTCCATACCCAAGCTTACCACCCTTGGAAAGAGAAAGATCAGATCTTTCCAATAATGGTAAAATAAAATAAGGTTGCTATTATACAATCCTTCAAATTGGAGTGGAAAGATCTAAAATGCCAAAAACCAAAGGAGCGCCATGTGGTTGAGTAAAAAAAAATTATTTGGGTTTACAGAACACACTGAGGTAACAAAGACCAAGAACTTGAACATTTATTGGCAGATCTTAATGATTTTTGGATTATATGAAAGGAAATTCAATAACCAAAACTTTATTTTTTACTTACTATGCTCTAAAATGAAATCTTAATGGTAATATTAGAGTTTGCAAAATTGACCTTTGAACACAAGCTTTCTGCTGTTTGAGAGGTCAAACAATGTGCGCACCAGCAGTTGTTTTTGTCAGAAGAATTTGGTAACAAGAGGTTCAAAGAAAATAAGTTTGCCCCACCTATCTGTGGTCTTCAGAAGTTTATCGACAATGACCTCAAAGTTTGCCGACAGGCAGTAAGTCTCAGGCTCTTCACCATCAGCTAAGACACTAATTGCCGTCTCATAAGCTGCTTCCGCCAGACTGGAAAAAGCCTGTTAACAAACAAACAGAGTTGACAAATGTTGTTATTATTATTATATATTTCTGATAACTGAATCACTGTAGCTCGCAAGCCTGAGGAAACTTGTGAACAAGGGTGCTTGCTACGTGAACCAGAAACACAGAGGCTAACCCCTTCTCTTCCACGATAAGTTTTCTGGGTTCTTTTAAGTGCACTACCAATCCTACTACATGGGACCTACAGCTTAATGACCCATCCGAAGAAAAGCACAAAAGGTCTCAAGGACACAAGTGCCACGACTGGGACTCGAACCCACACTCTGCTGATTACAAGCACCAGAGATCTAGTCTGGTGTTCTTAACTGCTCGGCCACGACACACCATCATCATGAATTGGCTACAGAAGAATGCTTGATGCAATCTCTCTTGCAAGTTTGAACATTACAGACACTTTTCAATTATTGTTATAATGGTTTGAATATCTTTGTGTTACAGCTGACTGGAAATGCAACTCAGCAGCTTCAACTGACACTGATTCACAACAGTAATGCACAACAATATAATATTTGAGTCTTATATATAGCGCACATATCCACCAATAATTAGCTCAAGGCGCTTGAACAAAGAGAAGCACTTATTAACATAGGTTTGAAGTTGTGCTGAATTATTGGACCGATTTATGTAGCACATTATAAGGGTTTACAAGGTGCTGCGGTGCATTCAGCAGCCACTGCCAGAAACATCAGGGAAAACCCCTTCTCTTAACGATAAGTGTAACTGGGTTCTTTTACATACATTACACAATACATGGGACCTACGGCTTTGCGTCCCAATCGAAGGACGAAGCAATAATGGTTAAGTGTCTCGCTTAAGGACACAAGTGTCAAGTCCAGGACTCGAACCCACACACTGATCAGAAACACCAGAGCTTGAGTCCAGCAAGCTTGACTGCTCCGACACGACACTGACCAACAATAATGTCAAATACTCACCCAGCAAATGTTAGCGGCAACTCTTGGCTCAGCATCTAAGCTCTCCACCAGGGCAATCAGCAATGGTGGGAAGTTCTGGTCATTCAGGACGGCCTCTGGAAGAAGTTCGCAGATACGGCCTAATGTCCAAGCCACAGTGTCTCGCACAACAACACTCTCATCAGACAAACGTGCAATGAGCTTTTCTGCTGCGTCAGTTACCAATGGCTTCAGTTGTTCAGGATCTGGGCCCTCTAAGATGGACCCTTTAAATAGAAGGAAAGAACCATTTGTATTACTAAACGTATTACTAACAAATTAAGGAAATAACAGTGTGAGGAACTAGTCTTCACAAAGTGGTGATGACCGGGTTGGTGGCTGGCCGCTGTTCAACATCTGCCAACCACCAACCAAGGTCATTACAATGCAAATGTTATTATTAATATTAATAAAACTACATAGCGCTTTATCACACCTGGGGGCATCTAAAATGTATTATTCCCATTAGTAAATAATTTTTTTTTTATTTTTTAGAATTGTTCTATTCATATTCAGAGGCCATTCTTTAGGCTGTTCAATTTCCGTGTGGCATCTAATCTCTCACATATAATTAACTATGCATATTTTCAAAAACCAGACTATGAGCTCTGAAAATTGGTGTTTGGCTTTATGCTTTGCATTATATTGGTTTTATGTGCGAACCTGCTACCTTAAATTGATACACTGTCTGTTTTAAATGCACAAAGTAAAATAGTTGATTTGATAGTTCCCAGCACAACACAGTGCATACATAATTTTAACACAAAAACATGCTTGTTTAGGAGCCATTTCTTCGCTAGTTCACAGAGCCGGTCTTTACATCACATGTTGATACGTCCCAACATGACCAGTCTTTGACCGATCAGAGTGCACATAAACTCTCCAAGGTATTTATCAATACATGTTCAAATACATACCCCTTAACAAAGCCACGCATAGTTATTTTAACAGAGTCCAAAGGTCTAGGTCATAGATTCCGGGCCTACAAAGCCACTTATCAAGGTCATGTGTTCACATTGACACTTTGGTCTTCTCATGGAGGTATCTTTTTCTCAGGAAGAGTGTCTTTTCTCCAATACCTCCATAGATAGCCTTCAACGCCTGCCATAGTGTCTAGGGTTTTGTGGGTTTTGAAACGATCATATTTAGCTTAACCAGTAGGAGTTAAGGTCCTATGGTGTTAATATCGAGTAAAAATTATTGTTTGTTTGGGTATTTTTTTAGATTAGGGAATATATGGACCTTTGTCGTCGTTGCGCCGCCATTTTTGAGGTAAAACGGCGATGAAACAATGGAAAATGCACATCTTGTACGCACGGCGCAGAGCGTGAGCCAATGAGCAACCTTCTTTTGACCTCTAGCACAGAGTTCCCCTTCTCAAATAATAATAATAATGTGCCCTTTATCACACCCCTAGGGGCGTATTAAAGCGCTCAGTATTTTTGTCCAGCAAGGTATGACGTCAAGTACCACATACCAAAGCTCATCACAGCGGCGTCTCTCTTTTTCCAGTCATTGTTCTCAAAGTTGTCATTGATGAAAGGTACGATGTGCTTCATGATATCGTTCTCGCAGCAGTTGGCAAGGAGCATGAGACAGACACCCGCAGCTTTGCATGGGTTCCACTCGTCATCGTCGTCGCCCTCATCCTTTGATAAATCAGCAAATAACAAACTGGTCATGCCTTAACAAAAAAACATGTTCCCATTGGATTTGTTTAGGGTAAACTAACCGAGCAAATGGGTAACTTGAAAATGTTTGAGTCCAGTGCGAACAGCCCAGAAAAAATTCACCTAGGTAACTTAACCGAGTCAAATGGATAGTTTAACTAGCCACCTTCTGCCCAGGTAAACTAACCGAGTCAAAATGTCCATTGCAGCCGCTTCGTCCCGGTAAAATCCGCAAGTAAAATACCACTCCCAGTTCACTGCACAGCCACGATCACATGACACACGAATTGAACTACGACATGCATGTGCTGGTGATGTTTACAGAACGGCGGTATACAGAACTCAGAAATTGCATCCCTTTGCTTGCATTGTTTTTATTACTTTGGTTTGCTGTGCTTCTCTTCAACCATTGTGCATAAGCTAGGTCAAGTATTTTGTCACATTCGGTTAAAGGTCACTGGCCTAGTGCCCTCACGTGTTTATACTTAGTCAGTCGCTTTGTTTCACCATCGTCTCAGTTAGTTTGTCAAATAATCCAAGTACAGACACCAGTAATATTTACTCATTGGAATGTTACCTATGGTCTCCGTTAAATATTAATCCAAATCGAGCATCCAATAAACAACTGCAACCACTGCAGTTGGTTTTGAGCTTCGTTAAAGAGAAAAAAAAATTAATGTTGGATAAACAAGAGAAAAACTGTGAAACAGTCAACTCAACAAAAGGAGAACAAGGAAAGAGACAGATAATGAGTTACAAGTATGTTTGACCTGCGGTTATTTGGAGAAAACTGCACATATAAATATGCTTGATAAAAACTATCAAGTGATAAACCACAAGAGAAACTGACTGGTAATATTTTAACTAATTTTGGGCTGAACACAGACAATATGACTAGAACGGACTTGAACCTGCAAACTCCAGATTAACTTGCTGGCGCTCTACAAACTGAGCTCTTAGCCCGAAAGTTGGCGGTCTCCCTGTATTGTCAATATCTTTGCTCGGGGAGTACCAGTCAGAAGACATTCAACCTGTAACTGCCATATAGCCCGGGATCACACCCAAGTTTACGATACAACCTGGGAAGCGGCGGCAGAGGGATCACCTTAAGAGGATGGGACTTTTTATTTCAATAATCAAGTAATAAGGCCGTATCCGAATTGACTGCTATAGCTATGGCTTGCTACCAGCCGTAGCTGTAGGGCTACGACTGTCGCTACATGCCGTAGCCGTAGCTGCAGCCGCCAAATCGTTTACAGTCTAGACCACAAGGGAAACCCAAAATGATCGAAATTATGTTACATCAAATCCAATGAAGAGGCTTTGTGAAACTAAGTCAACGCTACTTCAATCTGTGAAGAAATAAATTTACTTTGAAAGTAGTTTTTGGGGTCTATAACAGCAAAGAGTTTCAGTAACTATTGGACAATTGGCAGCCGAATGCCTAGAAGTTGGTTAACATTGATATGCATCTTGTACCATCCTGGGTAATCATACATCTTGGAGCAGGTTTTGTTATTAATTGCTTAATCTCTTACCTGGTTTGTGAGTTTCATTGTAAGAATTGGCACCAGATACTCCAGCGCACCCTTGGCATAAAACTTGCTTGTGTGCTCTGGAACACGTCCTTGCTCCTGAGCCTGTAGCAGATAAACAATTTGAACATTATTCAGATAGTTTCAATACGATTCTTTTACAATTTTTGGCCTCACCATATTCTAACGTGAAATTGACATCTCATTTGTATGTGAATTGTCAAGTCACAGATCATTAATAATTTAGTCTTTTCAACAGATTGAAAACAACTGCCAAGATTTGTTTTACATTTATTCCTGCTTCAGTTATCCAGTTCCATGTCAACACAGCATTAAGACTTGCATAATTTCTTAAAAATAAGATCTTCACCGAGTGAATTCTCCGGTAGGTGGTGGGCTTTTGCCCCTTCGGCTTCTCCAGCGAGGCATAAAACTACAGAATGAACAAATCCACCTTTGAAGCCTAGGCTCAATTTTGCAGAGTTGTATACGCACAAAACATGTTTAGCGCAGAAAAATGTTGCTCAGCAAAACAGATTACCAGCCAAAAAGTAATGTAAGTACTCGGGGACTGGTATCCTGCATATTTTTGTCCAGCAAATTAATTAATCAAGGAATTTTTTGTTTGCTGAACAGCCTTAATGAAATTAGGCCCCGGGCCTAAACCCAACTGCACAAGGAGAAAATACTGCTTAGAAATTTTCTGCTCAGCAAAAATTAGCAGAGTACAGGTCCCTGTCGGTTGGGTACCAAGTTAAATATCCCCATGGCGTGTCGTGGCCGAGCGGTTAAGAGCATCGGACTCGAGCTCTGGTGTTTCTGATTAACAAAGTGTGGGTTCGAATCCCGGTCATGTTACTTGTGTTCTTGAGCAAGACACTTAACTATAATTACTTCTCATCACCCAGGGGTAAATGGGTACCTGTGAGGGCAGAGATGGTTCTCGTGATTGATTTTGCTTAGTGCGCTACATACTTGGCAGCACAGGCTGTATACTCCCCAGGGAGCTGAGATGGTTTAAGGAATGAAATATATGGCCCACTGACCAGGGGGGTAATAATGTTTGAAGCACAATGATTATTCCTTGGAATTGCGCTACATATATTATTATTTTTATTATTATTATTATTATGGAATGCATTTAGTGAACTCACCTCAGATGCCTCGATAGCAAGATCCATCTCCTCGTCACAAACATTCGACCAGAACTCAATTCCTTGCAGTGCTATCTCATCACTGTCACTCCTGATTGCCTCAACAGAAATCTACCGGTCCAAAATTAAAATGTAAACAAATTCAACATTTATCATTCTATTGCCGATTTTCACAATGGATTCCTCAACTTTAGTAATCATAATGATATAATTAACCATTTGGTTTTGGGGTTGGGGTGGTTTTGGGGTTTTTTGTTTTTGTTTTGGGGTTGTTGTTTTTTGGGGTGTTTTTTTTTGGGGGGGGGTTGTATTTATTGGAGTTTGTTACTGCAAACCTTACTACATTATATCTCCACCATGCAAAATTTCAAATCCAACTCAAACTTACTAGTTTGTATCTCCACAAGGCAAAGTTTCAAATCCTACTCATCTACATGGTGTTACTGCAAACCTTACTAGATTGTATCTCCACCATGCAAAGTTTCAAATCCTACTCACAGAATGTACATGGTGTTACTGCAAACCTTACTAGATTGTATCTCCACCCTGCAAAGTTTCAAATCCTACTCATGTACATGGTGTTACTGCAAACCTTACTAGATTGTATCTCCACCATGCAAAGTTTCAAATCAAACTCATGTACATGGTGTTACTGCAAACCTTACAAGATTGTATCTCCACCATGCAAAGTTTCAAATCCAACTCATGTACATGGTGTAACTGCAAACCTTACAAGATTGTATCTCCAACATGCAAAGTTTCAAATCCTACTCATGTACATAGTGTTACTGCAAACACTACTAGATTGTATCTCCACCATGCAAAGTTTCAAATCTTACTCATGTACATGGTTTTACTGCAAACCTTACTACATTGTATCTCCAACATGCAAAGTTTCAAATCCTACACATGTACATGGTGTTACTGCCAACATGCAAAGTTTCAAATCCAACTCATGTACATAGTGTTACTGCAAACCTTACTAGATTGTATCTCCACCATGCAAAGTTTCAAATCCTACTCATGTACATGGTGCTACTGCAAACCTTACTAGATTGTATCTCCACCATGCAAAGTTTCAAATCCTACTCATGTACATGGTGCTACTGCAAACCTTACTAGATTGCATCTCCACCATGCAAAGTTTCAAATCCTACTCATGTACATGGTGCTACTGCAAACCTTACTAGATTGCATCTCCACAATGCAAAGTTTCAAATCCTACTCATGTACATGGTGCTACTGCAAACCTTACTAGATTGCATCTCCACCATGCAAAGTTTCAAATCCTACTCATGTACATGGTGCTACTGCAAACCTTACTAGATTGCATCTCCACCATGCAAAGTTTCAAATCCTACTCATGTACATGGTGCTACTGCAAACCTTACTAGATTGTATCTCCACCATGCAAAGTTTCAAATCCTACTCATGTACATGGTGCTACTGCAAACCTTACTAGATTGCATCTCCACAATGCAAAGTTTCAAATCCTACTCATGTACATGGTGCTACTGCAAACCTTACTAGATTGCATCTCCACAATGCAAAGTTTCAAATCCTACTCATGTACATGGTGCTACTGCAAACCTTACTAGATTGCATCTCCACCATGCAAAGTTTCAAATCCTACTCATGTACATGGTGCTACTGCAAACCTTACTAGATTGCATCTCCACAATGCAAAGTTTCAAATCCTACTCATGTACATGGTGCTACTGCAAACCTTACTAGATTGCATCTCCACAATGCAAAGTTTCAAATCCTACTCATGTACATGGTGTTACTGCAAACCTTACTAGATTGCATCTCCACCATGCAAAGTTTCAAATCCTACTCATGTACATGGTGTTACTAAAAACCTTACTAGATTGTATCTCCAACATGCAAAGTTTCCAATCCTACTCATCTACATGGTGTTACTGCAAACCTTACTAGATTGCATCTCCACAATGCAAAGTTTCAAATCCTACTCACAGAATGTACATGGTGCTACTGCAAACCTTACTAGATTGTATCTCCACCATGTAAAGTTTCAAATCCTACTCATGTACATGGTGTTACTGCAAACCTTACTAGATTGCATCTCCACCATGCAACGTTTCCAATCCTACTCATCTACATGGTGTTACCTCAAACCTTACTAGATTGCATCTCCACAATGCAATGTTTCAAATCCTACTCATACATGGTGTTACTAAAAACCTTACTAGATTGCATCTCCACCATGCAAAGTTTCCAATCCTACTCATGTACATGGTGTTACCTCAAACCTTACTAGATTGCATCTCCACCATGCAACGTTTCCAATCCTACTCATCTACATGGTGTTACCTCAAACCTTACTAGATTGTATCTCCACCATGCAAAGTTTCAAATCCTACTCATGTACATGGTGTTACTAAAAACCTTACTAGATTGTATCTCCAACATGCAAAGTTTCCAATCCTACTCATCTACATGGTGTTACTGCAAACCTTACTAGATTGCATCTCCACCATGCAACGTTTCCAATCCTACTCATCTACATGGTGTTACCTCAAACCTTACTAGATTGTATCTCCACCATGCAAAGTTTCAAATCCTACTCATGTACATGGTGTTACTAAAAACCTTACTAGATTGTATCTCCAACATGCAAAGTTTCCAATCCTACTCATGTACATGGTGTTACTGCAAACCTTACTAGATTGTAACTCCATCATGGAAAATTTCAAATCTCACTTTAATTTAATTGCTCTATCAAAGGGTACAAACGTTACAATCAAAAAAACAAAATCCTGCTGTAAAAAAGTAGAATATTCAAACATACACCACACCCACTTCATCCCATCTAATTCTAACAATTGCCAGAAGCCATCGCTCGTCAAGCCCATTGACTTTTCTAAAAAAATTCCTTCGTACAACTACCAGG
This sequence comes from Plazaster borealis, assembly GCA_021014325.1. Lineage (NCBI taxonomy): Eukaryota > Metazoa > Echinodermata > Asteroidea > Forcipulatida > Labidiasteridae > Plazaster > Plazaster borealis. The sequence continues at coordinate 14,137,778 of CM037471.1, read as the reverse complement.
AGGATCTTTGCATCTTATGATAATAACACGTGCTTCAAGCTAACAAATACCCTCAGACAACTACTGGTATCACCCAAGGATACAACAGCAAAGAAGGACCCCACTGGAGTAGTCTATCAAATTCCTTGTCAAGGACAGACCAGACAAGGCCAGTGCAGAGAATCCTACATTGAAGAGACCGAGAGGTCCCTCAAGACTAGGTTTTTGGAGCACAACTGCCCCAGTTCGTCCTCTTCACATCAACATAGAATCACCAGGCCATCGCGTTGACTTTTCGTAAGTAAACATCCTAGACAGAGACGCTTGATACTTCGAAAGGGGGAATGAAGGAGGCAGCTTACATTAGAGCTAACAAACCTTCTCTGAACTGGGACAAGGGGGCGCTACAAACTCCAAGGCATCAATGACGCGGTGTTGGGATTACGCGTTCGCAAGGTCACAGATGCTACATCCGGGTCATCCTGCTGATGAAGACCCGAGTTTCGGTCAAAAATTACACGTACGGAAAATGTCCTAGTGTTGTGATCAAAAGTTTACCATTAAATTGAACAAAATGGACAACATTTCCACAGACTTACAGCAAAGAGTGCAGGTCCCATGTATGATTCCATGAACTGATAGTAGAGTGACATGATCTTAACTAAACACTGTAGGGCTGCTACTCGTATGTGGACGTCTTTACACTGTGTGGCTTCACAAACTACTTGCATGATAAAATGGCGCTCCGTCTGTTACCAACAAGAAAAAGGAAGGCGTTTATAATCAGACAAAGTTTATCACAACATTACAAACTCAACCATTATTCAAAACAGAACCAGGATTAAATAACAGTTACACAGGATGACTTACCTCTTTTTCAAAGTTTGCTTTCGTGAATTCTAGTGAATTGAGCAAAGCAGTCGTTGCAGCTAACTTGACCCCATTGCTAAATTGACACAAGAAAAAAAATATGAAATGCATGAAAACTGAAAACAGTATCATAATAGTTTGTTCGTCTTTAATAGCTAGACAAGTTTTGACTCATGTCCTCTTGAGAAAACCCTCTGGCACGTTTCTATTCTTTTCCTATCCCCATATCTCCATTCCAATTCCAGTCTTCTTCCTTTTACAGCACGTTATTATACAATATTACATAAGTCCTTACCTTTCTTCTTCTACTCTCATTCCCTGTACAATGGCTGTAAGAATCTCATTACACTGGGCCTCCAAGTGTTCAGGCTCCTATTGATGCATTTTAAGGAAAAAATAGAACTGCATTCAAACCTTCCCAACAAAACAATTCCTGGCATGTATCAACTAAACACAAAACACCATCTACATTACTGTTTTCATGAGTAAATTTAACATCTTTTGCTTGCTGGAAATAAAGTGATTTTGTAAACATACAATATCTTGGCAGATGTATCCGATGGCTTCCAATGTTGATTCCTTGAGTGACTCTGTGCTGGTTGTCTTGGTGACGTTCAATACGAGATTCTTGATCAGATTGGGCCATTGTTGGGTTGGAATCTCTGAACACGCAATGCAAGCAACACACTACACGGAGATAAAACAAAACAAAACGAAAACCATTTCAGGGATTTAAACTGGCTTCTTGTCCTGGCCACTCTTTTTCTGTTTCCTTGCCACCAGGGAAACTTAGTGATCTCTTGATTACAAAATCCACTCCCACCATGACGACTGTAGGTTTACAAAGGAGTCAGAAAACATCCTTAACTCCACCTAGCTCAAATCCTTTTATAATCTTCTTTGCCCAGTGAAGGATTCACAAGGACTGAGGTTTTAAGGACAATGCAGTGGAGGAGGATCCAGAAGGATTGAAGCAATAGTGGGTTACTGCTATGGGAGGATTTAGAAGAAATGGGGTCATCTGGTTGTATTTCACATAAGAGGAAAGAGATAGATAAACCAAGTTTACTTCTTTTTAACTTTTACTTATTTTGTTTTTGCCTTGAATCCCACTTTCGTTTAGATTTTAAACTTATTACATTTCAAACTTACCTGTGCAGCAGAACTTGGTCTCTGAGACTCTGTTCCAAGTGACTGCAAGACCTGCACAAAAAAAGGAGGAAAAAATAACATGTAAGCAACTTTCCAGATATGGCGCGCTTTGACTCTAAGATCCTTCTCTTTCTGTTCCGCGAAAGATTTAGTGCTCCTGATTTAATGCTATGGATGTACATGCAGGCCTAATATACTTCATACTTCACGAAGGCAGCAAAGGCAATTACCTCCGTTGCCCCTGGACATTGCCTTGGTGCTCCTTGAAATGTTCCAATAGCAATTTACAATTTCCTCTTAGAGGTGCCCTTAACCAAGGAGAAAACGCCTTGGTGCCCTTACCCTTTCAAAAGCAAAGCATCAGGCCTGTACATGTACAAGTGTGGCCTAAGTTGACTAAAAAAATGTATAAGGAAAGGTTCAAATCCCACTCCAGTAAATTTTTCTTTGTTCAACCCAAAATTAGTTAAAATTTACCCAGTCAGTTTCCCCCGTGGTTTATTACTTGATATGGAAATGTTGTAATGTGTGCTGTTAACGTAAACGAGGGTGCTTGCTATGAGAACCAGAAACAGTACACTACATCAGTGTTCTGGGTTATTTTATGTGCACTAACAATCCTTGTGGACAGGACCTACGGCTTAATGTTCCATCCAAAGGAAAAAGCAATTATGGTAAAGTATCTTGCGCAAGGATGGAAATGCCACGACCAAGACTCGAACCCACTCTCAACTGATCAGAAACACCAGAGCTTGAGTCCGGTGCTCCTAACCACTCGGCCACGACACGCCAGAAAATACTCAATTATAACACTTGCCAAATCCTTGATGTTCTGACGTAAGACTGGTTCAAGTCGAAGCCATCGCTCTTGGTACTGAAGTCGGACTTCTGGTGACTTCGATGTGAGTGCATTTTTAAGCTGAAGTCCAGCGGCCATACGAGGTACCGGGTCATGTTGAGGATTAGCCAAGACCTTGGCTAGTTCCAAAAGGTAGAGTGGCTGGAGGAGAGTATGGGGTCAAATTAATATCATCTTAGAAGTTTACTGTCAGTTTGATATGACTGACTGTCTGCTCCTGAATTTGATCAAAGTTAAGAGCTAATGATATAAGAGATCTGAAATTGGCATGAAGCCTGGACAAGGATTCAGGCCTGGTACTACAAAGGGGAATTGCCTCTATGACCCTGGTAAATACTTTGGTGCCCCTTGAAATGTCCTTGAAGCAAGTAGTCTGTTCACAGGTTAAAGAGTTGAAGTATGTGAACATTCATGAATATGGCTTGCAGCCCTGGATTCCCTCTTGTTTTAGACCCTGAACCTCCAAGATGTTTACAGGTTTTCAGATTCTGTGCATAATCAGAAATACAACACCTTGTTTGGGCACAATGTTGACTATTTCTGACGATTTCTTTACTTCTTTCAAGGAAATTTTCATGCACAGGGAGATTTTGAGAAAATCCTGAAAAATCACACGCCTGTCATTCAGCACAACCCTTCTGTTTATTAAAGTGTGTTAACAAGTCTGCATCCTGTTGAAACAATGGGCGATTAATTTGTGAAGATGTTTCATTTCTCTGGAACATACGTCTGATCAACAGTTGCAGTTATTAAGTCACATGGAAATAAGGCATTATAATTAGCATAGGATCAACACGCGATTGCACCCAAGTGCTGAGTCTAGTTGCCACTTGTTAAGATCAAAATCACTATTTTTGGTCATGGGTGGAAAAAATGGCCACTTACAAAGTCTTTAAGAGCTGCTTGCTCCAAAAATTGTTGCGCAACTTCCAACTCATGCGTTTCTGTAAACAACAAGACAACACATTAACGCATATATTTTACAAAGTTGTGGTTACATACATGTTCAGATTGTAAAAACATTATTAGGCATACTTAGCCTTAACCCCATAAATAGTTCCAATACGCTGGACTCCCTAACCTACGGCGGAGCGGATGCAGAATCCAGTCCACCACCACTTTTCATTCATTATTAATTATGATCAAAAATTGCCTTTTAAAACCAATCACTCAGTGTAGTATAGAATAATCATAATAGCATGCCCAAACAATAATAAAAATAAACATTTGAGAAACTGCTAAAGACTAACGATAACGTAAAGACTAACGATAACGTAAAGAATACACGACAGCCGACAGGGAGGGGTGACTTACACTTAGTTTGTTGACTGTAACTGTATTCATGGTATTTCCCTTTGCCAATCCTCTACATTCAGTTCACTATCCCTCTTACAAAATACATCTGAACATTGCTTTGAAATGACCCTATACAATGCTATATTATGTACGTTATAGTTATACTAGTTGTACTTGAGTTGAAAGGTAACAAATACTTTTAAAAATTGCTATTATTATTTATCAATCAATTGGGTGGAATTGTGGAATTGCCACTGGCAGTGGCACTGTGGCAGTGAGTTGGTTGGTTCGGTTGGTTTGATTTTGCACTCTGACTCTGTACTCCCATCCCCTCTCTACTCTAGTCTCTGTGCCCATTGATTTACACATTAGGTTCCATACATTATATACTAACTGAATGACCACAGCTGGGTCTTTGTCTTCTGTGGTCATTTTGAAACCAAGTTCATTAAACATTTAATGCCACACAGTTGACATTGTCATTGACATTTCACATGTTCATTTGATGTCGTACACAGAAACGGCCCCAAAACATGGCAAAATTCTTACCAGGCGATACTGTTTTCTGAAGAATCGTGACGAGATCCATTTTCGTTCCTTTACAAACTGAAAGCTAAATTGATACAAACACTTAAACAATTTCTCAATTGTTGACAGTGCGGTGCTTTTGTTCACAGAAATCAGGATACAATCTGCAAATCTATCCACGAGAAAGATCATTCGTAAAGCCCTTCCCAACACATGTGTGTGCATATAGCGCGCATGCACAGTCCATGCACAGTGCTTGCAACTGCCGGGAAATGTCCCTAATTCTGAATCCAAAAGCGCCAGAAAGCTAGCTGCGATTGGTCAACTAACTGATTCATGTGACCTAAAAGATAACAGTATTTGATAAATATTTTAGTACAATTTTCGTTAAAGTCCACATTTAAATTTGTCTCAGGAAAAAATCAACATTTATAAGTATTATATTTGTTGACACAAATAAAACTAGTTGAAAAATAGTGTGTGCTTTACAGACGGTCCAAAAGTAATTGTCCAATGAGATCTCAGCAAATTTCGACCATAGCTCGTCGTACAAACTGCTGCAAAACTAATAACTTCGAATAGGGTGATAACTTTTAAGTTTTAAACCTAACCGAGACAAAATGGAAGATGCATACAATGATAACACTCAACTTTATTAATTTTTTTCCCAGATTGACATTGTTTCAAAAACAAACCTTGGTCATGACGATTACGTGCATGGGGTGGGTAGAAAGAAGAATAGAGGGCGGTATTTTCAGTTCTGATCCTCCAGCCAGCTATCAGTAAAACGCGCCAAAAGAGCCAGTGATTTGTGGGTACCTGCAGTCATTTTCCCCCCTCACCAACGGTAGTTTGTATCCATCATAAGCCATTTTGATATTATGGTGGACACAACTATGACTCTATTAGGTTTGGGGTAAATTTGTCTGTGTATGTTCGGTTTGCGGATAATCTACTCAAGTTGCTGCGTAGATCATGTATGTTCTTTGGGAACTCGTCTTGCTATGTATGCCTATTCTGCCGCGGAGTAGTTTTCGGAATTCGGAGACTATAGGGCCTACGAAAGTTCTGAAATAACTGTCCTACTTCTTGTAACTACTAGGCCTACCTGTCTGCTGCATACACCCAAAACAAAAAGGCACCCCTAGTGTGGGCACCATTTTTCATGGGGCCTAGACTGGCCTATAGTTTAGTTATGATCCATCATCGGTTGTTACTGTGAGAGTGAGACAACGTATGAGCTTGGCCTCTTTCTCAACTTCAAGTATATTCTTTAAAGACACTGGACACTATTGGTAACTGTCAAGACAAGTCTTCTCACTTGGTGTATCTCAACATATGCATACATTAACAAACCTGTGAAAATTTGAGCTCATATGGTCTTCGAAGTTGCGAGACAATCAAGAAAAAACACCCTTGTCACACGAAGTTGTGTGCTTTCAGATGCTTGATTTCGAGACCTCAAAATCTAATTCTGAGGTCTCGAAATCAAATTCGTGGAAAATTACTTCTTTCTCGAAAACTACGTTACTTCAGAGGGAGCCGTTTCTCACTATGTTTTATACTATCAACAGCTCACTCGTTACCAAGTAAGGTTTTATGCCAATAATTATTTTGAGTAATTACCAATAGTGTCCACTGCCTTTAAAAGGGATCGACACATCAAATATGAGCATTCAAAATAATTACGAATGTCTTTTTCACTTAAGCTACTCCAGGAAAAAGGCCACTAGCATAATACTACAAGTAAACAAAATTATGTACTGAAAGCGGGCCCGCGCCATCAAGGAAGCTGCTTTAGAGTAGTTTAAATCAATGAACATGTCCAAGATGACTCAATGTGGTCAGCCTAGGGGCCCCGAGACATTGTGTGTGTACACTTGTGTCAGTCTCTTTTTTTTATCCTTCAGAGTCTGGTAGTCTAGAGAGCATGTGGGTCTGATGATGTGTGCCCCGCACACGCCTTTTACGGGGAACAACGCTACCCACTTTAGCGGTACCAAAAGAGGATTTCTTCTGTGTAAAAACAATGGAACTACCCCGTAGTCTAAGTACCATAATGTGTGCGTGTGTTTAGTGCAAAGTAACGATTTTTAAAATAATTATTTACAATTTTTGAAGCTTGACTTATTAGGCTTTAGGCTCCGGCTTTGGCTCAGTCGGTATTAAAATGCACGCTTTTGGTACATAACAGCGGCGGTGCAAGCGAAGCCGCGGCCTAGGCGCCTGTGTAGGCCTACGTGGTGGTTTCGAAAACGGCCGGTAGGTCTTGATTTGACGTTGAGATGCCGCCCTCTTCCGGATCCAACAGCGACACATATTAGGTCGAGTTGGTCACGTACACTTCCCTTGCACTGGGAGAGACGACCGGTGGTGTTGGCCTGGAGCTTGCATTGTAAGAACGACACAATTCCCACAAAACTATGGGGAAATTACCGTATGAAATTCCTGACTGGAATAAATGGAAGGTAGAGGATGTTCCCGAGCTAAAACAAGTTCAGGACAGGCTTGCAAGAAAGGGTCTGAGAGACCCCTGGTTGAGGTAAGTTCATGAGTTAATAAATTAACAAATTAAATAAACATGATCGTACACATGGTACCGTACACGTTTGCATGGTTTGGTAATGACTCAAAACAAAATTAGCATAAAAACTTACTAATACAACAAGCAACGGAAAGCTGTTGATGGTATAAAACATTGTAGGAAACGACTCCCGACTCCCTCTGAAGTAACATAGTTTTTGAGAAAGAGGCAATTTCTCACTAAAAATAATAAAAACTTCTTGCAAGAAGTTTTTATTCCTATCTCATGACATTATATCTGTCTGAAAGCACACAAATTTGTACAACAAGGGTGTTTTTTCTTTCATCATTTTCTTGCAACTTCGATGACCAATTGAGCCCAAATTTTCACAGGCTTGTTATTTTATGCATATGTTGGGATACACCAAGTGAGAACACTGGTCTTTGACAATTTCCAAACGTGTTCAGTGCCTTTAAACACGGCATGAATGATGATGATGGCGGCGCCATCGGCATCAATGCAACTTCTTCGTCGTAGAGAATCCATTTACATGAGTTATATAAACACAATTTTTTCAACAAATTGGAAATATTTTAAATAAGTTAGACTCTTTTATACATATTTCAGGGTTGTTTATATGCATTTATTCAGTTGTTGTGGTTGTCTAGTGCAAATGCAACCCTTTTATTTAAAGTAAACTTCAAGGCTTTCTTCAGTTCAGAAAATGCAAACATTTTCACTTGCCTTTACAAAGCCGAAGAACAAACATATTGGGCTCCACAAATTGTTTAATTTAACAGTTAGACAACGGGTGCATTCCACTTGCGCAAGCGTTGCCAACGTTTGCACACGTTTGCCATTATTTTCGAGTGGAACGAGTTGTGCACCGCCAACTTTGGCGAACGTTAGCAACCATAGGCGAACGTATTTCTGAGGTGGGTGGTTTTTAAAATGGCGGACAACAAAATTGTTATCACAAAAATAATTATAATGTGTTTCACTTTCAGTTTCAGTGATTGATAGCACACAGTCAGCTGGAGTTAAAATAACAACTTAACTTATAAGTAGTTGATGTCGTGTTGTACAAACGAGGACAAAAATGTATCTACAATACAACAGAAACCAAGTTACACAAAATAAAATACATACGGTGTCGCCATCTTCATTACAGAGCGTTGCCATAGTGACATCGCGAAGTGCACAACCAATTGTTCCAACGATCACAAACATTTGCGCGAACGGTTGCCATCTGTTTGCGCAAGTGGAACGCGGCCCATGTATACAGTTCCCATATATAGACATATATTATTATCGCCACATCTCCACTGGTACTCTACTACAGTTTACAGTTATGATACTGTTGCATTATTATTTGACGAATCTCTTTTTACTAATTTTAGTAGTACGTTGCAAAGCAATACCACCCCCCCCCCTCCCCACACACACACAGTGCTAGTCCTACTGCTCAGCAGTTACGATTGATTCGCACTCAAGATCAATCTTAGCTCTTTGTGAATTCGGTCCCAACTGGCACTACATTTTGGGAGTTTGTAATGTGCTAGAACCAAAAATGATACGACATGTCTGATGTTTCTAATCTTTCCATTATTATCTAGGAATGAAGTATGGCGCTATCAACATTACATGCGTGGTGCATCATGGTCACAGTTGTTGTTTAGAGGACTGGGATGGGGTACAGCTGCATTTGTTGTTGCTGTGGGTCTGGAGAAGCTACTATGGAAAGAAGACAGCCATGGCCATGGTAGTGAACATCATTGAGAGAGCCACCAGTTGCTGCCTAGATAGATGAAGGCTACATGTACATTGACCGGGCCCACTCTTCTTAAAGGACTAATTCAGTCACCGACCAGGTGTAAGAAGTGACACTAAGCGAGTTACATGTCTCCGAGAGATGTACAGAGTGAAGCACTTGACTGAATGAGTCCTTTTGAACAGACCATTTTTGTGTGTGGAATTCAACAGACTGATATTATCTAATCCCAAGTTGCCGTCACAGATATAGCAGACAGTTCAATTGTTAACCCTATTTTTACTGCATGAGGGCGTCTTCCAGCAAATTTCCTTACACATCACAATTACAGTTTAATCTTATTTTGCTTACCTGTATGTTTTTTTCTTGTATCAATGGCCAAATAAATAATAATAATAAAAACAATGAAAAAAACAAACAAACCAAAAAACAAGTTTGTTTTACTTGTTTCCCTCAATGTAAAATTTGGTCCACACATGCCCTCATGCAGTTAAATGTCCTGCAAACTGAAAAATGGACTTTAAAAAGAAAGAAACAAGAAATGAAATAACAGTAAATACAATAGTCCTAATGAACCTTCAACCCCATATAGGCCTTACCCATAAATACTTCAACTGGATACTCTTCTGTATCCAATGAAACTCATGCCTGCATCAAGCAAAACTGCCAAACTGACATGGGTGGCAGTTACAAATTCCATCAAAATCAGTCATCATCATTCACTAAGAAGTCTAAGCAGCAAAATTTGTAAAATTTGGCAAATCACTACCTCAAAACATGTCAGTGTCAGCCGCTAAGGGCCCTAGTGAATGGCTAATAATTTTCAAGTAAACAAAAATAAGTGCAAATAATAAACACAGATATCTTGATGATGAAATCTTTGTAGTGGTTTACACATGAACCTTTTGGATTGTAACGTTTGATCTGCAGCATAATATAAAAGGGAACAAGTGTTCTCAAATTGAAAATTTAAATGTTTAGTTAAGAACTGATTGCATGCTCTTACCCAACAATTGTTCCAGTGAATCGTAATGATATAATTGAACTAAAAAGTGATACAAATAGACCATGTAACCTTTGTTTACAAAATAATTGACCTTGTTCATTCCAGGGCCTTTGTGGCAGGCAAGATACTACACTAGTCATATGGGACAGAGATTCAAGAGTTATCAAAGTAACAGCTGAACATGTTTTTTAGATGGGCCCCTTTCTTCATGTCAAAAGTTGATAAAAATCAGCCATGCAATCTCCATAAAATATATGATGTAATGTCTTTTATCGAGCTGCTGTACAAATCGTGCCTGCAGGAAGTCCAGGCTCTGTGGCTCTTTTATAAACATGCAAGGTCACGAGTTACATGGGGTATTGAATGTTACTTTGAGAAGTACACTCGCATATTTGTACTAAACATTCATATGCTGTTATCAAGAAAATCAATGGCATTCAGTTGTACAAGTTTTGTGCATGTTTCATACAAATTATTCACTTTAAAAGTTAATTTAAAATCAATTTAAAATGATAAGTGTTCAGTTTTGAATAAATTTGTTAAATCAAACATTATTGCTCAGCGAGTCTTTATTTTGCCATTTTATGAAATCAACTTCCATTGGGAAAAACTTTCTAAATGTTTGTTTTGTAGTGGATGCCAGAACACAATCTTGTACCTTTTGTTGATTATACTAGTAACGATAACATTAATTCTTTCAACGCATGAAAATGCTTTTGCCATTGCACTCAAAAACATTCATTGTTTATATACTATTACACATGATCTCAAATGGAACCATCAGAAAAATAAAGTAACTTCCAAATTTATGAAAGTTCTAAGACATGAAGCCAAACTTAATGTGGACTGGTTTTCTCGGACAATACTGTACCATGCAAAAAAAACTAAAGATACTGGTTTGCATCCTAAAAATAAAAACTCCTTGCGCTTTGTAGTGTTTATTAAATGGTTTATTACTTGTCTTCAACTTAACCGAAGCTGCTTTGTAAATGTGGGTAATAAACACAACGTAGCTGGCTACATGAATTGGACAAATTAACATATGTAAATCATAAAAAATTACCAGAGAAAAATAAATATCTATTTGTTCAAATGTCTCTCACATTAAGATGTGAAACTAGCTTCTTAAAACTGGGTATCGTTTAAAGACGAGGCTAATGAGGCTGTTCTAGAACAATGAATCGTACATGTAGATCAACTTTGTTTTTACTGTTTATTTGAACTCTATTACAAAATAAAATAAAAAATGCACCACTTTGCCAATCTTAAGCTATTCTAATCACAACAAATAAGATTTGAATAATTACCCAATAAAAATTATTCATAAAATTAGCACCAAGTGTTTTGGGTAAAATTTTGCAGAATATAAACAGCTGTTCTAAGAGTTTTACAAATATTACTTTACAAAGATAGTTTTAAAAAGCTTTTAAATAACACTATCAAATCCACAAAATGTTAGAATAAAATATAATTTTGGCTATGATCTAAAAAGAGAACTGTGTATTAATACGTTATGTTATATCGATTACAGGAAAGGCACTGATTTCTAAATCCAAATACAGTCTGTATGCAGTATTGGCATTGTAGTATAAACATTGCTGTTAAATATTGAAATTACCTCTAAAGTGTCAAAAGAAAAGACAAATACATACCAGGCAAACCTTTACTTAACAGCCAAATTGTTTTAATAAAGTAGCTATGTTGTCATTTTACCATTGCAATGGGGTCATTTTGTGTGCAAGAGTTGGCATCCTAAAAATGGCTGTTCCATACCCTGGAAACCATACCAGGATGAAAGAGAAGTAATGAAAGCAACTTCAACAAGTTGTTTGTCTACCAGGCTATTTACCATATTTATGACCATGTGAGGACGCTTTCAACAGCGAATTTCCTTCGCTTGGTCCCAGCGCCTCGTCCAGAGCACTGGAATGTGCCGACGTCCTCACATGGTCAAAAATATCGCACGTTCGTCAAACCTACCATGCCTTGATAGAAAAAGATTTGCAACTAACGTCCCCTTTGGAAGCTGCATGTTAAATGCGGGTAATTAGGTCAATAAATAACGATGCAAACGATGATTTGTTTATTAAACTGGTTGACAGTGGGGAAAAGCCTGAGGTAGAAATGAGACTAAGACTTCTCTGTTTTTTGGTTTTTTTAGCAATTAAGGTATCCAGACGCGCAATTCATATCTACATATTAAAACAAATAAATGCAGGTTATCTTGAATGTGACACTGGGATCGTTATACTAAATAATATAATTAAGTCCATAAATATTACCTAAGAACACTATACAAAGGGTGAAACTGAAGTCTATGGCATGATTGGTCTGCAGTTTTTCCAAATGCAATTTCAATAAAAGCAACAAAATTTAAGAGAATAAAAAAACTGTATTCACAACCATGTAAAGAATCGTTAAATAAAACCTCATGATGTACTGCAGCCACTTAAATGTACGAGTGAAAAATACAATAACACTGTTGATACCTTGGTAATTTGTAGCACCGATATAATTGCATAGATATTGCTACAGTTAAAAAAATACATGGTATAATGTCTGCTGCCTGTCACATATAATTATGTTACAGTGTGAACAAATAGTTCACATTCATTGACACCTTGCACGACGTGAAACTCACCTCCGCACAATGCATGTCTGCCATTTTGGGAGTCAATTCCTTTGTGTACGTTTTGACTCCCAAAATGGACAGGATATGCGCATGTGTGTGCACAGCAGTCTAAAAATTTAAGAAAAATGAGCTTGACCCAGGTGTGATTCATCAAGCACAGGACTAAGTTTCCAGAATCTGCAAAGCTGAAGACATTCCCTAAAAAGTTGATTTCACAAGCGCAAATTAAGCAGGGTACCGGTCCTAAAAGCTAAATATATCACATTAAAAAGTGGTAACCTGTTTCTACTTAGCAGACTTGTTTATGCTTAGCATTTTTATTCTAATAGCAGCTACAATATTAAATTGACCTAGATGTATTGTGTGAGGCGTTGTTCCCTGAATGTACTTGTTATCTATATTAAAGACATGCTTAAATTTACTCACGTCTGAAAGACAATGCACCAAAGCTCTAGCTGTTATTTAATGCCGTACAACACTACTGACACAAACTAAATGGACCAAAAAATAATGGATAAAAAGTAACTTCTTATCAGACTAGCTACTTGTCAGGTGATATCTGCACACATAGTACGGCTAGTGCTTCACTGCAAAGTTGTAGCTCTTGGCCGAGGAGTTTATGCTTAACCAATGGACTGGCTTGACCACTGGCTTCATGGTCCCGAGTACGCCATTCTTCACAGTAGCTGTCTGTCATGCGAGCCCCATTCGAATATGAACCGTGCCATACATACTTCATATGCCTGAAATTGGAAAGGGAAAAGCACTTAACTTTGATGAGTGTTTACTGATAAAACTTTTGTCAAAATTAAATTGCAATCCTGCAATTCCATTAGTACCTGCAATTCCATTAGTACCTGTTACTTTTCTCTCTCACTGGATTATTGGTTATTCATACCAGTTGTCCACCTCTAAATATGGAGGAGTGTTCCTTAAATACATGTGCTACACATAATCAACCGTAACCATTATCTATTTTAAAGCTGTATTTAAAAAGAAATTCATAGTGACTGGATAATGATGTTGCCATTATCAGTGTACATTAACTTAAAGGTAAGGTTATTGTTTGGTTTTTGTTAACTGTAATGCTGATTTATAGCCAGAATTATCAAGAAAGGTACAATAAATTCACTTGTGAAAGTTTCAGTTGAATAGAGTGTCCACTTGTTGAGTAAACAGGAACAAACTGTTATGGTTTTTTCATAAGAACGTTGAATCCATCAACGTTTAGCGAGGTGACAGCGGGTACCAACCACATCTCTGGCCGCAGCATTCACGAACAGACACCAACCCTCAGAAATCTAAGAAACGACTCATGCATGAATCGTTTCTCAGATTCAAATGTTTTTATTGCTTTCTAATCAACGGGGGCATTTCAGATGAAATAATTTCGCAGGATGCTTACTACTATTACCATCTTTATAACATGTAAGATTTCGGATAGCGAGGTGACAATTTTGTGTCTGGGTCATTACCAAAATATGACCCTACCTTTAAAATGTGTTGTAAGAAAATAAAAACCATTGAAGTTTACAGTTTAAAACAATGAAATTTGTCTCACCATTCTCTATCTGTCATCACATCTTTGCCATCAAAAGAGAAGATGTGCTTATCGTTGTCAAAAGGCGCTTCCGTGCCATTGAAGATTTCTTCCCAAGAATTAAACATGATTTCACTCTGAGATAAAATAAAACAAAAACAAGAAAAGAAAAAAAAATTTCAGCTTGCTTAGCACACAGACGGTATACTTTTCATTTTACAGCGATGTCAAGTCTCAGACTTTATGCATATATCACACATTTCACAAAGGTCCAAATGCAGAAAATAGATAACATTACAGCCAGTTATCTTTTAAGAGCAGAGGAAATGTCAAAAAAGAACGTACACAAATGTACAGACCCATTTTGTCATCAGATGTTTTGGATGTTGACAAATTTTGCACTGGAAGGGTATCAAATGCAATGGCAATTTACACCATTTTATTGTGAGGTCAGACACTTGTAATTTTTTCCCCACTCATATGAGGACTCTATCTATTGGAAAATGAGTACATCACAAAATTGAATTTGACATTTCCCTTCCTCTAAAATGAAGTGTTCTGAAATATATAGTATTATAAACCACGCACACAGATCTTTGTCATTTGGTTGGTGGAACACGCATGTCAACCATTATTTTGCAATGTATTTACTGCCGCTAAGCTCCAAAATTTAATATTGGACAAGCACCCATCCAGTATGGATAGTTATTGGATCGGCAAGATCTTGTCACAGCAGACAAGGTTGGTGTGTACCTGGAGTCATCCATGTTGTTTAGAAGGATTTTTATAATTTTCAGAGTGTCCAAACCTGTAGTTTTGTGTTTCTGGTGATGCACACAGTCTGCAAACTTCCTGCATTGTAAACATCAGGCAAGTTCTGGGTCTAGAGCAAGGGGGGAGCCCAGGCCTGCAAGCTATTTTCAGGAATGTTTACATTCGTTAAATCTCATCCCTGTGCCCTCCATTAGCACAGGGGCACTGATTCAAACAGTAGGTTGTGGAGTTATTGGTAATAGAATTCAAATTTTATTTCATATATTAGACAGGTCTCACCTTAGCATTGGCTACTGGTAGGTGATGAAACTCTTTATTGACAACTGATTTGACGTCTTGTATTCTAGATGACAAGAAGGCTCTATATGTGCCTTTCAACTGCTGCTGCTGTGCTTGTTGATAACAGTGGTAGTCAGCCCCATTCAAGCCACCAAGGCTTCCACGGCTGTGTTCACTACCAGTCATTGGACTATTCAGTGCATACATGTATAACTGGGGGTGGGGGATGGGAAAGAACAGAAGAATGACGTTACATTTTCTGCAAGTGTAAATGATGTACATTAAAACAGCTTGATATCATCATTGAGCAAGAGTAGGGGTTTACCATGTAGTTATATACAAGAACTAGAGGGTGTACAAAACCATGCAACACGGCCCGACAAGAAGCATTTTTTGTTATTGAGGAAATGGCGCTGACCCATTATAAAACACAGGTCACGCACCAGTTTACACAGCAACCATTTTGTAAGTGGACAACTGGATGTAATTTACCCATACGGATTCGTGCCCATGGTGGGACAGCACATTTACTTGCATGACATAACGAGTGCTCCCTCTAGTTCTATCATATACAAATGTAACTCTATGGGGGTAATATTTATCTTTCTTGATTACACAGCATATACACACTTGGTTTGATTAAAAAAACCATATCAAACATGTAATATTACTATGCCTCGTACATATTCATGATCGAGAGTCGAATTCTCACTGGTCTATTCATCATCACATGCCAGATGCTATTTTTGCTGTTTGCTAAGCGCGCACCCCAGTATTTATGCACAGGGTAGATACACAGTAGACTTTCGCATGGGCAACAGTCACGCACAGGGTAAATATAACAGTCTACTATGCACGTGCTTCCTTTACGAAGCAATCGTTGAACTGTCGCTCGCACGTGGGTGTAGTATATTTACACATGCGCGAACAAACATAAACATGGAAAGATGGTGGCACAAGTAAATGCTAGAGAGAAGTATGAGGTGTAGTAAAACAATATATATGGTTTATTTTGGGTGGACAGTCAATAATAGCTCCCTTCGGTAATGGAAATTGACAAACTAGTTGACTGAAATCTTAAGCCTTACCATTGGATCATCACCAAGGGCAATATCAGGTCCAGGAAGGGATGGTTTTGTTGGTGGTAGAGTAATCAGTCTTTCCGTCTGAAAATAAAGTCAGTCATATTGATGTTCAAACATTTACAGTGATTTAACATTTTGAGAAATTTGGAGTTTTTTTATTTACAAAAATGTCCATAGCTCTCTTCCTAAGTAGTTGTTAAGAATAAATGTGAAACCATCAAATAAATATTACATTTTTTAGTCCCCTTTTCCAAAATTTGTTTCAGAAAGCCTTTTTCCTGTCTTTGTTTATTTGTTTTATTTTGTACAACTTATATTGGGGTTGCAATTATTTAAAACAACGCAAAACCCACTTGGATTAAAATCTTTAAAAAGAAGTGGCAAGACCGTTCGGCATCAATGCGTCTGAATCCGGAACCATAATGGGATTGAGACTCTCTAGCTCTTTCATTATTGTCTTTCCCTATAACCTTTAAGACCCACATCTGTGCTCTAAAAGTGAAAGAAAAGTGAAGCATGCACTAAATAGAATCTAAATAATTGTTGAGTATCCATGATTTCATTTCAAAGATTTTTCTAAATTAGATACTTTTCTCACAGAACTTCTGTTTACTGTGAAGATTGCATGGTGCAATCTTGTTTGTGCTTTTTCATCCACGTTTTTTTGTCTCCAAAAAGTTGCCAAGTCCCCAATAGTTGAAATGTGCCTATAAAGGCCTTTTCACTCGAGCACCAGGAACATTTTGTTCCATTGCGATTATTTAACAAGCTTTCACACGACTCCTTAAAACACAAATTTACCCGCATCCCTAGTTTTTCAGGGGGGGGGGTAAAGTTCATGATGGTTCATTCACTGAACACTTTTTTCTACTAGTAACACGTTCTGTTCATGAGAATAATGATATCGCAATAGCAAAGGTCCTTGGTTATGGCACAGTAATCGTTTCACACTACATATAGTGGTGATTTTAACATGGTTGCTATTTTTTGTTTAGGTCTGGATATCTGTTAAAACAACAAGGGTCCCTGGTTATTATTTAACAAGGATAGCTTTCACACGACTGGAATTTGATATTTTGTTTTACATTGATGTTATTTTAGCCAAGGTCCCTTGTTAAAAATGTTCTCATGTGAAAGGGCCTTAAATGACCTAATTCACATTGTACAAGGGAGAGCAATCAGGGTGATAAACTGTGAAAGGAATGCAACTTACAGTGGGGGAAGATTGTGAGGTGGTAGTGGGTGGCACTGGGTCAAGGTTAAAAGTAGCTCCGAGCTAGAGAGAAGAGGAAATGGGTTAAAAACTAAATGATCATCAGGCATCAGGTCATATGCAAATGAAAACTCCCTGACCGCACTCATCATTCAATATTATGATATGCATTACGCAGGCATGACATTTTAACAGCCTGGGCTGACCTTAATATCGTCCGCTCATATGACTGCTGTTGGTGCAGTTTGTAATAAATTGTAAGGATTCAGTCCTGGAATTACATGGAGGCCATGGCCTCTGTTGCCCCCTGGTCTTGGCCTTGGTTCCCCTTTGAAAGTTTCCCATAGACTTGAACATTTTTCCATGGAAGTGCCCTTTGCAAAATTAAAATGGCATTGCCCTTTCAATGATGAAATTCCAGGCTTGGGATTTCATAAAATTGCTTTCGCATATTTTGGAGCTCCTAGAGTGGTCTCCACAGTAATTGTTTGGCAAAAAATGTGGATTCAGATTTTTCTTTTCTTTTAAAATACGCATTTTTCATTTAACACCATTTTGATCATTACGGATATAAAAATGCAATTTAGGGCCTTTTAGCACTGAGCAGACGATATGTAGGTTTCGATAGGCTTTTGAGGCTACTGAATGATAATCTTACCGATTTTTTTCTGAGGGCAAAAAGGCAGATTTAAATGGACAATAAGTGGACACTAAATAAATGAATTTTATTGACTTGACTTGAAACAGGAAAACTATCATGCCTGCTAATGATATGAAGGCATTTTAAAGTGAAATTGAATGCAGCTCCACCACCATTCAAGAGAATGGCAGTTGTGCGACTTTTGAATGATCAGTTAACCTCTGTTTGAGGAGGGTTAATGAGTCTAAAACACTACAAATACAATGAGGCAAAACATTCTGATGAATAATAAAGGATATCCAAACGCCCTTGGAATGAAAAAATGCAACTCTTCGCTACCAGCTAAGTTTGAGTGTTGAAATATTGACAAGTTCGAAATGAAAAACTAAACTAATTACATGAACTGTAAACATTCACATACCATTCCTTGTAAATGCAAACAAACAATGATTGACAGGGGAAGTTAAATGTGTCATTGCAGTACATTGATTGCACGAGAAGGCCTTTTGCTACCGTAAGTTGTTACAAAATAGACAGGTATCATTGAGAAAAACACTGCACTAACGAATTTGACCCATAATGATAAAGCATTCAAGTATTGCCCTTGTGCGGTTTATTTGTCATGGTAATTATGCTAGTATGCATGAAAATTAATTCAGCCCAAAAGCTTCAGGTTTTGGATTGTTTTCTAGTTTTCTAGGATAAACAAATTGATGTCATCCCAGTAGGGTCTTTTGTATTAATAATGATAGTAATAACTAGTTCTTATATAGCGCATTTAACAATAACGTATCGATGCGCTTTACATTAGTGCCCTGGTCATTAATGCCAATAACATTCCTTTAATCTTTCTCAGCTTCTTGGGGAGTATACAGCCCCGGGCTGCCGTGGCGCTCCAAAGGCTTTTTCAAACACAATATCAACCTCAACCACCAGAACTTGAATTTGATTCTCTAAACCACTCGACCATGACACCCTACAAGACACCCATGTATTGCTGTGGTAACAAGTTTCATTGCTCACTGCCGAGGCCAACATCCACAACCCAAGATAAAATTAGTCTGGCCCTTTTTGTTAGTACCAGCACTATTATAATTACTGCACACAGGGAACTTTCACCAATAGTGTCACATGGCACAATAAGAAGTTATCCAACCTCATTACCAGGGGTGATTGATCTCGCCGCACCATTTTTTTCTATTACGCCTTGCTTGCTCATAAATGTTGCACATTTTATTTAGGCCTGTGGTCGACCCGCTCTATGTGAACGCTCAAGTATGGTAGCCCGCAAAAGAGGCATTAAGTCAAAGAGCAACTGGTCCTCTCTCAATCTTATTTGATCTTGTGACATGTGTAACTGTATGCAGTTTAGGGTGACTAGATAACAACATGATTCATTTGAAATGGAATCATGTCAAAACACTTGCATTTTGACACGCGCATACTAAAAGCGTCCTACAACCACCGTACAAGCGCTCAAAAGTTGTTAACAAGCATGTGTGCAAAGCAATCACTTCTGGGAGCCAATCAGGGTTGTTTTCCAGCACATCCCTACCAGAAGTTAGTGATGAGAGGTAACGATACGGCGGGCTGTCCACGGTAACGAGGCTGGAAATCATTTCATACATCCGACACAAGTGAATATCGATCCAAAGGATGTCCTTTTGTTTCTTTTTTTCCCCAAAAGTTATCAACATAATGGTTTTCATTTCACTGCCTCAAGTCCTCAAACATTTGGTGAGAGGTTATTTTCAGTGGCAGCCCCTAAGTTGTGGAATGCTTTACCGTTGCATATACGTAGCGAATGGAAACTTGCCTCTTGTAAATGTAAGATGAAAACCCATTTTTTTAATGCTGCACTCTTACATTAGTGTTTTTAATGGAATTTTATTGTTTGTGTCTTTTTGTCTTGTACTTCTATGGCCGCCTTGCCAGCTAGTTTAGACTTTTATATACCTGGTAGATAGGGTTAGAGGCGTCCGTCTCCTGAAAAGATTAACACTTTAACAATGCCAGCAGGGTTAGGCTTTTGTAATAAGTATTTATTAGTTCTCTGTGGTTTGGGCACTGGCCTGATGACCAGTCTTTTTTTGTCTTTCTTTCCTTTATGTAAAGGGCGCAATATACATTTTAAATTTTTATTATCATTATCGACCAGACAAGCTCCCAAGGCTCTTACCAGTATTTGAGTCATTCCATCATTTTTCCTCAAGTACAGCTCTTGTACATCCGAGACAAATGCAATTGTTCCTGGAGACAGACTAGCAGCATGTCTAATCATATCATTGATGGAACTAAAAGATGTCAACTGCAAATAGAGGAAGAACTGCATGGATTATTTTGGGTAGACAAGCCAGTATGACTGGTAAGAAAGTCTATGTTTATTTTTATCCATACCATAACATGTAGTTTTAGAAAACAAAATCACAATTTAGAAATGCAACTTTTCAACCCCGGTTTAACCTTGATTACATACAAAAATGATCAATTACTCATCTAAACTCTACTCTGCCAAATCTGCACTTTCCCTTCCTGTGTTTTCTTTGAGAACTTTAAGGGAACTTTAAAACATCAAATACTTCTTGGGGTGATTGGTGTCTGGTTTTTCCATTTGCTTCTTTAGAAAGGAGATTATTACAAACATTCCATTCACTACCTGAATCAGTGATTAAATTTGATTTACACTCACCGTTCCATCCCCAGAGCTGCCAGGGAACCCTCGAGGCCCTTTTTCCCCTACAGGTCCGACTGGTCCAACTGCACCGGGAACACCTGGTTGACCTGACCTACCTGGTTGACCAGGAGCACCTGCTGGGCCTGGAGGACCCTCTATTGGGATAATATCGCCTTCAGGTGCCACGATAGGATGATATTAGGAAAGGATGAGTGGAAGAAAGTGGACAAAGAAATGTTCAATCAGAGAGAAAATACACCAACATTAATACAAATTTAACACAACATTTATAAATGTATTGATTTATACTGATGCTCAAGTATCAAGAACTCAAGCAGAACGAGTTTAAGATCAACTTGAACGAAATCACTCAAACTAAATTGACTATTTATCTTTGCTTATTTTGTATTTAGTCATTATTTGATCAGAAGTATGATCAAAAAAACTAGCCAACCCTTTTTTTTTTTAACAGTTTTTGTTTCCCTCTGTTGGTGGCGCCCTCCACAGTTCCTTGCAGGGTCTTGGCCATGCAATGTAGGACCCCCCCCCCCTTCAGCTCAGTCCTTTATCGCACGGCCCGTTTTAAACGACCGTTTCAGACCTCGTTGCCTACTTCTTTTATTCCCTTACCATCATATTCTGTTTCTTTATCAGAATTTACTCACCATTTACAAGTTCTAAAGGAATAGGAGGGCCGGGAGGGCCGGGAGGACCGGGTGGTCCCTGCTCTCCAGGGATGCCGTACCCAGGGACACCTGGTTCACCTGGCCGGCCTGGCTCACCCTGAATACTCTCACCAGGAGGTCCCTGTATCCACAAGCATGAAGAATAATGAAAACAAAAATACATGATTCTTTTGTTTTTATAAATATTTGCTTTAAAAGGAGCATAAAGATCTTCAAGTAAAGATATTTCTCCTTTTGAGCCAAGCTCATTGGTACTGATTTACACAAATATGAAAACAAAAATTTTATAAACTTGGAGTAAGTATTGATTTTCAAATGAAACACTGCCATGTTCAATGTAACTGTCCTCCAAAACTTGATTCTTATTTCAATTCAAACACAGTCAACTCTCATTGTAACAAGATCGCTGGGACCGATTAAATTACCTCTTTATAACAGAAATGTGTTATAAGAGGACAGCAAACAAAGAAACATAAAGCAGAAATGAGATTCGGGACTTCAGTTCAGAATGTACTCTTTAAAAGCAGAATGTACTCTCTAAAAGCAGAACTAAAAACATGCATCAACAAGTATTTACAATTTGAACACCTGCACCCAATTTCATAGAGCTGCTTCAGCAGACAAAAAATGCTTGACAATTTCCTGCTAAGCAGAAATAAGCAGGATACCAGTCACAAATGGTTCATGTGACATGGTATTTTGGCTGGTAACCCTATTCTGGTAAGCAGAATGTTGTTGTGGTTAGCTTAAATTCTGCTCAAGCACCTCCATGAAATTAGGCCCTGGATGAACTGTTCATGGGTCTTGTGTTTTATTTTAATACTCAACAACTGAAATGAGTATCATTTGACATAAATGCAGTGATGTTTTTTTGTGAATGTGACGAGTATCTTACCGGTTTCCCAGGAATACCTGGAGGCCCAATGTAAGTCTCCCCGTCGAATACAGCAGAATCTCCCTAGGATCAAAACAGACATAGTTGAGTCAGTATGATAAATATAAAACAAGCAATAAATTATGTAAACTTTGTTGCTGTCTTTCTGATTTTTAAGTCTTATGTTTAACCCTTTCATGCACCATTTATTTTAGTGATAAATTGATCATATGGACACATTAATTGTTTATATGTTTATTTGTCAAATGGTGACACCCCCCCCCCCCAAACAAAACAAAAGGTCACAATAGCACCCTCAAGAGTCCTCTTTCACATTCTGAAAACTGTGTGGTCGTGCAATCTTAATTTTTTCGTTTTACAACTATTTTTATGAAGGGTTTTAAACCAGTCGCTAGTGACCAGTCAGCGCGTGAGTCAAGTTACAGGTTGGGTCATACTTTGGTAATGACCCCGAAACAAAATTGTATAATTTTTATCCGAGAGCTTATTTGTTATAAAGATGGTAATGGTAGTGAGCATCTTGCAAAATAATTTTGTCTGAAGTGCCCCCATTGATTAGAAATCAATAAAACTATGTCAAAAAATGTGAATCTACATAGACAACCTAAAGGCAACTCTTAGAGATTCAAATTTCCGTGATACTGATAGTCTTTATTTACCTTTTCTCCTTTTGGTCCTTGTTGTCCCACTGCCCCGGCAAGTCCATCAACACCAGGGAAACCCTACAAACAAAGACACAATCGAATGTAAATTCTTGAATAAATTACTGTTGATGGGGGATTCCATTCAAACATTTGAATGGACTCCCAAACTTTATGGAATCAAACCCAAAGTGAGGACCTGAAAAGTGAAACAAATATTATGAGATGCAAAGATACTCACCGAGGCACCAGGCCTTCCTTCTGGTCCCTGTTTGCCTGGCAACCCTCGAGGTCCTGTCAAACCATCTACACCAGGAAAACCTAATCAAGAAAAACATGGATTCAATTCATTACAATTTTGCAGTTCCTCCAATGGCATGATATGAAATCTTATCAACTTCTCGAGTCTATAAAACAATAGCTATTTTAAGTTTAAATTCAGGTCAAATCGGCAAAAAAACGGACCTAGCATGGTGTGATTCAACATTTCATAACAAATAGTTCCAGTGTTGATTGGTTACCTGGTTGTCCTTGTGGTCCAGCAGACCCTCTGTTCCCTGGAGCTCCTGGCTCACCCTTGCTTCCTTTCTCACCATCTACCTTGAAATGGAAGAATTACAATGCAATTGCACAATAATTGTAATTATAATTATTATAATTTTTTTCCAAGACTTGACTCGGCATGAGCTGCCACTCTGTTTTATAGCACATCATCATTCACATTGTAAATTTAAGATTCAAATATCAAGTAATAAACCACAAGGGAAACTGACGGGGTAAATTTTAAATAATATGGGTTGAACAAAGACAAACTGACTAGAGTGGGATTTGAACCAACGGCCTCCAGATTAATGTGCCGGCGCTCTACCAAATGAGCTATCTAGCCCTATGTTGGCGGTCTCCCTATTTTGTCAATATCTTTGTTCGGCGGTGCCAGTCAGATATTGACAAAATAGGGAGCCCGCCAACATAGGGCTAGATAGCTCAGTTGGTAGAGCTCCGGCACCTTAAACCGGAGGTCGTTAGTTCAAATCCTGCTATAGTCAATGTTTCTTTGTTCAACCCCAAATTAAATTTAAGAGGATTGCGAGATTGTTTTACTATGAGACCGATTTATGTAGTAACTCATAAGGGTTAACAAGGTGCTGCGGTGCATTCAGCAGCCACTGCCAGAAACACCGGGGCAAACCCCTTCTCTTTGCAAAAAGTGTCAGAATCTGACACAAACACCAGAGATTAGTAAAGAGAAAGTGTTTCATTCAAAGAATATTCCACTACATCAATTAGTCTAATCTACAAACATGAAATATAAATCTAATTTTGGCTTTACAGTGTTTGCCCGTAAGTTTTTCAACACTGAACTAGCCAGCCGGACCTCAGGTGTTTCAACTAGCATTTGGCCAGCGGCCCACGGTTAAGGGGAATGCTGCTTTATCCGGAACAGCCTCTCTCTTTCACCAGAACTAGGCTTTTAGAATTTGTTTGGTAAAAGCTGGAAGCAGTCATTACGGCATATGCAAACAGTGTAACTTACCCCTGAACCAATACCTCCAGCAGCAGACTCTCCTTTTTCGCCCCGTTCACCATGATCCCCCTGTCGAAAAAAAATGGAACATTCCAATGAAGATGAAGGAAACTGCAAACCTCACTCACAAAATTTGAAATTGAATACAAACAGAAAAACATTAAAGTTAACGTTACCTTGTCGCCTTTCAATCCGATCCCCTGAAAGAAAAGGGAAATTTTCGAAATTAATTAAAGGGAAAATACATCATTGATAATTGTTGTATTTTTTTTAGAAAATTTTGATTTGGAGGTAGGATTTAATATGAAATATCAACTCAACAAACTGTTTACATTTGTCAGTCCGTGACTGCCGAGAAAAGATGGGAGCAAATTGTGATGATTTTTAGCCGACAGACAGAACTTGTCAGTTGTTGTATTAAAACTCACACGTTCAAAAGACGGTCGGCCGACCATCACTTCAAAATGATACAAAATTACAGTTCTACTGGATACTTAGGAATATTATGCACTTTTAGTCTAGTCAGTTATTTTGTAGTAACTTGGAAGTACATTTTTTTCATGCGCAAATGATTTAATCTACCTCTAACATAGCTGAAAAATATACTGCCCAGTACATACTTTATGTGAATATTTTAAGTCTATATTAAAAATATCCCACCACCGTCCACCTCAACCAAACAAAAACAGCCAGGAAACAATTTCCCCAATGCCCAACTTTGCTGTGTGGAATATAAACAACTAAAAATACAACGTGTTTATACTGATGTCAACTTACAGGTCGACCGTCAATTCCTGGTGGTCCAGACAATCCTGGTGGCCCTGTGTCACCATGGGTACCCTGCATTTTATAAACATTAAGAAGAATAAGAAAACAATCTTGAAGGAAAGTTAGGTGAATTTATACGGTACAGAGAGAGACCTAAAAACTGTTCAGGGTTCTTTATTGCCCAGACCGACAGACTTTTTATCCCTGGCAAGAGAAATAAGCAGACTCTGGTTCATGACAGGTGGCATCACAGTCATATTATACAAACTAAATTATTACTCCCAGTAATTCAATTACTTATTATTGACTACGGCTGACTTTGAAATGCTGGGCGACAGTAGGAATTAATATCTAGTGTTTATGTAATTCTGAGCATGCTCAGAATAATGTATTTTAACGTTTACATGATAAAACGAATTATTCTCGGGAGACCCCAATACGATAAACAAAAAAATTGCTTGATCCAAATTCCAACCTGATTGGTCAAAGATTCACATGAGCAATTTGCATAAAGGTCAGCCCAGCAGCCCGGGAAAGAGGCGGTTAGCCTTTTTGGCTTATGTCCAACTACTGGGCCATCACCCAGGCCAATCTGTACCAACAACACTTTACAGCAACCAGGCAGCAGAGGGCGATGTAAGAAAAAAGGTTTAGCTGTTTATAATGCATAATGGCTTAGCCGACTTTGGGGTTGAACACTATCATTGCGCTTCGAACATTATTAGGCCTGGTCATTTATTTCATTCCTAGGAGTATACAGCCTATGCTGCCAAATATGTGACGCACCAAGCTAAATCAATCACAAGAACCATCTGTGCCCTCACAGGTACCCATTTAACCCTTGGTGAAGAGAAGCAATTACAGTTAAGTGTCATGCTCAAGGACTGCGATTTGAACTCACATCATTTCGCAGAATGGCCTTAATCCAAAAGTCTGCTAGGATCAAGCATCACAACAGTCTTCCATTACTTACAGCTTTCAGACTATTGAACAATGTACACCTACTGTGTTGAATAAAATACCACAGAATAAAAGCAGTATTATACTGATAACAATGGTATTCTTGAAATAAGAAAACATCTTTTTTCAAGAAAACATTTCTTGTGTCACTCCCAAAAATATTAATACATACATTTTCTAGGGAGTGACACAACAATTTTGTTCTTGAAATAACTTTTGTTTTTCTTGTTTCAAGAATACAATTTTTAGCAGTGTAAATCATACAAAAATGTACAAAACTTGCAAAAACTTATATTGAATAATTTGACAAAATTAATAATTTAAAAAAATATCATTGGTTTTCGCAAACCAATGAGTTGAACTACAGTTACTCTTTACAAAAGCTACTTAAAACAACCTGTAAAATTAAATCAAAAATTTAAATATAAATTGGTTGTGAACTGACCGGTCTTCCAGGAATGCCAAAGTGACCTTTAGTTCCTCTCGCTCCTCTCGGGCCACGTTGACCCTTATAGAAAATCATCTCTTTCTCATCAGGTACGTGAGGCTCACCCTTCATTCCCTTTAAGAGAAAAAACCCCAACACATATTAAAGAAAGAAGAAGAAATTCCTTCTGAAACGCTTCTCACATCATAAATAACTGACACTACTTGGCACAATCTTTTACAGCATATACTTAAATTATACTTTATTTTTACTTTTCATTGTTGTCCTGAAAGCAGTTCCTTAAGTTGTATTGTAATGGTAGTGCAGGCCCTGCACTATGCGCTCTATCTATACAGGTTAAAGGTAGGGTCATAGATTGGTAAATACTCCAAAAATTTATTACCATAAAAACTTACCTGGTGAGAAGCACTGCAGCTGTTGATAGTATAAAATATTTTGAGAAAGGATTCCTTTTTAAGTAGTATGGTTTGGGTAATTTTTGATCCAAAAACATTTGAATCTGAGAATTGATTCATGCATGAATCGATTCTCAGATTTCTGAAGGTTGGTGTTCGTTCGCGAGTGCTGCAGCCAGAAATGCGGTTGGTACTTGCTGTCACCTCGCCAAGTTTGGATGGATCCGGCGAGACTTGCACAGTCTATTGTTTAAGAGAACCAGCAATGCAACGCAGAGCTTTAAATCACACTCGGTAATTTTGCTTTTATTCTCCTGTAGTTATTTTCAATAAACTGATCAAACTGAACAGGGTTTATCCGTATTTACAAGAGAGTTATTTACAAACTTACCTTTGACCCTCTTGGTCCTGGTAAACCATTCAAACCATCACTTCCTGGGAGGCCAGGTTCTCCAGGCTCCCCCGTATACCCCTGAATGACAACACAAACAAGCCAATCAAAGTTTAAGACAATTTAGTTTTAGGTTTAACCAGTTCGCCTCGGAGGACACGATAACATGCAAAACTCTTATGCAACACGCACAATGGGCTTATAAACTGGCATTCGAGTTTCTGCACGTGTTGGCGTTGGTCAGACACTGTGGCAGATTGCATGCACACAGGCAACTTGGTGGCCTCGGTCAAAAGGCCCTACAAACAATGAACAGATTAACTCTTTGGATGGATTTGCGTGTAATGCCTTTATCGAAGACCTTTTCCTTTCACATAGCTGCCAAGATTGTGTAAAGACGGATTATACTGCATTGTTATGAGGCCTTTCATCTCTCTCCAGGATGCTGTCTATTCAACAGGGTGTGGGTTGATGATCAACTATTTTATAATGGCTTTCCAACGGTCTGATTAAACTTCAAAAACAGGACCGTAACAAAAACAAAAAAAGAGCCATTAAAATCTGTAAAATGTCAAGGAGAAACTGAGTTTCATTGACAAAACAAATGAATGGTTATTACAACAAAATTGCTTTTTGACTGAAAATGATTACGGACAGGTTAAACAGGAAAAGGATTTTCATCCTGAAGAGAACTGGTTACAATGCTTCTTGAAACTGAAAATGCCAATTATATGAACATGTTATCACAAACACATAGTAACCCCTATTTTAGGTTACTCCATTGTTTAATTTATTTAATTTATTACTTCTGGTTGTAAAGCCAAGAACTGTCAGAATAGTGAACTTAACCACTGTAGGCCTACTAGCCAAGAGCCCAATGGAGAGAAGACACTGAGGAAGGAAGTTTCAGTTTTAGATGTGGGAGGAAATCCCCAGAGAATGATTCCAGGAAAAACCCACACAGTCAGGTAGGGACTGAATACCCAATCTACATAGTGCCCCCCGGTGGGATTCGAACCAGGGTCCCAGAGGTGGAAGGCGAGGAAAGTTACCGCTACGCCAACCCGACTACCCTTAAATATTTTACCAATGAAAGTTATCATAACATGTCGGGATGAAGAGTCTTTTGGCTACCCTTGAAGTTTGATATTTCTTTGTACATAACCTTGTTCTGGCATATATACTATTGATTCCAGTGACAACAGCTACCATGTTTTCAGCACGGATCTCTTAGTACTAACCTGTTCTCCTAGAGGTCCTGCGATACCCATCGGCCCGATCGGCCCAGCTGGGCCCGCATCACCCTTTTCACCATGGAAACCTGGAATTCCGTTCAAGCCCGAATCCCCCTTCACAATCAAAAGAAAAATAGCACTGAATATACAATCCAATGATCCATTGAGCTTTGCCACCAATCACAAACGAAAATGTGCGCGCAAAAATTACACCAAAAAATCTAACAAGTTGTATTTCAAGTAATTCAATTATAGAATGCAGACCAGATTAACCCTTACTCCCTAGGCCTTTTTGCCCACAGGTGACCTCAATCCTCCAATATTCTCCTCTCCAACGTCACTCCACACCAACATGTTTGGACTTTAATAAGACCCAGTGATAAGAGATTGTTATTTGGGCCTGCAGCCCTCATTTCTTTTGAACAATCCTTTATTTCGGTGAAGAGGAGATAGGATTTGGGAGGGTTAGGGTTAAGATAGCTACACTGTGCATTTTATGTTTGGTATAGCGTGCTCGCTCAATGGGGGGACCAAAAAGTCATATTCTCCAACAGCCGTAGCCAGGTCGAGTTGATTCGGACACGGCTTAAGTAACCGGTTTAGAGACGAGGACCAGAAATCTCTTTTTAAAAGAAGAGGTGGCTTCAACACAAACAAACTCGCAAGTCAAATATGGCGAGCGCATACAAACTAACATGTTTAACTTCAAATCTAACATACATTAACATTGGTTTTGGTATCAGAGACAAGTTTGCGGCTACCTTAAATCCTCGTGGCCCTGGTGGACCTTCATCTCCTGGTAGTCCCCTCTCACCCTTCTCTGCCATGAAGCCATCTACATCAAGCTGACAAACAAACAAAAACATTCCATTCCTCAATTTACTTTCTCCTCTTCCTGAAACATTCAGCATGAGAAAATCCAAATCCTAACCACACCATCAGGGCCCAATTTCATGGCACTGCTTACCACAGAATTCTGCACTTACGGCCGCCCTGTAAAAGCGCATGAATCTATGGACCATAAGCTCAGAATTTCGCAGTGAGATGAGACATAAAATTGGGCCCTGCTGTACCGACTTAAAACCAAGATATGTACATTTTTTATCTGGATTTTAAAAAACAATGCTTTTTAGTCATATTGATCACTCTGCAGGCATCTTGCCTCTCTTCTGTATTATGAGGCTGGATAGATACATTTTTTTTTTCATGATTGTTATTTTTATTATTATTATATATTTCTGGTCATGAAACGAAGAATGCCTCATAAGTGAACTTAATCACTGTAGCTCGCAAGCCTGAGGAAACCTGTAAACAAGGGTGCATCTTGCTCAAGAACACAAGTGCCATGACTGGGACTCGAACCCATACTCTGCTGATCAGAAATACCAGAGCTCGAGTTCGGTGCTCTTTACCCCTCGGTCATGACATGCCATGATAATCGTGATAATCACATCGGGATAATCGTGATCATCACCCCATGATAATCACATCTTGCATTTTTCTTCATTGTGTATTTTGGTACCATCTCGTTATTAAAGTACTATGGTCTACGCTTACAAGCATTTCTCCTGGAGGTCCTTGAATGCCCCGTTCCCCTGGCATTCCTGGGAGTCCCTGTGGTCCAACATCACCCGCTGGACCTTCCAAGCCAATACCTGGAATGCCTTTCACACCCTAGAGGTAAAATACAAAACAATAATGACAATGCTTTAAGGTTAAAGTTATTCAGAGCGCAATGCCACAGAGCTGAGAAGTACACAAATTTGGTTACCACAGATTTGTTTATGCAAAAAGAAACCCAAGCAAAATGAAACCAGGGATCCTAAAATGCACCTACCACTGTGACCCATAGGCCTGCTGTGTAGAGATGTTGAAGCAATCTCAGTTTTGGATGTGTGATGAAAGCCCCAAATAGGGAACACACACACGCAATCAGGTGGGGGACGGAAAAAACACGTCCACATGCAAGGCTCTCGTCCAGGATTTGAACCGGGGTCACAAAAGTGAAAGGCAATGGAGAAACCACTGAGCCAACCCGAATGCCTCAATTGTATTCCTATTTGATTTATATTATGAAATACCTCAGCCTCCCCTTACTTTTGGTTCACCAATTGATAATTTCCCCCCCCCCCCGACTTATAAAATGATACTTGAAAAATAATAACAATAATAATAGGTTCTTATATAGCGCACAGATCCTAGGTGCTAGATCAAGGCGCTGTGAAGATGGAACACGAGTTAGAATGGATACAGCTCTGTTTTGAGCATTTCTTAAAAGTAGCAGCTGAGGTAGAAGAATGAATGTTGTAGGGAAAATTGTTCATAAGGCGGCGGGCAAATATAACCACAGGCACCTCAGCCAAAAGATTTGGAGCAGGTAGGAGTATTCAAGGTGAGTGGATCACGAATTGATCTTACTCTACTGTCACGGTGATAAAAATAATATAACCCTAGAAAGGTAAGATGGAGCCTGGGTGTTGATGGAGTTCCAGATGATCATGATGATTTTGAATTTGATTCATTGTTGAACGGGGAGCCAGTGCAGTTCATTGAGTACGGTACAGGGTTTATGTGGTCAGAGAAGGAACCCTTTGTGATAATGCATGCAGTCCAATTTTTTTATGAAAAAACCTTACTCTCAAATATGGATATAATCTAATTTATTAAATTAATGGAAGATTTACTCAATGATGAGATTTGCGAATGCAAAAACTCCTGATAAATGGCTTGTTGGCCTAGGTCCCCCCAACCCCACCCCTCCTTATTCTAGCCCTGAAACAACCTAGATGTTTACAGTCTCTGTGCATCCCCAGAAAAACAAAACTACAGGTTTGGACACAATGTGGACTATTTCTTTCTGCCTTTGGTGTATGCTTTATTTATTTCAAGAACAATTTGAATGCTCAAGGAGTTTTTAAGAAAATCCTGAAATCAGGAAAAATTCCTGAGGAATCACATGCCTGTTCACTGCCAAACTATTTGAAAATACTGAAAAGGAATTCAAAAATCGTACAACTCCATTCTCATCATTACCTGCTTCCCCTGGGGGCCAGGCTCACCGTCTTTGCCATCAATTCCCTGTCAAGAAATTAAAATATACCGAGTCATTTTAAAGTTGTAACCAAAAAGAAAATCATATATATTTATGACTTCACAGAAGACGCTATGGATGGCTTAAAGGGGCTGTGACATCATGATCAAAGCAGGTCTGTGGCCGTACCTGGAATTATGAACTCTCACCCAGTTACAGCACACATGTGAGTGCCTCTTCATATGATGTGATACGGCCATTTCTTATCCTACAACTTATTTCATAATCATTCTTCTGCCCTTCTTGGATTCTCTTAACTGACATTGTAGTTATTGTTTTTGCATTTTCAGGTTTATTTTGTTTGGTTGTGTTGTTTTCTTTCCTTTCCAGTACAGAGGTGAAATGAAAATGTGCTTAACTAGAATTTCTTATCATTGTTGTAGAATTATGAAAGATAAGTATAGTTTATTACCGGTGGTCCTTGTGATCCTGGTTTGCCAACAGGGCCCTGAAAAACAAAGCGCAAACATAAATATGTAGTTACTTATTCAGCATTCATTTATAACATTAATAATTCACACAACAAAATGGCTTTTATGGAAGTGTTGTCACTGTCAAAATTAAGTAAAGCAGTTAAGGTCCATGACGGTCTATTCACATGTTGCAAAAAGCCCTTTCCCAACATTGGAGTGTTGGCATTGTATACATCACTGCAATCAGCCAACACAGAAATAATGTTGCTGAAACAATTTGTCGCAGGCGCTGGCAAATTAATCTGACTTATTTCTTCGCAAGGGTCAAGTCTAAAATGATTGTCTTTGGTCAACATCTATGGTTAAAGATCACTGCATCTGTCTGTATTTAATAATGTTATTATTATCATTTCATTTCTTTCCACAAATTCAATTAATTACACACTAAAATGCACAAGTAATAGAAAACAATCGCTCAGAAAAAAAGAAAACCCCTCAAACTATAACACATTAAAGGTATAATACAGGATTGGTTTTGGATAAAAAAATCATTGTTTAATTTTAGTTTGAAAGCTTACTGATTATGAAGTCCATACTAGAACCATATTTTCGGTGAATCATTTCCCTCTGACATTAAGTCATGTTCAAGAAAACTGTATCTGAAAACCTAAAGAAAAAACAAAACAGCTGATTTCTCCTGACTGTCACAACGATTTAAGCCCAATTCTTCACAGGTTTGTTATTTCACGTATATGGTTGATCGCACAAAGCATGAACACTGTCTGGGACTATTTTGTCAGCTCTACCAATTCTGTATAATACCTTTACAGTAGATGTGGAGAAGGCTAAACCGAGGAGGACAAAAAAATAACATTTCCTAAATCACTGTAAGCATCCATAGACATAGTTTCAAGAAAACATACTAAATTCAGACTAAATTTGACTGGGACCAAACATCGCTCCTACCTGTGGTCCTGCAGGACCAATGGATCCAGTGTCACCCTTAGGTCCCCTCTTGCCAGGGGGTCCTTCGAGACCGCGTTCACCCTGATCCCCTGGAGGTCCTGGGGATCCAGCTTCACCTGTGATCACCTCCATTCCATCCTGTAGAAATCAAGTCGGTATCTATGATTTATCTTCCAAAACATACACCATCCTACTCTTCAATATGTCAACCTGGGCCCAATTACATGGCTCTGCTTACCGTAAGCAAAGAATCAGCACTCGAAAGCAGGGAATTCTGCGCTTACGTCAAGCATATTTCACTGGTTAGCAGGGAATAATTATTTGCTTTGCGCATGCTTACTCCACATTACTAGGGATTCTTCGCTTACACAGCTAGCGCAGAAATACAGCGCTTGCCCTGTAAGCGAAGAATGGTGATCACAAGCGCAGAATTTGGCGGTAAGCAGAGCCATGAAATCACGCTGGACGATGTGGTTTCCCGCCAAACTTTTCCAAACTGGATTACAGTGGACATTTATACACACCCCAAACAACTTTGGAGCATCATTTTTTCGTCATTATGTTTAAAGATCAATATTTTAATACCAAAAAAAAATTGAATTTTTGAAATATGCTCAACAAATAGGTGAAAGGGTGCTGTCAAAAGTGGGTTTCCTTCTTTTTGCACCACCATGTAGGTAAAAATTCTAAAGTACCTTTAACTTCACTGATATTACTAATACATTAACTCTTTGGGAATTTTTGGGGAAAAAACAATTTTATATGTCTGTTTTTACACAAGAAGTAACTCTTTACCTTGAAACAAACAAACAAACAAACACCCCAACAAACAAACACACTCAAATTTATTTAAGGTAACATAGAACTTCACCAAGCAATAACTTACAACATGTTTTAAGGTCGGTGTTGTTGGCATAGGCATGTCACCACTTCCAGTGTTCATGTCCCCACCCTGTTAAAATAAAAAAATAAAATGATAAATGATAATAATGATGAACATTTATAAAGTGTCGGTCTCCGCCATAGATGGATGCTCACGGCGCTGCTATTAGCATTGTTTGTACGACAGGTATGCAGAGTTATGAATATGAGAGCCATTTAATGTAGCACCTTTTACAAAGTGCTGTGGCACATTCTGCAGCCAACCATACAGGAAAATAATGGGAGAGCTTCAGGAAGTCCTCACTTCGCTTTCAAGTGCAAAACCAATGTGGATGCGACTAAAAATAAAAAAATAAAACTCCTACAATGGGAGAACAAAGAGAGGTCCTAGATTGACCGGGACGCCAAACATATTTGTGTGTCTGTGTTGATTAATCTATCCTTCTTCAAACATCATTCATTGAATTAAGTATTTCAAGTATCTTCTTCTTACACTAAACGGTAGAGTGGAAGATGCCATTTCTGTTGGCATGACGTAAACTTTTCCGGGTGGGCCAGGTGGTCCTTGCATTCCTGTATCTCCCTGTACACAAAAAACAAAAAACAAACAAACAAACAAACAAAACACATTAATACATTTATCAACACTGCTTTTAGTGATTGCGATTTGTTCTCATGGAGTTCTTCCAGTAGAATTAAAGGTATTATAACAGGATTGGTAGAGCTGACAAAATAGTCGCAGACAGAATTCATGTTTTTGTGTGATCAACCATATACATGAAATAATAAACCTGAGAAAATTTGGGCATAGTCCCGTGTGCGAGTCAGGAGAAAATAGAGAAAAACCATGAACAATTTTCAGCATGTAAACACATTGTCCGGAATTTTGATTGTAACAACCGAAATCAGCTGTTGCGTTTTTTCTTTTTTTAGGTTTTCAGATACAGTTTTCTTGAATTCATTTCAGAGGGAAATGTTTCACAGAAAAATTGGTTCTGGTACGAACTTCATAACTAGTAAGCTTTCAGACTAAAATTAAAAAATGACGTTTTTAATCCTTACCAATCCTGTATTTAATACCTTCAAAAGATATCATGAATAAACATTGAAACTCATTACCTTCATTCCAGGTGTTCCATCCAGCCCGGATTCTCCCTTGAGATATAAAACAAAAAAACAGTAATATGAAGATGGTCTTTCAACAAATATTAATTAACTCTGCGACTGTCACTACATGCAGAATTGAATATCAAGGGTCGATTCACTGGTAGTTTGGAAGAGTGTTGGACATAAATATGGTTAGCTTACAAGGTCACTTTCTTAAATTAACAGTTATAAGTTCATAATGTGAACAGTGCTCAGCAACGGAGACTACCGACACAAATGTTAACAGACTACGCATTTACTTCAAAACAAGTCTTGAATGAACACTTTACTCCTGATTATTAACACTATTTACTAGGGTTGTGCATCTACGTTTTTTTTCCTAAACGGTTAAATAGAACTTGTGACTTCCAGTTAACTGTTTAACCGTTTAACTGTTTCCAATCCGAACTATAAGCCAACCCATAGAAAAAGCAAATGTCAACACACTTTCCAGGATTGATCAGGATTAACAATAGAACACTATGAAATTCTTCAAAATCACAAAACCACAAGGCACAGGTGTTACAAAATGTATGACAAATTGTAGGGATTGAAAATAGTGTGTTACATTTTGTGGGGGATCAAGATAAGACGATTCAGCTGACATTTACAAGAAAAGGAAGGTCCTAATTTATTTACTTATTTTTAATTTTATTTAACCGTGGGGTTTGTCTTTTTATTTATTTATTTATTTATTATTTTGGGTTTTTTATTTCAATTTTTTTATTTTTCACTGTCAGCTTCGTTAAACCATTAAGGCAATTTGGAAATGGATTTCAATGATTTTTACGATTAACCGCTCAACTGTCCCAACCCTAATATTTAAGTTTATTTTGTCTTGCCATAAGTTAAAGCACCCCCCCCCCCCAAAAAAAAAAAAAACCCACAACAACGACAGTAACGGAAATTTAGCTTAATTAAAACAAATTATCACTTCTCAATAACACATAAATAGTTGAAAGTGGCAATTTCTGATGATCAAAACTTACTTTATGTCCATGCCTTCCAGGGAGTCCATCCTGTGCAGGGGGCCCAGTTGGTCCAGCAGGCCCCTGTTGGAAGAAGAATATTATTGAGGTTAAAACAGTCTTTAAAAAGTGCACATAAGTTCTTTATAGGGGAATAGCTATCAGCACAAGAATATACTGGTATAAGCTTTCTAATAACCACACAATATTGGCAGACTTAAGTGACTCTAATTATACACTTGTTGCATTAAACCAGGCAAAGTCTACAATTAAAACACAGTGTGTGACCAGTAGAAAGTGGGTTGACTTACTTGAATCCCTGGAGGTCCTTGGCTACCATTGAACCCATCTCTGCCCGGCGGTCCTTCAATAACGGTGTAGTTGCTACCAACAATTCCTGGCCTGCCAGGTGTACCTGGCACACCAGCCATACCTTGAGGACCAGGAGCTCCCACTAGCCCCGGTGTGCCTTGGGGACCTGCTGGACCAATGGGGCCTTGAAGACCACCGAACCCCCGTGGTCCTCGGTCACCGTCGTCACCCTTCTTACCTCGCTTTCCCTAATTGAACAAGAATTGATCAAGAGAATATTGATAAATCAGCGCTTCTTAAAAACCACTTTGTGACAGCATCAGAATAAACTCACACGCTTACACCATTGTACTGTTTCCAACAGTACCTTTATAATTAGCATCTTTTGTTGGGGGGGGGAGTTAAGGGCTGAAAATAATCCCTTTCAAATGGTCTGAAACATCAGATAACAGCCTTTAGACCAAGTAAAACAAAATCCAACCCTGCAAGCCACCTGGAAGCCATCTACTAAAAGACATGATTGGTTACAGGCGGGAGTGGCTAATAGCCCCAGGCCAAGAGATTTATTTGCGCCCCTGTGGGAATTCTTAAAGGGGAGGTCATCGATGCAATTTGTGTAAAGTCAAATCAACCCCGGGTAATTTCCATTTTCCATGCTGTTCTAGCTAATAAGGTCTTGAAATTATTGACATTTTAAAACAAATTTTTGGGGTAAGGTACACAAAATTTGTTTACAAACAGACAGCTCAAAACAGTCCTGTGGCATAAATCGATTGTTTCAAAATGTCATGCAATAAAAATGCCACAACTGACAAATTTTAGGCATGTCCTTTCAGCATTTTTCACAATCAAGATCAAATAATGTCTTTACAGTAACTCACCACTAAGTCGACATATCCCGAACCCTCATCAAAGAACTCAAAAATCTTCTGCAAAAAAATAATAACATTAACACGGTTTTAATTAATGGACACCTCATGGACTATTCTAAATCACACCATGATAAAGCATGTTAAAAGTTTGATTTTTTGAATTTCTTACCGGGATTTCAACAGCTGTTGCCATTTCACCCGGCAGTCCTTGTGGTCCAATGGGTCCCATAGGGCCTTCTGGTCCTGGCAATCCTTCACCAGGATCTCCCTGAATATTTCAAGTACAAAATAATCAACACAAAACAATAAACATACAAGCCATTATCACTCCTATCATGCACTTTAATAAGCCATTTGTGAGTCAGATTTAAACAAGTGAATGATTAATTGGAATTCCTCAGTCTACAACCAGAGTTTCTATGTCACATGGTTCGGGGCAAGCTTTAGCATACATGTAGTTGCAAAAGAGACGACAAACACCTACACACAGTTCTCAATGAAATGTGTGGCACAAGGATACCAGACTTGGCTGATCTGAAGGTTGCTATGCAAAAGCTTGCCCCTAATCGTGTGACATAGATTTAGTCTAAAGAAAATTCCAAATGAGCATTCACTTGTGACCCAACATTGTACCAGACGTCATTCAAATCTTACTGGCAAATGGCCTGTTAACTCTCCTTTGCTTGGCACTGTTTTTATCTGATTTTTTATCAATCCATTTATGCCTGAAAAAGAATTAAGAAAAACACTAAAAGAAAACATGTAAAAGGTTTGTACAAATACATATTTTACAATACTGAAATATCAATCATGGACCATCACGGTGACATTTTAAAAAAGGGATTGAAAAAAAAGGTCATAAACAAAATATTAAACTGTTTTTCTTCTATTTCAAGGGTTGCGCGGTCAATCACAGAAAATTTGTGAAAGCTTTTTACAAATACATACTTTACAAAACTTAAATATGTATCATGGTGACATTTTTTTAAAAGTAGAATTGAAAACAAAAGGTAATAAACATGTGCCTTGACATAGATGTAACATTGCCGTGTTTACCATTTGTCTGTACATTGCCCTTGATCAAAGGAAATTGAGACCGGGCTGCAGTGAGATTGGGTAGGAACAACAGGTCCTTATGATGACCATTCAATGTGGAAGTAATACACCAAACATGGTGTAACAATTACAGAAAAATAACACCACATTTCCTTCCCAGTGCTGATCTATGTTTACAGAGGACCAGAGAAACTAAACACTTCCCAAGTACTTACATATTGAACCCTAGAATGAAAACAATTATAGGTATCTTGACAGATAATTTTAAAGTCCCTCTTTTCATGCAATGGGAGGATTATTCTACAAGTATGTTTACCCGATAGCTTCAAAATAAAGTACAACATTTTACCTTTTGGACATGCGAAACAATTTTACGAAGGGTCAATTTAGCCCTGCAGCCAAAAATATGTGTTTTTAGAAAAATCACATTTGAAGTTGAACTATTTTTCAAACATTTGTTTAGGACACTACTTACCAGTTTTTTCTATAAAAGTTTTGCATAAAAACAAAACTGAAGTATTCAGTTATACAGAATTGTTAGTATTTTTTTGATCTCATCCCTGTTTTGATGAGTTATTAATTCCTAAACACATTTGCCACTTTGTGAAAAAAATTAATAAAAATCAGACCTGCCTGCAGAGTGTTGTGTACACACCAATGCATACATTTAGGTTTGTCATCTTGTAAAAATGGTAAATAAATGGTTTTGTCACTTCGTAAAAACGCAAAAGTCGAACAACGAAAAGAAGATTTGATTTCATCAGAAAAAGGTAGTCTTCGTTCGAGTTATTTTCTTTTTTTCGATATGCGCAAGACTTGGACAGTCTATAAACTGCATACAACAGGATTCTGGAGTCAAGTATGCTAAGCAGGCCCACTTGATGTATCCACTTGACTTGCAGTTATCTCGGATATCAGAATGATAGAAATTTCTAAAGAGGGGTTCAAGAGACTGAACAAAACATCTCCATATTTGAATGGTGCACTCAAGCACTCAAGTTTCTTGATGATAACGTGTGAATTGCTCTGACATTAAAAACTGTCAAGAGGATCTTTTTTGGAACCTAGATTTGACCACATCTTTATGCATTAGGGAAAGAGTGACACTAAACACATGTATACGCAAATACCTTTGTGGAACAGTACAGTCTTAAGTATTGTGATAACATAACAGCATATCTCATAATTATGTTCTGGCCAAATATCTTTGTGGAACAGTACAGTCTTAAGTTTGGTGATAACTTAATAGCATATTACCTTCCGACCATGTTCTCCTTTTTCACCTTTTGGTCCAACTTGTCCAACGTTGCCCTGAACACCCTATGAAGTAATCAGCCAAAACAAATTATCTGATGTAGAATGTTGCATGTATATTGTGAGTAAAATCATTAGTACTACACTACATACATGTTGTATACTTTTACATCTGATTGAAACAAATATCTTACTGTTTGTTTATTTATTTATTTTTTAATTCATTCTGGCTGTGAAGCCAAGGATTTTGAGTTTTAGACGGGGGAGGAAAACCCCAGAGATTGATTCAAAGGAAAACCCACGACATCCGATAGGGACTGAAAACCCAATCCACATAGTGCCCCCAGCAGGATTCGAACCAGGGTCCTGGAGATGGTGGAAAGATACCACTCTACCAACCCGACTGTGTCACACTAACAGGAGTGAGAGTCATTGCTGACAAAAGGGTCTGTAACTAGCATCCAAAAACCTTAGGTGTGTTGAAATTATGGCATAGCCACCTTTGGTTACCCCTGGACTCCAGCTTTGAAGTGTAATCGTTATTTGAGTCTAGTCTGGTGCCTCCGAGTTTGTCTTTTATAAGCTTGATTGTTTTGATAAACAAGTCTTACCTGAATACCCTGGTCTCCTTCCATTCCAATGTCACCCTGAAAAAAATGGAGCAAACGAAGTAATTAATCAGTAGGTTTTTGTTCTTGCGTAGCCCCTCACACATCGATTGGAAAAGCAGACAGCTCAAAATGATGGTCATCCATTTTGTACCGGCCACACCTAGGCACTTTTCAGAACCATGGCTTAGGAATGGGCTTAGGCTCCACCAGTTATTTTGGTAAATGAGCGCTTTCCTTACAGGGTTTCAACTAGGTGGACAGAGCCCAAGTCCAAGGTTTCGAAAAAGGACCCTAGCTACCCTTCTACGAGTGAGTGATGGATATTGGCAAGACACAGAAATGTTTGGATCGGCCCATCTTTATGCTCATACAGAAACTAGAACTATTAGCAATGTATTTATAGAGAAGGAATAACATTGGTTATGGAGACAAATGTTTTATGTATCAAATCTGCCAGGCTGGTTTTGAAAAGAAAGAAAAGAAAATGTCTGTACATTGTATTTCATAAGTAGCTATCACAATTTGACAACAAGGCTGGTGACAGAACCTTCAAAGTCACTGCAGCAAAATAGGGGAACAGTCTACTCTGTATCATCCAAAATGCCAAATCAACCGACCAATTCAAGAAGATAATTAAAACATATCTCTTTCAACATTAATCAATTTAGTGCAGTAGATTTGACTATCAAGTTAATTTATTTATTTTCTTGACTTGATGATTACTGTAAGCGCTGTGATTTTGTTTATTAAGTAGTGCGTCTTTAAATTCCTATTATTATTATTATTATTCAGTCATCAATTTCTCAAAGACATGAGCACTTCAGGGTGCTACCCTTGCACTCTACATGAACATAATTATAAATAAGCTGAATATTTACATGTTTTTATGTCATCTTATAAAAGGTTGTGAGCAATGATATATTATTTCTTCACAGTGTTTTCGACAGTACTTTTTTTGAAAACCTTTTTCTGAAACTGACCTTTTCTCCTTTATGGCCACGGATGCTTTCAAGATCTGGAAGTTTAGACGATCCAGCTGCACCTGCCTCTCCCTGTAATTTCAGGGTAAAAAAGAACAACAAAAACAAAACAAGATGTAAATGATACTCTCCCTGTAATTTCAGGGGGGAAAAGAAGAGAACAAAATAACAAATGTAGATGATACT
The DNA here is from genome assembly GCA_021014325.1 of Plazaster borealis. Lineage (NCBI taxonomy): Eukaryota > Metazoa > Echinodermata > Asteroidea > Forcipulatida > Labidiasteridae > Plazaster > Plazaster borealis. Next base: position 14,096,275 of record CM037471.1, on the reverse strand, counting down.
TGAGTTCCAAAAGTATTATACAGGATAGGTAAGGATAAAAAACATAATTGTTTAATTTTAGTCTGAAAGCTAACTGATTATGAAGTTCATACTAGAACCATTTTTTGCTGTAAAATATTTCCCTCTGAAATGAAGTTATATTTGAAAAAACTGTATCTGAAAAACCTTTTTAAAAAACAACAACAGTTGATTTTGGTTGTTACAACCAAAATTAAGGACAATCAATGTATTTTTATGATTACAATTTTGCATTTTTTTAGTATTTTCTCCTGACTCTCACAACGATTTAAGCCCAATTCTTCACAGGTTTGTTATTTCACGTATACAGATGTATGGTTGATCACACAAAACATGAACACTGTCTGTGACTATTCTGTCAGCTCTACCAATCCTGTATAATATCTTTAATCTAAAAAATGATCATTCTCAATTTGAAGTGATGAAGTCACTGTCAAAGACTTATGGCACAACCATCGTTATCTCCCAAAATTATCAACAAGGGTTGTAGAGAATGAGGCTCCATAAGCTTACTGGGTTGAGGCTTTACATCACTAAAAGTTTAAATAAAACCAACTACGGTAGTGGGCCTGGGTCTCTTGGCCTGGGTCTCTCGTCTATAGAATAAAGTCCCTCGAACCTCTTGCATTTTCAGTAACAAATTATTAATCTTTGGACAGAAAGGCATTTGCTTCCTATGTTCTTCCAAGGTTCACTCCCACCTTCAAGACAGTTTAGAGGTAAAGCAAAAAATTTGTAAAAAAAAAAAAAAAAAAAAAAATCTGAAGTGTGACCAAGGGGATGTTGTTGAGTCACTTGTAATTAGCCAAGGGAAAAAACTGGCTTTATAATTCTCAGTAGTTGCTTTATTGAATCTGTAAACTGGCTTTGTAATTCTCAGTAGTTGCTTTATCGAATTTGTAACTGGCTTTGTAATTCTAAGTAGTGGCTTTATTGAATCTGAAAATTGGTGAACAGAGTGTTGTTGAGAGTTCGGCCAATTTCAGAATGACGTCCAGATTATTGAACAGCAGGAAATACTAATTAGAACGTATTGGGGGGGGGCTTCAAAAATTTAAATGGTAAAGGGCCGTGACCTATGGATAAATCCTTAATGTGAAATTGCCCGCTGTATAGGAAAACAAAATTTCTGGTGCATACCTTCTGTCCCTTTAGTCCAACAGACCCAGTGGGACCTTCTACCCCTGGTAAGCCCTGATCACCAGGTGGACCTGCCACACCCGGTAACCCATCTTGACCTACAGGTCCAGTTAGGCCTGGATCACCAAGCTCGCCTGCAAACAAATACACACAGTCTGAATTTCTCGGGGGAAAACATAAAGATTCAAATAATCTATGAGAGTACATCTTTTCTTACATCATCAAAATTTATTTTCATGGTTACAGGCCATTCAAATTTATCAGTGTTTTAAACATTTGATTTTATTGTGAAAATGCGGATGGATGGGTCAACGAAAATAACGAAAAATCAAAGTTTGATTTCAATTTTTGAAGAAGAAAGGGAAAAAAGGGGGAAAACAATATATGTTATTATCAACAGTTTGGGTGGGCGAATCAAAATAATTTGGGGGAAAAATTGAACTTTATCAACATTAGTAATAACAATTATTATACCCAGTATCAAAATTTTGAAAATCAAAATAAGGAACTGTTTTCTTTAATTGTTTGGTAAGAATGAAAAGTAAAAAAGAAATTCTACTCATGATCACAAAAAGAGTATGTGCCATAATTTGTTATTCTTTTCTTTTCTTCAAATAAGTTCTGACAACAACATGGGACACCACATGTCTCTCTAGAATCAAAGGAACATGAATCAGTGATACCAATGACCAGTAATAATTTAGCAGAACACATAAATCATTTCATTTCCCCGAGCTGAAATCCTTTTTGAGACTTATAACTGTAAATATTGAAATCAATCGCAATTTGTTTTCCGTAATTCAAGTCTTTTTTAATTAAAAAAGCCCTTCAAAGTTTTCCAATTGAGCAATTCAAAGAAAAAATCAACATAATCATTAACAAAATATAACATGTATTATTCCTTTAGAGACCATACCTTTCTGTGTAATCCATGTCATGGCTTTATTCTGAATATTATTTACTCAGCTGGTATTTCAAAATACTCTTTTTAAAAGAAAGTCTTGAAAAAATCATCAACCATGTTTTTCTTGTTTTAGAATGTTACATATAGACCATGTGACCTGTGACATCACATGTTTAAAAAAGAGCCACAGATGTTTAAACGAGAGCCACAGAGCCTGGACTTTCTGCAGGCATGATTTGTTCACATCTCAATGGAAGACAATTGCACTGTCTGATTCTTATTAACTTTTGATAGTACAAAGAAAGGGGGCACATCTCAAAACTTGTTCAGCTGTTACTTTTATAACTCTTGAATTTATGTGGAAATCATGACACAAAAATGTAAAATTTCCCATGACCAGTGCAGTATCTTGCCTGCCAGAAAGGCCCTGGAATGTACAAGGTCAATATTTGTAAACAAAGGCTACATAGTCTATACATGTAGAAACATGGAATGTGACCTGGTAAGGTCAATTCATAATTTATACTGTGACTTTTAGTTGAAATCTGACTTGTGTCAAATCTTACTGCCGCATGGAGCCACAATAGGCCCATTTGGGTATTAGAGCCACTTCTATGGTCTCTAGAGGGTTATTCAAGCAAATGACAGTTGATAACAAAGTTGAACAAAGTGCAGTGCTTTAAATCAAATGTTATGAGGTGTAGATTCATGAAATGGTTTGGATGTTTCTGTCTTTTTTTTATACAAAGCAAACAGATTAGTTGATAGCAGTGGCTTAACCAGACATTTTCATTGGGAGGGGGGGGGGGCTAGGGGACAGCAAAGACATTTGAGGGCTATTTAATGTATCAAACCATATGTTTCTGGGGGGTTTTCTTCTTTTCTCGATCTCATTTGGGGGGCAAGATTTTTGAGCGTCTAGTTACACCACTGGTTGGTAGCATGAAATTAAGAATAAAACAAAAACAAGCGAGGAAAACTTTCACCAAATGATGGCCAGGTCCACGTATAACAACATAAGTACAGGTTAGGGATGTGTTTATTTTGGTATGAGATAAACTTAACCACCTCTGTGTCAACCCCCAAACCCACTCAAAACTATCTAACAGAAAGAATAGAAAGATGTGTACATTAATTTTGTGTTATCAGTGAAATGTGAAGAAGTGAAAATCTCTTTACTGTCTGTAAAAAAACCTGTTAGGACCCATAAAATGTGTAAATGCGGGAACAAAACATACATGACAGTGAAACTAATTGTTATTAATTCAATATTGTTGATGCGAAAACATTGTGGGATGGAGAAAGCTTTCAGTCTTTAACTCCAATCAAACAGAACTGACTACCAAAAACCTTGTTAGAGACAAGTTGTGAGTCAAACACTGATTGCAGGCATTATGGTGGTGAGTAAAAGGTAGAGGTCAAAGCTACTAGCCCTTGAGCATCCTTGTAAGGCAGTAGACAGATCTGAACTATTGCCTTAGCTAAATCAGTCATATACTGTATTATAACACCCCTTACAAATATTCTGCCTTTTGATTGGTTTAGAGCGCGTCAACAGATATGTCTTATTTTTACTAGAAACAGCGCGAATGCGATGCGCTGTACACAGCTAACAAGGTACTATACCCGCAGTAACCAATGTACTATCCCATAAAGCAACCAATGTACTATACATCTCAACATCAGCTACTTGGTATCTAGGACGTTTAGGCACAATATATGTATGGGCTGTTATAAAACAAATATTGACTGCTTTTATTCGTGCTATTGTTAAAACTACGACTCCCTCAGTGGTGATCCCCGAAGTGTTCTATTTTCCCTCTGCTTCGCCTCAGGAAAATAGAACACGCCAAGGATCACAACGGGAGTCGTAGTTTTAACCATAGCAAAGGAAGCAGTCAATATTTGTATACTATGCATCATTTTAGATTTCATGAGTATTGTAAAGAAACTACATGTTGAGTTTAAACTAAAAGATTACAAGAAATTTTAGCTTGGATCCACATAAACTCATAAGCATTTACGCCATTTTCAAAACTACGGCTTGGGCTTGGGCTTCTGCTTGGGGTTCTGCTTGGGATCCGTCCGCCTGATTGAAGCCTCGTTAAGGAAAGTGCATGTCTTCTAAATAACTGAAGGTGCCTAAGCCTAAGCCCAAGCCCAAGCCCAAGCCCAAGCTGTGGTTTTAGTGCCTTTGTTAATCAACATCCAAATTTGTGGACTTAAAAGATGTACTCCGCACCCCATGGCCAGTAGGTTTGCCTGAAGGTTATGAAATACTGAATCTATCGAACTTGGACAAATGCCATTGGAGGAGTTATCAAGTGTGTGGCTAGGGTAATGGTATCTAGATAACTGCACAACAGCATTAGCGTGTCGTGGTCGAGCGGTTAAGAGCACCAAGCTCAAGCTCTGGTGTTTCTGATCAGCAGAGTGGGGTTCGAGTCCAGGTCGTAGGACTTGTGTCCTTCAGCAAGATACTTTACCATAGTTGCTTTGTCCTTATAAAGGAAAAGAAGGCATAGGTCCCGTGTACTAGGATTGGCAATGCACGTAAAAGAACCCAGAACACTTATCATGGAAGAGTGGGGGTTAACCCCAGTGTTTCTGGTTCACATAGCAACCACACTTGTTTCCTCAGGCTTGTAAGCTACAGTGATAAAATTCACTTATGAGGCATCCTTGGTTCCATTACCAGAAATAAAATAACAATAATAATAATAACAATAATGATAATACAAATTAAAGACAAAACTTTTCAAATTGTTCAAAGATTAAGTTGGAAATTGGGATCGTTTATGAAGGGATATGAACACCTGGTTTACTGATCAGTAGTTAATTTGGGTATCATTAACACCCATCATTCAACCATGTTTCTGAAACAGTCTAACATATTAGTGATGATTGGGGTTGGTAACTAGACAAAATGGCGGTATGCACAGTTGGTTGTTAGTGTTAATTCTGATACTCACCCTTCTGTCCAGGGAGACCAAGCTCTCCTTTCATTCCTTTTTCTCCATTTTTACCTTTAAGACAAACAAATAAAGCCATGCAGTGCACAAACTACGCTGGGTAGGAATCGGCTACATTAACTCTGAATTTAAATGTCTGCTTGCTTTTGCTTAAAGCTTTTTCAGGGGGAGTCACTACCATACTAGTAACATCTCTGTTAATAAAAAATACAACTACAAAAATCTTGTAGACACACTAATATCTTTAAAGTTAAAGGGCTAATAAAATGAGCTATTCCGGGGAGATTTTGTAGAATGTTATACTACTTTTGTCAGAATTTTTAAAAAACCACAGCATTTTTAACATTTAAGAAGCAACTAGACAACTAAATTAATAAGCACACAATAATAAACAGGTCTGTAAGAAATGTTTGTATCTCTCAGAACTTGAATATTTGCTTGGAATCATATTCCCACAGACTAGGTTATGTTGTATTAAGGCGAGGTGTACAAATAACTCAAGACTCCAAAAATAGCTAGACACGCCATTCACTTCATGGTGTCAATGGATGTAATTGCCTCCTTGCTCCCAGACATTGCCCTTTAGTGCCCCTTAAAATTGTCCAGTAGAAACTTACATTGTCCTTGCAGAGATGCCGGTTACCAACAAATGAGTGTCTCATCCCTAACCACTTCATGCCAGATGATGTGTATGGACAGAGTTACGGCGGAGGTTTTTTCAACGCCCGGAACAACTTCGGATTTTCTTCACTTGTTTGCATAAAGCCAGACGGCTGTTCTTTTTTTATCGATCAGGACTTTCCAGTGTGTAGCGTGCACAGGCAGGCACCTACCGTTATATGATTCGTTTCACCAGTACAAAGAGCAACAACAGGTTCTGGAAAACTTGCCTTGTAAAATCCCTTTCCGGGGGTTATTGTGTAACCCCCCAATTCCAGAACTATGTCCTGTTGTTACACAAAGGTCGCATAGAAGAATGGACAGGCTGCCACAATTGTTCGTCATTATATTTGGCTCAATGGGAGGCAAGTCCGAGCGTGCCAACTAAATTTTCTTACGCAACAACATCAAATACCGGAGCTAATTCTGAAAACCTTTGTTGTCTTTCCTTCATGAAGTCATCGTTTTTATTGTGGCAACGATGTTTTCAAATGAAAACGATTACTCAAGAAGCTGCAAAGGGTTCCAAAAAATTGTGCCAAGGGTGGGCAGGTAATTTGTTTTTAAAATAATGGCGTGAAGTGGTTCCAAGAACAAGGTATCAGGCCTGAGAACATAGTTTGAAATCAACATGCCTTGATGACAGTGTTCATAAGGTAAGGCTGTGTCCAAACTGGCAGCTACGGCTACGGCTACAGCTACAGCTGAATTGCCGCGTCATCATGCCTTGAAGTATATAGCAACAGTCGTGGTAGCCATAGCCGCAGCCGTCAATTCAGATTGGCATTAAGGTAACTTTCTCTCAAAAAAGACAATTTCTACTTTAAAGACACAAAATCCATTGAACCATTTTGCAGGGCATCATCAAGAACAAGGCTAGGACAATGAAGGCAAATGCTTCTCTAGCTTCCATAAAGTTCCAGGCCTGCATCAGTTCAGCGTGCTCAAACACAACTCACAAAATAACTACAAGAACTTGAAGATCAAGTGACTTCAGATTTTCACTATCTCTCTAACAGACTGTGCAATTCTCGCGCAAATATGAATGTTCAAGTGCACAATTTTGTATATTATGTTCAAACGATAAAAAAATGTATATATTGGAACCAAAGGTTTCAGAAAATGCATAAGTGTGAAACTTGCACATTCTATTCATTGTACGATACAACACAACACAACACAACACAACACGAAAGATTGCTAGATACTTTGTTCAACACAGCAATGTACAGATTAATTTTCAGATATTGCATGCAGCTGTCCTCTCTCACATTGTTGTGTTTAAATTGAAACTGCAAAAAAATAGTTAATGGACTGACGTTTTGACCCCAGCAGAGTCTTTCTTTTAGCCTTCGAGAAAGGCGCTGCTAGGGTCAAAACCTCAGGCCATTAAGTGTTTTTTGCATTGACCATAGGCCCTTTTGGTTGGTAAGCAGTTTGCAACAGCTAATTATATTTTCTTACATTAAAACTGTAACATACAGTCATATGAACACACAGTATCTGAAATTGCACTCCCCAGTGGTGGTTGTGTGCCAGACATCAATTCCTAACTGCCCAATCATATAAATCTAATGACAGGACCTGCAAAACAAGGTGCACAGTTCCTGTTGCGCCAATTTTAATTAACTCAATTACTGCCAGTTCAAATAATTACTGGAAACATCAATCTCAAGTAATACCTGCAACACCACGAGGTCCAGAATCTCCATCTAGTCCCGGATTACCAATTTCACCATCACTTCCTGGTTCTCCTTTAGGTCCAGGTTCTCCGTTGATTCCAGGTACCCCCGGTGAACCATTGATTACCTTGACGATAGGGGTAAGGGAAGGCTTAATGGGTCTGTGGGTTGTGTTTGGCACCACCTTGACTAATGGTGTCGAGGCCGACACTGTTACTGTCCCTACACCCTGGATAATAGCAGTGAAATGTTGACAATTATTGTCAAAAATTTAAGATCATGTTTGGAACATATATTCATTTATGCAAAATGCTCTATAGAGTGTAATGGAAGACATTTGTTGACGCAATGGCAGCACACTTACCAAGTAAATCTATTGTTCTCGGAGATGTGCCCATGCTCAGTAAACCGCAAACAACAGATATTAAGTCTGCTGCCACCTAGCATCCCAAAGTCTCCCATCACCACTAGAGTACGACCATCTTGTAACAAAGTTACAAAGTTTAGACCTTTATCATTATTGCCTATCAACAGAGAATGTGAGGACAAAGTAGATTCATTTTGGGTTGAACAAAGAAAAATTGACTAGAGTGGGACTTGAACCTGCGACCTCCGGATTAACACACAGGCGCTCCACCAACTGGGCTCTTTAGCCCTATGATGGCAGTCTCCCTATGTTGTCAATATCTTTGTTCCGGGGTGCCATTCAACATGTAACTGCAGTATAGCCAGGGATCACACCCAAAATTATGATACAACTTGGGAAACTTGGTTGGTAGAGCGCCGGCACGTTAATCCAGAGGTCACAGGTTTAAGTCCTGCTCTAGTCAATTTTTCTTTATTCAACCAGTTTGTTAAAAATTTACCAAGTAAATTTTCCTTGTGGTTTATTACTTGATATTTGAAAAAGTAGACTGGTTACTTTTTATATTCATTTGCATGGTGCATGCAGGGACTCTAACCTCAAGGGTCTGAATTGTCTGAATTGATGGCTGCATCTTCGCCAGATGACTGCACCCTCTATATGAAATTGTAGCTATACGTATAGCAACAAGCCACAGCCAGACAACTGGGCCCAAAATTTATTTTGCCTGTAAGCCCAAAAACTTGCTAAGAACAGAAAAATCTTGCTTAGCAGAAACAGGTTATTAGCCAACATTCCATAAAGTTTACACTGTTACCACCGGTGCCGCACTCATTTTTTTTGCTTAACAAAGAAATTCGCTAAGCAGCATTTTCTATTAAATAGCTTTGTGAAATTTGGCCCAGGCCTTTTCTTACTACCAAGCTCGGATCTGTGCCTGACAATATTTCATCAAATAATTCGCTCTGCTTTCACACTGCCCGACATGAAATCAGCCTTTTTTTGCAGCACGTGTAATTCTCTACATGGGTCAAAAACCCTTAACCCGTCTCCTGAGCAAGGTTGGTTTTGAGACAGATGGACAGATCAAGCTCTCTACATGGGTCAACAATTATTTGAGATACTGTAGTGTGAAAAGGTCAGTGAAACTTACACCGGTTCGGACCCGTGTCCAACATGGAGATTTTTTGTAATGTGCAAATGAATATTGCCCGTTTCACAAGCAGCTAAGAAATCTCCAAAGATTATGAAATCCTACAAGTCCTAACTGAATCACTCACATCTGGTGGCGTTTCTGGTGGTTGGAGTGTCTGGCTCAATCTGGCTGTTGCAGTTACCATCGGTGATCCCTCTGGTACAGATGTAGTCATTGTGGATTCTGTAGTTGTTGGTGGTAACGGAACAGGGTTTGTTAAAGATGGTTTATCAGTTTTAAACGTTGCTGGCAAAGTAGGTTCAGGACTCGGTGAAGCAGTTGTCTGCATTTCCAGTGTAGTCTTTGTCGCTGTTTCCATTCCAGAGGGCGATACAGATATTTTCATTGTACTTGCCACTGTAGCTGTCTCCTTTCCAGTGGGGGATGAGGACACTTTTACTGTGGAAGATTTGGCCATTGTTGGAGACATTTTCATTGTACTTGCTATTTCCGGAATTATCTCTACAGCTGTCGCTGTTCCAGTGGGGGATGAGGATACCTTTCTGGTAGGAGCAGATGTGGTGATCGATGTTGTCTCCCTTACAGACGGCTCAGTGGGCGTTACATGAACCATAGGTGGGACAGTCCTTGGTTTTGTTTCCATTCCAGTGAGTGTTTTAGTTGTAACCATTTGTGATATTGATGTTTCCATTCCAGAGGGTTCACTGATGGACTTATCCGTCCCAGACGGTGTTTTGACCATTGTTGGTTTAAAAGTTGGTGACTTGGCGGTTGTTCCCGGTCCATCATTGATAATAACTGGTATCAGGGTTGATGCGAATTCTGTTTCGTTGTGTTCCTTGCCGTGAAAGGGAAGTAATTCTGGCCAACTTGTTGCCGCTGGCATTTTATTTGTGAGTGGCAAACTAGTAGATACAGGAAGGTCTCCAGTAAATGATATGCTGTGCTCGGTTGTTGATATACCACTACCTCCATCTGCACTTCCAGACTGAAATACAATTGAATTATGTCTGTATGAAGTCAAATCATTTAGTTACATAAGTTACTTTGAAAATATATTTTTCTTTGGGGTTCGTTTCTTTTCTTCTTTCTTTTTTGTTGTTGAGACTGATTGTTATTTGGTTACTATTCTATAAATAATCATGAACAAAGTTTTGGAACTTCCAACAGTTCAATGTCACAAGCCTGTGCGTTAAACACTTCCCATAAATGTTTTCTCATAAATTGATAAATTTTACAGCGGATACAAAAGTCCAATAACTTCAAGTTCTAATTGTGAGTGTGCATATACTTCGTTAATTGTTAACTTAAAGCAGTTGCATGTATACAAATGTTTTTGAGTACAAATTTATCAAAAGCTGTGCACTGCAAAAAGATTAAGTAATGCTTTTGTGTGCAAATTTATCAAAAGCTGTGCACTGCAAAAAGATTAAGTAATCAATGTGTAATTAAACTCTACAGTGAACATGCTTTATGGTTTGTGATTCAATAGTGCAATAAAAGACACACAAATACTTAAGAGGAAGTCTTCTAGGTTCGATTGGCGCCATTTAAGGGGATAAAACTTCCTAAAAACCCAAAAATGAAACATCATGCTCAATAAAGTCTTAGGGCATTTTGCTGCCCAATAGGTTACTGTATTCACAATATAGACCCGTGCAATCTGCGCGTATCCGAACATTTTTTTGACCTCTTTGGTCCCACGTACATTGCTTTAACGAGTGAAAGAAACAAACTTGTACACTTTAACAGGTCCCAATGTGCAAATACGCCTGATTACTGCTCACTGTACAGCGATTTTACTGGTAGCGGCTGCTTTACGGGTCTATGGCCTCAGCCCTAGTTGGGCAGGTTCGTTGATCGGAGAGCTGCACTTGTACAGAACGCCCTCTATCGGTAAAATGTGAAAGAGCTGAATCGCTATACAGTTTACAGTTACCAATTGGGCAGCAAAATGCATTGAGGGCATCTTACACCAAGGCTAGCTCAGAAGTAGGCGCTATCAACTTAGCCAGGCTGAAATTTGAGCAACATTTTTCAATGTTATTATCTATCAATAAAGTTGAATATATTGATTTAAAAAATAAATAATAATAACTTCAGGAACGAAAACATGTAACCCAGCTTAAAGATAAAAATATACACGTTCAGTAATGACCAACAAATTTTGAAAAGCAATTCTTAATCTGAAAGCTTGCTTTTTAGAAACTTTATATCAGTACCAATTTTCCTGGGAAGTATTTAAGTCTGAAATATTGTGTGTGACAAAATTGCCCTTTTACACTCAAATTCTAATTTTAGTTTGCCACAACAATAAAACCACATCATGAAAGTGCACAAACTCCCTGACAGAGCATACATCATTAAGCCCGGTGTGAAGCGAATTTGATGCACAGCTCTGTTTTTACTGCGAATGTTTCACAAGAGTTGAACACAGCTCAACTCTTCCGAATTGTTTGTTGCGCATTCGCCTTCGCAGGAAGTATGAACCGGGCTTTATTTGGTTATGTGTTGAAAACAACACTACCTCATTTACTGTATGTTTCAAAAGTTGCTTGTATGGTGTGTCAATAGACACAATCGGCGACCAGAGTCACGTGACTCATAGTGGGTTGAGGCCTAGTATACGATGTAAACAAACCAAGCAAGCAATGCCCACTGTGCGTGGAAAAGCATTGCTGCTTCCGAGTGTTTCTGCCGTAGGTGCGGAAGAAGCCTTGCTTGACCACGCACACTGGGCCTGGCTGCTTGGTTTGTTTATGGTGTATACCCACTATGAGTCACTTGACTTCGGTCACCGATTGTGTCTATTGAGAACTATAGAATATACAGAAATGTATGGTGGCCCTGAAGGGACATCGCATATCACAAATATGTGCGCAGACTTGTGCGATGTCGTGAAATTAATCACAAATATGTGAGTAGACTTGTCTGATGTCGTGAATATAATCGCAAATATGTACGCAGACTTGTACGATGTAGTTAAATTAATCGGGAATATGTGCGCAGACGTGTGCGAATATATGTGCGTTGTCGTGAATTTTATTGCTTGTCACATACCTTTGGGATGATGTCATAGTTGCGGACAACTTGTTAGTGACTTAGGGAGTTAATGGCACATAGCAGGAAAGTAGTTAGGCTCACGTGCATTACTATACAAGTGTACCCAGGAACTTGGCACCAAGCCAATTCTCGCCACTCGGAATACCACCTCGCCTTGCTTGCCTCACAACAATGACTACTGCTACAATGACTAGCCTACTGCATGTCTCGACTGGACGCAAGAAACTCCCAAGATCTTTAGAATTTTTATTCAAAGGTATGTGACAAAGTATGCAATAAAATTCACGACATCACAAATAAAATTGCACACGTCTGCGCACATTTTCGCGATTCATATTTGCGATATGCGATGTCCCTTCAGGGCCACCATAGAAATGTGCTCTTTGAAAGAAAAAAACAATTCCAATGATCTTTAACATAATAATAGAAGATTACCTGTTCTCCTGATCCACTTCCTGAAAACTGCATAGCAACATGCCATAGTAACAAGGCCATAGCAACAGACCATCATGGATGATTATCAACAACAGGCGCCGGGATCAGGGAAAATGGGATTGCAAAAAATGTGAAAGCAAGCAATAATTATTCAATGCAAAAATTACACACATATCAGCTTTGGCAAATTATAATTATTTAAGGTTCACCAAACACCACAATACAAAGGTGTGTTTGCAGATTTTAAATGAATATCTAGCTGGACAGTAAATTTGGTGATCGGATGAAAACTTAAGTGTGCTCATTAAAAACATTTTCATTCATTAAAATGGCACGGTGCATATTTTAAATAATTATGGGATGGAGAAAAATAATGACAAAGTTGAGAAAATGTCATTCTTTCTCTTGAATGTGATGTATTGAAAAACTTGTTTACTCAGTAAAATGGCATGGTGCATATTTAAAAAAGGATGGAATGGAGAAAAATAGAAACAAAACCTTAGAAAATATAATTCATGATTCTCAAACATCTGACAAAAGTTTGAATTAATTTTTTTAATCAACAACAAATGGAAATAAGGTTGACTGAATGAAAATGAAGTATGTGTGCAAAAAACAAGTTATAAGTGTAGTAGACTGCCAGGAAAATGAATAAAGGCTGAAGCAAAAACTGTCTCTGAATGGATGATGGTGGAATCTCCTCTGAAATACAAATAAGGAGTATGACGATGCAAGTGTCTTATTGATGTTAAATGAGGATGCAGATGATGACGGTAAAGATGATGGTAACACAACTGCATGCCTGATGTTACAAACAACCATATACTGACCGAGAGGAGTTCATTTAGCTTAGCATTTGGAAATGCGTTGTCTTTGTTTGTTATTAAAGCATCTGAGGAAGACGTGTCTCGTTTGGCGATGGTGTGTCGCTTGTAAGACTGTCAAAAAAAGCCGTAGGGAGTAAAAGGTAGGGAAAATGGGGTAAAAGTTACTTGGGCAGGGATGCTGTAATGGGATTTATGTTCATGTAGAGTTAATGCTTGGTGACTTGAAAAGCTCATTGTCTGTCACAGACCCCTTGCATAGGTCGCCAAACAGGTAAAACAATGGATGTGTTAGGCGCCACGCACAACTCTCAGCCAACGACAGGTCTTCCGTTGATCTCTCGATGAAGGCTCTGTTTAAGTTTGTGACATCATATGCAACGGGTCTATTACTGTCCAAAAAACCTCTATACCTAAAAAGACAAGCAGTTATGTTGACCCCAAAAAAGTCAATTTATAAATGTTTGAACTTTTGTTCACTCTTTTCTTTTTTCTGTATTAGGCTACCCATTTCAATCTTCTGGTAAGCTGAAAAGAACAAGGCCAACAATAAATTTCCATTTTCTACCAGCACTGACATTATCCATGTTTTGACAGGTGTCAAGCAATCAAGGCTATACTGAATTTCGTTGTTTCCCTTTTGTCTCATGGATAGCCCAATTTGACAATATTGTAGATTTGACAGATCTTCACATATTATTTATTCAACTGAAACAAACTGGAGTATCATTCAGAAGCTTTGTGAGATTGTCAACTTCTTATGCCCTCCACAACCATCCCCCCACAAAAAAAAAAAAAAAAACATTTTAAATAAATTCAAAAATCAAAACAATTCCCCCTAAATTTGCTCAATTTTTACAATCTCTTCTACATTTCAATGTATCATAACTTTCTAACATAGCTGTTGTTGGATAAAAATGTCCAATGAGCAAAACAATTTTTGGCGAAAATGTCTGATCAATGACAGACTAACTCCGATTAAACACAACCCCCATCACATTGAACATTGAACATCTTTCTACCAATACATGTAAGTTGGAGTTGGACAAGCTGCTGTCAGGAAAGGGCGGAGACTGGTGTTAAATGTAATAAACAAAGGTCTCGACTAAATGAAGAAGAAGAAGAAAGGGGTGTTGACTGTGACTGTACCTCCCCACCGTCGTCCTCATCACATCGAAGCTCAGCCTCATATGGTCCGTTAGCAATCTCCAAGGTTTGGATGGAGCCCTGTGGGAGGAAAACAAAACACAAAATGATCTGGAGTAACCCCACATGTACTTGTGCCAACATTTTGTTTACGAAATTCTGAAGTTCAATCTACCCCGTCAACAAATTCGTCCGATAAGATCAAGGGATGAGATCTGATGAATGTGAAAATTCCTGACAAAAATGACTGACTGGACTGGGTTTCCTGTTATTCTAGACCCCGGAACCTCCCATATGTTACAATTCAGGTTTACAGACTCCATTAGCAGAAATGCAAAACTACAGGTTTGGACAGAATGTGGACTATTTATTTTTCTCTTTGGTAATTGCTTTACTTCTTTTTAGGAAAATTTGAAGGCATGTGGAAGTTGGGTTTTTTTAAATCAGGAAATCCTGAAAAATCCTGAAAAATCACATGGCTGTAAGATACTAGGATAAATAAGATGCTCCCATCCTCATCATGTTTAGGTCAACGATATCGTGGAATAAATAATAAGAACACCTACTGCATTTTTATGTTTTCATTTATTTTGTCAAAAATCTTTTTCATTTTTTTTTGCATACTGAATGGATGAAATAATTACAAATACATCTGCCATTTTAAAGAATTCAGCCACATCGGTACGGGTACAACAAAGACTTTTAATGAATAAATGAAAACATAAAATAAATACCATGAAATTCATCTGCTCTTCCAGTCTGAATCCTTGACTCCCTATAAAAACTGCTGCATCAGTAGGAATAGTCAGCTTCCAGCCTGGTGGCCTGCGCAACGACTGGCTCGTGTATGTGCTACAGTTAAAGAACAACGTGGCCATGTCGTCGATGACACTCAAAGAGAACTGAGACCAGCGATCCGTCAAGGACGGCACCACAAACGACGTTGCCTCATGGTCCGTCGTCGTATCTGACAAGTCCCTCATGAAGAGCGTGATGCGATGTCTTTCCGTCCCCTCCTTGGAAATGTTCAATCCCAATATTATTCGAGTTTGCTGACTCTCGGTGACAACCAATAATGGGCCCCCGTTGTCCGACTCTGGCTTCAGAGTCACTAAGATTGTAAAATCTGAAAAGCTTTTTGAAAAGTCTGGAGGGAATATCACGAAAGCAAGACGCCCTATGTTGGTGTGTCCATCCAAGTGATAGGCTGGTTTTTTGTGGAGACCTTCAGTGAAGAGGACTCCATCAGGGAGAGGAGACCCAATCAACGTCAGCAGGTCTAACGTCTGGTACCTTGAATGCACTAGATAAAGAAAATAAAAGAACAGATTTATCAAAATAAGTTATATTCATCATCACATATTGTGCTCAGGTATGAAACTTAGATCCGATGAGGAAATTTTGTGGTAAAGGTCAACTTTTGTGGAAAATGCAAAACCCAATTTGGACAAGGTAATTAGGGACACCTATGACATGTCTCCATTGGCTTTGCAAGTTATTTATGTATTTATTTATTTATTGTTTTATGGAACTCTGCCACATCTTGGGGCATTAACTCCCACAATTAAGACCACCAAAGATATTAATTAAATGCAGTTCATTCAACAGACAGAAGTTATTCCAAATTTTGGTTTGAACTTGAAAACACTCCTATGTACTGGACACAGCAGGCCCTACATGCACTTCAGGACTGAAATTTCATTCCCGACTCTCCTTTATATGCAACTCTCCTTTATATGAGAGGCTTTTCCACTAGCACTAGGTATTCCGGCATGGTATGGGAACAGCTAGGCCAAGGCCAGGGCAACCGAGGCAATGGCCTTAATAAGGGCCTCAGAGAAATTCCAAGCCTCTAATGCAGCAGGTAAGAAATGCAGGAAATTATGAAGTTGGTATAAAATGTTTAATGACAAGGAAAACTTTCTTTGTGAAGTCAGTCAGACTTCCATTTATCATTTATCGTTTGGAAAGCATAAAACTAAATGAAGCAGTCAAGAACATCTGTTAAACATTTAAGATAATTCAGGCATATTTCAATAATTTGTGCCAGGTCATCTGAACCAAAAAGGTGTACAATTACAAACATGTCAGAACCAACTGGAAACATTGACTCTTGAAGCTTGTTCCTTTTTAAAGGAAAGTGCACATGAAAAAACTCTGTGAACTTCAATGTACTGTAACAAGAGAAAGCTCAACACTTATGGCAATGCGGAAAAAACAAATTTCCCTATTCACTGGAGAAAGGGTATCGTAGGAGTAGTAAAGTCATCTTAGTCAAAGGTTGAATGAGTTTTTCATTTTGAATGTTCTGTTTAAGTTTGTCTTGTTCAAACATTCTGATTTTAAAATGGCCTAGTAATCGTTGGCGAGTACAACTTGTGCACAAATGAAAATGTCACGCTAAAGGCAAAGAAAAACATTCCAAAGAGGTATGACGAGGCCCAACCCTCCAGCAGGGCATGAATACGAACATGCTGTGTGGGGTACAAGAGGTTACTTCATGCCTATAGAAGTTCTAAACTGCTTGTAGCAAAACAAAAAAACTTGTTTAATTCAATCAATTCTCAACTTAGTGTGCATAAAACTAGCAGCTCTTATGGCACATTGACACATTGAGTACTTTTAAATGAAATACAAGTTAATGATGCTCAGGAATGAAAACTGCCACAAGACACTTATTGTAAATGTTTTGTAACAATTTACACAAATTTTGTAAGGGCATACATTAATGTACTATGTAGGCCCCCTATAACTAAGTCACATTATCATGGGTGAGATTGTACGCAAACGAAAAATCCTGAACATTGGATAACAATTTCCTCTTGGTTTCCATCCAAATGTTCTACCTCCATGGTTTGAGGATCAGTAGTTTGAACCCCTTGAATCTCGAATCTAACTCCTTTTTTTATAGCAAGCTTAGAATTACCCTGCATGGCACAATCATAGGGCAAGGGCTTACCTACACACTCTCTTAACTCCCTGTGACCTGCATATAGGAAATAACTCACTACACTTCATTAATCAACATGTTTGGTACTTGTCACTTCCTACAAATAATCTTGGAACTAGAGTTGACATTGAGAATATATGGGGTTTGGTGGGGCCTAGGAGGGGGCTATAGGTTTGCTCGTGGGGGGTGACCTTTCTAACTAGCCTTGTGGTTGTGGCATTTGTTTCCAATTTGGCTACATTAGACTCTAGAGTGAGATGGGGCATGGTATGTTTCTACCCCACCAACCATGGTTAAGTAGTTTCTTATCATATTCTGGATTAACATTCCTAAGTTAGCAGGCATGATGAAGACCAAGTATAAAATGCCTACCTTAATAATAAATATTTGCACGGATGTATTATCTTATTATGGATGATAAAGTATTTACCAGTGTCAGAATGAACGATGAACTAACATCATACTAATATAATAAACATGTACCACTAAAATTCCCCTTTAATAACTAGTGTTTGCGACTAAAAGTCCATTTAATGAGGTGATTTGAGAGTATAAAAAAGAAAAACTACATTGACAGGAAACACAATAAAGGGTACCAGTTTGCATCCATTATGTTAGCAGTTTTTCCAATGGTTGTAACTTTTTGTTAAGTACCTGAAACCACCCAAAGGTATTTCAACATGTGAATGGACATGTAGGCTAACACGGAGAATAATTTGAGTAGATACATTTGATGTTTACAAAAGAAATTTATAATAATAAATCACCCTAACATTTCCATTAAAAAAATGAATGGAAAAAGTTATCTGACATTTGAGAGTAAGTAACAAATTAACAATTCTAATCAACTCGAAATTGTTGTTTTCAGTATTTAAGCAGGGCTTAAATTTGGAAGGAATATCCACAAGACCGCAGGGCTTGTAGCTCAAAACTTTTACTAGACCAGAATTTATTTCACAAGACAAGAATCAAAATGAGTTGAACAAGCAGAAGAGAAGATCCATTTCATTTGTTTTATGGGTTAGAGTACTTTTACACTCCACAGACATTGAAAGATTTTTATCAGATGCATAGTCAGCATTTTGTTCACAAAAATATTTACACAGTGAGGTATTATTATTCAATTTAAAAACACAAGACCACTTGGCTTATTCACTTTCCTCAGTTTACTGGCCCGACTCTCAATTACTGGCCACAGGCCTGCGGTCCAGCGTTAATTTTGAGCCCTTATAAGCATGAATGTCCATTCACATGTTTTAATACTTATACTTACAACTATAAGAAAAAACTGCTAACGTGACGGTAGATAAGTGGTACCATTTATTGTGTTTTGTGTGAAAAAGATTTCTAATAAATCTCACAATAGTCAAGAAGCATCCTCCCCACTGTGATTATTTCAAAGGGTTGGAAGAGGAGAATGGAGGAAAGACAGAGGAAAAATAAGTAATAACAATAACAACATCTTCCTGTTCTGGTCTATGTGTGATGCGTTATTATGTTGCAGGTAACATTAGCAATTGTCACAGACCAGTATCCGCACTTTATGTGACCCAACATACACATGAAATAACAAACCTGTGAAATTTTAAGCTCAATCGGTCAATGGAGTCACAAGAAAACTTTACATGTTTCTGACTCAAGAGATCAAAACTTGTTACTCATTTTTCAAAAGCTATAGCATTTCAAACAATAACCATCCACCATGCTCATCTTTATGTAATAAAGTTATGTGCAAATCTGTGAACATTTATGTCTTCAAGCTTGTTGTGCACACCCTTTAAGAAAACACTCAAATAAAGCTAAGTATGTAAAGACACTGAAACGAAATCCCACCAAATCCAGAAGCAGACTATGACAATGAGTTTGTTTTCCTAAAAAGCTAATAAATGAAACATACATCATGTAAAAGCTTTAATGATTGTCACTGAAAAGCTTCAAATCAATAATATCCTGTTGTCTGCCCCGGAAATGTCTTCATTCTCATGTGAAGGGTGATGACGAGGAAACTTTCAATTAGTCTCTTACTATTTAGTCTCACAATAAACCAAACTAAAACAATCAAAATCTTAGACTTTAATGCTCTTTTTTACTTGCCCTACTTTGTATAGACTCACAAGTTTAACCCTTTAGAGGCCATAGCGGCCACAAGCGGCTTGTACCAAAATTAACCAAAATGCCCATCGCGGCCGCAAATGGCCGCAAGGTTTGACCTACTTCCATTCACATAAAGAGGTCAAAGTAAAGGTCATGTCCAGATATGAAAATTTCCAATGTAGTTTGTAAACACAGTATCCCAATTTCTAAACACAAAACTTTTTTTTTTTTGCAGGGGTTGGGCCAACTGCCCTAACAAATTTGGGCAAAACAGTGGGGATAATTCGAGCATGGCAAGAAGGAAAACAAATGGACAAAAAAAACTTTTTACCCGTTATTAGAAATGGGTAATTTGGTTTTCATCTGTGTAAAATGTCTGGCAAATCAACCCCTCTGCCCCTTCCCCCTTAACCAATGAGTCCCATCCCATACGCCCATGCTGTTGGTTCATGTACATTGTAAATGTATGCACTTCAAATGACACAAACACAAAGAGGGAAAAACCGTAACAAAACAAAAACACAGACGAAAATAAAACCATGAAACTCCATGATGAGACAATCTGTTGATTTATTATTACATTTACTTCCCAGGAACCAAGCCTGGTTAGCCAGTATGACAACATAAATGTATTATGCATGACTGGACACGGGAGAGCTTGAGCCTGATTATTCATCCAATTACAAACCACATCCTGGAGTGTGAAATCTATCCTGCTTGTCAAGTTGTTACAACTATTATTAAAACACAAAACTCAAGAGCAAGAGTTTAAAAATGCGCATGCATGGAGGGTGCATGTTATGACATCATACCTTAATAACTGGGCTCACTCTGCAATATCTGATTCCAGAAAATAATTCTGTCAGGTGGGAAGTGAAAAAATGGAAGATAACGCCGGGGATCTTCCAGTTTTCCACCAGATGGGATTATTTTCTTGGCATTGCCGGAATCATTTTCTTGAAGAGTGTCGCTGCCAATTGGGTCCATGGCCGGAACCAAGGCTGGAATCTCGGTCTGCTCAGACTTACCCCTGTTGAGCCGAAATACAATGAAATACAACTGTGGAAGCCTCTTGATGCTGCGCGTCTTAACACAGAATTGTCTATTGTAATTTTTTGGAAATTGTTCAAGTTTCTGGCAACAGATTGGTGGAACACGCATCACGTGTCATACTTTATTTTACCAAGTATTTACCACCACGATGCCAAAATTAAATAAAAGAGTCCTATATTGATAAATATAGTATGCTTGGGGCACTTTACAGTGATGCTCTCCAGCGTCGTTTAAAAAATAAGGGAAACGAGGCAAGTTGTTCAAATGACAAGAATCTATGTGCGAGTTATATTGAATGCATTTCATGCAGTGTCGCAGGATATAATCACTCGGTAAAATCTGGCTTTTCCATTTCACTCAGCTTTGCCTCGTAAAATAGAATAGTCCAGATTTCACCTTGTAATTATATTCTGTGACTCTAATATTTGTACACTATACTGACCTCTCACTGTAACTGGTTGCTTTTAACCTGCCTCTTCCTTCTTAAGATGTTGTATACACTTTTTTGTGTTTAGACAACTTCAGCTTCTTCAAATTCCTGCGGAAAAGCTTTTCTTCAAAGCCGCTCTCACTCTGTTTATTATTTCCTTCCTAAAACTACGGTCCTTTATTTACTTTTTGGTAACTTTACAGTAATTCTTTCTTGAGCAAGTGATATTTCAGGAGCTGCACAACAGCTGTTTCTATCCAAGACTCTAGCTTGTTTACAAGAAATGCAGAAGGTTAACAATCAATTTAGTTGTGCGTTGGACCCTCTGAATCTGATTGGACAGAATGGAAAATAAATTTTAGTCTCCTGACGACGGACAGTATGTATACAGTCCGAAACGTTGAGTCCACCGGTTCCTTTTGGAACCACACATTCTCAAAAGAGATATTTAACTACATGGTGTCACCTTAAAACTCTCTCCTGACAGCGTATGGGCCCTACTGTCTTAAACGTTGAGTCCAAAGTTTTACTTCACAGTAGAAACTGAGTTGATAGATTAATCTTTAGAAAGAGCAAAGGGAGAAATATCCAGTCTAGAAACTCTCCTTACCTGAACACTAGGCCTGGGGGACTTGTGCGAATAGTGTCGAAGTTGCGACTATTAATTGCTATGTCCAGTCGCAACTACCATTTTTCAACTACACGATTAACTGTGCCCCCACGACTACTGAAACAAAAATTGTGTCAAAGTCGCGACTAAATGAAGCGCAACTAGTAGGGTAATGAATTTCAATTTCTAGTTGCCCAGACCTAACTGTCATTGTCTGCTCTGATATATTGTTGCATCAGAAGAGTTGCTTACTGCAATGGCGTCCATAGCAATGCATACTTCACATTTCAGCCGGAATTATACATTCTTGCGCCTGCGACGTTCAACAATCTTTGGTTTTGAAAATAGTCGCGACTAGTGTCGAAGTCGGGACTCATTGAAGCGCAACTAGTAGGGTAGTGAATTTCACTAGTCACTCAGGCCTACTGAACACAGTGCCTACCACTACCAATGAAGCATCCATATCTTGTACATTTGTCCTACAGTAGGAATTTGTCATACATTGAAGGCTTATTTTTAAAAGTTTATTCTGTTTCTTAAAAAAAAGGTATAATTCTTAAACATTTCATTAAACCCCACTTCAATCTCTATTTTGATTTGATTTTAATTGGTCTATTAGGAATTATCCCATCGCGTCAAAGACCGAAATTGCAAAATCTTTAACCATATGAAAAGCAGATAATTAACAACCAGAAAATACAAAATCAAGTACAAGAATGCAAATAAATAAATATGAAGTAGTCAAACTTTGTCTCAGAAATCCGGAAGCAGTGATCTGCTCTTGACCAATCCGAATGGATAAACTGTCCCCAGATATTTATGAATGAGAGATAAAAGACTCCTGGTGTGATGTTGTGAATTTGATCTTGGTTGCAATACCTCTATGATGGTTGCAGCTACCAGGCTGATGATGATGATGATGATGATGATGAATTTTCCTGTACAGTATTGCACTTGAAGGATTACTTTGATGAATGACTTATGAGACAAGTTAATTCTTGTTTAGACAGCCTGTTGGTGCTGTCCTTCAATTCAAAGGAAACAGCTGGCTATAGTGTCCAGCCACCTTTGTGGTTGTCAACAAAGCACACAAGGTAGCAGGATGTACCTGCTGTTAAAAGCTCTGCCCACTCAATTTAAAGATTACAACACACTGCACTGGTCTGAAACCAACCTACACAAAAGTGTTTTCATAGTTGATCCATGATTAGAATGGAACCAATACAATAGTGTACATCGCCAAACCTCTGCCCAAGAAAAAGAGCTGAGCAAAAAATAGGTACCCACCCAAGAAAAAGAATATTAAACAATGTTCACAACTTATTTATTCATTAATAATCGTGTACAAGTTGCTGAGATGTTATCATTGAGCTTTGTATTTCAAAGATTCTGTCCTTGAAATAAGTCATTCAGAAATACTTTACTTTAAAATCTGAACTATCTTGTTTATGTTCTGAGTTTTCATGATGAATTATAGCAATAAGTTAATGCAGCAGTGTTCTCCAACAAGCAAAACAAGGTTAGCGCACCACCAGTTGCCGAAAATTTGTCCCCACCTTTTTTCAAGTTCATGCATTTCAAAGTTAAAATGCAATCTTTAAAACCTCTGCTCAAAGAAGTCAGGAGGAAGTGGCCATCAGGAATCACCACAAAGTGCATCACCATGATCACAGAGCGTAAATCAAAAAAAAAATTGGCCCCTTAGGCGGGCCCCGAACCCCACGTGCCAACATTTAATATTCAAAGTTAGAGAACACTGATGCAGTATAAACAGGATGATCATTTTCAATCCAAAATCTGCCCTTTACTATCAAACAGTTAAGCTTGCTTTTTGTTGTACTTGATTGATGTGTTAGGTGTATTAATGGACATGTGAATTGGAGATTGAGTCATTGAACTTTGCTGACACATACTTCAAAAAACCCACTCAGCTGGCTTGGTATTTGTACAAGTACTTGAAAGTTTGATTTCTTGATAACATTGTTTCTGGGTAACAGAAAAGTAAAATGAGTTGTCGCAAATTATCTGTGAATTCAGGTTGAAATGCCTCCAACATTTGACAAACTGTAACTGTTCCGCCCCCCCCCCTTCCCCAAATGCCAATGTCAGTTTATGACGTCAGCACATCACTTTCTGTTTTAAATTATTTGCATATAATTACAGCGTGGTAAAGATCATCAGATTGGCCGCTAGAAAAAAACCCATTTAATTTGCTCAGTCTGAGTTAAGACTAGACCCCTTGCATGACGTCACAAGACCCATACAGGGCCCTCACTGAGATCAATTAAGACCTATCATTGGCCGAGAGTTGTGCACAGTGTGTACATGTACTGAACTGTACTGTACATGAATGCACATTTTCCATTGTTTTACCTCAACAATGGCTGCCAATGCAAGGGGTCTATTTGAAAATGAAACAGCACAGGAGAATGTTCTTTTCATCCTCAGAAACCTTTTAAATTGAGACACTCTTGCAGTTGAGCAATAGGTTACAATGATCCATGGGGGAAGAATGAACATACCAAAGCAAGAAAAATGTATTCATTCTATAGATTAAAATTGATCAGATCAAGGTAAGTCAACACAAACATACTCCATGAGAGTGTATCTCCTATTTATATTTGGTGTACAAACATTGCCATTGATAACAGTCTTGTCAGCTATCACTTATATTGGGGTGTCTGTTTGCTCTGTGATTTCATTCAAAGTGCCTTTCCTGTAATCCTATGTACTAAGTTCTTGCCATTCAGCATTGGACATCATTAAACATCAATCTGCTTCATGAGCAAGCCAGTTCAGGGTTTGCAGTTAATGTTTGCAGTGACTTACGAGCCAGCAGAACCAGTAAGCTTGTGATTTCACAAGTCCCCCAGCTTTTTCACAAGTCCATGGTTCATATTATAGGGATGGTTGTCAACACTGAACAAGCCAGCAGGACCACTTAGAGAGACTTTTGACGGGTCCTTAGGTGTTTCAACTAGCATTTGGCCAGCGGAACACTGTAGTGTTAAGGGAGAACGCTGCAGTTTAAAGTTAATACCAGTTGATCTTCCTGGTTTTTTTTCCAAAGGAGTAGGATTATAAGGGCCTTTCTTCTTCTTTCAATTTCCATATTCTTTGTCAAGGAGGAAAGAGCCAGAATAAAATTTTGCTGGCGTTGTTGAACTTAGGGGTCTAAAATAATGAGTAAATTAAATCGATTGATGAAAGAATATTAATGTTTTCAAAAAATGATGAGGGCGGGGACGATCAACTGGTGTTTTACTTGGCCAAATATGACTCCATTTGTCTCTCCCAATCAAAACTCCAACATCCCTTCTCCAGGCTATTCTTTTTTTCTGAGTCTAGGTTGTCATTCTGTAATTTCACTTTTTGTGTCTTACGTTATCTTCCTCAGCCCAGAAAGCTATGATAAAAAATCCAAATATAGAAATCCCAGAGCACCAAATAGTCAGTGGTTAAGTCTGCTTTCAATTAACATTAATAACAAAATGACTGTAAGGTCACATTGGTCAAGAACATTATCACAGTAGTAGAACATACATGTAGATTGCATTCCAGCAACCACAGATTGATGGAGTCAAGAAATACCACTATTGTTGTCTACCAGAAGAATAACATCCTTTGATAAGAAAGCTGAGAATGAGGGGAGGACAGAACACCATACAATTCCTGATGACCCAGACATGGTGACAGAACCAAAACCACATTTTATTTCCTTAAAGGGAGGGTCATAGATTGGTTGTCAACGTAATGCTGATCTACAAGCAAAATTATAAAGAAGATACAATAAAAGTCACACGAACATCGAATCCATCCACGTTTAGCAAGGTGACAGCGGGTACCAACCGCATCTCTGGCTGCAGCATTTGCCAATGGACACCAACCCTCAGAAATCTGAGAAATGATTCATGCATGAATCATTTTCTCAGATTCAAATGTTTTTGGGGTGAAACATTATCCAAACCATATTACTTCAAAGGGAATCCTTTCTTAAAATAGTTTATACAACAGCTGCAGTGCTTCAAGTAGGTTTTTCTGGTTATTAACTTTTGGAGTATTTACCAAAATGACCCTGTTCCGTCCCAACTTGACAATCGTCCCAACTATAGTTGGGACTGGTCCCAACTTGAGTGTTCAAGTTGGGGCATCCCAACTGTAGTTGGGATCGCCCATAGAACTCTACAGTATAATATGCTGTAGAGTTCTATGGGGACTGCAACATGCGGGCGTGGATCTCCCCCCTATACAACTTGTTCAGTAGGAGGTCCTGTTTTCAGGGCGTCCCTGAAATCGATGCAAATCTTTTACCTCTCTGCGCGCGATGTAAACAGTCCCTAGATACAATTTTTGTGGTTTGACTTGCCAAGCAAAGAGTCTCCTCTCCTTCGACCAAAACTTAGAATTATGTGAGGCTCCACTGGCAAGTTGCACTTGTATTGCAAAAATTTGTGGTATTTTAGGCATTTCTACAAGGTACAAACATATGTCATACTGTCGGGGCCATAAAAAAAAATTTGCCTGCCGAAAAAGTTTCATCGAACAATTTTTCAATTCACAATTCACGATGATCAAATCATGTGACTGAACATTCTGCTGAGCATTCTGGGGAAAAAAATACAGAGGCTTAAAGAAGCCATGTGCCTTATATCATTTTCTAACAGTCTGGAGATTTTTTTTTTAAACCCTCATATCATTTATTATTAATAACATTAAAATTTAAACATTGGCTTGGTGATTCAAATATCACTGTTTATTGATATGCTTTATTATAAATGTTAAAAAACATAAACAAATTCAAAACTTGTTAAAAAATCAGATTTGAAAGCCAAGACTTATTGACACTTTTTTTTTTTTTCTTTTTTTTTATAGTTTTTGCAAATTACCATCGTCATTTTTAAAATTAAATAAAAAATATTTTTAATAAAATGAAGACAACTGCTGGCTATAGAGTCATACACAACGTCTCACAGAACACTTGAAGTCACTGCAGATGTTTCTTCTGCGTATGGCTTCACCAGGACACCATACTTTCTTGTTTGCCTCGAAAACAGGTCAAACTCAAAACACGGGGACGCTATTGAAGTCTTCGAAGATCGGTGCGTGGTGTGAAAGTTTCAATGTCTATCAAGTTTTAATATATTTTTACATACTTCTTATAAACAAATGAAGGAAATTAGGGCATCAGTTGATATATGGCATCATTATTTTTTTTTCAATTCAAAGAAAAAGGCATAGTACATCGAAAACCGGACACGGGAGGATATAGTACCCTGTACAATTACACTACTGTCCCAACTACAGTTGGGACGCCCCAACTTGAACACTCAAGTTGGGACCAACTATAGTTGGTGCGATTGTCAAGTTGGGGCGGAACAACCCTACCTTTAAAGGCAAACCATCTATTATAGCTAAAGGGGGAACCGTGGGGGTAAGGGGCGACATAATTGTCCAGCCAGATTGCAAGAGGGAAAAGTAGATGGGTTGGATAGGAGGGTAACAAAAGGTAGCTACTGGCCTTCTATTAAAACAGAGAGCTGTGTATTGAGAGAGTTGCGACAACCTGCTATTATAAGCCATTTTCAGTCCAAATTGGGTTGTGCTACATTTGGACGAAAAATGGCGTCCAGCAACCACGTGACCAAAGAAAACTGGTCCCTCCATGTTGCAAATCTCTCAATACACATCTCTGTATTCAAATGGTCCTCATACCAATGAGGTTCAAGTTGGGACGCACCAACTTGAACACTCAAGTTGGGACCAGTCCCAACTATAGTTGGTGCGATTGTCAAGTTGGGGCGGAACAACCCTACCTTTAAAGGCAAACCATCTATTATAGCTAAAGGGGGGGTAAGGGGCGACATAAATGTCCAGCCACATTGCAAGAGGGTAAAGTAGATGGGTTGGATAGGAGGGTAGCAAAAGGTAGCTACTGGCCTTCTATTAAAACAGAGCTGTGTATTGATAGAGTTGCGACAACCTGCTATTATAAGCCATTTTCAGTCCAAATTGGGTTGTGCTACATTTGGACGAAAAATGGCGTCCAGCAACCACGTGACCAAAGAAAACTGGTCCCTCCATGTTGCAAATCTCTCAATACACAGCTCTGTATTCAAATGGTCCTCATACCAATGAGGAAGCTTCCTCCAGACTCCCACTGAGCTCATCCCGTACACTGCAGGATGTAGCCAGAGTATGTTTCAGGCTCCAAAGCACCACACAACAGACAATGTCAGTGTTCTCGCTCAGACTATATAATGGAGGTTTAGACAAGAGAGCCTTGGAATTTCAAGGTTCAACAACATTATGCATATTTGAAGCATGTGCATTGATTTGAAAATTGAGGGGGAAACTCAGTATAATAAGGGTCATGCATAGCCCAGAAATCTTTCACCACTAAATGTAGAACTGAAGGAATATTGACCTTTGACCCAACTCTGAGCTGACCCCCATCAATGGGAACCCTCAGGGTTTATGATGTAGTGGTAATGGTGATGTAATGGTAACCTTTATGTTTGTAGTGGTAACAACCAACAATGAATGAACCAAGCTACCAAACATTACATCATGCCAAATGAATGTTGATGATCATTCCAGGGAGGCAGAAGTTGGTTTGGAAGTTCCCTCATACCTCCAGGGGATTGAAGCAGTTGTGAAACAGTAAACAGCACATTAATGAGGTTTTCCAGCCTGCCTGAAAGTCTGTTTTATAGGAGTTTTTTATAGGAGTTTCCAGGGGATTGAAGCAGTTGTGAAACAGTAAACAGCACATTAATGAGGTTTTCCAGCCTGCCTGAAAGTCTGTTTTATAGGAGTTTCGCTCAAACCATGGAGGTTCCTCCATGCTCAAACAAATCTCACACACCATAAATCTGTGTACTTCAAAAGAAGACAAACATTTACCGACCTAAGTTTTAGTGATCCCTTAGCCACGCTCTGAATATTTGAAATGAAATACAGTTTTGAAGTTAACAAAATGTCTACAATAAACAATACATTATAGAACAATATGAATTTTGGGTGGTCCTTAAGGTGACAATTTTTGTTTGCCTCTAACACAGTGCAGGGAATACAAACCACTCCCTTTCTTTGGTGCACAAAGATTGTTACACCTTGCTGACACATTTTGAAGTCCTACATCCACTACAATGTACATATTTGTAGAACAGCAGCTCATCAACCAAAGATATATAAGTGTGGGGGGGGGGCGACACCGCACACCACAGTACACAATAGACTTAATCAAAAGTACATCTTTATCAATACTAGACTTGCTGTACTATTTGACTCCTCGTCAAGGCTGTGCAGCACACTGCAGACCAGACAGGGAAGCATTTGTCCTGAAATAGAAATAGGTACAACAAGGCAATTTGTTGTTGTCCTTGGTAAATACCAAGCAGAAAAAAAAATGATTATGGACAATATATGAGAAAAGCAAGAAACATTGTTTAAGGGGCCAGATGTCGGATGAGAAAAGTAGGCCTACAGTGTATCCCCTTCCACATAACATTACAGTAACAGTAAATACAACTTACCAAAGCAAACAGAAAATAGTTTTTGTTCAGTTTCCTGAAGCCCTATTTGGAGTATGGACTAATGAAAAAGCTGACTGGCTAGTGAAAGCTAACTGATCCTGCTGGCCAGTCACTGAAAAAGTTAAGGGCAAACCCTGACATTATGTTACAGTAATAGGCTAGGCCTTTAGCTTACAAGCAAATGGTTAACCATATAGAGGTAGCTTCTACCTCCATGGGTTAACCAAAGCCAAGAGAAAAATAGGCCTAGTTCGTTTTCCTGAAGAAAAGAGTTGTGAAAAAAAGGGAACTTTTAAAAGACTTCAAAGAAATTACCAGTTTTCTAAAGGAAACTTAATAACATGAATCTGCTTGACACTCTCCAGTTTTATTCGGGCAAACCCAAATATGTTTAGATAGAAGCCATTTCAATTTTATCCCTCTACTGCCACTTCCCAGGTTGTATCGTAAACTTGGGTGTGATCCCTGGCCCTGGTTGAATGGCTTTTGACTGGCACCCCGAACAAAGATTTTGACATAATAGGGAAACTGCCAACATTGGGCTAGATAGCTCAGCTGGTAGAGCACATTAATCGAGAGATCAGCACTCAAGTCCCACTCTAGTCAATATTTTTTTGTAAAACCCCCCCCCCCCCCCCAAAAAAAGAAATTTGTTTTACCCCATCAGTTTTTCTTGTGGTTTATTACCCGCTAACAACTTGTTCGGGAGAACCTAAATATGTTCAGATGGAAGGCCATTTTATTGTTCGGGAGAACCTAAATATGTTCAGATGGAAAGCCATTTTCAATTTGATAGTGTTATGATAAAACAAAATAGATTGCCACTAGCCAACAAATATTTGCTAGTCACCAACAAACATTGGCTAGTCCAACAGGTTGGTTTTCTTTATGGTTATTCCTTCCTCCGTGGTTTAAATAGAGACTAAATCATCAAGGGACCTATAAT
Source organism: Plazaster borealis (assembly GCA_021014325.1). Lineage (NCBI taxonomy): Eukaryota > Metazoa > Echinodermata > Asteroidea > Forcipulatida > Labidiasteridae > Plazaster > Plazaster borealis. Next base: position 14,066,293 of record CM037471.1, on the reverse strand, counting down.
TCAATATCTTTGGCAAGACTCCAGGGTTGAACCCCACATACACATATCATCAGTCATGATGAACATTTGTATTGAGTTCACCCACAAGTCGGACAATTACTGGTTGCGGGCTAGGTCTAGTTGTGGCCACCTTCGAATTTCAATGCAAGTGGAACTTTTGATTGAGAAATTGTTTCTTGAGGGTTAAGGTTTAAGTCTTTACTGTATACTTGTCGGGGAAGAACAGCACCTTGATTGAACGATTTAGTGACTGCCCACAGTGTACAAATAACTGTACAAGAAAAAATTGCTGTAGCACAATGTAGTCTGCCCTACCATGCCCTACTGGCATTCGGGCAAAATCACCAAGTGAGTATGAATGTTGTTATTTTTCGTGCTTTCACAAAATGTTTAATCAAAATCAGCCAATTGTTGACCAGACGACTTAATTTGGAACAAGACAGGGAACATGAATTCGGTGTATGTACAATTTGCATACAAAATGCAGTTTTGTCATAAAGTACATGTACCGTAGGCCAACTACCAGTAGTGTTTTTACCTACATATAGACCATGCAAGTCTTGCGCGGATTCAAACATTTTAGGGACCACTTTGGTCCCACATACATTGCTTTAACGCGTGAAGGAAACAAACTTGCGACCTTTAATAAGTCCCAATGTTCGATTACACGCGAGACTTGCACAGTCTATTATTACCGGTACTCTATTACGACTAACACTGATTCTAGTAGTTGTTCCGGAAATATCTTATTCTTTGAATAACTAAGTACTATAATCACAAATCTCTGGAGTTTGATTGATATCCACTATTCACTCCATTTTCTGACTGTACTGCTGATAGTGCTAAGCAGTGGTCTTAAATTGGTTTTCAAGTGTGCTATTGGAGCCTATTGTTTATGTTTGTGCAAGGTTTGTGGTTACACACACCAAAAACATCAGCCAGTCTACATTACCCTCCTGGGGCCTAACCCTCACCCAACAGCGTGAAGCAGGGCCTGGGTGATTTACCTCAAGTTGAATAGTTGAGGTCTTCTCAGTTCTACTGTAGCATAAAGAATGCTGCTAAAACAAGAGGGGAGAGGGTTTCCCGGTGAGTCACGCTCCACAACCCCTCCCTTCACGAAATAAACAAAGAATTAGAAGAAACAAACAAAAGACTTGAGGAAACAAACGAGGTATGTGGAGCATCAGGAATAAGCCCATAGAAAGGACATCTTTCAATTAAAATAGGAAGAGAGCAATGTCACTTTTTCACACACACAAATTCCATTTCGTGCATTTTCAGTAAAACAAATACACATAATATAATAATAATATCGAAGTCTTATATAGCGCACGTATCTACCAAACAAGGTACTCAAGGCGCTTAGTATATACTTTAAACAGAAAGATGGGTTATTGAAGTTATGAATTATGAGACCCAATTATGTAGCACCTTGTAATGTTTTTTACAAGGTGCTACGGCGCATTTAGCAGCCACAACCAGGAACACCGGGGCGAACCCCTTCTCTTTTCGATAAGTGCACTGGGTTCTTTTACATGCGTTACACAACACATGGGACCAACGGCTTTACGTCCCATCCGAAGGACGAAGCAATGGTTAAGTGTCTTGCTTAAGTACACAAGTGTCACGGCTGGGGATTCGAACCCACACTCTGCTGATCAGAAACACCAGAGTTTGAATTCGGTGCTCTTAACCGCTCGGCCACGACACTTCCATGTAGTACTTTACCGCCTGGAATTCCATCTTTGAGAGGGCAAGGCCATTTTCATTTTGCAAAGGGCACTTCCATTTTAAAATCTTAGTGTCTATGGGAAACATTTGTAGGGGCACCACGGCCAAGACCAGGGGCAACGGAGGCCATAGCCTGCATGGCCTCCGTTGTAATTCCAGGTCTGCTTTACAGTACTGCGTTGATACCCAGGCAAACCTATCGCAAGCATGCATATTGCCGAAATACAAAACTCAAGAACAGCACTTTCAATATTTAGTAAGTGTCCTAACTATCAAGATAAATTTGTTTTCCCTGATAACCACCTCAGGCCAAAATACAAGGCTGAATCAACAGCCTCTTTTCCCCTGGGGCATTTTATTGTCATTAGGTCATTCTAGCTGACTTTCATAGCTGAGGGGAATTGATGAATCATATTAACTTTTATTTCAAAACAAACAAAAGTTAAATGAATAAAATACTTACATTTACATTTAGGGGGAGTTCTTTTGACTTTTTAGTTCACAAGTTTTAAACTCCGACATTTTGCAAAACCAAAAATGAACTGTATGTTAACGACTGCAGTCATGCACATGTCTTTGTTAACCAACTTAACAAAAACACTTTCATTTCAACAGCCTTTCTTGTTTGTTACAATATAACTGTACTTTGTCAAAGTTGAATCTGATAGTAAATGCCTTTACCAGTCTTACAAATAAATCACTCATATCAAAAACACTTTATTTTTAAAATGGATATTGATGTGGATGAAAGAAAATTTGAGCACAGTACCAAAATCTGGTGTATACAATTACTGTCGCAGTTTAACCTTTACACTACCTATGAAAACAAACAGAGACAACCTGAAGGTGGTCTGATGGTAATGGTTCATTGGTGGGATATTCTGATGAGTTGGCCTGCTCACAGCTCAAAGAATTGATGTTCTCAAAAGTTTCTTATTATTACTCATAAGTAAGGCATTTATGGGTTGGGTTTTACTGTTCAATTGGTCAACACTATGGGGGTTGGACAGTCAAGCAAATAGCCAGGGGACTAAGGTGTAAGGTGATAATAATGAAGTGTCTGTCAATACAGCCCACAAGGAAATGGTCTGGCTCCATTGTCTGACCATGGAGCTATAAGGTCTGACCCATGGTCTGACAACCTCCATTAATTTAGTCATCAAAAGTGAAAGCCAGTTTTCATGAGATCACTGAATTTATACATTTTTAATTTGCAAAAAATAGTTGATGGCCTGATGTTTCGTTCCTGGCAGAGTCTTTCTCCAAGGCTGAATGACAACCCAACACACATGAACAAGTATACTGGTATAAAAGAAGTAGTCAAGTGGAAAGAAAAGAAGAGAGAGAGAGAGGCAGAAAGCACAAATTGTATAAGGTATTATACAAGATTGATAGAGCTGACAAAATAGTTGCACACAGTGTTCATGTTTTGTGTGATCAACCATACATGAAATAACAAACCTGTGGACATTTGGGCTTAATCCGTTGAGTGAGTGAGGAGAAAATGGTGTTTTATATCCTTACATATCACTTCAACGTTCAAGTACCATTTTACCAACTAGTGCTCTCTTACCCCCTATCAGTGCCTGCAGCATAAACATTTTGAATTTGAACAACTGCTAACCACTTCTACGTTCTAGTAGTACCTTTTTACCCCCTACTAGTGCCCACTTACCCCCTACCCTATTAGTGCCTGCTACATGTAGCTAACCCACCTACACCTTGTGTCAGTCCATAGTGCTTGCCTTCAAGGAAGGCTTCCTCCATGCCTACAAATATTGAACATGGCTTTGACAATGCTCTGACAGTGAATATCGTTACCCCAATCTTCATTTAAAGGTAGGGCCATAGATTGGTAAATACTCCAAAAATTAATAACCATAAAAACTTTGGTGAGATGCACTGCAGCTTTTGATAGTCTGTACTATTTTGAGAAAGGATTCTCATCAAAGTAATATGGTTTGGATAATTTTTCACCAAAAAACATTTGAATATCTGAGAAATGATTTATGCATGAACCGTTTCTCAGATTCCTGAGGGTTGGTGTCCGTTCAGAAATGCTGCGGCTAGAGATGCGGTTGGTACCCACTGTCACCTCGCTAAACTAGATGGATTTTTAAAATAGACGTTTAATAGATGTGAATGGATTTGAAGCTTTTGTGAAAATATCGCGACAGTTTTTGGCTGTTTTCTCAGCAAGATTCAGCTGAAAGTTTCACATGTGACTTTCATTGTATCTTTCATTATAATGTTGCCTATAAATCGGCATTACGTTGACAAAAACCAAACTGTGGCCCTACCATTGGCAGTCCTACTGTAGCTGACCCCACAAAATCACTAATTAGTTAATAGCTAATTAATTTTGTAATCAAATGATACACTCTTTGCACAGTCTATTCTCATATCAGCGCAAACAAACAGGAACAAATTAACTTGTCTGAGACACTTCGTACAGCCTGTTCAGTTGTGTGAATACTGGGTCCCAATGCGTGTTTACAAATCCCATCGGGGGGGGGGGGGAGCTGGTCATTTACTGTTTAAAAAACCCAGCAACCCTCCAGAGATGAAATGGACAAAAAATTCCCACAAATTTTTTTTTTTTTTTTTAAATGATTGATATCCACAGCCCTCAGAAGAGAAAATTACTTCAAGAAGATGTGAAGAAATGTTTTGGATGAGTGCAAACCGCTATGTTTTAACTGTTGGCTACAGCTATCCTTTAGATGAGTAGTGTTATTTGATATCATTAATTAAGCTCCCAGTGTTTTTAAGACACACACAGCAAGCATCATGCAATGATATAGGCCTATGTCTTTCAACCAGATCTGATACTGACTGCAAGTGGCATGAAACACTTTTTCAGGGTGACTTCATTGCTTACCAACCATGCGAGTCCAGACAATCTCTGTGCTTGTGTCATAATTTGTACTTTGTTCCACACATTTGTTCCAGTTGTGAATCCTTTTTACAGAGGGTTCGGTTTTCTGACAAGTAAATTGAGCAGAATTTCTAAAACACTGAGCGGTTCACTGGAGCAGAAGAAGTCAAGGCCACCCCTGTTATTCAGTAACTTAGATGAGTTTTGTTACAGAAAAAACAGGATAAACTACATGGAAAAAACACAAGTACCGGTAAACTACTTGAAACTTTTATTTGTTGAAAAAATACACTGTATTTATTGATTTCAGAGGGGTTTTTTTGCTCTTTGCAATCCGGCAATGGACCATCACATATCCAAACAAACCCTCTTGCAGTATAGCGAAGTCCATATTATCATACTTATTAAAAAATCTAAACCTTTCTAACTACCACCAACCCATCAAAATCAAACAGCACAGGTTTTTTTAAACACTGTTGTACTGAGAGGTGTGCAAACTGTTCCACTTTACATGTACATGGGATCAGTTATACTGTACTACATGTAGCATAATCAGAGTCCAACAGTTTTGGTGTTGGGTTACTCATGGGTTACTCTATGGTGTTGGATTTAGTTTTATATAGTGAGGAAAGATCCTTGTGAATCACTCAAAGGAGTTTGGGTTTCAATTTATTTTGTTGTTCATACTAGCTTCCCTTTATTTGTATTGAACCTAGTGCTATCAATCCGATTCCATATTGCCCATATGTAAGTACAGTACATGGCCCTGTTTCATAGAGCTGCTTAAGCACAAAAAGTAGCCAAGCACAACAAAATTTTGCTTACCAGAGTAAGGGCACCAGCCAAAAAATACCTTGTCACATGCACTGGTATCCTGCCAACTTTTGCTAAGCACAAAATTTTCTGCTGCATCGTACCTATATAATTGTGTATATATACCATAAAACTAACCTGTGAAAATTTCATTTCAAAAAGTGGTAACGTTTTTTGAAATATTGCCAAAAATCTGGAGCGGTTTGTCCACGCAGGAAGAATAATCTGCATTGAAATACACACTTTGAGAAGCGATACGTGTAACGCTTCTCAGATTCAAATATTTTGGGGGATAAAAAGTGATATATTTTTCCATAACCGCATTACTTCAAAGTGAAAAATTTCTCAAAATTCTTTAAACCATTCAAAGCTGCTGAGTGCTGTACTTCTTACCAAGTAAGTTTTTATTGCCATTAATTATCAGAGTCGTTACCAAATGTGTACGATGCCTTTAAGCAGCTCCATGAAATTGGGCCCAGGTTATATTTACCGTAATTTCCAGCGTATAAGGCGCTTGGCGTATAAGGCGCAGTACCCTTAAATTGTCGAAATAAGATTCAAGTGCTAACGTATAAGGCGCACCGCTGTAAGACACAAAATGACTTTCACACAGAGGCTCCCCAGTTCCCATTCACTGCTGGTACATCAACACATACAGGGGTCATTGTGATGGTATAAAAACACGTAATCTTTTATTAATCACGAAGTGAGTAAAACATCCCTTCTGTTTTTGTATTAATTTATTGTTTTTTATTTTCGTTTTCAATATTTTTTTCTAAAAACATAGCTTGATGGCTTCGCTTTTCACACAACGAGCATGCACACACACACACACACGCTGTCCCACTGTTTCCCAATGAATAGGCTGCTAGTCTTTGTTATCTCGCTTTTTTGCATGCAACACTACATGCAAGAACCAGTGAACGCTAAAGGGCGCTTTCACGATTAATGCTCTCACAATAAGAACGTACGCCCTCTGTTGGCGAAATCTAACAGCGCATTACACGATAACATACATGTACTAAAAACAACTTGATTAATAAAGACCTGTCACTTGGTGTGCGCGCTATAGCAGTGTACTGTGTACAGCATTGGTCTACTAGTTCGCGCCGGTACTACTATTAATTATTATTGTGGGCAGCAGCATGGCCAGTGACTTCGTTCTTCGGCAAGTTTCGTTGAAGCTTGTTAAACTATTAGCAAGCAGAGTTACCCTAGACGAAATAAAGGAATTATTTTACAGTATAAATGTACGATTTCACATAGTGATCATTACAATGAACTCAATTGATATCAGAAAAGGCGCACCGGTAGGTAGACATAGTGATATTTTTGGACCTTTAGGGTCAGATAAGACGCGTCTTAAACGCAGGGTTACAAGTTTATAGGTCGTAGCCTTTAGTGTCCCTGAACAATGTTCCCGTAGACATTCTGATATTTCTAATGGAGGTCCCGTTTCTCCATGTCCCTTCAGGAATGAAATCCATGCTTGCAGGTTAGTCTGTTCATTGGTCTGTCAACATCCTGAAGGCAAAGTAAGGTGCAACGAGTCTGACGAAAGGCTTGAAGAAATACCTTTAACATAATCTTACAGTTAGATCAAATTCACCATCTGCAAGCCATCAGACATCAGCTTTTCTCATTTGTCCACTAATGTGCCTGGAATTACATTTCGATTTGGTTTCCTATCCACCAACATACTTGGGATAATTTCTTCATGGATGTCAGAGTTCACTGAAATCATTTAGGCCCCTACATTCAGATTGGCAGCAGGCCTACAAAATAAGAACATTTAATTCCATGATACTAAATACATTATTATACAGGATTGGTTGATCGAAAAAATAGTCACAGACAGTATTCATGTTTTGTGTGATCATCAACCATACATGAAATCATAAACCTGTGAAAATTTGGGCATAATCCGTTGTGTGAGTCAGGAGAAAATAGTGGAAACCACGCAAAATTTCAGCATGTAAACACATTGCTCCTAATTTTGGCTGTGACAACCGAAATCAGCTGTTGCATTTTTTGTATAGGTTTTCATATACAGTTTTCTAGAATATCTTCTTTTCAGAGGGAAATATTTCACAGACAAAAATGGTTCTAGTATGAACTTAATAATCAGTAAGCTTTCAGACTAAAAATAAACAATGTTATTTTTGTTATCCTTACCAATCCTGTATAATACCTTAACAGGGATCAACAATTTAAACGGACCTCATGCCCAGTATGTTGCCATACTCATCTAAAGGATCGGAAGCATACATGCATGTTACATACATGTATGTAAAAATACTTTGATCACAGCACATGCTGGGATCCAACTGTCTGGAATTCTGTACTGTCTATCCAATAATATTTTCATCTTTACTTGAGGCACCCCAAAACATTCCCTACGGAGTAGTATGCTTTGGATAGTTATCACCAAAAAACATTTGAATCTGCGAAACAATTCATACATGAGTCAATTCTCAGATTTCTCAGGGTTGGTGTCCATTCATGATGCTGCGGCCAGAGATGCAGTTGGTGCCCTCTGTAACTTCGCAAACATGGATGGATTTGCCGTTCTTGTGAAAATACTGGACAGTTTTTTTCTGTTTTTTGAGCAAGTAGACACTGTTTTCAGCTGAAACCTTCACATGTGACTTTTATTGTATCTTTCTTTATCATTTTGCATATAAATTAACATTACATTGACAAGAAAACAATCTATGACCCTACCTTTACGATGAGCACCGTAGTGATTCGTATTGTGACATCACACTTTGTTTAGCAATTAAGAGTGATTTGCAGGTACAATAAATCTTAGCTCTTTGTGAAAATTTTGAGCCCTGGAAAAATTGTTGGACACTTTGGATTAGTCTTCAGAGGGTTATAAATTGTACTAAACTTAATCCTGAGCCATGGTGTATGGACTAAAGGGTATCACAGCTGGAGACTAACATCTGAAGATGCCTACACACGCCAGGAGTTGTTCCAACAACTGTGGCATTTGTGTGTATTACAAGAATTTACAAGGACACTGTACATTTGTACATGTATATGTATGCCAGAGCTGCCTTACTACAGAGACTCATATTACAGATGGTGTAAAATGGCTTGCTGCTGACTAGACTTGAGAAAACAAGTATTAATCCATCTAGGATTAACTTTTTCAAGTTCATCTTTCAAAAGTTGTCTTCTCTATTAACACTGAACAAACTCTAACTATTCCTACCTCCATGCTAATAGCAAACATGTTCTGAACATGTGCAAAGTGGGGTGCAGGGTACGTTAGAGCATAGAGCAAGGGTTAGAGCATGGAGGAAGAAACCTTCCTCCATGGTTAGATTAAAGTATTCTCACGGAATGTCCACTGCTTGGTAAACTTTTTAACTCCCTGAAGTACATGTATATGGAAGCTGAAGTTCCTGTATTAAATGACTTTACCACGCTGTGATTGACAGGACGGAACCCTGTATTGTCATTTCTTTTAAATAACGAGATAATCACATCACCAGAAGATCCGATTTCAATTCTACAATACAACACCTGAATTGAGACAGGATCCCTGCCAGTGCCAGGGATTACCACAGATGTGTTCCATTTCATTATTATTATTTGATGAATAAAAACAAGGGAGAAATATACAAGAAATTCTGGGTACAGATGCATGTATGTAACTTCTTGTCCTAGGTAAATCCTTAAAGCATGGACAGTCAAAAAAGTACCCCCCCCCCCCAAAAAAAAAGGGGGGGGGAGAGAGAAAAAAGAATCATCTTTATCAAGTCCAAGTGCTGAGCAAACACAAATTTGATGTATTGTGTTGTCTTAAAGGCACACTTTGTCACCTCTTTGTAAGATACTAAGCAAACAATACATGCTTTTCACATTCTGAAAGAATGGCGGTGTTGTGGCCAAGCGGTCAAGCGCATCGGACTCAAGAGTGTGGGTTCAAGTCCCGGTCTTGATACTTGTGTCCTTCAGCAAGACTCTTTCTCGGTCCTGTGCGTTGTGCTATGCAGGTAAAAGGACCCAGTTACACTTATCGCTGAGAGGAGTTTGCCCTGGTGTTTCTGACAGTGGCTGCTGAATGCGCCACATCACCTTAAACCCTTAAAGTGCTACATAAATTGGTCTTAAAATTAAAAAAACTTCAAAAACATGTCTTAAAATGTTTCTTTCTAATAGTTTCTAATAGTAGATTTGTGTGCTATATAAGACTGGTATTATTATTATTAATATTTAAGACTTTGATGAAGAACTAATACACCAGTGAAGCTGACTCGAGTCAGTGACTTGGACTCATGTCCGACTCAAGTCACCAATTTGTTTGACTTGTAACTTAACTTGACTTGGAGAAAACATGACTAATTGTGAGTTGACTTGAGTTGAGAAAATTTGACTTCAATAATTTGACTTGAGGAAGAATGGCTTGGTTACAACACCATAACAAACTTTAGAGTGTTGTGAACAACAGGTACATGTGACACCATCACCTTCCACGCACACAATTCTAAACAGCAGTTGTTGTAGGCAAAGGGTCTTTAAATTCCAACCTCAGTCTTAGGGTCAAAGGAGATGCCATGGCAAAAATCAGCTGACAATGCAACTTAACATCCTTTAAATTCAGCTGACTTTGTTCATTCTTACTCATACATAACTCCACTCCACATATTTGTTTTAGCCTATAAGTTAATCTTGATTTGGGACATCATCTACCAGACTGTTGAAGCCAAATAAACATTACACAGGATTGGTAGGGATAACAAACAGTGTTTAATTTTACTCTGAAAGCTCACTGATTATGAAGGTCATGCTAGAACCATTTTTTTCTGTGAAATAGTTCACGTTTGGACACGTTTGGTAATTACTCAAAATACATAATAGCATAAAAAACTGTTGATAGTATAAAAAATTGTGAGAAACGACTCCCTCTGAAGTAACGTAGTTTTTGAAAAAGAGGTAATTTCTCACTAAAATATTTGAATCTAAAAATTACTTTTACTTTACCTTTTTCAGGTATCTGAAAGCACACAAATTTGTGCAACAAGGGTGTTTTTTCTTTCATTATTTTCTTGCAACTTAGATGACCAATTGAGCCCAAATTTTCACAGGTTTGTTATTTTATGCATATGTTGGGATACACCAAGTGAGAATACTGGTCTTTGACAATTACCAAATGTGTCCAGTGCCTTTAAAATGAAGTCATATTCAAGAAAACTGTATCTGAAAAAATTAAAACAAACATAACAACTGATTTTGGTTGTATGCTGAAAATTGTGATGATATTTCACTATTTTCTCCTGATTCACACAACGGATTAAGCCCAAATTTTTACTTGTTATTTCATGTATATGGTTGATCACACAAAACATGAACACTGCCACTTTTTTGTCAGCTCTACCAATCCTGTATAAAACCTTGAACTTTCATGTATTTTATAATGAAACATTAGCGGTTCAGTGAAAGGTCACCACAGTAACCAGTGGATTATTGAAAAGCAATACAATTACAAATGTTAGTAAGTCTGTATCAGTAACAATTATAAATCAAAGACACCACGGCAATAGAAGGAGAGGTGTCACTCTAACAACTGAAGTTAGGACAACCATTGGCCAACCACATTGTAAATGTTTTATATACAGGACTATAATTTTTAGAGTCCAGGCAGGCACACCACCCATTCCTGGTTCATTTCACTGTGATTGACCTAACAGTGACCTCCCGGGACTCTAGACAATAAATGACTCCATGATGGTTAACCATGGGTTGACTATGTCATCACTTTTTGCTCCTAGTGTGCACCTTGGGGCATTTCTATCCATCAATGCAGAAAGCAGGCAAATCTATTAGTTAGCATGGTTTCTGGCAATTTTGTTGGCTGTATGGGCTGTAGTACCACAGAGTACCATAGCAGGGTTTGCCCTTAATTTTTATTCAGTGACTATCCAGCAGGAACAGTCAGCTTGTCATTTCACTAGGCTGTTAGCTTTTTCATCAGTCCTTACTATTCATTAAATAGGATGCTTTCAACACTAAACTAGCCAGCCCGACTACTTAGAGTGAAGTTTGACTGGTCCTCAAGTGTTTTGACCAGCATTTGGCCAGCGGACCACTGCCACTGTTAATGGGAGAATGCTGCATAGTGATTATTTCTTGCTCTACGCTCCATAGTACTGATCGGGGATCTTCATAAGAGCATTATTTACAAAGCAAATGTATAAAATGGCTATACAAAAAACAGTTCATGAGAACTTGCACAATACACTGGTTAACCAACTCTATTCATCATGACGAAATGGAATGGTTGGACTTGTTTTACTATGGATGTTTTTTTTCAAATTCTGACAAGGAAAATCTCTTCTGCACAAGAAAAAAAGAATCTGGAACTGGAACTTGAGTGGAGGGGGAAGCAGACACATGGGGTTGTGTGGGGGCAGCACTTCCAACTTATCAGTGATCGGACACTGGACACTCTGGCTGAAATGAAACTGATGAAAACTGTGCATCAACCCCTCCATAAAATAGACTCACTACATCACTACAGAATACAGTTCCTGTACCTGTAGTAAACTACACATTTCCTTGGGATACTTGTTGAGACCATCAATCATAATTTAAGTACTGTACATGCATGAGGAATAATGAATAATACAATAATAGGAGTAAGGCTTATGGTAAGACACAGCACAGGTGTTAATATATTGAAGATCAAAACTGTAGCCTTCAGTCCAGCTGTTTGCAACTAGCCCTGGGTGAACAAATCCAAGGGATCAAGTTCCCTAGACATCAGTAGTGTATCCGAATTACAACAGTCTGGATTGAAAAAACAAGACCTTGTATTAGTTCAGGGACACTTCAATGATGACTTGGAATTGTCTTGAGAAACAACTGTAAAATGTACACCACATAGCTTTTTAAAATATAAGACCTGAGATTGATCTGTAACATTGGTGACAAACTAAACATTGAAAGACCAAGGGAGGACCCGAACAACTTTTTGTATGCTATTTCCAAGATCGTAAGTGTGATTCCCCAGCATGCAGTCTGCCTTTAAACATGCTGCATGGCAGTTCTTCTGTGTTCACACAACCACGCGGGCAGGCAGTACAACAAGTACACCGAACAAGGTCACTGAATCCTTTCAACATGGTCAAGAATCAACAATAAACTTTATTACTGTTGCATTTTAAGGTGTCAAAATATTTAGTTATCAAAATAGAAAATCCTGCCTTACAATATAGGGGCTATTGTGCTCACATAGCAGGGAAACTTTAGGCTATTGATTCAGTGAATGGTACCGTACACCTTGAGCTCTCCTGAAAATATTGTTGTGACTGTCACCCCTGGTTCTTTTCAAATTCATGGTCAGTATCCACCAACGGTTGAACTCTAAATAAATTAGTGATGACAATAACCAACACCGATTTTTGTGTCTTTATATTTGGGAAATTCAGGAAACTGAGAAAGAAAGACATGTTTTGTTATTTTAAAGGCAGGGTATAACCTTTGGTAATTACTTCAACAATTAATGACCATCAAATCTTACTTGATAAAAAGAAGCACTGCAGCTGTTGATAATGTATAACATTTTGAGAAGCGATTCCCTTCTGAGAAATGTGGTTTTAAAGAAAGGGTTTTTAAAAAAATTCCATCTGAGATCAGATTGTGTATTCCAATTAGAGATTATTCTTCATGCGTGGACATAACCGCTCCAGATTTTCGGCGATATCTCAAAAACGCTACCGCCTTGTGAAATGAAATTTTCACACAGGTTAGTTTTATTGTATATTTATAACAATCGAACGGTTCCAGAACTTAAAGGTATAGGCCTACTTTGCCTTTAAAGCTCAAACACTCAAACATTTTCCATATAGGCCTACACATTTATGTATACCTGCCTTCCATGTCATTCCCCTTTATATTAACAGGTAAATTGGTCGATATTCAAGGTCATAATTAAGTACACGTAAACCCTAACCCTAACCCTAACCATTTAGAATTCAATGTCACGTTGGTCTAAGAGATTATCCCTGACTTTAATAAGAGTTCGTCTGAATAACTTGTCTTACAAATGTGGACTAGTATACAAGGTTGAATATACTTAGTAACACATCATGCCAAAGCATGTGTCAAATGTAGAAATAGATTCACCTGGAATGAATATTAAACCATAGTCGAGCCAACCTGGAAAATTTGTCGATTTGATTAGTCAATTGAAGCTACCAGCTCCTAGATGACTTTACAGTTTATTCCCAAAGATATTTCAAGGCCATTCAGGAAAAAATTAACTATTTGCCCAGCAAGAAAATGCCCAACCCACATGGGAGATATTTGACCCACTCAGTGGAAACAGATCAGAAATGTTTTGTATCCTGACCACTTTTTATCACACTACAGGTTAAAGGTGATAATCTTAAGCTTTCTAGAGTAACTCAGTATTCCCTCTTGATCCAAAAGAATGTTGAAGTTTGTTGACTTTCCCAGATCTAAAATATATGATGTCTCTTTTTGGAGAGCAAAGGGCAAAACTTCTGAGGCCAAAAGCCTTAACTCTTAACACCACCATAAAGACTTTGAGTAAACCATACTTGTAATTGAATTTCAGGGTGTTGGTGTATGGAGCAAGGTGGAACCATGGTGAAACCAGGCTGGATGATAAAAATACTGCAAGTGACTAACACTACAGGAAGTGAATAAAACTGTTAAATTGATAAAGAGGGTGTCCTGTCAACATGCACAAATGTCTATGCGATCAAATTTGTCATTACAAGGGACATCAATGATCAATTAACACACATGTAATCCCAAACAGTGTTAGTGTTTACAGTGCATGTAGCCTAATTGGTTCATAAAATGAAGATTTCCCAAAAACCTTACATATGTAGCAAGCATGCAATTTGGAGTAATTGCAGAATACACCACATTCAGATGAAACCCCCGAAACACATGGATAAAGCAAATCAGAGAGTTTGTCGTATTTAACCATGACTGTGAATCATTATCAAGGCGTGTCGTGGCCGAGCGGATAAGAACACCGAACTCAAGCTCTGGTGTTTCTGATCAGCAGAGTGTGGGTTCGAATCCCAGTCGTGACACTTGTGTCCTTAAGCAAGACACTTAACCACATGCTTCGTCCTTCGGATGGGACGTTAAGCCGTAGGTCCCATGTGTTGTGTAATGCACGTAAAAGAACCCAGTGCACTTATCGAAAAGAGAAGGGGTTCGCCCCGGTGTTCCTGGTTTGATTGGCTGCATATTGCGCCACAGCACCTTGTAAACCATTACATGGTGCTATGTAAAGGACTTGTTCTCATACTTCAAAAACGTAGCTCCACAATACCTTGCAGGAAAATAATGAACGTTAAAAGCGCCTTGAGCGTCACTGAGTGACGGATATGTGTGCTATATAAGAAGCCACTATGATTATGATGATGATGACATAGTAGCACTAGTAGTAGTAGCCACGCAATACACAGTGCTTAACCCTTTAGAGACCATAGCGGCTACAAGCGGCCTATACCAAAATACCCATAACGGCCGCAAACGGCCGCAAGCTTCGACTTACTTCTGCTCAAACAAGAGGGTCAAAGAAAAGGTATCGGACTGAATTGACATTTTCCAATGTTTCCCATATAAACATAGAATCTACAATTCTAAATCAAAACCACTTACTTCTGTTTCTTAATCGTTTTTCCTGAAAATAATGGGGCAAAAAAATCAACAAGATTAGCAATGTCTGGGCGTATGGTGATGATTACAGAAATGAACAATCTCTTAAGGGTTAATAATGATAATTTAATAGGCAATTGTAATGCACCAAATCATTCTAAGTAGATGTTCAAGGCGCAGAGAAAAGCAGACGATGATAAACAACTAACAATACCCAGTGAAAAGAAAGCAAATAACAACATTTAAGGAAAACATACACCAGCAAAGCAATCAACAATAAATAACTTGAACAAAACAACGAATTATAGAAGTGCTTTCTTGAAAAGGTGAGTCTTGAGAGTAACTTTGAAAGTGCATTTTAACTATAAAATTTAAATGTAGGCCCTACATGTACATACTTCTATATATATTGAAGGACGTTTCAATGAATATTTTAACCGTAAAACAACTCAACAACCTCATTGCCAGTACATTGATAGTACATCCACAACTGACTCCCTCAAATAAGGGCAATGCTCTAAGCAACATGCTCTCCTGATGCCTTGCTAGTATTTTACCAAGTAGCAAGGGATTGTGTAATTTCTATTTGAAAGTCTTTTTGTTAAAAAGATGGTAATGGAAATCATCCTGTGAAATTATTTTGTCAAAAATGCCCCCATGGATTAGAAATCAATTAAAGTATGTCAGTACAAATTTGAATCTCCAAAACCTCAAGATGAGTTTAGGAGATTCAAATTTCTGTGGTGTCTGTTTGTGAATGCTGCAGCCAGAGATGCACGAATTTTGTCAAATGATGCTAAAGCTCCAATGTGTGATCTACTCAAACTTAAGAACAGTAAGCAGCTTATTTTCGTTTTTATTCACATTGTACCATAATAGGTTTTCAGTCAGCTTTGTATAGTGAACACACACATGTCCAGTACATTGTATCATCCTAAATGCAGGTATCAACTATTCAAGTTAAAGTCAGATCCCAGGACTAATCTCCTCAGACAGACTTATTGCATCAGATGTAAGAGATTAACAAGATGAGAGAGAACAAACAGTGTACTCTATCACAGGGCAGGCAATACATGAACTTACTTCTAGGTTCAAGGCTCAAGCTAGTGATCCCATGGTGTTTCTTCACAACCAAAAAAGACAGCAGTGTCTACCTGACCTGCGTGTAATTTCTTAATCCAATCCAAACACATCACAAATCTTATCAATTATAAATAATTGTGTCATTCAAGGAGGATTATTTGTTAACCTTGAAGAGTTCTATTTTCAAGAACAGCTTTTCTTTTAAAGGGACAACCCACGGAACAACAATTTGGTAGTTTAAATCTTTCATACAGATAAGGCACTTAAGTCTCATAAGAACCATACCTCGTTGGTCCCTTGTGTTGTGTAATGCGCATAAAAGAACCCAGAAGTACACTTATCGTAAAGAGAAGGGGTTTGCCCCGGGTTTTCTTGCATGGTCCAGCAGCCATAAATACCACCTTACCTTGTATAACTTTCAAGGTGTTGTATTATGGTTGCTTCCTCTCATAACATCATTTAACAATCTCCACCAGATTTGATAATTCAGCGCCAAGACTAGAGTGTCATTTGTGACAGACACAGCGCATTATAACTGTAAACTATTTTTTGCCATTATTTTATTATCAACATGACTCACTACACTTACTTAATGAACACTTAGTTAAAATAATTTGGCCTAGTAATGTTCAAATATCCAGACCAGACAACATTTCTTACTATAGGGCAAGGATTGGCCCCATTATGACATCTTGCTATACATCAAAATGGACTCTCTTTATAAACAGAAATCTTCAGTTTCCAATGACCGTTATCACTGTTATTCTTCAGGTTAGGTTTTGAGTTGACAGGGCCAGCCATAATAACCTTTGCCTGTATCATTGTATCATGTAGCTCCCTGAACTGTGTTCTCTGGAGATCAAACAACTAACCAATGTTGATTTCATTCATCCTGGGGGAATCCATCCTAGTACAGTATCTAGCTTCTCCTGTGGCTCTCACTTAAAGTTCACACATAAAGGTTACAACAATCCTTACAGAAACAAATAGATTGTAGGACATTTAAGATTCATAGTTTTTAAATACATGTGTTTATCTTAAATTCAGGTAGTTTAAAAAGTACACTCATTTTTATTTATATACAGTTTACAATGATGTACCTTATAGGGTTCTCCCCAGGATTTGTCAAAACTGTGGGGCATTCTAGACCCAAATTTTAGAAGTTTGGCCAAAGCACGCTGAATTGAAACAAGGTCCTCGTAATGATTTAAATACTTTGTGTTTATCTTGGTTTAAAAAGCCCTACACTGTACCAAGCAATCTGGGGCACTATAAATGGTTTTATCTGTATAATTATTGTGAATTTAATCTGGAGTCCCTCAAAAAGGATACATTTTTGTTCTCCATTTTGTTTTACATATCGGCCACAATTTGTGCTGATCGCCTGCAATTTGAGCGTATTAGCCAAATATGCTAGCTTGTGCATGGGGAGAACCCGGATGAATATTTTGGTTTAAAAACACGAAACCTGGTCAGTATTACACAGGACAATACTAATGTGACAAACTTACAATATTACAAATTTAGTATTACAAAGACAATTGAAAATCTGGACTGCCAGAAATCAGAAAATAATCCAATAACTTTTTAAAAATTCAGACTAGCAAAAGTAAAAGTCATCACGAAGAAAAAGAAAATACAAGATACACCTGTACATAACTAAAGTAACACAAACAAACTGTTATAAAAATGGTTGATCCACTGCAATATCAGCTCAGTAAAATCAACTTTCACAAGTTCATACTCGCCTTGAGGTCATAAAATACACCTGAACAAACTGTCGATTTTTAGTATAATTCTAAAGTAACCGGTATTGCACCGATACTTGACCATGGAGGGAGCACCTAATTTATGCTTAAATACCAACCACTGGGAACAAATTAGCTTTGAGTGCTTCCATGTTCTACTTAAAATAATGTCACGACTGTAGGTCACTGAGGACAATGGAGTCACCCACTCGAACATGAAACATGCTTTGCTTTTGAGAAACATTTTCGCTTAATGTATCGAAGTACAAAACTTACTTCAGAAGAAAGTGAATGTATTACTAATAATTAGAATAAGTCTTATAAAAGTGCACGTAACATGTACCAATAAGGTACTCACTTAGAGGCGACTTAACAAAGAGAAACATTTTTAAGACAGGTTTTTGTCTTCCTTAAAGACACCGTAACAAACCTGATAAATTACAATTTTGTCTCATTATGACAATTTTCAGATAAAAGTATTAGGCCTATTTATTAAAGTTAAAAAAAAGGCTTGTTTTCAGGTAAGTTACCCAGTACAGCATGATTGAAGGAAATGGCTACAAGTACCAAATGCAACAATCACATCCTAAATGACCCCCTTGACATATTTTTTTTTAAATCCTTGGCACAAACAGACCCCCCTCCGAGTTGCAGGAAATGGTCAGACACCTATCATGGGCCAACAACCACCAATTCATTGACCTCAATTAACCCTAAATTGGTACTGCAATAAGCCCACTGCAATCATGCCAGAGACTGGCATACTAATTATAATTTTACCAGTGGGAGGTTCTTTTACAGTTTGCTAATAACCACAGTTCCGGTTTTCCAGAAGTATTTCAAAAGTCCCACGAGTATTTCTAAAAAAGTACATTTAAAAAATGTTTGTTACACGACATACAAACATAGAGTTACCGTATAAGTCTTGTTGAAATAATGTAAAAGCCCACAAAGCGGTTATGACAAAAACAATAGACTGTGCAAGTCTCGCGCATATTCAAACTTCCGGGACCAAGTGGGTCCCAACTAGCCTAGTCCCAACTCGGCCTAGTCCCAACCATATTAAGTTTTACAAGTGCACGATTCTGTTTCTTCAAATACTTAGTTTAACTAAGCTAATGGCTATAAAAATTATATCACATTGTTAGGAAAGTAAAATTTAGCCATGAATTATATGAAAGTAAAATAAATTCTGAGACAAAAACTGAGAATAAAACTTGACCTCTGTTTCTGGTTACTTGTAAACAATTTAAAATGTTGCCCAACTGACGTCCATGTTGTCTTTAAACCTATGTAATGTTCGCACCAATTTGAGCATAATTAGCAAATGGGGAAAGATACCACTATGCCAACCCGCCTGCCACTTATTTTGCTTCACTTGAAGCAGTCTAAACAATGAACATTTAAATTTTATGTTATATCCGATGAAAGGAAATAAAGGTTTACATACTTTTTACAACTACTTGTTCAAAGAGAAGGGATGAAGGAGGGGCTTTTCTAAAAACTTACATTCTGTATCAACTTGGAATTTTGAAACGTTGGAATGACCCCCTTAAAGGCATCATACACGTTTGGTTATTGCCAAAGACCAGTGTTCTCATTTGGTGTATCCCAACAAATTAAAATAACAAGCCTGTGAAAATTTGGGCTCAATTGGTCATCGAAGTTGCAAGAAAATGATGAAAGAAAAAACACCCTTGTTGTACAAATTTGTGTGCTTTCAGATAGGAATACAAACTTCTTGCAAGAAGTTTTTATTATTTTAGTGAGAAATTACCTCTTTCTCAAAAACTACGTTACTTCAGAGGGAGTCGTTTCTCACAATGTGTTATACTATCAACAGATCTCTGTTGCTTGTTACCCAATCAATTTTTATGCTAATGTATATTTTGAGTAATTACCAAACGTGTACGATGCCTTTAAACTATACAGCGAGGTTACAGAGTTAATAAGTTAATTAGCAATGGCAGGGGTGATAAGACTTCCACATGACAAATGTAGTTGCTCATCCCTGCAGCCTTTTTAATTTCCCCTTCTGATGTCATATCACATGAGAGTTACCTTCATATTGCAAGGGCCCAGTGCTTTCAAGATATTGAGGAGAGGAAATGTGGCAATTACGTACAAACACGTTTAGGAATTGGAAGGACACCTTGGTTGTATATTATAACGGCACTCAACTTTAATTGAAGTTCTTGGAAACAGTATGGAAATAACACAATACAATAAATCAAGCGTGAACATTTCCTTTAAAACTTGGGTTAGACAAGATTTTGGTTGACAATAAAAAAACCATAGAAAAATCTCTACTATGAACATGTAAAGTCAATTGCACACACAGGATTAATTCAATTTGTGTACTTAAACTCTGGTGGTATATGCACAAGTTATCATGAAAATTGGGTAAATAGAATTATAAATACATGTACTAAGTATCAAACTGGCTTGAAACATTAGCCTGATGGTGACACACAGTATCGTGCTCTTAAGGCCATGTCACCATGGAGCTATATCACAAGGGGCAAATTTTTTCTGACAACTTGAGAGGCAACCACCTGCACTGCATGCAAAAGAACACTTCAGCAGTACAAGAGACATTCTTCTAGCTGTAACCATAGAGAAAGGACCCACACTCACTATCCCCAGGAAAATAATGAGAAGACTGAAATGTGAATGAATTTTCTCATTGGAAAATGCCTGAAAATTGCTTCCTAAATGGCCTTTAAATAACAGCAACTGAATAATCGGAATTGGAAGCTGGAAATTTGTGTTTCTGTCTGATCCGGACTCCTTGGTTTAGCCACAGGATTTTGTGGCTTGCAAAATAATTGGGGACAACTTGTGGGTAATCAGTCTTCCTGAAAGAGTGTAATCCTTTGGAGATTCTTTTCCTATACTACAGAAAGTTCAAAGTTGTTGAAAGCAGGTCAATAGATCTTAAAGTGAACTCAGTCGCTAAAACATACAGTATGCAGATGGCTGTGATTATCAATACGGAACAAATGAAGGCATTGTACTGAATGAGTACAAACTTAGGGGCCATTCAGAATAATCAATGTTTAAAAATCTTTTTTCTAAATTGTGGGTAAGTGGGTCAAAAGAAATTACTGAAAAATTGAAATTAAGTTTACAATTAAAGGGTCTGTACAAGTTTGGCAATGACTCTGCAAATTAATGGCAATAAAAACTTTCTTGGTAAGAAGTACAGCAGCTTGGGATAATGCATTTTGAGAAACTTTTCATTTCAAGGTACTGCAGTTATGGAAAAAGATCACTTTTTATCCCCCAAAATTTGAATCTGAGAAGCTTTATGACAGTAACGCTTCTCAACTTGTGTGTTCCAATTGCAGATTATTCTTCAGCTAAGTGGACAAACCGCTCCAGATTTTCGGCAATATATCTCAAAAACGCTACCACCTTTTGAAATGAAAATTTCACAGGTTAGTTTTATGGTACATACTTACAACTTTAAAGGATTGAAACAAACAGTTGGTTCCAATTACCAAACGTATACAATCCCTTTAAACTATAAGGGAAAAAAAGAAAAAAAATTAAGGGGAAAAATACCCAGTGCAGTGTCTTCCAGATTGTCTGTCATGTCTGTACTGATTGTTATCGGTCAACCTTGTTTCGATAGCCGACCTCTGTGCCTGATGCGAGATGGCAAGCTGGAAGCCAGGAAAAACCATTGAAAACATTTGCTTCATTTGAGGCATTACATTGTACCTTGTTTTTTCAGCGTATCAAATAGTCTGTCAATATAAACCAAAATTTGGGGTGGGTGGGTGGGTCAAAACCATTTTGGAAAAAGATTTAAACTTAGATTACTGTGAATGCCCCTCATGTTGCAAGTAAGTGATTATAATTTACTCACACACATGGTACACAACTTTTTCAACTTAAAAGTTGTGGGTGAAACTACAAACATGTAGGCTACACAGCAGCTCTTCACACTGCTTTATAACACTTTCAGTAAATCCAGTGTCAATACATTTTAACATTCCTACATCTTGTTGTTTTTACTGTAATCATATGCAAGTCAGCTTTTGGCTGCGATGCATGATTTTAATAAACCATTATGAATGAATGAAAAAAAAGTACATTGCACATGAATAGCATTACAGTGATCAGTACAAGATTATATCATGTATATTGTAGGTCTGATGCCATGGGGCTTGGCATGGTAAATACATCGAGTATGGTAAAACTGGGTTAAACCACCAATGATCAACACAAACATTATTTATTTAACAAAATGCCCATGGCTTCACCCTACAAAATATGAACTTATAAATTGAATCCATTTAGACCTTCCTGTGCATCAAGGATGAATGGTCTCTGAAGAGCTCCATCAAGTCCCTTGTTATTTACACTGGAATGTTTTGAAACCTGTTGCTGATTTGGATTTGTTTATTACATTTGAACAAAGTGAAAGCATGGAGGCAGAAATATTGAAAGTTATTCCCTCTTCAGGAGATTAAGAACTTGTAATTTTCCAGAAGTTAGGATATTTGAATTTTGACCTAAATGGAATGGAAATAACATCCCAAGTCGACTTCTAGTTTTTACCCTGGAGAGTTATGAATCAGCAAATCCCCAAAGTCCATAAGACCTTAGATTTTTATTCCTCCAGCAGATGGTTTTGGGATTTTTGTCACCAACAAACACTAAATTACTGTTTGTAAGATTACTATCAAAATGATTTTTTTCACAACACATGTAGAGAGAAAGGAAACAATAAATGTTCCGCATCAGCTTAAACAGACCAGCCCGTTAGCTAACACATAGCCTAAATCCTCCTATCCTTCAGTTTCAGAGAGTAAAAACCTTTGAAGGTCACAAATCCTTCTAAATCCTCCTGGTTTTTCCCAATGACTAATTACCCAAATCCTTCTAGGTTCATCTGTGTCAGAATTTACTTAAGGGCAGTGTTCTCCAACTTTGAAAATTAAAGGTTGGTGCTTGGTGTGGTGAAAACTGCGAGGGGGTACGTACAATGCGAGCGCGAAGCGCGAAGCCCCTACGGCGTGGGGTCCGGGGCCCGCTCAAGGGCCCCGAGAAAAATTTTGATCCTAGATGCTCTGTGGTGCATTCTAAGGTGAATCCTGGCCACTTTCCTCAGACATTTTGGAGGAAATATTTTTACAGTTTTTAAGAACACAAAGTAAAATACTGGTTTTCTAAACACTTACTTGAAATAAAAACCAATTTAATTTGATTTATTGGTACCAATTTATCTTAGGCACCCACTAGAGGAAACGTATGTGTCCGGTAGCCCGACCGCATTTCTTTTTCTTACCTTGTAATTCCGTGTTACTAGTGTGCTTTTTTTTGTTATAAAAAGCTTGGCGGCGATTATAAAAGTGTGGCGCGCGCCGCAGAAAGCGTGGCGGTGCGCCACGTCTTTTCTATAGGTTGGAGAACACTGGATCCCTTATAATATTCATTTTATAATAACAGCCCATATCCTTTGAAATCCCACTTTGGCCAAGCTACATTTATGTCAAAAACAGCCTGATATCCCATTCCTTCTAAATCCTCTCACAGTGGAAACCCAATATGACCCAAATCCTTCTGGATCCTCCTAGAAGGACTTGGGTTACAAGGTTAGTAGGCTATTGGAGTGGAGGAGGATCTAGAAGGATTTGGGTCATAATAATAGTGGGTTTCCACTGTGAGAGGATTTAGAAGGAATGGATATCAGGCTGTTTCCTTCACTTCGGCACTTCGGCAAAGAGGATATTGAAGGATTTGGGCCACTTAGGGTTTTAATTTATCTGCCTTTCTATACATAAGATTGACTCTAAACCAAAAATTGTTCTCCTACAGCACATACACGAAACCTGCATTTGGATTTTGCATTGATGCCTCTGGAGGAACCACTCAAAAGTAACTCCATATAAAAACGGTATCAACTTTGCAGCTTTTAGATGTTGGAAAAGAAATTTGTCCAAAAGTAAACATGAAAAAGTATAGTTAGCTGTTGCAAACCGCTAACCAACCAAAAGGACCTATGGTATATTTATGCAAACAAATAGTTAGTGGCCTGACGTTTCAACAAGGGCTAAAAAGAAAGACTGTGCTAGGGTTGAAACTGTCAGGCCACTTACTATTTTTTGCAAAAGTAATGTACAGTATGTGAGATTAGGCAGTGCTTGAGTATTCATAGTTCTTTCAAATACCAAACTAAAAAGCCTTCTGGACAACTCTTCAGTAGGAGTATACTGTAGTACAATCTAATTATGCTTGAATTACAAAAGTGTACAAATGTTGGCTCACAGAAGTAAAGCTATTATTTTTATTAAAATATCAATGAATGTACCAGTGCCAGTACTATGTTTGCCTGCACTGACAACTTCAATACATGAACTTCTATTCATCTGGCGGTAGTGATCTTGTGGGGGAGTTGAAAAGAGCATGAGCTTGGAGTAAAATTTGTATGAAATCATACAGATCCATTCCAATAGTTATCGTTCATGTACATTTAAACATAAAGTATATCAAGCCCTGGAATTAAATTCCAGGGCATGTCTGGGGAAATTGGTAATGGGGCAAAGGCAGTGGGACACACCACAAGTCCTAAGCCAAGATCACCACAAGTAATAACAGACTATGGATACCATAACCATAGAGAAAGTACAGCCATAACCCACTTGAAATTTGAGATTTGGATTTCTTGTACATGTGTTTCATATTTCACCAAACCAATTGTTATATGAAATAAGACTCTTTGGTTTAAAGCAGCATTTTGGTGATTTTTTTTTATGGTACAAGGTAGAATTTAGTTACCTTTTTAGTTAACTTGTAAAGTGATGTGTCTATATAGTTCATGTACATAATGCTGGAACTATGGATCAGGTAGGCTTGATTAAGTGATGATTAAATTGTTGGCATCGGTTGCAAGATGTGATCCAGTGTAATATTGGAAATTTGGTTAAGGTCTCACGCCCACTGGCCTACATTGTGTAGTGTTAACACATCTTTGTGAATTTTCTTCTTCTGTTTTTTTTTTCATTCAGAAATGCTGTGTAATTAGGAAGGAAGTGCAAATGACACAACAGGAAGTTCAATCAAACACTTTCTTTACCATTCCACTTTATTTACTTGAAAACAAACAAAAATCCCAATTTGCCAGACTCCCACTTGCTCATATCACAAATGAAAAACTTTAAATCAAAATCACTTAAATAGAAGCCTGGTAAAGGATGCAGACAGGCACGTACAATGCAGAGGAAACCGGTTCTTGGTTTTAGCACAAAGCAATTTTACACATACTTGAGTCTATTGAAATTGCATACAATGGAGGGTTTACAACTACTGAGACCACAATGGGAGGTAGGCCTTGATGAAAGTGTTGTAAATTGTTATTAGTTGCTTTACCTTGGTTGTATGAATGTTTGATGTCTGGGACATCTTATATCAACATGGCAATGAAGCGACTACTTATTCATTACTTTTTGCAAAAACGGCATCCATGGATAATAACCCAAGTATGTGTATGTGTTCCTGTTGTGTTGGCTAACATTGCAACTTCTCAGTTTTAACTTTTTTACCCGCAATAAATAAAGAGTTAGCCTACAGCGTGACACGTTTTCATTGATTCCTTTGCCCATTATAAAAACCTTACCCAAAATATTGAATTTTCACACATCAAATAAGATAATCTAGTAAGACACAATGTCTTGATTCTTAGAAAGCATTTCAAACGCAGATGTTTGAAAAAGGCGATCAAATTCTGGTGTGGAGGGGAGGAATCTTATGAGACATCGCGTCACATGCGCGTGTATCTGCTGCACGCCCCAAGTTTTCTCTACTTCCCGCTCCAAAGCTGGCATACCTTTGTGTGTAATTTTACTAATTGAATCACCCATTCATTGTTCAAAAGCATTTCTCATAAAAAAAATGTTTAAGTCTGAGCTGACCTTGAGTCTTTAAAGAACGTATGTAAAAGCCAAGTCCATTATTAAACTTTTCTTGCAAAAATCATCAAAGAAAAACTAGCTCAAAGCAACTCTTATGGGCTTCTGGTAATAACAATATGTAAGAGGCAGGGCAAAGCACTTTCCACATATCATAAATTTAGATCTTTGATGACATCACCTATGCAGACATCTCAAAATTGTCTTGCATTGTTTTGCAGATCTTCATAAACAGTAAAGTAAATATAACCACAAAATCAACAAGTAAAACCATCACGGAAGGAACTACTCCCACTTAATTGCCTGAAATCTCAGACAAAGACATAACTATTTTTCACATTTTGCTTTTCACTTAAAATTTCAATACTATTGTTACACTGTGAATGACACACTAAATTATGTTTGTTTTCTCATTCATCCTTTGGCGACCATAAAAGGATTTTTTCCTCCTCATAATTATCTACAACCAAAGAGATGTTATTTACAAACAACAAAGCAACACTGAGCCCCTGGAAATATCAATCTTTTCAAGTCAATCTTCAAAGATGGTTATGTTATGATTTGGCCCAATGACCAGGGGATTTAAGCGCTTGTAAGAATCCACTATTATTATTATTATTGGAATTATATAGAAGGTTGTGGGTTAGATTCCTGCAAGAGGAGACTAGATTTTTATTTCAACTAGAATTGGCAAGCTCAAAGATTGTACTACTGAGCGGCTGAGCCCTCAGCAGAACATTGTTATGGGTGAACCAAAACTTGTTGTTTTAGACCAAGTTCAAATTCTCAATTTTTTTATTTATTATTTATTATTTCAGTTCCATTCTTGTTATAATATAGCTTCCAAGTCGTTAACACTATTGGAGTGACTGACTTCCAAAGGACTATGTTCTGTCTCACGCCTCCAGGAAGGTTAATAGGAAGGAACAGTTGCAGACATACTTAAACATTCTATTGCAATCAAGATGTTATCAGATAACCTGAATACAATTGGGTCCTAAGTTATCACAGATGAACGATAAGATTTGTAGGCCCTAATTGTTTCCCTACTGGAACTTCGGATGCTAAAGTTACCAGCAAGGACTTCTTGTTTTCGCAAAATTATTATAACCAGAGCAGGAGACAAGACCAGGGACTCTAGAGTAGTAGAACAGGTACCAGCAGATAAACTTAAGAAGTCCAGAATCTCTTATTTTAGTGATAAATGAGTAAGTTTTCAATGTACTTTTGTATTTAAGGGGAAAACCTGAGTCAAAGGAACCTAAATATCCAAGTGCTTCAAAACAGAATACAGAGCTGCCGACAGTTGCATCGTGAAATTAGGGAGATTTTGTACAACAATCAGGGAGATTTTGTACAACAATCAGGGAGATATTTAGAATTACATTCAATGTAATAGGGAAAACATTTCCATAATCAGGGAGTTTTCAAATGTGTTCATCAGAACATTTAAAGATTGGTTTATTTTCAGGGAACTTTCTGCAGAATAAGGGAGAGTTGGCAGCTCTGAGAGTATTTCAAGGGTTGAAAGATTCCACGTTGACACGCCTAGGCACTTTTAGGTGAGGCGATGAGCATGCAAGAATATTTGCAGTTGTCAGAAGCAGTACTTGGTCTTCTTCACTTCACAACTGCTCTCACAAACGCAAACACCTGTTCCTCAATATCTAATCATCTTCTCTCTGTGATGAATAATTTGCCAAGGATAACAACACACAAATTTCAGTGTTCATTACTCACTTCTCATTAATCACGTTTTCTTATGATGACAAACAGAGCATACAGTTAACATTGAGTACCGGTACTTCTCAGAACTACACATATTCAAAAGAGAGATAGATCAATAGGTGACACTGCAAACCTATTCATTTTTACTCACTTTGTCTTCCAGTTCCAGCTTCTGTCTGCATCGGTCCCACGCTGATGATCAAACCAGCACACAAGCATGCAATCAGCACCAGTGGTCTCAGAGCAGTTACTGTTGTACTTTTCTCCATAATGCCTACAGGAGGACAAAACAGTTCATTAACCCTTAAAACATTAATTTTCAGATCTGAAGACTTTTTCAAACACAATATCAACCTCTACCCTCTCCGATCCTCGCAGGTATCCATTTATACCCCTGGGTGAAAAATAGTATGAAATGCATTAAAACAAAAGTGTTTAAATACATTTAGGACACTGATTGTTTTAATTCATAAATACACAGGAATTGAACCATTTTACAAAGAGACAATTCAATTACAGTTTTTCCTTTATTACGCTTTTTAACTTAGGGTATTTATGAATGGGAAGACCTAGTGACCCACCAACCCTGTCAGTTTTAAACAGCCATTTAAGACCTCGCTGCCACACTTTCATTAATGTCCCTTATTTCAAACAAATGGCAGTGCTCCTTTCCAGTAAAGCAGAGTAAGCACACAATTCTTTGAGTGCGAAAGAACTGTGATAAATGCAAGCGTACGACAGATGCAAGTATACGACTTCAACAAATGGACCAAAGGCCAGAGTGGAAATTCTTTTGGAAGCTTACTTGGTAGTCTGGAAGTCTCACAGCATGATGTGTCCCAACTATGTTCTATGAATCAACTTAATGCAATATAGAGATTTACCAGTTGTTGCTTCACTGCATGTTTTGGTTGTATAACCATGGAGGAAGAAAATTCCTCCATGATATAACAAGCCCAGGTATAAGCCTACTTCCTGCTGGGCACCACCAAATGGTAGCTAACAGTTCAAAACAATTCACTAATTTGCCATGATGTTGATGAACAGAATACAACACCCCCCCCCTAAAAAATACAGTTAAAAACAAACAAACACCTACTTAGACATTAAGGATTATGTGCTAAGTGCTGGGAAATGAATTTTCTTGATTATTCAGAATACATGTCCAACTTTACAGCCAAAACACTTGACAAAAAAGTGATCACAAACATTACTTACAGGACATAGATAGAAATGTATTCATCACATGCATGCAGGCTGCAGCCTCTCACAAAGTTGTTACATGGTTGAATTAATAAGGTAAGGTTTCAACAATAGCAGGATTCAAGGTTACTTTATAGATTAAGAGCTTAGCAAGGATATCTGGGTTGATAATAAACACAACAATGTATCATTCGACTTTGACCAAACCAATATTATAAACACATTCCATCGGTGGTTGCAGGGGATGTTTTTGGAATGGATGGAAGGTGTTAATTAAGCACTGAGGCAAGTAATTTAAAATAGGATCGAGTGTCATGGTTGGCTGGGCGTAAATCCGGAAAGACTATTTGTTAAAGCATAGGGTGTGAATGGATAACCGGTTCAATAACCATCAAGCACCACCTTATTATGGGATTGTTATGGTGCAATATAAATTTTGTTCATAATCGACGAGGCTTTCAAGCATAGACGAAAAGGGATAATAAAAGTTTGGGGCAAATGACGAGATGAACTAAAGCAATTGTCAAACATCGAGTTAGACACAGAAATTTAGGTTATAACATCCTTCCATTATGTCTGTGTAGTTTATTGCTTTAACCCTTTCTCTGTGCAAGAGGTAAGTTTGATTATCATTATTTGTATTTAAAAGAAAGTTGGGAAATTATTGATTTCCAAGCAGTTATAAAAATGTTACTTATCTCATTGATTATGCATAGAGCAAGGGATGGAAAACATGGAGGAATCACGGGGGCAGAATTTAACCTTGTTCTTGTGGTGACAATACTGCCAACCATGGAGCTATAAAAAGTTGTACATTTCATCAAACACCAACCAAGTGAAACAGTTTTATGTGACTCACCCGGCCTTGTGTATCTTCAGATCAGAAGGCTGAAGTTCGTCTCCGAAGAGTTAACGTTAACGTCAAAATATCCAAGGAATTCAGCTTTTTACGAAAGACGCATTTCTTCAGCAGTCTCAGCGAAGTATCGTAACACAGAAGCTCACCGGCTAGATAAGCTAGCAGCGTCCCTACCTACCAAACGGTCTCACAACCTTAGTCAAAAAAGACTTGTGATATGGTACGGTAAGATTACCTCTACTGCTGCTAGCTCTTAAATAATTGTACAACAAAACACGCTGTGTGTGGATTATCCATTGACAAGAGTACGTCGTACTTCTTGTATGACATGCATGCTGTATGCTGCAATTGTGCTGGGTGTGTAGCTTTTTGTAACAGCAGCCCACGTGAAGTTAATGACGCCTACATTCTTAATTTGGGGTATCAGCCTTCTCTAAACCACGATTAAAAATGTATATACAACTAACCATTGCAAAAGAAACAGACACCCTTTCAGTAAATTAAAACACTTGCATTCAATATATATTTCAGTGCATTTCTGTTTTGAATTCATCATGTACATGATTTATTAATTGTTGAATGGAAATACAACACCCCTTGTTAACAAATGTATCGGTCCAGTTTGTTAATAGAAAAGGCATGCAGTACGCGTACGACATTGGCCAAAGCTTTGCGTTTACTTTTTTATTGCCAATAATCTGTACGCGTGCAGAGCAGTTGCACTGCTGACGCCCATAACGCCTACTTTGTCCCCTCCATCCAGAAGAACATTGAATCGGCACATAATTACGCAATTTTAAACTTAAATGCGATCATCGTGCGTGTAGGCCTACATGATGAGATTATGATTATTAACGAAAGCGTCGTCATTCATGATGATAAACAGTGTTCGAAAAAAAATCATTTATTTTATTTATTTATTAATTATTTATTTATTTATTTCTAGGCAAACAGTTCATACAAAGAATAAACAGTAAAAATAGGACTACACAGAGAACAAGCCTGCGGATAACCCAAAAGCGAAAATAATCACTAAAGGCGATCAAGACAATAAAAACCTACAAAGGCACAAACAAGAACAAATACGTCATAAAAACTGTGAAAATTACGCACAAAATATAAATTACAAATATAAATCTATAGAAAATCCATTAACATTCCAAAAAGTGCACAGGCAGCAAAATTGTATATAAAATTGTATGATAATGACGGTGCAGCTTTTGTTTGTAATGTGACGGTCAACACGCGTGTGTGTAACAACTATGTGAGACTTCATGCTTCCATGTTCAGCCACAAGCAGACTATGATCACGACGACAGTGCCCCTTTAAGCAAATCAATGATAACACAAACATTATGAAATTGCATGGCCCGATTTTCGCCGAAATTGTTGTTTGTTTTTGTTTAATTGTTTTCTCCGAACGAATTTTGATAGACGATGCTGTTTGAAAACGAAAAACGTAATGTACATGTACAAAAACGTTCCTATGCCACACATGTAGGGTACACCGGGGGAAGATGGGACACGGGGTAAGATGGGACATCGCCTGTGTTTTAAAGGCACTGAACACGTTTGGAAATTGTCAAAGACCAGTGTTCTCACTTGGTGTATCCCAACATATGCATAAAATAACAAGCCTGTGAAAATTTGGGCTCAATTGGTCATCGAAGTTGCAAGAAAATGATGAAAGAAAAAACACCCTTGTTGTACAAAATAATTTGTGTGCTTTCAGATATAGGAATAAAAACTTCTTGCAAGAAGTTTGTATTATTTAGTGAGAAATTACCTCTTTCTCAGTCGTTTCCTACAATGTTTTATACTATCAACAGCTCTCCGTTGCTTATTACCAAGTAAGTAAGTAATTTCAGTGGGTAAAATGAGTCAATTTTGTCAACAACTTTTTATGAATTATGAGCGGTTGGGGTAAAGAGGGACAAATGTAATTGTTTAAAACACAACTGTAAAATATTTGTTTTTAAAACATTCAAAGGTGTAAACTATTGTTGAATATTAAAATTTAGTTTAAAAACAATATTTTGTTTAAATTTACTTGTCACACTAAAGGCTGACAGTTCTGGTAATGGGCATGCAATGTGTGTCACATCTTGCCTCAATTTGACCCTAATTGAACCATTACAATTTAATATTCCACTCTTATAGTTCTTTGACCTGTCATTGATACAGTGCATACGTCCCATTATGCCCCAAATGATGGGGGAAACGGAACACTCAATATTTTATAAAGTAAGGTTTGCCCTAAAAACTGTCAAAACCCTTGAAATTTCATTAAAAGATGAAAATATAAATAACCTTTAGTATAAGTCAGCCCACGTAACAACAGTTGGGGTAAAATTGTATTTATATTATCAAAAAACTGTCCCATCTTGCCCCAGTGTACCCTACTCTATATCAACATGCAAAATTGTACATGGCTCATTTTAACTACCAGTTATCGTTGGCGGATTTTATTTATTTATGTATTTATAATTGAGTAAGACTTTATTTAACAATTATTTGGAGTTCAAGGAATTTGAACCTGTGACATCCGGATTAACATGCAGGCGTTCTACTCCCAGCTGTGCCATCTAGCCCTAATGTCTTCCTAACTTTTCGATGATTTGTTGGGGGTTTACCTTTCTTTCTTTCTTTCTTTCTTTCTTTCTTTCTTTCTTTCTTTCTTTCTTTCTTTCTTTCTTTCTTTCTTTCTTTCTTGCCTATTTCACATCACTGTATGAGGACAGCATCTTCACCAATTCTCCATTTCACTCTACCATGAGCTGTTTGTTGCCAAGCAATGCCCCTATGTTCTCGGTTCGTTTCTCCATCTTCTGTTTTGGCTCTCCCTTTTCTGTAGTTCGGTTCTCTGAGTCGACTTGGTTGTTTTGCACGTCCACCTCTTGTCATACCTCCTTGCTAGGTGACCTGCCTATCTCCACTTATTTGATTTAAGGGTATTATTAATAGTTATACTGCACCCTTGATTTCTTTCTTAGGTCTTCA
This sequence comes from Plazaster borealis, assembly GCA_021014325.1. Lineage (NCBI taxonomy): Eukaryota > Metazoa > Echinodermata > Asteroidea > Forcipulatida > Labidiasteridae > Plazaster > Plazaster borealis. The sequence continues at coordinate 14,033,671 of CM037471.1, read as the reverse complement.
TTTGTCACCCTGTCCTTCTTCTTTGTTACTCATCATTCCATAGTCCTACCTCTCTATCATCACCCTTTAGTTTTTACCGTGGATAAGATGAGCAATGACGAATAGAGGAAGATTTTTCCTCTGGTTTATGGCTGGTTTATCGATAAAATAATTTCTTGAGAAAAGGAAACCGGTTATAAATACTTCTGTCGGTTAGTGGACTCTGCGTATTATTTTTTTTTGATAAAATTAAAAATTAAACCCGAGTCGATTGTGCGTGGATGAGCTGCAGAGCGCCCCCAGTCATCATCACTGCACAAAGTCTGAGAATGAATCTTGCCGCATGAGGGCGAAAATTGAAAATGCTGCATTTTGTTTGTTTATGATGAAAGATGTCCGGAATGATGGCCAACCACATAAGTTGAAAGGTAAAGGACTTTGTAAAATAATGGACACAACAAAGTTGTTAATGGTTAGATTTGTATAGATTTCATTTCATAAGAATGTCAACTCTTTGAAAGTTTAGCTTAATAATGATAATTAACCAACAATAAAATAAACCAGCTATTTTTTTTATTAACACTGATTAACAAGTTTAGCCGAGGTTTTTCAGCATGTTCAGCGGGGTAGGATGGGTTACCCTATTACCGTGGGGGTTAGGACGTTTTTCGATTAGAAAAAATAAAAATAAACAATCTATAAAAAGTGTCAAGTTATTTCTATTGTTGAAGTATTACTTTCCACTTTGACATAAAAAAAATACATCGTTTGTCTGATTAAATTCGTCCACGAAGTCTCTGAAAGTGTGCATGCGCCCGGAGTGATTCTGGAGGTGAGCCTCCTATTATCGTGGTAATCAGAAATAATTTTTTTAAATGAACTATCTCTACATTAAAGGAGCTTAATCCAAAGATTATATTCAAATATTTACCTAATACTGGGATTACGATGTTAAACTTCCCAGCAGATGGACAAATTTCATCTTTTAGGCATTTTAATTACCGAGTACCGACAATTTCCTTAGTCATCCCCCTGCGCTCAATTATGGAACAATCGATGACGTAGATTTCAAGCGCAAAGTAGTAATCCGCGCAAGTTAAAACATAACTGCGCAAGTTCGGAAATTGCGTGCATTCGCCTGCTACAAGTATTGTACTTGTGCAAGCATATCTGTAATTTGAGCGAGTTTTTTACTTTGTGTGTTTAACTTACATATTGAGGGCGCCCTTTGCAAAGATGCTGAATTTTTTAGCGTTTTTAGTTTCCTGTCCTTATTCGGACGCCAGACATTGGTTTACGTTTTTGAGGTGAAAACACATACTTTCGATGTCAATTTTTTTTTTACCGTGGAACAGGATCTGGGCACTGATATTTCAATGCACAGAACAACATTTAAGGTAAAAATGTTAATGATATAATGGCACTTTTGACAGACATGGTCAGCGAAAATTCGTCCAGTCGGGAAAATAGCGTTTTTTTCAATTTTTTAAAATTTAAATTATTTCCGCAACAGTTCATTTTTTGTGTTTTTACCAGATTGGTAAAGGGTTCTTGGCTATCGATTCACCATATGAAAGTCGTCTATAGATAACGTTTTGACAACGAAAAAGGTGAATTTTCTGCTACCACGGTATTAGGAGACCCACGGTAATATGAGGCTTAACTATATACCGGTCAACTCGGTCCGAGGTCAACTCGGTCCGAGTCAACTCGGTCCAAAGTCAACTCGGTCCGAAGTCAACTCGGTCCGAAGTCAACTCGGTCTAAAGTCAACTCGGTCTGAAGTCATCTCGGTCCGAAGTCATCTCGGTCCGAAGTCATCTCGGTCCGAAGTCAACTCGGTCCGAAAAATTTAATAAAGTGTGGTTGGCGGGGAAGTGGCATGACAAATTTATCTCGACGATGTAACTCAGAAATTAATAACAATCACCATTTAAAAAAGACAACTTTCTGAAATGAAACAAAATGGTAGAAAATAAACTTTCCTATGCAGTTTGTCTAAGACATTTTTTTTCTTTTGTTTGGGGGAATTTTACTTGTATTTTTTACATAGTATACCTTTTTTTATTATACAATGATAGGCCTAATTAAGTTCAGTTAAATTGGAAAACCAAACATACTACTTGTGGTTCTAAATTTTTATGAAATATTTATCATTAGCATAGATTTGGTATTCTTTATTTTGTAGTATTTATTTTCAGAAAGTTTTGTTTATATTACTTTCAATCAAACATTCTCCTTAATTGACTACATTATTTGTTTTATGTGTTTTAATTTACTGAAGTGGAACATAATTATCTTCTTGTTTCGGATTAAAAAAAGTCATACACTAACTGCAAAATATTTATTTTTTAAATGCTGATTATTAGGCCCTTTTAATTTACGAGATTATTAGTAAGCATAGGCCATAGTGCTTATAAACAATTTCGGACCGAGTTGGCTTCGGACCGAGTTAGCATCGGACCGAGTTAACCTCGGACCGAGATGACTTCGGACCGAGTTGACTTTGGACCGAGTTGACTTTGGACCGAGTTGACTCGAACCGAGTTGACTACGGACCGAGTTGACTACGGACCGAGTTGACCCATAACCTTTCAGCGTACTCATTTTAAACAAATTTTGACTTTTCGGTCATACCATTACGACCAAAAAAGTTGAAATTTACGACTGAAAAATTCAAAATTTGTATAATTAATAGGAGTACAGGGCCCCAGTTACTAGTACGACCGAAAAAGTCAAAATTTGTTAAAAAGGAGTATTAGCACAGTGCCCAAGTTAGTGGGTCTAAGCCCAGGTTGGACTGAGGTTAGCCCACCTTGTTGAGCTGTAATGAATGGCTCTCTTTTAACATCGATCTAGTCTTGGTTCCAAGACCCTTGTGGGTGGGCGTACACACACAAAACTACCAACGTTCAGATGTGCACTGGCACCGCACACTGCACACGTTTGTAATGAATAAACATAGAGGGTGCTTTTTGTAATATTGGATCCGGTTGTCGGTGGTGAAAATAACACTAGTCACAGCGCCCTCTATGTTTATTAATTACAAACGTGTACAGGGAGTGCGGGCGGTTCTGTGTGTCCGCGCAAACACCATGGTCTTGGAACCAAGACTAACATCGGTCTTGTAATGGTGAGTGTTATGACAGCTCAACAAGGTGGGCTAGACTGAGGTCCTCCTGACATGCCTGAGGAGTCCAGCCTGGGCTATCTTTAAAAGTTCACTTCGTTGGTGCCATTCTGCTTTCTAATTCTTCTACTTCTTCTAGATCCTCCGTGTGAACGTAAACTATTTTGGTAATGGAGGAAGGGAAGGGCATGAAGAAGACATCCTAACTTTAAATCTTATTTTCTACATTTTGTACCTACTACTTACTACTACTACCTAGGGGTACACTATCGTCTTATCGATCGTGCAGTCATATGTTTTTCGATTGACTTGCGATTCGATTGACATTTTCGATCCTCCATGTTGATTCCTGTTTATCGCTAGTTGCGATAATCGTACCCCTCCATCTTCCCGATTATCGCAACTAGTTTTCCACGAGACTGGACAAGATGTAGCTCCATAACAAGTGTCCAGCGCATTGGCAATGGCATTATTTAGGGGGGGGGGGGCTAGACAATATCCACAGTATGACCGCTACCTTTAATCTGAAATCCACACTTTGCGCTATCATGAGGCCTCAATGTTGAAAACAACGTTTCCTGGTGTTGGTGACATCAAAAAGTTTTTAAGAAGAAAACATTTTGGTATAAATCATTAAATGCAATTTAAATAAATCCCAAATTAAAAATAAAGTATTATAAAACAAAGAGGTTGGATTTGACATTCTTGTGAAAACACTGACTTTTTTGCTTTTTCTCAGCAAGTAGATACTGTATTCAGCTGAAACTTTCACAGGGACACAGTAATACTTTTGTTGTGTCTTTCTTTATAATTTTGCCAATAAATCAGCATTACACTGACAAAAGCCAATCTATGACCCTACCTTAAAAAAAAATAAAAAAATAAATAAAGAGTTTGAATAATAGGATTTCTCTGAGTCTTGAGAATGAAGTGAAAGTAGGTATTGCATGCATGTACACAGTACTGTGTTCACAATGCATGCCGTTCAGTCATGGACAAGATTACTTTTGTGAATCATCATGTATGTTGCACTGCAACTTACGTGTGTGTGTGTGTGTGTGAATTCCAATGAGTAGCTCACTGTCTTAGGTCGTTAACTGGAACTTCGGCCAGTGAAAATTGATTATTAGTTCCTTGTCAGCACCATCATGAAATGTTAGCCCCACATTGAAAATACTAATTATTTATTATTTCCCCGGAATTCTGAAAAAATACTGAAAGTCAGCTGACAACACCTCATTTCAGTCGATCCGATATTTTCCAGTACATGAACTTGCCTTTACACAGTCATCTACAGTCTGTCATTTTAAACCCAGCGTGTCATGGCTGAGCGGTTTAGTGTATCAAATTCAAGTTCTGGTAGCCGAGTCATCAGGGTGTGGGTTCGAATCCCGGTCATGACACTTGTGTCTTTGAGCAAGACACTTTACTATAATTGCTTCTCTTCACCCAGGGATAAATGGGTACCTGTGAGGGTAGAGATGGTTCTGTGATTGATTTCACTTAGTGTGCTACATACTTGGCAGCACAGACTGTATACTCCCCAGGGAGCTGAGATGGTTTAAGGAATGAAATAGATGGCCCAGTGACCAAGGATAATAATGTTCGAAGCGCAATGATTATTCTTTAGAATTGCGCTTTAAAGAGTTCATATTATTATTATTATAAAAAAATGGAAGACCCCAAAGCGGAAAGATTACTCACACTAAATAGACATGCATTTAAAGGAAAACTTCACAATAGTTATCCCAGGAGCGGCAGTGGAACATGGTATAATGTAGTGCGTCTGTCCCACATACCATGCACTTGTTACATTATTCCGTGTTCCACTTGCCTGAGTAGGATAACAAATTCATCTTCAAGCAAACTTGGCGCGCAGTACAGTTAAAAATAGTGCATACATGGAGTTAGAAGAGCGCAATATGCAGGGTGCGATATGGACCGTTGGATACGGTATGATATCACACTGTTGTTGCCATGGACTGACCAATCAGAATCGAGGGGTCAGGTATGCTTTAAAAAAAACCGAATTACCCAAATTTTCCCTTATCATTGTTCAGAGATAGGTTGACAAGAAACTAGCAATAAATTTCCACTGGCCTTACCTAAACAGTGACCTACATGTAGAATATTGAACTTTTTCCTATACCATGTTCAATCTAAGTCAAGGACACTGATCGACCTGGAAAAGGATCCCACTATTCCGTTGCATGTTGTTCAATGTACGTGAACTCGTGTACACTGGTTTTATAGTTGTATTGTTTAGGTGCCATGTTTTCCTTTAAAAGTGTCTGGCTACTTATGTTTGGAATGATGTGCGTTTCCCTTTTCTGCTGTTGATTAATTTCTCTTTTATTTTTGGCCAAACGAACGCAAGTTGCATATATTCTTCTACAATTTACTTCAATGTATTGTAAGAAAATATTTTTCTTCAACAATGCAGTTCATTAAAAAAAAAAAAAACAACCAACACCAAAACAAAAACAAACTACACAAAACTTATGTGAAGTAAACTCATCAGCTGTTTTCTAATATCTGACTGTCTTTGATTCATCTCTTTATTTTTTGCCACTTTTGTTTTAATAATACATTAAAATTTCAAATGTTTATATGTTTTAACTTTTTCTTCTATTTCCTGTGGTGTATTGTGTGAAAGAACACAGATGATTGATCTTGTTAAAAAAGTTGTAATTGTATATTTTTGAGATTTTCAATTTTTTAAATTTTTTTTTAATTTGAGTTCAGTTTTAGTACACAGATCTCTGAACTCATAAAAAAGAAGGTTATTTTAAAATCTATAACCAAGCAAGTTACAATTTTTATAAATTCTGGTATACAAATTTGAAATACATTTTCTAAAGTGAGGGTCATACGTTGTTAATAACCCTGAAAAAAAAGTTATTTCTATCCAAAAGCTTGCTTGCTATAAAGATTGAAATGGTGGTGTTGGGCGCAATCTTTGAAGATGGCCTTTTTTTAAATTCGCGCAAGCCAATTTTAAAATTTGCGCACGCGCGATTTTTGAACTGAAGTTTGCCCACACAAATAAAAATTGCGCGGCTGGGACACGAAATTGACACAAACTACACGGTTTGCATAAACAATTTCCTTCAGGACAAGCGCCCTGACGCAGTTTTTCATCACATCACGTCCGTCGTCAGCTGTCAGACACACAAGTACCCCGGCGTAGTCAGACAAGCAAATAATTATGGAGGAAGTCTTTGATGAGTTTTGCAAGGGAATTTACCGATCAGATTCGGCAACAAGTTTGACCATAAGACAACAAAAAGGGGAGAGGATTATTAAATGGGGAGAAAACAGAGCGTCGGACCATGGAGGAAGAAAATATTTTCTTCCTCCATGGTCCGACTCATTAATATTTTGTAGGCCCTCAAAACATTCTATAATAAAAAAATAAGACAGGAGCCCAATTAAAAGGGGGAAAATTGTAAAACAATTTCCAAATTGTGACCTGGGGTTGTTGACTTCCAACTTTAGGTATTTTGGATGGCAACTGAAATAAAGGATATTTAGCATTTTGCACTGTATGCTGTAGGGCCGGGAGTTTATTTAGTGGGGTGCGGGTGCAGCATGCACGTACACTCCGAAGGAATTATGAACTTACAGTTCGTGGGCAACCCTGTTTTTTCAACATTCTCCATATTTTTGAACAAAAAAAATCACTTCAGCCATAAGTAAAGATCCAGCATAATGCTACTATGAACCTACCCTTTTAAACTATTGAGGTACATTTTCTTCATACAGCTTATAATTTCACGACAAGTGGTGACGATACGGTTGAACGACAAAGATCGCGGGGTGTTCAAAATTTGCGCCAGAGCTACCCTGCGCAAATTTTAAAATCATGCAAGGAAACAAAGTTCGCGCAGTAAAAAAATGGCACACCGCGCGAATTTAAAAAAAGGCCATCTTCAAAGATTGCGCCCAACAGTGGTAAGCATCTTGCGAAGTTAAATCACTGGAATGCCCCTGTTGATTATAAATTAATAAAAGTAGGTCAACAAATATGAATCTCCAAAACTCCCCTAAGGCGAGTTTTTGAGAATATTTCTGTGGTGTCCATTTGTGAATGCTGCAGCCGGAGATGCAGTTTGACTGGCGTCACCTCACTAAAAATGGATGGGTTCGACGTTCTTGATGAAAGTACCGTAACTAGTTTTTTGCTGTTTTCTCAGCAAGTAGACACTGTACTCAGCTGAAACTTTCACAAGTGACTTCTACTTTATTGACAATTTGGCCTGTCAGCATTACATTGAAAAAACCCCCAAAAACTATGACCCTCCATTTAAAAGAAAAGGAGATAAGATCATGTTGAATGTTCTTTTCAGGAAAGAGAATTACTAATTGAGTTCTACACTCACTGTACACCATTTCAGAGGATTAAAATCAGCTACTTATTTCACAATATCTTTGAGCAAAAATCTTTAGTCCTTTTACTTCCAAAGCAAAATGTAATCTTCTTTGTCATGCACCCATCTCCCAGCCATGATTTTGTTTGTCTCTTTTTAACTCGCTTTTCTTTGGCTTCTAATAACTTGTGTTTGGTGGTTTAGTTGTTCATCCTAACCCTGCACTGCATGACCCAAGAATCAATAAAAACACAATTTTCTACTCGTTGACCACTCCAATGATCTGTACTTCCAATGGATCCCAGACGAAGGGTCAAATACAAACTAGCAAGAATCAGCGAGGAAGACGAGGAGAAGGAGTCCGATGAGGAGACATCCATGATGAGTGATACATTCACTGATGACGAAGGTACAGTGATTTTAACATCGGGCCAGTAAATTCAGGACCGGACAAGTCCAGTGGTCTTGTGGTATTCAGTTGACTATAAAAGTACCTTATTAAGTATTACAAATTGAAAATGAACATTCAAATAATGGCTTCGAGTCTAGTAAGTATCTTTCAATTGTAAGACAAATGAGATATTCAGGATTATTCATGTACTGCTTGTTCAATGAAAGCAGTTTGCATATTGTATGTGCTTAACTGTTTAGAAAGTTCTTTCTCATTAAATTCTGGTCTTGTAAAAATTTAAGGTCCAGTATTAAGCTACAAGTACAAGAACTGCGGTCTTGTAGATTTTTCTCAAAAATTCGAGCCCTGGTTAAACGCATGTAAAGGAAAGTTTCCACCAAGAGACTCTGTTGTTTACAATGCATTTAAAAAAAACATTTCTATTTGTATCATATATGACACCATTAAAAGCAATACCATGGGAAACGTTGTTTATCGAGGGGCAAAAATACAACTAAAATCTGCAAAACGGTATCCGTTTTTTAATGTACGTGTATGAACTCCCGTTAACATCCATGCAAAATAATGGACGCCGTGGTTACGCATCATGTGAATGCACTAAGTGTTGACGTATTCAGTAGACTTGCGAAACCTCTCTATTAAGTGTTTTATCTGTATGATAATTGCTAACTGCTGAGGGCGAATCAACTTATAAATTTACCAGTGTTTTCTGGGCTCTTAAAGGGTCATTCACCTTTCCAGATAGATTTCCGGGTTCACAACACGATAGACAGGAAATGGTATATATACTTCCTGCTTCTTCACTGCTGTTGGTTTTACAATATTCAGAAAACGTCCTTGTACAATGTACCTGCGCTCTCTGTTCAATCATAGAGAAAGGACCCACAGAGGTTCAATAAGTCCAACTCAAAGTAACGTGTCCTTGGCTCTTCACTTTTGTTGACCAGCAAATCTCTGATTGTTTTGACTAAATCTCAAGATTCTGATATCAACATGGCAGACCCTGCACCAGAGGGTGTAAGTGAAATGACAGAAGACACAGGCCATGATGATGATGATTCTCCAACTGTGCCTGCAAGTAATGGTATCGCACAATCTGAAAGTAGTAAGCCTGCAAATGAGGTAATTGGTCTCGTAATACACGTAACTCGTCAAGAAAGTGACTTTTTGTTCCTATGAAAAATTTTCAGACGATGCTGGTCATTTATAACCGAAACTACCCTCAAATTTGATCCAGAACTACACAGCCAAACTGCCCATATATATGTGTCGTGGGGCGGGGATAGCAACATCAGGGTCAAAGGTTGTGATGTTGAAGTTTAACAAGATGCTGAACTTCTTTGATTCATTGGAATAAAAAGTAACCATTCGGATGCATCAAAGTAGTTGTTAGAGTATTAGCTAGTAAGCACTCTCCAAAGAATAAGTACGGCCTTTGAACGGCGTAACCATGTTTATACAAGTTTGTATTAAAATAATTGTTATTGAGGCATAAAATCACATGTACATATACAAACATTAAAACTTGCATATTTTGATAACAGTGGGATGCCCAGGAGAGCATAACAGTTTTAAATTTTAAGTCGCCAAAAGATGTAGGCTAAAATACTAAACAACAATAGAACCATAAAACATGAAAAAAGGAAAGAAAGGGCATAGTCACACAAAGAAAACCCCCACTACTACAGATCGTCAGAAAATCACAGAAATGACACACAGTTTGAAAGGCCCAACAAAACAGAATGAAGAAACACAGAATCTCAATCCTGAGAATGTGTAAGTTTTTGTTGATTGCATTCCAAGACTTGCCCAGTAGTCTCCGTCGTTGACGTCCACGATGATACTACGCCAGCCGGTAGAGACGATGACATGAGTGATGTAAGACTAACTCCTTCAACACCGCCTCCTGACTACAAGGATCCTCCATCCTATACTTCTTGTATGAGGTTATCTTCTGCTGAGGTCTCGGAGGAGAAAAACAAAGAGGTAAGTCGAAATAGGAGCTATCAGATATAATTCCTCTATTTAAAAATGAGAAGGAAACTAAATGACAAGTTAGTGAGTACTTCACCTTGACAGGTTTTGAAACCTTGGTCATTTTGCATCTTAAATCTAGAATCTGTTTTTATAGACAGATTCAAATGTGTAATTGTTAACTATTAACCACAAGAAAACTGACTGGGTAAATTTGAATTAAATTTTGGGGTGAACAAAGAAAAATTGCCCAGAACAAGATTTGAACCAGCAACTTCCGGATTAACGCGCCGGATTATCTAGCCATATGATGGTGTTTTTTCTATTTTGTCAACATCTTTGTTCTGGGGTGCCAGTCAGAAGCCATTCAACCTGTAACTGTCGTGTATCCAGAGATCACACCCGAGTTTTACAATACAACCTGGGAAGCGGCAGGACAGGGATCACCCTAAGGGGATGCAACTTTTTATTTCAAATACCAAGTAATAGACTACAAGGGAAACTGATTGAATAAATTTTCTTAAGTTTTGAGGGGAACAAAGAAAAATTGATGACTAGAAAGGGATTTGAACCTGCGACCTCTACCAACTGAACTATCTAGGGCTAGATAGCACAGTTGGTTTGTTAATCTGGATGTCGCAAGTTATGATCCTGTTCTAGGCAATTTTTCTTTGTTCACCCCAAAATTCGATTTAATTTTGGTTAAAAACACTTTAATCTGTTTTAGGATGATGTTGAGAAATTAGAATGGGATCAAGATCAATCGGTGGAGCCACATATCATGGTTAATCCCTTGGATACTGATCTAGAGGATCAGCATCAAGCATCAAGATCAGTTAGGCGTCGTTCAGATGGAGCAGATGAGGCGATTGAGATGTCTGAGATGACAGGTTTGTAATCCAAGGTCAAAGGTCAGAGGTCAATTAAGCAGTGTGGGTACTTAGTCTCACCTTGTTCTTTGTCGTCTTAAATGCCAGCGACTTTGCCAAACATTTCATTTTGTACATGTTGTTCAACTGTGGAGATCTGGTGGATGACCTGTAATTGGGTCAGGTGACCAGGTGTGTTCATGTATTTGTTGTGTTGGTACAATGTTTTATGTGGGTAAGACAAGGGTAGTCTGTATACAGGTGTAGGGTTTAGCCCTTATTGATGAGGCCACAATTTGTCTTGGTGGACTCAGCGATAGTTCCACAAAATTTATGTCATGTGAGGTTAGTCCATTTTCAGCTAGTGTTGTGTCTGTTGATGTCTGTTTGGCCGGTTTACCCCTGTGTCTGGTATCCGGCTCCTTGCCTACTTACTACTAAATCTTCTAGAGAAATGTTTTACGATTTTATGCGGATGAATAAATCCAGCTTTCAGCTGTGGCAGGAAATCAAGTTGCTTTTGCCATGTTTTCTAACATGTCCCGAGCTTGATGGTTTACTAATGTGTAATGTGATGTGGCCGAGCAGTTAATAGCACCGGAAGCTCTGGTGTTTCTGATCAACAGAGTGTGGGTTCCAGTCCCAGTCCCAGTCATAATAATAATAATAGTGGCTTCTTATATAGCGCACATATCCGTAACTCAGTGACGCTCAAGGCGCTTTTAACGTTCATTATTTTCCTGCAAGGTATTGTGGAGCTACGTTTTTGAAGTCATGACACTTGTGTCTTTATAAGCAAGACACTTGACCATTATTGCTGCATCCTTCGGATGGGACATAAAGCCGTCTAGGTCCTGTGTTTTGTGTAATGCACGTTGAAGAACCCAGTGCACTTATCGTAAAGAGAAGGGGTTTCGCCCTGGTGTTCATGGTTTGATTAGCTGCATATTGCGCCACAGCAACTTGTAAAGCATTACATGGTGCTATGTAAAGGAAAAAGGTCTCATACTCAAAACGTAGCTCCACATACCCTGCAGGGGAAAAGTACTGTGCGCTTTGAGACGCCCATCGGGTGTGATAAAGCACTGTATATGAACTAAGTATTATTATTATTATAAATATATGAACTAAGTATTATTATTATTATAAATCTAAACTGTGGTCTTCTCTTTTCAAAGGTAAATCATCTAGCTCAGTAGAAATCATGGAGACCAGCTTAAACGTCCCGAGCCACACCTATTTCAGAGATCAGCGTATGTACATACTTGTAGTACCCCTTGCCTCACCTTAAGTTTCTCTATCAGAGGTACCAAGGTGCCTCTCTAGGAGGATCTACATGTATTAGCCAAGGCAACTTTCATCATGTGTGACTTATTGACCTGATTTACCTTACATCATCACCACAAGACATTTTGGTTGTGCTATTTTGTGAATCGGTTTCCCTGTGTGTTGCAATGCACATTTTAGGGAACATGGATGCATTTATACGATCACCGTATATCCGTATTTGACTCCCAAAATGACTGACCATGGCCTGCTGAGTGTGACGTCAGTGCAAGGGGTCTATGCGCAAGTCGCAGATGATGGAAGTAAAGCGTGCTGTCCATTTTCTAAGATTTTTCAGTATTTATTCCCTCAATAAAAATGATAATAATAATAATAACACTATAGCAGCATGTAGACTGATATTGGACTCTGTCATGTTGATATACGTTAATTAGATACCTTTTCAGAGCCTTGTGGTTGCAAAAACGTAGCTTGCGAGGTCGTCATTCAGCGTAGTGTTTAATCCCTCCTAGTCACATGACCTCCCGTTCGGGAGTAGTCATGTGACAGCAGATCATCGTAGATGGGGGGGGGGGAGGCCAAAGCCTGCATCCCTGTTAAGAGTTGGTTTCTGGGTGCGTATCTCGATGGCTTCCCTGATCTTGCGTTTCCAAAAATGGTCCTCCCTTGCAATAACTTGAACTTCGTCCATCTTGAGGGTGTGATTGTGCTTTTTACAATGTTTACCAATTGCGGTAAGGGTGCCTTTTTGTTTGGAATGTTCTTTGATTCTGGTGCCGAACGACCTACTAGTTTCACCCACATATAATAATAATAATAACACGCTGCTTCTAACCTTGCGTTATCCTCCAGGTTATGAAATGCCCGCTCAGCAGACCTTGGAGTTGCCCGAGATGGAAAGTCAGGATCAGCCTCAGTCTTCATGGTTGGATATCTTCCATAGGAGGCTGACTGAAGTCAACTCGAGACATCTTCTCATCATCCTCTTCAGCGTTCTTGTCGCCGTGATTGCTGTATTAATCATCGTCTTGCTGCCTTTATCGTTCTCCTATTTGGAATACTATGAGGTTTGTTTTCTCTTGTGATCTTTTAAACCACCCATTACTCTAGGTTTTTTGTATATGATCAATCTCATTAAATATATTTTCTTATCTAATTTTACTTGTAACTTCTTGTTTTTTATGTTTTGATCAAGGTACTTCCTAATCATCCAATTTTTAAACGTTTTTTTATCATTAATGTGTTATCAATATATGAACGATCTTGTGTGTATATATACGAGTATTATTTGTAAATGATTCAATAGATGATTTATTTGGTTCAAGTACTTATTGTTCTTTAAGACCAGCTTGAGAGGAGATCCTCTAGACAGGAAGTTTGTTTCTTTTTAGGCAATCCTTCGGAGTCCAGCTGGTTCTCTTTCCTTCCTCTGTGTTGTTATTGCTTTGTTGCCTCTTTTTATGTTTTTTTACCAATGTGCATTATTGAACTTTTTATCTGCCTGAGAAATAAAATAAATATACAATATATATAAATTTAAACTTTGATTAATGAGAATTGAGATTCCCTACATAATAATACGAAATCAATACAGTGATAAACCTGTTGTATGTTTTCACTGTTTTCAAACATCAAGTTTTGGACTCGCAAGATTAAAAGTATTTTTTAAACTAATCTCTCAAAATATATAACATTTCAGGTAAACAATTTTCAAGGGAAGTCTCCTCCATGACCATCTTTATACCATGTATGTTATGTGCAAATCAGTGAACAATTATTTGTGCCCAGCAATGTTGTAAACACCAATGCTGGGCAGAGAGGAAACATTTTGGTATTGCACAAAATTATAGTTGAACAGCTATTATTGAAAGTGTCAAGGGTAAAATAGGGCCAAGTTTGCACAAGGTCCATTTGGCGACTAGAAGCTGATATCAACTAGTACTCATGCTCAAAAACATGTGTTGGGTACCAGGCAATATCGACCACTGGTCGACAAATGGTCCTTGTTGAACGTGGCCCAAGGTCGATTTTCCTGAAGATGCATGTTCTTTTTTTGTGCTTGAATTTAGCTCGGTCTCAGGGAGCAAAGATCAACAGGAAGGATCTTTTTTGATGATTCTGCATTTGAGGCAGGAAGGCATGTCCTTGGACCAGATTATACCTTTAAGAAGTATCCGTCGTGGGCTACAAACGTCTTTCTTAAGAATGTTGCTGTCACTACAACATCTGGATTGGCCATCAGTTTCTCATGCAGTTTCCAGTACTTTATAAGGTACAAGATTTCTATAATAATAATAATAATAATAATTAGTTTTTATATAGTGCTTTATCTACAGGCATCTCAAAGCACTTATTGTTATTAGATTGTTATTTTAAGACAGGTTAATGAAGTATGGCTCTAATTGTGGCATGTTGTGGCCGAGCGGTTAAGAGCGCTGGACTCAGGCTCTGATGTTCTGATCAGCAGAGTGTGGGTTTGAGTCCCAGTCGTGGCACTTGTGTCCTTGAGCAAGATACTTTACCATGAAAAAAAAATCAAACACTTTCGATCTCTGGCTGTGCTCCGTGGTCATAATGGGTTGATGTGGCTTGCTGCCAAAGGCGCCCTTGCATGCCTGCTTCTCGAACATGTTGTAGCCGCGTCCTTTGCAATTCAGCTCTTAGCTGCCAGTAAGGATGATTAGCCTCCCAAATTATTATTATTATTTATAATTGCTTTGTCCTTCGGATGGGACGTTAAGCTGTAGTTCCCTTGTACTAGGGTTGGAAGTGCACGTAAAAGAACCCAGAACACTTATCGTGGAAGAGTAGGGGTTAACCCTGGTGTTTCTGGTTCACATACATGTAGCAAGCACCCTTGTTTCCAGGTTTCCTCAGGCTTGCAAGCTCCAGTGATTAAGGTCATTTATGAGGCATCCTTGGTTTCATTACCCGAAATGTATAATAGTAATATGCAAACGAAACTATTCATGTATTACAAAAACAAAGCTGAGAATAACTACATGTATATGGATTCCCTATGTTTAGGTCAGGAACAAGTAACCAAGAATGACCTTCATTTGTCTTTGCAAAGGTAGATTCTCCAGATGCAAATGAACAAAATTGCATATTTTTTCTGTTTCTACAAACAGGGAGGAAGAGCTCGGTTTATTGGAGCAACGATTTGACTTGGGGTATCACGGCATTATCGAGTCCGTTGCTCAGGCAGCCATTAAGAATGTTGCGGCATCCACCAGCTTGAACATGTATCTGGAAAGAAGAAGGGATGTTGAGATTGTATTTCACGAGACACTCAGAACAAAGTTAGGAGGTGAGAAGTTAACAGAGGTCTAAAAGTGGCGAAGTTTTAATAAATAAATAAAAAATTAACACTAATATTGTGCCAACTTTAAGAACTCCCCTCTTAAGTATAGACCAATCCATTTTAGTTACATTGGATACATCATGTACCAGGGTTTTTCTTGTTGTCGGGACGCTCGCCTATGTTCAAGGCGCAGGCTTTGAATTATGTCACATTTTGTGTAATTGTGTCAACATCATTGTTCAGAGATGCCCGTGATACATAAAACAGATTAATGCTGGGTGTATTTGTGTCCCAGTAATGGCAGAAAATATTATGTATAGCAGTACTGGGACGCTTTTATACTCGTGTGCGCGCAAGGCACAGGCCTTAACTTGCATCATGCTGGCATTTCGTATACATGTAGTTGTGTCCACATCATTGGTCGGAGATGCTCGTGTTGCATAAACAAATTAGTGCTAGGCATGTTTGCGTCCCAGTACTGGCAGAAAACACTGGTCCAGGACATCCCTAATGGATTTGTCAATAGGATTTTTAAAAAGCAACTAGCAATTATCTCATCCAGAAGGTTGGGAAAAAACATCGCTTCTCGATGTCTATATAAAAAGATTTCAATTTGGGTCAATACTCGAAATCTCATGAAATTAATTCATCTGAATTAAATTATTTTGATTTCTCACCAGGTAACTGCTGTCCTAACAGAGAGAAATGCTTACTAGACAACACCTGTCATCTCTGTAGTAACTCTACAGTCGATTGTAACCAGGGTTATCATATAGACATACCGTACTTTCAACTCCTGACCATCAATCTACCCAACGTTATCATCAATAACAATCTTGAGGTGCAACTGATGAGCGAACAGGCTGAAATGGAAACGTACATCCAAACTGAACTGCTGACCAGGAAAGATATTGAGAAATCAGCGGCTGTAATTTCAAATAAAGGTAGGGAGTAAACGGGGAAGTTATTAGTTTACATTCATGTTTTCATCTTGTTCTTGCAACTTCTAGTCTTACAACCATGTAATTTGTACAAACCATTCTCAATGCCAGCCATTAACAGAGCTACAATACCCATTTAGTTATCAATGTATTATATCATTTATCTAAACGTTTTAGTTCAAACATTTGAAAGATGATAAATGTTTTTGTTTTTGATTTTCAGCTTCTGAGGTCCTGACTAATGGAACAGCTGCAGCCAACTTAATCCTGTCGTTAGGTGAGGCAGAAGCACGAGCCAGGGTCGAAGCAGCAAACAGCCGAGGTTTAGCTTTGATGTATGAGAGAATGGGTGTGGTTACTGACCAACACAAAGCATCATTACATTGGCTGAGAACATTACGAAACCATGAGATGCTGGTCATGGGTGTAAGCTTTGAAGAGTACTTGCTGCTTGTGAAAAATTACACTGTCACATAGGATGACCTCAGAGGTGATGGGTGTACCGGTCACAGGTGTATAGGATGTGCTCAAGTGTAATGGGTACAGGTGTACAGGATGGCTTAAGAGGCAATGGGTGTAATGGGTACAGGTGTATAGGATTGCCTCAGATGATGGGTGTAATGGGTACAGGTGTATATAATAGTATGGCCTCGGAGGGGATGGGTGTAATGGGTACAGGATGGCCTCGGAGGTCATGTGTAATGGGTTCAGGTGTACAGGATGGCCTCGGAGGTAACAGGTACAGGTGTATAGGATGGCCTCGGAGGTGATAGGTGTAATGGGTACAGGTGTATATGATGGGCTCAGGTGTAATGGGTACAGGTGTACAGGATGGCCTCAAGAGGTGATGTGTGTAATGGGTTCAGAGGTAACGGGTACAGGTGTACAGGAAGGCCTCAGAGATGATGGGTGTAATAGGTACAGGTGTATGGGATAGCCTCAGAGGTGATGGGTGTAATGGGTACAGGTGCAAGACACCCCTTTTGGAATTATTTTTAACTTACCAAGGGTATTGTGGCTAGGGACCTTCCCATATTCGTGCCAGTTTTTCAGCATATTCGTGCCAGTTTTCAAGGTATATGCTAAGTCTACAAACAAGACATAATTCAAGGGAAGATTGTTGAGCTTCACACTTTGTTACATCGAAAAAAAGCAATTAACTCCATTATAATGATCCCAGTTTAACTACTTTTCGACCAGAGTTGTATATAAAGCAGTGTAATTACATGTACATGTATATAGTATTCACTTCAGTATGCAACATCATGTTTGTATAAATTGTAAATTGGTTGCAGTTTCACAGTACCTTAACCATTTCCAGTCAGTAGATTTGTTTTAAGGTGGAAATGTCCTATCACAATTGGAGAGATTGACTAGGTTTGCAATATTTCCCTGTCGGTCTAAATTAATTTTTGTTTATAAATAAGTGACAATATGTTTCTTATTGTGTATTGTAAACATTGAAATATTTATTTCAAAACTTTGTGTAAATTTGTACAAAACATAATACAAAGCAGTTACCAAAAGAGGAAATAATGAGAGAAACAAACAGAAGTAATTTAGTGTGTTATTTTGAGAAAGAGATTACTATGTAAAAAGATGATGACATATTGTCATCCACATGGAGGTATGGACCATGTAACCTGTGACATCACATGTTTACAAAATAGCCACAGAGCCTGGACTTCCTGCAGACACAATTTGTACACAGCTCAATGAAAGAAAACATAAAATCTTACATTGTATGATGTACATCTTACACTGTATGTTGATTCTGTTTTCTATCAACTTTCAATGTGAAGAAAGGGGCACATCTAAAAACTTGTTCAGCTGTTACTTTTGTAACTCTTGAATTTATGGAAATTATTTTACAAGTGTATTATCTCGCCTGCCAGAAAGGCCCTGGAATGTACAAGGTTACTCTTGTTGTAAACAAAGGTTACATGGTCTATATGTCTAACTAGATGATTAGTATACATATTCTTTTTATACAATTCTGCTTTACTTTTTTACTTTTGTAAGCATATTAAACCATGATACAAAATACCAAGTTATCAAAGTTGTTCATGACTTCATAATACTTTTAATAGTAATGGTAGTTGTGTACCTTTTGTTTAAAGGATGTGCACGGCTTGGTAAGATTGAAGATGGTAAAATTGAAGATGTAAATCACATAAATTTGGTATAAAGATGGTAATGATGGGAAAACATCCCTTGAAATATTTTTGCCTGAAATGCTTTTTATATATTTTGAGAAATGAGTAAAACAACTGCTCTCGATTATTTCATGCAGAAAGTGGATCACACAAAGTTCAGATACTGGTCTTTGACAATTACCAATGTTGTATACGTGCTTTAAAAAGATAATCGTGTAGTATTAGGCCTTTTCAATTCAGCTTTGCTCGTTTGATGTAAATGGTTTGAAAAATTAGTACCGACAACAATTTCAGATTAAAAAAATATAACATACAAAACTCTGCCATTAAAATCTGTACATATGAATCTTGGGTGTTTCGTAGCTATTGAAATCATCGTCATTTAAATACACCATAAATTTGAAGAAGAACGATGCTTAAAGGCCCTGTACACTATTGGTAAGATCGAAAAACACAAATGTTCACAGATTCACACACAACTTACATGATTTAAAGTAAGTAATGGTTGAAAGGGTTCCTTAAAATATTTCTGCCTAAAATGCTATCGTTTCTGAGAAATGAGTAAAACAATAGTTTTTATCACGCGCGATATTTTGAAAAAACAGAAAACACATAAGGTCTCTTTTCACTATTTTCTTGTGATCTCAAAGACCAATCGAGCTCAAACTTTCACAGGTTTGTTTGTTCATGCATATGTTGAATCACACAAAATGTGGACACTGATTTTGAGCTGTTACCAAAAGTGTACAATACCTTTAACATGGTTTGGGGTCAGTATTGCTGTTAATAAGGGAAATATATACAAACACATTACAGTACACAACTTCAACATTTAAATTTACGGTAACCATTTCTGAAAATCTTGACAATTAATTTACCATGATTTAACTCGATAACAAATTTTACTGCAAAGAGTAGAAAAATAATTAAAAAGTACCAATATATTCATATATAATACAAATCATATTCTATGGCACTTAATGCCTTAGAATATGATTTGTACAATAAAGACGCTGAGATTCAAGTCAAGTATATCATCTGAAACAACATTATTTTCTCAAACACACATTTTCAAAAAACCAGACACCGACTATTTCTTATCCAAACTTGCAAATCATTGTTGACTGTTTTGCCTGCCAGTGCTCACAAGAAGCCTAGATCCAATGTGGGAATTCACAACAAAGTTCACCACCAAAAGTTTGCCACAAAGATGTGATTTTCAAAGAAAACAAGTTGATAAGCATGTGAAGTTTACCTCTTTCAGCCCAAATGGCGACTTTAGTACACTGTGCACAGATTGAGCCCAAATGGCAACTTTAGTCGACCAAGATAACACACGCACAAAAAATACTCAGCACAAAGGCCATTTGATAAAAAGCTGTAGTTAATTCAGAATTATAACTTTCTGTGTAGTAGTAGAAAATACTGCATCAACATCTCTCTTTTTTGGGGGTTGTATGTTTGGCCAGTGCACGTGCACATGCACATGCACAGTTTGCCAATTTAAAGAATCTGGCTTGTAAAGCTTTATGTAGAAGTTTACGCTCACCCTGTAAGCAGAAAATTGAAAATTGAGCACAGATGGCCAAAAGCCAATTTGAGGTATGTTGAACACATTACTAGGGCACTAATTTGGTTCAGGTAAATCTGTTTACACACCCAAACCAAACCGTGTACTCCTTTTTATAGTGTCCACAATTTCTCAAAATGGCTGATGGTAACCACTGCCATGCAACTGGGGACAGTCGATCAGCACACAATTCATTCCTTGCAAACTAAGGAGTACACGATGATGTCATTATGGTATTCCTATAAATACAAGCAACCTAAGGGGTAGTGTATGAGGTTTTAGCAGGTGCATCAACACCAGCGTATACAGGGTTTTTAGCGAGACCTATGGTTCGTACACCCATGTAAGCCAAGAAACCTTCAGTTGTTAAGGCTTGTTCCTCCATGATCTGCACATAGGTCTGAGCTTCCGTCTCGTACTGATTGAAGATTGCTTGAGCCTCAGCATCTGCTCTGCAAGAAAACAAGAGGGCCATTGGAAATATTAACACGGGTTATAGACAAACACATGTAATAGTGCCCGACTGCAATGGAAGAGGTTTTTCCAGAAAAGCTGTTCTTTTTAAGGGTAAAGTCATACTTTGGTAATGACCCAGTCCCTTAAAACAAATTGTGTAATATTTCATCCGAAAGCCTACATGTTATTAAGATGGTAATGGTAGTATCCTGCAAAAAGTATTTGGTCTGAACTGCTCCCCATTGATTAGAAGTACGTTGAACAATTTGAGTCTCCAAAGATCGCTTGCAGGAGACATTTGGAAATGTCTGTGATGTCCATTTGATTGCTGCCCTCAATATGGCCAGAGATGCGGTTGGTACCTGCTGTCACCTCGCTAAAAAACTTGGATGGATTTGACATTCTTGATGAAAATAACAGGACAGTTTTTAGCTGTTTTCTGAACAAGTAGACACTGTAATCAGCTGACACTTTAACGTGGGACTTTAATTGTATCTTTCTTTATAATTTTGCCTATAAATCAGCATTACCTTGACAAGAACCAAATGATGCCCTACCTTTAGGCAGAGTGAAATATAAATAATGTCTTGTTTG
This sequence comes from Plazaster borealis, assembly GCA_021014325.1. Lineage (NCBI taxonomy): Eukaryota > Metazoa > Echinodermata > Asteroidea > Forcipulatida > Labidiasteridae > Plazaster > Plazaster borealis. The sequence continues at coordinate 14,012,629 of CM037471.1, read as the reverse complement.
GATATAGAAATAATACAAAACTTGCATGTACCCATCATCCCTATATAAAGTTAGTGATCTTACTTGTGGACAATTTCAATGTTCCTTAATTCTATGTATTTTAGGTCTTGATTCCAAGTTGATTTGAACCCCGGGACCCAATTAACATTAGTTCAGGGTTGGATTTTGACATACCTATTGATAGCGATTCTAGCGTCGGAGTTGGCTTTATTGATGGTGATGATCGATGATGTCTTGGCTTCTTTCAGTAATGTCTCAGCTTGTGTGACTAACCGGGGTCGTTCACTTTCTGCTACCTGTAGGTGTCGGGGCACAGAAGGCAAAAGGTGTGAAATATGATGGAGAATCGGACCAAGCAAGTACAAAAATAAAATCTTAAAACATTGTTGGCCTATTAATACCATACTGTGTATATTGCACATACATTGTAAGATTTTTACCTGTGTGGTTATATCGTTTAACCGGTTAACCGTTTAACCGGTTAACCGTTTAACCGGTTAACTGTTTAACTGTAAACCAACGTTGAAACGATCAAACGGTCGAACGAAGAAAACAGTAAAGCAAAATGAGCCCTGCATTTTCTTTACATTGTTAGCTCAAGACACTACTATCCAGAGAGAGTGCTTTTTGTGTGTGGAATGTTTCTTATCTTAATCCCCTACAAATGTAACAGATTGTTTTCAATCCCTATGATTTGTACACAATTTGCTTTGTAATCTGCCCCTCTGTGGTTTGTGGTTTTGTGACTGTAAAGACTGGGTTACAGTGCTCTATTTTTTTAATCCTTGAAAGTGTGTTGACATCTGCTCCTTTCACAGATAGGCTCATAGTTCCCATTGGAATCAGTAGAAACAGTAAAACGATCAAACTGAAGTCACAAGTTCCGTTTAAACAGTCGGGAAAATAAACATAAATGCACAAGTCTTCTTACCTGTATATTTTCTCGGGCAGCTTCTTTGTCTCTGACCGCCTGTTCATATGCTGAAGGGCGAACAATGTTATTCACCTGTCGTTATATAAAAAATAAAGTTAATAGCACTAACAATGTCTCGGCAAATTTCAGTTATAAATAGTGACCTTTTCTTAAAGCTTCTTTTCTCTTATATGCAATAATAATAATATGATAATGATAACTTTATAGCGCTTTATCTATGGGGGTCTCAAAGCGCTTATCATTATTTATTTCCAGACAGGTTTTTGAAGTTTTTGAATTATGAGACCTATTTTTTAACACCTTGTTAGGGTTTACAAGGTAATACGGCACATTCAGCAGCCACTGCCAGAAACACCAGGGCAAACCCCCTTCTCTTAGCGATAAGTGTAACTGGGTTCTTTTACATGCATTACACAACACACGGGACAAACAGCTTTACGTCCCATCCGAAGGACGACGCAAAAATGGTTAAGTGTCTTGCTTAAAACACAAGTGTTATGACCGTAACTCATCCCACACTCTGCTGATCAGAAACACCAGACCTTGAGTCCAGTGCACTGGGCCACGACACACCACAATAATGTACTAATGTACTAAATATGTACCTGTAAGTCGTCTATCCTTGTGCTAAGGGATTGGTAGCGGGCACTGAGAGCCTCTCTGACTGACCCTTGAAACTCCTGTCTCATAGCTTGGAACTCGGTTGTGTTGTATTTACTACAAGCTTCATGGATAGCAGACTCACCTGTAAGGAATTAAACAAAACTAACAAATCAAACTTATCTGCAAAGATCGAAGGTCTTGAAATTGTTCATACGGCAAAATGGTTTTAATATCTTTCATACTTTAGTAACCCTCCTACAATCAGATCACTTTGTTCAAGAACCAATATATTCCATAGAATTCCACAAGGTTGTAACTTTGTTGAATTTTGAAGAACATATGTATTGCTGTATCAATGTAATGCACTTCCATACAAGTCCACAGCAGATTGTGGAACTTTGGAGAACATGTGTGTGAAAAAAAACACCCCAAATTCGACAGATGAAGCTGTTTCAAAATGAAAAACATACAACTTTTGCATATGCCACGGACAATGCACAAAATACATGTAACATGCAAAGTTGTTTGTACAATAATCCATTTTTAGTTTTTGATTAACTTCAGAAAAAGCCCTCTTCCTCACCTGCCTTTTGAACAATTCTAATTGAATCTTTTTATGCGGCTTTTAAGTCTGTTTTTTCTTTCTTAAGCTGACCTCAATGTTTTGCCGGGCTGCATCTACGATGTTTTCTATCTACTTTAGCGTAGTTCTAATTTGATAATTGTTTTCCCTTTTAAACAAATTTTGGTATTGTTCTTGTGTAATTCTATCGCCTTTTTACATTTTGTATTCCCTGTATAATGTCCTGTAATTCGACCTTTGGTTGCTATGGAAAATTTGTTTTAAAAAGAATAAACCATTAACCTTTTAGAGACCATTAATTTTTGTATATCACCTTACGCCAAGACATGTTTTTGTTGTTGATTTTGTAAAACAATTTTCTCTTGTAAAAGTGTCTGAAAAAATACTATAAATCAGAAATTTTATTTTGGTTTTAGAAACATAGATACTTGTTAACATGAGAAACATTGGAAAATGTCAATTCAGGTCATGACCTTTACTTTGACCTTTGTAGTTGAGTGGAAGTAGGTCAGATCTTGCAGCCGTTTGCGGCCGCTATGGGCATTTTGTACAAGCCGTTTGTGGCCGCTGTGGTCTCTAACGGGTTAATGAATGAATGTATGAAAGTATAACTTCCGTGAATCTATAAAAATAGTTACTTAAAATTAAAATTAAAATTTTGGGGTTCAATTTGCCCAAAATCAGACCTAGCATCTTGAAATTTTTCTAAATTGAAACAATAATTAAATTGAAATAACTAAACGCTTGGGACTGCAGAATTCTAGGTGGAATTGAGATACAAAATCTTTGCTGTCCAATCATCACAAGAGCTGTGATATACCGCTCACTTAACGGAGCCACTTACCTGAGCTCTTAAGAACTTTCTCAAAGTTCTCATGGTCCCTGAACTGTACAACAATCTCTCGAAGATCCCGAGAGACAATCTGATACTGGAAGGCAATATCCAGCTCAATGATGACTCCGTCCTTGTTGAGACATCGCAGAGTGGGATATTGGATTGTTCGGAACACTGAGGGAAAGACGATGAAGCTAAACCCAGGAGGCCCATTGTGGAGACCTTCTTGCTTGACGTCGGGGTACAGCTCACGAGAGATGGTGTTGTACATTACCGCCACTTTGAATCAAACCAAAACAATTGTTTTTGTATAAACTATTTTAGACTTGATAACAGTCTATTTTAGAGCAAGATCTTTTAAGCTTTCAATTGAAAAAACACATGTAACAGAACCCCTCATTAAAAAACCCCTAATTACCATGTTAGTTGAGGTCTATTATTCATAACACAGACCTCCATTTTTATGGAGAGTGAGTGCAATTCCTCTCCTCTGCACTCCTGAACCTTGTCCGAGGAGTGTGAAGAATAGCACTCCATAAAATTTTAAAGTGGATTGTTATAAATCTGTGACAAAATGTATTCCCCACAGGATTTAAACAACTGATGTGGTGTTTATTTGCTTCTCTTGGCTAATTTGCTAGGGTGGGTAGCCCTACTGTTTGGCCGCTTGCGTCGCCTACAAATTCATCACAGCCACAAAGCTAAATCAAACAGAGAGCCCTTGAGATGGGCCTTCCAATGGTATAAAACTTGTGCAAATCTAGTAATTTTGTTAGTGTGATTTGACCGCCCATACTTTGTATTAGTCTCTTGAACAGCTCTGGGTACAAAAATACTGTTTAACATGCTTTTGAGGAGCATTCGGAGTATCCCCACTTGCTTGTCATTTCCGGTCTGAAGATGGCACAAGGATGGCCATCAAAGTTTAATTTTCGGATGCAGTTTTATTCAAGGCAGATTCAGGTACAAATAGCGTGTCTCTAGCATGCTTAGTTTAGTGATCCCCACAGGAAATGTGTTCATTTGCTTTGATCATGTAGTGTGCAACAAAAAACACAATCTGCCAATCCAATCTTGCATAGGAATCATCCGAGATGTTTAAGTTAAGCATTACATTTTTAATGTCACTTTTCAGACTTATGTGAAGTTTGGTTCTGAGGAGTGCATATATTGATCTCTCCTTTTATTTAAGGGGAGCAGTTTAAAGCTCCAACGAGAATTCTTAAAATGAAGGACACACTTACTTTCATCTGATTGTAGAGTCTTGAGGGACACAACAATAAGAACGATGATACCAACTAGCAAGGCAAATACCACTCCAATTCCAACGGTCACACCTGTCTTCATCTTGATTTATATTAAGTTGATTCCTTTCTGGTCAACTTAATTATTCTCACACATGAACTCTCTGTTGTCATCAACAAACAAACAAAAAAAGAGAGAAAAGAAGGAAAAAGATTGATAAGTCAAAAAGGATGACTGGAGGTTGGTAAAGCCATGAACCCTGTGCTGCACAGCATAGACCCGGAACAAGTGTATGAAAACGCAAAACTTTGAAAGACATGCAAACAAAAACCTTAAAAAACACACAATTCCTGGTGAACACCACATTTTCTCAAAAAAAGGAAACAAAAATCCTGGTGCATTTGAGAAGAACTTTTGTTGTCTTTAATAAATAGTTGGTTTAGTCATGGTTTCATTGTGACTACGGTATTCTAAAAAAATACATTATTCCCTTAAGTTCCGAAGATGAATCCCAAAGGTGAGCACAGACAACTTTTGGAAATCCTGACTATACAGGTTTGTTATTTTGTGCATGTTGAGATACACCAAGTGAGAAGACTGGTCTTTGACAATTACCAAAGGTGTCCAGTGTCTTTAAACAAGTTAGTATGACCAGATGTTTAACCCAAGTTCATTTCCTGACTGCTAAGTACTTCTAGTTTCCTTTAGAAACCAGGATATTTGAAGAAAAAGGAAACGATGACACACCACATCCAACATTAAAACTGACAAAATGCACGTATCACACTCTTACTTTACTTCTGGGTTGAACACATTTTTTTTTTACTAAAGCAGGATTTAAACCTGCGACCTACATGTACATACATCCACTTGCCGGCACTCTATCAACTGACCCATATGATTTAGCCCTAAAATAATGTTGACGGTCTCTCTATTTTGTCAATTTTGTCAATCTTTGTTCGGGGGGGCCCGTCAGAATCCATTCAACCTGTAACTTCCGTATAACCAGGGATCACACCCAAGTTTTACGACACAACCTGGGAAACAGCAGAAGAGGAATCACATTTTAAAAGGGGATGCGACTTTTAGTTTACCTTCGAAAATCCCACTGAACCCTCCCCCCCACCTCACCTACCCCAGCACAACTCACAAGCAAAACAATATGCACTAATACAATTCAGTGTAATGTAGTACTTGCACTGGTATTGTACTAGGCTAGCAAAATACTCGTACTCATAGTCCATGACATACTCGAAACTCGACTGAAAAATAACACAAGTCATGCTCTTGCTACTTAACTGAAAATGTACTCGGACTTGATTTGAAGTACTCTCGGTCTGTTGGACTCTGTACTTGGATATCAGAATACTCGGTACTCGGACACTTGTCCTCATACTCGATGGCCAAAGTACTCATACTTGAGTACTACTGGGCCACCCAAGTACTCAGCTTGATACTTGACTTCATCAGATGGTCAGCCCATACATGGTCATGGAGATAAATAAATTCATTCAGGCAATGCATATTTTGCCGATACTGAACATGTCTGCAGTGACGGTTTGGGGAGTTTGACATGTTCACAATGTCAGACTTTTTATTTCCCTTAAAAAAAAACTTCCTTGGGAGCCACAAATGAGAAAAAGGAAAGGTAACCCTAAGATCTATTTAACTGAGTAAATTTTTAATAATAAAAGAATATTAATTTTGGGGGATGAAAAGAAATTTTGAAAAAAAGCTGGACATCGAACTATCGAACCCAATTGAACAACAGAATAATGCTGCCCGGGTCGTTGTCCGATGTGGTAATACAACCATATCTCCTGTTCTCCGAAAACTACATTGGCTTCCGATCTCCAAAAGGATCTGTTTCAAGGTTTGCCTCCTGGTATTCAAGATCCTACACGGCTGTATTCCTCAGTATCTCCGTGACCTCATCTCACTCAAACAATCTGGTCGCGTTTTAAGATCGTCAAATTCTTACATGTTATTGTTAGCTCAACCAAGATTTAGAACCTCTCGCTATGGTCAGCGTGCCTTTGCCAATTCTGCGCCTGCCATTTGGAACAAGCTCCCTGCCACACTACGTCAAACAAAATCTTTGAACATCTTCAAGAGTGAATTGAAGTCCCATTTGTTTCGCTAGTTTTTCTCTTCACTTGTTCTGAACATAACTTTTGCGTCACTTTGTTGTTTTTGTATGCGCCTTGATCGGTTTCCAGAGATTTGCGCATTATAAGTCCATATTAATATTATTATTATTATTAATTATGTACTTTCGTTCTCCAATTTTGATTTGTTCTTTACCGCTAGATCCACGGTGACCAGAAACTCCATCACCAAATCCACACTCTGTGCTATCATCTGCGATCTGGCCTCAACATGTTGAGAATTAAGTTTCCAGTCGACAGTGACACCCAAATGTTTGATGATTAAATGATGATGACGATATCAAAAATACATGTCCATTGAACATGTTGAAATAGCATATTGTCACAACTGTCTATTATTGATGGTCGTTACTCAACTCTAGAGAAAGGTGGGTCCTTTGTATGTTACTTTAGTACATTACTTTAGTATAATTATTAATAAATATACGCTCAACTGCAATAATCAATGTATCAATTAACGTTAACAAATCAACAACAAACAGCCCAACCCGGTTGTTGTCATGGACCCTACCTAGCCCAGGTTGGACTCCTCCGTTGCATACAACGCGACGGAGTCCAGGGTATAAAGGTCCTCAGGCATTGCGACAAAATTTATAACCATTTTTTATCATATTTTTACCTTTTTGAGGAAGCTGAAACGTGACTCACATGTTCCTTGTGTCCTGAACCTTACGCCTGCTCTATTCAGAATTGCCAATTTTATCCTTGGATGACATAATTGTGAAAATAAAATGGAAATTGATGCATTCGTTGCGACAACCTCAACTGACATGGAACCAAGTCCACAAAAGAGGGCGCTGTCTAACCCGTAACACACTGAACGCTTTTTCTTCCGGGCGGTACGGTGTGGACGGAGATTCTGTCCCCCCGGTGAATCTGTCGGTGTAAAGTTGTCCCCCGGACAACTTTACCTGGTTTTTTAGGGTACAACGTCCCCCGAGACAGTATCTCCTAGGATAAACTGTCTCTCGTTAGGTTATTCTGTCCGCCGTGCTCAACGGAGATTGTGTCCTCCAACGGAGAATATGTCCCCCAGGCACGAGCGTCCACCGACGGAACTAAATCAATAAACTTGCTTTATTCACCTGGCTTTGCTGGTTTATAATAGAAGTATTATCTTATTGTTACTTATTTTAGTCAATAATTTTAAACAAAGGAACATTTTTGTGTGTGGAGACTTTGAAAAGAAAAGTCTACTGACAACAATTCACTGAGTGCGGCGCTGACGCCTGGGTCACTTTGCCCGCCCAGAATCCGGATAATATGCATTTTTAGCGTTGGAATTTTCCGATTTATTTTTCGTACGATGGATTTCCGGTTTTGTCATCATCGCCCATTTTCTCATGCTTGATTTTATATAGTTAAAGAGATTTCAAGTGTCGCACAGAGGCAAACAAGGGAACAAATGTGAGAGGGGGACAAATTCCCCTGGCGGACAGAAAACCCTGGGCGGGGGACACATTTCCCTAGGGGATTCTGTCCCCCCGGACCGGCCGCTGTGCGGGGGAACAGAATTCCCTGTGACACCGGCAACACGACGGAGTCACAGCGCCAGTGCACAACTTGGACTTATTGTCGGAAATAATGTCATTCATGGATGTATTTGATAGGTTTTGAACTCAGCAAAAGTGTAATTAAAGGCACCAAGAATAAGTGAATGGAGTTTCAGCTTCTCAAATTAGGTAAAAATATTTTAAAATGTTACTCAAAATTTTGTTCGCATTGTAAAGGATCTTTATACCCAGGACGTCAGTGCAGTGGTGGCACTGACTGACGTCCTACCAGTAACCAGGGCTAGGACCCTACCCGTCCCGTTCCATTACATTTAACTTCTTCCCTTTTGAGGACCAAAAAAAGATATTCAAAAACAAACTTGCCTTGCAATAGAATGAAGTGCCTATCCTTCACACAGTTTCTCCGCTCCAAACTAAGGAAAGAAGAGTTGGCGGAAATGCTACAGAGTTCTGTTGCCGAGCTTGCTCTTTTTAACCGAGTACTGTAGATCACACAGTGTGACAATGTCACCTTTGTTTACACGAATTTTAATGATTTGCCCAACTAATAACTGCATATTATATCCATCCTGGGATTAAACAACAGAGGGCGCTATTGCTCTGGCACCGTTGCTAATCGATATCAAGCATCGCTCATCATGTTAGCTTTAAACAATGTTTTCTTGAAAGATAAGACCCCCGCGAACTTTTTTTGAAAATATTTCTCTTTGGAAAAATTCTTAAGTATTTTTCCTCATTTTATGAACACAAAAAGTTCCTAAATTAGGCTAAAAAGTGAAAATTGGGTACATCTGTTCAACACAAAATAACGATATTTTAGTAAACAATTATTTACCTGAAAATTGGTTCATCTACTTTCCACAAGTTATACTTTAACAATATCGGGTTTTCAAACTATTATAATTTGCATCTGACTACAGGGGAGGTTAGAAATTGTCAAAAAAATGTTTTAAAAAAAAAGGTTTTTTTTATAAAGTAAGAGAAGAAGTTTACATTCCCGTGGATTCCCGCCTTAATTTTGATACTGGCTTGATCCCCATAGTCTCCTCTTCACTTTGGTACCAAAATTAGCTGCCCGTTTGTGCCCGATTGTAAGATATGAGCGCCTATACCGGCTTACACCGGCTTAATATTAATTTGTCAACACGCGCCTTGAATCCCAATACGCGTGTTATCTTTAATCCCTCTGAAGTTTTTATTCCTATCTGAAAGCACACAAATTTGTACAACAAGGGTGTTTTTTCTTTCATCACCCTTGCAACTTTGATGACCAATTGAGCCCAAATTTTCACAGGCTTGTTATTTTATGCATATGTTGGGATACACCAAAACGTGTACGATGCCTTTAAACTAATGGCAGCCACATGAAGAACTTACTATTGATCGAGGAAGCACTGCCATTGACCAAAAAACAGTAGCTTTAAAGGCACTGTACATGTTTGGTAATTACTCAAAATATATATTAGCATAAAAACAAATATGTTGAAATATAATTTTGGCGCACTTTGATTCCATTCTGGCCCACTGTGCGCCGGTACGTTGCTTCAAACAGGCAGACGGAGCCAAAGCTGGAGCCCAAGCCACGGTTTCGAAAAGGCTAATACAAACGCACACACAGGCAGAGGTATCATGCAGTGTGTGATGGTACAACCATGGAGGAAAAAATTATTTAATTTTTTCCTCCATGGTACAACCAAACACTTTTTTAGGTATGCTTTTAAAATTATGTCTGTGAATAGAACATTCTGCTTCAATAAATATGCTGTATGTACTCGTTCTATTTCTATAACTTATGACATCGCCTCATATTAGAGTGAGGCTGTATTGTTGGTAGTGGTGTAGCATCTAAATATCACACTTAAAATAAGTAATTTCAAATCAAGTTTTGCAAAGCTTATCCATAGGTGGCTAGTACAGGAAACTCATAATATTAAGAGTCATAGGCTATTTAATGAATTGTGATGAACCCATAAATTCATTGTCAATCCGAAAACCCACTCAAAAACCAAAAGTTGAATAATTTACATGTGACCCAATAAAGTGAAATGTAATTCATCAATTCAATTCATTTTGGTTTATTGTATCCAACGGAATATTCAAGAGATGAATGAGTAGGTTTACAATAAAAATAAAACAAATATTGAAGACAAAAAAATACATCATAAACATAAAATTAATATCACACAGAGAGCAGGGGCCTTGTTAAAATGGAAGAATTCCATGCTCCACTCTGCCACGATATGAATGACCATGTTTTTCCAGAAACATATATATATAAATTTTGTTGGGGGGGCTGCAAATTAGCTTTGGCCATAGAATTGCTAAGTTGGTTTTAACAAATTAAACTTTGGCTCAACTGCTTCCACATAGATGTCTATCAAATCTGCTTTCTTGAAGATACTTTTAAGTTCCAAAGAAGATGAACATTCAGTGACTTGGAAATCACTCGCCCTGGAATGAGACATTTAAATAAAAGAAGACAACTTTAGTTTTAGCTTCAGTGTCAACTTGGGCTTTGGCGTTGAGCTGCGTCAAGCGTTCTAATTTTGCTACAAAGCCAAGTGGTTCACCAACCAATCATGCAAGGAATTTGATAAAACTTCTGCATGCCACACTCGATATTTATGTATAACGCATAGTTAACTTGTGCATTTGAAAAATGATAATCATTTCCCGTAAAGATGGCTGACTTCACTGTATTACGTCTAGAGGTTCTGAGATTAACATTCAAAAGGGTGTTCCTTGGCAAGGTTGAAAAATAAATAATGTTCACAGATTTGCACATAACTTACATGGTATAAACCAATCATGGTTGAAAACTTCCATTTAAATAATTTTGCCTGAAATGCTACATTTATTTGAGAAATGATTACTACAAGTAGTTTTGATCTTGCAAGACCAAAACTTGATGTTAGACAACAGAGAAAACATCCAATGTTTGTTTTTTCTCACTATTGTCTTGTGACTCCAATGACTGATTGATCTTAAATTTACACGGGTTTGTTATTTTGTGTACATGTTTGGTCACAAAAAGTGGTCTTTGACTACTATCAAAGTTGTCCATGTGCTTCAGACCAATTCTCTTATTGGCTTTCAGATTTGGTTACAAGAAAAGTGCAGAAATCCTTACACAGTATTCTATCATCAAATGCCTTTAAGCTCAAATCTTGACAATGGCTGTTTTTCCAACTGGTGCAAATAGTTGCTGGCCTAAAAAGTGGAGGAGTCCAACATTAATTAAGAAAACAAAAAATTAGATGTATGTATACCCTTTTTCATCAGAGCATGCAGAGAGTCTGGGATGTGATCTCTGGATCAATACTGTCATCATTCTTTCCTTACAGCTTCTCCCATTAGAATCAACATCAACCTTCTGAGTTCGAAGTCTAACAAGAAATTCCTAAAAGAAATTGTATTCAAAATGTAGATAAAATTTTCTTGGTATTAAAAAAGTTTGTTTTTAAAAATGTGAATTGATTATCATTTAAGTTTAACTTTTACAAAAAACTACAAAAACATTTGTTTTTTTATCTGCGATTTGGAGAATTAAATTGTGTTAATTTTTCAAATGGGGAAATTTACCTTGACTGAGATTTCTGTACCAAGTAGTAAAACCAAAATTAAATGATGAAGAAAAAGAAGGTGCCCGGTAAGAGAGAGTTCATTGGCCCAGCTGACAAGAGTGTTGATGTAACGGAGCCGAGAACGCATGTGATCAATGTGTAGTATTGCCATTGACGGTCGTATATCTAGTGAAAGGATAATGAGAAAACATCATAAAATCTAGTAAACATAAACTTAATAAAAATAACTAAGAATAACTACTTGACCTTCTCTACAAAATTAAAACATTTCTGACAAATTAAACTGGGAATACAATACTGAAATATAGATTTATTATTGTCATTATCAGCCCAGGAATTTCATCTTTGAGAGGGCAAGGTTATTTTATTTTACAAAGGGCACTTCCCTTGGAAAAATCTTTCGGAAACTTTTGAAGGGGCACCAAGGCCAAGACAACGGCAACAGAGGTCGTGGCCTCCATGTAATTCCAGTCCTATTTTTATTATTATGAATACTTTGAATTGTCACTTTCATACCCTTTTCTTGTTGCCTGGCTGTATCTTGATTTTCTTTCTTCTGAGTTGTTGGCTGTGTTCTGAATTTCCATGTGTTTTGTTTCACCCAGTAAACAAGGTCCAAAATCATTGGTTGGCCTTCTAGAGTCTTTGCATACTGATGAAGCTTTTCTCTCAGCTGATTGGTTGAATTCTTGGTCAAGTTGTTGCATGATAATGAGATGGACGGAAGTACAAGTGGGTAGCCAATGGGAAGGTTGAACTGAATACAAATCTCTGAGGAGTCTTCTGAATGGTCCAAAGCTTGGCAATGTACACGCATGCAAAATATGCACTTAGAATCTGTTGTGAAACGAAAATGATATTAATCTCATGTTATTTAACAATATTGTTCAAGTAATTAAGCATCGGTCACTTACTTTGGCCTTTTGCTATCTCATTATCACTTAAATTGTTTTAAAAAAAAAACCCGTCTTATTTCTCGAATAATTTTCAATCTAGGCCTGACATCTGCGGTCGTAGTATAGTACGACCGCAGATGTCAAAATTTCGAAAAAAAACGAGTACAGCGGCCTGGCTATGCTTCACAGTCTAGCCTCATATAGCAGGCCTGGAATTTCATCTTCGAGAGGGCAAGGCCATTTTCATTTTCAAAAGGGCACCTCCTCCATTGGAAAATCTTGAAGTGGCTAAATGGGAAAATTTTTGAAGGGGCACCACCGCCCAAGACCGGGGCAACAGTAGCCTTTTGTCAAGGCCTTCGTGGCTTGAACAGCTTTGTAGAGCCGCGATCCCAAGCGAATGAAATGGGAGACCACGCACGCGAGTGGCGAAGCCACGAGAGCCTTTTCCAACTTGTTTGCGGTTTCTTATGTGTTTCTTTATAATCTTGACTTTTGCTACCCGAAACGGTAGCAAAAGTCCAAACCAATCAGAAGTGCATAACGCATACTTTATGAATAATTCATTAAAAAACCCGCAAACAAGTTGGAAAAGGCCCTCGTGGCTTCGCCACTTGGCTCGCGCGCGTGGTCTCTCGTTCCAGTTGCTCCACTGTTTACAAAGTTGTCCAAGCCACGATGGCCTTGACAAAAGGCTAGGGCAACAGCGGCTATGGCCTTCGTGGTGTCCTCTCCATGTAATTCCAGGTCTGATTTCGTACCAATGGTAGGCCTACTCATTCTTAAAAAAGACATATAAGACTATAGAGCATTGGAAGTCCTTTTCAGTAAAGGACCAAAACAAGTATGGTGCATTTATGCCTACTACTCGTACACAGCCCCACCACTTCTGTGGCCAGAATGGGGCTAACTACAATACAATAATAATAGTACTGCTGAGTCAGTGCTGGCTGCTGTCTGAACTTCTTTCTGACTCAGTCAGTGACTGGTGACTGGGGACTGCCAGTTTTCTGTCAAGATTCATATAAAAAGGCACACCACCTGAATGTTCGAGCATGTCAAATTCCCCTGTTCCACAGAAGATTCCCTGAAGCGCCTGCACTTCATCATTTACAGCATCCATCTAGAAAGTCCACCCTGTCCCGTGTCCGCCGTCTAAACTTATTGTCCGCGTCCGTCAATAATGTCCCCTGTCAAAAACCGACTGTTATTGTTATATAGCGCCCTCTCTCTCTCAATAAATTCTCACTCGACAATGGCTGATGACGATCGAAACAGAAGGTACGTCGGCATATACTGCCCGGCTAAAAAGGCGGTATATTTAAACGGTTTGAACGTATGTATAATATTTATTTTGCGATTCCCAGATGTTTACTAAGAAACGAAGAATCCGCAGATGATGGGGAGAGGTGGGACCGAGGTGGTCATATGATCAGACCTTTTTTTTATACGTGAAACCTTAAATTTAAAAAGGTCTCAAAACACACTCACACTCACAGGACAGTCACACTGTCAATCAGGCTAACACTGTCAATCATGTGTTCTCCTGTACACCTAGCTACTGTAGAATACTGTGAATTAAATTATGTATGTTATTGTTATGTACAAACAAAGACACACAAAAGCCATTATGACGTTGTCCATTGACTTAATTGTAATATGGCTGAATGTTTTGTATTCGGAGAAAGGTTTATTGTGGCTTTGTTTACAAATCTTGCTCTACCTCAAATGTTAATTGTTTAGCTTCTGTTGGGCTTGTCTCAAATTCTAATGAATCTGCTTCATTTGTCCTACATCATCATGATGGCTGGTACATCAGTACCTACATCACACATGTCCTATGATGTTTGTTACCATGTATGCCAACGGTACGTAATTGGTTGATGTTTGTCTGCCTATCCTAGAAGTTGTATGAGGTTCGTTTCTCTACTATAGACTATTGATTGTCTCCATGAACGGAACAAGATTATTGCGGAATGAACCACAGTTCAGAGTTCATTAATTTGCTGCATATAAATCCCATATCAAATCTCACTCTATTTCTAATGTATAAACTTGTGTATTTTCTATATAATTGTGCATTATTGTGACTGAATGAATGATGTCAGACCCATTATAGCTTATTGTATAGCCTTTTTACATATTATTTATTCAGCAGGAATTCAGTCATGAAATCCACATCATGTGTCAAAAAACAAAGAACTCAAGTTGGAGTGGGAAGGAGCAAGGTAAAGAAACTTCAGTCTTTAAATAATTTTATTCTGCATGGGGGATTGTTGTTTTTCCTGGCTTTTGTTATTTGCTCATGAATTTAAAACAAACATCTAATTACATCCATGACGTATTGGTCATTATCTGGTCTAGCTGGCACGTTTGTAATGATGCAGATCAGAAGAATGACGGAACAACAAAATATACAAAATAGACACTTCTAATGAATGACAGATTCAAGTGTATTTAAAGTAATTGAGACAGTCCTTTTTAATAATAATAATAAACAATTTGGAGGCTAATCATCCTTACTCATAGCTGAATTGCGAAGGACACGGCTACAACATATTCAAGCAATGTAAGGGCACCTTTGGCAGCCAGCCACATCAACCCATATATGACCAGGGAGCACAGCCTGAGATTGAAACTGTTTGATTCCAGGCCTGTCAGTGATCACTTATTTACCTAATTATTTTTATTTGTTTGTTTGTTTGTTTGGTTATTTTTTGTAAAACCTCAGCCAAGTCAAGCCTCGCTGGTATCAAGAGGACTAGCAGTAAATTCTACCCATGTGAGGTAAAGTACTTAATGGATTTTTCGCCGCTTTTCCGTAGTGACTCTCTGTAAACTGATAAGTGTTTGATATATTAGATTCAGAATTTGATTAATTTCTTGAAGTTGGTAAACAATCTGTGAGAACATTACATAAACCCAATGCTTTTACAGTTCCACTTTTGTAAAGTTTCAAAATTAATTCAGTCATTTTAAGAAATATGAAGAGAGCTATAAACTGCTCTCCTTTGTATATTGGAGCAGCTCTTTGCGCTGCACAGAATTGAACACATTAGTCTTAAAAATGAAATTAACCTGATTTTGTCAAATTTGACTGTTCATGATGTTTAATTTGAGCATATAAGTGGACTAGTGAAATAGCAAGCCAATTTGTGCTGCGTTCTAGTCACTGAACAAGTTAAGGGAAACCCTGAATGTGAGAAGACAATTGTGTGAATTTCCTCATCAGATGCAATGATGAAGACCACAGCAGCCCACCTTCTGTCCAGTCAGGATTCTCTCTCTACTCTACTGACTCTACGGACAATACAGCTGTTGATGTCAACAGAGGACTGAATCGGTGTGCAAAACTCTTGGCTAACATTTTAGACACTGACCAGGGTGGCTCTGTGGAGAGTAAGTAAGCTTATAAATATTGCAGGTATCTTCTTCATTGAAGGAATAAACTGAAAAGTGTATGGTCTTTTGTAATAATAATAATAATAATAATGTTTTGAATTTATATTAGCCTGTTCGAGAGTGCATTACTTTAAAATTCCAGTTAAAAATTACACATTAGAAGAAAGAAGGTACATTAAATATTACTTTAATTCACAATATTCCTTATTAGAATCAATTTGGTATTAATATGTTTTACTGATATTCATTCAAGTTGGCAAAGCAACTTACAAACACCAGACACAGAGGCCGAAGACAACCAAGAAAGCTCGCAAAAGTGTGTTGAGTGCTCAGGAGTCCAAATTCTCCCAAGGTAACGGGAAGAAGCCTGGACAAAATGTCAAGACATCATCCCTTGCCAACAAAGGTAACACCAAGAATCACAGGAGGAAAGATGCTCCAACGTCCTCAGCATCTGTATCCACTCAGGCAAAACACAGAGGATTTGAGAGGGCAGAGTCATCTAGAAAAAGGTCAAAGTCTGTACATGTCATTCCAACTGGTAGTAGCTCTTCAGCAGGTATTTACTTATTTAGCGGCCATTTAGAGTAATCAATGTTTACAAATGCCAATCTTTTTTCAAAATTGTTTTGACCCACCCACCTACCCAAATTTTGTTTTTTTAAACATTGACGGACTATTTAACATACCCAATATTCTTGAAGAACAAAGTAATGCCTCAAATGAAGCAGATATTTTAAAGTAGTGTTCTCCCAGCTTGGAGGTTTCCAATGGCTTTTCCTGGCTTCCATCATGCAACTTTGTTGTTGCTCAATGATCAAAAAGTGTTCACAGCCCTTTATGATTAGTGAAACTTGTAAATGGTCACAGATGGTGAAACAGTGGGCTCCACAATCAACAAGATAGAAGGAGGGCGAGCTAGTGTGCTATATAGTCGTCATCTCCTCAGGAAAAAAGTCGAAAAGTTGAGAGCACTCCAACCGGCTCTTTTCAGAACCATCGCACTATTTCCAAGAAGAGTGAAATTTATACATGGCGTACCCGAAAGAATGAAAGATTTATTACTACCATAAAAAGCCTAAGATTTTATAAGAAGGATGACATGTTTTGTTTACCCACAGAGAGATCTGGTGTCAAACTGATGGCTTCAGTCCTCAAATCAAATCCCAGGACCAAGACGCATCCACCAGCCCCAGGATTCCAGGACTGCTTAATGTCATCTACACCAGAGCAGAGAGGGTCACCTTCTAAACTCAATTCAGCTCAACAAAATGAAAGTGCACAGTCTCTGGAGCATAATGGCAAACCAGAGCAATCATCTGTCCAGAGGTCTCCGAACCGTTCAAGGCCTACGAAACATTCAGTCACACCGACCAGAGAAGACAAAGTACCACATGAATTAAGATATAAGTCAGTTGAAGAGATTCAGAGAGAAGCAGGGGAATCCTCGGCATTTGCAAGATCCTCCAGTAGTAGAGTTCTGGAACCAGATAGAGATTACAGGCAGAGGTATCATCAAGAATCTGTTGTTGACCTAACTCAACATCAAGGTCACAGAGAGGAGAATTATTCGAAATTGCCAACCCAAAAGGGTGAACAAAAGGTAGGCTCACTGCCAACATGTGTTCCAAGGACTTCCCCCACAGCACAGCACCCTTCTCTTGACCCTGTGATTGATCAGAGTCAAGAATATGTCAAGAGGGTCCACCCACCTCTCAAGAACAGTCAAGATTTACTCAGAGACCTTGTGCAGCAGTTGACAGTCCACAACCAGAGCCACAAACCTTCTGACGTCAACACTCAAGGTCTTTTACAAGGTTTGATCCAGGATGGTGGTGGGCCTGTCGAGGTAGACAGATTTGCTGGCCGGGAAACTGAAGGTGTGAACTTGTTGACAAGAAGTCATGGAGGGAAAGACAATTGTTTTAAACAAGACACCCTACAAGACATTGACCAGAACAATGATCAATCACTGAGACAGCTCCTGTCTGATTTCAGACAGATTCGCCCTGTGGTTTCAGTTGATGGACAAGAAGAAACAAGTCAGTCAGTCCACCCTGTCCTGGGCCCCAGAAAGATTGATCAAGGACCTGATGGTAGACACACACCAGAACTGTTGAAACGTAGTGATGACCTAGTGTCATTTGAGGAGATGAGAGGTAATGAGGGAACTCTACATCCAGTCACATTCTTAACTCCATCTAAAGATAAACATAATGGAAATGAGATAAAAGGTCAGGGATCAACACCTTACATGCATCAAGACGGCCAGAGAATTCCTCCTGCTGAGTCAGATATGCAGGACATGCAAGTCGGTTAGTTCATTTTTTTATTATTATTTTTTTACATGCAAAGGGGTAACAAAATATCAAGTCTATGGAACATTCATTTCAAGTTGTCGTTGAGCAAGATGCTTTACTATAACTGTTTCTCTTCACCCATGGGTATGAATACTGTACCTGCAAGGGTAGAGGTTGATTTTGTGTTTGAAAAGCCTTCAGAACGCCACGACAGCCCGGGGCTGTATTCTCCCCAGGGAGCTGAGGAAGAGTACATTAATGTTATTGGCCCAACGACCAGGAAACTATGAGTGCATGGAAACATTATTGTAAAGTGCACTATATAAGAACTAGTATTATTAACATTATTATTAATATTATTATTATTGAAAGTTTCCACTTTTGACCCACTGACCTCTGCATCACAACAATCTTGGTTGCGCCAATTTGGGAGTCGATGTCCCTGTGTGTTATTCATTGTAGTGCCCATTTTAAGCGATGCGGTGTTGACACGTTTACCATAATTTTTAATGAACATTTTGACTCCAAAAATGGCGAGCGTGGCAGACAGTAGCTGTGTGTGACTTGGTGTAAGGGGTCAATCGTTAATATAAAATATACCAATGAACTATTCTTCTATTGATATTTATTTAATCTAATGAAAACTAACACTTTACCCAAACCTTCCATTATATCAGAACATGGCATTTCAAGTCCTCAAAGGAGCTCTGAGCCGCTGTTGATGGACCCAAGAGGAACGGCTATCAGACAGAGAACAATGCAGCAAATCAGAACTTTGAAATACTTGATTAGTGAGCTGCAGGCTGTACTTGCAGACCATGGTAAGTTCCTGCAAAATAACTACAAAGATGTCAATACTTAAAAGAATGATCCATTTTATAGAGTCAGGAGCGAGGCCACTTATTTTGAGCAATGTTTTTCAAACAAGTAATGAATACAGGCCTTGAATTACATGGAGGCTGTTGCCTTGGTGCCCCTTAGAAGTTTCTCATAGACTTTAGGAGTGTCCAATGGAAGTACCCTCTTCCAAAAAAATGAAAATGGCCTGGCCCTCGCAAAGATAAATTTCCAGGCCTGATGAACAGTATTGCAACCTTTTTTCCTTAAGTCATTTGATTGATGGAACCTGTGTCACATGTCATCCTTTAGTTTGCCATGTGTTCACTACCGTGATGTTGGACCACTGTAACCATTGTATATGGAAATAAATATAGGCCAGGTATATTGTTTTTTGATGTGTCGTTCCCAAAACAATGGATCCCGCTTGTTCGTCCAAACAAGGCAAAGTTGTGTCACAGCAGACAATGTTGGTGTCTACAAAATTGCCACGTTATTTGGAAGGGGTGGGTTTTTTATTATTGTTTTTTTTTAAATGATAAGGATTTATGTCTGAGTTACATAAAACAAATATTAACACCTTCTGTTCGTGCATTGTCGCAGAAGATACTCACTCGATGAAATCTGGCTTTTCACCTCATGAAATGGAATAGTCTAGATTTCACCTTGTGATTATATTCTGTGACAATGCACTCACTCGCATTACTTGTTTTTATTTGAAACAGGTGACTTAGAGGTAAACAGGCTGCTGGGTGAAATTGATGAAACGTGCAACACTCTCCCATATACAACACAGAAGCAGCTGTTAGACCTAAACACAGAGGTCCTGCTAGCATTCCAGCCTCTGCAATCTGAGAATAGTCAGCTTCGAAGGCGTCTTCGCATCGCCAATCATCAACTTAAGAGGCGTGAGGAGATGGAGAAAGACAATACAGATGCAGCGACTGTTAGCTTAGAATGTGAGTTTGTCAATTCAATCTTTAGATACAGGGAATTAGAGTCAGGAAAATAATAGTTAAAGGGTGTGCACAACATTGGTAAGATTAAAAATGTAAATCAGGAATTTATTCAGACTTTTATCTGAATTCAGACTTTTTGCAGACTTTTTTTGGTCTACTTCTCTAGTGCTGAGGATACTGATCCTCAAAGCTCCTAGAAATCTATAACTCCAGGGGTCACTAAAATGGTGGAAATGCCATCATTTTAACATACCTCCTAAAATGTGGATCCAGTTTCAGACTTTTTTGGCATCACTGACTCTCATCTGGAATGTTCTTTTCTGTTTTACACCCAAGTGCTGACAACTCAGGCTCTCAATGCCAATCTTCAGAAGCAGCTTCGAGAGGAGAGACGAGAAAAAGAGAAACTTCTGAAGTCTAATCTTGAACTAAGTAAAACACTGGATGAGAAGGGACAACAGCACAAGGATATGCTTAGGATCATGGACGACAAGGTTTGATGACATCTGGCAATAATACCTTTTCAGAATACCCCACTAAAGCCAGCGTTCTCCCTTAACAGTGGTCCACCGTCCAAATGCTTGTTAAAACACCTGAGGACCAGTCAAAGTTTTCTCCAAGTGGTCCGGCTGGCTTGTTCAGTGTTGAAAAGCATCCCTATTTTATATGAAATATGGACTTTTTTCGGGTTGAATAAAGAAAGTTTACTTTATAGCGGGATTTGAACCTGTGACCTCAGGAAATGTGCCGGCGCTCTACCAACTGAGCTATTTTGCCCTAATGATGGTGGTCTCCCTATTTCAGGGCTGCAATATATTTGATCGGGGTGAAATATGGACTAAAAAACACACTGGTGGACTATTGAAACAGCAAGCTAATTGGTCTTGCTGGCCAGTCACTGAAAGAGCTAAGGGCAAACCCTGGAAATAAAAACAACGTAAAACCAACAAATCTTATTGTGATGATTTCAAGTCTACATTTGTTTGTTTTACTCATCAGGACACAAATTTGCTGAAATCTCGCCAGGACTGCCTTAAGGAGTTACAGGAGTTGCGTAGTGTGCGTACTGACTTGCAGTCCCGCGTCGGCTTCCTTGAGCTACAGGTAGAGGGCGCTAACAAAGAAACTAAAATCCTGCAAATGAGTCTTGATCAGCGAGATAAGGAGATTACAAGGTTGAAGAATCTTACACAGTGAGTACATTCTGTCCAGACGGATAGTATAGATTTTTGTAGGTTTAATCATAGCCTCAAATCCCTAAGTCTAGGATTAAAACTTCTTTAACCCTTCGAGCGTCGCCAACGTTCTGAAACGTCATGCTAAATATCCATCCACAGTCCGCCAACTTTCCCTTATGTTTAGACTGACTTTAGACTGGTCTCCTGTCTTTATCGGCAATGAGAACTACACTTTATTGACGAGCCTCGAAGTGTGACGTCAGGAGTTCAGGCTACCTAACGTTCTACCCTTCGAGTGCCGCCAACATTCTGAAATGTCATACTGAATATCCATCCACAGGCCGCCAACGTTCCCTTGCATTCTAAAAAAATGGCCGGCCTGTGGATTCAGAATTACCAACACGTGACCGTCACTGTAAGGGTTAAGGATTAGATGCCTCTGTGTGGTCTTCTTTAAACAAAACTGAGAAGGAGGGGGGGGGGCGCTGTTCAATAGATCTGTGATACTATTAATCATTGTATTCACAGCGATGTTTTCGCTTGGTCCCAACGCATCATTTAAAGGCGCTGGGATTGGCTGACATATGCCTGTGTGCATTGGACCATTCCCCTGATGCAATAACTCCCGGTCACCTCTTCCAGTAGGAAAGATTCGACTAGCAATAATAGTGTAGCTCTATTGTACTTAAAATAGATCTTGATCCCAACATTCGCCTTGCAACTTTGGTTTAAAAAGATTGCTTACATTATCCATGAAGCCTCCATGCATTATATCATATCTGGTGTGTACATGTTGTGATTGTGCGCATTGCACCAATCAGCATACAATTATTCCCATAATGCATCACTACATCCTGAACAAGAATTTGTACAAAAACAGGCATCAGCCCATCTCAGTGGTCTTCGATGAGACTAGTAGGGCCGAGCGAAAGCAAAGTTTAGATTTTACTTAATAATGTCTGTTGCTGGTCTACCATGCAGTTTATGGCTCCTCACCAGTCTATATGCAGAATTCAATACAGGCATACAATCCTCCATGCAGACTAAGGTCATCAGACTCCTCCCTTCTTCAAGTTCCCAGATCCCTATGCTCTTGGGGTGACTGCAGCTTTTCCCGTGCTGGTCCCAATCTTCCACTTGCCCTTCGTCAAGCCTCGTCTGCCAGTTCTTTCAAACAAGCACTCAAAACCTATTTGTTCACACTCTAATTAAACTTAGAATATTTGTTCAGTTAAGTGAGTTTTTTCTTTTGGTTTTTGCATATTTTTGGGCGCCATGAGCGTCACTGCATGATGGATTTCGTTCTATATAAAAAGCCACTATTCTTATTATTATTGATTTAACAAGGTTGTTATGATTTTTTTTGGTCTCTTTCACAAGGAGTCTTCATGAGCAGTTGAGGAAACTTCAACGTCCAGGAAATGAAGTTGACTCAGCTCTAAAGACATTGGATGGAATCAGTCTACAGAGAATGAATCGTCTTCTCATGTCAAGGTGAGTGGAGTCTACTTTGTAAATATCATTAGTAAATACCTCGGAGAGTATATTCACTCTGATTGGTTGAAGACTGGTCACGTGGGGTGTATTAATATGTGATATACAGACAGGCTCTGTGAACTAGCAAATAAATGGCCCCTATATTGTTGTGTAAAAGCTTGTATGCACTCATGTGTGTTGTGCGGGGAACTATCAAATCATCTGTTTTCTTTGTGAGTATTTTTGTGTGTTTATTTTGGGGAGAGATTTTGGCAGCGCGCGCACACGCATACCACGTGTGTGCGTAAACGTACAAACAGCGTGTCAATTTAAGGCAGCTGGTACGCACATGAAAATCAATGTAATGCATAAAGCTGAATACCAACCAAAGTATTTCCATATATAGTATTGTTAATTTTCCACGATCTCATAGTCTGGTTCTTAAAAATATGCATAAATAGTTAATTATATGTACGAGAATAGGTACCAGGCAAAAGTTGAACAGCCTAGGAATGGCCCTTAAACATTTCTAAAAATATAGGCGAAAGAAAAATCACAAATTCTGATGATTCTTACAGGAGTTTTTTTTGTTAAAGGTATTTATCAATGGGAATAACAGTATGGTGACCCGATCTTCACTGTGTAGTAATGACCTTGGGTGGTGGCTGGCCGCTGCCACCAACAAGGTCATTACCACGCAGTGAAGACCGGGTCATCCTGGGACCCTTATATGAAAACCTTAGGTTTTAATAGATGTCTTTAGAATCTTTGAAAAATCTTATGAAGTAAAATTTGTAAATGAATATAATTTGGGGTTCTTTTTTGTCTTCAGAAGTCCAAAAGCAGATAAAGGGAATCAGCGAGATTGGTCAGATGATCAATCCTTGTCATTGATGCAGCCCTCTAAGATGTTCCAGCAAATCAGTACGAAACAATCCCCAGATCCAAGATCTGATCTCAATTCACCAAACTACTTTGCAAAGTTACAAAAATCACCCACGAAGAGTCCAAACCGGCGCCATGTCACATTTCAAAGGAGCACTGATGACGATCTCGTTGAGAAAGATGTCAGTGGCTGGGCGAGGACAGATACACTCTGGAAAGGCCAGCAGATTTCCACAGGGGATTGCATCATGTCAGAAAGCAGGCAGCGTACTCTAGATGGCCCAAATGAAACATCATCGACCACTGACAAGAAGCCCTCTAAATGGTTGAGTTCAATACCTGAAGACCTTGATGTTACTCAGTTAGCAGGTGCATCCACGAGACAGCTTATTAAAGAGAATTATGTCTCGATGAGAGAAGGAGAATCTAAACAATCAGGTGGTAAGACACTTCAAGATCTTTATCAACGTAAAGATGATGACTTTGTTGGATCCATGGTTGAGGAGACCAACACGCCATATGATATTTCCGTCAAAGATAACTCTCATTTAGTGTCGGAAGAAAAGTTCAGACCCAAGTCCGACTTCCAATCCCCTGTCCTACTTAGACCGTACAAATTTCCCCAGGAGGTGTTGTCTAAAGTGGAGACAGGTTCAGTCGTCTCGGATTCTACCATGTCATCTGTGACATCTCAATATGAAGCTCAGTTTCAAATGGGGCTCAGGAATCTAGATTCTGAGATCGGAAAATTACAAGCTAGTCTGAAATATTCCAACTTCAAGTCTATTTAAACAGTAATTGTATTTTATACTATGCTGGTATGCGTACTGTATGCTTATTATTGAAATTTCGGTGAAATGTTATCTACTGTGGAATTGAATGAATTGAATATTAATTAAGACTAATTAAAATATTATTTACTTCCCCGATGCATTGTTTCTGCTCGTTGTATCCCAGGGTCAGTATGCTAGTAATTACAGCATATGGACAACAGTGCTGTGTAGAGTGTTCGCAATAGAAATATAATATTCATTGTAATAAATCTATTATTAAACAAAATGTGTGGTATTTATTATGTATGCTTCAGCGTATACATGGAAGTGCAAACACAATGCAATATGGGTTTTTCCACACCACCTCCTCTGGTGCAGACCTTTGTTTTGAGCATTTGTTTAAAGCAAGCTTTTCAGCTGATCAGCTGATTTCCTTGTTTTTTAAACATTTTGTTATATAAGTGCCCTAAGAAAAGTGAAAAACACTGTACAAATTTCCAGTTTGCTATAAAATTGCATGTCTGCAAAGCATCTTTACAATTTGTTTTACTTCATGCAGTGGTAATTTTATATGGTAACATACATTTTATATCCACATAAAGAAAACATTATTATTAATATTTGATGACGCCAAATATGGTTACATTATATTCCCTGTATATATATCTATATGTTGTTTTTGTACCAATTTAAAACCCAGCAGTCAGCCAATAGACTGTGCAAGTCTCGCGCGTATTCAAACATTTTTGAGACCACATAGGTCCTACGTACATTGCTTAAACGTGTGAAGAAAACAAACTCACACACTTTAAGGGGTCCCAATATTCAAATCTGCACGAGACTTGCACAGTCTTTATCCCTTACAGTCCCAATTCCTTCTATATCCAATTGCCATGGAAGCGTTAAAGAGACATTGAGAAAAATAAAAGAAAGTCATAATTATGAGTTTATGACTTATAACTCATAATTATGAGTGAGTATATGAATTAGTACTTGTAAGTCATAAATATTACTTAAAGGCCCTGTACACTATTGGTAAGATCGAAAAACACAAATGTTCACAGATTCACACATAACTTACATGATTTAAAGTAATTAATGGTAGAAAGGGTTCCTTAAAATATTTCTGCCTAAAATGCTATCGTTTCTGAGAAATGAGTAAAACAATAGTTTTTATCAAGCGCGATAAAAACTCTCTTCATTATTTTCTGGTGACCTTGATGACCAACCAATTTAGCTCAAACTTTCGCAGGTTTGTTTGTTCATTCATTTGTTGAATCACACAAAATGTGGACACTGATATTGAGCTGTTACCAAAAGTGTACAATACCTTTACATCTGATCATAATTATGAAATATATATGTTTTAATTATGACTTGTACTAAAAATAATAATTATGATACATAAGTCATAATGAATTTCTAAGTCATAATTATGAGATCTAAAGTCATAATTATGGACTTTCTCTCTCAATTGCCCTTTAACACTTCTGTAAATTGCCAAAGTGAGGGATTTGGAAGGATGGGGCCAGTAGTGTAGGCCCCACAAAAAAGGCTTATCACTGGGTCCAGCATTCAAATCTTATCCAAGTTCAAACAATTTGGTGTGGAGTGACACAGGAGAAGAGGATATTGGATGATTGAGGCCACGTATACACTCTAGCCAAACTGCCCAGTCTGCTACTATTATAAAGTTTATACATGTTTTGCAGAGGAGTCTAGGTTAAAAGTTTCATATACAATATAATTTATGGTTTTAAATCTAACATTTTGTAAAACTTATATTTACATGTATTATTAAGGAGTACGCTGTGTGTGGCTATAAGACAACGAAGAAAAAAAGAGATAAATTTTGGAGAAAATAAATTTAAACGTTCCTAAATTGTTTGCTTCTTGTTAATAAAACCCTACAGTTAAAGGCATCGTACACATTTGGTAATTGTCAAAGACCAGTGTTCTCACTTGGTGTATCCCAACATATGCATAAAATAACAAGCCTGTGAAAATTTGGGCTCAATTGGTCATCGAAGTTGCAAGAAAATGATGAAAGAAAAAACACTCTTGTTGTACAAATTTGTGTGCTTTCGGATAGGAATCAAAACTTCTTGCAAGAAGTTTTTATTATTTTAGTGAGAAATTACCTCTTTCTCAAAAACTACGTTACTTCAGAGGGAGTCGTTTCTCACAATGCTACTATCAACAGCTCTCTGTTGCTCGTTACCAAGTCAGTTTTTATGCTAATATATATTTTGAGTAATTACCAAACATGTACAGTGCCTTTAAGTATCTTCTGTAGAACAACTATTAAAAAGTTAATTTGTTTATTTGGCAACCATGTATTGTTGGGTTGGATTATGTTTAGCATGAATCGTCTGATATTGATTAAATGTATTTGTTTCACAAGGAGTAAGCATAGGCCTGCAGCATGTGTACAGCCTAGTTATTGATCGATTGTTTTCCCCAACATAATATAAAACAGACAAATTATGATGGCATATTCAAGTGTCCTTCTGTGGTTTAGTCCACCGGGATGTTTGTGTCAATGTGCAAGTTTGATTTGGTGACTAAAAACAAACGAGCACATGTGTCGCCGCTCAGAATCCAATAGATTTACAGCTGTTACGACACGCCTAGCTTGAACTCCCCTACATGGTTCGATGTGGTGTTGTAATGCACCACTGAAGGTCAAGTCCAGGTTAGTAAATATCTGTCAATCTCTTGTCACGTGTTCATTTTTATTTGAAGTGTGGGGCGCGGGGAGTAATTATTTTGGAGCGGGGTTAGTCATTCATGAAAATAGGATTAAGCATAGATTCTTAAGGATAGATTGTGAAATAAACCCATCGTGCTTGGAAATATTTAATTGTTAAGTTTATCCTTTTTCACATTTTGAGTGCCGAAGTGTCTTCTTGCAAGTTGAACAAATATTTGTGAAATCCAGGCAAGACCATGGAGGTAGAATAGACCCAAACATATACAGCTAAATGTGTCAACCGTTTGAACAAAACCATTCCGCCATCGAGAATTGTTTACGACATTGTTCCAATCGAAAGTAAACAAGAAACTGGTTGTAATAAGAACAACTAAAAACGGAAGTAAATATTTGTTTTAGAGTCAAGGGGATGAACTTCAGTTTGAACTCATACCCACATGTGATGAGTTCAGTATTTATCTAGTGCAATTAAAAAATGATTTGTTTTTCAGAAGAAAAAAACAAACAACCAAAATATTTGCATTATAACCATTGCTTGGACAACTCGGACAAACCCGGTTGAATCTTGGACTATCAAACGGGGCCATGTGTGATCTCTTCTGGCGGGCAGTATGCACGAGATGCGGAATGAGTGTGGTTTGTGAATAGACAAAAATCCTCTTGCACTTTGCTCATGTTTAAAAATTCCTTAGGCGTGTACGTTCTTCTTACTTGGTGTTTTTGTCTGTTCATCGATCAGTTGATTATGTGAACAGCGCGAGGAGAGATACGAGGTTGCCATGGTTTCAAGGGGCTCTTAAGAATACCCTTGGGGAATTGACTTATTTAGGTCAGTAAGCAATAGGATGGAGTCACGGAATACAATGATAATTGACTCACAAAAAACATTACACAATACCAGCCACAGTTGACTCAAAGTCTCGTGTTCATTTGCCTATTGCAATAACCGCTTAGGATGAAGTCAACAAAATAATATGTAAAACATGCACACCAAGGCTGTTTGTTCACCAGAACGAGCGGCATAATGCAAGAGTCACGTGCATATTATTCTGACTCGTAGTCTTTATACACTAAAGAAAGTAGTTCCCCATTTCTCATCTTTAGAAACTGGAGCTATACTTGACTCTCTCGGAATGCTTTAAATGGGTTTCTCTGTCAGTGTAATGCACTAGTTGTTATACATGTACCTTGGCGTCACTTTATCTAGAATAAATTTTAGACCAAGAGTTGCGGATTGATACAGTATTTGCAGTTTTGGAAACACCTGTTTATATTAGTCCACGGTGAACGGGTCGCAGAGCTAGATTTACATGTACAGTGTATGTGCATGCCTAGCGTACGTCCAGTCTTGTACATATTGCAGTTGATATTGAAACTACGTGTTCGGAAACGCATAAGCTGTGTGTGGTCGCCAGTTATTGGTGAAAATTCTCCTCAAAGCCCCCACTTGCAATCATCCAACTAACTCAACATGGCAGCCGAAGGAGCTTCAAAAATCATCAAGTACTTGATGTTCTTCTTCAATTTTATCTTTTTTGTAAGTAGGCCTATGTTTACTTGGAACAGATTGTGGTAGACAACAACTCCCCACTCGAGCTTCCCAACCCATCTACTTAACATAAACCTGTCATACGAACTTGTATTGGACCAATCTGTGCGCATTTTGTTCATTGCTGTTTTACTGTCGTGGTGGTGCAGGCGGTCGTTTTTTATAGTTGACCATGTATCTTCTTCATTTAGCTATATATTTTGAGGTTTATTTTTGTCATAATGTATTTATTGATGTTTTTCGCTCTAAATATTCAAGGGAATCATTGACATTGTTTTTACAGTATTGGCAATTACAGTAATTCCAATCATCGTTTCATAGAGCAACTGAGGTTTCTCACCCGACTTTATAGTTAAAAAACAAACAAACAAACAAGCAAACAAACAAAAGCACCCAACCCACCAACTTCTAAAAATGTCATCATATTCATGTTGTATGGGTTTGGGGTTTTTTGGGGGGTGGGGTGGGGCTGGGGTGCAAGCAGTGTGTCAATCACCAGGTGCGGATCCAGGATTTTCAGAAAGGGGGAGGGGCACAAATTTTGAGGGTTTATTAAATGCTTTCCAAGTTGAAAATAGTAATCTTGCTGTTGTTTTAAGATGTTGATCATGATGTGGGGACCCACATTTAGGACCCCGGGAAAATGTTTACATATGAGATGGTCTCTTGTGCAATTTTTAGGAGGACATTTTCAGAAGCATTTAACTAGTTGTTTTTTACCACTTTTAAAATTAGAAATTTGATCTATTGTCATTCAAATGTTGTTTTAGTCAGTCAGCGGAAATAAGGGGAGGCGGGTGCACCCACCCACTGCGACTAGAACAGGGACTTGAACCTGCGACCTCCGATGTGCTGGCGCATATTAGCTGTTAAATGAGGTGCATTCTGATCTTGATAATGACAAATTTTTGTTTTTATCTTGAGCACCATGCACCTCATTTTACAGCTAATGCACCCGTCCATTGAAGAACATTAATGAAAAAGATTAGCCTAGTTTTTAATATAATTTCTCAATCAATAAATTGTTTTTCTCATTTGTCGTAAATATCAGGCGCCTATATATTTAGTGTCCATTCAATTCAACAATGCTTTCAAATGTTGGAATGTTGGTTTACAAAAATCAATTATTTGAAATTGATTATTTTGTTTAACTTTATTTTCATAATCATAATTCTATAAAAGTGTTTGAAAAAAAAATCACAAATGCCTACATGTATAGGCTTCCCAAATAACCAGTGAATTTAAATCTTGTTAAAAAATGATATTTTATTAATTTTCAAGAAGTGCATTATAATTATTGCAGGAAAGTTTGTGATCATTGTGCTTGTAACTCTATTGATAAAGAAAAACTGGTTTATGTTGACATAGAGCTGTTCAAGAACTGTTTTTCTATGATGTTTTGTAACCAGTTTAAATTTTGCAAAAAGTGAGGGTAGTCGTTGTCTTTTTCTGTTAATTCACATTTTATTAACTTGTGTAGGATGTACATGTTAAATAATGTACACGTGTAAACTAATGGTTATTATTACATGAGGATGGAGATTTTGTGACTCTTGTGACTCTAAAGGTAGGGTCATACTTTCAGGGTTCTCCCCAGGTTTTTTCAAAAGTGTGGGGAATTCTGGGCAAAAAATTTGGGATGTTTGGCCAAAACGCTGTGAATTTAAACAAGGTCCTCAGAATGTTTTCTACTTGTTTTTTTTCTCTCTTGGTTTTCAAAGCCCTACTGTGCAATTTGGAGCATTCTGTATGGTTTTCTTTTCATGTTTTTTTGTGAAACAACCGTAGCTCTTCAAGCAAATTAAAACTTTTATTATTTTTTTCTCTTTTTGTTTGCGTATCGGCCAAATTTTTGTTTTGTATCTGCCGAAATTTGCTCATATCGGCCCGATACGCTAGCTTGTGCATAGGGAGAACCCAGACTTTGGTAATGACCCCCAAACAAATTTGTGAAATTTCTAGCCGAAAGCCTCCTTTTTATAAAGATGGTATTGACAGTAACCATCTTGCATAATTATTTTGTCTGAAATGCGCCTGTTCATTAGAAATATATAAAAGGATGTCGAAAAATTTGAATCTCCAAAACTTGCCTTCAAATATCAGGGTGTCCGTTTTGTGAATGCTGCTGCCAGAGATGCGGTTGGTACCTGCTGTCCATTCCCTAAATGTGGATGGATTAGGCATTCTTTATGAAAATACTGTGACAGTTTTTTGCTATTTTCTCAACAAGTAGACACTTTATTCAGCTGAAACTTTCACAGGTGACTTTTATTGCATCTTTCTTGATAATCTTGCCTAAAAAACAACACGCTGACAAAAACCAATCTTATGACAGAGCCCAACTTAAAGGTAGGGTTGTAGATAATCTATAACCCTACCTTTAAGTTGTAAGGCTCTGTTTTTGACTCTATTTAAATCTCTGCTTGGGTGTGTAGTACACTTACACGGTGTGGAACAACATTGGTACGATTGACAATATAAATAAATGTTTACAGATTTGCACATAACTTGCATGGTATAAAGATGGTCATTTTGGAAAACTTCCATTGAAGTATATCTGCTTGAAATGCTATCGTCTTTGAGAAATGAGTAGAACAAATAGTTTTGATCTCTCGAGACCAAGACTCAGTGTTCTAAAACAGTGAAAATATATGAGTTTTTTATTTCTCTATATTCTCTCGATTTTATTGACCGATTGAGCCTAATTGTTCACAGGTTTGTTATTTCATATGGTGGGTCACATTAAGTGTGAATACTGTTCGTTGACAATTATCAATGTTATACATGTGCCTCTATTTCTACCTTTATGCTTAAACTACATGTATACTGAAAAATAATCGAAACAGATTGGTTGCTTTTGTTGTTTACATTGCTGTAGTTGTACAGACATGGCTCCTACTATTTTATAAATTCCTTACACTGCGTTTACACCGGTACGGCAAGGGCAATCAAAGGAGGATCAGATCCTGCAAGGGCGATCAAGCTGATCCCTTTGCCTGGCGCTTGTTGAACGGAAGTTTCACGCTGCTCGTGTGAAAGGTCCAACTTTGAATCCGACCACATTCAACCCCGTACAACCAGCTACGGCCATGTCGTCCAACAAGAATCAATGAAAAAAAATATATATATATCCTTAAAAATACTAACTGCTACAAAAAAATTGAATGGAATATGCAACAATGACTTTTAAGTGCAAATAAACACCGTGTTAAAGAGAAATAACTAGCAAAACGAGAAGCAAACAGGTTGAAGCGTGTGGATCGGCACATTATGGCGTCAGGGATGCAAATGCCAAGTACCATTGAAATAGTGTAATGTTCTTTTGTGCAAAGAAAAGCTGTGTAACGTGTTGGAACCAGCGTACGGGTACGCTTGCACTGCTGTACAGTTGTTTAAAAGCTTGATTCTGAGGTTTCTTTGCAACTCGCCCGCGCCCTTTTTGATGAGACCTGAAATCGGTATAGGTCAAATTGTGGGGTCTGAATCTGCGTTGCATTTAAACTTGGTTTTTGATCCACCTTACAGGAACTGATCCTCCTTTGATCCCGCAATAAAGGAGGATCAAAAAGGAGGATCAGATCCTGATCACTCTTGCGTTTACACTAGCTGTTGATCACCCTTTGATCGCCCTTGCAGGATCTGATCCTCCGCCGGATCAAGTGTAAACGCGTTGTTACAGTCCTTAATCCTTCTATATCCAATTGCCAAGTGAAGGATTCAGCAGGACTGGGGCCAGTAGAGTCATACATGTATATAACAATTGCTTATCACAGGGCCAGGCATACTAATCTTATCCAAGTCCAAACAATTTGGTGTGGAGTGACTAATTAGGAGAAGAGTATATTGGAGGAAGTATAGGCCACACTCTAGCCATACTGCACAGTCTGTCTATTAATAGAATATGTTGTGTGTTTTGATACATGTAACATATTAAAAGGCGTCTGCATTCATGTGTTTTACCTGAAATAAAAATCATCAGTAAAATGGTTTAAATACCAGTATGTTTTTTCTATGATATTTTTTCAAGTGATATTCACTGCGACTGACCTAGAGTAAAATTTCCATTGAAACATACCAAATGCACTACTGGAAATGCTTTATAGCGTGTTCGGTCAAATCGGTCATAATTTGCATTTTTGAAGCATGGTGCCAGGTAGCCGAGGGGCCGTTCAAGTCTGTTTAATCATGGAAATGATGAAACGGCCATCACTAACGGCTCAGGATGGCAGCCTGCAGCGCAGTTTAATATACCATTCATCTTGTACAAAGTTCCAGATCGTGGAAATATGGATCGTGTGTCACTGTTTGCAGTGTAACCCTGTCCACCTTTGAATGAATGATTGAAAAGAGGAAAGGCTGGTTCATTAAGTATAAACGAGCAATGAGGAACACTTCCTCATAGTCTAATAATTGGGATGGTTTATGCACATTATTTATTTATATTTATTTGATACCTGTCCAACAGCAAAATTAGAGCCAATAACATGATGACTAGAAAACATGAAATGTGCAGTTTTAGACGTGGGAGGAAAACCCCAATGGGAAAAACCCATGCAATCAGGCTGGGATATGCAAGACTGATCCAGTCTGAGCTGGGATTTGAACCGGGTCCACAAAGGTGAAAGGCAGGGAAAGAAAACAACTGAGCCAACGTGATGATCCCCCAACAATTAAAAGGAATTGTAATAATGGGCAAAGGCAGGGAAAGAAACAACTGAGCCAAACTTATGATCCCCAAACCATTAAAAGGAATCGTTATGGGCAAAGCTTGAAATAAATGACTAAATAAGAAGGCAGAATTTCTTTTTTGAAACACACTCTGGCATGAATCTCTTTTAATAGGTTATATTACATTCTGTCTTTGCACTTGAAGAATCCCATGTTTCGATATATGCCAAAGGCAACTGGCATAGCTTATTATCCAAGCCATTGATCAGGAAAAACACCTTATCTGATAAAACTGTGTTTATCCTTGAGATTTAGCCCTAAATTCCAAGGATAATGGCATGTACATACTGCAATGCTGTTAAACCCCCAAGAGTAAAGGGTTAAAAAGCTATCTGATACGACTCAACTTTGAAGGTTGTGTGCAGAGCACAGTACTATTATAACTTTGCCAGTATAACTTTAAAATGTATATAAACAGTCTCTGTGTGATTCCAAACCAAAGTTCCTGTCACATGACCTTCCTGATCACAGCTGTGATCAGGAAAAGACTTCCTGAATGGTTTCACCATGGAGCTGGTTTCACATACCTATAATATATAGGCTATATTACATTATGTGACTCTCAGTCACAAGACATGAAGATTGGCTAATTTAATTTTCTTTTCTCTATATGCTGTACAGTTTAACCCTTTCAGCCCCAATTGTTACTTTTAAG
Source organism: Plazaster borealis (assembly GCA_021014325.1). Classification (NCBI taxonomy): domain Eukaryota; kingdom Metazoa; phylum Echinodermata; class Asteroidea; order Forcipulatida; family Labidiasteridae; genus Plazaster; species Plazaster borealis. Next base: position 13,978,812 of record CM037471.1, on the reverse strand, counting down.
TCGACTGTGCACTATATAACCCTGCTTGAGTCCCAAAGGTGACTTAACCACTTCACATTGGTATTCTGAAAAATTGTCTGTGCCCGCGGTATTATTTTTCAGAACTTTTTGGAGCTTCTTGAGTAATTGTTTTTCTTCAAAAATATCGTTGTCACAATGAAACCCTGACTTGTCAAAGGAAAGACATTTCAAATAGTCTAGTCTCATTTTGCACGAAGCGCGTACATTACACATGCACACACTCCACAGAGATACTGTATAAAGTATACATAGGTCAACGGTTTGTTGTTGACTGCTTGTTTCTGTGACAGTGTATACAAAATATCATGTCAGAAACATTAGAGGAAAACCTTAATCTTAATATATGTGATACTTTTGTATCAAAGTTTATTGAAAATACACCTGCCTTTATAAATCTGATACAGTTATGCAAGGTATCGTGACCTCTGCTTTTCCAATGGATGGTAAGCTGGCATGGTATGCTGAAAGTCGATACTGCTTTAATAGAGTGCCGTTGAAGTTACAAACGATCCGAATATAAAAAGTTCCTGGTTCTTTAGATCCTTAAGTCAGTTTTAAGGTGTTAATATTGTTGTTTGGTTAAACTAATACACCCGCCTTTACTCCTTAAACAAAATTTCCAAGATTCCAATGTGGGGTTTCACGTGATGGATGCGTGCACAAAATAGAAGGGCTCCAAACTTAACATGCATATTGTCAATAATACAAAAAGTCTAACATGACTGAAAGTGAGACTCACGGCGTACAAACTTTTTGTAATGACAACAGAGGTTCCCATAATTAGCACCAGGATTTGATGTTGTCATTTGAGAAATTATGAGCAGGCACTCGTCATGATTCACAGAATCTCGGCCGGCCGTGAGGTGAGCCAAGGAGGATAATCTGCCGTGGTATTCTGGAATCTCCTAACAGTCACAGTTGTATCCTATTGAGCCAAATACAATGATAAACAAGGGTGGCAACCTGTCCATCCTTGTATGCCACATTTGTAGGACAACAGGTCTGAAATCGGGTTAAACAATAACCCAAAGAAACGAGATAATACGAGGCATGTTTTCCAATACCTGGTGTTCCTTTTTGTATGGGTGTAACAAAGTCTTACACGGTAGTTGCTTGATGTGCATGCTATAACAATGGAAAGTCCAGGCAGTGTAGATATTTCTGTTGGCCGTCCGTGTGCAAGCACAAAATTTAGGGCACTCCAAAGTTGTTCCGATCTTAAAAAAAACGTCTGCCGCAAACCAGTCCAGGTGCTCTAATACCCTGCTTGAGCCCCAATGGCAAATTAATTTGACAAAGATAACACACACAAAAGCAATCCATACAGTAATAAGTTGTTACATAATTCTAAATGACAATTATCTAAAGATTTAATCAATTTTTCACCGGGTCACCAGCGGTTGTTTATCTCAAAACAATTTGGTAACGAGAATGGTATTTGAAAAATGTTATCGCTCATGTTTTTTTTAAATTCAGTATTGCTATAAATTCTGTATATAAATACTTTATTCTGATTTCCTGATTTCTGCTCTAATGTATACATGCATTTAACAATAACGGAGGGTTTTGTTCAACATGACAATAATTTGTTTTCTTCTTTGCAGTGAGATAATTAATTCACAAATGCACTAAAGTAGAGAAAAATAAATGAAAATGAAAATTACATGCCAACAGTTTGCTTCGTTAACGTACATGCTCAACAATATTTGCCTACATTGACTACAACTATTTTGACCAGCCGATCGACTAGACACAGTCTGGTGAAAAACATGCCACACATGCCGGATTTAAGTGGCAAATTGACAAAAGCTTGGCACTCAAACTTGCTCAAGGATTTAGGAGAACTTGGGCTTGTAGTCTCAAAACCAGTGCTTGTCACAGGGTCACACTTATCAATCTTATCCAAGTCCAAACATTTTGATGTGGAGAGACATAGGAGAAGAGGATAATTGGAGGAATTAGGCCACAGTATGCTAGTCAAACTGCCTAGTCTGTAAGGGAATTATTCACTTATTCCATTACAGACTAATACCTTATGGCAGGAATAATAAGATACAATAATAGACCTTGTGACCTTTGTTTACAATAAGTGTGACCTTGTACATTCTTGGGCCAATCTGGCAGGCAAGATACTGCACTAGTCATATGGGAAAGTTTGCATTTTGAGTCATAATTTCCACATAAATCCAAGAGTTTTAAAAGTAACAGCTGAACAAGTTTTGAGATGTGCCCCCTTTCATCATATCAAAAGTTGAAAAAAATTAGACAGTGCAATCTCCATAAAATTAAGTTTTTATGGTTTCTTCCCATTGAGCTGTGTACAAATCGTGCCTGCAGGAAGTCAAGGCTTGGTGACTCTTTTGTAAACATGTGATGTCACAGGTCACATCGTCTATAGAACAAGAAAAAATGTTTATTTGGTTTGTGGTAACACAATGTGTATATCTACTTTGCTGTGTAGATTTTATTCTTTGAGAACTTGTCTGGCTATTTATTCTACTGCCGCGGAGTAGAATTTGGAATTCGGGAGACTATTCTACTACCTATTAACTACTACCGGTACCTGGGAAAAAAGAGAAAAATTAAACACTGTGTGAAAACAGATGATTTTAACAGTCGCTTGAAAACATTAATAGAAACAGCTTCTCTAGTGAAAAGTGGGAACCGTGTTCCACAGCCGAGGTCGTGCGACTGAAAAGGCTCTATATCTGCTGGCCGAATGATATGTTTTGAGATTATGGAGCCTTGTATGTTCAGTCGATGAACGACGATAGTGATGAGAACTGCTTTTGGTATTGTATAAAACAATATCAGAGCAAAAGTGTTCTGGTGAAGCCATTTATACATTGGTACATAGATAACAACAAGCAATTTAAAGTTAGAACGTTTGCAGACAGGTAGACAATGAAGCCTAGCCATGTAAGGGGAAATGTGCTTGCACCTTTTGGCTCTGCAAATCAGGCGAGATTAAAATTCAGGCACGTTATTCTTCTTACTTTAGTCTGATTTCCGGTGTTTTTTTTGCCCTTGGGAAAAATAAGATTTTTTTTGATTAAATAGCCTGAAATAGCCTGAAAGCCTACACCATGTGTACATGTAGGTTAGCCCTTATACTCGATAAAATGTTCCTACTGTTTTTCCAAGGACCAAATATTATGCCTGAAAATTGAAGATTAATTGAAGATTAAAATTCAAGAGAGTAGCCTAGTTTTGACAGAATGACTAAATAAATTTATATCCATGACACAGACTTACATTCTCAAAGTCTCTTCAAATAATACTATTAAGGCATTTTAGTGGAATAGGTTTTATAAAATTATTAATGGAGTGTGAAGTTATAAGTTAATTTATATCATTCCTATCACCACTATAATCTTCAGAGGAATTGTCATACTACAGGCTCATGAGAGATGTTATCATTTGGGTTGAATAAAGAGCGGGACATGAACCTGCGACCTCCGGATTAATATGCCACGGCTCTACCAACTGAGCTATCTAGCCCTATATTGGCGGTCTCCCTATTTTGTCAATATTTTTGTTTGGGAATACAACCTGGGAAAAGGCAACCGATCTGGATCACCTTAAGGGGATGCAACTTTTTATTTCAAATATGAAGTTATAATCCTTAAGGGAAACTGACTGGGTAAATTTTTAAATAATTTTGGGTTGAACAAAGACAAATGTATTATTACAGTAAGCTATAACTCCTGTTATTTTGTTTTCTTCTCTTGATTCTGTTTATGTAGGTGTGTGGTTTAGTAGTCATCATCGGTGGTTCATTGGTACTGACTAAATACAGCGAGTATGTGGATTTCACAGGGAGCATGGGAAATGCTATTCCCATTATTCTCATCATCGTTGGAGTGTTCATCCTCCTGACAGGATTCTTGGGTTGCTGTGGAGCCATTAAGGAAAACTACTGCATGATCTGCACCGTAAGTCATCATCTGTATTATCATCTCAAATGTTGACGAATTGATTCCCATGTCTGTTGAAGCATGTCTGGTAATATGCAAATTTAAACTGAAGAGAGATAATTATAATTATTCCTCCTTACCTTGAACCTACTTGTTTATAATGCTCATACTTCTTCATTTTCAGATGTGAATAGTACATTTTAACAATGTGTTAATTTATTTTTAAGTCTGTGAATGTAACTTCATATGACCACTAAACTGGTTGTGATCGCTACCATTAATACATCAGAAAGATACATTCATGACAATAGGGCCTACATGTTTAAAACATGGGTTTCCAAAATTTCCTAGGGGCAAGTAAAATGCACAATTTACTAGCTCGGTGGGCTACTTTACAAAAAGCTTAAGTGCAAGGCCTGTTAAGAGAATTGTTTTGCTTTGTGTTGCCAGTATGCATTCATCATTGTGGTCATCCTACTGTTGGAGCTTGGAGGTGGTATTGCTGGCTACGTACTTAAGGATGACATTGAAAAGACTGTGCTAACAAACATGGGAGAGCTCATGGACAACTATCCGACCAATAATAACACAAAGAACCTCTTCGACAAAATGCAAGAAGAAGTAAGTCCAACCTAAAATTTGCAAAGTTCATTAATCTAAAACTTTGAAGGTCATGTCACACAAGGCAATCTACAGGCAACTTCAGGCAATCTTTAATAAGGAAATTCATTCACATTTCAGTTTTCTCATTATTTTCCTGGTGATTGTGAGTTACAGCTTAGAAGAATGTCTCTTGTGCTGCCGAAGTGTTCCTTGTGCATGCAGTGCAGGTGGAACTCCAAGTTGCCTGAAAATATTGCCCTGTGTGACATGGCCTAAAAGGGGCACATCGGTTTACTGTTTACGTAATTTAGTGACGTAGAATTATAAAAAATTATTTTTAGATGTTTTAGATTTTTGTTTTTTTACATAAATGTCACGTAATTAATGAGAAATGATCGGAAAAAAACAAAAGCGATCAAAGGTCAGCGTGTACGCTTTACCAGCCGTTGCAAGTCTCAAATTTACGGGATATTGCTGCGCTCTGTTGTAAGTAGACTGGTGCTCTGTTTATGTAAATGTTATTACTATGGCGAGGCATATCCATCCAACTCAAAAGGCGAGTAGGCGAGTATAAATAACCGACATAATACACGCGTCAGTCCAATGCTTTTGGTCCAATCTACGTTCCTTCGACATCCAAAGATCGACCCCCCAAAAAACACAAAGAAACAAACCAAAAATATGGTAGAACAACAAGAAAAAGTCCAAAAAGCATAATAAATCCAAAGGCGACTGATAAACGTGGTGCACAAAGTACATGTACCACTACACTAGTACTACCATGGAGGAAGGCATGTTACTAACTATTACATAACTAGACCCAGTAACTGGAGCGCTGTACTCCTTTTAAAAAAATTTGACATCTTCGATCGACGACCGAACCGAAGATGTCAAAAATGTTTACAAAGGAGTACAGCACCCAAGTTACTAGGTCTAGTACATAACTAGTATTTATATAGTAATTGCAATGCCAAAAGTAGTTGGAATGCGATCGTAAACTTTGTGTCTCTAGCATGCTTAGTTCATGATTTATTGTCAAACATAGCGCAGAATTTGTTTCAAACCGTTTTTTGGCAGGAAATGTCTTGCTTGTGTTGATACCAAGGTTTACGTTCCGCTAGCTCCCACGCTGGTGCGCTGTAAACACGCTTCCATTGCACGGACTCTCTGAATGCGAATCTTACATTCGATTTTTCATCATTATTTACAATTTGTATCCATAATCTGAATACATAGTCTTTTTTGTCAAATACTCATGAATAATTGTTAAAAAAAGATTTGAATTCGGTCCAGTAAATTACTTTTATACGGCTGGAAGTAAAACTAACTCCGAAGATCACATGATTTATCCGAGCTACTTTTTGATTCGCATAAATCACTTGACCTTCGTTTTTTGCTCAAATGCTCGAAAACGGCAAAATTTGATGTTTTCTGTTAGGAACCGAATTTCTCAATTTCTGGAAGACCTTTGGAGTCATGTTTTAGTCTATTTTGAAGCCCAAGTAGCCCAACGAAGCCGGTGTGTCCCTTTAAGAACAATCCACGATTTTGTTACATCTCAGTATTACTATGTGTTGGGAGATTAAGAAATATTAAATATTCTTCATTGGTAGTTTTGAATTTTTTTAAATATGTTTTCAGTTAATTATAATATCTCCGTTTACAAACAAAAATATTTTTGTTTTGTTGCTAAAACATTTGTACTAAACATAGCATGTTTGTTAAACTTGTGTGAATATTTAACAATGTTAATGTATTGCCTGTAGCTCACATGCTGCGGAACCAACAACTACACTGACTGGGCAACCATTCTGCCGAGCGGAAATGTTCCCGATTCATGCTGCAAGAATGTGACTAAAGGTTGTGGCACAGCATTTAAAACCACCAACATCAACACAAAGGTAGGAATCACATTACTGGACATTGACAGTGTGCCAATGTAAAATAGTCATATGTATATTATGGCATACAACCCAATATTATTATGCCATTTGATCAGGTAGATTGGTCTATATGCCAGACTCCTTGTTATTTTAGGTGTAAGTTGACTCCAAATAGCATTAGAGTACACAGGCATAAATCCGAGGGGGGGTGTTGGATATATACCCCTACTTGTTGGACCTTGTTATTTTAGGTAACGCTGACACCAAATAGCAATAGAGTACTCGGGCATAAATCGGGGGGGGGGGGGGGTGGATAATGTTCACTCTCTGATTTTTGTTGAAGAATGAGAAATTTCAAAATCATAGCCTACCACCCCCCTTCCCACTTTTCAACACGGATTAATGCCACTGTTTGGGTGCATACATCATGTGTCCATCAGGCATCCGAACTTGATGAAAACCGAAGCCATTAAAAAACTTCATGTAGGCCTACCTAGTACATGCTACTTTTCTTCCTTTGTTTCGTTTGAATCTGAGCCCATGGCGCTGCTTGGTGGAAGCAAAAACAAAACGCTCTTAAGGTAGCAGGGAAAAAAGCGCATTATTCACATGTTAGTAAGGAATTTGTAATTCATATCACTAATCATTTTGCTTACACGGCCTAGTGCTGCTTACCAAGTGGAAAATGGTGACGATAAGCACGGATTTTTGCAGTAAGCAGAGCCATGAAATTAGGCCCAGATCTGTTCAGCATGTAAAACTAAATGAATTGTCGCATTTTATTAATCTTTTATTTCTTTTATTCGGTTCATTTTCTACTGTTGTTGTTATCGGTTTTTCTCCTTTACTTTATTTTATAAATATGTGAGATTTGTTTTATGTAAATATAGATACATGTTTTAAATATCAAGTATTTAACAAAAAGTTATCCGTCTTATTTTTGATTTACTTTATATATATTTCTTGTCTATTTTCTCCTTTTAATTGACGTTTTTATTCTGCATGTTTCTTTTTCTTGATGTTTTTGTTATTCTCAGGGCCCCATGGGAGACCAAATTGTTTGTGAATGGATTACCCTGATAAGAGACAAGAAACAAATCAATACAAATACATAAATACATAAATACATTTATTTTGTAACACAGGGCTGTGTGGCCAAATTGAACAAGATCTTGGCTGACAACATTTTCCTCATCGCTGGAATAGCTGTCGCAGTCGCTATTATTCAGGTAAAGGACATATTGTATATTTTTGTGTACTTTTAATATTTTTCAAATTGTAAATTTAAAATGCAATTCGGTCGTTGGACCGCAACTTTTTGAACCATAAACCATATATACAGTAGAGAGTTGCATGTTTTATTCATCAGTCGTCAGGCATGATATTCTTCCGACTTTAAGACCCCTTGCACAAAGCGGAACGCACCTCTACACAATGGGCGTCCACCATTTCCATCATTTTTGAAGTAAATTCCTTTGTGTACATATTTTTGTGGCGTGTCGTGGCCGAGCGGATAAGAACACCGAACTCAAGCTCTGGTGTTTTTGATCAGCAGAGTGTGGGTTCGAATCCCAGTCGTGACACTTGTGTCCTTAAGCAAGACACTTAACCACATGCTTCGTCCTTTGGATGGGACGTTAAGCCGTAGGTCCCGTGTGTTGTGTAATGCACGTAAAAGAACCCAGTGCACTTATCGAAAAGAGAAGGGGTTCGCCCCGGTGTTCCTGGTTTGATCGGCAGCATATTGCGCCACAGCACCTTGTAAAGCATTACATGGTGCTATGTAAAGGACTTGGTCTCATACTTCAAAAACGTAGCTCCACAATACCTTGCAGGAAAATAATGAACGTTAAAAGTGCCTTGAGCGTCACTGAGTGACGGATATGTGCGCTATATAAGAAGCCACTATTATTATTATTATTATTATTACATTTTGACTTCCAAAATGGCAGACAGGATAGCCGCGCTGCGCATTGTGCTATGGGTCAATACCACATGATGTATGTCAGCCCTTGTACTCGATAACAAATGTTTGTTCTTTTTTTCCCAAGGACCAAATATCATGCCCAGTCATACAGTAGTTTTGCATGTATTTCTTAGTTGTGTTTTTCTGGCAATTACATATCAATAGAATATAAGATTCAAGAAATGGGTATGAAAACATGTTTATAAATTTCACTCGCCTTCACTGTTCTATTTTCTAGGGAAATAGAAATATGCAGTTATTAAAATTTTTGAGGCAACATTTTTCCCTCAACCACTTCCATGCTGGTACATTATGAATTTGAACCTTTGCTCAGATATCTGCAAATAAAGACACCAGTTTAGGATGGGACGCAGGGCTCGATTTCACAAAGCACCAAGATTCATCTTAAGATGAGTCGCCAAAACCACCATAGTGATTTCTATTATGACATCACACTTTGCTTAGCAACTATGATTAATAAACATTCCAAGTGCAATTTTAGCTCTTTGTGAAATCAACCCCAGGGTTTGGTTCTGTAGTAATGGTGGGATATACTCACCGATTTATCTTTCCGCTCATAGAAGCTTTCATTCATTACAGAACTCTGTTCAATTTCTCGTTCGTTATTTTCTCTGTTACAGATCTTTGGTGTTGTGTGTTCGTGCTGTCTCATGCGAGCAATCAAGAGTGAATATGAGGTCGTCTAAGATGTTACCACCTGTTGAGATGAATCTATCAAGCTGATACAATCACATGCAGTTATGATAATCCAATTTAAGCAAACGTGTAGTTGATGATAGGTGGATCAAAATGCTTAGCCATTTTCCTGAGTTTAACCGTTTTGGTTGAGTCTTTGGCCTCAGTTTGTGAATTTCAACTCAGTATGATAGTATCAACTTGATAAAAAGATCTTCTGCAAGTACAGGCCCTATTGGACCTTACCTATGCTATTCATGTTTTGCTTTTGATTTTTTTTGATTTTTTTTTTTTACTTCATATATTATTTTGTATGCCTGATCAGAAACACGGGATGGTACAAGACTGGTGTTGAGGATTTCGTATTTATTTCTACGTACTCGCACGTACCATCAAATAATTTTTTCCCCAAACTTAGGGTTGATTTTTAAAAATAAATTCATTATACAGCAACATCATTATGATTTGAAAAAGTAACAATTTCTTTTGAGCTGGTATATGACCCAACTTATCCCATTACTAGCGTTGTACCTTCCCGTACAGGCTGCCTTGGCACTAAATAAGCATCAGCCTTTCTTTCAGTTAAGGTAAATTGTATTCCTTTTTTTCCGTAGCTTCAATTTTGCAAAGACAAGTGGTTATGAACTCTGACTTAAACAGTACGCATTTTAAAAAGTACTTTTTAAAAAACATAACGTGCAGCCAAAGATTCTTCATTTATTGAGTCCCGAAGCAAACCATTGATTGGCTTTTAAGTCTACCATTTTATTCTTCTCAAAACTAAACTAATGAGGTGAAGATCAGTTATGTGATGAAATTTCGGGTTTTCAAAAGAAATGAAAAGCCTAAGCCTGAGCCCTTTTTATCAATGACCTTTTGATGTTAGAGCAACACTAAATGGCAAGCTTTGTGCTGCTACAGAGATACGCACAACACCATGAAGAATTATTTTGATTCTGAGGACATGCCAACTTTCTTGTTGCTCAAGATGTTCTGCTTCAATGTCAGCCACAGAATTCCTTTCAAATTATAGCATACAACAGTACAAAATATATAAATTTGTTGCTTTCTTTAAATGTCTAATCATTTGCTTTTATTGCCATTTTTCTTTCAGGAAAAAATTGTAGGTGTCTGCATATCAATAATTCATATTACTGTGATTAACAAAGTACTTTTAAATATCATGTACATGTAGTGACATCATATTAGCCAGTGTAAAGAAAGTCAAATTTTCCCTCAGGAAATTGGACATAGTTGTATAGATCTTCAGGGTACATTTTGTGATGTTTCAGATAAATTTGTTGAGAAGTACATGTAATACAATGTTTTTGCGTGGATCATACCACAGCAGGGTGATCTACACGCACATTTTTGCAGTTTAAGTATTGCAAAATAGCAAGGTAGTCAATGTAAAGTTTGAAGATGTCACAATGGCCATGACTCTGTCAAAGTGGCCATGATGACGTCACGTTTGCCATGACAGAGCAGTGAGAATCATAAAAACCTGCTTGCTTCTTTTTGTAACTTTTCATATATCTGCTTTGGGGTTGTTGTTTTTTCTCTTAATTTTTTTGCATTTGCACAGAACAAATCCAATATATGTACATTGCAAAGCTGTTAATGTTGTAAGTTAATTAATGATTCAATGTCACACAACTCCTTCTGAACATAGCCAAACTTTATTGTTGTAGATATTTAACAGTTCCAGGAACAAGATCCAGTAGTTCCAATATAACTTCAGTTGAGGAATGTAGTAATGTATTAATAAATAAGTACAGTACATACAGTGTCTCTTGTTGTACTTTGAGCAGCACTAACAAAAATAGTACTTCATGTTGCATGTGTTTGTAGATTAAATCGAAAAGTAACATTGTTTCACTTTCAACAGGTCTTCTGAATCAAGATGAGCTTCATTTCGACTAATTATCAATACAATAAGGCGATTTGAAGAAAAACCATGTTGTAAATCAAGATTCATCTGCTAGAAAAGAGGTTCTTGTTCACTAAACCAGATCCAATCTCTGTGCATAGAACAGGTTCAGGGTATAGAGCAAGGGAGGCTTGCAAGAAAACATTTTCGCCAGGGGGTGCTGGGTTGAATGCATGCCGGCTGGTGCCAATGTCATGAAAGTTAGACATGTAAAGAGTGCTGCGCCGAAATAGTGGGAATTTAACTTTTGTTTAAACTGTTGAAATTTTTCAGGAATTTCTTTTGATTAGGTAAGAATATGCACTTAAATGTTCGAAAAGTGAAGGGGCTTTTAGTATAGTCCAGCAACCCCGTCCCAAAAAATAGGGGGTGCTGCAGCACTCATAGCAAACCCCGTTCCCGCAGCAAGGCTCAGGGTTGTGATACAGATTTAGATCCAATTATATTTTCATTTAGAATAATGTATATGTGACCTTAACTTGTGTCCCCAATTTATCGAATTGAAAAAACACCTTTTTATGATTTAGTCATTGGTTTATTTATTTTTCCAGCTTTAGGAAGTTCATTCTTCAATGTATGTAACTAAAATACCACGGTTTGTGAAACGCTTTGCTTTATAAGTTGATTCAGTCAAAAATGAACTAATCAATCTCTGGAATTTGAGAAGTGCCCGTGTATCATGCACAAGAATCTTAAAACCTATTTTTGTTATTGAACAATATTTTTGTTATAAAAAGACCTCTCTAGTAAGATAAAAAGTGCATGTAATAAAGATAGTTCTATTCTCTTACATCAAGATGTGGTATGGGTCAAATAAACTCCTCTCTTTACAAAATTATATCAGTTGTTGAGACTGTCTGTTCTTTCATTAAGGAAGTGTCATGGCCGAGCACTCAAGCTCTGGTGTTTCTGATCAGTAGAGTGTGAATTCTTGACACCTGTGTCCTCAATTAAGTAAGAAACTTTATTGCTTCGTTGTTCGGATGGGATGTGTGTTGTGTTATACATGTATAAAAAACCCGTACACAGCACCTTGTAAACTGTTGCCTGGTGCTATGTAAATAAATAGGTCTTAAAATTTGAACATAGCTATACATACAGTACCTTGTATACAAAAATAAAGAGCATTTTCGGACACCCTCTGGTGTGCTAAAGCACTATTTAAAAACTGTGTATTATTATAATTATTAAACCTTGATACACGAATGTCTCAACATTAATTTTTCCCACACATTACTTCTGAAAACGTCTAAAATAACCGATTCAGCAAAATGGGACCATTGACCCCCTTGCATGATGGGGAAGAAACCTCCGCACAATTTGGACCTGAAATGTCCGCCATTTTGGGAGTCAATTCCTTTGCTTACTTTTACCGGTACTCCCAAAATGGCGGACAGGATAGGCGTGTGTAAGTGTGGTGGGCGTCTTGGAATGGGTCAAAACATCCTCATCAAATCTCAACTTACGTAAATATTTCACTCAATAATAATGTGTATTTTTATGTTATTTAGTGGAAGAAAAAGGATTTGACTTGACTATAGAAATATAACGCTGAGCTGAACTGCACTCTTGTGTCCTGTATACAGCTTTCCAAGTATGGCAAAATGACGAGGCCATTGAGCAATTCCTGTTTTTCATTGGCCGATCTAAATGACGGAGCATTTGTATGGCATATGCGTATCACATGATTTCATTTTGCCATACACGCAAAAAAGTCTGCCAAAATTGTTACAATTGTTTTGGGTGCTGGGTATGAAATAACTATGAATGGCAACAAGTTACAGAGTAAATACTAGTCTTTATCAGATGGACTTTTGACCTTAACTTTGACACTTTTCTTAAATACTCATTTGAAATGTATTTGGTAACAACAAATTTCAAATGTTTCGGCTTCATGACTTCATTTACTTCAAAACAAGCGGTCTAGTGCACTGGACTCGAGTTATGGTGTTCTAAACAGCAGAGTATGAGTTTGAGTCCCAGTCATGAGCAAGACACTTAACCATTTCTTGTTTTGTCCTCCGGATGCGGGGACGTGAAGACCTAGGTGTGTGTGTTAATAATAATAATAATATAGTCTTATATAGCGGTACTCAAGGCGCTTAGTATACTTTTTAAACAGAAAGATGGGTTTATGTTAGTTATTATTATGAGACAGTTATGTAGCACCTTATAATGTTTTTTACAAGGTGCTGCGCGCGTCAGCAGCCACAACCAGGAACAACGGGCGAACCCCTTCTCTTTTCGATAAGTGCAGTTTTACGTGCATTACACAACGGGACCAACGGCTACGTCCCCCATCCCATCGACGAAGCAATGCAATGGTTAAGTGTCTTGCTTAAGGACACAAGTGTCACGGCTGGGGATTCGAACCCACACTCTGCTGATCAGAAACACCAGAGTTTGAATTCGGTGCTCTTAACCGCTCGGCCACGACACTTCCACAATGCAATGCACATAAAAGAACCCAGTAAACTTATCCTTAAGAGAAGGGGTTTGCCCCGCTGTTCCCTGGCAAAGTTGGTGTGAAAGTCAGTTGTGAATTTTACCGACATAAGCTAGACCAGAACTAACAATTCTATAAAGTCACATTTGACTAATATTAATCTGCAAATATAGTCAACAGAGGGTGCTATTCATTCTTACAATAGTTATTGTCAAAGTGATATCTGAATGGTTTCATATCCTAACTTCACAATGGAATAAAAATTGACAACACCTTACCCTTTTTTCACAAATAACAGCATTTATTAAAGTATTGTTGCTGTGAAAGATTGTAATGTAGTCACCTTTTGGATTTAGACACTAACAAACTAAACAATAATTAATTTTCTTGTGTATAATCTACTGATCATGAAACATTTAGAACTTTTTAAAGCGTGCTAAGAGAATGCCTCTGCTTCATTGAATCTTGGAAGCAAGCACATATTCCTAGGCTTTTCTTTCACTCTGACCAGTTACTCAAGTTTGGCGTTGTCAAGACACCGTTCAGAAAAACAGTGAGCAATGTCAAATATAAAATGTATACCTTTGAAAGTTTACTCATCTCCATCAGCAGCTTATTTTGCTGCTTGGTCTTTCTGGCAAAAACTTCTCGAACAAGGACACGAATCCATGGTCAATGCACCAGTTAATAACCTAGTACAAGAAAACAGAACATACACATTTTCAAATGAAAAAACACTAGGATTTTGTATTCTACACATATATTATGCAAAACACACCAAAACAACAAACCCAGCTCTTTCTGCAACTGCAGGAATGACCTTGTCGCATGCTTCAAATTAATTAAAATCCAGTAAGTCACGCATAACATTGCAATCACGGATGGAATTACAGCCTACCAGCACGTATTAATTCCTATCTGAAAGTGTGTGTGTGTGGTGGGGGGGGGGGGGGGTTGTCTATTTGCCCAAGGTATGGTGACCATAAAGAGCCAGTGTAGTTGTTTAAGGGAGTACATCCATGGATAACCCAACCAAACTGTTTTATAATCTAGGCTCCAATCCAATATGTCCTCAATTTCAATTCTTGTCCTGATAGACCTTTCTATTGCAACGTCACAGCCCGAGTTTTTGCCAACCAAGGCTGGCAAACTATGGGGAGCCATAAATGCAAAGCAAAAACAGATAGCCACAGTAAGTAACAATGTTGCACAAATATTCAAAAATAGTGTTGATTTTGTTGAAAACAAAGCAACTAATCATGGGATGCATTTTTTTTTATTGAAAGTTTGCAGAAATGTAGAATTTTGTCAACCAGCACTGTTTGTTTGTAAACAATAGAAAGATCGATATCTAGTCCTAATTAAAATGTCTCAGTCAGTACACTTACAATACTCCATACACAAGTAGCAGGAAAGCTACGCAGAATCCAACAATGTTGTCTAGGTACCACACATTTGGATGTTTACTGGACACCGATGAGCTGATCAAAATACTGAAGCCTGTCACAGCACCAGCCAAAGAACTGTAACCTGTAAAAAATTAGCAGCATTTCAAAAGAAATCACTTCAAGGTATGGTCATACTTTGGTAATGACCCTGAAAAAAATGTGTTAATTTTATCTGAAAGCCTACTTGTTATAAAAATGGTAATGGTAGTAAGCATCCTGAGAAATTATTTTGTATGAAGTACCCCCGATGATAACTCAATAAAATTATGTCAACAAATTTGAGTAGCCAAAAAAGATCGCATTAAAAGCGATGTTGTAGATTCAAATTTCTGTGGTGTGCGTTTGTGAATGCTGCGGCCAGAGATACAGTTGGTACCCGCTGTCACCTCGCTAAACACGGATTGATTTGATGTTCTTGATGAAAATACTGTGACATTATCTTGCTGTTTTCTCAACAAGTAGGCACTGTATAGAGCTGAAACTTTTGTAGGTGCCTTTAATGGTATCTTTCTTAATAATTTTGCCCATAAATCATCATTACGTTGCCAAAAACCAAATGATAATCCTACCTTTAAAGTGTGTCATTGATTTCATATCTGTTATTACGTACATTCGTTAGTATGAAGTTTAACCGTACTCAATATGGGTTACATGTACTGGTGGGTGGATTCTCAGCACTGAGTCAATAAATATTATGATCCTGATCAGATCAACATAGTTTGTTCAAACTCGTGAGTTTCCATGAGTCTTGGGGAGGTAGGACTTACTGACTCACCGTCACTCTTTACTGCCTTGCTCTCAAGTTTCTTAGCAATTATAAACTTAAACAATGCCAGGAATGAACATACTGTCCCGCTAACTGCAGCTAGCACGTACAAGGTTGACAGCTGTGGATAGGAATGAAAAATGGACAGGATAAGCCAGAAATATGATAACAATCTGGGTTGGAGAGAAAACATGCAAAACAAATGAAGTCTGAACTGTTAAAGGTGCACGTCTTCACAATATAATATTATTAGTTATCACACATGCGTGAGTGGAATACTGGACAAAAATAGCGCTTCTGCGTCCCATTTCCAATGAGGCCGAAAGCTGAGTTGGATATGGGGCGCAGCCGCGCTATATTGGTCTGTATTCCATGAGCACGGGTGTGTGTGTGATAACAAATTTATCTTCAAGCAATCTTGACAAGAAGCCTAACTAGCGCAATACACAGAGTTAGAACATTGCATTAGAACAGGGTTTGATATTGGCCGTTTAATATCGGTTTATAACACTCTCTTGTTGCTATGGATTGACCAATCACAATCGAGGATTCAAGTTTGCTTAAAGATAATGACATTGAAGGCTATCCTATAGGACAAACACATACAGATAATATTGAACAATCGTTGATTATGCTGGTCATCAGCTTAAGGATAAAAACAAGTCAAAGATGCAAATGTTTACCATTATGATCGATTATGAAAATAAAAATGCCTTCAGTTACAGCTTTTACTGCGCATTTTTGCCCCAACCCGCCACCATGTGTCACAAATCTCCAACTTCAAACCAGTGACTGTGCACTAAAAGTAAAGGTCCCTGGCACAATTTGACCCAATAAAAAAAACATTTTTTAAACATTAAGAAAACCAAAATATTAACATACAACATCAAAGTCTAAATCAAAATACCACACTGAACCACAATCAAAGTGAATATCATTGAAAAAATGTCTATAAACAACAAATGACAGAAATTAGAATGAGAAAAACAACAGAATGAGTAAACAATTTGATGAAAAAGTCAAACAAAAGTAAACATAAAATGTGAATTAATAAATAAGGTTTAGCTTTAGTATTAATTTAAAAAATATAAATAGTTGTAAATACCACAAGCAAAAGGCCAATCTGTCACCCAATTGCAATAACATCAAAGAATTTCATGTAACTTAGCAAATTATTGAATTTAAAACAAACAAACAAACAAACACCCCAACACCCCAACAAACAAACAAATATTTGAAGAGAAGGTGCTGACAGTGTGCTACCATGTACCTTTCTTATGTTAAAAGACAATTTGCTACATAATATAATCCAAACACAATGGAGGTTTAAAATTAAGAACAAAATGAGAACTCGAACATCAACTGTGGAAGGGTGAACACCAATGTAATCCCCCCCAAATTTAGACTTTGGACAAGGCACACATGGCATATCAGATGATGCACTGTTAGAAAAACTAGACGAAAATTTGGATTGTACAATGCCACAAGCGCCTTGACTAAAGGCTAGCTGAGTGCAAGGACACTAATCTTACATTTTTAGTATGAGTTTGGTCTAAGACCTCGGTGATGTCTCGTACAACGATAGAAAAGCTGGCAATTAGGAAAAAAGCTGCTAGGAATAGCAAGGCACTGTCATCCGATTGCGGTATGAAAAGAAAAGAACAAATCTGAAAGTTAAAAAAATTAATGCAAACATGTAATATAAAACAATTTGCTGTATTACTGTACTTATGTTTTATTCTTTTATAGTTGCATGCCTTGAATTTTGTTCATATTATTTATTTGTTCTGGGGTTTTTTGGGGGGAGGTATGTTTTTCCTTAAAAAAATTTCTCTGAACGAATTTTGACAGATGATGCTGTTTTAATATGAAAAACATACAACAACTTTTGCATTTATGCCAAGGACAATGCACAAAATACATGTAAAAGGCAAAATTGTTTGTAACATGGCTGATGGACATGATTTAATGTTGGGATCCCGACAACAATTCATTTTTAGGTTATAATTAACTACCACTAATCATTGGCGGTTTTTTGTGTGCAATACCTTAAATGAAAGCTCGTAACTTTCTGGAAACTATCAAAATAGCTATTTAAAATCTAAATCAAAATTTTCGGGTCAAATCGGCCACAAATCGGACCTAGCATCTTTTAGACCTAGAATTTAGACTTTTACGATACCAATCAGAACAAGCTTCTCATTAAAAAACCATCTAACAAAAAATAACAAAAAGCTAGGTATTGGGTTTTTTAAGGCTTCACCTTTTTTAACAACTCGCACCAATGTTTCTTTTCTACTTGAGCACCTCACAGCAGCGCAGCATTTATTAAGCCTTCATATGGTTACGTTTTTTCTTTGTTTTCAAACACAAAATCTGTAGCAGTTTTAGTTCTCATCACTAAACTCCATAGCACCATCTGGAATGTTCGTAAAAAAAATTAAACTTAAAGGCACAGTACACGTTTGGTAATTACTCAAAATATAAATTAGCATAAAAACTGACTTGGTAACGAGCAACAGAGAGCTGTTGATAGTATAAAACATTGAAGGAAACGACTCCCTCTGAAGTAACGTAGTTTTTGAAAAAGAGGTAATTTCTCACTAAAATAATAAAAACTTCTTGCAAGAATTTTTTATTCCTAAATCATAGGCCTAAAGCACACAAATTTGTACAATAAGGGTGTTTTTCTTTCATCATTTTTCTTGCAACGTCGATGACCAATTGAGCCCAAATTTTCACAGGCTTGTTATTTTATGCATATGTTGGGATACACCAAGTGAGAACACTGGTCTTTGACAATTACCAAACGTGTACAGGGCCTTTAACAGTTAGAGTAGACACCAAACATGCCGGTTCGCTTCGATACAAATTTTAAAATCTTCTTTATGATTGTTCTGTAATTTTTATAATTGAATGTTTTTGTTTTTGTTTAACTTCAGTTAATTTTCATTTTGTAGTAGTAGTTACCGACCTTCAATGTTTATGAGCAGTTTTTTGCTAATAAATGGAACCAAAATGGTTTTAATTAACAAAAAAATACAAAAAAGGAACCAAGAACTAAGAACCTGCCTCTTTAATAGGAAACTACTAGTATCACAATAGCAATTAGACCCGTCCTTGCAACAAGTTGTGCACTGTGCAATGAGTGTCAAACGCAAACCCATATCCCTTTCAAATACCACTTAAATATCATAATGCTTGTGAAACTGACATTTCTAATTTGGTGCGACCATCTGTTACTCAGAATTATATACAGTATATATGTATTTGTTTTTACAAAAGTAAAGGCTTTCTGTTTATAGTCTAGTATACATGTACACTTGATATTATGTAAATCTCCTGATGCCATTGTATTTGTTCACCTGCTGAATTTCTCTGCAGTAAGTTGAATATTAGATTCAATTTTATTTATTGGGATTCAAGTATATTATCTGGGTTTTCTTTATTCCCTCCTTTCAATGAGATGAAGCAAAACCATACTGTGCCATATTCCTCAGAATCCCCAGGAAATATTGTATAGACCAGGCAAACTATGACTTCACATGTTTACAAAAGAGCCACCAGAGCCTGGACTTCACGAGTTGTACACAGCTCAATGGAAGAAAACATAAAAATGCAATATTTTATGGAGATTGCACTGTCTGATTCTTGAATATAAAAATAATTAATAACGCTGTAAGTAATCGAGCGCGATATATAAATATAATAGGTAGGTGTATGTGTATCTAAAAAAAAGTTTTTTTTAAACATGTTTTTATGAAATTAATGATTTATTTGTTTGACAAACTTGATTTTACGATTAATGTCATGGACTATATATGATTTATTTAGAAAATAACTTTTTTCGGTGTCGCATTATCTGTCGCCCTATTATATCATTATGTAACGTACTGTGAAAATACCACAATAGGGTGACATCAGTTCCCTACTTTACCTCATGTTCTTGCATAGAATGTGCTTTTTGATTTATGATATAATTCATTCATGATTCGTTTATTAAACATTATGGCGATAGTTATTACTTGGTATGTAAAGTACAACAATATGGCGACAGTTATTATTTGTTAGGTAAAACACAACAATATGGCGACAGTTACTATTTGTTGTGTAAATCACTAAAACCTAGTTTATAAACTATAATATTTAAGTCCATGTATTTCCAAAAGGTTTATATTTGTTAAATCAAAAGAGATCTTGAAATGATAATCTATTTTTTCTGAGTTATCCCACAAGACAGTGTGTCGCCATATTGCAGCATTTGTTATCATATCAGATAATAACAGGGCAATTTTTGCATTCCCATAGCTATCTACTTGACACATCAAAATCCCAAATCAAGTTTTTTTTCCAGAAAGAAGATGGCCCTCGATCTTTTTATTGGTCAGTTTACCACATTGAACAATTAATTCTGATTGATTGGCCTAATGAATAATAGGGTGACAGTTTGGTGTTGTCCTATTATACACTGTCGCCCTATTATAGCATTTTTTTAGTATTAATAAGTGTCGCCCCATTGTGGCAAAAATACTTATATTAATAATAATAATAATAATAATAATATAACGCTAATTGCTATAATAGGGCGACAGTGTAAAAAATGCTCCAATAGGGCGACAGTTGTGTATCTAAAAAAACACGTGCTTTTGAAACATTTTTTTATGAAATTAATGATTTATTTGTTTGACAAACTTGTTTTTATGATTAATGTCATGGAATAAATCATTTACTTAGAAACTAACTTTTTTCGGTGTCACCCTATTATTTGTTACACAACTTGTGCTACAATAGGGCGACACATTATCTGTCGCCCTATTGTGGCATTTTCACATACGTTATATAAAATGATACAATAGGGCGAGATATAATGTGACATCAGTTCCATACTTTACCTCATCTTCTTGCAAAGGGGGTATTTTTTAATTTCTGATATAATTCATTCATGATTCGTTTAAGAAACATTATGGCGATAGTTATTATTTGTTATGTAAAGCACCACAATATGGCGACAGTTATTATTTGTTATGTAAAGCACCACAATATGGCGACGGTTACTAATTGTTATGTAAATCACTAAAACCTAGTTTATAGACTATCTTATTTAAGTCCACGTACTTCCAAAAAGTTTACATTTTTTAAATCAGAAGAGATCTTGAAATGATAATGTATTTTTTCTAAGTTATCCCAGAAAGCAATGTGTCGCCATATTGCAGCATTTGTTATCATATCAGATAATAACAGGGCGACTTTTGCATTCCCATAGCTATCTACTTGACACATCATCATCACATATCAAGTTTTTTTTCCAGAAAGAAGATGGCCCTTGATCTTTTAATTGGTCAGTTGACCACATTTAACAATTAATTCTGATTGATTGGCCTCATGAATAATAGGGCGACAGTTAGGTGTCGCCCTATTATTCACTGTCGCCCTATTATAGCATTTTTTGGTATGAAGTGTCGCCCTATTGTGGCAAAAATACTTATTATAATAATAATAATAATAATAATAATAATAATAATAATAATAATAATAATAAATGCCTTAATATGGCGCCTCATGTAAAATACCCCAACGCGCCTCAAAATAAGAACTTTATAACCTAGGCAATAAAATACTTTAAAAATTAACAATGAATGGGGGCACATCTCAAAACTTGTCCACTCTGTTATTTTTATAACTCCTTAATTTATGTGGAAATTATGACATAAAGTGTAAAACCTCCCATATGACCAGCAGTGTAGTATCTTGCCTGCCAGAAAGGCCCTGGAATGTACAAGGTCACTCTTTTATTTGTAAACAAAGGTTACATGGTCTATACATATCTTGAATTATTTAAACTAAATTTATAGCTTTACTTGAAATTATCGCTGCTCAGTTTAACTTAATTTAAACAATTATAAACTACCACATTTTCATCAAATATTTAAATGTGAAAAAGAAATTATAAAAAAATAAAAAAATAAAAAATGATAATAGTATACAACATGCCACACATGACAAGAAATTAGTCAATGGAAAAAAATGTACTAGGGCTGCATGCACAGTTTGTCACAGTACAGGTAGTATGGTCTTTCCAAAAACTGTCATCAATGATTTTGTGTTGCTGAAATATTATTTCAATGAACATGTTATTAAGTCAGTTTTCAGGTTGTTTAAACAAAATTGTAGGGGGGCATGTACAAATACACTGATTACAACAACAATACACAGCAAAACAACACTATCACAATGTACCTCCATCACTGCGACACAGGCTAAACAAACAGATGTCCACTAATCAATAAAAACAGTAAATTTACATCTGAGACTTACTAATTTGCTGTACATGACTTTACCCACCACTGTCGATGCTGCTAGATGCAAATTAGGTTTATTCATATTTTTCAGGGACAATCAGCAATATGGCTTGTACAAAATGCAGTGGAACCAAAACATACATAAAAAAAAAATTCAAACAAAAAAATCACATTGGAAATAGAAAATAGCTGTCTGTAGAAGTTAAGTAAATTTGTTTTGAGGCTTTTAAATTAACACTACATGTAAGCTTATGCTTTGCATTATGAAAAAGTTAGACACTCGTTGTACAATGTACAAGAAACACAATGTGAAGTTGGTTTGCTAATGCTTTTTGTGTCACTGTACTATTGAGATGTTTGCATGTTCTTGTGTAAAAATGATCATATCATGGTTCAACTAGTGTATTTTGAACTCTGTGCTAACAAATCTATGCTTTTTTTGAAAAAACATATTCAGGGGTTTTTATATTTATTCGATAATACTTGACAAAATTCTACAGGAATCCATTTTGTTACTTAGTGGTTTTTTATAATGCACACACAGTCAACAATTTATCTGAGATATTGTAAACAATAATGGGCGAACAAAGAAAACGTGACTAGAACAGGCTTTGAACCTGCAACCTCTGCATTTAATGCCAAGGGTGCTCTGCCAATTCAGGTATGTATGTTGCCACATGCCGGCAGTCTCTAGTGGTTTAACAGACATTTTCATTTTTTACATTATCGATGTATGGAACCATGCATTTGTGCATTTTGTCAATCTCATTTTGGGGGAGGGGCAAGAAGGATAACGCCACTGGCAGTCTCCCTGTTTTGTCAATGTCTTTGTTTAGGGGATGGGGGTCGGCGCGCCAGTCAGAGGTCATGCAAGTTTACAACTGTATACTGCCATATAGCCAGGGATCCTGTCCTGGTAAGTACAAAACAACCTGGGAAGCAGCAGTAACGGGATCACCAAAAGGAGATGCAACTTTTTGGACAATTATAAAATAGGAAATTATGGCATGGCTTTCTTGAAGGCTTAAAGGCCGAAGTATTTTGTTAAATTCATACACTTACATTCTTTCCCTGTGCTCCGAGTAGACGTTCGTTAAAGAACCATGAAATCTCCAAATGACGACAGTTGATGTACAGACATCGAGAATGCAATCAAACTGTAAAACAAAATTTGACTTTTTAAAATACATTTTAGAGCTACTTTTGAGGACAGCTAAAATCTTTGATACACTTTGAGTACCATACTGGTCAAGCTTGTTACCACTTACCCCAAATCCAAAGGTAGCTGCACTTTCTGTCATAACAGAAACACCTGTTTTGGGTTTAAAAATCAACAACCTATCATTAAGGAATTTCAAACGAAATAAAACATGACAATGTATTTTCTTCGGACTTGGGAAAAGTACTTAGTATACAGTGCTTAGCACACATCAGTGTATGGGGAAAACAACTTTTTTATCCCTGATGCAAATTTATCATCTATTAAAAATCGTTGCAGTACCGCTTCTAAAATATAGGATTCGAGCTGCCTCTACCTACTGGGCGAGATCAGTTGTCTAGTGGTAAGACATCTGCTCTAGAATGGCAACGTTCATGGGTTTGAATCTCTAATGAGTAACACAGACTGCAGATTTTTTTTTAACAGGACTTGGGAAAGTACTGAGTATACAGTGCTTAACATACACCGGTGTATGGATCAAACTCAATAAAACAAACAAAAGTAAAAAAACACTGATTGAAATAATTTGGTGTTTTTCTACGAATACATTAAATAGATAAGTCAATAAGGTTCATTCATTTGGTGCTCGATATTGGGCGTGGTTACCCCCCTATTTTGTCTTCATTGTGTGCTTGGAATCTCTTCAGAGGATTTTAGGGGGTACCCTCTGCCCAAATGGGCATGGTATAATAAGGTTTTGCTTTCAAATGAGTTTATTGTGAACCCTCACCGAAACTTATGCAACCAAGTATGAAGAGAACAATGACAGAAATCCATGCAATGATTACAGCCGATTTCCTCCAGAGTTTAACTTGTTCGACCGTCAGTATATGAGATCCATCCAAAGGAACTAATTAGAAAGAAAAAAACATCAATACACTCATTGTACCAGCACTATGAAATACAAATTAAAACATCTCAATACACTTTAAAGGGGGACTGTCGTCATGATCAGATTGTAACAAGTTACTGCAAACGCGCTGGTGGCCGTCACATCACAAGGGTACCATCATTTATATGATGTGACGGCACAGGGTGCACGTACGTGCAGTAAGAGTTAGAGTTCATAATTCCACGTACAGCCACAGGCCTGCTATGATCAGAACAACAGTTCCCCCTTAATGTTCAGTGCTGAGTGAGATCCAAAACTGGTGAACATTTGATGACAATCTCAAATTAATCAAAACAGTACTTCAAATAACAGTAAAAGGTCCATATTTTACTAAACTAAAAAAAGAAGAAAAAAAAAAATTGGCTAGGCCATTAAAATATAAAAATATAATCAACTTTTGAACATGAAAAGTTAACAATAATGCACCCTTGATTGTTTCCACATATTTTACACACTGAAAGTATAAACCTTTTAAAGACAGTGTACACTATTGGTAATTGTCAAAGACCAGTCTTCTCACTTCGTGTATCTCAACATATGCATAAAATAACAAACCTGTGAAAATTTGAGCTCAATCGGTCGTCGGAGTTGCAAGATAACTATGAAAGAAAGAACACCCTTGTCACACGAAGTTGTGTGCTTTCAGATGCTTGATTTCGAGACCTCAAGTTCTAAACTTGAGGTCTCAAAATCAAATTCATGGAAAATTACTTCTTTCTCGAAAACTACTCCACTTCAGAGGGAGCCGTTTCTCATAATGTTTTATACTACCAACCTCTCCCCATTACTTGATACCAAGTAAGGTTTTGTGCTAATAATTATTTTGAGTAATTACCAATAGTGTCCACTGCCTTTAAGTATTTTAGATATTCTCATTCAATGTCATTTTTACAACAGGGGTCTTGAAACCCAAAATGGTGTAATTTTGTCCGTCCCTCACGGACCAAATACAAGTTTTTTTCCTCCTAGTTACTCAACTCATATTTGTTTTTAAGAAGTACCCTATCTATTGACAGACTGTATCAACTTTCCTGAATTGAATATCACAAGTCACTGATAACCCAAAAAACAGATATAACAGGGTCTTACATCTTAAATTTATCAAATTTTTAATTTATTTTGCTATAATCTTGTTACTTTAAGAGATCAAAGATTATATCCCAATTGATTCCAATTATCTTCATGAAATGTTGAACATGTTTTATGACAATATGCAG
The DNA here is from genome assembly GCA_021014325.1 of Plazaster borealis. Lineage (NCBI taxonomy): Eukaryota > Metazoa > Echinodermata > Asteroidea > Forcipulatida > Labidiasteridae > Plazaster > Plazaster borealis. The sequence continues at coordinate 13,953,509 of CM037471.1, read as the reverse complement.
TTTAGTATGTAATGTGATGGCAAGCACTTGTCCATCCCTCACGTCTGTCCCTCACGTCCGTCCCTCACTTAAAAAGCAGGTTTATACAGGTTCAAACAAACCCGTAAAAAAAAAAAAAAAAATCTCAAATAAACTTGATAAATATTGTTGATTTTTTAAATTAGTCTCAATGTGTCCGTCCCTCACAGGATATTTTGTCCGTCTATCACACATTTTTGAAGAGCTCCCTCCACTTTCCTGAGTGTAACCGACTTGTAATTGTTGACAATTCATGAAGCGTTGCTATTCATTGTTCATAATTACTGAGGAAACTTGATAATATTTTTCAACATTCAATAAAATATTTGAATTGTATAGAATGGTAGTGTTCGTCAATTCTATTGATGTCCGTCCCTCACGCATAAAAAACGACCCATGCTTAAAATCTTAAAGTGAATTTCACTAAATAATACATTGAGAATGTGTATTAACATCATTAGCAAGTAAACATAAAGGTTCCATTCAGTTTTAATCTGCTATATTCACTAGGAAAAGGCATTTGTCTATTGCTTTCCTACCCTCATGTGAGGGACAAATTGGATCAAGCTCTGCTACAATACAAATTGAAACATTTAATACACTCAATGCGAGTGTTCTACAATACAAACATTCCATATCAAAATTGACAGTGCTACAAACACTAAAATGTGACAGTGCTAAAACAATAATAATAATAATAGAACAAATTAATTTCATAGGCATAGCACTCAATCATGTGACAGTGCTAGAATACAAATTAAAACATTCAGCCACAGCAAGACATCTGAAAAAACTAATTAAACCATGTTTCAATACAATGTAAATGGACAGAAATACATTACAAATAAAAACTTCCAACATAATCAATGTTACATCATCAGGCCTGGAATTACCGGTACTTGGAGGCCAAGGAGGCCATGGCCTCTGTTGCCCCTGGTCTTGGCCTTGGTGTGAGCCCTTCAACATTTTTCCTTAGACTATTAAGATTTTCCAATGGTAGTGCACAATAAAAATGGCCTCGTCTGAGATTAGAATAATTATAAGCTCCCTTACACCAACATGATCTACTTGGTAAAAATGCTTGCAAAGCAATGTGTCTAAAAAATTGCACACTGTGTACATAGGCTAGTGTCCTTCTGGCCACGTGGTCCTTGGCCCTCCAGTGGAGGGCATTGATGAACGGCCATGGCCTCCGTTGCCCTGGTCTTGGCCTTGGTGGCCCTCCAAAAGTTTCCCATAGACTTTAAGATTTTCCAATGCAAGTGCCCTTTTCAAATTGAAAATGGCCTTGCCCTCTCAAAGATGAAATTCCAGTCCTGCTATGATTCTTCAATTTAAAGCAATATCACCTTTGATTTTTCCCCACAATAGTATAAACACAGGTTCCAAGGTAAAATTCAGTTTTGCTCTCAATGTCCATTTATATGAAAGTGAAGAAGAACAAGTCTCTAATCTAACGTTAAAATTGTTTAAAATGTCAATGAATTTGATACTCTTTCAGAGCCAAATTTGAAATATGACGTCATTGGATAATCAAAAACAAACAAATCCACACTGGAGGAATTTTTGTGCCAGTCAAAATGTCAAATTCAATGACGTTTTGATTGAATATCATCAAAATTAACTAAAAATTATCTGTAAAAAAATGTTAATTAAAGTGACATTTTACACCATTTTCATGTGAGGTTAGAGACTTGTTATTTGTTTTCCCATTTTCATAAGGACTCTATTTATTGGAAAATGAGTGGATGTTAAACTGAATTTGATCTTGGAGATCCTTAAACTTATTTTGTGATTGCCTGCCATCAAACTGATGTGGTATAAAACATAATTGCATATTATGGCTCACCTTCATCATTGTTGCTGGTATCATTTGCCTTTGACAAGTTATCTTCAGTGCTTCCATGGGACGTGAGTGTATTGGTATTGATTGGCATATTTTCCAACTCCATGTTTTATCTTTTCCTTGTTTCGTTTCTTTAAACCATGAAGAAATCATTCAAATTTTCTCTTCCTGAAAAATACTGAAAGAAGAAATAAAAAGGAAATGGATGATTAATTTATAATATTGTAAAGACAATTAAATGGCATCCCGAACAAAGATATTGACAAAATAGGGAGACCGCCAACATCAGGGCTAATTAGCTCAGTTGGTAGAGCACCATCATGTTCATTTGGAGGTCGCAGGTTCAAGTCCCACTCTAGTCAATTTTTCCTTGCTCACCCCAAAACAATTAAATGGCAACGTATGATAGACACAAAATAAAAACATTACACTTTTGCCAAACAAATCTTAAGTCTAGCCCCACTATGTCTGGCGAATGTTGACTTACCAGCTGGAACAGCCTCATCCCAGAAATAGTAAATTAACCATCTGCATAAAAATCCAAACTAACTCTAGAAAAATTTATCCAAAAGCCACAAACTAGTCTTCACGGTGAGACACTCCTTACACTGAACTGAATGATAATGCCGAACGGCAATGTTCTGAGATTTTGAGGTTTCAGAGATTCTGATCCTTCTGGTGCATCAAATCCGACAGCCACAGGCATGACAGGGGGCTAAAGTTGTAGAAAAAGTAGCAATTAGACTGCATTAACCACTAGCTCTTTTTAGAACAGGCCAAGTTGATCAATCACCCACCCCCCCCCCCCAAAAAAAGGAAAGTTTTAAAACATCTAATCTCTCCATTTCTTCAAGAATGTTAAACCTTTTTTGTTATTATCAAAGTTAAAATTAACTTGTCTTATACCAATGCTGAAGCATTAAAAACAGCTTATACTTCTCCATATAACTTTAAATGATGAATCCCGCTCAAGTCTTAATTAAATGACAATACCTTACTGCCAACAATAACAACTTCCCATTGATTGTTTCTCTGCACTACTGCACTGCCTCGGTATTAATTGTGCATTTCAACCATGGTTGAACCCATATAACAAAATCTCTTGTACTTTACGGAACAAAAAAGACAAATTAGGTCTTGAAGTTGAGGGTTAAAACCTCTCACTTTAAATTCAATTTAAAGGCACTGAACACGTTTGGTAATTGTCAAAGACCAGTGTTCTCACTTGGTGTATCCCAACATAATATGCATTAAATAACAAGCCTGTGAAAGTTTGGGCTCAATTGGTCATCGAAGTTGCAAGAAAATGATGAAAGAAAAATCACCCTTGTTGTACAAATTTGTCTGCTTTCAGATAGGAATAAAAACTTCTTGCAAGAAGTTTTTATTATTTTAGTGAGAAATTACCTCTTTCTCAAAAACTACGTTACTTCAGAGGGAGTTGTTTCTCACAATGTTTTATACTATCAACAGCTCTCCGTTGCTCGTTACCAAGTCAGTTTTTATGCCAATAGATATTTTGAATAATTACCAAACGTGTACAGACTACAGTGCCTTTAAAACTCACATCTATTTCCATACTTACTAAGCTTCATCATGAAAACTTCCCAACAATACATTATTAATAATAGCCAAAACATTAACTAAAATAAGTAACTCCTTAGCATTAATGCACACAATAAGCATGAATTATATTCATTAAATATTACAAATAGTGAATACTCAATCAATGATCAAAATCACAGTTCAACATTGCTGTTATTTATAACAAATTTGACACTTAGTTTAGCGAGGTACACTCCTACAGATCATTCCTAGGCCTACCTCTCAGTCTCACTCTCACTGATGCCCTCAACTTCGCCCAGGTTGGAATCCTCTAGCTCTCCTTGATACTACACGGGCGACGGAGTCCAGGGTCTAAATAAAGGTCCCTAGCTGTCTTGTCAGTAGGCTACTCAGTGCAATGCTACCCTCAACTTAGCCCAGGTTGGACTCCTCCGTGCAATTGACACATTGACGTACCACTACCACTCCAGGGTTACCCTCAACTCAACTCAACTCCAATGTACAAAACATAAAAAATGGAATCATCAGATAAATATTATATAGAGCACCAACCATCACTAACTTCACCTCGTAAATATTATTAATGCATGCATGCAGGAGGAGTAGACAGCCCAGCACACAGTACAAAAACACAGCAACTAGCAGCAGCAGGGGGCCGTCCGGCGTCCGCGCCGTCGTCGTCGCGGGGCGGGGCGCCGCGCGCGGCGGAAGGATGGGATGGGCGCGCCCGCCCCCTTTTACGCCGCATTAATTTTCAGTACGCGTAAGATTTTATTATGTGACAGGTTGCCGACCATACTAAGCTCTCATGTCTTGTCAATCAACAGTGTGGATAATAATACTATTATTAATAAAATAAAAAAAAGTGAAATGAGGCGGTAAAACTTAGGTGAAATAAACCTATGCATTGATGGTTACGTCTAATTCTGGACCCCCCCCCACCCCCACGCAAGATGTTAGACCCAGCAGGGCGCTGTACCCCTTTAAAAAAAAGACTTCTTCGGTCGTACTACCGATGAAGTCAAAACAATTGAAAAAGGAGTGCAGCGCCCCAGTTATTAAATGTTTACTTTAGTTTATAGGCGGAAACTTGAAACATTATTTTGTTTTCCCGTCCGACTTGTTAAACGGGGACATTGAGAAAAGTAAATGAAAGTCATCCTATATCTCATATTAGTACAAGTCATAAATTTGACTTATTATATGATTTAGCATTGAAGTCATAATCAATGGCCTCGGGCCTGCGGTGCGGTCCGACCTTTCACAGATCCCCTTTGAGTCACTCTTTTGTTAATTTGTGCCCGAAAAAGTTATACAGCGCAAATTTTTATTATGGAATGGAAGAAGTTCCTCCACTGCTTATCTATCTCAGATTGTTGTATATAAGTTAATAAGTAAATGGAATATCCCTCTTTGCACCCTCCACACCTTTCCCATCTACCTCCATAAAGCCATGCCCCCCCCCCCCGTTCATGCATGTGCCCCATCCCAGCTCCGTGCCACACCCACTTTAAATAGCGCCCCCAAGGCCATGTACTGGAAATGTTTTGTTTTGACTGAAGCAAAATGGCGCTGCCCATGGTGTTAAAGACTTTGCGCAATGCATGCAATGTAAATGCCGCAACAATTTGCAGACGTGATCATCGTTTAGGTGCTTTTGATTTGACCAGGCCTAGCAGAGCTTACCCTGTACATTTACTGAGGACGCACAATGTAAAGTAAGAAGTAATATGTATTCTAGTGTAGTAAAATCTCAACTTTTTTTAAGACTAAGTAGCTAGGCCCTATGTTATAGTAAAAATTTCTTTTTATCAAATATATTAAAATTTTACATCAAATTAATTAAACTGATATACCCACCGACAGTTTACATTCATTTAAAACCATCATTTTAAAATAAAAAAAAAAAAAATTTAAAAAAAAATAAAAAAAAAAAAAAAAACATAAAAAAAAACCGACGAAAAAAAAAAAAAAAAAACCTTCCTAATCCTCTTCTCTCTCTAATTCTCTATTATTTTGGGGTTTTGGGTCAAGAGAAGAGAGTATAGTATGTATATTTATTGATTGTTTTTTTTTTCTTTTCAAAAAAAAAAATGGCTGCTGCTGCATGTAGTCGCGTGGTGACCATGCTCTGAATCTTTTTGATGAAAAAAAAAAAAAAATTTGTGACTTTTTTTCAAAAGGATTATGAAAGAAGAGAGTTTTATTGACCTACAGAGACTAAGATTAGGCAGAATTACAAACTTTAGATTACATTTGATGAGGTTTCTAGTTGGTTAGCTGAATAGATCTCTTTGAATACATCAATTTGGCACCTCATTTGTTGGGATGGGGTCATGTTGACCAAAGTTACGCCAGGTCAAAGGTCAATATTTTTTAACCCTTTCAAATAGTAAACAAACTGTGACCCACACTGTACGTATTAAACACATGCTAATTTAAATGCACAAAAACAGTTAACACAAAAATAACAAACTCAAAATGGATCAGAATTTCACAATATTTCGAATTAATAAGCAAAAAAAAAAAGGCAGTAGGCCTAAATACAGATCAAGAGAACAAAGCAGGCCTAATAATTAACAGCCTTCAGTTAAGAAAAAGATAATGGCCAACGATAATAAACATATTGCGCACACCGTACACGCAAGTGAGCATTGACCTCTGTCCACAACAAAAACCACAATTTACCGCCGCGACAGCCGTGTATCACCAACTTTGAAGGTCGACCGCGAAAAACCGCGAAGACCTACAAGTTTGGAAATAATGTTATTAGGTCAAGAAATTCTTCAGATAATACCTGTAATCTGGTCATTAAAGTTCCCACAGTAACTAACCCATAATATGAGCTTAAATACAAGTTACCTATTAAAATATGCACTTACCAGTCTTTTAAGTGGACAATTTTTCGCTAAATACGTCTGTGAATGGCAAAAGATTTTTAGAAAAACTCCATATTGAATGTAGTTCCAGTCTTTTGTGAATGAGCCACCTCACTTAAAGTCCAATCCCAATATTCTTGGGCATGTCGCACCGTGCGATTTAGCCCTGCCGTTCGTGACCAACTCGACAGTCCCCCGTTTCCCATTCCAAAAAAAGTAGTCTGGCCCGCACAGCGCCCTCTTGCGGTCATCTGCCTACTAAGATTAAATAATTAGGAAAAAGATAAGAAGAGCTGAGTACTACGACTACGAGTAGACTAAATTTATTAGATTAGCCCGCCTTGTTGAGCTGTAATAGCTCTCTTTTAACATCGGTCTCATAACACAGTGTTATGAGACTGATGTTTAAAACTAAGAGAGCCATAACAGCTCAACAAGGTGGGCTAGGTAGGACATGATGGACTAACAAAACAGAGGAGGGCAGCTGATGAAGCCCTAGCCCCACTTCTGTGCCATCGATCCATGAATCCTTGGCCACACGTCCGGACCTGTCTTTTCGTCAGCTTGTGCCTTGTGACAAACAAAATTAGGTCGCCTTTCCCACGGGCGGGTCGGCGATTTAAACCAACCAAATGTGTTCGACCGGCCGAGCTGCAAATTTTGTTTCCCAACGTGGGTACGATTCTGTGCAGCTGCTATTTGATATTGTAATGCTTTGCATGCGGACCCCAATGGAAACGAGGTATGCTAATCTTGGCCTTTACCGCGCTGGGAAAAAATAATTCGCAGCCCGGCCGGCCGACGACGTCATGATAATATTGATTTTTGTCGTTCCAAAATGGCCGCGCTCTGTGTACATCGGGGCATCGGAGGAAGTAATTCGGAGGACGCTGAAAAGGTATCGTTGAAATATCTTTTTAAAATGTAATTTATTTCAATATCCAAAACACCCCAAGCAAGCTAAGAGTTAGGTGAACATATTTGGTTGGTTTAAATCGCCGACTCGCCCGTGGGAAAGGCGCCTTAATTTGTTTTGTCGCGAGCTGACGAAAAGATGGGTCCGGACGTGTGGCCAAGGATTCATGGATCGTTGGCCACAGAAGTGGGGCTAATGAAGCCCTAGCCCCACTTCTGTGGTCAAGCTGAATCCTTCTTGGCCACAGAAGTGGGGCTAATGAAGCCCAAACACCAAACAGAAGTCTGTCGGAGCTACCAGCACCACGTATAGCTCCGATTGTAGCTCCGATCGTACAGGCTCTATACTCTAGCTCTAGTGGTCACACCCCTCTTAGCTAGACGTGTACTAGTACACAGTAGGACAAATTTCCCCCTTCTGAACAGGTGAGGATATAATTTGACCAAGGAAGATAACTGGTGACCGGATACGGAATTTTAGCCCTACAAGTTACACTGTAGTGTTGGGAAGATCGAGGGTTACTCCCAAAATCGCAACTATTATAAAAAGAATGAGCGCTTTAATTGGCCCTCTCGGGTGTGATAAAGCTCTATATTATAAGAATTGCGTATTATATATCATTACCCACATTTCAAAGCATTGTAACATTTCGTTCCTCATCTCAGAGGAATTGAATGGAGCGCTTTCTGTATTCTTCAGCTACAGTACTACTCTAGCTAGCTGAGGGGACCAATCCTTAAATTCACAAATCACAATGTGGTACAAGACTGATACTTCAGACGGTGTTGTACCATGTTGCCAAGTTTAACCATGATCAGTGGTAGCTATAACAACTAAGGGGTGTGACCAAGACCTTTGATCACCACAGCTAAGTGAGCCAGGCTCTGCCACTCAATGGCAGTGGCAGGCACTGGGAGTGGGTAAATTATACAGTCTATTCTAGTACCGTGTAGTCTGTGGCTGTGCATTGCACAGACATGACAGATGAATTGGTAAGTCAGTTTAGCGTTAGTGTTGTTGATGATTAGGATTATCGTCTTTATTTTGCATCAAATCAACCTCGTTCCCAATGGTGTACGATCTCACCGCGCCATTTTCCCCCTGAATGCCTTGCTTGATCATAACCCCTGAAAGTGTGACTTTGAAATATATTGGATATTTTAACTAGTCCTGTAGTTGAACCACTCAAGGCGCACACTCAGAATGGTCACAGCCCCCAAAAAAGTATCAAGTCGTAGAGCAACTGGTCCCCTCTCATTCTTCTTTGATCTTGTGAGATGTCTAACTGTATGCAGTTTAGGGTGACCGTGTAAAAACATGATTAATTTAAAGTGGATTGTGTCAAAATACTTGCATTTTGACACGCGCATACTAAGCGCCCTAAAAGCGCTCAAAAGTTTTTACCAAGCGTGCTTGCAGAGCAGTTACTTTTGGTAGCCGATCAGCATTGTTTTTCAGTGCTTTCATTTCAGGGGTTAGTGACGAGAGGTATCGATATGGCACATTGCCCATGGTAGCCAGGCTGACATCATAATATAGAATAAAAATGTTGACGTGGATGTCAAGCAGGAAATTATGTGAGATCTCGATGAACATTTTCTCATTGTTTAATATATCTTATTTCAGACATCTCTCATGCAGATTCTTCAGCCAGTCTACCAGCCTCTGGTCATCACATGATGAAAAGCAACCGAAATTAAACAGACCTGGATTACTGAAACAACTTCTGCATAAATCAGATGATATATTCTGTGCAGTTTTGGGTAGAATCTCACCATGGATGCTGCAAGAATACGGGCAATTCAAAATTGGTAATTCATTCTTAAGCCGTGTTCTCATTGGACTTTTTGGGGGTAAACTAACCGAGAAAATGGGACACTGTGAACAGCCCAGGAAAATTTTGCCCAGATAACTAAGCCATGGGTAGTTAAACCGGCCACCTTCTGCCCAGGTAAACTAACAAAGAAAAATTGATTAGTAGCAGGATTTGAACCTGCAACCTGGATTTGAACCTGGGACCTGGATTTGAACCTGCGACATTTGATTTTAACCGACAGGTTAATCTGGAGACTGTAGGTTCAAGTCCCGCTCTAGTAAATATTTCTTTGTTCAACCCACAAATTATAATAATAATAATGATAACAATACAGAGCGCTGAAAGCACTACAAGAAGAACGGAGCACTTTACTGGAAATAAGAAAAAAGAAAAAGAAAAAAAAAAACAGAAGCAGAAAAATACAAATTAGGAATGATCTTGGAACAAGAATGTCTTTTGTAGATGTTTAAATACATGTATCGTGATTGCTTCTCTCAGAGAGGCAGGAAGCTCATTTTATTTACAGATTTGTAAATTTTCTTTATACTTCTTCCAGGGCTCATTAAGTTCACTGGAGATTTTAAATCGGTGTATTACATCAATAAGAAGATCAGGAAAGAAAATCTACAACTCAAAGATCTGCATTGGAAAGAACTCTACCTCAAGAAACAGGTATTTGTTAAAACTTGATGGCTTCATTAACCAATCATGCATACATGTATATGATAGTTTTGCTGCTCTGAACTTTTTGCCTGTGGTCAAAAGCCTTTCTGAATCATTCAGAATATGTTTTATGTGGCGTGTCATAGCCGAGCGGTCTAGTGTATCGGACTCCTGATGACTGAATTATCGGAGTGTGGGTACGATTCCCGGACATGACACTTCTGTCCTTGAGCAAGGCACTTAACCATAATTGCTTCTCTTAATCCAGATGTATATATGGGAACCTGAGAAGGCTGAGACAGTATTGTATTGGATTAACCCCTTGGATTGCCGCTAATTTAAGCAGTTTGTGGTTGTATGCTCCCAGCGAGTTGAGAATGTTCACTATTATCATTATTATATATTTCTGGTAATGAAACCAAGGATGCCTCTCAAGTGATCTTAATCACTGTAGCTCGCAAGCCTGAGGAAACCTGTAAACAAGGGTGCTTGCTATGTGAACCACAAACACCGGGATTAACCCCTACTCTTCCATGATAAGTGTTATGGGTTCTTTAAGTGCACTACCAATCCTAGTACACGGGACCTACTTAATGTCCAATCTGAAGGACAAGGCAATTATGGTAAAGTATCTTGCTCGAGGACCCAAGTGTCAATACCAGGACTCGAACCTACACTCTGCTGATCAGAAACACCAGAGGTTGAGTCAGGAGCTCTTAACCGCTCGGCCACGAATAATCTAATATGGAATGGTCTAAGTATGCCTGGTGAACAGGGATAATAATGTTGTAAACCCTTTTGATCTAGCCACTACGACATGTGCTCTGTGACTCCACAAAATGGCGGACCATTAAGTTCCATTGGTTGTATTTCAAGAGGCAGATTTATGTTTTTTTAATCACTACTCACTAATTACAAAACACAGTAGATGATTTTGTGCATAAACAACTCTTGAAAAGGATAAGGAGCAATTCCAAACAGCAAAGTTTAGAGAGATTTGAAGGCAATGTGCCCCTTGAAAGGGTGTGCACAACAGTAAAACAAATAGATTTTCACAAAACTTTATACATGGTATAAAAATGGTCATGGTAGAAAGCTTCCCTTATATTTTTGCTTGAAATGCTATAGTTTCTGAGAAATGTGTAACACAATTATGCGTAGTTTTGATCTCACAAGTCCAAAACCCAATGTTTGTAAGCGGTGAAAGCATTTTTTTTGCTATTTGTTTGTGACTCCGATGACTGATAGAGCTTAAATTTTTGCATGTTTGTTATTTGATGTATGTTAGTTTACATAAAGTGTGGATACTGGTCTTTGACAATAACAAATTGTTGTCCACGTGCTTTAAACGTTTCTTGGTTTTGTTCTCCCCCTGCATGCTCCACCCTCATTTACTTAATCCCTTTCTGCCCTATGTTGTCTTTAACTCTTGTCTAAATTATTTGTTTCCATTATGAATTTAATTTGTCAATTTTACTACATGTATTTATTTATCTACTTGCATATTTTCTTGTTTGCATTACTTTTTCTTTCATGTTCATGTACTGTTTCATTGTAATATTTATATGATTTGTCTCGGTCAAGATAATACTACTAATAATAATAATAATAAAAACCACTTCTATGATTAGATTAGATTAGATTAGATTATCATGAAAACATGAAAAGCGTTTTCCCATTCATTAAAATACAAAAAGCCAAAAAAGATAGAAAAATATAGTAAAATTGCAACATACACAACAAATAAAACAAGCAAAAAACAGAACAAGAGTATGTAGTTAAAAGCAGAAAAAGAAGGAAAAGGCATCACATCCAAGAACACATCTTACAACAACCCTATATCCATCCTATGATTCAATACTCATTGCAGATGTCCAACGATGTGGCTAAGATGGCACCGACTTTGTTTTTGCTATGTATACCCATCGTCTACTACTTTGTCTTGCCACTCATGTGAGTAATAATAATAATAACAATAATAATAGGTAGTTCTTATATAGCGCTTTATCACACCCGATGGGCGTCTCAAAGCGCTCATTATTTTTTTCCTGCAAGGTGTGCGGAGCTATGTTTTGAAGTATGAGACCTGTCTCCTTTACATAGCACCATGTAATTGTTTACAAGGTGCTGTGACGCAATATGCAACCAATCAAACCAGGAACACCGGGGCAAACATATTCTCTTTACTATAAGAGCACTGTGGGTTATTTTATGTGCAGTACACAACACATGGGACCGACGACTTTACGTCCCATCCGAAGGACGAAGTAATAATGGTTAAGTGTCTTGCTTAAGGACACAAGTGTTACGACCGGGACTCGAATCCACACTCTGCTGATCAGAAACACCAGAGCTTACGTTCGGTGTTCTTATCCGCTCGGCCACGACACGCCAGTATTCAGTGCATGAGTAATAAACGATCATGACAAGTTATGCCAGGTTAATGTTGGAAGAGAATGTTTAGATTAATTACATGTACCGTCAACCCTCATTTTAAAAAGCACTGTTGTAAAGAGGTTCTGCTTATAAAGAGTACATTCTAAAGTCCTGAATCTCATTTCTCCTTTTGCTGTCGTCTTATGACAATGTTCCTGTTATAAAGAGGTAATTTGGCCATTCCCAGCGCTCTTGTTATAATGAGATTCGACTGTATATTAGTTGATAGCAAAGATCGTATAGCTCCGCAAGGTGCAGCAAGGTGCAAGATAGGTAACTGGACCTCTATCTATTGTTGGGGCATGGGTGCCATTTCAGCAGGCAAATGTTTTGTTTTATAGCATTGATAGCAATGGTCAATGTCTGCACTGATCTATTGTTGCATCAAGTAAGTTGCTTACTGAAATGGCGTCCGGTGCATACTTCATATTTCAGCCAGAGTTCCCCGTGTTACACCTGCGGTGCTAGACAATCGTTTGTTGATAGTACATGTACCTGACTCTTCTGCTAAGCCATTGTGCATTTTGGAGTGTCGTGGCTGAGCGGTCTAGTGAACGGACCCAAGTACTCGTGTTGTCGGAGTTCGGGTTCAGTCATGGCACTTGTGTCCTCAAGCCAGACACTCGATCGTAATAGCTTCACCCTTTCTATTGGGCGTTAAGCCGCAGGTCCTGTGTGTTGTGTAATGCCCGTAAAAGAACCCAGTACACTTATCGATAAGAGAAGTGGCTCCCTCTGGTGTTTCTTGCATGGTTGGCTGCAGATTGTGTGGCATCACCATGTAAGCCCTTACAAGGTGCTATATGAATGGTCTCATGTTTAAAACAGAGGTCTTCATAGCTGTTGTAACAAATCTAAGCACTTTGAAAAAACCATCGGGTGTGATGAAGCGCTTTCAAAAATTGCATATTATTATTATGTATCCTACTTTTTTTGCAGTTGTAGGTGATTGTCCCAATGAATTGCAGTTAATACACGTATACTAAATGATTTGTTTACAGGGCAATTCCACACTAACAGGCCAAGAAACAATTTTGTAAATGTTTATCCTTTTTTCAATCCAGGTTCATCTACCCGACAGTTTTCCTGTCAAACCAATTCGTGTCTCACGATAAACTTCTCAAGTACTACATGAAATCCTACAAACAAAGAGTGGAACTCTATCCAACGGTCCTAGAGTTGGTTTCACAGAAAGTGGGCAGAATACAGAACAGTACAGACAGGCAGTTCTTGCAGACTGTTTTAGATAAGGTGAGAGTGTAGCAGAAAGAGTAATTTAATTGGGTGGCAAAGATTGCAAGTTATTTGCAATGCTTTTTGATACATGAGTGCATCTTCAAAGATGTTTGTTTTATCTCATTTGTTTATTTACGTGTACCTGATGTTTTCATGCTGCTGGAGAACCCATACATATGTTGTTTTTAGGTGCATAATTAGTTTGAAGTTATATCGCAATTGATTACAAATAGGTGTTCAGAGGTGGATGAAGTGTGTGTACGCCCTAAGCACCAATGTTCCATAGGCCCTAGGTACCAGTGTTCCAAAGCCCCTAGGTACCAGTGTTCCAAAGCCCCTCGGCACCAATGTTCCAAAGCCCCTAAGCACCAATGTTCCATAGCCCCTAGGTACCAGTGTTCCAAAGCCCCTAGGCACCAGTGTTCCAAAGCCCCTAGGCACCAGTGTTCCAAAGCCCCTAGGCACCAGTGTTCCAAAGCACCTAGGTACCAGTGTTCCATAGGCCCTAGGTACCAGTGTTCCAAAGCCCCTAGGCACCAGTGTTCCAAAGCCCCTAGGCACCAGTGTTCCAAAGCACCTAGGTACCAGTGTTCCATAGGCCCTAGGTACCAGTGTTCCAAAGCCCCTAGGTACCAGTGTTCCAAAGCCCCTAGGTACCAGTGTTCCAAAGCCCCTAGGTACCAGTGTTCCAAAGCCCCTAGGTACCAGTGTTCCAAAGCCCCTAGGTACCAGTGTTCCAAAGCCCCTAGGCACCAGTGTTCCAAAGCCCCTAGGCACCAGTGTTCCAAAGCCCCTAGGCACCAGTGTTCCAAAGCCCCTAGGTACCAGTTTTCAGTATGCCCAGTCACCAGTGTTCTGTAAGCCCAAGGCACCTGTGGTCCAAAGTGTTCCATAGGTCCCAAACACCAATGTTCCGTAGGCATGACACTTAATGTAATTTTGATTTTGTTTGCCTTATGTGTTTTATTTTACCAAGGGACAATTGGGCCAACGTTCATCAGTGAAAGAAGTCTCAGAGACAAAGAATGCATTCCAGACACTGACGCTCAGTAAACTACCTAGAAGCCATCTGGTAAGTTCCATCTCCCTTGATGACTGCCTGGTTGTTCTGGTTTCGGTTATTTCATTACATTTTATTATTCATTTAGTTATTCGAATGCACATTTCTCAGTATGGAAATAACTGTTGAGGTGGTTTTATCTGAAATTGAACCCTTGCATTTGATTTCATACATGGCTACAGTCTGCCCATGGTCTGTCATTTTGGGAGTCCAAAAATGGGAGTCACCTAAAATGCAACTGTAACACATAGGAAGACCGACTCCCAAAAAGGCACAACCAAGACTATCGTGGTTAGACTGCTACAATACACAACTGAAATTTTTGTCTTGCAAGTTTTGCTTAACTTTAATAGAAAGCTTTCTTTGTTGTCTATCCTAAGAAATGTCTATGCAGACTTTGCTCACTACGCACGATGTTTATGCCAGCATTTCTGGTGCGAAGGAAACTGGAGAAGAATGTAGCCTTGATTCAAGCAATGGACTATTCCATTGTAGAGGAAGGCATCTCAACATTAGAACATTTGGATTTAGAGAAGGTAAGAAGTATGTAAATATATCCCAAACTCTGTCAAGTTTTCATTCATTCTAATCAATGTAACTAAAATGAGAATGAGAGGATGATCCTCTGTTGGGTGACCCACTGTTGGGTGACTCTCTGTTGGATGACCCTCTGTTGGATGACCCTCTTTTGGATGACCCTCTTTTGGAGGACTCTTTGTAGGATGACCCTCTGTTGGATGACCCTTTGTAGGATGACCCTCTGTTGGATGACCCTGTTGGATGACCCTGTTGGATGATCCTCTGTTGGATGATTCTTTGTAGGATGACCCTTTGTAGGATGACTCTCTGTTGGATGACCCTTTGTAGGATGACCCTTTGTAGGATGACCCTCTGTTGGATGATCCTCTGTTGGGTGACTCTTTGCAGGATGACCCTCTGTTGGATGGCCCTTTGTAGATTGACCCTCTGTTGGATGACCCTGTTGGATGACCCTGTTGGATGATCCTCTGTTGGATGATTCTTTGTAGGATGACCCTTTGTAGGATGACCCTCTGTTGGATGACCCTGTTGGATGATCCTCTGTTGGATGATTCTTTGTAGGATGACCCTTTGTAGGATGACTCTCTGTTGGATGACCCTTTGTAGGATGACCCTTTGTAGGATGACCCTCTGTTGGATGATCCTCTGTTGGGTGACTCTTTGCAGGATGACCCTCTGTTGGATGACTCTTTGTAGGATGACCCTCTGTTGGATGGCCCTTTATAGATTGACCCTCTGTTGGATGACCCTGTTGGATGATCCTCTGTTGGATGACCCTTTGCAGGATGACCCTCTGTTAGATGACTCTTTGTAGGATGACCCTTTGTAGGATGACCGTTTGTAGGATGACCCTCTGTTGGATGACCCTCTGTTAGATGACTCTTTGCAGGATGACCCTCTGTTAGATGACTCTTTGTAGGATGACCCACTGTTGGATGACCCTTTGTAGGATGACCCTCTGTTGGATGACCCTGTTGGATGATCCTCTGCTGGATGATTCTTTGTAGGATGACCCTTTGTAGGATGACCCTCTGTTGGATGACCATGTTGGATGACCCTCTGTTGGTTGACCCTTTGCAGGATGACCCTCTGTTGGATGACCCTTTGTAGGATAACCCTCTGTTGGATGACCCTTTGTAGGATGACCCTCTGTTGGGTGACCCTCTGTTGGATGACCCCCTTTTAGATTAACCTCTGTTGGTTGGTCCTTTTTATTATCATCATTATATATTTCTGGTAATGAAACCAAGGATGCTTCATAAGTGAACTTTATCACTGTAGCTTGGAAGCCTGAGGAAACCTATAAAGAAGGGTGCTTGCTATTTGAGCCAGAAACACCAGGGTTAACCCCTTCTCTTCCACGATAAGTCTTTTGGGTTCTCTTACATGCACTCTGTGCCCTTTGTTGGATGACTCTCTGTTGGTACCTTTTGTTGTATGACTCTTGTGTTAATAAAGATGTAATAAAACTAACATCCATTTATTTAATTATTTCTGTTGATGAAATGAAGAATCTCTGTGCAACGTAGCCAGGTAGCCCCAAAAAACCTGTCTAGAAAAGAAGAAAAAAAAACTTTTTTTTTTTGCAATTTTAGATGTGGGAAGGGAACTGCATGCTTGCAAAAAACAACACAAGGCAATACTAAAAGCCTAATCTTGTGTTAGGCTGTAAATACTTGAGGCATGATCCAGGGTCTGCTGAGGTGAAAAGGGGAAAGTAGGGGTTTTAAAATTAGATTTGTATAATCATGACTGTTCTCCCTTCTCTTAATACAGCTGTGTTATGAAAGAGGACTAAACACTGTACATCTAGACAAGAGTGCCCTAGAAACATGGCTAGGGGAATGGATGGAGTTATCTAGTCAAACTAATGGTGAGTCAAGGGGTAAGGGAGCAAGGGTACAACATTGTTGGGCTTTTCCAACTTCAGCTCTGGGTTAAGCTTTGAATTAGGAAAAGGTCTAATGTGTACATTACATGGTGGTTGGGAGGGTAGCCTCAAATGAGGTTATGTCACAGAACAAGTTTTAGTTGAAACTGCATATTATAATAATAATAGTGTTTTTTTATAATACGCTGTGTCTGTCATCAATAGCACTCCTGGCGCCAAATTATCAAATCTGGTTGAGATCGTTAAGAATGATTTTATGAGACCAAAGCAACCTACATGTAATACAACACCTTGAAAGGGAGGACAAGGTGAGGTGGCGCATATTGCTGCCAGACCATGCCAGAAACACTGGGGCAAGCCCCTTCTCTTTTATGATAAATGTACTGGGTTCTTTTACATACATTACACAACACACAGGACCTACGGCTTTACGTCCCATCTGAAGGACGATATGGTTTAATGTTTATAAACACCCGGGACGACTTCAGAGCATCCTCTTTTGGTTGCTGTCCTTGGCTGACCCACTGTTATGTATACACGCCCTCGGACAACCCATTTTTTAGCGTGCACATGCTTTGTTTCCCCAGACAAAAAGGGACAGAGGGTATTATAATTCATGCTCAAAAGCTCTCTTTTACTTGGGTTTTTTGTGTAATCCCAAATTTGTCTTTTTGTTGTACAATCGAGGATTACGAGAGATCGATAGGCTGCCACCATTGTTTTTCATTGTATTCCGCATATTGGAGGCAAGTCTGTGATCCCAGCATACCATGGCCTATTTATGGTTAGACATTCCAGAATTTCTTGAAAGAGAACCAAAAATCCTGGTGCATTTTATGAGAACGTTCGTTGTCTTCACTTCATTTCATTGTGGTAATGATATTCGGAAACAAAAATACTCCAGAAGCTCTGAAAAGTTCCGAAAAATAATACTGCGCAGAGGCATGGTAAAGTTTGTTTAATCCCGACTCAAAGTGATTAAGGATACAAGTGTCAAGACTGGGACTTGAACCTACACTTTGCTGCACTCTGCTGATGAGAAACACCAGAGCTTGAGTCAAGTTTGCTTTACCACTTGGCCACAACAGGCCATATACATGGTGACGTGTTGTGGTCAGGTGGTCAAGTGCACCAAACACAAACTCTGGTGTTTCTGATCAACAGAGTGTGGGTTCGAGTCCTGGTCTTGACACTTGTGTCCTTAAGCAAGACACTCAACCATTATTGCTTCGTCCTTCAGCTGGGACATAAAGCCGTTGGTCCCGTGGGTTGTGTAACGCACGTTAAAGAACCCAGTTACAGTTATCGCTAGGAAAAGGGGTTTGCCCTGGTGTTTCTGGCAGTAGCTGCTGAATGTGCTGCAGCACATTATAAACCTTATAAGGTTTTTTGTGAAAGTGTCTCATAAAATAAAATAAAACATGTCTTGAACAAATAATAATAAGAGAGACGCCTGTAGATAAAGCAGTACATAAAAACTAGTTATTATTATTTTTATGTGCTGATAGGTTTGGTAAAATGATAGAGAAAAGTTCCGGGCTAGGATTATCCATTGGATAAATAAGAGTCAATTTATTTATATAAGAACATGTCAACACTTTCTTTTCATGTCTTTAGAAATGGACCGTTCCTTGGTTACTCACTCAATGGCACTCCTTGTCATAGGTCACCCTTCATGTCACCAACTACATGATATAAACCAAACGGCTAATCCCACAGAGGTCAAAACACCGAAATGACATTACAGTCTTTAAAAGACAGGAGGATGGGAAGATGGTCAAGAAAAACCAACATTTATTAAACATTGTTATAAATCATCGGAGGATTATGGAGGATAATGGAGGATCAGGAAGGAGGAGATTAGATTAAAGTTGCGATCCTGTTTTGCCTCCTTGTATTTCTACGGTAATCCTGTGTTTCAGATCCAGATGGCAACAAATCGGGGATCAAGGGTGTCTGTAAACTCGATTCATCTGACGTCATCATCACAAAATAATCTTGCTTGTGCCATTTTGGGAGTTAGATTCCCCGTTCTTGTGTGACTGTGCAGTATGCATTTTAGGCAACGTGCGCATTGTATTTTGATTCCCAAAATTGGCAGACCTTGGGCAGACGGTAGCTTCGTGTGAGGTCAGTGCAAGGGCTCAATTCATTTAAGTCCTTTTATCTTCACAGTTGGCATTTGTGTCGGTGAAGGCAGTATTAATAATTATAGTAATAATCGGTTTTTGTATCGCGCTTTACACACCCGAAGGTCGTCTCAAAGCGCTTCAAACATTATTACCCCTGGTCACTGGGCCATATATTTTATTCCTTTTAAACCATCTCAGCTCCCTGGGGAGTATTGTTGGCAATGATTCCAAATTTACAGTTTGTCAAACATAAACTTGTGCACTCTTCCGGCCTGACAAACGTCTATGTCAAGGTTTCTTTTGTATCCATATGGCGTCATGTTACGTATACATTGGAAGGTGACTGCTAACTTGCGTAATTAATGCACAGGTACAACCATGGATGGTACAACGGTGGGGTCTGTCATGCTGTGTACATTATCACACTATTTTTGACCATGATTTATTAGACATGGTACTATTGGCCCACATGCATTTCCCAATGCACATGATCGGCACGCAAAGGAATCTGGGTGAAATCTGAGTCCAAGCAACACCGGCAACCATCATGTCGCGCTGGTTTTGAAGTACACAACTATAAAACCTGGTATGGTTACATGTAAACTACAGCATGGCGTCCATATTGGCAGCTCGATTTATTTCTTAACTGTACTTGGTTTCCAAAGATGCATTGCGGTACATTTTTAAGATGGCGCTTGTGCATGTGGCACAGAAACTACTGTGGATTCTCCATTCATGTCTAAAAACATAAAAGCATTCATAAAAAAAGGACAACAAAGTAAAGACACTTAATGGTAAATAACTAACCAAATAAAACCCAAATTACCATCTATCATTTTATCTGTTTTTTATTTGTCTTTATCTGCTTCATACAAAGCTTTAAGCATTTGTTTTTTGTCTTACCTCTTATGGTAAATGTACACTTTACGCAGTTTTAGTTGACATTTCTACACATTGATTCTACGTGGCAAGAGCTACAAGGTGATCATCAGTACAAAGCATGCAAAGAGTAAACCTTAAAAATGTGAATTGATGGCATCATGCATTTCATCAACTATCAATTAAATTGCACCAGGTTTTAATTTTTTCTACACAAATACGAAACAGACAGTAAAATACTACCCCAAAAAATGTTTTGAACAATTCCTAAAACATTTAGTTTGGTGTTCAAAGGTGTTAATCTTTAAATATAATGTGACCGAGGGCTGTAGAATAAGGATGAAGTTGACAGATGTATTGGTGTGTGATGCATGTGACAGTGCACAATGCATATCAATACAAACAATTAATGAAACACAATAATAACTTTGATTAAAATGTCAGATGATAGCTTCTCTTCAAGCAAACTTGAATCCTCAATTCTGATTGGTCGATCCATAGCAACACAAGTGTGATTTTAACTAAAATTGCACGGCTCATATCACACCCTGTTCGAACGCGCTGTTGTAACTCAGCGTTTTGCGCTATTTTAAGCTATGCATGAAGTTTGCTTGAAGATAAGTTTATTATAACATGTGCGCTCATGGAATATGGAAAAATATGCGCTTATGCGCTCCATATCCAACTCGACCTTCGACCTCGTTCGATATGGGACATATAAGTGCTATATTTTTTCGTATTCCACTCATGCTTGTGTGATAACTAACATTATTGTTTTCACAAAACAACTGTAGTAAAAATAACCAAAGAGGGCTCATTTGTAGGTCACATACCACACTGAGACCACCTTAGTCACACATCTATTTTCAAGTTGCACATTGTTTTGAATGACAGAAGAAGGTTAAGTAAAGTTTTGATAATGTTGACCAAACTGCCAACTAATATATTAACTTTTAATATTTTCTTCTTTGGAAAGTTCAGAGAGAGAGCTCTTTCAGGCCTTAAAGCTAAGACAAAACTGACTCATTGGGTCAGTTATTTTCTTCCACAGGTTATTTTATATCTTCTAATTAAAACGTACCAAATTATTGTAGCTTTACTTTAAAACAAAATAAAATGAAACATGTCAAGTTTTACTGATGTCCACATGATAGGATTGAAAATAACTCTGAAAAATATTGCAGCATTTTGTTTTAAATACTTTTTTTTAGATTGTACAAAATTCCATTACATAGGTTATGAAACTAGTTTTTTATCATAATACCTCTTGTTTTGCATAAAGATACATTTGGCCAAATTAAGTATTAAATTAGTGCAACCATTTCTTTGTGCATAAAAGAAATATCCAACTTGGAATGTCAAATTATGCCCTGACGGTGGTAGGTTTTCTTTGATGATAACTCTTGTGGTCTGATCACAATTGTTTGGTCAGAATACACACAATAAACAATGAAATAATTGAAAAAGAAGTACATTTTATCAGCTACTGTGGAGAGTTAAACACTTCACACATGTGCCTATTCCTACATGTACCATTTTTATAAGAATACATCCTTTAGTTCTGGTACCATGTAAGAATGTTCATATCTTTAGAAATAAAGTTGTGCCATTTACTTTTGCAGGGTAACTCAACTCCTTGTTTTAAAGCCACACAATTTTTCAGCCTTGCACCTGACTCTACACACCAACCCATTTGAGGTTTACTTTAGACACCCTGTACAAGTTATTTTTTTCCCGCCATGGACACTCGCGTACGCGTTGTCTTAGGCTTTAACTTGCGCATGCAGGCATTTTGTACAGTGGCATCAACATAATTGGTTGGAGATGCCGTTGTCGCATTGCGTAAAATAAGATTGACGCTCAACGTATTTGCTTTCCAGTAATGGCAGGAAACACCGGTGCAGTCTCCAATGGATTTTGTCTATAAACTTTGCCGATTTAGAACATCACAAGGAATGAACTTTGACCCATTTTGAACAATCATGGTGTCCAATACCCACGGAAACATAGTGTAAAGAAAGCATATATAAGAACACTTTAAATTTAAATTTGTCTAAAAAGCTGCTTCCTGCAGGCAAATAAAGGTGTATTTTTTCAGACGACTATAAAAACTGACATCACATTACACAAAAAACAGTAATGAAACACCACAGTTGACTCAAAATGTGAACATCTACTACAAGTACATTTTGTGTCAGTTCAAAAAAAAAAATCTGGACACACAACATCAATTTGATGTTACAAGGTTGTTTCTTAAATGCCTAATTTTGTATATAATACGTTTGTTGCAAAGTGCTACAAGGTCATGAGTCTTTAATTAGTAATGTTAAAGACAACAGTCTGCTGGTGGGATACACCTTTTGCCTTTTTAAAAATATTTCCCGAAAGCAACACAGTTCATTAATAGTCCCTCATTCAAATGTGACCATCATCGTCTGGCTTCCTATATGTACACGATGACTGAAATACAATTATTGTGTCATATTACTTGGTTTTTGCCGTTACACTGATGTGTAAAAGCTCTGTATACTCGGTACTTCCCCCCCCCCCCCCCCCGAGTCCTTTGAAGAAGAAAAAAATCCACAGGCATATCACTTAAGTGGGATCCCACGGCCTTTGCCATACTATTTTACTTATAGTATGGGAAAAATGTGGGTTCGAATCCCACCTGAATGATATACCTGTGAATTTTGTTGAATGGACTCACAGAAAAGTACTGAGTTTACAGTGCTTAATACACATCGATGTAAGAACAAATAATATTCTTTATCCCTGATGCAAAATATACATCTGTTATATTATCACGCCATAGAAAGGGGACCAGCATTTAAAAAAACCCTTCAAGCCTCCATTGAGATGAATTGACAGGATCAAGGTCTATTATTAAGAACAAGAATGAACAGAACCAAAGAGATTACTAGTTATTTTCATCACCTAATTCCAGGGATCAATTTCACAGCACTGCTAAGGACAACTTTACTCAGAACAAAACAGTTCTGTTCAGATAACCTGACACAATGTGCTTATTTGATCAGTTCAAAGTTAAGGTTCCCAGCAAATGGAAAATTTTCCGCAACTGTATGAAACTCTGTCCAGGACCTGATTTCATACAGTTGCATTAGCAGGCAAAACTGCTTAACTGTTTCATGCTCAGTAAAAAGAAGCAGGAAACCAGTTGCAAATGGTACGAGTGGTAGTTTAACTGGTAAGCTTTTCCAAGTAAGCACAATTGATTTGTGCTTTTCAAATTTGTGTGCTTAATAAGCAGCTCTAGATGAAACTGGGACCTTGGCTCAATTTCATAGAGCTGGTTAAGCAGCAATTATTCCTTAACAATTTCCTGCAGAGCAAAAGTGAGCAGGATACCAGTTACAGATGGTAGATGTGACATAGTATTTTGGCTGGTAACCTTATTCTGGTAAGCATAATTTGTTGTGGTTAGCAAATTTTTGTGCTTTAAGCAGCTCTATAAAATTGGGCCCTGGTCTGATAAAACATGGCATTATACTAATTTTTTCCACAAATCTACTAAAAACTGACACATATTCCTCTACCTTTTATTTACAATAACCAACATGACGGAGTGGAAAGCATTTACATGTGAGCTGCATTGTTCTCATTAAATTCAAAACAATGATTAAGTTGCATGTATGTTATAAGTAGTTTAACACCATATACATGTATATACTTTTTTTTCTCTCTCGACATCAGAACATTGCACTTTATCTTTATCTTTGAAGAAAGGAGCACTTAGAAAATGAACACTGGCCAGTCTTAATATGTCCCCAAAAATTTGTAGGAGTTGCTTATCCACATAGTGTATGCATAATGTGCTATTATCCTTAGTGCAAACTAATCAACACATGTGGTACATGAATGCGCAATTATTTCAGAATTGAAAGAGATTGGCATGCTTGAACCCAAGGAAATTTTCAACCCTGATTCATGTCAACTGGGACAAGACAATGTGCAGGGTTTTGAAAGAAGGTGGGCAGTTTATTTCATAAATCAATTTTGTCTTTTATGAATCCACAATGCTTTCAAATGCCAAGCTGCTCAAACGAAAAGTAAGATATTTTTGGATTCGAGGGGATAAAAACCAACTTAGGATTAACCCTGTACACTGAACTCAAATTTATAAATAATTTTAAAAAGGAACCTAATGTTGTGGCCCTCACAAAAAATTAAAAAATCAAAATGTTTAAATAGTCTCTGAATATCACTATGAATTTGTTGTTTTTAAATATGCAGCACATTAGTTGCGGTGTTGTGTTCATACCACATTAACGTATGGGCTGAAGGCAAGAGTTGTTATAAATAAATGAAAATGTAGTTTTGATAAATTATGAATGTTAAACAGTAACTGCTTCTTCATTTATACAGAATAAATAGTTTAGAATATAGTATGGTATCGGCATGGTGTACAAGGCTCAATGTACATTATAAACATGCTTGATGTTTTTCGTGTACAGCATGCATTGACACACTATTTACACATGGCATCGAATTTGGCTACAAAAGTATTTATCGCACTCTAAACATGTACACAATTTTAGCCGACTATTAGAAGTGTACGTACACACATGTACATGAATAACAGAATAACATGATTGTTGTACTGTGGAATAATAACTTTTGATCGCTACTCTAATTAAATTTGAATCTACCATCGTTGACACAAGTAACACAATACAATAACTTCAATACATCATCAATGAATGACCTTTGACTGTGACATGACCTTAAATGACCCCACAAAACTGCACCAGACAACCGAAATTACCGTAAACATTGTTAAGAAGTTGAACAACAGAAAAAGTTCACAATCAACACCAAGAATTCACAGGCCTATGTGCCTTAGTCTTCAAACTCAAACTTGACATTTGACTCGAGTCCAAACATAGCAGATATCAATTGATGACATTGTGCGATCATTTATAAGTAGAAATGTTGCTTTTTATACAATAAGACTGCCCTGACATCTTACTCTGTCCTGCTAGGCTGAGTATTTGATCAAATACTGAAAATATTACTTACAAAACCTTAGCCAAATCCATCTTTCATTCTCCTGTGAATCTCAATATGAGGTGGTCAATCAAAATCAATAAAATATAAATAAAGTCTGCTATGAAAGTCTTTTTTTTCCTTTCATTTACAAGAAACTTCATGTCAGCATAAATACATATTTCATGGTAAAAAATACTTCAAACTTTCTGGGTAGGCCAGCATGTCGTTGGTTGCTGTAACGGAATCTTACACGGCAAGTTTCGTTGGTATATCTTTCCTTTTAAAGTTATATTACACCATAAAAATGAACAGAGTATGTCACATTCCATGGTACCTGGAATTAACAAGTTGACTTTCAGGTAGTTGTTGGCAAGAGCACCTGCTGACTTGCGCATTTGTTGTTTTTTTCAAAACGCAATACGGTGAGATTGTTAAACAGAAAAAATAATAATAAAGTAGTTCAATATTTGCCTGGTTACTATTTGAATATGCAATACGGAGTAAACTGACTTACATTAAATGAGGGGAAGTAATGCTGTCATCTTTGTTTTGTTCATCGATGTTTTTGACAGACTCAAAACAGTTGAGCACTTGCTCATCGTGCCCATTATCATGTTGTGTTAGCTTCACATTGGGGCAATTCACAGTGACCAAGCCCGACACTACGGCCTCGGCGCTGCAATTCTGTAACTCGTGAAAATCAGAGTGATTGGTGCTGTGATTGAAACTGTCCCCCATGGATACAGACACAGAGCTGATCTTACTGGTGGCTAGTTCAGTCTCATGCTCGTGTATCTCATCAAGGGGGTCAATTGCATTCAACGCACTCAATATGGTATAACTACTAGTGGTTGTGCATGGCGCTGAATCGGGTGTACTAGAGGATATTGTATCCTTGCCGTAACCACAAAGCTCTGAATGGCTGCCTTGTGGACCGATCCCAATCTCATTTCCATAACTACTGGGGCTACTTGTTACACAGCTGGAAGAGTGTGGCGTGACGCTACCTCCAAAGCTACCTGCAAATGTGGGAATATGGGAATTCAGATCTGTAAATGTGTTGCTGCTTCCCATGGACAACCCCAGAGGTAACTCGGAGCCCTCATCCAAGGTTGTTAATTTAGCACAAGGACCCTCAGAGAAATTAGAGTCTACAGAGCTAGACACAGTCTTATTCATTTCTGCAAACGTTGACGATTCTTTGAGTGTAAACTCATCACATTGATTATATTGGTAGCTATCACTGGAGCTAGATTCCGAGGTGGATGTCAGAATGCTGTCATCTGATGCCGAATATGTATTAAGAGTAGGGACACCGTCACTGCAACATCCCATACCCACATGATGATGATGATGATGCACTAAGCTATCGTCCCCATCGTTGTACTGCAACATACGTGGAATGAGATCTTGCACATTCAGATGTTGCTTGACTTCAATTGGAATATTGGCTTCCACGTTGGGACCCCCCGATACCTCATAATCTGGATTATGAATAGGAAACACGTGACTGGCTTCAGAGGAGGTGCAACCAACTTGTCCATTGTTGACCTGACTTAACGAATTGTTATACCCTACCACCATGTTATCTCCTAATGATGAGGAGTTATCACAGCAAGGCTTGGTACAAGATGCTGATGTGGTATAGTCCCCAGAAGTCCGATCTAATAAATGCTCCTCATCTTCCTCCAGACTGTCACTACTGCTTGGACCCTCTCCGTTCATACTTCTCTCACCATCTAGTTTCATAATAGTGTGGATGAAATGTGTTCGGACGCGGACAGGATTGAACTCTACTCTGCCTACAGGATTACTGCATCCTTCCTTGGTACAGCCACAGGGGAATGATAACCTGTCTACTTGACACTTGATGCCAGCTGTTGCACAAGCACATGTTGCTGGGTTACAATATGCCCTGCAGTCACATCCACAGCTCTCTCTAGAAATGCGTATCTTCTTCAGGTCTATCTTTTCCAGGTTGTCTACCTTCTTGACTCCAGCGATGCGCAGCAGGGCACGCCGCTCCTTCGTGGGGATGGGCTGCAGGAAGTAGTAATCGGAGATGTTGATGCTGTTTAATTCGTCTTCGATCTCCTCCTCGGAGACCTCCTCGGTCAAATCTGCTGCTCCTCTCTCAAGGAGCTGCTGCTGCCGTTTCTCAATCAACTGCCTCTTAAGGATGATGCGGTGGAGGCGCTCCTGTTCAGTGGAGTAATCACAAAGGGTGAATTTCTTCTTCAGTTCATGTATAGGCATCATTCCTACAAAATAACAAAAAAAACATGTACAGATGAACTTTAATCAAGTCACATAATATTTTGATCTCAACGCCCTTCTTGTTTGCATTTAAGTAATAAGTAACAATCATGAAGAAAAATAGTTTAGTTTGACGCGTCAATGGTGCTTAACTCTTTCGCTACGGCGAGCCACTCACAGCGGCTCACAGAAATGTCCCGTTCCCTACGGAAAGCCGCTCACAGTGGCTCGTTGACGTCGCTGTAGATAATTCGGGGCATCCCCATGACGTGGGCCTTTTTTACATAATTTATGCCGTATTGCCATCTGGATGACCTCTGACCCTAGTTTCAGCGGCTTTAAGTCGCTGCCATTGGCTTTCCTTTGCGCAAAGGGGCGTATGCAGGGTATTATTGACACAGGTCGTTGTACACAGCGGCATTTAAAGATGGTGGCATCCACATCAACGAACCGTGCGTCAACCACGAAGAATGTTACTGCATTACAGGCACTTCAGAGGCTTGCACAGTGGGATAGTGATACTGCCGATGATACCCTCGATGACAGCGATAGTGCAGGTAATGCCAGTGATTCAGCAGATGATATGGAACTTATTGTGCACTGCTTTACCATCATTTCCGTGTTTTTGCTGAATTTCCAGAAATTAATTCCCTACAAACGCGCGAAGTTCGAAAATTAAATTCCGGAGCGAAAGAGTTAATGCTGTATATTAGTACATCAGAAGAAGAGGTGTAACTCTTCTTGGCATTGGGCAAAATGCATGTAATGTCTTACCTAACGTGGAACCGCCTTGGCTAGGTACGGATGTGAAACCCTGAGAACGACGGAAATAGTAGACAGTCACGCCATCGAATGACACACGTTTCTTCTTCTTCCTGGTTGGACCTAGAATACTCCTGGTGTTATCTTGGAAAGAGACAACCAAAATTAGTGTCATTAGAGCACTTTGTGTCATAAAGCAATGAAATCTATCAGGGGTGAGATTGTATGAAGATGACAAATCCTGAACATTAGATAGCAGCTCCCTCTTCATGTGAAGATGACGCCCAATGAATTTATAGGATGTTGCATTTTAGAGGTTTACTGATGTTTGAAGATTTGGGTCATATCAAGGGCCTGAGTCTTTCCATCCTCATCTCTTCATCCCCATCTCAGTGATGGTAATTTCGCCTCTTTCAAGAAAATCTTAAGGCGCAGGGAGATCATTGAAAAATCCTTACAAATCACATGCCTGTCTATGCAATACATTTTAGGCAACAAAAAACCCAATTGGGAAATGGTTGTAACTTACCTTTAACCACAACCTCTGAAGAGAGATCATTAGAGTTACTGCAGCTTCCCCCACTTCCCTCAGCCTCTGGGGACGATGGAGACGACTCTTCCGAAGGACTGGGGGAACGCTTACGCTTATTGGTGGTGGACACGGAGGAGGTTGAAGCCATGGTTAGTAGGTGAGACGATCAAGAAGATGGAGACAACAGAAGGCATGTATCTTCCCTTTGTACCTGTTGTTCAAGATAATGGTACACGTAAAGCAAAAGTCAATAACAACTGTAAAACAAATAGACTTGTTATGAAGCTGCAACTAGTTTTCTTGCAGCTGCAACAACAAACAGCAAGTAAAATACTTCTCATAACTAATTTCATGATCTAAACTCCGCTTTCCATGCATCAACTCAAACCAGTAGTAATCTCGTATATGAAATTCATTGCCGCTGTTACCTCAATGAAAACTGCCCCCCCTCCCCCTTATCTTTTAGTATACACTTCCAAGCGATACATGAACCAAACTTCACTCAGTTGTTTTCTGGCAGTTCTAAAATATAAAGGTACATGTAATAAGAGAGACACAACTTCCTGTCAAATTATTGGAAATATCCTGTGTGGGGCCTTGATGCCGATGCTTCCAATTAGCCCAGACAGATGATCAGAAATGTTCAACACATTAAACCCATACAAGGAAACACTTCTGTTTAGCTAGATTATTATCACTGTTCAGAATGAACTCTGCTTGAAGTTGTTTTTCAGTTTGCGTCAGGAAGTCTTGCAAAGTGAGGATGTTTGGTTTTTGTTAAATCCATCCCAGCTACTGTAAGCTTGTTTTGAAGCTCGAAATGCAAAGGCATTGCCAAATATGGATGGATTACATTAACGTTGTGCACATGCGGCCTGCATTGTGTACACAAGGCTTATTTGTATGCATAGAGTGTCATTTCACAGCTGATATCTTCCTTGCTGATCAATTATCATGTGCTTAAGAAATCTCAAGGTTATTTATTTTTCGGAAATTTTAGCTCCATTTGTATTTATAATCAGTCAACAAACATACATCAAATGTAGATGTTGCAAAACTAGAGAACTGTTACTCGATGTAATTACACAAGTAAGTGGTTGATATGTACATTACATACCTACATGTAGACTGATATCATGAGCCTACCACACACACAAATTTGCTTAGCCGGACAACTTGTGCTGAGCAGAGGTATGGCTTGTAATTCTAAACCCACATGTTTTCATAATCACTCTCTTAAGTGTCCCCTTAAAGGACAAGCTTACCAGAAACAATAATTTATTCTGACAAAGCATTGCTGGTTAAAGGTAGGGTATGACCTTACAAAAAAACTGTGTAATTTTCATCTGAAAGCCTACTTGTTATAAATAAAGATGGTAATGGTAGTAAGCATCATGCAAAATTATTTGGTCCCCCGTTGATTAGAAATCAACAAGAGTAGGCCCTGTCAAATAATTTGAATCTCAAGATTGCCTTGAGGCAGCTTATGGAGATTCAAATTTCCCTGGTGTCCGTTTGTGAATGCTGCGGTCAGAGATGCGGTTGGTACCCGCTGTTACTCGCTAAACTGGATGGATTTGACGTTCTTGATGAAAATACCGTGACAGTTTTTTGCAGTTTTCTCAACAACTAGAGAATGTATTCAGCTGAAACTTTCACAGGTGACTTTTAATTTTTTGTTTCAATCAAAAACCAACCTATGACCCAACCTTTAAACACCCCCATGTCCTGATGCATAACACATAACTAATTCTTTCATCAAATTGCAATTAACCATAATAGCAACTCAAAGCACTGAACTGTTAAAACGCTGAATTTGATGAGCGCAATTTATTGTGTATAGATATTATATATAATGAATAATTTACATACGACTTGCCACATTATCATTCACCGTTCAACCATTTCATTCGACACTACAAAGTTGTAACAATCCAGCTCCCGCGCTGATACAAAATAATTATGCAAATTAATCCAGGCATTGAAGCATGATTACAATTTCTCAACCACCTCACACAGCTACACAGTTAAGTGTACTGTAATTTGTCAATGGAGAGATTTCTATGGCAACCATGCATGTCAGCTGTTGTCAAGGCAACGGTGAGCCTCAGGGGATCAGAATGCTAATGTCCTTTCATCAGGGTACTGTGCAAGGCATACATGTCTTGAGGCCACTTCAGGGAATACCTGTATGGTTTTGTAATGTACAAGAATCTGTAAATTAATCAGAGTGACAGGTAGACGATCAATAATCCAAAGGAATTATTGTAAACAAAGGATTAGGACTTATGCCACACATTGAACGTAGACATGATAAGCCTTGTAATATACATTGATGAGAACAAATCACTGCACCCCCCCCCCTCCAAAGGAAAACCCCCCAAAACAAAACAAAGAAACAAGCAGAACAAATTTGCTGTCAGAGTAAGACTTACATGTAATGCCAATTGTAATGATTAGATTACTGATAATGTCACTTGAACCTGGCCTTGAATTCTCAAGAACACATACATGTACCACATACATGTACCACATACATGTACCACAGAGCCTTAGTACCCTTTGACCCTTGAGGTAGAGGGCTAGTGCAGTAACAGAGAAGACTCTTCAAACCCTCCATTCTATGGGTGATCAGGAAAAACCAGGTACATGTATGTTACCCTCAAAAGGGTGGTCTTAGATCACAAACCCTACCAGCTAGGTGATAGGTTAAACCTTTAATACCCTTCATCCTCTAGGATAAAGGGACCAACAGTAAAAAATACAAATCCTCCAAAGAGTTTGTGCATAGTGTACATGTAGATCACTCTATAAAGCTCCTTTCACACTACAAGTAATTCCCAGGAAAATTCCTGGGGAAATTTTGCTTCACCTTTTCCCACTTCTAATTTCTATTGTCAATTTCCCGGGAAATGGTTACCCCTGTTTGGGAGTAAGCGAGATAACCCTTGTGTTAGTGACAGCAGTACTGGGTGCTCATTTCCCCAGGAAAATTGCATCAAGTGTGAAACAAACATGGGTGGTGGGGTTAAAATTCCCAAGGAATTTCCTGGGCATTGATCTTTAATGTGAAAAGGTTACAATCCTCGAGGTATTGTTAATTCCCTTTGTCCTTGCTGTATGATAATAAAAGGGTAAAAGACCCAACCCCTTTCTTCACCCTCTATACACCAATCCTTCGATCTCTGACTCTTCTTGGTGGCAGCAGACAGTGGGTGCGTGTGGTACTGCGGTGGTGGTGGCTTGCCTGACCACTTATGTTTATATTTAAAACAAATAACAACCCATATTAACCATTTATAAATTAACTAGTGTTAACTAGTGCCCAGCCCCCCGATAGCCAGCACAGATACAGTACCAGGTACCAAACAGTAGTAATGGAGAGAGGAGCTTGCTGCCACCAAGAGTTCAAGATCGGCGAAGGATTGGTGTATAGGGAACATGTCATTGTGTGTCTGTCAGGCACACACAGTACTTTTCTTCCCAGTAACAAAAGGCCATAATTTATAAGCAATAAAATGTCTCCTGACAAAAAATATGGCATTACTGTTAAATGTTTGTTGGTAGAATTACCCCCAAAGACAAATTTTCCCATTCCCATCCGAATTTAACCTTCCTATAGAAGTGACTTATGGATGGCAGAAAACCATTTAAATGTTCACGCTCAGTTTTATTGAACCACAACTTTGCACATTAATTGCTTATGCCCTTTCTCGGTAACATTTCGTTATATGTCATTCTTCCGGGCACACAACGATGTACAGGTTTGTGGTCAAAATTGTTTTGATAACTTGTACTCATCTTTGGACAGAAAACAAAATATCCTGTCAGTACAATATATACACATCTTGGGTTTGATACCCATTACACAAGCAGGCTACACAGCACTAGTATTATTGACAGATAATATGTGCTGTGAATTATTAATAGAAGTGTCTCCAGCAGTAATAACTGATTTGTCAAGTCTATAATGTGAGAGGAAGAAGAATACCTTATATCTTTGAGGTTATTCACGATCAGGTACGAGAGGTGGCGACCCTACATGCCATGAATACACAAGTGGTTCATATTGCACTTGCTGCCTGAGGAGTTTGCATATTGCTGCCGACTACAGAATGAGGTTTCTATATTACACATTACAAATCCCTAGGATGTACAATATAGCTAATGAAAATTTGACGCAGTAAAGGTAAGTTGACACGTTGCAATTTTGTTTAATGATATTAATGACTAAATGATTTAAACTACTGGGTCCTGGCCATTTCCAAATGATTTATTAATGTGAAGACAGCGTGATCTTTCTCATGATTTTACCTAAACCCAAGAATTACACAAATATGCACACCATTAGACGCGCACACTATAAGCAACCTAATTGAAGATCTCTCGTAAACTTTATCATCAAGTTATGCTGCACCATTTTAGGGAATTATTTTGGTTTGTGTGTTGTTGTTTTTGCTATTAAAAATTTAAATGCTAAAACTTAGTATTTGGAAGCACAATAGACACTCAGTCTTAACCACTTAGCGCGGGGGTTTCTGAAATATTTCTGTGCTCAGGGACAGGATGATTTTTTCAGAACTGGCGGAATAATTTGTTTTTGAGAATACTGTTGTCACAATGAAACCCTGACTAAACAAAGTACCAACAACAAATGTCCTCATAAAATGCACTGGGTTGTTGTTGTTGTTGTTTTTTGTTGGGGGGGGGTTCTCTTTCGAGAAAATGTCGCATGCGTTCATCGTGAATCACAACACTTTACCGTGTGAGCCATGGCCCCTAATTTGCTGGAATATTGGTCGACTTACATGTATACAGCCCATGCTGGATACAATGTAAAACAATGGTGGCAGCCGATCTCTCGTAATCTTTGTTTGTACAACAAAAGGACGAAGGTCTGGAATTGGGGATTAACAAAACCCCCCCCCCCCCCCCCCCCCCGGAAAAAGGAAGATTTTGAGCATGAATTCCAGTACCCTTTACCCCGAGGGAAACGTAGCGTTGGTGAGTGCATGCACTGTGCACACTACACAATAGAATCTCTGGGCGTGGTAACGTTCCAATATTCCGAGTGTATACAAAAGCGGGTTTACCTGTCATCCGATTTCTGGTACAGAAAATATTGGCATGAAATGTCTTCCGGCGTCAACTGGTTATTGAGATTTTTAATAACACTTTCAAAAAATAGGAAAAAGAAGCATGACGTAGAAAATATGAGCATCTGGTGTTAATGTGCAGCAATGTCAGGAAGTACATGCAGTGTACAGTGTACTGTATTTGTAGAAACGTCAGAACTACACTGTAACAGCCATGAGGATGATGAATGAACTGTCAAGGTAATGACTTCATATCCTGAATCTATAACTGGAATATGGGCAGGCCATGTTCTACAACTTTATTTTAAGACTGAAGGCCTTACTGCATGGATATGAATCATTGCTTGGCCCAGGTTATAAGCTTTCAACTAGTAATGCTTGCCTACCATGAGTTGTTTTTGTAGTATTCAATCATACATAGAATGAAGAATAGAATATGTGTCAAATACATGATATAACGATGTACAATGTACTAGTCGTACCATTTAGTTCCTGATTTTTGAACACTATCCAATAATAACTCACAGGGTCATCATTATGTAGACTTTGATTACTCTTAAAAAATGTTGCAATTTTGTTTTATTTTAGAAAAAGTGCAACCCATGAACACTAGTTGCCTAAATGCAGACGTTTGGTTTTGGACACATTGCACATTATCAACATTAATATTTGGAGTTTATATCCCAGTCCTGATACTTCACGGCGGCAATTGCCTGCATGCCCTGGTGCCCCTAGAATTTGTCCAGTACAAATGTACATTTCTCTCAGAATGTAAAACTGCCTTGCCCTAAACACTGAATAAAATATTAGGCCTGACATTCAGTGTTTCAAGTCGTTTATGGTTTGTTCATCCCCTGCTTTTTCTGTGAGCTTTCTGCCTCTCTCCCTTTTCATCTTTTTCAACTTGACTGCACCAGTACACCTGTTCATGTATGTTGTGTTGTCATTATTAGCCTTTGAGAAAGACTCTGCTAGGGTCGAAACATCAGGCCATTAACTATTTTTTGCGTTTGTTAAACAGTTCAAAGAGAGTCCGAGGGAATGAGACATAGGGGAGTGTACACACATTTAAATGTAACTAATGTACTCAAATAAATAACTAATTGTGTTTCATGTATCTGTACATAGTACTCAACAGTGTATGACAAATTTGGATCACTGTGTCAGAAATCATCATGAAATGAACTTGTAGTTTTTCAGTGCCAAAATCTGCCTATAAAGTAGGATCGGTTGGTTTTTGTCAACGTATTGCTGATTTGGTAAAATTTTCGAGTTAAAGAAACAACAAAAATCATCTGTAAAAGTTTCAGGTGAATACAAGGTCTATTTGTTGAAAAAACAGCAAAATATTTTCAAAGTATTTTCATTAAGTACGTTGAATCTATCCAAATTTAGCGAGGTGACAGCGAGTACCAACCAGATCTCTGGCCGTATTGCGGGCAGCATTCAAACAGATACAACAGAAATGTCAAAAATTCGCCTGCAGTGATCTTTGAAGATTCAAATTTGTCGACATACTTTTATTGATTTCGTATCAATAGGGGGACATCAGACAAAACAATTTTGTGGGATGCTTACTACAATTATCATCTCTATAGCAAGTAGGCTTTCAGATGAAAATTACATTTTTTTTTTCAGGGTCATTACCAAAGTAGGGCCCTACATTTGAACTATGGCCGGAAAACATGTGCAAAATCTGTTGAAACTATTAGGTCATGATTTCATATTCCATTTTTAATTGGTGACTTAGTTCCTTGATGTACAACGGGACAGTGCATTGTAATTCACTCAGTTTCCCAGAAGAAGGAAACAAATCATTTGTCCCGAAGGCATTACTTCATTTCTGTATCAACCAGTGCCACTCTCACTGGCATGCATGTCCCTATATATGCAGATATTTATCTAGGTTCATATGTAAAAAAATGAGTGAAACTTCTCTAAATGGTTGCCCAATGTCAACAATCTGGATAAATAAAGTCCAAGAGACACTGACTTTGAATGTAACATACGTACACGTACAACATCTTGAACTCGCACTATGTATTTAGAGTGTTATTTATTTCAACCATTCATTGGCCATAATGTTAAAGGGCAACATACATTCTTTAAGTTAACGCACCAATTTAATACCCGTTTGAAATGGGCCAAGAACATCAATATGAAACAAAGGGTGATAATGTCTGCCATACTTTTCAAAGAAGAAAAGAAAAGATGCATGATTTGTAAGTAACTAGATTTTAATCTGACACTAAACTAAGACTAAATGCATGGCAAATTTCTTAGTTATTGGTACCAGTTATTTTTATAATTACTATTTAGCCTAATTATGAATAGGCTCATGGAGGAATGAAAATAGGCTTAGATCGAGATTAAGTTCACAAAAAACATGAAAAGGGCACACAAAATGCCGACCTCTCAATTTTGTAATCTTTTAATTATTGTAAATTTTAATCCTTAATTCAACCAAACCATGATGTTAATCTAGAACAACTGTACAGTGATGAAATATTCACACTTCAATTATAAAATCAAACCAATGAGGTACCTCCATTCTCAATAAAAAACCAAGCCAAAAAGGAGCGTATGTAAATCATTAAAGTACAGTCAATCAATGTGGTCAATAAAGAGTTACGCTAAAAAAATACCGAACACACAATTTCAGTTCGACTACATAGACGATTCATCATTAAAAGTAAAACTCAATGGCGAGTTCAAACGCCTTGTTATAAAAACAACTATATCGAAAGAATTTACTCTTTGCAGCAGTACATAAATATACTCAAAAAATATGGGTCATTAGTTAGAAAATTGAACAAATACTTGCCGGATTTCTCAGCATCTGTCCACCACCACTGGATTTTTTCCCCTTCATAAATAGGAATGTTAATCAGATGGTAACCACATTCCGTATGGCGTGTCAAAGAAACAGCCATTTATGGCCTGAAAGCAGGGTACCAGTAATACATTTTACGTTGTTAACTCGATTCGCGACATCCGCTCTCCGGCCGTCGTACACACCGCAGACGATGGATACAACCATTTTAAAAGAGGGGGAACTTAATACTCTGTCAAGATGAATTGATATGGAATAAACGATAAAGTTTAAAGGAGCTTTTAAATTTACGAGTTAAAAATGGGCTACCCTTTTAAATCTAGAAACGCTGTTTCAACAGTGTGTGAAATTATTTATGGCGAATAAAATGAATTGACAGGAGTGTTATCCCTATCCATGACGAGTGCATTTGATTTAATTGTTTTTCCATCAGTTCTGCATGTGCTCTGTGTGTACACATCGATCAATCGTACACACGGCAGCCAAGTTCATGGAAATTATAATTAATATGAACGACAGAACACTCTGTGTGCAGAGGCAGCTCAGAGGCAGGCCACTGCGGGCTAATACCCCAGGTAAGACCTTGGGCCCAAACGCACGTGCTTTTGTTTACATTCCAGGCATATTTTTTGTTATTGTGAAATGCCGCCCCGTTGTTGTTCGATGATGTAGCAAACCACTAGTCTGTGATGTCACAAACATTATCTCCACAACACCGGGGTAGCCCCCCTGCGCGCGCGTGGTGAAACTCTATGATAAACGTACACAAAGGATTGACATTGTCCACACACGGTGCGGTTGCACACGACTGCTCAGTTTGTTGTTTACAAACAGACGGGCCGGGTTTGATCACCCTCATCAGAAGAAGACCGCAGAGCAACGAAGGATCACCTCTCATTGAGTACATTGTCGGATAGGCCGAATGAAACAGCCCGTGGTGGTAAATTCAAAGATACTTTTATTGTGTTTTGTAGGTTCTTTGGACTTGTAAATTAAAACTTTACTAACAATCATTCATACAAATGGTATATATTGTTTTAATGATAATTTTTTAAATTAATTTCCTGAGCTGAACACATGGCACACCATCTTCAGTCTTCAGTCTTCAGTAGAATAATCCCTAAAAAATATGGGCTACATGTTGATGTATGGTGTGTTTATAAACAACATGGAGGGAAAAATAGCTCCATGGTATTAAATAACATGATATGTCTTGTATTTTGCCTGTAAGATGGCTTCAATATATAGTGCAAAATGTGTGCAAACAAAAATGCAAAATGTAAAAAGTTAAGGCAAAGTTTTATTGATAAATCCTTATAATTAATAAATAAGTTATTGTTTTATGTCCATATATAAATTGATAAAAGAGTGCCAATCACCTTCTTGGGCCAAGACACAGCTTGCTAGCTAAGACAGTATCTGAATTGGCGGCTACAGCTATGGCTACATCTGTTGTTAAACGTGTTGCGAAGGAAGTCATACTTCAACGCATGATGACGCGTTAATCCAGCCGTAGCCACCAACTCAGACATGGCCTAAGTCTGCTCAAGGGGCAAGGCTTATTCATAATATCCTTGTTGACGATTCCCACCATAACTCTACCTGTAAATAAATGCGCATAATAATTTGTTTTTAAAATCTAGCCCAAGGAAAGTTAAAGATGCCTTCCCAAGATGAAGAGATGGATATACAGGACCTGGAGGAAGTTATTCTTGAGGTGCCAGATCAAGTAATGGGTGTCTTTCAAGATCTGGTTTTGGCGCAACAAGTGAGATCGCAAGAGGGAACAATCAAGCAACTATGTACCATTCATGACAGGGTCAAAGCTGTAAGTCTCATCACTCCCGGACCCAATTTCATGGCTCTGCTTACCGTCAGCAAAGAATCTGCGCTTATGGAAGCAGGGAATTCCGTGCTTACGTCAAGCTTATTTCACAGGTTAGGGTAGCAGGGAATTTCTGCTTTTGTGTGCGTGCGTACTCCACGTTACTAGGTATTCTTCGCTCACACAGCTAGCGCAGAAATTCGGCACTTACCCTGTAAGCAAAGAATGGTGATCGCAAGCGCAGAATTTGGTGGTAAGCATAGCCATGAAATTGGACCCTGCACTGTTCCAATCGAAGTTGAATTTTATTTCTCAACAGTTTATCATGACATCATGCCATTTTTATTTTATATAAAATTATAGACCTAGTGCGATAATTGTAGCCCTCCATCCTCCCGACGGTCTGGAGGGTTACGAATTTCACAACTAACAAGATTAATACAAGTATACAGCTTTACATCCCATCGGGAGGACCAAGCAATCATGGTCAAGTGTTTTGCTCAAGGACACAAGTGCCAATATATTAATGATATACTTGGGGTCTGCTATTGTAACCTTTGTTTACTTTTAAGA
This sequence comes from Plazaster borealis, assembly GCA_021014325.1. Classification (NCBI taxonomy): domain Eukaryota; kingdom Metazoa; phylum Echinodermata; class Asteroidea; order Forcipulatida; family Labidiasteridae; genus Plazaster; species Plazaster borealis. Next base: position 13,914,747 of record CM037471.1, on the reverse strand, counting down.
GTGACCTTGTACATTCCAGGGCATTTCCTGGCAGGCAAGAAACTACACTGGTCATATGGGAGGTGTTACATTTTTTATCATAATTTTCATAAGAGTTATAAAAATAATGGCTGAAAACAAGTTTTGAGATGTGCCCCTTTTCTTCATATTAAAAGTCGATAAAAAAGAGATGTACAAATCTACATAAAATATAAGATTTAATGTTTTCTTCCATTGGGCTGTGTACAACTCATGCCTGCAGGAAGTCCATGCTCTGTGGTTCTTTTGTAAACATGATGTCATAGGTTACACCGTTTTATCGTAGGCATCTCAAAGCACTTGTTTGAAGTTTAAAGGGTCTGTACACGTTTGGTAATTACTCTGAAAATTAATGCAATAAAAACTTACTTGGTAAGAAGTACAGAAGCTTTGGATAGCATTATGCATTTTGAAAAACTTTTTACTTAGAAGTACTGCGGTTATGGAAAAAAATGTCACTTTTTATCCCCCAAAATTTTGAATCTGACAGACTGTGTATTCCAATTATCTCAAAAACGCTACCACCTTTTGAAATGAAATTTTCACTGGTTAGTTTTATGGTACATGTATATAACTACAACTAAGTAGGATTGAAACAAACAGTGGGTTCCAATTACCAATTGTATACAATCCCTTTAAGCATTAGACAACACACGGTAGCCTACCTACAGCTTTTTATCCCATCCGAAGGACAAAGTGTCTTGCTCAAGGAAACAAGTGTCAAGACCGGGACTCTTTTCTCAAACCTCGGTTGGGCTCTGGGGGGGGGGGGGCTTGGGATCTGAGGTTTGGAAAAAAAACCTGAGTCCGGTGCACTGGACCACCTGGCCACAAAAATGCTCTTTATTGGGGAAATTAATAAATAGTAGATTCATAAGAGAATTGATTCAACCAATGTTTCTGTATAATTACAGGCTCTTGTTCATTTTGGAGTGAACACAAACATTTATGCATCCCACTCTGAGGTAAGAATTTAACATCATTGTGATTATAATAACATTTTAAAATTGTTGATCTCACCATAGGGAGAAGAGTCTTTTTGATGTGATCTCACCATCATCATGGAGGATTTTATTCCTTGAGGTCCTTGCAACTTCGGCCCTTTTCGAATACCTTGTGTTTCGCATATAGGTGTAGTGTTTTGGTACGGCAGGGCTTTAAATAGGCTTCTGGAGCCCAAGCCCAAGCTGTGGTTTCGAAAAGGGCCATAACTTATAATTTGTATGTAAGACAAAACTCTTCTACACAAGTGAATGTTTTGTGTGCCTTGCACAAATATTAAAAAGACAGCAAGTGTGTCGACAATATCTTGTTCTAGTGTAGATAAAATGGCTTTGGCTGATTAAAAAAAACAAAAACTTAAATGTATATTTTTACAATTGTATTTAACGGGGGACTGTCATCATGATTATTGCAGGCCTATGGCTGTACATGGAAATGAACTCTAACCCAGACACTGCACGTGTAGTGACTGGGTTTGAGGGCATAATTCCATGTACAGCCACATGCCTGCTATGATCATGACAACAGTCTACCTTTTAATTGTTTTTTCCACAATACCAAATATCAACCACATTTTAATGGGAGAATAACAGATATAATATAGAGAAAGGTTATTATGAAGCTGAAGCAAAGAATAAGAAATTTGTGTGTGAATGAAAAAGTTTGTAAAATTCAAAGTTTACTTCAATATGCAGCCACTGACATAGACACACGCACACTGTCTTATTGTTACCATTCCTTAGATTACTGAAGAAGAAATGAGAAGGCGTCGGCCCCCAGGATTCCAAACAAAAGCCAGGAGAGAAGAGGTATGGTTCTGACATGCTTTTAAAAAGAAACCCAAAACCTGACTCAGGCACATTCAATCAATCAATCAATCAATCCATTTTTTTTAAAGTGAAACCATCCTTCCAATTTTGCAAATAATAAAAGTAATAATACATACAATGGGGTTTGCATCCCACATGCATTTAGTTGAAAATGCTAGATCCGATTTTTGATGTTTTGACCTGAAAAATTAAATTACAATTTTAAATAGCTATTTTTATCGATTCAAGAAAGTTATAAGCGTTCATTTAAGGAATTGTGTGAAGAATCCACCAATCAAAATTGGTTGTGAATTAAAAACTAAAAATGAATTATTGTCAGGATCGGGAGTAGACATTACATGTATCTCACATCCATCAGCCATATACAAATAACTCTGCATGTTAATGGATTTTGTGCATTGTCCGTGGTGTATGCGAAAGTTTTTGTATGTTTTTCAGTTTTGAAACAGCATCATCTGTCAAAATTTGATCAGAAAAAAGTATTGAAAGAAATTTCTTTCAGTGAAAATCGGGCAATGCATCTGTAATCTCAACTGGCATGCTGTTATATTTTGATGGTTTACTCTGGTAAAATAATTCTCTTCTGATTCACTGTATCACTCTGAAACAGCTTTTATTTACAATTGATGTGGAAATAAAGGCAAATAAGAGTGAACAACCCTAAAAAGTGGTATGAAGATTAATGCATTTTTCTTTAAAGAGGGTCTCCTAGGTCAAAATTAAGTTTTGTGATGCACTAATTTTCCAAAAGATAGAGTCCTCATGAAAATTTGAAAAAAAGTACAAGTTTCTAACCTGGTTTAGGGTTGAACAAAGAAAAATTGACTAGAGCGGGATTTGAACCAACGACCTTCGGATTAACGTGCCGGCGCTCAACCAACTGATCTATCTAGTCCTATGTTGGCGGTCCCCCTATTTTGTCAATATCTTTGTTCGGGGGTGCCAGTCAGAAGCAATACAACCATTAACTGCCGTGTAGCCAGGGATAACACCCAAGTTTATGATACAACCTGGGAAGCGGCAGCCAGGGGATCAACTTAAGGGGATGCAACTTTTTATTTCAGATGTCAAATAACAAATCACAATGGAAACTGACTGGGTAAATTTTTAAATGATTTGGGGTTAAAACGGTGTAAAATGCAGTTATGTTCGATACCCTTCAAGTCCAATCCAAAAATGTTTGATCAAATGTATATGGTCTGTACATTTTTGCAAAGAGTATTGTTAGTTCATTCTTGATTTTGATGATTCAATCAAAACTGGTGCAAAAAGTCCTTTTTGGAATGTACAGACCCATGAAAGAGTATTAAATAAAACGATTTTCTACACCATTTTAAATAATTGTTCCCCACTTTAATGAGGACTATATCTATTGGAAAATGAATGCGTCACAAAACTTCATTTGACCTTGGAGCCCCACTTGAAAATATCACTACCTTTTTGGCAAATATTTTGTTGGCTACAAATTGAAGGGTTTCACCAATTTGTTGAATATTTTCTGATGTCCATTCTATTGATCCATTCCTAGATGCTACACAAGCAGAACATCATAGACACTGTTCATGAATTCATCCAGATTTCCATTAGACGTGAAACTGTAAGTTCACTGCTGCTATTTTGTGATTAGTTTTTAATAATTTCTGAAAAAAAAAGCAGTTACGATACCTTGGACAACATTGGTAATTGTCAAAGACCAGTATTCGCTTTTTATGTGATCAAACATACACATATAATAACAAATATGTGAAAGTTAAAGCTCAGTCAGTCATATCGGAGTCGCAAGAAAATAGTGACAAAAAACCCCTTATGTTTTCACTGTTTTCAAACACTGAGTTTTGGTCTCACAAGATCAAACTAATTTGTTTTTTGCCGGAAATCCATGTGTCTGGCATGCGTTGCTGTAATGCGCAATATGTATTATAATGAAAATACATGCCAAGCAGCGCACACAATTCGATGTATCCGTATTGCGTACTGCGTTATCCATTAGAATAATGTCCATTGCTTGGTGTGTATTTTCATTTTGAAGGATTGCGCAGTACGCATTACACGTAATGCATGACGGACACATTGATTTTTGAACCCTACTCATTTCTCAAAAACCAGGCCGATAGCGTTTCAGTCAAAACAAAAATTGAGGGAAGTTTTCCACCATGACTATCTTTAAACCATGTTAGTTATGTGGAAATCTGTTAACAGTTATTTTTTTCAACCTCACCAATGTTGTGCACACTCTTCAAGACTGTAAATCTATGTATTGGAAATCAAATCCATTGACACATAAATGTACTTGCTGATTTCCTTCACTCATTCATTCATCAAGTCATTTTGATTTCTTGTGAAACAGCTCATTGATGAAGTAGGTGACTGGATATTTGATGTACAAACAACTTTGGTGAGTTCTGTATTTAATTTGTGAATTTCCGTTTTCTTCCACAAGCTGCTTAACGGCTGATATTTTGCTTACTGTGCGATTTCCATTTCATAGCACTGCTAACCGTAAGCACATGTTAAGGCATGCTAACCTTCCAACGCTTACTGTAAGCAAATGAATCGTGTATATAGAATGGTTTATTGACAAACTTGTTATAAGCAGCCACATACTGAATTGCAACAATTCACAATAAAAATTAAAAGCTTTAAAATTGTGTAACAATGCAATCCACGCTGAGTGCGCAACCTGGCCCCCTAATTTTCTTGCTAACCTGTGAAATGCTGTTTCACTTGAGCTAATTCAAATGTAGTTAGCACAAACATTTTTCTTACTGTTAAGCAGTGCTATGAAAGTGGTCCCAGGTGTATTTTATTTGCCTATTTATTTTCATATGGGCCACTTATTCTGGAATAAAATTAAGATCAGAAGTACAAAACTAGATATAGAAAAATATGGAGAGTGTATTTCTGCCATTGGTTGATGTCTTGGGATAATAGTTCATTAACTATAATCCTCTATTGTATATTAATTGCCCATAAAGATGGCTGATTTACGTCATATTAACCTATCTATAAATTCACAACTATTGTTGAGAATCTGACATGTTTTATTGTGTCTTGTGATTTGTAAAAACAGGAGAAGAATTTACTGAGTGATGAGGTCATCAAAGAACGTGAAAAGGAAGAGATTGAGATGGAACGATCGATGAAGTCAGGCATAGTTTTTTCATCTTTGTTCTCTTTTGTAACATTTAAAAAAACTAGTTCCTGATCTTGTTCATCTTTGTGTTTATTTAGTTGACTTCACAAGCTTGAAGACATCAAAATGACTTGTCAGTCTGTTTATTGATGTATACCTTATAATTATTTGCCTTGATTCAAGTTTACTCAAATGAATCAATTCGTCAGCATTTTCACATAGTGATGAATATGCCATTTGCGAGTAAGATTTGAATGAAAGTTCAGAGTTTTTATGTCAGCCTGGTGAAAAAAAAACAGCCGCTATTTTTTCCAAACATAAAAAACCCTGCTCTTTGATCTACTTCTCTGGTACTGAGGACGCTGTTCCTAAAAGCTCTGTGAAATCTGAACCCTGGGGGTTATCCAAAAGGTGGAAATGCCATCATTTCAACATACCTCCTAAAATGTGGATTCTAGTTTCAGACTTATTTGTCAGCAATGAGTCTCACCCCTGAATACATAAAGTGGCAAATCGAGATTTTGTCACTTGGTGAAAACACGATACTGCACATCTAGTGTTTTTTTTTCAGTCATGCTAGTTAGTGTAATTATAAAACTAACATATTTTTGGTCCTGTAGCTTGGTGAAAATGTTTGCAGCAACTATAAATGTATTAAGAATTTCTTTTGATTTGTAACGGATTCATCACTTTGTGTAAACGGTGATGGTGATCTGTGTATATTTGTATTAACATGAGCAAGCTTCTTTTAAAAGGTGATTGAGATAATTTGATGATTAAATGTCAAACTGAACATTGTGGTAATCTTACACATTTTTTCTATTCCAGTCTGGTAATGAACGACAGCAGAAAATTTGTGCGGAAGAATGTTGACAGACTGCGAAATGTTGGTCAGGAGATTTTCCAGATCATGAATGAACTAGCAATGCTAGAAAGCAAGGAGTAAGCGCAAGTGTATTGTTGTTTCTATTTTTTTACATATTGGAAGTTGCCAATTTCATGGCTCTGCTTACCGCCGTATTCTTTGCTTACAAGCCCAAGCCCTGGTTTCCAAAACGACCTTTATAACATAACAATATTGGTAATTGATTCCAACTGTTTTAGATCCTTGTGATTTGATTGGAGGATTGAAATATATCTGTCAACTCATGAAAATATTCTCCCCTTTGCACTCTTAGACATTAATTACCTGTATATTATTTTTATTTAAGATCCACTGTTGGGGATTCTGAACTGAAACAAGCCTTTAGTAATCTAGCTACACAGCGACAAATGGCAGTCAAAGCTAAGACCAAGGAAACTCAAGAAGTCCTTAATGGTAATTTATAGGAAACACTGTATTTGGATAAATACAAGGTTTAGCAGATGTTTTTTTGAGAAATTTGTTTGTTTATTATTTAGTTATTACATGACACGTCCAACAGCACAAGCGGCAATAACAAGATAAATTGGAGCGATGAAGAAATGTTCAGTTTTCGATGTGGAAGGAAAACCACAATTAGGGAAAAACCCATGCAATCAGGTAGGGACTGAAAAACCAATCCACATGCAACGCTCTGGTCTGAGGTCTGCAGTAAAACTTTTACAATTCTTAATGATATGTTTTGTTTAATCCTGTGTTTCCCATGTGTTCTGCATCTTGAACAGAAAGAGCTTTGCTTGCAGATTCAGCCAACTGGAAAGCAGCTGCTCAAGAAGTCAAGAAAGCACTTGAAGACACTTTGAGAATGGCGAGAACAAACAATGACAGAAACAGTATGTTAGCTCTAATTCGTATCAAAAATAGTGGTCTTATGCTCAGCTAGAACAATGGAACTTTATGATTCCATCCAAGGGGAACTAAATATTCAACATTTTGAACAGTTTTTACCTTAGCTTTCTTAATTTCTTAAATGTCTTCGGGTTGCTAACAACAAACATTGATCGACTTGTCGACAAATCTATTCCTTAACCCCAACCCTGACTGATCTGTTGACCTAACCCTATCCATGAAGAAAAATACAAGAACATTTCATCTTTGTCAAGAGCATAACTCCCATTTTCGTATCTCCCATCTTTGCATTCTGGTCTTATAAATGATGATCAGCAATTACTCTATTCTTGTGGTACAGTGATCAAGAACGCACTGAAACAATTTAACTTCATGTCCGCTGCCGTGGAGAGAAGGAATCAGGAAAATTTGGAACTCTGTGAGCAGATTTTGGAACTGGGGGTAACAAGAAACAAATCCAGAAATACTTATTTAAAAAGACTTTTACTAAATAAATATTATGAGTTGGAGAGAATAAAACTTTAACGAAAGTTGTGTCAGTAACTCTTCAACCCTAACCACAATCAGGTGAAATAAAAACCCTGCTAATTGCAGTAAAATGCGTCGGAGGTTGTGAAATGAACTGGGTCAGTTTCATTGCTCTGATCGGCGCTTACGGAAGCAAAGAATTCTGCGCTCACATCAAGCATATTTCACAGGTTATCAGGGAATTTTTGCTTGTGGGCAAGGGTACTCCACGTTACTAGGCATTCTTTGCTTACACAGCTCAAGCAGAAATTCGGCGCTTGCCCTGTAAGCGAAGAATGGTGATCGCAAACGTGGTAAGCAGAATCAAGAAATTGGGCCCAGGTTTATGCCAGCCTTGGCTCAGGGCATTCACCCTGCTAAATGCACCAACATGATTTAAAGTCTGCTTGGGACTTACTGTAAATGTCGGGGCCCTGTGTGATCTGAATGCAACACAATGCAACTGAGTATGGGATTTTGGTTGACTGCTAAATGCAACCAAACACAACCTCTACTAGCTGGACCCAATTTCATAGAGCTGCTTAAGTAGAAAATATTGTTTACAATTTTTCTGCTAAGCAAAACAGGATATCAGTTACATTTTGTACATGTAAAATGGTATTTTAGCTGGTAACCTTATTCTGGTAAGCATAATTTTGTTGTGCTGCAGCTCTGTGAAATTGGGGGTTGATGCCTTATGGTGCATTTGGCAGGCTCAGGGAATGTTATTCTTCTCAGTTAAACTTAATTTTGAATAACTTATTTAAACATCCGAGAGAAATTCCATTTGGAAACCTGTTTGAACTCGTAACTCCTAACTCGTACTTTTATTAATATGATTTATATTTGATTTAAATCACAGGTCAATGGTAATCATCTGACAAAGCTGAATGAGAAATTAGAAAAAGACCTTGCTACGAAGACGACACGGCTTACTGCACTCGAGAACTTCACTGAAAAACAAAATGTCAAAATTGTAAGTCTCTTTGTTTGTATTTATTGAAATAATTATTATAGGTATTTACTTTAGACCAACTGAATTTGAGTTTTGTGATGCACTCATTTTCCAATAGATTTTGTCCTCATGAAAGTGGAGAACCTTTATAAGTCTCTAACCTCAAATTTATATGGAAATGTCATTTTAGATGATACCCTTTCAGAGTTAAATTTGAAACATGATGTCATCGTACATCAAAAACATATGGGTTTGTACTTTCCAAAGAGGAATTTTTGCACCAATCAAATAGTCAAATTCAACACTTTTTTAAATTGAATATCATCAAAATTCAGGAATGAACTGAAATGCACAAAAATGTATTTTAAATGTGACGCTAATGAATGATTTTGGATTTTGAAAAAAATTGCACTTGAAGAGTATCAACAGTTGCACTCTACACCATTTTAACGTGAGATTAGAGACTTGTAATTTCTTTTCATTTTCAGAAGGACTCTATCTATTGGAAAATGAGTTGATCGCCAAACTGAATTTGAGCATAGAGCCCTCTTTAACTTCAACTATTGGAGATGCTATTACACACCTAAACATAATGGCATATCATTTTTTTAAAAAAACGTTATTATCTTTACAAATAATCTCTGAACGTATAATTTATTTTAATCTTGTTTCTTTAAGGGAAAATAAATCATGTTATATTTACAAAAATCATTTTTTCCCAAACATTCCATGAACAAAACAAATTATAACAGTTTCATTTAAAACATATGAACAGATGCACATTACTATACAATAAAAAAACTCAAGTATAAAAAAAAACACACAACAGAAAAAAAAAATATTGACCTATTTTATCTGACGGATCATCATCACAATAATCACAATATTCAGTGAAGTGCGAGTTTTATGCTGAAATAAGTTGAAATGAGACATATCATGTGACACGCTCTAAACCAATCACAAGGCAGAATCTAAGTATGGGGTGTTATAAATAAGTATGAATTTTTCAGAAAGAATTGCAAGGTCAACTGAAGGAAATGAAAAGCACACTGGACCAAGCCAAAGCAGTTAAGAAACCCAACCCAAAGGAAGAGGCACAACGACAGGCTGCACTCAAAGCTGCTGAGAAAGAAAATGGTAGGTTAGGGTGAAGTCTTGTGACAAAATTAATATAGACCCCTTGCATATGACGTCACACTCTCAAAAATGAGGCAGATCATTGGACAATAGCTGTTCTTTGTGCGTAAAAACATGCGCATGATCTCAGCATACCTGTAGCGTTTCGCGTTATGCAAGGGCGGTCTATTGATTTCTATAGACCCCTTACACAACGCGGAACGCACCTCCGAACAATGCATGTCATTTTGAGAGTCAACTTTTGTGCATGTTTGTGTACGATTTTGACACCCAAAATGACACCCAGGATAGGCGCTTGTGAGTACGCTGTGCGTTGTGCAAGGGGTCTATAGTCTCTTAGTGAGCCACTTCAGGTATATATTCCATGTTGTCCTGTTAGTGTTTGTCCTGTGCCCCCTCTGTGTGTTTACTTCATCATTTGATGTCAAATTATACTTGTATGTTCCTTGATAAGTATTTCCTTAACTCTGTTATATAAATACTGGGGTCTCCACCCAACAAGCTTGCTTTTAGGAGACTCCCACCACTTAATCATTACATTGTAATACCATGTATGCATTATTGTGTAAGAAAACTGATTGAGTGGAAATAAACTGAACAGAACTGAACTGAACAATGACTGATGTCACCACAATTATTTCAACATTGCTAGTACAGAAAATGACTCCGACACTTTAGTTCAGGTCTAGTCATAGATTGGAAGTAATAGTTATAATAGAACTGGGTTCTTGGTACCGGGGCCCATTTTAATAAGCAGAAAATATTGCTTAACAAATTTCTGCACAGCAAAAATTAGCAGGAAACCAGTCAAAAATGGTACCAGTCAAAATTGGTATGACAGGGCATTTTGGCTGGTAACCTAATTCTGGTATTAAAGCACAATTGTTTTTTGCTTAGCTAATTTTTGTGCTTAAGCAGCTCTATGAAAATGGGTCCTGTTCATTATAGGCATACATGTGTACTTTAACCAATCCACAAAATTTCTCAACTCCCCGTGGAAACAAACAACCCCAAGTTGCTTATATTAACACTAAGGGGTTAAATAAAAACCATATCATTCAAGCCCTCGCAGGTTCCCATTTATACGCTTGGGTTAAGAGAAGCAATTCATGGTGAAGTGTCTTTGCTTGAGGACACGAGTGTTGTGACTGAGATCTGAACCCACACTTCTATGACTAGGCCATCAGAACTTGAGTTTGGTGTGCTTTGCTTCTCATCAGCTGCGACTCGCCGAAGTACTTGAGATTGTCACTTCACACCAGAAATCTAGACAAAGGATTGTTTTAGATTTCCATCATGCTGATAAACTGATGTTAATGTTTATGATTTACAGCCCGTTTGCTGCAGGAGTTTAAGTCATTTCAGACAGAGGCTGAAGTAAGAGAAGAGGAACTACAAAAAGAAATTGAACATTTTCAGGAAAGGCTGAACGATGCAGAGGTAAAATTATTTTGTCACTGTTTGTTCGGGGGTGCATGTATATTTTAAGCACAAGTGAATATCCTACATGTAAGCATCATTTATTAGTTTTGTTGTTATGGAACAACAATTGGCAGAAACAGCCATGTAACTTTTCAGCTGATCAGCTGATATCCCCATTTTGGTTTCTCAGTTGTTCCATTGAATATTGAAAAATATAGTACAACATCTTTACTGTGCCTGGCACTTGCCTCTTTCTTCCACAAACTGTAGTTGCATGCCTGTTGTAAACTCACTCCAAAATTATAAAAGAAAAGTAGTCGAAAGCTCATGATGATCCAAATTCAGATCATTTTGAAAATGTTGTGAGTTCTGTCGTCTTTAAGAAATATGTGATGTTGAATGTACCAATGTTGCTGGCAAGACTATCTTCAAGAACTTGACTTTTTATTCCACTGAAAGCCACGCCCACTTCCCACAAACTGGTAGCAAACTGGAAGCCCATTCCAGTCGCACGAACTGGAAGCCCATAGGAGTTGCATTGAGCTATTTTTTAAATTTATGATTTAAAAGGTTTCTTAATTGGACTTGGCTTTTGCATACGTTCTTCAAAGACCATGGTCTTCTCAGAATTAAAAGTTTCTGTCATAAGAAATGCTTTGAACGAATCAAATTACACAGAAGCGTATGCCAGTTTTGGGCGTGCAGCAGATACGCATGTGTGTGATGCAATGACTTGCCAACAGGATTGTTGAACTTGTTTTTATTCAAGGATACTGAAGATAAGCTGAAGCAAGTGATTGAGAACCTTGAAGGCCAACTGGGAGACGCACTAGGTAATCTTACAGCTTGGTGTAGAGTCATGAAGGCTACAGGGTTTTGAACAAATATTATGAGGTTGGAAAAAACATACAAATGATTATTTACACTGGGTTTTTGGGGGTAAGAAGACACTTCCATGCTGATTCACATTCAAGTATAATATTTATCATTTTTATGAGATTTTCAAATTTAGATTCCTGAGTATTCCTAATTTCAGATATTAGAAAAGGATTCTACAAATAATCTCTGCATAGTTCTGTACATTCTCTTGAAATAAATAAAGTAATTACCATAAAGAACAGTAACAAATGAGTAAACCACATACTGTCCAAACCTCACATTTTTGAATTTGGAATATCTCACAAAGTATTTGATCTTTGAAATGTGACATCTGGGGGGGGGGTGTTAAAGAATCTCTCCTACAAACCGAGGCCAGCTGCAGTATGTTGCTTTGTTATTGCAACAAAGCAGCTATACAAAACGCAGCTGCCACAAATGAAGTAATATGAGTGATGACGTCACAGGGCTTTTTGCAAATTTTTCTGAAAATCACCGGAGAAGGGTATTCAAAATGATTGTTTTGTTGCAATTAAGACCTGTTTACTCTCATTTGAAATGAAATTCCTTATTGATCGAACACATTTTAAATGAATTTCAGCAAAGATCACTTCTGTTTTTGTTCAAGCTGGTCTTTAACATTTGACTCTCTACCCTCCCGCAGAGCAACTGGAAGAATACGCTCATCAGTTGGACATTACAAATTTTCAGAGTGAGGCTAAGCAGTCACAGCAGTCCTCCATGAGAGATCAATATCAACAACGCATTAAAGAATACAAGCAAGAGGTTAGATAAATTACAATAGTACTATCAGAGAACAAGAGAAATTTCTTTGATAGAACTAAGTTTAACTTAGCTTAATGATATCAAATTACACTACGCTTCTGCAGAGTAGCTGTTGCCGACAGTCAAAAGGAAAACACACTGTTTGCGCTAATCAAAAAGATATTATTTTCTCTTCTGATGGTCTGCAGATGTTAATCATAAAAGAAATAAACATAAAACAAAAAAATGTCATCTTGGGAGGCCAGCTGATGACCCACAGGGATTTTGGCTATAAAACCATGGCTCTACCTTTAGAGACGAGTCTCGTCATGAACCAGGAAATAAGAGAATGAGATCGCTAAACAGTAATTGTGACATTATTTTGAAATTGTAATTTGTCTCCCTGTCTTAGGTGGAGGACATGGATAAGGACATTGGCCGTCTGAAGGATCTAGTCAAGCTCAAAGAGGAAACAATTCATCTGCAGGTTGGTTTGTTGCTTTTCAATATTCATAAATACAGTAAAGACAGTTAATCCATTCTGATTGGTCAAGAGGAATTCACGCGGTCATGTTTACAGGGATGCCAGTTTTCCGGCTATTGCCGGAATTCCGGCTTTTTCAAATTTTCCCCAAATTTTTCCGGCGCTTGGTGTTTCATCAGGCTGGAGAAAATATATTTTATTGAAAACAGATTTCCGGCGCTCGTAATATGTTTTGAAAGTGCCCTCAAGCGTTCGTACATGTATTGTAAATGCCGGAAGTATTGAGCGAAGACTAGACTTTTCTGTCGAATGTGTGCGTGGTGCCGTATGGTATGTATCGATGTATTTTGTGTGTACATCCATACACGATCTTTGGACCGTACATGAAATCGCTCTGAGAATTTTGTTTCGCGGACGATTGGCATTACCGTTGAGACATACCGACTGAGTTTTTGGCGTTACATCGAGTCATTATGGATGTTGAAAGAGAAGCTAATTTGAAACAAATTGATCGAGGGGTAAAGAATAGGTTTAATTGGCGGTGGCTGGAGTCGAAAGACAGTGTGGGTTATTTTTTATCAGACTACATGAGGAAGATCGACAACGCTGGTAAATTGTCTTTTTCTTTATGTTTTATAAAAATAGTCGCTGTTATGTTTTTATTGTTTTTTGGTCTGAGCGGCGGGCGGGGGGGGGGGGCGGTGACCCCCTTTCCTTTGCAGCGAATTTTTTTCAGGCTCTGAAGGAAAGAGTCACTGGCATCCCTGTGTTTTAACAAGTGATAGAAACACTAGGAGGAGTGTTAAAACATGGCCTGAGGAAATTGAGTCAAAAGAGGGCGCCAACAGGTGATTGCACAGATTGCGCAAATTATATGGCCCAATTTTAAGTTGGTAGTTCGCATATTTGGCTCGCAAGTTAAAACACTTGCGTGCGATAGTTTGAAACTTAACCGCACAAGTTTGAAGCTTGCCTGAGGAGCTTCTTTGCACTCGACATGGATAGAAGTTCAACGCTGAGTCGAGGAGAGCTGTGGCTAAACTGTTAGATTAGTTTATACTTTTTAAAGGTTTTTGGATGTTTTTAATGAAAAGTATTTATTAATGGGAATGAAAGAGTGGTGACTCAGTTTTAAACGGCTGTTTAGAACCTTGCAAGGTCGTGGTTGTGGTCATTTAAGACCTTGCCGTCTTTTATTTTCTTGTTGAAAAAACAAATCTTCTCAGACAAGAGCAGTTAAAAAAGTTAAACAATTGGGTTTGATTTTATCGTTTCAGGAGACAAAGATTGGGGAGTTGATTGCCAGTTTGAGGCAACAATCCACAGCCGTGTCCAATGTACCTCCAGCCAAGGATGTCGCCCCACCCCCAGGGGCTTCCCCAGAGTTTCGTAATATGCTGTCTCGTGTGAAGGGGGAACACGAATTAGAATTACATAAACTGCAAGAGCATTTTACCAAGGAAAAACAAAGGTGAGGGCTTGGATCACACCTTGTACAGATTTTCAAGGCTTGTAAAGGGTTTGCACAACATTGGTAAGATAGGGGGGGCTTATTTTGGGTGAGAGGTTACAATAGAAGCTCTTCGCCCCAATCACTCTGACCAAATCTCTTTAAATGAAAGGTTTTTGTCTCCCAAGCAAAGGGACTCAACATGACAAGTTTATAACTTGCCTTAAAGGGTGTGCTCAGTGTTGGTAAGATTGGAAATATAAATGTTCACAGATTTGCACATAACATACTTGGTATATAGATGGTCATTGTGGTAAACTTCCCTTGAAATATTTGTGATTGAAATGCTATAGTTTTTGAGAAATTAGTAAAACAATTTGTATTTTGTGAGTCCAAAATTGATGTTTGAAAACGGTAAAATCATTAGGGTGTTTTCACTGTTTTATCATGACTCAGATGACTGATTGAGCTTACACTTTCATAGGTTTGCCATTATTTTCATGTATATGTTGGGTCACATAAAGTGCGGATACTGTTTTTATCTTATAAGATCTGATGCTACGATGAGGAAGCAAGAGAATGAGATGAGGACACAACTTGCAAACATCTTGAAGGAAAGTAACCGTCTCCTTAGGGCTGTTAATCGTTTCAAAGACGGACTTGCTGTTATTCTAGAGAAAGAAGGTAAGAATTTCTAACCAGTGAACGCTGGAAGGCGTGCATCATGCACAACTTTCACAAACCAGAAAACAGATGCCTGATAACCTTGTTTTAAAGTCGCACATGAGATGCCAGAGACAGACATGTTAACACGTCAGAGCTATTTTTATTTTGTATGACAAAAACGAAGGCGGGTGACGTCTTAAAACGCCAAGACATTCAATTGTGTAGCATGCACAGGCACGCATTCACCTTGCTTTGCTTCGTTTGCCCTGTACAAAGAGGGACAAAGGGTACTGGAATCCATACTTGGCAGTCTCCCTTTTTGCAGGGCTAATTGTGTACTCCCCAATTCCAGACCTTCGTCATTTTGTTGTACAAGAGATTATAGAGATAACTAGAGATAATAGAATGCCACCATCGTTTTTCATTGTATTCGACGTATCCAAGATTCCAGCATACCATGATCAATATCAGCCGTGGCTTATGGGCAAGCGTTCATATGATTCACGGTGAACACATACTACATTTTCTTGAAGGATAAAAAGAAATCCTAGTGCATTTTATGATAATGTTTGTTGTCTTAACTTGATTTAGTTATAGTTTCATTGTGACAACATTATTCTCAAAAATAAAAGTATTCAGAAAGTTACAACAATTTATCCTGTCGTTGAGTAGGAGAAAAGTTCAGAAATCCCGGAGTTAAATGGTTAAGATTGAAATGATACATACTATTTTTCCACTATTTATTCCTTTCAAAATACATGTAATTATTTATATACCTTTGTCATCATGTAGTTGATGATTCACTTTTTATCAAGAAATGATTAACTGGCATAAATAATAGCAAGTGTATGTTTGTTAACAGGTCTTCTTGACACGGCACATGAGGTGAGGCAGCTACACAATCTTCCAATTGAAGAGGTAAACTGAACAGTCTTGTCATGCACTTATTATCCAAAAGTCCTTGTGTAGTTGTGTAACTAAGAGGGTCACAAGGGGGGGGGAACATGTGACCCCCCCCCCCATTTTTATATTTTTTATTTGCAATGCTCAAGTTTTTTAAAAATCTTGCTCAGTCCATTTGCTAAGAAGTTTTGTTAAATGTTTGCAGAAACCAACTGATGTCAAAATAATCTTGGGTCAGATGGCTGGAAATGCAGTTGAAGGTAAGTATCACAAATCAAAAATATTGTAATTTCTTTTTTTAGCTAATGCCTGTTACTGATTTTGACTGATATGATATGGGGAAGATTGTTCCAGATTTGTTATATAGTGACAGTAAATGAAAAAAGCCCAAAATAAATAAATAAACATTGTTTAGCAAATGTTGTTTCACTAATATTGCCTGATGATATGGGGAAGATTGTTCCAGATTTGTTTTATAGTGACAGTAAATGAAAAAAAAACCCAAATAAAAAAAGAAAAAAAGTTTTTAGCAAATGTTTTTTCACTAATATTGCCTGATGATATGGGGAAGATTGTTCGAGATCCTCACTCTTGTGATGTTCTAAATTTCAACAAATCCTACCTGGGGTGTGTTCCACTCAATGCGAAAGTTTGCGCGACCCTGTGTGTCACGCTAACAATTTAGACAGGAACACACTGTATTCAAAAGCAGTACGCACGATCACTTCAATTTATCAAACCAATTATTTTGCAGTATCATTTCTTTGGTTTGGCAATGTTTTGTTTAAAGGTATTATACAGGATTGTTAGAGCCGACAAAATAGTCGCAGACAGTGTTCATGTTTTGTGTGATCAACCATATACATGAAATTGCAGACCCGTGAACATTTGGGCTTAATCCGTTGTGTGAGTCAGGAGAAAAAAGTGAAAAAGCATGCAATTTTCACTCCACTTAATATTGGTTGTAACATCCAAAATCAGCTGTTACGTTTCTCTTAAGGTTTTCAGATTTACACGTTACAGTTTGCTCGAATATGACTTCATTTCAGAGGGAAATATTTCACAGAAAAAATAGTTCTAGTATGAACCTTAATAATTAGTGAACCTTTCAGACTAAAACAAAATAATGATGTTTGTTATCTCTGCCATTCCTGTATAATGACTTTAAAATAAAGTAAACTATTCTTGTTAATTATAACGATCAACACATTTGTAAACAAGTGCAATTTAACAGAATGACCTGAAACTCTTTCTTTGGTATGTTTTTATTACAGTGCTGGTATCACTAGAAATCAAAATAGCACAGGCCCTGATGAACAAGGTAAAGGCAGCCTAAATTTACTGCTGTGACTAAATTATATGTGAATCAACAGTTTTTGTCTCAGTGTGAAAAAATGCATCAAATATTGCTCTGAAGATCTGTTTAGGACCTTAAAATCTTTGTTGGGAACTTCAGATTTCCCCAAACTACCTGTAGGAACTTCAAACTTCCCTTAGGATCTTAAAATTTCCCATAGGAACTTCAATTTCTGTAAGCAACTTCAATTTTTCAAATTTCCTTCGGGAGCATCAAATTTCTGTCAGGAAATTCAAATTCCCCTGAGAAACTTAAAACTTTCCTCAGGCACTTCAAATTTCCTATAAGAACTTCAAATTTCCTTGAGGAACATCAAATTTTCCTCAGGAACTTCAATTTTCCACTTTGAAACCTTTAAATTTCCAATAGGAACTTCAAATTATTTTCAATCCAATATGACATTAACCACTCATTTTTAATGATTTTATATTCCCTTAAAGCGTCTTGAATTGAAAGAAGCACTTATGCCCAGGCAACGAACATTGACCCCGCTGGTAGAGGTCGATCCAGAAATTGAAAAGCTGACCAAGGGAATTGGTTATCTTACGGAAAAATTGGAAAAGGTAGGAATACAAAAATACTCATCCAATGTAGAGATTGCTTTCTGAAATCTTTATTTGCCGCAAACAGACTTGCAACATTGGTAAGATTGAAAATATAGTATAAGGTATAAGGTATAAAGATTGTCATTTGATGGAAAACTTTCCATGAAATATTTCTGACTGAAATGCTGTAGTTTTTGATAATTGAGTAAAACAATTATTTTTGATATCAAAGTCCAAAACCTGATGTTTGAAAACAGTGAAAACATAATTAGAAAGTGGCTTTTCACTATTTTCTTGTGACTCCGATGTCCGATTTCACAGGTTTGTTATTTCATGTATATGGTGGGTCACATAAATTGTGGATATTGGTCTTTGACAATAAACAATTTTCAATTTAGATTTGATTAATTTCTTGTACAATGACTTGCTTTAGTCACAAGTTACAGTTTAAATTTGAATTCCTCAGACTATAGAGACAGTTGCTATGTCACATGATCCTGGGCAGGCTTTTGTATATGTTACGTTAAAGACTGTGTACACTCATACACAATTCTGAATGAATGTGTATGTCACAATTGTACCAGGGTTTGCTCGTCTGGAGGTTGCGATACAAAAGCTTGCCACGAACCATTTGACATAGCAACTGTCTCTATAGTCTGAGGAATTCAAATTTAAGTGGTTACTTGTGACTAAACAAGTCATTGTACCAGACATTATTAAAATCTAACTCGCAAATGGCTTAATACAATGCTGTTTGCATGCTTTAAAGATATTAAGATTTTAAGAAAGTCTTGTTGTTCTCGGAAGAACATTTTATTAATTTTTTTCTTTATTCTTCAAAGAAAAAAAATGTAATACTACAGTCATATACTGTAAGTACAATAACTATTCTACTTGTTTGTTTTTTTCCTGTAAAAGGCACAAGAACTTCTTCATGCAACTGAAGTTATGTTGAGTGAAACAAAAAGAATTAACGTAAGTGTTTATTGCAATCTTATTGTGTTTTATATATGTTTTTTGGGTCGAACAAAGAAAAATTTACTATAGCGGGACTTGAAACGTCCCATACCCAGGTGATCCCTCTGCTGTCACTTACCAGGCATTACTATACATTATAATTGTCGTGTGCCCCTTAGGTTTCCACTTTTTGTCCAGTAACAGAAGGCCATAAACACTAAAAAAGGCTTCTGACAAAAATATGGTTTTACTTTTACATTTTTGTCGCAAGAACTACCCTAACGATGTGTTTTTCCATTCCTAAGCAGAATTTAACCTTCCTGTAATGACTTATGAATGGCTGAAAACCAATCAAACTTCATAATTACTGTTTCGTTTCATTTTCCGTGTATACTTTTTGTATTTTCTTTAGGATGAAAAGTACAAGGCATTACTGGAACGTCACAAAGCTCTAATTCTTCACAGCAGTAGCTTACACAGAGAAATGAAGTCATTGTATGTACATTCATCCTAGAGAATTCTCTTATTCTCTTAATCTTTTAGTTTAATTTTGGGTTGAACAAAGAAAAATTGACTAGAGCAGGATTTGAACCTACGACCTCAAGATTAACGTGCTGGCACTCTAGTAACGGAGCCATCAGGCCCTAATTTTGGCGGTCTCTCTATTTTGTTAATATCTTTGCTTGGGGGTGCCAGTCAGAAGCCATGGTGTTTGTATTGAAAAGTTTGGTTAATACTTTTTCCAACCCGAAATCTTGAAATCTGTCAAATGTGAAACAATATCTGGTAACCCCCCAGCCCAAGCTTAACTTTTTAAAAATATTGAACCACTTCACATCGGTATTCAAAATTCTTTATCCTGCCTCAGAACGGTATAACTTTCCGGAACCTTTCTTGGACTTGTTGCCCATTAATTATGCTGAATTGAATACAATGATAAACGATCTCTCGTAATCCTCATTTGTACAACAAAAGGAGAAAGGTCTTTAATTGGGGATTGCACAATATTTCCCCCCCCCCTGAAAAGGGGAAATTTAGAGCATTAATTCCAGTACCTTTTCGCTCTGAAGTGTAGCATGGAAGTTCCGGCCTACGCACGCTCTACAATGGATTGTCCGAGGACGCATTTATACATCAGTGGTCAGCTGACCGCAACCAAAAGAGGACGCTCCAAAGTTTTTCTGGGCATTTATAAAATGTCCACCGTAATTCAGTTTGGAAAGGTTTGGTGGAAAAAGACGTTACTGACGTGAAATGGTTAATAAACAGATTAAAATTGGTCCAGTTGATTTGCATCTTGAAGATATGACTTTCTATCAACAATTTATCCATTTTATTGGACAAAAAACATGAGAACCAATTTGAAATTGTTTGGTAAATGATTTTTTTTTTTCGTGAATTTTGATGTTTATTTAGGGAGCAAGCATTCCGTGAGGAAGTGAAGAAACGAGACACGAAGCTCCGTTTCATGAGAGGCAGCATGGCTGAACAAGCTCGTCAACAGCAATCCTTGGTGACGCAACTTAAGATGGACAATGAAAGCAACAAGGCAAGTTGAGATTATAACCTTTAAGAACTTTGATGTAAATTCTGTTTTTTCTCGATCATTAGTGCTTGACGGTCTCGAGTTCATTTTTTTTACTCGGTCTCAAAGCACTGTGACTCAGACTCAGACTCAGACTCAAACCCAGGGACTCGGCGTGACTCGGTTCAAGACCAGGAAAAAAGTTTTTCCAAAACAAATTCTGTTGTTTTTAAGTTTTGTGTGTCTGTTGCATTGAAGCTGTATCATTTATTCAAGATACTCATCAAATGAACACAGTAAAGTACAATATACACAATTAAAGCAATGATTGAAAACAAACAACAATGAAAATTACAAAACAAAACCCAAACCAACAATTTGGAAATATGGCACGTACATAAATTAGAGCAGGGAAAACAATGAGAGTGTAATCTTCACCTCTTGACGTCACAACACCTCTAAATAACTGTAATTTACTACAGCCGTTTACTGGAAAACAACCATAAAATCTAGATGAAACACTATCCATCCAACTATGAGAGTACATATAGCTTTTTTCTTTGTGCTTGGGTATGTGAAAGAATCTTTTGTTAATCTTTTACAGTAAAAAATGAGAAACTGTTTAAGCTTGCTTTCATATTTTAGGATAATAACTAGTTTGTATATGTGCTTTATCTATGGGCGTCTGAAAGTGCTTATTATTATTTTTTGAATACCCCAAACAAAGATATTGACAAACAGGGAGACCACCAACATTAGGGCTAGTTATCTCAGTTAATCTTGAGGTTGCAGGTTCAAATCCCGCTCTAGTCAATTTTGTTCAACCCAAAATTAATTTAATATATTTTAAGACTGGTTTTGAAGATTTTGACAAAATGAGACCAATTTATGCAGCATCATTTAAGGGTTTACAAGGTGCTTTGCCTCATTCAGCAGCCACTGCCAGTAACACCGGGGGAAACCCCTTCTTCTAGCGATAAGTGTAACTGGGTTATTTTACGTGCATTACACAACACAAAGGGCCTACAGCTTTACGCCCTATCCAAATGACAAGGCACTAATGGTTAAGTGTCTTGCTTAAGGACACAAGTGTTAAGACTGGGACTCAAATCCACACTTTGCTGATCAAGAACACCAGAACTTGAGTCCGGTGCCCTTGACCACTCGGACACAACGTGGCCGAGCGGATAAGAACACCGAACTCAAGCTCTGGTGTTTCTGATCAGCAGAGTGTGGGTTCGAATCCCAGTCGTGACACATGTGTCCTTAAGCAAGACACTTAACCACATGCTTCGTCCTTCGGATGGGACGTTAAGCCGTAGGTCCCGTGTGTTGTGTAATGCACGTAAAAGAACCCAGTGCACTTATCGTAAAGAGAAGGGGTTCGCCCCGGTGTTCCTGGTTTGATTGGCTGCATATTGCGCCACAGCACCTTGTAAACCATTACATGGTGCTATGCAAAGGAATAGGTCTCATACTTCAACACGTAACTCCACTTACCTTGTAGGAACAATACTGAGCGCTTTGAGACACCCTTCGGGAGTATAAAGCGCTATATAAGAACTGCATTATTATTATCAGTAGTATTGTAACCTTTGTTAGAGACATTCTCAAAGATGACATTCTTAATATTCTGATTGTTGTGTTCTTTCCAGCGAGGTGAGAAAGCACCTCCAGATATAAGCCAGCTAAGGTTAAAGGTCAGTGACCAGCTGAGGAACCTGTCTGTTCTGGAATCAGCCTTGAAGGAGAATAAGATTTCACTGGAGCTCCACACGGTAAGGAGTTAAGACTGTGATGTAAGACTGTGATGTTATCATGAACTCTTGACACCCAGAACTGAGTTTGTCCAGCTGGAACCTGTTAGCATGATTGCAAAATATGGATTCTTCATGATGTTTGACCAAGAAATATCATGTATAGAGCCTGCTCACTGATGTCACATTCCTATAGCAATGTGGGAGGTCTGCCATGTTGGAGTACTATGCACATGTAGGATACATACGCGTAGTGCTATCCAGCATTGTTCTTCATAGCACATGTTCGCACAGTTCTTGTATCATGTGTGCGTGATGTGCGCGTGTAAGTACTCCAGCATGGCGAGCGAAAAAATGGTGACGTCATCTGAGAAGGGTCTTTAGCCTACATTGTTTTGACGCAGTACAAAAAGCTCATAAAATGCCCATAAAATCAGTATTTATTAAGTTCATTTTATAGGAACAGAAATGGATAATGGCGATCGTTCCTTTTCGGTCATAGCTCCAACACTTTGGAACAAGCTACCACCCACATTCAAGCGGCACCTTCATTGAATACTTTTAAATCATTACTTAAAACCCATCTGTTTTGTCACTCTGAATAGTCTGGTTATAGCGCTTAGAAAAATTAGTATTTAGCGCTCTTTAAATGTTGTAATTATTATTGTTATTATTATTAAAGTGAATGAAGAAGTAACGATTGCTTGCAAAAAGATGAAATTTGAATAGCTGTCACAGTTTGCCCGAAGAAAATAAAAATTCTCCTAAACTGAGGTTAATTACTCATAGTGTCATATGGTCACCAGTCGTTAAAATCTTAAATATTAAGATTGCTTCTATATCTTCTTCATTACATTGTTTAGATCACAGTTGACATCATTAATCAGACAATGGAGGTACCCGAGATGAGATTAAGACACATGTTTGAGCGCTACATCACCTTCAGAAGATTGCAGGAACAAAAAGGTAAGATCTGATATCCGTTTGGACTTTGCTTCTATACATACTGGTCTTCAAAGACAAAGGTCTTCTCAGAGTTAAGTGAGTTTCTGTCATACCAAATGCTTTTGAATGGTGAAATGGGTGATTGGTAAAATTACACAATAACATATGCCAGCTTTTGGAGACCGCAAGTAGGGAAAATATTGAGCTTGCAGCAGATCCACACAACAGGAGAGTGTAGATTCAAGCCCAAATTTTACCCTGACACACCTTTCTATGCTTTCCAATCACATCACATGTGGCTTGTCGTGGCCGAGCGGCTTAGTGCATCGGACTCAAGTTCTGGTGGCTGAGTCTTTAGGGTGTTGGTTCGAATCCCGGTCATGATACTTGTTTCCTTGAGCAAGACACTTAACTATAATTGGTACTCTTCGCCCAGAAGTAAATGGGGACCTGTGAGGGCAGAAATGGTTCTTGTGATTGAATTGGCTTGATGCGCTACATACATTGCAGCACAGACTATATACTCCCAAGGGAGCTGAGATATGGTTTAAGGAATGAAATAAATGGCCTAGTGATCAGGATTAATAATGTTGGAGCGCCATGACTGTCGTGTTTGAATGCTATATAAGAAGCTAGTATTATCATTATTATTATCGCCCTTATAGCGGAACTTGTATCCAAGATTGATGGGACGATGACAGTGGAGAATGATCACAAGTTACAGGGTTTCTTTGCTCGCATGGAGACACGTATGACTGAAGTACGTACTGAAGAAACTGTTGATTATCCATTGTAAACGAAATACACACATCAAATATTTGTTCCAAATCTGCAAACTTATGGGGAATGGTCGACTAAAATATGTTTTTTTATATGTATTTATATTTTATTAGTTTGGTTTTTCCTAAAAGTGAAAACAAATCACTTGGTATTTTCGTATTTTTAATGGAATACAGGTACCCACTATCTAATTATGAAGATCTAAATTTCCTTCCACAGAATGTCAATAAATGGCAGGAGCAGCGAGAAGCAATCAAACAAGAGCGAACCAATCTGTACGAGCAAATGCTTGCAATGTAAGTTAGAGCTAGTGCAGCTTTCAGCAGACTATGTCCAAGCAATGGAATTTATCTAAGATGCTAGGTGGAAGCAGAGATACCCTGTTACTACCCAAAAATGTCAAGAAATAAGCCATAAGGGAAACTGACTGGGTTAATTTTAATTACATTTTTGGGGTGAACAAAGAAAAATTTACTGGAATGGGATTTGAACCTGTGACCTCTGGATTAACGCTCCACCAACTTAGCTATCTAGTCCTAATGTTGACTGTCTTCCTATATTGTCAATATCTTTGTTCCGGGGTGCCTATTCAACCTTAACCTTTTCATGCACCATTTATTTTAGTGATTTATTGATCATATGGAAACATTAATTGTTTATTTGTTTTTTGCAAATAGCGACCCCCCAAAAAACAGGTCACAATAGCACTCTCAAGAGTCCTCTTTCCCATTCTGAAAACTGTGCGGTCGTGTGATCTTAAATTTTTTGTTTTAACAACTATTTTTTTGAAGGGATTTAAACTGGTCGCTAGCGACCGGTCGGCGCATGAAAGAGTTAAACTGCCGGTTAACAAGGGATCACACTCAAGTTTATGATACAACCTGGGAAGTAGCAGTACAGGGATCACCTTAATGAGATACAACTTTTTATCTCAAATATCAAGTAATAAATCACAAGGGAAACTGACTGGGTAAATTTTAATTCAATTTTGAGGTGAATAAAGAAAACATTACTAATTATAAAATAACGGAAGTATTTTATGGGGCTTCCAATTCCTTATTCCAGCTTTGACGCCGTCGGTCAAGAAACTGGTCTGAGCTTGGCACGCCCTGTGGAGAAAGTCGCCGTCTTTAGACGTCAGCGGAAGAGTAAGGCTCATCCTATCCTAGGCCCACAAGGGATACGTATGAAAGTCCCTATGGAGTTTAAATCTAACAAGCTGATTGGTACGAGTGTCACACTCATTGGAGATCACGGTCCATTCTGGAAGGTTTGTTGAAAAATACTGATAAAGTTGGGTTTTAAAGGCATCGTACACGTTTGGAAATTGTCAAAGACCAGTGTTCTCACTTGGTATATCCCAACATATGCATAAAATAACAAGCCTGTGAAAATTTGGGCTCAACTGGTCATCGAAGTTGCAAGAAAATGATGAAAGAAAAAATACCCTTGTTGTACAAATTTGTGTGCCTTCAGATAGAATAATAAAAACTTCTTGCAAAAAGTTTTTATTATTTTAGTGAGAAACTACCTCTTTCTCAAAAACTACGTTACTTCAGAGGGAGT
The DNA here is from genome assembly GCA_021014325.1 of Plazaster borealis. NCBI lineage: Eukaryota > Metazoa > Echinodermata > Asteroidea > Forcipulatida > Labidiasteridae > Plazaster > Plazaster borealis. The sequence continues at coordinate 13,889,396 of CM037471.1, read as the reverse complement.
CGTTTCTCACAATGTTTTATACTATCAACAGCTCTCTGTTGCTCGTTACCAAGTAAGTTTTTATGCTAATATATATTTTGAGTAATTACCAAACGTGTAAGATGCCTTTAACTGCAGGAACTGTGTGTACTGACACATCAATAAGCCATTTGAAGAATGTCTGGTACAGTGACTTGCTTATTCATAAGTTACCACTTCAATATAAATTCCTCAGACTAAAGAGACTGTTGCTATGTCAAATGACTTTCGGCAAGCTTTCGCGTAGTTACAAAAGAGATGGTGAACACCCATACACAATTTTGAATAAATGTGTATGGTATAACGGTCTGGAGATTGCTATACGAAAGCTTGCTGCGAATTATGTGACATAGCAACTGTCTTTATAGTCTCAGGAATTAAAATTTAGTAGTAACTTGCAACTAAGGAAGTCATTGTACTGGACATTATTCAAATCTAACTCGCACATGGCTTATTGAGATCAGGAAAAGTAAATGACTGCTTTATATTAAGTATTGCTTTCTTTTTTTATATTTACACATTTTGGAAAATATTATAATGAACCATTCTGGGAGATGGTATGTATTGAAGAATGTGTTTCTTTAGTTAAAGGGGCCTCGTCGTCATGATCAAAGCAGGCCTGTGGTTGTACATTGAATTATGAACTCTCACCCAGTTACTACACGCGTGCACCCTCCCTCCATATCGTATCTATGGAGAGGGCGCCACAGGTGCAGCAACTTGGTGAGAGTTCATAATTTCATGTACAGCCACAGGCTTGCTTTGATCATGACGACACAGCTCCTGTAAGATCTGTCTTTTCACTAGATAGTGTAAAATTTACATACCACCAAGGTAGCAGAGAAAGAGTGTGTGAGGTGTACTACTATCAGGGCCCAATCTGATAGAGCTGCTTAAGCAAAAAACAGTGCTTAAAAATGTTCTGCTCAGTAACAAATAAGCAGGAATACCTTGTTGTGCTTAGGCAGCTGTAAGAAATTGGGCCCTGGATTTTGTTGGTATTCACAGATGCCGTCCAATATGCAAGGAGGCACAGATCTTGTGACTGTTCCTAAGATTCTCGAGATGGACATCGACTCAAGAAGAAAGACTGCTAAAGAGTGAGTTGTTTCTTAAAGATGTTTTATTTGATCAACCATATACATGAAATAACAAACCTGTGACAATTTGGGCTTAATCCGTTGTGTGAGTCGGGAGAAAATAATGAAAAACCATGCAGTTTTCAGCATGTAAACACATTATCCTTAATTTGGGTTACAACAACCGAAATCAGATGTTGTGTTTGTTTAGGTTTTCAGATACAGTTTTCTTGAACATGACGTCATATCAGAAAAAAATATTTAACAGAAAAAAAAGTTTTAGTATGAAAACTCAAAATCAGTAAGCTTTCAGACTAAAATTAAACAATGATGTTTGTTATCCTTACCAATCCTGGTTTCAATGCAAAGGTTCTTGATTCCCTTCAATACTCATTGAATTAGTTATTTCTCAAATAATTTTCAACGCTTTGTCTGTTATTCTTCTATGCACATTATACAAATTATAGGTAACAATTTCTTTATGTCTTAACCCTATACCACTGCTTGTACTTTTGAAAAAACCCCAAACAAAAACAACCCAAAACAAAATAGTGTTTTAATGGCCTCACGTTCCAACACTAGCAGAGTCCTTCTCTTTCAACCTTTGAGAAATTCTGCTAGGGTAGAGAAAGACTTGGCTAGAGTTAAAACGTGAGGTCATTAACAATTTTTTGCATTGATATACCACATAGAGGTAATTTTTATCTGTAAGCAGTTTGCAACAGCTGATTCTATTAAAAAAAAAAAAAAAGGGAATTTCTGTATAATTTCAACAGCTCAACTTTTAAATCGAAACGTAAGAAGTTGTTTCTGCAAGAAAACAAAACAAAGCTTTTTCTTTACGTTTTTTTCATTTGTTGTTTTATTTGTTTTCATGTTTCTTACCCGCAGAGTTCTACAGAGACTTGGAATGGGGGACATACATAAGAAAGAACAGCCTTCTTCTCGACCATCACAAGAACCGTCCTTGCCCCCTCTGGCTACATTATTTCCACCCATATATTCATAAGATAACACTAGATATTAGCAATGGTGAGGCAATTTGACTTTTCAGCCAAATTAAGACCATTTCTGAATTAGCTGTAGTGGCAACATTGAAGAATAGGGACTTAGTCATAGCAACTTCATCTCTTTTTACATGCTGTGATAATCACTGTCTAAACAAACGGAAAGTGAATTTTTGCATAATATCCCAATATTTTTTTGATTAAAAAAATAATGATGTGTTTTATAACACATTATCAGCTACATGTACATATAACTTCACATTGTATCGGAAGTAAGCTTATTTAAATATACATATATCTTTACTTTGTTGCAAATGGACAAAGTATTAAACAAAATAAATTTTTAAATCCCGTTTTTGAAAAATATATATTATGACAATCAAATTGTACTTTATCAAAATATTGATTTGTTTGCAATCAAAGTAAAACATTTCAAAAGATAATATTTTCTATCTGTTTTGGTAATACACACAAGTTACTTTGCAAGTATTTGACTTGTCATGTAGGATATTTAAATATTCTAAATAATTTTGGGTTTAACAAAGAAAAATTGACGAGAGCGGGACTTGAACCTGCAACCTCCGGACGAACTTGCCGGCACTTTACCAACTGAGCTATCTAGCCCTATGTTGGCAGTCTCCCTATTTTGTCAATATCTTTGTTCGAGGGTCGCAGTCAGAAGCCACACAACCTATAACTGCCGTATAGGCAGGGATCACACCCAAGTTTACGATACAAGCTGGGAAGCGGCAGCAGAGGGGATCACCTTAAGGGGATGTGACTTTTTATTTAAATTATCAAGTAATAAACCAAAACGATTCTACTAAATTCGTGGGGTGTAATATGTTGTCATTAGATAAAACCAGATGAACTCTTATAAAATTACAGTACTGCCAACTCTTATCATCGAAATCTATAACTCTCGTCTCACTTCTGTTTTTATTTGTTTTGTCACTGATGGCGTAGCCTTAGTGTGCTGCCAGTGTTTGGTTGCTAGCAATGCAACATTACGAGCGCCAATCACAGACATCTCCATAGCACTTGCTGCCCATTCGATTCCATTGATATAAAACATACCATCGCTTAATACAAATGACGGCAGGTCATCGTTTTCAGTGTAGTACGGATAAGCCAACCAATCAACAACCTTGTTACTTTTATGGGACACAAACAACTTGTTCATTTGTTCATCAGTCAGTTGCTCTGACGAAAACACCTTATATACAGCATCAACGCTGTTATTATCTTCTGTGATGTCTACGGGGAAATTCTCAGAAAGGGTTCTTATCTTCTGACTGACGTTACAAGTTGTAAGAACATCAGGGAGGTAGTCGCCTTGTTTCTTGCCAAATGCTTCTGGGTTTGGTTGACCGTGAATGAAAGTCGCAACAGTGCGTTGGTACCATCCACTGAAGGGGCCAATAGCTGGTGCGAATCCCTGGAACTCGATGTTTGATCCCACACCTGGAGTTAAAGGTGTTGCTACTACAACCATATCATACTCGGCTGTTATCTCTTGGTTGATTTGGGGGGCAGTGGCAGTCAATTCAAACTTAGTCTCTACTCCAGTTATTTTCTTGATGGTGTTTACCTTAGAGTGATGCCACGTGGCTCCTGATGAATTCAGAAGTGCTTGAGGGATTTGTTTGTTTCCTCCACGGACAGCCCATAGCCCTGGCATGATACCTGCTATAGACACAAAACCTAAGTAACAAAAAGAAAAAAACAAGCATAAAACTCTTACAGACTAGACAGTTTTGCTAGCCTATTTTCTCCAATATCTTTTCTCCTATGTCACTCCAGACCAAATTGTTTGGATTTAGATACGATTAGTAAGCCAAACCCTGTAAGATAAGCACTTGTTGTTTGGGCCGACTGGCCCCAATTTTTCTGAATCCTTCAATGGGATATAGAAGGATTGAGGACTGTGAAAATTTGATGGTAGTATTGTAACAGGTAAAAACTGTGTTCTTTTTGACACCGTGTGCTGACAACTTCAATTACCTGTAGGTATTCTGTTCCAAATCAAAGAATTGAACAATACAGCTTTGTCAGCAATCCCAATCCTAAGAACTGAAAACCTTTCCAAAAAAATACAAATTACATGAGAATGGCAATGAAAACTATCTCTGCTTGTATTAGTTGTGAATAATTCATTGATGGGAGAGATAATGGAACACATACCTGCAAATGCAGTCATATTGGTACTCTGGCCGTAGTTTACCCTAGCTGCCACAGAAACAAACTCATCAATAAATCGATCAGAGTATCCAAGTTCATGGAGAAGCGAGTGTAATGGTGTATGCGCCCATCTGACAAAGGTATCTTTCTCCATTGCATCTAATAACTCACTAGGAGTATTGAAGATTTCACCACTATCTTGAAGCTGGTATATCCTGAAATGGATATTAAAGGTTGAAAATTAGCTGATCAATTGACCCAATTCACTTGATCATCGCAATTATCTTGGTCATGTGGTTGGGCCATTTTGGGAGTCGATGTGTTTGTTTACAGTAGGCCTATAGCGCACATTTTAGGTGAATGGCTTGTACAATGTACACGCTACCATAGTTTTTATGCAATTTGATTCCTATATTAAATTGTGGAGTGTCGTGGTAGTATACATGGCAAAATAGAGGATGACATGTGACACGTGTTCCACCAGTCAAATGACAAGAATCTGTGTGTGGGGTATATCATTCACATTATTATTTATCTTGCTTTAAAAATTATAAACTTTAGCGGGCAGCTACAAAAATTGTAGACAAGACAGGTAAAGCTCAGTTGTATATAAACAATTTATGAAGCAGTATTGCTCTGGCATCTGTATACACACTAGCTTTTATCATGATGTTTAGTTAGAATGAAATCATCTTCACGAGTTGAACAAACCTGCTAAAGGACGATAGCATAGATTTGACTTGTGAGAATATTTTGAAGCAATCCATTCCATAACGCCATAGCATGCGCAGTAACGTCACAACTGTCCAACTACTTTCTGTGAAGACAAATTCTTCACCATTGTAGAAACCGAGAAGGCTGTTTCCACCACCACTCTTTTTGAAACCTTTTAGCAGAAAACAAAATAAAAAGCCAGAGTCGTAAATCAATGATTTTGTGAGTTTTAAGATCATCCAGTCTAGTGCACAGTTGGAGTATAATGTGAGACTGAATGCTGGCACACATGTCCTTAACCATAACTTCCGAAAGTTGCATGGCCCGAATTTTGCAGAAAAAATTGTGTTTTTTATATTTTTTTCTCTCTGAACAAACGTTGACAGATGATGCAGTTTCAAAATGGAAAACATAAAAACTTTGTAATATATACAACGGACAATGCACAAAGTACATGAACATGCAAAAGTGTTCGTACGTGGCTAATGGACATGGTTGCTGGGATCCCGACAATATTTCATTTCAGCTTTTAACTATAACTACCACTTATCATTGGTGGATTTTTTTGTGCAATACCTGAATTAAAAGCTTATAAACTTTCTTAATCTGTAAAAATAACTATTAAAATTTATCAACATTTTCGGGTCAAATCAGCCAAAATTTGAACTAGAATCTTTAATACACTTGCCAATAGTTGCATATGACGTTACACTCTCAAACAGCGCCCTCACTGAGGCAAAAGGAGGCAGACCTCAGCATACCAGAAGTGTGCGCGTTATGCAAGGGGTCTATGACAAACATGTTATATCTATATAATAAATTATTAAAACATGAATGGAAGATTAATGTTTTGTTTCTGCTATGTGGCTAGCATCTTTATTTTGTTCTATGAAATGATTTGCTTTGGTTCCATTCCATCCCTATAGACGATGTGACTTCTGACGTCACTTGAAAACCATAACATGATGGGGCAAAATGTCTGTGTACTTGACAGCCAGCTAGCTAGCTAGTCGTTAACTTCTTGTCATTCGTCATGAAAGTACACGCAATCTTACCATGAGTACGCGTCTTCTTGCCCGGCGGAACATGACTTGGACAGCGTTTTGTCAACAGAGGTCGGTTTGATTGTAAACGGAGGTCACATCGTCTATAGTATTTTTGTTTAAATTCTTACCAAATTCTTTACGGAAGTTGACCATGTATTTGTTATCTGGATGGATGATGGACCCTCCACTTTCATAGTCTCGTCCATCAATATTTATTGTTGCAACTCTTCCACCAATCAAATTGGGTTCATAAAGGTCAATCAGTGCGGATAACCCAAGATTGTTGCGTAGAAAGTAAGCAGCAGAAGTACCCCCAATACCGCCCCCTATCACAGCTGCCAAATGAAGGAGAATTACCACAGTTAAGAACAAGTTGCTGATTTATCATGCTGCTGCAAGTCTAGTTGTGTTTATCGTAACCCTCCATCCTCCCGACGGTCACAGACTGTCGGGAAGGATGGTGACCGTCGTCGGGAGGATGGAGGTTTACGATTATAGCACCTACTTTAAGCCCAGTATCTGCGGCGTTGTACTCCTTTAATTTTTGTTTTACATCAGCGCTTGTACGAACGCAGAGGTCAATTATGGGGCTTCTGCAAATCTTGCATTCATTTGTGTGTTCCCACAACAATTTTTTATATAAATATAAATTTAAAGTGGGTGGTTGAATAGATCGTAAGAAGGACTTTGTTACACACGAGTACACCACAAATGTATTTTAACAATCATTGAAACAATACAGATAATGCAAATTCCTACCAATCCGAGGGTTTCCACTCGTACTCTCAGACCTTGTTGTTGACGCTTCATTGATATTGGTCGCCGTGTCCGCGGCCTGCGCAATCAATCCCGACCGGTGACCAACAAAGCTTAAAACGAGCACCAAGAAGACATTTCTAAACCATAGGAATCTAACATTACTCGGTTTAAAATTGCAATTCCTCATGATGGAAGCTTTTGTAAATAGCAAATGTGTTTATTTACATGCAATCTCGGTTCTTCCCACTAATTTTTTACCAATGATCGAGCGAGGTAGTGTTTACACTTTGACATGCACCTGCTATCACAGTGTATTCTATGTTGCGTTAGGGCAACAGACTATATAGAGTATTATCTTGTAAAGGAAAAATGGTCTAGTCTCTAGTCTTCGATACAATCAATTATTTTCACGCACAGGGGGTGTGTTGAACAGCGTATGTGACGTATGCATAATTTTCAGACTTTTCAACTTCAGAGGCGCGAAACAACTTGAAGATGTCAAACCTCGAAAACTTCAGTGCATTTTGAGTATAATTGGCTGTTAGTATGTAGTAGTCATTAAATGTCCATGCGTGGCCCGTGAGTTCTTACCGTGTTAGGTGTAGCAGATATTAAGAGCCAAAGGTGTCATAAATATCAGCTGTATGGACGACATTTGCACAACCTGCGACCATGCGACTACGACTATAGTATGCAAAAACGACTGCCAGATTGTCCGGTTGGTTTTTCCTCCATTTTCTTGAAAATTCAAAAGACCCGGAATGTATTACCAGACAACAGGCGGTGAATTTGAAGCCCACGCAGGTAGCGGCCCCACGAATTCCAAGCCACTGTAAGTATTGTCATAACTGAACTTGTATTTTTGTTTGCAATTGTTGAATTACACTTTCTTTATCATGTTTATTCTCACTTCTCACTTCCATTTCTAAAATTCCGGCCATGGCATGATGGGGCAGAGGGTTTAACACACTATTTTCCTCTTGTACAGAAGTAGGCCTATAGGCTACCCCATAGAGATCCTCTTAAAAGAATTCCTGAAATTCCAAGCACATGATGAAGACACAATATGGGGGGGGGGTGGGGGTACACCAACACCATGCCCCCATATTTAACACCAAATGTAAGTAATATCATGCCCGATATGGGGCAGAGGCTTTCGTATAGCGCAGGGGTGCTTTAAAATGTACGGTAGGCCTAATCCATCTGGGAATTCAGTCACGACCCCACCCCCAACCCCCCCCAAAACAAACCCCAAAACCCAAACAAACAAAAAAACCCTATCCTATAATTTGGACTCGATATGTTTTATGGTGTACCCCCCAGTTGTATTGTGTTTTGTGAATCTCAGGAATTCTTCGTGGGATTTTCGGTGGGGGGGGGGGGGGTGTCTGGTTACTTCTGTACCGGATGCATGGGCCATATCGGGCATTATATACTTTTTGGTTACCGTACTCTCATCGCTAGCTACCCCCCCCCACACACACCGTTTCGAATGGAAATAATATAATTGGTTTCCATCCGTGCAGTTAAATTACGGACTATTGTTTGTACAAACAAACATGATTTAGGCTGTTGAATCCAAGGACTTGAAGGTGTTTTAGGGGCATGGCTGCCCATTTTTAATTCATAGTTGCTGTTTTATAATTATATATACTAATAGCATTGTGAAGTAAGAATAAATATTGGCAAGTCGTATGTACAATTTACATCATTTACATTCATAAGAGAAAAATAACAGTGTATACTTGAAGCATTCTTTGTTCTTTACATGACTCAAATATATATAAAACCCAACTATGAACAGATGTACAAAATGTGTCTTACAAATGAAAGTATGAAATTTATTTACAGTAGGTTCAATACTACATTAATTTAGTTATCACTTGAATGAAATTTCCTTAACTGGAGTCAATAAATTTCATTTCATAATTAACTGAACAGACATGCAAAAAATGACAATAATTAACGGAAAACCGAAGACGCTTTCATTGATTCATATGAAAAGCAGATTTCTGTAAATCGTGAACTGTCTTTAAAAAAGTGTTTTAAGGCTAAAACTTACACAAAAAGCTGACGAACAAACACTCAGTAGTATGATTTCTGATATTTCTTAAAAGGAAAGACATTTTAAGCATAATTTAAGAAATGAAGGTGGAAATATATTGGAAAGATTTTTAAAATGAAGCATCATAATTGGAAGGTACTTTTAACCACAGAGTGCTGACAAACCCTTACCCCTGAATTATAACATTGAAATGGCAGGTCATACAAAAGGCTTCCAAACAAAAATACCATGATCTAAAACATTGATTCTATTGCCGTCATGTAACGGATGCAGATGTTGAACAAAAAAGATCTCACCAGCCTGTGCAAAATTAAGTTTCATCAGTCACTCTACCCACCATAAAGGAGGTCGGGAATGAGACTGTACTCTATAGCAACGTGTTGGGGGAACCCATAGAGTTATTGGTATTGCTTTGCTCATTTAGCTTGCACTTACGCCACACGCAGCTACTGTTTGCGCATAATGAGCCCACTTTTTCAAAACGTGTTTAAGCAGAAAACACTGCTTAGCAAATTTCTTTAGCTGAGCAGAAAATGAGAGGCCACCGGTCGTTACAATGTCAATTCATGGAATTTGGGCTGGTTACCTGTTGCTGCTCAGCAATTTTTGTCTGTGCTTAACAAGTTTTTGTGCTTACAGGCTTTCTTAAAGTTGGGCCCGGGTATTTTTGGGGGTCACATTACATGTAAATAAGGTGCGCGGCTAACCACACGTGCGTTGCCTTTAAAATGCAAATGCACACAGTACCGTAACACGCAGGGAAACTGATTCCCAATGGTGCAAACAAGATTTATGTGTGATGACATCGGGTGAATTGGGTCAATTTGGCGATTGATCCTGATTTGTTCGTGTCATGCATCCAACACTTGCTTTCAAAACCTGAAACTACTTCGATTGAGTATCAAATGACCTCAAACTTTGCAAAAACGATCCGCGTTTGCAATATTTATACATAATGACTGTACTAATAGGAATAATAAAATTTGATTATGAGGTTAGACAAGTCAACATCATAAAGTATACCATTTCACCAATGAACTGCAGTTCCCATACTATTAAAAGATTGATGCAAGTTCCCATAATAGGCCTACAAGAAAAAAGTACGATTTGAAAGGCACCAGTCTATTTAGAGCGTGAGCATCATTGTCGGCTTCGGATACGTCTGCGTCTGCATTCGCCATTTAGAAAACACATGCCTCATGTACAGGGCTTCAAAATAAGAGCCGACGTCTTGGATTTAAAAAACGCCCAACTAGACTTCACAAGCCAAGGTACCTGCTCAAAGATTTTGTTTGTTGAGAAATTTCAATTTTTGGAATCGAACAAGAAATCGCTAAACTTTCAGTTAAGACCTGCTATGACGCACTCACATTATACTTAATTACACAATAATCTGATTAGATTAAAATAACCCCACTATAGTAACTGCGTATTTTTTTTAATGAAATACTTGCATTCGCAGCCCCTTTTAATTGAGGTAAATATACAGCACACACGGAGTTTTGGAATGTTCAACCTTTTTTTTCCATGATACATTTAACAGAGTGTATTACATCAACATGCAAAACACCAAAATTCAAAGCAGCTGATTCGTTGTTCTGTGAACAGCAGTTAATCCGCTAAATCTAGTTTTAGAGATTCTTAAAATTGAAATTACCACTTGGGTACCATTGTTTAAGCGGTAGGGATGGTAATTTCCCTGTGTACATTTAGAAAGATTACTCATTTTACCAAATCCTGATATATGTTTTTATTTTTATATGCAAAATCCTTAAACGCAAAATAAAACCAAATTTCAGATGCATGTTTCAGATGCATGGCCGATTTTACCTTGAAAATGGTAAGGCAGAATAGAAAATGTGAAAAGTTAAAAAAACTGCATCCTTGTTTCCCCGTGCAAAAATGTCTGACGTTACCAAACTTGACAAAGTTTAACGTGTGTAACTTCACAATAGTTTATCTCTTTACAAACTGCTAGTCCCATAAAAATGAAAACAAATGAATTTATTGTTACGTTTTGGCCATCCATTCCACTCGTACTGGGTTACGTGCCATGCTTTGCTTTTGGAATGGTTCCATGCAAACTTGATTAATAAATACTTAATGTGTAAGTCAGAACTTTCTGCCTGACTGATTATAAAAAACAAACAAAAACAAAACAAAAAAACCCCCAAAACAAACAAACAAACACCCCAACATACCAACACCCCAACAAACAAAAAAACAAACATTATGGAATCTTGAACAAACTCCATATCCGGTGAGGTTGTTATTTTGTATTGATTACAATTACTGTACCATATATTCAAGCAAACCCTTCTGGAGAACGAAAACGTAAAGGACACTATTGTCGATTAGAAAGAAAAAGTAAAACGACATTCTGTAACCAACGTGTTCAATAATCCAAGACGCCATTCCTTGAAAGTCTTTCCCCTATCTCCAGAAAGGCAATGGCAAAACTGATTATTAAAAAACATTTCATTCACGGGCTATTTAAAATCATACCTCTATATGTTTTTTTATTTATAATGAATACACAGATACTCATTAATGAATAAGACAACTCGGATATAAAAAGATTTCAATTTGAAAGATTGTAAACACGTTGTGCGTATTTTCACCAATACACGGTGATTATTAAAAGGGGAAAGAAGATTTGATGGTAAAAGAGATATATTCTCAAAAGGCAGCCGGGCTTGGCAAAATACATAATGGTGGTTGCAAGGGTGGGTGGGGAGGAGACTACATCAATTTCTTTTAGTTTGAAATTTAGTAGGACGATAGGACAGATCTTTGAAATTAAAAAACAACATGGAATATAGGACAGATCTTTCAAAATAAATAATTAAAACGACATGAGGTAAGGGTAATCCCATGTCGAAGCCAATTAAAGTCAGAATACAGTCGAGTCTTGAAAATAACGAATCTTTCTTTTTAAAATAAAGAAAATAGAGAAGGGGAACTTAAACACACCTTAAATAACCAAACAACCAAACATCCAAGCACCCATACATCCAAGCAAGTAGTTTCCACTGTTACATCAGTTTATAAACCAGCTAAAATTTAGGAGAACAGAAATGCTCGTGAATTTGGCCTTACCGAAGTCCAAAATCTTTATGTCTAACACGATTGGTGTTTGTCCATCTATAGTCATCAAACAAGCAATGATTCATAGAAGGACAGCAAAGCCCCGTGAGTGACCAGAATGTGAAAAACACACAACAACAAATGGAAGAAACGTTCTGAAGGAGATCTCAAATTGTAGTGGAATTGGGAAAAGTATCATTGTTGAAGTCCAAAATCTTTATGTCGAACACGACCGGCAAGTGTCCCATTTTCTAGGTTGTTAAACAAGACATGATATAGACAGAGGTACTCAATGATAAGCAGTGAATGTGACAAACACACATCAACAATTGGAAGAAATGTTCTGAAGACGATCTGAAATTTCAAGAGGGATACACCGACAAATGGGATTTGGAATAATGTCATTGTATAGAGGAAGGCATGGAGATAGCAGTATTGTTTCAATAAGATGCCATATTGATGTACATTATAACAATCAAAATGATGGCAATAATCAATTCAGGAAGTAAATTGTATCTATAATAACCAAAAGTTGATGATATCCATATAATATCTGTTTTAACATTCATATTTTTGTGAACATCTCAGACATATCATCCTCACTGTATATAGGCAATGGTGGATAACATACCGTAGTGAAGAGACGACTGGACAGTTCAGGGTGGGAGCGAACAGGGAGAGGGGGGTGGGGTGGGCAGGAAAATGATATCTCAAGTGTATAAATAAAAAGCAGTCTAATAATGTAGTCTGAAGCATGGATGCCTGAATGTAGTAAGGGGCCAATGAAGATTCAAATAAGTGAGACACAACTTTAGTGTGAAAGTGGAATATACTTCCTAAACTAAAGGTGCTTGCTATTTTTGTTGCAGTACATACCGTATCACATCACCATCCGTTTGGGTATACTATAAATATTTAATCAAGCTCACAATTTCGATTTTAGTATTTCAAAGGCAAATATAAATGCTTTGGATATTTTGGTTGTGCTCTAGGTTTTAAACCCGAATTCATAAAGATTACACTTTGGAAGTTATATCAAAGTCTCCTTCCTTCGTCACAAATCTGTACCCTCCTCAGAGTCGAAGTCAAACAAGTCTCGTTTGGTGTCTTGGACTTGATCCGTTGGCTCCGTGTCCTGAAATAAGATTATGTTCGTTTCCCGTACTGGGCCTTCGTGCTTTGCTGTCGCTCCTGTCAGAGATTGTAAAGATGACGAAGAAGAAGGGAGCTTCTCTTCACAGTGAATACTACTTGGAAGGCCACTGTTTAAGCTTGTCTCAAGTATCCCACTACCAAGACTAGTCTCCAGAACACCATCTCTACGTTGGACATGGACAATGTCTTCAAAACGGGTCTCCCTGGGGCCTGTTTTTGCAGCAGGTAATCTAGGTGAGAGCCGCCCTGTGGCACTGAGTGTTGGGCTGGAGTGAGGCCCATTGACCCCGCTGGGGTGTGGGGAAACAGTGTTTGCAGGTGAAATCACTTGAAGGAGCCGCACCACCGCTTTGAGATCATGACTGAGGTTGGATACATCCTTGCTAAGATTAGACACCTGCAGACAGAGAGAAAAAAAGTCAATTGTGTACTATTTTTGGCTAATCTCCTCTTTTGTTATAACTCGAGCATTTGTATACAGTGATTTTTCAAAGACGAAATCCTGCCTTCGAGCCCTACAACCAATTCAGTCCTGAAACTGTTTCCACAAAGTGATTTCCAAAAATATATAATTTATCATTGGCGGTCAGGTTGGCGTGTAGTTGTATCTTTCCTCGCCTCCCACTTCTTGGATCCCGGTTCGAATCCCGCCGGGGCACTATGTGGATTGTTTTTGAGTCCCTAATACCTGATTGCGTGGGTTTTCCCTGGAATATTTCTCTGGGGTTTAACTTCCCACATCTAAAATTGAAACTTAATACTTCTTTGTCTTCTCTCCATGGGGTTCTTGGCCAGTATAGTTATTAAGCTCGCTTTTCTGAGAGTCCAGAACCAGAATAAATAAATGAAATGAAATCATTGTTTTGCCTAACCTGTCTGTCCAGCCTCTCTACACTATTTCTAGTGTATTCTATTTCATGTTTAAGATCCTCCGTGCAAATTGACTCTGAAGACACTGATCTAGACCTGGAAACTAATAAAAAAAGAAAAATGAAAACACAGTCTTAAAAGTGTGCAATTCAGGGAATAACTAATTGAACCTGTGGACAAATTACTCCACTACACTCTAAAAACTTCCAGGTCAGAATTGGCCTGGATCCCGGGTTGTACGGGACTTGACCCATTTCTGGGTCAGGCTGACCCGGAAACTGGTTTAAAAATGAGATTTAAATTCGGATTCTGCGTCATTTTGACAAATGTCTGGGTAATTTTGACACAGATTCCCGGTCACACTGACCCTAAAATGGGTCAGGCCACTTATAACCCGGAAGTGGTTCAATTCTGACCCTGGAGTTTTGAGAGTGTAGATTGGAATAAGAACATTAAAGGCACTGTACACGTTTGGTAATTGTCAAAGACCAGTGTTGTCACTTGGTGTATCCCAACATGCATAAAATAACAAGCCTGTGAAAATTTGGGCTCAATTGGTCATCGAAGTTGCAAGAAAATGATGATAGAAAAAACATCCTTGTTTTACAAATTTGTGTGCTTTCAGATTAGGAATAAAAACTTCTTGCAAGAAGTTTTTATTAAGTTTAGTGAGAAATTACCTCTTTCTCAAAAACTACGTTACTTCAGAGGGAGTCGTTTCCTACAATGTTTTATACTGTCAACAGCTCTCCGTTGCTCGTTACCAAGTAAGTTTTATGCTAATATTTGTTTTTAGTCATTACCAAACGTGTACGATACCTTTAAGGAGACTTTCATGACAACGTGTCACTTTTACCTTTGCTCTCTACTTTTACTGATAGACGACCAGACCGCGCCCATATCACGAGGTACATGATGTGGGTTTCTATCCGTTTTTAGATTTTTTAACAATTTATTTTCACAACTCCGTCACCAAGCCACTTTCAAAATATTATCTAAATAACTGAACAAAATTAGTTGGTCGTTTTTTATGTCCACGGTTAATACTTACAATTGATGCCGTGGCCTAACTGAGGTGATGTAAAACTCTGTCTCATTCCTGAGTTGTAATGATTGATTAATCTTTGCCTCGGGGCCATGGTGAGACTGTGATGCCTCGAGGCTTGTTGGTGACAAGGGCCGGGGAAGTCAAACCGGTTTGCCTTGTATTGGTTAGAGCTATCTTCAATACCATCTACAATCCTAAAAACGATAAAAATACATGTATGTTAAAGTGGTTCATTGCCGTAATGGAGATCAAGCAGTCACATTGTAACATAGGCTGTATTTCTCTCAAACTTGTGGGGACCTATCTCCAGATACGGCCCGTTCTTCAGGATTTCCCATAAATTGTAAAGTTGTCTCCCATAAACTGGCTCCAAGCTATCAATATGGCTGTAACTAGACATTTTAGTCTACCTATAGTCGACAGCCAAAGCTTTTACTATAGATGTTCGATTTGAACATGGATGTTATGATGAAGTACCTTGGGCTAAGGTCAGGAGGTAGACCACTCCCTGCAGAACTACTGACGTCCAACAGCATGTGTTTACTCCTGTCCAGTGGCATCATCTCAATAGTCTCTGTCCCTACACTCCTATTCTCAACGTCTTTGGCTTTCTCCACAGCTGCAGCTTGTTCCTCCTCTTCATCTTGCAACTCTGAGATTGATGTCAGGCGAGACGGCCGGTTACTCTCAAAGTCTGCAGCAAATGGATCTGGCTGTTTGGGACAAATTAACGAAGGTAAGGTCACATTAATTATCACTTTAACAGTATGGATTTTGTTATGCTACACTGTACAGTACAGTATAGTTGATGGATCAAGAGGTGTTCTGTTTCATCGCTCCACATTGGAGTGAAATTTGACCCTTCAGCCCTGTGTTACATACACTTTGTGGACATTCACTTCTTCTGTGCACTTTCAGAAAAAAGGGATTCTTCAACATTGGTGAAAACACACATCCTCAAATATGCATCCCTGTGGAGACTTCTATTGATCTTTACTTTGTCCATGTACTTAACATCCTCCCAAAGACTTTTACTCATCATTTCTTGTTGAGCACCCCTGTCTTTAGAATTTCCGTTTGGATACCCTTTGTTTCCCTTTTTTGTTTTGTCCTCGGTCTTCATAAGGTACCGAATATAAGCACACTGTTCAGACGTGTGTAAGTCCACAAAGTGTCTCAAGTCCATTGCGTTGACTTCTTCTGTTCTCAGGTCCACGTTTGTTTATAATGCTTGCCTTACGCTGCTCACACTCTCTTGCTCTGTGTTTATCAATTGTAACACTTGCATTTTCTGTGCCTTTTGTGGTTCATATTATATCAGTTGAGACTCTCCTTTCAGTGTCAAGTAAACTTACATCTTGATCAACACCTTCTCTCAAATTAAATGTCAGATCCCTGGAAATCTCTTCTTTGAACTTTGACATGTACTCTGGATAATTATGCAGCACTTCCTGAAGTTCATGCCTGAAATAAATATATAGGACAACTTTTCATGAGTATTTGATAGAAAGGGGACACAATTTTTTTTTTAGTAGTAATAATAAAAGAAGAATAGACAAGATGAAATATAATTATACCTAGATACTAGCATCAAATCACAGTACGTCAAGGCATGGACATCACCGCTGCTTTGTAAGCATGTGTCAGTGCCATAAAGGTCACAACCAAATAAATCTCCTTTACCTAAAAAAAAGAAAAGAAAAGTAAATGACATGTTTGAATTGTATTTACTTTTAAAGATTGTATACACTATACTAGAGGTAGAGTTTCAAGACCATGCTTGTGTACTGACCGGTGCGCACACTGTTTCCTGTACTGTTGTCAGCGCTGTTATTGTTGGATGGACGAGACATACCGTAACCTTTAAACTTCCGAAATTGAACTTTTTTTACTCAGTCCATGATTATATCAGTACAGAAATGTAACAATGATTAAATCTTGTTATAAGGCATCGTCAGTTTACCTAATGAAAGGTCGTGTTACTTACCTAAAATAGCTACAACCATGCCTTGTTTCAATATCTCCATAGAGCCATTAAGAAGGAAATATAATGATATCAAGGAGTCTCCCTGATGTAAGATGTATTCCCCTGGTGCACAGAAGCCTGTCTTGACCCTTAGAGACAATGACCTGGTTGCAAATAGAGTACGAAAGAAATCAGTTATCCCAAAAAGTACAATCCAAGTAAATAAATTCAATTTCACTTGTTTCTGTATCAGGTTTATCATACTTGGTAAAATTCTAAACAAGAGTTTGTTTTATGATATACCTTACATAGAATCCTAAATGGGATTTTCGTTGCGGAGTGTTTTGTAAATTGAGTTTAAGTTACTCACCTGAGGCATCCTTGGCTAGCTTCGCCAAATATTGGCAATTGTAAGAACTCTTTGTGTAGATGCATTGTGACATCTGCTCTTAACTCCTCAGGAAATCGATGTAGCATCTGAGAAATACAGGTGAATGATCTACCAGTTAGCAAGCTATACTCATAAACTCAGAGGGATGACAATCAAAATAAAAAAGCCCATATATAAGAGGATAGACAATTTGGGAAAATAACTTTGAGGAACAACTGGCACTTTGAGGGTTCAACTGGCCCAATGACGGATCAACCTGCACAACAGTGGGGCATGGTGGCTCAACAGATTTGTCCTTTAATAGCTCAAGGTACACCTATGACCACACAACTGGCACTATGACGGCTCCTCTGGGAATATGACGGCTCAACTGTACTATAACGGCTCAACTGGAACTTTGACAACTTAACTGGCACTGGGGTGGCTCAACTGGCAATTTGACCGTTCAACTGGCATTACAACGGTATAAGTGGCATAACAACAGCTCAAGTGGCACTCTGAGGGCCCAACTAGCACTGGAACAGCTAAACTGGCACTGGAACAACTAAACTGGCATTGGAACAGCTGAACTGGCATTATGACGGCCCAGTTAGCACTGTGACGGCTCAACTGGCACTGTGATGGCTCAACTGACACTGATGACTCAACTGGCACTGTGACGGCTCAATGGCACTATGACGGCTCCACTGGAACTTTGACGGCTCCACTGAAACTTTGACGGCTAAAATGGCGCTATGGTGGCTCAACTGTTACTCTGAGGGCTTAACTGGCAATGGGACAACTCAACAGGCACTGTGATGGCCCAGGTTCAACTGTGAATAAGCAACTGGCACTGGGATAGCTCCACTGGCATTATGGCGGCTTCAATGGCACTTTGAGGGCAACTGAACCTATGAGGGCTTTAACTATTCACTACATGGCTCAGCTGGCACTTTGACCGCTCAGCTGGCACTGATGACTCAACTGGCACTGTGATTGCTCAGCTGGCACTGTGACGGCTCCACTGGCACTATGATGGCTCCACTGGCACTATGATGGCTCCACTGGCACTATGATGGCTCCACTGGCACTTTGACTGCTCAACTGGCATTACCACGGCTCAACTGGCACTCTGGGGGATCAACTGGCGCTATGGAGGCTCCACTGGCACCTTGGCTGCTTAACTGTCAATATGAATGCTCAAATACCACTGGGATGGCTCAACTGGCACTATGACGGCTCAACTGGCACTATGTCGGCTCCTGGTATTATGATGGCTCTTCTAGCATTATAAACGTTTCAGTGGCATTTGGTTGGCTCATCAGACAGCTTGATAGCTTTAGCTGGCACGATGATGACTAAACTGGCATGGCCCAACAGGCATGATAGCTTGGCTGGCACCAATACTCCACTGGCACTATGTTGACAATGAGATGCCAAAATATCAAGAGCAATTCACAATTTTTGTTTTTAAACTTGTACTCTAGGCTTACCTCCATTGTATCAATGCCCATATTGTTTGACCAAGATGTGTTGAAGTACTCATTCATCCTTGTCTTGAGATTAGCAGGTATATGATGCGATCTTACAAAGTCTTTGAGATCTCTGAGCTTGAGGTGATACAGTGCTCTTCTGGAGTACATTCTTTGTACAATGGCCGTCACATTGCCAAAAACTGCCGCATGACAAAGGGCTAAAAAGAAAGTAATGTTCAAGCTGTTATTTAAACTGATCAATTTTGAATGGTTTTGTTTGTATGCAATGCCTACAGATCTAAAATAGTCTGCTCAGAGAAGAAAGGACTTATATAACCTACGAAAGACCCTGTCGGCTCAGAGCAGAAAGTAGAATATAAGACCTAGAAATACCTAGTCGGCTCAGAGCAGAAAGGATTTATACTCCATTGTGCGTGTATGTCTTATAAGTCTTTTCTGCCCTGAGCCGACGAATTAATACTTGCACTAGATATACTTCCATCAACCAATATTTTGGGACGAGCTATAACGAATACTAAATAAAGGGTATTTTCTCATCATACTATATGAGAGCCCGAATGTATTTTTCTTGAGTTATATACTCTCGATGATGTAATCAAGTAAATGTTTTAATGGCAACTCCTTAATCAAATAAATAATTTCTGTACATTAATCTTCAGAGTATACAAACAATCTTAGCGATTTCTCAACTCATAATTTGCTTGTTGTATAGCAATGAAACCATGCAAACAAACCAGACAATGTGCATTTCCCTTGTTGAAATTATCAAGAATACATCCAGATAAATAACCTACCACCTATGAGCATAACAATGATAGTGAAGATTTTCTCAATGTCCGTGTTTGCTGAGACGTTTCCAAATCCGACACTTGTAAGGCTGCTTAGTGTGAAGTATAACGACGTGATGTATTTACTCTCATTTCTTGGACCACTCCTCGAGTTGTTCTTCTCGAGCGGTCTGTGCAGATCTTCCCCGAGGTTATTTATCCATCCTATAGGTGCACAAAAGCAAGCACAATACAACTGATTTCATAGGAAAATTATTGGTAAATGAATGGCCTGATTTGAATCATGAATCAGCCCTATTAACGGATTGTTTAAAGTTAATGCAAGTTCAGGCTTCACCTTCCACTGAAATTACTTTAATGTTTTAGAAACAGAAACTGATATGCCAAATTTGAAAGGTTTGTCTAGGATGTTTTTATAAGCAAATTCGTAACCGCTATTGAGCCACGATGCACAACCCCTTTACACGTGCCTATCCCCCGTCATTTTGGTTTCTCGAAAGAGAATGAAAAAGCCCGGGAGGTTTTATGAGAAAGTTTGTTGTCTTTAATTTCAAAATGTAAATAAAGGAATTGATCCTAAAATTGTCGAAATTGTAGACGCGCATTGTGCGGAGGTTTGTTCCTCGTTGTGCAAGAGGTCAGTAGTCCGCCTTCTCAACACCGTCGGCACGTCTTTGCTTGTATGTTCACGTGTTTAAATTTAAGGCGTGTTCCTACCAATCCAACCAATGAATCAGTAATACCAACCAAACTATAGAATAGTAAGGATAAAAACAAACGTTGGGCCAATAGACTGTGCAAGTCTCGCGCTTATAGCAAACGAGAAAACAACTGGAACGAAGACTATATTTTTCTATGAAATCAAATCTTCTTGTAAAATTCTATTCGTACAAAATTCTTAAAAATAAAAATACCCATAGCAATTTGTTATAAATACAATTTCTTTTTAACATAATACCATTAAAAAAAATAACATTGGAACAAAATCAAAACTTGGGACGATGATGCTTATTTTTATGAAAACCCCATTTGCCAATTACGCCCGAATTTGTGCGACCATTACAGGTTTAATGAAACATGAACGTCAGTTTTTCAAAAATTCTTAATTGTTTACAAGTAACTGGAAACAAGCCTTATTCTCGGGTTTTCTTTGTTGATTTGTTAAAACTGATTTTACTTTTGAAATTTTTCATAGCAAAATTTTACTTTCCCAACAATATAAAAGGGCCTCAAAATTGCATAGCCATTCCTACGTTAAACTAAAGTATTTGAAGAAACGGAATCGCGTACACAAAAACTCAAAATGGTTGGGACCAACTTGGTCCCGAAAGTTCGAGCACGCGCGAGACTTGCACAGTCTATGAGCATTTGTGGCATGTCGCGGCCGAGCGGTCTAGTTCACCAGACCCAAGCTCTGGTGTTGTCAGCAGCAGAGTATGGGTTCGAATCCCGGTCATGACACTTGTGCCCTTGAGCAAGGCACTTAACCATAATTGCTTCGTAAAAAGTTGGATAGGTAGTGCATTCTGCTCTACCAGCCAGGCTCCAAGT
Organism: Plazaster borealis; assembly: GCA_021014325.1. Taxonomy (NCBI): domain Eukaryota; kingdom Metazoa; phylum Echinodermata; class Asteroidea; order Forcipulatida; family Labidiasteridae; genus Plazaster; species Plazaster borealis. Next base: position 13,868,196 of record CM037471.1, on the reverse strand, counting down.
GGATAATACCCATGCATGCCTACATCCTTACGAACTGTGAAGGGGGTAACCCTGTTTCAGCCCCAGGAGTATGTGGCAACGTGTTCCTGGTGACAGTTGATTTGGGTCGACATCCAAAATCAGTTAAGTGGCCGTCCGGCCTTGTGATGTTAGGCGATATCTCATAAAACAACAACAAAAATAAAAACAAAATTGACAGTGCTAAGTTCCCCTCCCCTCCATTCCACATTCCCTTACCTAGATTCCAAGTGTTCGGATTCTCCCTCTCTGTCATACCAATCCCGTACCATACGCAGCCCAACCAATGAGCCAATAAGGCGAAAGCAAGCATCAGGAATGTTAATGTAATGGCACTGTACTGTGAATATCGCTCAATCTTCTGTAACAGGCGCAGCAACCGTAGCAACCTCGCTAGTTTTAGAAGTTGAATTGTAGAAACCTGTGCGGGAAGAGAAGAATTGATTAATGAATACATTTTCCGCAGACCTAAATAATGACTCGGATAAACGAGGTTAATTGTTTGGTGTTGTGGAAAGAACAGCTCAAATGGTGCGTTTTGGTCGATTCATTGGCTGTCGAAGAAAATGTAAAATAGTAATAACAACGTTTTAAAAAAATAAGAACAATACATTATTCAATATACAACTGTAATTGGGGGAGGAGATACAAAGATGTTAGCCGAGACATACCTTTTAACAATGTTACCGTATAAGCTACTACCTCGGTTCTTTTCTGTTCTTTTCCCTACTGGTTTACTCATCAAATGTCAAGGCAACTCTTCATACTAATGTATTATTTCTATTATTTCATCCATGAGGAACACAGATGTAGAAAATAAATCTCCATGACCGTCCCTTATTTGCTAAACGAATAGCATATAACGATCGCCAAACGGGCCGAGTTTATCATACCCATGGGAGGGAAGGCCACTTTTAAAAACGAACAGGAACTCCCATTGGAATATTAAAACTCCAGGAGCATCAAGGATAAAATCAGAGGTTTTTCGTTTGTGTCATCCATGCCAGGCCCAACCCGAGAGATTTCAAGTATCCTCCTTTCTAATTATGTTGTGCATCATAATATTAATATCCCTACCTGTAATGTACATGTATCGTCTTACCGTGTTTATATTTGAAACTGTAACAATGAAGTCGAAGGGTACAGCCGCCAATATGTCTATGAAGAACCATGTCTTAGCGTAATGAATGGCTATCTCTCTTCTCTCATAGACTACCACACCTGTCTTGCTGACAAATGTCGTTGTGAAATTAATACCTATATCTGTCATAACAAAAAGAATAGCAGCTTTAAACAGTGCTGTTAAGATATAAGGTATCACAAAAATGTCACATTGCATTTTCTTTCAAAGAAAGGGAAAAGCGGCATCAATGCATAAAACAGAAGCTTGTGGTATTTATTTCGTAAGAATATACTTCCAAAACAGTAGCTAATGATATAACATTCGGGCGTAGTGGGTAATGATTGATTAGCGCAAAGCGGTTTTTTCTTTCTTAACTAAACAAACTGTCTTGTATTACCGGTAGATTCACAATGTCTAAGGCAGACCGGAAATTATTGACGGCCGTAGGATGGCCGGGGGGGGGGGCTGCGTATGAAAAGTACATAAATATATTTTAATGTAATTTTTGTCTACTTTAAATCTTCAAACTTTAGGGCGGTTGGGTTGGCGTAGTGGAATCTTTCCTTGCCTTCCACCTCTAGGACCCCGGTTCGAATCCGGGGCACATGTGGATTGGGTATTCAGTCTCTGTGTGATGGCGTGGGTTTTCCCTGGAACATTTCTCTGGGTTTTTCCCTCCCTCATCTAAAACTGAAACTTAGTTCTTTGTTTTCTCTCCATGGGGTTCTTGGCTATAGTATATGATAAGTTTGCTTTTCTGAGAATCTTTGGATTCACAACCAGAATAAATAAATACAATAAATACATCAGCTTTCTGTATTGCAACTCACCGGTTAGAAAGAGTACTTCCACCATTATGTCTAGTACCGTTGTAACTGTGTGTTTATCCGGTCCAACTGCTACGTTATACGGTACAACTATGGCAATGTATAATGTAGCCACCAATACGAACCAGTCCCAGATAGATTTAAAGGTGCTGTAGTGAAGGATGATAAACCTGGACTTCTTCATCGCTGCCACTTTGTACTCGGGGAGAACCGCTCTCTTTGGCCCGGCTAACAGGCTCTGCTTTTAAATTCAAGAAGCATCAAAGCAATATTAGTGAAAACTAAGTAAAACTTATGGGGTAATTTTGTACTACAATTAAAGTCATGTTAGCAAGACTTTTTAAAGACAGTGATTTTTTTAGAAGAAAGTGAAATGCAAAACCTGATCGTTATCTCGTTTGCTTGGAGTCGGTACTTTAAAAGTCTCATTTTGTGGCTAAACATCATGGTGTTCATTATTTCCGGTTATCGAGCTCAAGTACAGAGAGGGGTCTTAAGATTAATGTGACCAGCCAAACGTTAAAGGTAGCTCAACTAAAAGATATCTGGTGTGTTTGCTTCACTGATTTTCTTGTCCTTATCCAGACCGTCTGGGACGCATAACAAACGGCTAATATTAGTTGTCTCCTGTTACTTAATAAACACTTGTTGGGCTGCGTGTGTCTTTTCGGCAGGTATGCCTTCATGTTTGTGACCTTTTTGATTATAATGTGGATGCATTCCCTCGTCGTATGATACTATGAAGAGTATGACATTCTGGCACTCACGCTGTTGAGTTTGAGCTTCCTCCTTTTCTTCTTCTCTTGCTCCTTAAGATGACCCGATAAATGATACAAGACTGCCCTACTCCGTCTTCTGGCATAGTTGTAGTTTGTAGGGAGATCACTGAGGTAGTTATTAGTTTCATCTTCATCGGAATCATTCTCATCGTCATCTTCTTCTCCATCACCTAAAACAAAATGGCCACCAACAAGGAGAGGGAAAGGTCAACTCGACCTACCAGTGAATATTGTGTTACATGTTCTAAAGGATACTTGACATGACTGGACCCCCAATTTCCCCAGTGGGAAGCATTTACCTTTCTTGCTTCTCCTGCATCCAATTCATTATTCCTTCGTATTCCTTTCTTCCTGTTCCCTCCAATGTTTTCTTCCCCATCTCCACTTTCACTTACACTTAAGTTACCGGTTCATTAATCTGAAAGGTACCTAGATCTAGTTTCTTCCCTGGGTTTAATCAACAACATCATTCAATGAGTTAACAGTAAGGTATAATCACTGTAGGTTTGGGGCCGAAAAGGGGGTTCCTTGTCTGCTGTATATGTAAAACATGAAATCACTGCTCTCGGAAACATTTTATTACCTTGAACCAAACTTATTAACTTTTTGGCTTGTTGGCGTTTCTATTTGCAAGGTCCACTATTTTGATCCACTCAGCATGTTAGATTTCCTCCTTGAAAAGTTGGTGTTTTAAATGCTTAGTGAACGTACAGTTTACGTAAATATTCTTAAAAAGTGGGTTAATTATTTATGTGGTCAAAAATGGAGCAACAATTACAATGCGGCCGAAACCGAGAAAGGAATCTAATCGTGCAAACTATCTCAAGCTTCCATTCTGTAGCGTATTTTCAGTTTTCAACTTGTTTTTCTGAAATGAATTTTCTTTAGAGAAGTCAATCTACAGTTTCCTTATGTAACTTGATTATCTGTCATTTAGTAGTGCGTTTAATGTTCTAATATAATGGAAACGGAGATTTAAATTTCGCGTAGGTCATATTGATTCTCAGGTGTGGAAGTTTCTTACAATCAAATTAAAATTGACTGCAATTCCACGAGCACTCACAAGGTCGCAGCTAAATTATCATTTTGCATGTAATGGATTCCAATGGATATTCTCCGGGGTTGTGTAGTTGCTTCATCAGTGACAATTGCTCACATAGTCCTCTCGATCAGATCATCTATTCAACTTCACCCACTCAGAGTTGCAGGGCCCAATTTTATTTTTAAGCACACACACACACACACATGCGCAAGGCACAGGAAACTTTGCTCTGGCTGAAACGAGAATGGTTTCAAGGTTTTTTGTGACCAGTAACTTGCTTATTGTAAGGATTAAAAGCAAATAGTTGAAGACCGTTCATTAAAACTGGGACACAGTAGTTAACCACTTTCCTCTCGGGTAAAATACTCTCGCTGATTGAGTATATATTATCAGAAACAACCTGGGTTTAACAGTGTGCATGCTCATACAGCTCTGTGTTGTATACACTCTGTGGACATTCCTTTGATCTGTTCATTAAAAGAAAAAAAACATATTTTTTTAACACTGTAAAAACACAATGTGGACGTGTGTAAGTCCACATTGTGTTTTAAGCTGCGTGTATACTTTTTTTTGTATTCATGTCCACACTACGTACTTAACGCTTAAAGGCATTGTACACGTTTGGTAATTGGAGCCTATATTGTTTGTTTCAATTCTATATAGTTGTAGATATACACCATAAAACTAACCTGTGAAAATTTCATTTCAAAAAGTGGTAGCGTTTTTGAGATATTGCCGAAAATCTGGAGCGGTTATGTCCACTCCCCCGCAGGAGAATAATTTGCATTTGGAATACACACTCTGTGAAGCGTTACCGTAACGCTTCTCAATATTCAAAATATTTTTGGGATAAAAAGTGGTACATTTTTCCATAACCGCGGTCCTTCGAAGTAAAAAGTCTCTCAAAATGCATTATACTATCCAAAGCTGCTGTACTTCTTACTAAGTAAGTTTTTATTGCCATAATTTTTCAGAGTCATTACCAAACGTGTACGACACCTTTAAACACAATCACTTTCGTTTCTATCGAAGACTTTGAACCGCAGCACAAGTTTAATTTTTTTAGCCACGACAAGCATTTTCCGCATGTTAGCATAGTAAACCGTTGAGCTTCTTAATCCTTATGAATAGGTTATAGGACTGTTTGTTTTGTTCCTCTATATTCCTGCATTTCCAATCCGACTTCGTGATGAAATGACAGGTCATAAAACATTTATAGAGTAAATTCTGTTTTGTTAATAGCGAGTTCTGCGAAGGAACATTTTTTATTCAGAGTCGAACCGGAGTTTAGAAACATAACATATTCTGTGCAGGCGTCAAATTCGCCTCACACAAAAACCTTAGTGTATCACGAAATGACCCACTTGTTTCGGTGCTTCCTTGTTTTGATTCAAAACATTGCTGCAGGATGTAAATAGAATACTATGTTGGACTTACTGCAGGACGTACTGTCTGACTATAATTATAACTGTGATAGAATATCTCAACCTGTACAGTATATTTGAGTTTATTTCAGTTTGACTCATCATCAGAAAATTGTTAATCTGGAAAAAACATACCTGATGTAAATTTGTTACAGGTTTCAAACTTCATGACGACCAAATATATTTCCGTCCAAAATGCTGCAGGCATCGTTAGATTGAGTATGAATCCAATCGAATTTGGCTTGTCATGCAAGGATACTATGACACGTATCAAGAACATAACAAGTAAAGGTCGTAGCTGTTTTTCTGTGAAAGTTGACCCAATTAGATAGTTTGTTTCCTTCCTCTTGTGTTCATTTAATAACCAGATGATTAGATTAATGTACTCGTAAACGAAGAAGAATGTACCGTCCCTTCGAGTTATGAAGGCATATTACAATGATTTAAGTTTCGGTGAATCTCTACGACGACATTATGCAATTTTATTCTGTATTAAGTATAAACATGTTTTTTGGCTCCCCTATCAGTCTGTGAGGGTTATTTTGAGTTGATATTTTCGTGTGTCCCTCTCTGCAGATTAATTTTGTAATCTGTAATCAGTTAGATTCAAATGTGTTTTTCTGACAACCCACCGATTAGTACTGAGATCTTAGAGGTCAATGCGTCTTCGCATGTCATTTTCTTTTGCTGCTCGCACGCCAGTCTATGCTGCATAATATTGAAGGTGAAAATGCTGTCAGTTCTCTGTGCAGGGATTTATATCAACAAACACGAGACAGCGCGATAAGAACAGCCAGGTAAGTTTGTATAAAAGGAACAAGAATATCAGATACACGACTCAAAACTCTGAAAACTCCCGGGTCAGAATTGATCCGGATGCCGCCAGGTCGCCGGGGCGTGACTCATTTCTGGGTCAGGGTGACCCGGAAACTGTCAAAAAATAGGATTTTTATTCAGATTTTGCGTCAGTTTGACAGAGTTTCTGGTCAGTTTGACACAGATTTCGTTCACACTGACCCAGAAATGGGATGGGACCCGGCGACTCAGAATCCGGGTAAATTCTGACCCGTTTTTTTTTAAGTGTACGATTAATCTTACCTGTGTGTCCGTTTACGGAATTCATTGTTTTAGACTTCGTGATGTCTTTGTGTGATGCAAGAAATAAAACAACTTCAGCTTTCTCATTCTTGATTGGGACGATGTCCAAAAGGCACCAAAATGGCGACGCTGTGGACAAAAAAACACCCGCGAAAAACTAACATTGAATTATCCGTATAAAACAGAACCGAACCCTTCATACCTTATACTCATAACAATATTAAAACTACATATTTTGGGAATCAGGCTTGAGAATACCCAGGCATAGGCAGTTCTCTTTGAGCCGGGAGGGTGGGGTTGGGGAGTGTTCTTTGTTTATAGTTTTATGGTATACCTTACCTGTCTAGTGTAGTGAACAATTTCCCTGTGCTGCTGCTTTCCAGGTTGTATCGTAAACTAGGGTGTGATCCCTGGTACGGCAGTTAGGAAAGGCATCTGACTGGCACACCCGTACAAAGATATTGACAAAATAGGGAGACCGCCAACATTAGGTCTAGATAGCTCAGTTGGTATAGAGCGCTGGAACATTAATCCAGAGGTCGCAGGTTTAAATCCCGCTCCAGTAATTTGTTCTTTGCTCGACCCAAAATTATTTTAAACATTACCCAGTTAGTTTCATTTGTGGTTTAGTACTTGATAAACAGCTCAGTTAAGCCAGCGGTTGCAAGATAATGGATTCGAACCCTAATTTATTATACACTCACCGTCTTTCTTCTGGAAGATGGCCTCCGTCTTGTACTCCACCTTATTCTCCAGGACATTTTGAATCTCATCAATCTTGTCCTGTGTAGTGTCCTTTCCAAAGAGGAATTTGCAGGCACAGCTCTTCTGCATGACCTCCGCTCTAGAGAAACCGGTAAGCTCGCAGAATCCATCAGAACAGTATACGATAGGGTAAGTATTAGGAACTTGAGCATTTCCAAGGACAAAATTACTGTCTGTGAAAAAAATAACAGAATAAAAAGGCATTTATGTTTGTGCACTCATTGATAATTTCTCTGCCGTTGCTATTAGCTGTTTTGAGGTTTAGGGGTGCACTGTTTGGTTTGGGCGTATACAGACAAATTTACCCAAACCTAATAAGTATCATAGTATTGTGTCCAGCATATCTAAAAAATGGCTTACAGGGGTTTGGGTGCGTTGGTATATATTGAAGCGACAAAGTGATGTACAATGAAGCGATGATCTTATGTATTTTTCAGTCACGATTGGCAGTAGTAATAACAAGGCCTATGTGAAGACGTCAGCAAAATTTGCAACAATGCCTGGGCGGATTGGAAATGCGAGCCTTGGCACGGATGACTGGGTAGGGGGCACTAATGTTTGTGTATTCCCCCAGAAAAGGGGGGGGGGGGTGGGCTAACATTTCATGTCGCTGAGATTCATTATAGATTCTCCTACTTTATCATTTAAGGCAGGGTATACTTTTGGTAATTGTCAAAGACCAGTATCATCACTTGGTGTATCCCAACAAATGCATAAAAATGACAAACCTGTGAAAATTTGGGCTCAATTGGTCATCGAAGTTGCCAATAACGAAAGAAAGAAGAAAACACACCCTTGTGCATAGAATTGTGTGCTTTCAGATGCTTATGCCTGAAGCCTTTCTCAGATTCAAATCTATATTTCATATGCATTGGTTTATAGTAATTATCAACAGCTCTCCAGTGCTCTTTACCAGGAATAATTTTATGGTAATTAACTTGTGGAATAATTACCAAAAGTACCCTGCCTTTAAATGTCAAGTTGGTGAAGGTCACGCTCACAGTTTAGCTTTTTTTTTTAAAATGTAACGTATGGGAATGAGTAATTTCCGTTTGACAGCAACTTGACGAACATAAACCTTTATCTTTCGGGAGAGTGACTGACACTCTAGCAGGCATGATTCTTATATCAAGATAGTAATGTGTTCTTTCTTCCTTCAAGATCTCAGCAAAATGTTTTTATCATTTATCGTTTGTTATTTATGTGGTTGGGGTAATAAACCCCATTGCGTAATCGGAATTGTGAGCTGGTCGGTATTTGATGCAGTATCCATTTTGCGTTCAATCAGGTTCGTGGGTATGTTCCCTTCATCTCTAGAAGACAATTTTTTCATCACGTACGGAACTTGTCTGAATTGGGGAACACACAGCGGATGGTCGATAACACACTCGTTTCAGTAATGATACAAGACGTCGCATGTTTCATGCAAATGGGAAACTTTAACCCCTCTAAATGGGTTTATATTTACCAAGTTTTTCACAGCGTAAAAATAACCGTATAATATAAGCAAAGACTTCAATTAATCTTGCAATTTCAATGCGACGTTTTGGGACTGTTGTTTACTTTTGTGTCAGGCGTGTGTTGACACAAGCAATAGTCGTATGTTGTTTCACAATGAGGAACCCATCTATATAGAAGCTTATTATAAGATCATTATTCATAGCTTATTAAGATGAAATTAGAGTAACGGACATACTTTTATATCTATTTTAATCCTGGCTATGTAGACGAACAGAGGTTGTTGGATTGTGACCTAGAAACGCTTGGTTGTTTTTCTTGTGTTCTACCCTTGGGGTGAGTTGGGACAAGTTTCAACTTAAAAGAAAGAAAAAGACATTCGAGATTTTGTGTGGGTTCACGTTACAAAATGTCAACACACAAAACATACTCAATGTTTTATGTTGATATTTGAAACTACGAATAACTATAACTTTACTATCCACGCAAGCCTATATGTTTATCACAAAGAAATCACATCAATTGACACATATACTCTCTAAAAATAGACAACGCATTTACATATTGTGACTTGATAGTTTTGTTATTAAATTGCAAATTTTTCTAAAATAGATTTCTGATCTATTTCGTTGATGCGCAGCACAATGAGATTCAGCACAATCTCAGCATTATGTACGTTAGCAGAATGTGTGTATTCCTGTCATCACCACACATCACAACACTGAATCCATTAATGCTCGTCTTACGGATGATGGGCATAGTTCATATTCGTTATTCTTGTAATTTGATCCACACAGATATCCACCCGCACATCCAGTAATAATGAAGACAATAAAACCAATCCCAAAACGCAAATACTATCCAACCCATCCACAGTGGCAAAACATGCCTTTGGTCGACATCACTGATAGTACACTACGGTTGGGGCAGTTTTATGAAAGGTTTTTCATCCTAGTATTGTCCTCGACCGATGTGCCCATTTTATTTATAACATTAAAATATCCACTGAACAACTCAATCTTTGAAAACTGTGCTGGCCTGTTCTGCTGTTAAATTTGCACATGGTGAACATGTTGATATTCATGAGTACCTCACCTTAGGTTACCATAGTGATTTCATTATAAACCCACAATCATTGGCTTCTTATATAAGACGCACACGAATATTAAAAGTTAGTAATTAGGGCCCAATTTCATAGAGCTGCTCAAGCACAAGAAGTGGCTAACCAAAATAAGGTCACCAGCTTAATGCCATTCCACATGTATCATCTGTCACTGGTGTTCGGCTTATTTTGCTTTGCAGAAAATTGTTAATGGAACATTACAGAATTGGTTTTTGCTAACAAAACAGTTAAGCACTTTATATAATCCACCATATACATAAACTGACAAACCTGTAGAAGTTTGAGATCGATCGGCCATCTGGGTCACGAGAAAATAGTGAAAAAACGATTACACATTTGCATGTGTTATACAATGCATGAATAAAACGCTCATGAGCGATAAACTCCAATCGGAAATTAGTTTTATTTATTTCTCATCAAATATGGCATTTCAGACAGAAATATTTTTAGGGATGTTTTCTACTATCATCATCATTAGACCGTGTAAGTTTTATGTAAATCTGTGATCTTAAAGAAAATTTTAATTACCAGTTCTGTAACATTCCTTTAAGAAATATTTTCTGCTTAAAGCAATTCTATGAAATTTGGCCGAGATGAAAATAGTTAGATTTATATTTTTAAAAACCCTACTCAGGCAATTCTGGAAAGCCAAAACCAACAACTGAAAATCAATTATTTCGGTTAAGTAGAGGACGAAACTATATATAACCTACATAATACATCTAAGAATCACCTTTCCGAGATTGAAAATAACACACGTCTTGGATTACAATGAGGAATATTTAAAGAACCACGCAGACAGCTTGATTTATGTCATTGTCTTAAACATATAACGTTTCCCGTTGTCGTAAACTGCGTGAAATGATACCTTGATTGGATAGCTTAAGATTAATGCTGATATAAATCACCATCCACATATTGTTTTGACCGCGAACGACTCGTTGACAAGTTATGGAGTTTAGTAAGCTAAAACCAAATCTGGCAAAACTTAAATCAATATTCTTAAGTCAATGAAGCATTGAAACTGGGTTGGGCAAAGAAATTGAATTCACACACGAACACAACATATTGTTTAAAGGCAGTATATACACAGCAAAAACTGGGGTGTTAAATTTAACCCCCGGTGTTACTAGAGGACTACACCAAGAATTTTCACCGGTGTTAAGATTGTGGGTGTTATTTTAACACATATTGGTGTTATTCTTTACACCCATGGTGTACTGACACACCGATGGGTGTAAATGAGAAACACCAAAAGTGTTAAAATGACACCAAATTGGTGTAGTCCTCTAGTAACGCCGAAAAAAGTTATTATTTTTTGCAGTGTACTTTTGGTAAATGTCAAAGACCAGTATCCTCACTTGGTGTATCCCAACATACATGAAACAACAAACCTGTGAAAGTTTAAGCTCAATCGGTCATTGCAATCACCAGAAAAAAAAGTGGGGAAAAAAACCTTAAGCGTTTTCACTGTTTTCAAACATCGAGTTTTTGATTCATGAGATCAAAACTAATTGTTGCACTCATTTCTCAAAAACAGCATTTAAAGCAAAAATATTTCAAAGGGAGTTTCCCATCATAACCCTCTTTATACCACGTAAGTTATGTGTGAATCTGTGAACATTTATATTTTTACTCTTACCAATGTTACATACACCCTTTAAAGTGAATTCAAAATGTAATCGTAAAAACAATGCCAGGTAGCCCCGCCCCCCGCGTTTGTGAGGCAAATTCTCTCTCTCTCTCTTGAGAGAGAGAAAAGCATGAAAATAAAGCCATCCACTTGAAAGCATTAATAAAAATTCATTCCCTTCCCGGTGATGTCCTGGCATTTATTGGATGTGTCTTCTTTCTTACTTGTAAGAAAGCGTGGAATGCATGACAATTTGCAACATATCACATCGTGTTAAGTCAAGAGAGAAATTCAATTTCATTTTATTGTACAAGTTACTGACGGGCTGTCATCGGCAACTGTAAATATTTCGCCTTTTATTAAACCTTCACGGTATTCAGCTCGGTGGGGAAATTTAGAATCTTTCATTTTTACCCATACAGGTGATTGCCATAGTATAACTGTCGTGCAAGGAGGAGATTCAAATACAAGGTCATATTCCGCAAGCGAACGAGCGAGAAATAATATGGTTCTTCACATCATAGAACAAGAAATAAGTTAACACGAAACTAAAAGTTACATGACATTCGAGTAACGAATAATATGGTCTGGGGCATTTTCCAAACCTCTGGCTTGGGCTCCGTCATCAATTTTGGAGCAGTGTGCATTCTGCACGGTGTTTTCAGCATCAAATGGAGCCCGGTGCCAGACGGAGCCTAAGCCGAGGAAAAAGCCCCTGAATCATTTTTTTTGGAAAGTTGTGTAGGTAAATTGTTAATCAGTAATCGTCACATTCCTTTATTTCTCTTTACTCCTTTTTAGTGATTTCTGGCAGAGCCACTCCGCAGAAAACACCATCAGATGAAAATATTTTTTCTTATTCCCTTCCCCATTATTTTTTTCGTTTACCTTTATTTAAATGGGGGGGGGGGGTCGTTTATGGGTTTGTGTGGTCCAAATCCATCCTAACCTTACCCCCCCCCCACCACTCCATAGTTATATTTATATGGACTTAGATTTGTATGCACAGTGCAGGAACAGAATAATTTTAGATTTTAAAATCTTGTTTTTAGATTCGACCAGAAGTGTTTGCCAAATAATTCCGGAACTGAGTGCCTAATGGCATGGGAAAAACTGTTTTATGACAAATAATGCTAATGTTTGACCGTTTGAATCATATTGACTGACATGAGTCAATAAAAACCGTACGGTAGGCAAAAAAATTGAGTGGGTCTTCAAGTAAAAAAAACCCTCACCTCGACCTGTTCTCACAAAATGACAGGCAAGTCGCACAACCAGACTAGACATTGTTTGATTGATGAGATCATTTGCATAGGACGTTGTTTTGGGGTATACGGTTTGGGGCCTGGCACAGCAAACATATCTATTTATTGATTCTTGCAGTCACACATGTGCATTATAATCTTTTATTGTATAAGAAGGATCACAATAGTCCGAGAAGCCATCATTTTTGGTGAAAAGAGCGATATTATTCATCCACAGACACAACAAATTATGCACCCTTTCTTCAAACATGACCTTAAAAATGTCTACACTGAAGATCTCCAGTGGAATTAAGTTATAAGCGATACACTCTGGCTTAAGCTACATATCGTTAACCTATTTTTCTCATTCGTAATATAATTGATAAATCTACCTTCTTGTATAGCCAGGTAAGGATAGTTATCCGGGTAAATGTATTTATGGAAAGGACTCACCCGGTCACGTTTAATTATTTCATTTATGTTCAGTTTTTGTGCACTATTGCCGTATTAAAGGCATCGTACACGTTTGGTAATTACTCAAAATATATATTAGCATAAAAACTGACTTGGTAACGAGCAACAGAGAGCTGTTGATAGTATAAAACATTGTGAGAAACGACTCCCTCTGAAGTAACGTAGTTTTCGAGAAAAAGGTAATTTCTCACTAAAATAATAAAAACTTCTTGCAAGAAGTTTTTATTCCTATCTAAAAGCACACAAATTTGTACAACAAGGGTGTTTTTTCTTTCATCATTTTCTTGCAACTTCGATGACCAATTGAGCCGAAATTTTCACAGGCTTGTTATTTTATGCATATGCATGGGATACACCAAATGAGAACACTGGTCTTTGACATTTACCAAACGTGTACGATGCCTTTAAGTATAGGGTCTTATAGTGTGCATGTCCTCACGAAAGCGAGGCTATCATGTACGTCTGGGTACAAGACTTAAACCGTATTGTTTGGAGGTTCTCTACGTCTGGGTACAAGAATGAAACCGTATTGTTTTGGAGGTTCTCATGTACGTCTGGGTACAAGAATGAAACCGTATTGTTTGGAGGTTCTCATGTACGTCTGGGTACAAGAATGAAGCCGTATTGTTCGTAGGTTATCATGTACGTCTTGGTACAAGACTTAAACTGGATTGTTCGTAGGTTATCATTTTCGTCAGGGTACAAGACTTAAACCGTATTCTAGTGCACGACGTGTGTGACGAAGACTCTTTTCGAAACCCCGGTCTCGAAGTTGGATCCGGCTAAGGCTCCGTCATTTATTTTGAAAACGTGAGCTTTCGGTACCGGGCTTCAAGGAGCCAAAGCCGGGGCCAAGGCTAAAGCCCTAGTTTCAAAAAATGGCCCATATGTATAACGACAATAGCAGCTGTACATGGAGACTGTTCACGACGGCAGGCATTAGTTTACGACACGCAGGCATACGGTTTGCGATGAACAAAGGCTTGTCACTATGTGCTTTAATGAGAGCCATCGGGAGTCGATTTGATTGCACTATAGTCATATAATTTCGAAACATAATTCCACTCAATTACATAAACATTAAATGAAATGCCGTCAATAATAATTAGCATAATAACATGTCATATAATATGATATACCGGTTAAGAAGACAACTATCTGCAGGTATCTGAGACTGCAGCTCAAGTTGATTTGTATGGATATGCATATTCACCCAAGCATCATTCTGCACAATCCCTGTGGATTTTTTACGGCAAAGTACCGCGGCTTAATCAGACAAAATAGTACATGCCTGTTTATCCCATTAGTTTGCACTGTGTTGAATATGATCAAAACAAGATGATTAAATACTGGTTTTACCCAAGTTCCCGATTGGCTTGTCTGTACAATTAATGTTCACTTGATATATTGAAGTAAAAGGGCGAGAGGTGCATTTGATTTTTTGGTTCTGCAGCTTGACAATTACATTCATTGACGACGCCAAATTTGATTCCCCTGCAAAAAATTAATATGTATATATATATGTAATAATAATAATATTAATAAAAAAATAAAAAAATCATAACAATAAATCATACATAATAACATAAATACACAACTACAATAAAAAGTGAAAACATAAATGCATAAATGTTTAAATGCACAAATGCATAGCTGCGTAAATACATGAGTGGGCCTACATAAATACATAAATAATGTTAAATACAAAAATATTCATAATAATAAATACTAATACAAAAACAAACACCTTTGAAAATCTACAGTTTCTCAAAAAAACAAATTAAAGCTATTTCGTAAACAGTTTTAAGAAAGCCGCTAGCAGAAATTTCTTCTCAGAAACCTTTATCGTGAACTAAATAATCTAAACCAATTATACGTTTGTGCCTAAGGGGTGGCTTTAATAGTCCCAATCATATCTGAAATTGATCCCTGGTGAAAACTTATCGAGGGTTTCAACGTACAATTTGAGTAAACCTCAACTTAATCAGGCTATTCAATAATGGGATTTATTAAATAAATTTCAAATGAAACCATGTGCCCGTGGGAATTTGTCAATATTATTTGTCTCTATGTATCTCTCATATTATTTTTTAGGAACGGGTTATATTATTACACATGGCTATAGTGACGCAAAGCAAGGATTTTCAGTTTGGGGGCTTGGGTTTAAAGCTAAATATTGTCTCCGGTAAACTTTGGATTTCCCCTGAGTATAAAAGTAAAAAGGGAAAGGTTCTGTTCAATTGGGAATTTGTCAATATTATTTGTCTCTATGTATCTCTTATATTATTTTTTAGGAACGGGTTATTTATTACACATGGCTATAGTGACGCAAAGCAAGGATTTTCAGTTTGGGGGCTTGGGTTTAAAGCTAAATATTGTCTCCGGTAAACTTTGGATTTCCCCTGAGTATAAACGTAAAAAGGGAAAGGTTCTGTTCAATTGGGAACATTCATGCTGCAACAATCTTAGCATTTCACGACGAGTCAAGACGTAAGACGAGTCAGGAAAAACACCCGACTTAAATAACCATTTTGAAGACACTCAAATAAACGAAAGCTTTTGAGAAAACATGAAACTGGACCGTGCACAAGTGCATTGATTTAATACCCAGAAGACCCTTGCACATAACACCTGCAGAAACAGTGTTATGGGGATACGCTGGGCAGATTACCGGTGCTTTAAAACACTCTTTGGAATCTCTAAACAACAGGTGGTTTTCTTGACCAAAAAAACACACAAAACCAAACAGAAGAAGAAGAAGAGAAAAAAGGGACATCCCGAAACAGTCTTTATTCAAATTGTTTACACTTGGTTTGCACACAGCCTGGGGATAAGAAGATTGTTGGTGGAATAACAATATGACATAAAAATTCAATCTGTTCGACATTTAATATCAGGAAAAGACAGATTCAAAAGATACAGAAATGTTCATCCAGGTCTTACCGGCTTTGGTTAGATATTTCTTTATAAAAAACCTTCCGTTCAGAAGCGCCACATGTAAAAAAAAAAATTCACATGACGGAAAGGCATCCAAGCCTATGTAAAAAAGAAAATCCCCATTAGTTTTTCGTAAGTATATTTTCTGTATGCAGTGTAACATGTCTGGTTTTTACAGAGCTTTGAGACACAAATTGACGCATGGGTTTACAGAATATGAGCTGCATTATACCTGATGCGATGCAAAGTATTCGTTAGCTTTGTTGGAGTGATTATTCCCTGCTTTATTTTTAGCTGCATGGAAATGGATCCACGGGTCACTTTATGCAAGGTAGCCACAGATTTAAATGCATTTTCATTAGGAGTTGACTACGATTCAGCTTCTCTTTTAATTTGCGGATATTTGTGTCTCTCTTCTTAATAGTACATACAAAAATAGTACCGTGTGATGCGGTTGTTGCCCCGGTAACTACACGATTGGATTTCAAACTCATGGCCAGTTAATAGAAATTTGGTAAGTGAAGGGTTCTTGTGACCGAGTCTCGCGATCATGAGACGGGTTTTTGTGGTCCTCTTTCCATCATAGTGTAATAGATACCAAAATGCGCCTCTCAAAATGCAATGCCTTTTATGCATTACGCCGAACTGTAGTGGCATTGCATCTGCTTTGTGCATAATGGTAGTGTTTGTTGATTAAGATATTTACACTGTACGGTGAAGCTGAACAATAATACGAAGAAGAATGTTATAGTTTATCAGGTCAGTTTCCATGAAATCTCCCTCCTCTTTCTCTGCTCTCCACCTGTACGAAGAAATCAACATCTCATTTGTCACTCTTTAACCCTACCACGTAATGGAATGAGCGAGTTCTCGTCGGGATTATTTTCTTGTTGTTTCCATTCGGTGTTTCACAAGAATCAAATTTATTCAGCATGCCTTCTCTCAGCACAAGGGAAACGTGACTAGCGTACATGGAAGGCAGTTGTTTGGACGCTCTTTAATGCACTGCCCTTTACTGTTTTGAAGCCACCTGTTTGAATTAATTTTCGGTAGAGCTGATAAACACCATAATGTGATGATTAGGGACTTAGCGCTCGCTGTTCAAGGAGTTCTGGCTGGTTGAGAAAACTGACTCTTACGGTCGGCATTGGATTTTGGGATCACGTTGGCTCAGTGGTTTCTTTCCCAGTCTATCACATATATATGTGGACCCTGGTTCGAATCCCACCTCGATCTAGAGCCTTGCATGTGGATTGGTTTCCAGTCCCTACCTGATTGCCTGGGTTTCCCCATTTGTGTTTTCCTCCCACATCTAAACCACTTTGTTTTAAGGATGTTTCTGGACATTTGGAAGATATGAATGGAAAATGACTCTCTTCTAACTGCTTTTATGTCTGTTTTTCAAACTCTGTAAGCCAAGTAGTAGTCCAGGCCGATTTACTACCGCCTGGAATCTGCAGGACAGATCTTTTAAAAAAATAAAGAAGTCCCCTCGAGTTCTGAAATCTAGTACCCGGTAGTATACAGCAGGACGGTCATAACATGAACAATCTACACAGCTAAGTAGATCACATGGTGTTACCGCAAACCAAATTTACCTTGGTACCTCATCATGCAATGCCTAAAAAACTATGTTTTTCAAATTTACTGTGCATGTCGTATCAGACAATAACCCTTGTTAAATCGGTTGTTCAAATTATTCACATGATTATTACTTTCCCTCTTGTTTTAATCATAAATTTCGACGACATATTCGATTTTGCAAATCTAAGCAAATTATAGGAAGTTAAATTGTTTTTGACGGATATTTTGATAGATATATCCACCACAAAAAAAAGTGCAGAATGATTGCCGTTTTATGTTCGATAAGTAAAATATATATAATGTTTACATTCACGCATGTCTTTCTGACAGATGAAATACTCACGATATTATGCAAATTATGTAGCCAACAATTTCTGAATGCACATGTTTACATCTTTAGCACGGAATTCTTCCTACTTTAATTGTAACAATGATAGATTGTAATTCGCTGTCACCATCGACATTGTTGTATGTAGGTCAACCAAATTGCCTTGTTGATGGGTTGTGAAACAGGCGACTTCTGGGATCCCCATATGGTGGGTAACTGTCTTCATAACAAGCATCCTTTATTGTCTATATTTATCATCAATAGAAATACATTAAGGCAAGCACATCGAGTTTGCATTTAACGTAAATGGCATTTATTAAAACATTATTCCACTGTCTAAAGAATAAACGAACCAAAGGAGCTTCAATAATTATACAAAGCTGACATTTGAACATGTTTATTCTGCAGTAAATTGAAACAAAAAAATGGAATCAGTGGTTGGGACAAAAGAAAATCGAACACGATTATATTGTTTCCGATTTGCAGTATCATTTATTTTTAATGGGTTATGTATTCGTTATAAGTTAAATGTTTGACCAAAATGTATTTTTGAAGGTTTGAGCACCTCTGTTTATCCGCTATTTACTACATTTGTTTCGTTGAACAAAATGCCCCAACAGTTATTTACGTTTGACATTGAATAATATAATGCAGTTAAGACACTATTGTTTTTGTTCATCGTGCAATGTGTGCTGCTCACTTCAATCAAAATACCAGCATGGAGTGTTTCTGTTCGCTAAGTGCGGCAGATAGGGGAACAAATTTGGGGAATTGTGCCCTTTGTTGATCACGCATTTAGCACACAGTCAGAGTATGTCATGAGAAAGATATTTAGATATACTGTGGTTCCATCATAGATTCTAATTTTGAAAAAAAATATAGGTAGTTATTTTCAAAATTGTCAAAATGGCTGCCATTGCTTGTCATACACCTATATTGTTCACAATCCCATCACAACCAGCCGTACTATTGTTCGCTACATCGGTAGTTCTACATATAACCATGTACTATGAACATCTAAACCTTTCCAGAATACCGTACGGTACCTTTCTTATAGTTTATGTATATATTTTGTAATGGTAATATGCATTTTAAATAGCACCTCACTCAGGTCAAATGAACTGGGCCCCTGGCGCTATATTATAAAAAAGACTGCTAAATATTTTAGTATAATAATAATACCAAACAGTAATCAAATCGGAGACAAAATATACAAATAAATGTTTGTAATGATACTGTTTTTTACTGAATGGTATATAGATTATTTATTTAGTGAAAGTATTAGTGGCTATAGGTAATACTATTTGCGTCCTGATGTTCTGTTGAATATTTTGATGTTGTCTGCATTGTTTGTGCTCAGGATGGCGTGATTATCACCTGTCTATGGTAAAATTACATAAATCATAATCGTCCATTAAATTCCCTTCCCGCAACCTTTTTTTCTAATATGGAAACTATGGATACAATGAGTAAAGAATTAATTTACGGACGGCAGAAATCACGGGAGTCGTGGTTGCCAGTAATCCTTTCAAAGTACATGCCACCGACCTGTTGTGCGCAGTTCCCTCCCACAGCGCACAAACCCTGGTTTGCACACAGGAAACATCGCCCCGAAAGCCCCCAGGGTGTACACCGCTTTGTCCGCGGCACCATTGACTTACTTATTGGATAGTCAAATGAGTTATTAGAAGACGAAATGAACTGACAGCTTCATTTGCATTTAATCAAAGGAAAATTGTCCGTAATTTGAGACCCTTGACAAGAATCCGACATAATTGTGTCACATGTGCATCCTTTTTTTGTAATACGTGCAGGAAACTAAAGTGTGGGATTATTATTATCTTTATTATTATTATTATGTATTTCTGGTAATGAAACCAAGGATGCCACATAATAGCCTGAGGAAACCTGTAAACAAGTGTGCTTGCTATCGTAAATGTGAAACACCTGGGTTAATACTCTTCCACGATAAGTGTTCTGGGTTCTTTACATGCACCACCGATCCTAGTACACGGGACCCTACGGCTTAATGTCCCATCCGAAGGCCAAAGCAAGGTAAAGTACCGGTATCTTGCTCAAGAACACAGTGCCACGACCGGGACTCGAACCCAAACGCTGCTGATCAGAAACACCAGAGCTTGAATCATGTGGTTCTAACCGCTCAGCCACGACACGCCACAAATACGTGTTTACCGTAAGGGTAAGGGAATTGTTTCTAACACTAAGTATACACCAAACACCTGTAGAAGTTTCCCAGTGTAAAATTGTTACATTATGATCATAACCTTACATTTAAAATTCATCTGGGCATTTTGTAGAAACCTAAATTCCATTTATAGGGTAACAACGATCCCGTGCACAAAAGACAATAAAACATGCATGAGTTAAACAAAATACCCGACGTTTCTTTGTTAAATGATTAAACTTCACCGAATCGATCAATCTTTTTGTAAACATACTAGGGGCATATTAGGGTAGTGTTATCCAGGGAATCAGAACGTAGGGTTTTAATGGTGTTTCAATGGCGTAAGCAAAGGTACAGTTTCTCCATGTTTATTCCTCTGACAATGTCATTAATTTAAACCCTGATATCGTTTTCAATTTAATCATATATACACACAAGACAATAATATAAGTCTGATATGAAGCAGGTATATCTGGTGTCATCCTATTGTTCGTGGGCAGCAGTCATTATTGATCAATTGAAGAGGTGGACCTTGAAACGATGTCATGTAGAAACCGAACCAGTTGTATTATATTCCATTTGTCAGTTCATTTCCATATCCAGCAAATGATTGATGGTAGTGAGACAAGACAGCCATAGCATGTTTTCCTCTTTGTAAATTAAATTGAAACGTTCATTCTTAGTGTTTGCAGGTTGCGCAATCTCTTATTTGACCATACAAGGATGTGGGAATTACTTGTAACTCGAATGTCAGCCCATGTCTAGGATAGAGCTTCCTGTCAGATCTAGAACACGGGTTCTAAAGGCACTACATTTTAACTCGTGCTCGCACAGTGATGTGTATAGCTCAAGGCAATAGTTCAAACATAAAATCAGTGTTAGAGATCAAACTTTAAAGTATAGTTCCACATCAGTATTCTCTTGGAAACGGAAACAAATAAGATGAAAACATCAGCATCAGAACATATTTAATTAGATGATGTACCGTGTTTTGTATCATAATTAAAACGTGTCGTCTAATTAACTTTTGCATACGTATAATCAATGTTTATATGACGTCAGAATGTAAATGTATCCAGTGAATGAGTTACGTGAGACCATCTTGAAATATCTAATATGGAATTAGGGCAAGTGTTTGTTATATTGAGAAAACCACCTGTCGTCTTTATGTACGGTCGGCTCACTTTCATGATCCACACATCCTTCTTGGCGTCTCTTCTCATTAAAGGCAATTGAGAAAACACGTTTTTCCTTTCCCATCTTCAAAAGCACTTTGTCACAGAGAGCTCGTGTTTGGGATCCGATCAACAAAAAAGCTGTTCACCGGTTAAATGATATGTTAAGTGTGTTATTATTGTATTCTGTCTGTTGAGTAGATTATGTCAAAGGCTTGATGGTTTTATACTGTATTAGAAAGCCAAATTGGATGCGATTAGATATAACACGATTGCTCTGTCTGATTACTGTATGTTAATGTAATCAGTAGGTCAAAGATGTTTCTGATGAGTTGGGGTAAATTATCCAGATTATTATGCGACTCCTACTTTACGAACTACATGAAAGCACCAGGCAATGAGCTAAAAATTCGGTTAATTACTACCCCTCCCTCGCTCTCGCTCTCGCTGTATAACGAGAGATGGTTGTAAGCTCTGATCACTTATTTATATATCTAAGTATTGGCAATAATTATGGATCTGGGACATGAATGCACGTTGTGATGATGATGTTGTAGCACACATTTTGCTCTCCAGCAACCTCATCCATTTATACACACACAATCACTACCTCCCCCGTCTTCAAGGAAAGCCTTGCTGGGCCCACGAGGAGAGAGGAGACCACTCAAGCGCACACCACCCCTGCACTTAGCATTCCCGGCTAATTTATTGCGCGGCTATTTGCCAGCTTGCCAACCTTGCTCCTACTTTGTGTGAAACTGGACGAAAAGGCAGTAACACTTCAGTTGAGAACCCAGTCCTCCCCTAAGGCACACGAGCTGCAGAAGATGTGGCCGATATTTCAGAAATATTACTGCACCGCAGGGGAAATTATAACAAGACTTGTTGAAGTTGGCAATGCTATTTACTTAATATTTTGCAAAGTGTCGAAGAAGGATGTTCAGGTTGTCTCCGATGAGAACTATAGAGTCAATCGGAGAATAGGCATCCTTGTTTCTTTCTTTAATACGTTGCCATGAGTCCAAGCTTTGCATTAAAAAAACAAAAAACAATCCATTAGATACAATTCTTCTTGTGGCCTTCCCATCACTCACAAAACCTGAAGTTTACCCCTATTAAAAAAAAACGTGTGCTTTGTTCATTTATTTCCTCTTCTGCCTTTTTTTTGCATTCCCATTGTATCTCGTTGTTTGTAACTTGGATTCAATGCAAGGGAACTGCTAAATGATACATGTACGTCAGAAATGCAACTCAATGGTTAATGCTTTCCTCCAAACCTTCTTAAACCTTCTTAAGCAAGACATAGCATTTGATGCTCAGCTTTTGTAAAGAATGATGTTGTGAACTATTGAACAAGGATAAAACTGTCAAACGTTTGAAGAGAAAGTGACGGGGAGAGATATTCAAAATGCACAGGTTCAATGGCAGAGCTGCTACCCTGGTCATCCATGGATTTAATCGCGTCAGAAGCAGTTGCCGCATCGATGATGGCCCAAAATTAATCACACTTTCACGTTTCCATGGCACCCAGTTTCACGTCATCATGAATGTTTTACACAAGCCAACGATTTTTAAAAACGGAAGATGTGGTTAAAGAAAATAGCATGTTACATTTAGCTGAATTATAATGGCGTCGTCACAAGCCTAAAGTTCAAGATGTTTTATCATTTTAACGAATCTCTAAGGAGTCCTTGTGCCGCGATGGTTCTCTAACTGCAATCTGTTTGTCACATTGGTATTGATTATGACTCAATTTGTTGTGCTTTCGGTCGTGGCGCTGTGAACCTTGATAAAACATGATCACTTTCATCTTCCTCTTCAACTATTGACTCAAATTTTGCAGTTGAATTTTTCTGCAAAATTATTGGAATATCAGACGCAGTTCAATGAGTTTTGACAAACGGCAAGGAAACAAGAAAAGTATTTAAATTAAACAACCGCAAGCAAGCATTACCTGCCTGTCTTGTTTGGACTACGCAATCAGGTCCCCAATGTCAAGTGAACAAGAAACTCTTCATAATGGTTATCTAAAAGGTGCAGTCACTTGTCAATAGCTTGTCGACATCCACCCTTTTATCTTTTAATTTGTGATTTATATTGCAAATCGGAGTGGCAGGGATCTTTTTTTACCCCCACGCGATGTCCAACCATACACAAAATCGTTGCTCGCGCTTGACTGTCCCCGGTATGGACTCTAATAAACCTCGTCCGTCAGTTTAGTGGATTGGCGAGATTCAGACACCTGCTGCTTTACGGATTTTAACATGGTCAACTTGCCATGAATCATATATATTAATTGGATGTAAGGTGTTATATCCAAAGTGCAAATCGCTCTCCGTCAGTGTCCTTATGTATTCTCTACAGAGTCTTAACCCACTGCTGGTCCCTGCTATTAGGAGGTGAGGATCAATACCTTGCGTAATGATATCAGGGTTTGGGCACTGATCCGTGGAGATCCTCTCACATCCATCTTTGTACACATCATCAGCCTCTGCTCATAGCTCTAAATCTGGTTTTTAATCGTGCTTTCAAAACAACTGTTAGATGTAACGTAAAACCAATAGATAACTGAAGCATAACGCTTAGAAACCGTGCAGCAACCGTCTTTGCCAATGCAAAACGCAGACAATCTGGTCTGAATGAAGAACAAATATGAAGCAACAATAAGTCTAAATAACCATTCTTAAAATATTCCAAAGTAGAAAAAACAACCTACAAAGGTTTATGGCAATCTTTGCAGATTGAAATGAATATTATTTCTAGTTTGAATGGGCATTCCACACACCACCTGATTCAGATTTAAACTAATGGTTTTCACATTCTCGATTGCGAGGCACATTAAATACTTCAAAATATCTCACATTTTGTGTGATAGATTCATCTCGGTTCAATGCACATGACATACCCAGTGTATATCAAATTTTCTACACATTACTCTCTACTTCAGCTGTATTTATTTGTATTTAATATTTATTTATTGTTTATCCTGGGTGATCAATTCACTACTGGAAAAACGTCACTGATCTCCCATGGATCCCAGCTCACATAAAAACAACTAAAATGCAATATAAACAAATTAAGAATTAAAAAAATTAACAAATGTTACAAGAATATAAATTAAATCATTCTTTATAAAAAAAATTAAAAAAAAAGAATTACGCAGGAGAAAAACAACAATACAATACGACATGAGTGATTAAAACCTGTTGGCTGCAGAGATTTCAAATGTTGCGGCAAGTTGAACCAAGCCTGGGCACCCATCAAGTTAAAAGTTCTAGGGGGTGGAAGGACCAAATTGAGTTGGAACAAAAACATCGCTAAAATAACTTGGAACATTCATTGTAATCATAAATAATTCTACCATTAAAATTGTAATTTATACTTGCAACTGTGGGAAATACAACCTGACCTGAATTTGAACTGAATCTCTTTCTGGTTATCACACCAAATACTCACCACACAGGAAACTCATCGCTGTAGCCCGGAGGCCTGAAGTAACCTTTATAGAGAGACAATGAAGTCAACATCCCTATAGGAATACAATCCACTTAATGAGGTATCGGGACTGAAACTTCCATTCACATAATATCGGGCTTTGGTGCGAGTTGGGGATTTAGACCGGAGGCACATGAGCCTGGATCCCTATTAAATTGTGTGTCCAGAATGCGATCAATTTTCATCATTCTGATGAAAGAACGTATAGCACAATACTCTGAGTAGTTCAATTACATTCAATTTACTGATATAAATAATTATTAATTGACAACTTTATTTTTCACTCGCATTACCCTCTAAAAACTCCCAGTCACTTTTTATCCGTAACCCGTGTCCCGGGCCAGGCTGACCGCAAACTGGTTTTAAAATTGGATTTTAGCTAGCACTCTGCTTAAGCTTGACCCATTTATGGGTCGTTTTGCCACAGACTCCGAATCACGCTGACCCAGAAATGGGTCTGGCCCCATGGGGCCCGGAAGCATATATTTTTTTTACACCGCAGCGAGGGGTTTTGTACTGTAACACTGTCAATTCCGTCTTGAGATAGGAGACTACGCTTAACCCTAAACCCTAACCCTAACCCTAACCCTAACCCTAACCCTAACCCTAACCCTAACCCTTACCCTTACCCTTACCCTAACCCTAACCCTCACCCTAACCCTAACCCTCACCCTAACCCTAACCCTAACCCCAAACCTAACCCTTTATAGGCATAACTGTTTGTAGTCTCATCTCAAGACAGGAATTGGCAGTATTTTAGTACAAAACCCCTCGCTGCGGTGTAAAAAAAATATGCGGCCCGGAACCGGTTCAATTCTGACCCGGGAATTGTTATACCGTAGCACAAAAACAATTTTATTGCATCTAAAGACATGGAACAGGATCGTACGCTGCTTTGACGCGTCAACGTAGAAATGTTGTGCACTGTTATAGAAAAAAAATGTGTCATTATTCTCATAATAACACCTGTAATAATGTTGGAAAAATACAAGATGATGGAATATAAATTTTCAGAACAGAATTGATCAAGCAGTTCTCTTCCGTCAGATCAGGTTCCCTAAATTACCTGTTTATGACATGAATTATGCGGCGAAGTATGAATCCCCCTAAATATGAACATTCTCCTTGGCTAATCTGCTGATTATTCCAAATCGAATATAGTGGCGTCTGTTTTAATCAAAGGTTGTCCTTCAAATTATGCATTTAGCTTACCAAACGCTGCATTTATTTCAAGGCTTAAACAATATCCAAGATTCTTTGGAAGGTCCCAACGGTAAGGCTGTAAATATGAATTCATTACGTGTAGTACACCGTAGTTGTTTCTTGTCAATTCCCGAGCATCAAGAAATGTTCAAGATAACTAAAACAGCTCAAGAAAACCATCTGAATCGGGTCGGAATTCAGAGAATGAAGTGTTTCTACGTTGGTTTATTGAAACAGGCAGTTTTTTGTCAATACTTTACTTGCTCAAGTAAAGGGTAGTAAATTAGCAGGAATTGTTGAGTAAGAGGTTTGATTTGATAAGTTGAATGGGCTTTCTGTCAATCAATGTTGTATCAAGATGGCAATATTGAGGAAAGAGTATGGTGTTTGGAGATACCATGAGCAACGTTGTGATGCCTGCCTTGTCATGGTGTATATTTACATATCATTCATTGCTTTGAAGTGCTGCACAAACCACAATATATTGTAATTTCAAAATTGAAAACTGACAACTGAATAGCGTACCTCGTTAAAGTCTAGCAGTGGTTGTAGTATGTTATCGTTCTTGGATTTGCTCAGTCGATTGGAGAAAGTGATCTCAATACCTTTTTTGCTTATTCTTTAGCCATGAAGATTTTGTGAAATTAAATTTCAAACATCGAGACTCAAACAAATGGCTGATGCTTTTCATTAATTGGTTTTGTCTTTAATTGCAAAGTGATTTGCGTTGACAAACCTGTACAGGAATAAATACTATATCTATTATCCACTCTATGTATATTAATTGATGTGTTCTAATATTTAATTACAGACCGAGTATTATGGTAAGGTACATCCGGAGGTCTCATCGCAACAGAACGCTACGTTTTCGTAATCAAGTCTGTTTCCCACACAGTATGGTAAGCACAAAATGTTTTGATCATTCCCGTATCTATTTCCTGTATCTATTGTCTCAAATAAGCTGGTTTCAAATAAGATCCGTGTATCCAACTGACAAACAATGTTCCTCCGAAAAAATGGGCTCGCACAACAACGCTAATTCCCATGGAATTAACCTTAACAAATGTAAAGTCTTCCTCGTCGGCGGACTATGGGGAAGCAGGGGCGGATCCAGGATTTTCCAAACGGGGGGGCGTGAAAATATTCCAAGCAGCAAAATGATAAATGAAGTTTGTTGCCCCATTTCTCCCTCCCCTTCTCTCTCTCTCTCCCTCTTTTTTTCTTTTCTCCCTCTTTTTTTTTTTTTTTTTTTTTATATGAAAAAGGGGGGGCGTGCGCCCCCCACGCGCCCCCTGGATCCGCGCCTGGGAAGTACTTGAAAAATACGAAGCTTTTCTCACTTTATGGTCATATTTCGATTGAAGGTGTCTCAAATATTCGCAAGACACAGTTTTAATAGATGTTAAATATTCATGCCGGATAAAGAATATTATTTGTTTAACTTTACCCTTTTAATACACCGATGTGTGTTAAGCACTGTATATTATGTACCTTGAATAGAATGAACATTCAAGGTGCCAAACCATTCTACCTTATTACCAAAAAGAGGATTGGGTTTCGTGTAATAAGTCTCCGTGGTCTTCTAAATCTACAGAAGTTGTTCCAGTGAGGCTACCGTATTTATTCATGAAAAGCCATGAATGCTTGACTGACATGGCATTATCATTAGTTTTATGTAAACACGTATGAAACAACCGTAACCGGGATATAATTTCGCCTCGGAAAAATTGTACGTCGTACGATATGTAATTCGGTGGCAAATGTGTTCAACGCTGGCGTATACATTTTGGGCTCAAATTAATCTAAATTTAATTTCTTTTCATTTCATTTATTAGTTTCACAGGTAAACACATTACAATTATTTCACAAACATATACACAAAATACATGAGGCAAGATATTTAAAAATATAAATAGCATATTACACTATACGGTAAACATTCCAAAGACAGGACAAAGGCACACCTGAAGGATTACAAAAAAGTTAACCTAATTACTGTCTATGTTTTCCAAATGTCATTAGACAACCCCCCAAAAAACAATCCAAAGGCCGCAAAATCACAAAGAAAAGAAAACAATAATTGCACGAGAACAAAATTCATCGGCCGCGTAAAAATCCCAGGTCAAAATTCCATTCATTTAAGGCCTTATGCGTGAGGCTTTGCGAGGCAATCCAGCATTATGAAGGGCAACGCCAGGGCTCATTGTTTTTCACACATCACAATTCCCGTGAGCTTCTGATCAGTGTATGAGATATCAATCGGTGTCAAGCGGTCGTTGCGTCATCCTTACTTAATAGTAATATTACACACAACATAGCTTGCTTATAAATGGACGAATTCGTCTTGCCAATCGATGTCTACAGAGTGCAGACAAGGACCATTCACCAGTGGGTGCATGAAACCCGTTACCAAGCACACTGCAATTTAAAACATTAACATCTTGTAAAGTTGTTGTTTTTCAACTCTGTGTCGTTGCTGGCGCTGTTGCATGTGAACCCTTTCACATGATGGGAAAAAAAAAAGTTTTTTTCAATGTTTGTGAAATATTACAAAATGAGCTTCGTGTGAAATTATAGTCACATACAAAAATAGCTAGCGGAGTCCTCTGGATTACAAAAATAGACTAAATAGGCAAGATCAGAGATCTGTAACCATAACATTAAACCAAAATGAGATGAAGGGTCTCTGTAAATCCTTTATGTAGAGCAAATTAGTTTAATTGATTTACTGATTTGTGGCCAGAATTAATTCAGTGTGCCATGGCCACAGACAACTGTAAAACAAATAGAAGCGTGTAGCACGTGACCTTAGTTCGCTTTGGCACATTATGCTTGAGTATGACCCAATAAAGTATAGGCCTAGCTCAATGTTTCATATCGATATTTTAGGGATGGGGAGAGCAACCTCGTTCCCATGGGTGAATCGATCTCGCCACGCCGCTTTTTTCTCCAGGATGCATTGCTCAATCACAACCCCTGGAATTTTGTAATGAAATGTGTAAATAATGGCAGTGCTGGCACAGGGCCCAAGTTTATAAAGCCCGTAAGTGATAAATGCTAAGTACTGAAAAAAAACTTTTTTAGCAGAAACAGATTACCAGCCAACATTCCACTAAGTTAACAATGTTGCGACTGTTGCCCACTCATTTTTTGCTGACCAAAGAAATTTGACTTGGTACATAATTATAAGATATAGGCCTAAGTCATAATCATGACTTGAACTACCATAGTTATGAGCTGTAAGTGATAATTATGACTTTCTTTTTCTTTCTCTTCCAATGTCCCTTTAAAGCTTCCGTACAGTTTAGGGTGATCGCGCAAACACACATTTTACTTGAAGTGCGATTTCATCAAATTACAAACATTTTGACGCGCGTTTTAAGTGCACATAAGCGCTCTGAAGAGCATAGTTTTTAACACGAGCGTGCGCGCAGAGTAATCACTTTCGGGAGCCAATCATAGCGGTGTTTGTCCGTGTCTCCCTTCCAGGGGTTAGTGACGAGAGTGATCGATACGGGGCTACGTTGCCCATGGGAACGTGGCTCGGGGTTGGGGGAGAGATTCGTTCCATTTAGGAATTGATACTTCAAAATGTGACTATAGTTGTCCATACGGTACCATATGGACTGAGTTACTGTATATTAACTTGAAATGTTACCCAATGTGTCCTGTACCCTGGGTGAGTTTGCTGTTAATTGACATAACATGAATTCCTATCCTATGTATATTTCACTTGTTCAATTTTAAATTAACTTTTGAGACGAACTTCAGGTGCACCCAAACCTTCAATAATTCATTTAATATGGCTTTCTGCGGACCCACTTTCCGTTTTATGGGATCCATCATTCTAATTTGGCACGCTGGATTGAATTCAGCCAAGGCGACCCATATTGTCCCGTTATTTGAGACGCACTTGAAGCGAAGGGTTCATGTAGATTGCCTGACGCGAAGAGCGTGGAATTAGAAACACCGACTGCTGCAAAGCTTCAAACACAGGTCGCTCGAAATTGTCACCTACAGCGAAATAAACAGTTAGCAAACAAAAGAAACACAAAATTATAGTAGTGGGTTTCAGTAGCACTTTCCGTCATCACCGTTTTTGGGTGTGTGTTTTTAATGCAATTTTTAATGGCTCCAAACTCGGCAATTTCCGTCGGACGCTTAGTCCCAGCCGTTGTGATTCTGGAAAGCGGTGCGAGGAATCGACGAAATTGTCTGTAGCAGGATCCTTCTTGTTATCGGTCGGAAGCGGAATGCCTGTAGGAACAGTTAGTGTTGCACGGCTAAGAAAACAAGCTAAATTATGTTACAGGCAGCTTGTAACACTAACAGAGGAACTCTGCCAAATGAGCTGAGAGCTATTGGTCTACCCTTCTTAATTTGTAGAGAGATCAATCCTGTATATGGATTATTGCTCTTAGTTGACGTTAAAGCCATTCTTCAGATTTTTTTTTAAAATAATATTTTTGTTTTGGTATTTTTGTTTTAAGTAGGACGGGTCAATGAAAAATGTCAACATATGGGTCTAAAAGTAAAATATAAATACTGAATATTGCTTACTTTCTTGTTATGACAATTTTTGG
This sequence comes from Plazaster borealis, assembly GCA_021014325.1. Classification (NCBI taxonomy): domain Eukaryota; kingdom Metazoa; phylum Echinodermata; class Asteroidea; order Forcipulatida; family Labidiasteridae; genus Plazaster; species Plazaster borealis. The sequence continues at coordinate 13,837,698 of CM037471.1, read as the reverse complement.
TGAGGTGCATCAACATGTGTAAATTAAAATGAAAAATAATACCAACATAAATTACTTATAAGAACACACATTCTATTTTGTACATCCCTGTGAAAACATGTTTTGTCCTTTATATTGTCCCTGTATACTTAACATCATCCCATATACTTTGTACACACGATTATTTGTGGAGCACCCCATGATCTTTAGGATTCCCCTATGGAGACCGTTTGTTTTCCCTTTTTTGTTTTGTCCTCGGTCTCCATGAGGTAGCGTATACAATAAAACATTAAGATTTTTGGTATGGGTGTTTTTGCTGTTTACTCGACTGAATCTTTGTACACGCGAGGGGTCAATATGCTATCAGACTAAGCGTATTGTAGGATGCGACCTCCGTAGTCATTAGTTTCGCCGTGTAATTTGATTTGATTATTTAATTGTTGGACATTCTAGGCCGGTCGGAATAAATTGACATGCTTTGTCGTGTCATTATGAGCTTGTGTACTCTGATCCATGTCAGACTCATCTGAGTGAATTCCAGACATACGGTCGGAGTGAGGATGGTATCACATCCAACGTGCAAGCAAGTGCTTCTTATATACAAAACCACAACCTGCAAGGAGGAGCCGCAGCCTCTCAACTGTAGACCTCTGACATTTGGAATACCACATCTCACCCACAAGAAGCGCGTACCCCCCATGTGCACTCGTAACACCACGGGGATTTCACAGGACAACATTTGGGGCCGTTGTAAGACTCCTAATTTCCCCGGAGAGAGACGAAAAGATGACTGCATGAGAATGCTTTCTATTTGCACTTGAGCCAGGCTGAGTAAATTGGTAAGAAGCTGGCACAGACGGCGATATCAACGCACTCAGGTGGTCTGGCTGATTGAATTATTAAGGGCGACTTTAATATGTGCCTGTCAGTATTCACAGACATCGTTTAACATTGGCGGAACATTGTGCTCCTTTGTCCCTAGAGAAACATGAAGATCAGGTGAACTCATCTACGTTGACAGTTGTTAAGTACACGGTCCGATGCTTTATCTTTAAGTGGAGATGTGGATGACGACTGCAGTTTAAACCATTATGATGAAGGGCGGAATGGTGGTTCACTATGATGAGATGATAATCTAGGGAAGGCGAAGGGTGTGACCTTGGTCAAGCGTAGGATTGCAACTCTTTTTCCAACAAGAGCGAGGCGTCCATTCTGACATAAATGTAAATCTGTCCTGATCCTTTTCACATTAAGGCACCGGTGACGATCAGTGGCGTAAGGGTGGGGACACGAGGGCATGTGCCCCCTTGAAAATTTGGACTTTTTAGATTTAAAATTACCTGAATAAAAAGTTACATTTGATAAGCTTTCATGTAGTAATTTCAGTCTTTTTTTAAAAACTTTTTTTCTATTTAAACGCAGTCAATGTATTTGTTTTTTACATCGTGGCAGATTATCTTATACAAAAGTAGTAAATGACATAACAAAAACCCTGAAAAGGGGCTCGTTTAAGAAAACCGCAAACGGAAACAACAGTTTTAATTGGCCAGAAGTTCCAGCCTAGAAAGGAAATGGTTGTGCCCCTTCCTATATAATTTTACCCTAGTTTCGGCGGTGGTGACCATTAATAGTAGAAACCAAAAGCGTAGTTTTATCAACTCAACATTTATATTGATAAGGGTTTAAAAGATTGTGCTTGTCTCGAAGAAAGTAAAAAGAATGTCTCTCTCTATAATACGCTACACAGAACAGTAAATGGAAATGCTTAATGGGCGACGTGTCGGTACCGGTAACAGGTCAGCATGTAGACAGACCAATGGCGCAGGTTCCTTATTAATGCATCTTACTTCACTAAACTCATCCCAATCGAGCTACAAATACACATATAGGGAAATATACGGCTCTATAGTGTACATCCAGGAATTTAATATGACTTTTGTTCATCAAGTGTGTTGTTTTAATGTCCTTAAGGGTGTATCGCTGGTTAAGAGATAAACATACGATGACTATTTCAAATAATGGGTAGACCGGACTGGCTCGTCTCTCAATTTGAGTTGATGACTCACACTGCAAATCTATACATTGAACACAATTAATTAAATCAAAATGCGATCGCAGTTTATTGTCCAACCTCTTCGCCCGTTGTCTTAACCGATCAATGGCTTTTGTTCTCAGTGTCGCAGTCGTTATTTCATCTTTATCTATATATACATTCAGGCTATAAGCCTTGTTATTCAAAGCTCAGGCATTACCCAGATATCATTCTTTTTATAAAAATGGTCTATTGCCGGCGGGCATGCGCATTATGTTCTTCTGTATGGATCACCGTTGCTAACGAACCCCCCTTCCCATCGACCCTATAGCTAGCAGCCATTGACGTCACCAATCGACCAAAATAGAACACCTAACGACAGACATAATTAGACAAGATTAGAAGTGTTTCTGGACCAGCAAAACAGTGTTATAATAACACCTTCTGCGCCTGACATGTGAAATAACGGCTTAAAATAGCAAATGGGTTTGGTTGACCATACTCTAATTATGTAGATATAAACATAACATTTAGAACAGCAAGATTCCCCTAATGGGACATGTGGCGTTGAATGGTTTCAGTATTTAATTTCAACTTTACGGTAATGAGGGTTCGGCACACAACACACATGATGTCCCAAGATGGACGAAATGTTTTTTGCCGTCTTGTAATTCGTTCCTTAAAAAATGCAGATTAGGTAAGACGTACATTATACAATGAAATATACTAATATCTCATGTGCTGCAAATTGTTGATAGTATATATTTTTGTCCCCAAGACGATAAAGAGTCAAAATAACTTTTATTAACATCAAAATACGGTTTAATATATCCGGCACTTTACACAATTATATATATAAAAATATTCATACATATGGTATATTTAAAAATTATGATGCATTTAAAATGCACTACAATTTTTTCAATGTTTTATAATATTTATTTCTTATTTATCCTGGGTGATCCATTCAGTAAGAAAAACTCACTGATCTCTCGATAGATCACAGCTCACATAAAAACTATAAAAATGCAATAAAAGGACTAACAATACAAAGGTTACAAGATAATGTTTTTTAACTCATAACAAATTCGTAAAGAAATTCAGGATAACATTTCAGTTCGAAGTCTTCACTACTAGTTTGCACAGTTCATGCAAAAGAAATTATATTTTTTTAAATAACTTTGATATAGCTTACTTAATTCGTATTCCGGAAATCACACTGTGCAGTCAATTCATAATTTCAGTAGTGTTTGTTTCTTGTTTTGGCAAATCACCCTGTAAAGTTTGTTTCATGTGTCAAATAAGATGTCAATATGGTCTGTGGTGAGTACGTCACGACCTGCCTGGGTCATCCAAAGGCTACTCACAATTGATTTCAGTTTGTTAACGAAATTGTTTTTCTTGTCATATCGATCACACATTAAGTCTAGACTGCGAATCAATGTGCCTTCTGTAGAACGCTCGAGATGGAGACTAGGTCCTTCTCAGTGATGTGTAATAATCAAACTGGGGCAAGGTGTTATAACTATTGTATAGTGTCCTGTTACATATGACTAATAATTAACAGTAAATATGAATTAGTATTTATATTCTTTTAATCTAAGAGCTCTCTCGGTTGAAAGTTGATAGTGGTACCCACTACCGTCTGAGAATCTTGACTAAATGGAGCTTATAGATCAATAGCATGGTCAGATATGATCAACTGAAAGCATGTAAATTTTAGTTCTCGAATTACGTCCTCGAATCTATTTCAATGCATTTTTCACAATTATGTAAACATCTTGGAAACTAGGCGGTAGGATTGAATATGCTCTGACAAAAAGGTAAATCGTTGAAACTAATGAAAATAAGTAAGTTTATATACGCGAGGGTTTATTCCTGAATAGCAATGTTAATTTGCAGACTTAATATCTTAAAATCGTCCATCAGCGAACTCTATAAACAACTTGTTCAAGTTAAGTCATATGAAACTAAATGAAAATAAAGAAGTTTATATTACCAGAGTATTTCTTTAAAAAGCAATGTTATTTTGTTAGTTTTCATATCCCGGTTCATTAAAGTGCTTATAATTACTTTCTGAATTCCCACAGAGATTTAGAATCTGCGTAGAATGCATCTCATATAATAAACAAGTCAGACAAATTTATAAACTATAAACAAAACACACACATACACTTATTACATACCATCATCAGAGGAACCTGTTACGTGTCACTAGTTATAGTCGTCTATATATATAACGAGTGAATTTTCATTTTTTTCCGGGAAATTAAATTGATGTAATAAATATGATATTGAAAATAATATAGAATCATGAATATTGCGATGGACAAAATGTCGAAAGAGCAGATGGTTGTAATTTATGTCAATGTTACGTACACTATATATAGTGCTGTCCAAATAAACCCGTTCATGCATGACAAATTTATGCTCTACGCTACAAATGGTATCTCTTTTTTTGTAATAATGTATGACGACTTTCTTTTAAGTAACCATATTTTATCCATATAATTAAAATGATTGTATCTTTTTGAACTTGATGAAACAATACGAAACTATATTATAACACAAAGGTGAAACACGCAACAACTGTACGAGGAAAAAATACAAGGCATTAAGACGCAATCTGTTGTGAAAAGTGTGTCGACGAGCCACAAATACGACACTTTGTAACAAATGACGATAATCAAATCATATATTATACTGCACTTGTTATGTTTAGGTTTTACCTAAATTGTAATGTTTTTACGCTGTATTTTGTCTGTTCCCTTTTAATCACTCAATTCAGCCATTGGTTGCAATGTGATTTTTAATAAACCTTTAATGAATGAATGAATGCATGAATGAATCTACCTTATAACATTCGTCATGCTCCATCAACGGCAGCCTTCAGGAAAGCTCTTAAGACCCATTTATTTGACTCCTCATTTTTTGTTATTCTGTTTATACTGCTTGTAAAGCGCTGCGATACAGCTTGAATATTCATGACACTAATCCTCATAATCAAATCACTGGCATAGTGTATTTGACGACGAGTTTCCTTCTAAACAAGTTGATGTTAATTGAAGCTGACGACGAACTTGTCTACATAAATTGTCGTAAACCACCTTTTTAATCTTTACAACAAACAAAAAGGTATAATACACGTAAAAGGACTGTCGGTAGGAGAAAAGTTCGATCCAGTGGGTATTAATTTACCCTGGTTACCCATAATGCATCGGTAATTGGGTGTGCACGGGGCATGAAGTCGTGCACTTAACTTCATAATGCACCAAATGTCATGCCATTAGCGCGAGCCAGCGTGATAAACAACCCCAACGCTCAAAAATTAATATGTATGATGGGAAATACAGCGGATCTTCCGGAAGTGTACCGGTAATTTTTTCTTTCTATATAAATACTTTAGTCTAAAAAGAAAACCACGTTTTTCAAATCAGAGGCGTTTTCCAAACCAAATCCTACGACTTCAGAACTAGACTAATTTAGAAAGTTATCCTAACTGGTATATAAACCGAAGCTTGCATCCAATGAGCGATGGTATCGAAAATACTCAAGTCAAGCCTGGTATCACCATGTCAGTTGCAATCAACTCAAAAGGACACGCAAATACACCTTGCGCCCATCTTAATTTCGTCCCCAAATCAAAGCTCTAACTCCCCTATGTATATAGGTGCTTCAGGTCCAGTGTGGCGCTTTCGGGGGAAGAGTTGAGTGCTCTAATGACTTTTATGGCACGACTTCATTCAAACCTGAACTCGTTCAAAGGGCTCATGGAAAACATTTGAAATAGAACACCATTGAACTTGCGGTATTGTAGAGTGAATCACATTTACCTATAGGCAAAATATAAATGGACACGAACCGATAGAGAGCATTCAAGGTAGATAAATTAGTTTACGAATCTCAGGAAAGTGCATTCATCTCAAGAGAGAGCTTTAAACACCCTCCCGTAAATTGTGTTTACAGATGACTTTCGGTACTGTGAGTATGTTGGTCGAGAGTCAACATTTTTAATTAAATTCTCATGGAACCCAAATTGGGTTGAAGTGTGGGAGCCAGGTCGAGTTGACTTTGAACATTGGTTGATGGAATTATTACAATAAGTGTATGATATGAGTTAATGGAATATTTCAGATAAAATGTCAATGGTGCACTTTCATTTTGTTTTTCAACACGTGAGCCTGTCACAATGTATTGCTGTGAAACGCTCCTAGAAAAAAATATACTTGAAACAGTCAGATGTTTCCAACAGGCAGTGTTGACATTACTAGTGCAATGGGAAGCACCGCCCATTTTAAAAACAATGCACACTTTCGGTGATTATTAGGAAATCAAACGAGAGGTTTCTTAATTACATTGTACCTGTACCAGAAATACATTAAAGATAGTTCCGCTTGAATTGTTGTCATCTTAAGAAAAGGGTGACTGCATATCCAAGTAGAAAATACTGCCTTCAAGACGACTTTGAAGCTCTGGATGTTGAATCTTAAAGGTATTATACAGGGTTGGTAAAGCTGACAAAACAGTCGCACACAGTATTCATGTTTTGTGTGATCAACCATATACATGAAATAACAAACCCGTGAAAATTTGGGCTTAATCTGTTGTGTGAGTCAGGAAAAAATTGTGAAAACCATGCACAATTTTCAGTATGTAAACACATTTTCCTTAATTTTGGTTGTAACAACCGAAATCCGCTGTTGCGTTTTTTTAAAAAAGGTTTTCAGATACAGTTTTCTCGAATATGGCTTCTTTTCAGAGGGAAGTATTTCACAGGGGAAAACCGGTTCTAGTATGAACTTCATAATCAGTAAACTTTAAGACTAAGATTAAACATGTTTTAAGACCTTTAAGAAAACATGTCACATTACTGCAGTATGGGTACCTCTTATAATGGAATTTTTACAGGCAAGCCACGCGGCTTGCATACTAATGTTGTATAGTATCCCTTAAGGAAACAGTTTTGCCAAATTAATGTGTTCACTTCCATGCTTGTAGCATAACCGGTAATTACTCTGTATTTCTGAAATTCTACACCGAGTGACAAGAGCTTTAGAGGGGACGGTATGGCGGTTGTGTTTCAAGTACACTCGCTTAGATTAGCATAGTATACGTCAAAAAAACCCCGAGATGTTGAGGTTAAAGGTATCGTACACGTTTGGTAATGACTCAAAACAAATATTAGCATAAAAACTTACTTTGTAACAAGCAACGGAGAGCTGTGGATAGTATAAAACATTGTAGGAAACGACTCCCTCTGAAGTAACGTAGTTTTTGAGAGAGAGGCATTTACTCACTAAAATAACAAAAACTTCTTGCAAGAAGTTTTTATTCCTATCTGAAAGCACACAAATATTTACAACAAGGGTATTTTTTCTTTCATCATTTTCTTGCAGCTTCGAAGACCAATTGAGCCGAAATTTTCACAGGCTTGTTATTTTATGCATATGTTGGGATACACCAAGTGAGAACACTGGTCTTTGACAATTTCTAAACGTGTTCAGTGCCTTTAAAAAGTAAATACATGAAAATCTCATTAGCAGTTCAGTGGTTGTGGTTAAATTCTTTCTTTCAGTTGTCGAGTGTAATTTATGGGAAATTTTCTGTTTCATTTAATTTAATTTAATTTATTAATTCTGGTTGTGAAGCCAAGGACTCTCATAAAAGCGAACTTAATCACTATACTAACCAAGAACCCAACGGAGGAAATACAAAGAAGGAAGTTTTCAATTTTTGGTGTGGGAGGAAAACCCCAGAGATTTATTCACGAAAACCCACGCTATCAGGTATAGTGCCCACGATGGGATTCGGAAAGATGCCACACGCCAACCCGACTAGACTACTCTTGTTTAGCAGGTTTCGGACTTTTGCATAATTTCATAAAATAATAAAACTATATTCTTAAAGACAACAAGTGAACATTGCACCTGCACCGCCTCATTCCTTTTGCTCAACGCTAGGAAACTTAGTGAACTTCGTGCCTTGTTAAATTGCATGGCCCAATTTTCAACTATATTTAATACGAAAATGTCGGGATCCCGACAATATTTCCTTTTTTAGTTTTTAATTAACTACCACTTATCATTGGCAAATCTTTTTGTACAATACCTTAAATTAAAGCTTATAATTTTCTCAAACCTATCAAAACACTTATTTAAAGTTTTAATCAAAATTTGGGGGTAAAATTGGTCAACAATCACACACATAGTAGTTACTCGTGTGGAGATATTGTGTTCATTGGCTCGTAGATGATGCAACGAGAAGTACACATTAGAGCCTTTAAACGCATGGGCATGGCTGTGAAACCGCCGGGAAATAATTTGGCTTAACACAAAAGCGACGATCTAAAAAAATCACCGAAGTATAGCGTGAATGTCTACAAATACTGAATAGCAATTAAGGCTATTACGTACATAAGAATGCGACATACTAATATGTTTATTTGTTTAAAACGTGTTTGTATGTGGTGCTCATTCCTGTGTTAAAAAGGTTATTCCTATTTTAAACTGATTGAAAACAAAAACAAAGGGCAACACGAGCAATCAGTTGCATCTAGTACTGTCCAGGGCCTAGAGTCACGTAAGCAGTAAATACTGCTTAAAAATTGTCTGCTAAGCAAAAATGAGCAGTAAACAGTCACAATTAATGTTACATGTGAAATTTGATTTTGGCTGGTAATCTTAATGATGTAAGCATGATTTTGTAGTGCTTAGCTTCTTTTGTGCTTAAAGCAGTTCCATGAAATTGAACCCTGGATACAAGGTACTGACGGGCGACTTGCAGTGCTTTTCCCAAGCACTCATGCAGATGCATATAATAACCGCTGATTTCTCTAGGAGACATTGCCTATTGCTCACCCACAGGAGGATTTGGCATTCATTGTTGTGTCTCAGTTTTCAGTTTCGGACTACTCGAGTTTTTCCATGAATAATTTCGCCGAATGGCGTACCGTAATGGGCATCGGGCCGCGGCGGGTGATCTATGTCGAATGTCCCGAGTCTCGGCTGTGATTTAATGGTGGTTATCATAAACGTGTGACCAGCATCTCATAAAATATATAGTCTCCATCGTAATAACAAACACCCGGGAAAAATTGAATTTGATAGTCAAAACTGCGTGTAATCGTTTTGGTTTTATTGTGTTATTTTTTCGCCATCTCAAAAGACAACCATTAACAAATAAAATTCATAACAACGGAAAGATTGACCAGATTGATTGATTACTAAATACATAACATACCGGTACTTTGATAATTCTGATTTAATCGAGGGCAAGAGTTTCATTTCAAGTATTCTAGAAACTATTCTTTGGATGTTTAATGTGAACAGCACATAGTGACCTATGCAAAGCGCTCATTCATGACATTTGTTTTTGCCCTACCCTCTGCAATGATGATCAACTGAACCATCCATGAATACAAACCGATTGAATGAAACAAATACTTGTAAGACCAAAGTTTGTAGCTTAAAGTTAATCAAATCCCCCCTATCGATTAGGGTAGGAAGGAGTGGTGGGCAGTGAACAATGTTGACCCCCCCCCCACGATACAATCTGACATGAACAATCCTTTTCTAGCGTGGAATCCTTTTGGGAAGTTGATAGTGTTAGTTATAGCCGACATTAATTAGACACTCCCAATCATAACCGCATCATATCTATAATCATTTCTTGCGTGGGTATCATTTTCACCACAAATAAATTTGCCTTAGTCAGCTCGTAGGGTGGATTTCTAATTAAATTGTTGTTAAGTTGGCGGCGAGGGTGCGATGCAAGGCTGATATGTGTTGACTTAGGCACGAAAGGCCTGTCACCCATGGCTATATACCAAGTATAGCAAAGTTGAGCAAAAGGGATGTGTTTTTTTAATATAGAGGGGGTACCGTAAGACCACTATAGGGCTTCTTTTATAGGAGTTGAGCCTGTAACAGTCAACTTTGCCTGTGGATAAACGAAGCGCAACCCTATTAAACGAATTAAGACCAGCAGCGTATTATCCTTTCGTCATTGCATCGGGGAGGCAGCTAGGGGGTATCCGTAAGAATAAATCTACTCACACAACTGAGTAAAATGTCTCAGTAAATAGCTTAAAGACATGAACAGTTTAGTGGATTATAAGAAAAATGAATAACTGAAGCTGGAAGTGGTATCATTCATATCAATGGAGTATTTTCATATACTGCAGAATTTTTAGAATATTGTATACATTTGCAAGTTTATCTGAACAACATTTGTACATTTTTTCCACGGAAAAATCCCCTCTCCCTTGTGATGATATCCCATGATTTTGTAGAATCCCTGAACGAATTGCAGCAAATCACTGACCCATTGTTGTTCTTTATTGCCTCGGTTTAATTATACAGCTTTAGTCGTCATGCTTTATTGCACACAAGTCATGGTGGAGGTTTCACAACTTTGTTAATTTGCAATTTCTTTCGCTACAATATGAGGGCATTAACGTCATTGGACTAAACATTGGAATTCACTTTGGTGAAAGAGGTTAATGTTGATCACCACACCGGTAAAAGCGATTCTTTATTTAGTTAATGGAAACAAAACTTAGACTCGTAATAGTCTTTTTAGAATAGAATGTCTTCTAGTATGCCACCGATGTTCATACTCACTGACTACGACCAATGCGTGTCGTGGCCGAGCGGTTAATAAGACCACAGGACTCAAGCTCTGCGTTTTCTGATCAGCAGTGAGTGAGTTCAAGTCCGGGTCTTGACTAACCATTATTGCTTCGTCCTTTGGATGGAACATAACGCTGTAACACCCAGTTACACATATTGCTCCGGTGTTTCTGACAGTGGCTGCTGAATGCGTCACAGCACCTTGTAAACCCTTATAAGTTGCTACATAAATCGGTCTCATAATAAAAAAATACACCCCCCCAAATCAAACAAATCAGGTCTTAAAATGTTCCTGTCTGTTCAAGCGCTTTGAGTACCTTATTGGTAGATACTACTGTCTTGTGCTATATAAGACTATGTATGTAGAAAGCTACTGAAAGTTTATATGAAGCACGCTTAGACGGAAAACAGTATTTTGTTCAACACATTTCTGATCACATTAGTTTGCATTTCCATCCATTTAAAAACTGTATCTTAAGCCTAGGGCGACTTTAGTGTGGTACTCAATGAAACAGAGTCATTTCCTGCAGATTAGTGAAGTCCTATGATCACTAAAGACTGTGCTGCCAAAATGCTGGTATTCATTAATATAGTATGCATGCATGGCTAATCATGCTCATAGTCACGCCACATTATTATAACAGAGCTTATAATAATATGCCACTATATAAGCGTACTATTCCATAGCATGTGGTATAGTTAACATAATATCAATAGCCCTCGTTGTGTACTTAAGAGTTATAGGCAAAATGAATTTAGTGACTTTGACTCTGGCTGTAACCGTAACAAAGCGTTGGTTATTACGCTAAAGTATGGACAGAAGCGGAAGTCTAGCCATAGCCAGAGCCGAAGCCGTCCACAAAGAGACAGCCATATCGATCTCTATCATGTAGGATCCTATATCGTCGTGTTTTCACTTCTGCCAAGTATGGTGGAGGTCCAAATGACTGCGTGTATTTATTGCTTCACTGCTCAAAGGGAAACTAAAGGGCAAAACTCCACCTTGTTTTGAGTCCCTACAACACATAACACGTTAATGGCAAGTCTCGACCTTTCAAGATTCCCCTGTCATACAGCGTGTTCCCGATTCTGTAAAATCACTTTAACAGTTTAATATATTATGTCATTTAAAGTTGTGTGAGGATGTTAACAATTTTATGTTGATTGGATGTTATTTGCATGAATTTGATTTGCACACGAATTGTTGAAGTTGTACATAGCAAAACGTGAAGAGTATTATTTTGTTTTACAACTCTTTATTTCACTTTGGATTTTACAACTAAATGAGTACTCGCCGAGACCCAGGGCCTGGGTCAAAACTTACCAGGTTTCTGAGTCCCATGGGGCCTGACCCATTTCCGGATCAGGCTGACCCGGAAAGTAGTTAAAAATGGACTTTTAACTCGGATTCTGCGTCATATTGACTCTTTTCTGGGTCATTTTGACACAGATTCCGGGTCATACTGAAATGGGTCAGGCCACACGGGACCCGGATCCGAGCCAGTTCTGACCCGGAAGTTTTTAGAGTGTAGTTAAACAAACAATGTTCTCTTGGCCAAAGCTACAATATGCAACAAATCATGTCATTGTTCACTGTATGTTTTCGATATTTCGTCTGTAGTAAACTATAAGAGTTATATCATGCACAACTATAGTGGTCATGGTTGGCCGGTGAGCATTTTATTGTGGTATCCCGTTTAAGCAGCTCTTTGAAATTGGGCCCAGATATCCAACATGACAGCCAGAAGTATAGCGTCTGAACTCTCTGCCACTCGTGCACTTCACAAGACTTCAAATATAGACGTCATTATGTCAGTGATTCACTGCAGCTCAGTCACGAGTTACCTTAGCTCGCCCTTTGTGATCAGTGAATAATAGTTCGTAATTTAAAACATTCTTCAGTGAACAAGTGCTTAATGGTTCAATTATATTTCACTATCAGTTATAACCTATGAGTAATGAAACAACAGTAAACTGATGACATTTTTGGTTTTTTTGGCATTTCCGAATGATTTTTACATTTAAATAACTTCTTTACATGCCCAGCTATTGTCTAAGATGATTTGAGCCTTATATTTCTTTGTTGAATTATTTATGTTGTAATTAGTGACAAGAACAGATGGCTCCACTTAGCAGAGGGTTTGATCTAGGTCTGTACTTGATATTGGATATTGCACTAAATCGTATGACTGCAAAAAAAGGAAATTCCGCCCACAAAAAAACCAACCCAAAAAACAACAACAACACAGCTGTGGGACCTGACCCCCATCTTAAATATGTGGAATGGTCCAGTCCAGGATATCAAGGACTTTGTCTCCCCCAGGTCATTAGCCTTTTCGAGATGGTGGACACTATGATGGAGTGTAGGATTTGGGTATATACAGACAAATTTACCCAAATCAAACAGTGTTACATAGTAATGTGTCCGCCATAACTTTTGAGAAACTGGCGAAATAAAGAAAATGTGTCATGATTAATGTCACATGCCTTTATTGAGGGTCAAGTGAAATTGAATGACTGGTTTGGGGAGCTTTTAATTTCCCGAGAAACAGAATAACAAGCCGTTAAAATTTGCCACTTTTTGCCGAAAAATACGAGGAAATCCCATATTGGCGATGGCTGTATGGAAGAGCCTGCAGTTTTGCATGACGTCGTTTGGATCAGATGTACATTTTTTATGAGGCTATCTTCGTAACAGCTACCTTGATTAATATTGTTTTAGAAAAAATGCTGGTATTATAATGAACTGCCATGACTGGATTGTCGGAGCCAACACGGAAGCAGAACATGAGGTTGTTTTATGGTGGTGTATCCGGTATTGGCATACCTGACTGCGAAACTCTTAGCCATTATTTTTCACGTCATTACAATGGCAGCCCTCACCTTGAGTAAATTCTACAAGTGTCCCCGTGAACGCCAAGAGAGTAATGAAGAAAATCTCAACTCAAATATTGAATTTGTTAGGTAATTCAATTGTATTTGATGACGGGCACAACAAAATAAAAAAAATAAAGAGCTATTACCGGTGTCACAATATAGACCAAGGCTTCTGGGATTTACTTAATTGTTCAGTCAATGTTTACCGCACTAAGTCACACTCAATCGATAAGCAAACATCCGTTTGCCTCAGCATATGCCAATATCAAATAATATTAAAGGTTTTTTCGCCAAATTGTAATGGGATACGGTTTTATGTTTCGTCATCTGGAAATGTATCTGTTATCGTTCAAAAAACCTTTACAAGAGCTCAGATTCACCGAGGTACTTACAACAGTAATGTACCTCACAAAAGATTTTACTTCACTAATATTAATGATAACAGGTGTTTTTTGTGTGTGTTTTTTTTGTTTTTGTTTTTGTTTTGTTTTTTTTTGGGGGGGGTGGGGGCCTTCAAATTAAGGAGGTAACTTTTAAGAAAAAAATAACTCAGAGAACTGAAGGCAGGAATTTATATTCCTCTTAAAACAGTCTAGATTGTAGGACGCACCAGCATGCGCCAGACAAGGAGTTCAAAAGAGATTTAGTACGTGGATGAAAAAAGCTGTTGGCATGGCTCTTTGTTCCGGAAAGCCTATTTTACGCTCAAGCATATTGGAGGAACCAGGTCCAGCCCGCTACCATGGGCAATGCACCTTATCGATATATCTCGTATCGAGCAAGGCATTCGGGGGGGGGGGGGCATGGCGAGATCGTAAACCACTGTGAACGAGGTTGAACCAGGCTACACTGGTAGCACATTTACCATGAAAACATCTGTAACAAAGATAGAGGCTGGCTACAGACCTACGGTGGAAAAGAGGTTGTAACGATGATCCCAACTCGCAACCAACAAGATTAACAATATGCTTCAATCTTAAGAAACACGATAGTAGTAAATTGCGGGTACAACCATGTTTTTATATATATATGAATGCACCCGCAACTTTACTATAGTTTTTATTATGATCCACACCATGCTTAGCTTCAAATATCACTTACGCTTCAATATAATATAACATAATAATATCGAAGTCTTATATAGCGCACGTATCTACCAAACAAGGTACTCAAAGCGCTTAGTATATACTTCAAACAGAAAGATGGGTTATTGAAGTTATAATTGAGACCCAATTATGTAGCACCTTATAATGTTTTTTACAAGGTGCTACGGCGCATTCAGCAGCCACAACCAGGAACACTGGGGCGAACCCCTTCTCTTTTCGATAAGTGCAGTGGGTTCTTTTACATGCGTTACACAACACATGGGGCCAACGGTTTTACGTCCCATCCGAAGGACGAAGCAATGGTTAAGTGTCTTGCTTAAGGACACAAGTGTCACGGCTGGGGATTCGAACCCACACTCTGCTAATCAGAAACACCAGAGTTTGAATTCGGTGCTCTTAACCGCTCGGCCACGACACTTCCACATAATATGTATCTAACAAAGATAAATGACAGGCAGAGGCTCCGGCCCAAATGTGACAAAATATGACAACAGTACTCCATTAGGGTACGTCTAGTTGTCTCAGAGAAAGAGTAGCATCAGGAGGTAAGAACCTCTGAACTCGATAAAACAACCAACTCATATCGAAGAGGTACAATAGAGGTACACACACCCACACACACGTTTGTGAATCCCGTAAATCGAGGACTTCTCTTTGTTCTCCCATTGCTTGGATCCCTTTTGTTAAAGTCCTCGGTTTCAACGGGTAGACACGGCTCACCCACACACCCACACACAACTATAAAATACGGAGTCGGTTTGTTGGGTCCTGCTATTGTTGTTCTATTGTTCCTTTTTCTAAAGAATTCCCTTGTGGTGTCCAGGTTGAACCAAGAATTCCCTTGTGGGGTTCATTGTTCTTTGTGTAAAAGACCCCACCAGGGCACTCCCGTAAGCTCAGAATTCTTTGTTCAACCTCGACCCAACAAGAGAATTCTTTGGAAAAGGGAATACTATATGACAACAATAGCAGGAACCCATAAACCGGATCCGTAAGGTTGTTTGTATGTGTAAGGTGTAAACCGAGGCCTTCTTTTTGTTCTCCCTTTGTTTGGACTCGGTTTTTTTTTATAGCGACGTCCCAATTAGTTTTGTGCACGAAAATCAAAGCGAAGGCATCCTCGGTTCACCCTTTCCCTGGATCCCTTTTGTTAAAGTTCTCGGTTTGAATGCGTAGACATGCCCACGCACACCCAAGTGTGTAAACACCTGCCATCGGGGACCTCCTATTGTCCCTCTTGTGTTTGTATACCAACTTTTTGGCAACAGCTCCCGGTGTAGGCTCTCCAACTGGGGACCTTTCCACAACCGGGGACCCTTATCGCCTCTTTTGTTATAGGTCCCCGGTTTGAATGTGTATATATACCTACCCACACCCACACACACACCCAGCCGTACGGATCCGGTTTGTGGGGTCCTGCTATTTTTGTTATATTATTCCCTTTTCTAAATATTTCCCTTTTGGAGTCCATTGCTCCTATTGACATGGCCTTTTGGGGTCCTTTTGTTCTATTGTTGTCAGGACCCCACAAATGGCCTTCCGTAAGTCCACCACATAATTATCTCTTCAAAAACAATTCAACCAACTTCGAGTCGAATCTTAACCGTCATTTCTCAGGTACTCAAAAGTACCAGCAGTGTTCCAAAAGTCCAATGTGTTTCTCAATAATACTCCAAAAACACCAAAGCCTTCTCGCACAAGCGACTTGTCTAAAAATTACAAGGTCTGATAACAAGTGATGAGTCATGTGATGCCTACTGTGAAGATGGTTGTCATTAGGTTTACAATGCACGCGTGTGTGCTTTGTACTGTGGTGTCCTGTGCGATATTCTAAGAAAACGAATAGATTTCTAATAGATTTTTGAAGATATCCTTAATTATTCATGAAATTCAATCAGCAATTTCAATCTTTGAGGGGACTCGTTGTAACAAAGTCTCATTTACATGACTAGTCAGCTCGCGTATTTATTTATTCCGACGTTGTTCTTTCTTGTTTTGTCCAAATGAACATTTTAATATAGACATTCTGTAGTCATTACGTTGGTTTTTATGAAGGAGATTGAAGTTGCCTTTAATGAGGACCCGCCCCTTTGTCAATAATTGCCGTAAACCTCGCATAAGTCAGAATCAACAATCACTATATTCTTCTTTAAGAATTTCGTCCATTATCACGAATTCAAAACATCATTAATTACATGGTTATTGGGTTTGAGCACAGTGCCTGTCGAGAGAGAAAAGAAAACCAATACAAATTTTTTTTCGCACCTTCTAATGTCATTTGTCAATTTCACCGACACCTGATGACCGGCACGGACAGGAACTAGGCGGGGTCGTTGCTACTCACCGACCGATTGCCTGCCAGCGACTTGTCAGATATTCCACCTTATGATGTAGTTATGCTGAATATTGAATGATCTAATTTCTTGACACGTTTTACTACTTATGGGACGCGAGAAATATATAACATAAACGGTAAAGTTTTCATTTTGTTACCCACAATTTATGCATCCGGATTTCAAAATTAATTTAAACAAATCAAAAATGTAATTGTTTACAGTGTTCACCTTAACGGGAATCACGACTTCATAATAACTATTAATTAAAATACTGCTTGCAACATGAACAAAGTAACAATTCGGTCTGTTTCCGCTGTTATTATATAGACAATCACTATTATTTATTAGTTGCTCTATGGTTTAATTAATGTTGCCCGAGTTAATGTTTAGCTCCGTTCACACGAGAGGCAAATCATTCATTCCTTGCTACCTTTTCGAATGTTTGGACGTCTGTAATTATAAATGAACCATTCCCGCACAATGTGACAGCATGGATCGATGTATACTTGCATAACGATGTGGGTATCTTTCTTGACACCAGTAGCTAATTTTATTTATAGCTAAAACATTTTCTCAACCCTTACCGGTACATAAAGAACTCACTCTGTGAAAGTCAAGCAGCAAGCGGACAAACAAAACACACACCAAAAAACATGAATTTTAATGAATTCATAAAAAATGCTGGAGTGCTTTCAGTGTGTGCAGTGAATGTTTACCTATTGCATTTGAAGAGTAATCCGTTCTGCACGCTTCCACTAAGAGCACTTTGCATTAAATGAATACTTCAAATATTGGCAGGGTACGGTCAGCTAAAAAACTGTATGCAGTACCTCGTTCAATCTCATTGCAAACTATATCCGTGTCACCGTGAACAGGATGACTCGCTCACCCAGTAAGGGATTTTTTTTGTTTTCCTCTTAAACGGGATACAGGTACATGGACGTGTACAGGTGTCATGGGATGTACAGGTGACAGAGTGGTCAGGTTGGAGTCCCATACGTCAGATATAAGTTCAATGAAGACCTGACGTCCAAAAAGTACACACGACAGAAGAATCTGTTCCAAGGAGTTGGGGGGGGGGGTGGCATACACATGTTAGAAAGTCTTATTTTGTTTGTACACCGGGTTTATCACTTATCGCACAGTTCAAGATTATGATTGGTGTCACGTTGCAGCCATCTTGTTTATCTACAAACTAATGTAACTAAACTGATGCTAATGAGAAAACCCATGCATAGACTTGGTGTGTCGCGGTCGTTTGCACCGGACTCAATTTATTGTGTTGTATGTGTGTGCGGGTTCGGTTCTCCTGCCATGGTGTGTGTGTCTTTGAGCACGATACTTAACCATGATCGCTTCGTTCTTCGGGTTTACACCCGTATGTTCCTGGCATGGTTGGCTGCAGATTGTGCCGTATCACCTTGTAAACCCTTCCGGAGTGCTATTATAAATGGGTCTCATCATTCAAAAGTGACTTTGCACAGCCTACTGTCTTGACAATAACAAGTGCTTTTCCATTGAATGTGATATAGTGCTACAACAAGAATTGAGTATGATGGTGTTGATGTTTATTATTATTAACATATTGTGGAATTCGCTATGGACCTTGCATTGACGACATTGATCTATAGAGATCAATAATTGACGCCATCACGCCGCCGTCTTAGAGATTAAACGGTGGTGAAACAATAGAAACGCAAAGCTAATACGCGCAGCGCACAGGATGGGCCAATGAGCAAACTTCTTTTGACCTCTAGCCGAGGGTGTCCAACTCAAATGACGTCCTGTGCATAAGGTATTTTGTAAGATTTACCTTGATACAAAGACAAAGACGTCAGCCCGATACGGGTCAGACTTTGATACACTTATTTATGATTTGCAGTCTAATTACTTGACCCTTACAGCGCACAAGAACTGTGTAACATTTATATACCCCATTACTCCCCACAGGAATACCTTTAAAACCAATTACTAATTCACAAGTACCGTCATCATTTTTGTAACATTCCCTAACGATTTATAAATGTTTGCTAAGGGTTGGAGGACAGGTGCATCTACGGCAGATGATGTTTGTATTGTGAATGTTAAGTATATGGACGATACTCACATGGCAATGTTCTGTGCATCGGGTATAATACATTATAATTACAACGTTGGCCTTCACATTGCCTCATCACTAAGTCATTCGTGTAATTATTAAGCAAACCAATTTTGCAAACTTCAACATCAAACCTATCAAACCGCAGAAGCACACCTTGCTAAAGGTGCCCACTTGGCTAAGAGAATTTAACACTGACGGATCAGACATGTTCACAGCCCTGAGCTCGAATAACATTCCACAAGACTGCAAGGCTTGTAGCTGAAATGTTTTACCGGACCGGAATTTCTTTTACAAGGACAGAATCTAAATGAGAAGTTACTTTCCACAAAGTTTAACATGTCAATTTTTTGTTTATATTCCCCAAGTATTAAGACAATATTTATCTCATTTCTTTTATGGATAAGTACCGGTATACCTAAGAAATTACACACTGAGGTGTTATTATTTAAATGAGAAACAAAAGACCACAGGACTTGTCCGGTCTTGGATTGCTTGCCCATCGCAAAAATCACTCGGGCCAGCAGTCCTGCTTAAAATTCGAGCCCTGCTGTCAGCCTCCCCGCGGGTTCATCCTCAAATTGAACCGAGAAACCCCACCTGCAACTCTGTCCGGACATTGACAATCTCATCAATTTTCAGCATTCTGGTTCATATTAAACTCAATGACAATCCTGAAAAAGATTGAATGGCAGATTGATGCTAAGCTTTCAAACCCGTACTGTGTGTGAATGCCATGTGAAATTTTAACAAACGGTTTAACCAGGGCACTCTTCAAAGTTTAATTTGTGACTGGTAAAAGAGTATAGCATTATTTTACACTTTGAAATAATGCGCTGTCATACTTATAGCTGTCCCATGAAAGGTCACGACTCGCTGCTCATGCAGAATGAAGTTCATAAATGTCCGTAATGGCAAATATTATACTTTAGAAGTAGCTTTACATATCAAGTAACACAGCCGGGAGCGTATACCAATTCACCTATCGATAAATAAACATGATATGCAAATAATTACCAAATGGTCAAGGACGTGTAGAGTCAAAATGTGGTAGAGTTCGTAAAGTACATGTATATCACATTAATTACTTGATGATCTTAATCGGCAGGTACTTTGAGTCCATTTCAGAAACAGGTTCTCCAGCCAAATCATCCATTGATCTAATAAATGACTGTCTTCAGCTCAGATTGGCAAATAATTTTGTGAAACGAATCACCATTTTCGGTTTATCATTATCCTTGCACTTTGGGCAAAGGATGGAGTCGAACGTAAAGAATTAATATTTTAATAGTTATTGAGATCGTATGCCTTACCAGCTATGGTAAGGTACACAAAATTGACAGACAAAAGTCCATGAAGAAATGACAACACTTAACTGGTTTTTCTTTTTGGCCATAAGACAAGAAAACTCCTTCTTTTTTAAATTGAATGTGACCGTCTGATTTAGATTAGGTACCTCGTGCTTAACTTCCCAACAAAAGTGCTATCGCCATCGGAATTGAACACCTTTATTTCTCTATTAGGAAGAGGATGTCAGAGCATTCTTGTGGGATATAAACTTCCTCATCGTGAAATTAAAGAGGGGAAGACGGAGTCACGCTCCTCTCTTCCTGGCGACATTTCTTTTTACAACTTAATTGAAAGTTTTGCACAAATCGTACCTCTGACAAAACCAAAAGAAAATCACGTACATCACTCATACCTGTGTTTGCTATTGCCCAATGCTTTATGTGACGTAAGCCTGTAAGTTTTTTGGGGAACCGATGTCTAAGATATTTCTGAAATTACTGAAAAACAATTTTGCTGACTGAAACCGATATTGTACCCTTTCCCTTTGACAGCAAAGCTCCTATCTGTCTTCGCATTGTTACCCTGGATTCGTCTCGTGTAAGCTATCGTACTATCTCATTAAGATTATTTTGTACAAGTCTGTGTATGCACTCACACTTGACATTAAGCGGCATCAATCCAACTTAAACCCACCCAAGAGAGAGCGAATTGGAAAATGTATCATACCTTTATTGCGTGTACCCAGTCTTCTCGTCTACAGTGTGATAATTTCAGAAACATCATAAGACAAATTTAATCGCATATGATATCCGTCTTCTTAGGGGCAAGACAGATTGATGTCTGCCTCTTTTCCTGTCTGGAAATGATGTATTTCCAGTTAGTTGGCCGTGTCCACGGAGCCATTTAATCACTCACGGTTGGATCCCGTCTTACTTGGCCGTTTTCCCCCAAAGGAATCTTCTCAGCTCAGTGCCGTTACAGGGGGGGGGGGGGTGTTGCAGGAAGAGGGAACCTCCCTCTTGGAACCCTTGCTCCCCTCTTGCCCCGGGTCCCTCTCTCTCTCTCTCTCTCTATATATATATATTTATTTAATAATAATAATAATAACACTTCCCCGCTTGCCCCCCCCCCCATGAAAATGATTGGTTACGTAATAAATCTACTATACGACGTTTCTTATAAGTGCTATCATCAGTACTGAATAGCCGCAGCATATTTTATGTGTGTACCAGACTTACTCTGTGTGTTTGTGATTTACTCGGATCTTACTTTAATTAGATATGTAACTAAGATGGATCTGTATCAATCTATTAATAGACATTTTTAGCTTTAAATAAGACTCTGCTGGGGGTCGAGACTTCGGGCCATTAACAATGTTTACATTGGTACCACGGGTCATTTGGGTTGGTAAACAATCTTCGATAGCTAATTATTTATTTTCCAATATAGATTGAATACAGATAATTATAAAGGAGAATCTTCACAACCTTTTTTGGGGGAATCGTGATACGAATCGATCTGTTTACTTGTTGATTCGTTTATTATAAAAACAAGCGAAAAGAGCAAAATGTGTGCGGAGCGGATATCACGACAGTAGAAAGACAGCCAAATTAAGTCAGTGTGAGGAGTGGACCCTATTGTATACCAAGTACCCTGACATAGCCTTCAGGCCGCATCCGAATTAGTGGCTACGGCTGCGGCTTGATGGTCACATGAACAAGCATTGAAGCATATGATAGTCTTGGCAACATCCTTCCGTAGCCACAGCCGCCCATTCTGATACGACCGGAGAGACTTTAACAAGGACATCATTGAGAAGAGCAATCAAAGAAGCGGCTACAGTCCTTATTGCGCAAAAGCCATTTTCATCACGATCACATCGTCTTCTTACAAAAGTAGAAACTACAAAAAGAAGCTCGGATTAATGCGCATTCTTAATTCCGGAGGCTTAGTAATTTATTCCATGTTTTTTTAAGCATCTGTTTTAGGCATTAATTTTGCTGTTTAATTCTGCGTGTACTTGGAGCAATCACAACTGTATCGATTCTTTGATTGATATATTTATCTTACATATGTTAGTAATGGAAAGAACACAACGTAGACATAATGCGAGGGTTTTGTCTGGATCAAGTTAGATTTGCAAAATAAAAAAAATAGATGAACAAATAAATTCAAGACGTACATCGGATTTGCGTTTTAAATTCAAGCACACAAACTATAGAAACAATCGAGATGTTAAGGGTATGTACAACATTCATAAGATTTGCACATAACTTATATGTTATATAGAGATGGTAATGGTGGAAAAATTCCCTTGGAATATTTGTGCTTTAAATGCTATAGTTTTTGAGAAATATGAATAAAACAATGAGTTTTGATCTAGCGAGTCCAAAACCCGATGTTTGTAAATAGTGAAAACCTATAAGTTTTGTTTCCACTATTTTCTCGTGACCTAGATGACTGATTGAGCTTTAACTTTCATAGGTTTGTTATTTCACGTGACGTTGGGTCACATAAAGTGAGGAAACTGGTCTTTGACAATGTTGTCCGTTTGTTTTAAATAGTTATTTTACCTCTGCTTTAAAATGCACGGTAGGCATAGCCCTTTCAGGACGAGTTTCGAACAACCAGATTTTGGCTCTTTTCGAAAATGGCTTGGGCTCCTCAGACTGGGTTGGTTATTTAGAAAACATAGGCTTTCCTTGCGGGCTTGAAACGAGCGGACGGAGCCTAAGTAGGAGCGCAAGCCCTGGAGCCCAAGCCCTGGAGCCCAAGCCCTGGAGCCCAAGCCCTGGAGCCCAAGCCCTGCAGCCCAAGCCCTGGAGCCCAAGCCCTGGAGCCCAAGCCCTGGAGCCCAAGCCCTGGAGCCCAAGCCCTGGAGCCCAAGCCAAAGCCATGGTTCCGAAAAGGGCCACAGTATATCAGCGTCTATCGAAACGTAATGTCAGGTACCAGTTCATTGTACGATCCAAATCGTGCAGTGGCAATTTGTGTTCATTTAGTACAGCTTAATAATAATAGCTAGATCTATACGAGTCTTTATGTACTACCTGGGGCTTTCAGGGAAACAAATAACGGTAGGTGTTTGACACTCTTTCACGCTTCGATACAAAGTCTATCTCTTAATTAGAAGTAAATTAATACTGTCTATTATTGCAAATTGCTCTGCACGAACTCGCTGTTTGTATTTACCATACGGACATCTAAGACCCTACACTCAGTCAATATTCAAGTTATATTAACCTTTTGACAGTTTCGCACTTTCTGGATTTGTCATTACACTCAGGTGTGCTATCTGTTTTTGAAGCTAAACAAGCTGGGGTTTTTAAAAACCATTAATGAATTATTTTATCACGGGATAAATTGAAACAAGGTAAAATGCATTCATACGACTGTATCGTTTAAAGGTATCGCACACGTTTGGCAATGACTCAAAACAAATATTAGCATACAAACTTACTTGGTAACAAGCAACGGAGAGCTGTTGATAGTATAAAACATGGCAGAAAACGACTCCCTATGAAGTAACGTAGTTTTTGCGAAAGAGGTAATTTCTGACTAAAATAATAAAAACTTCTTGCAAGAAGTTTTTGTTCCTATCTGAAAGCACACAAATTTGGGGTGTTTTTTCTTTCATCATTTTCTTGCAACTTCGATGACCAATTGAGCCCAAATTTTCACAGGCTTGTTATTTTATGCATATGTTGGGATACACCAAGTGAGAACACTGGTCTTTGACAATTTCCAAACGTGTTCAGTGCCTTTAACTCTCTCACCCTTGAGTTATTTACAAGGATTCTTCCTCGCTCTATTAAAAAATCTAACACAGTGGTTACTCAACAGTCAACACCCAAACTGATAGACTCTGATTAGGGTGGTATGCTTGATCTAATGTAAAGCACAATCAGTTTACCGGGGCATTCCTCTGTCAAACAGAATCAAACGAAAAATGCAGTTGGATTTTGATGGGTTGGGGCTGGTTAGGGTTAATTAATATTAAAATTACAACACCACAGCGCTGTTTTCTCCTGATGGTGAGCTTAGCAGCCACACTTAAGGTTTGGCCATGCAATTGGTATTTTCGTTACTTTCATCATTTTTGACGTAATGGTAATTTCCTATAGGTTGTACCTTCACAAGAGGACAACATTTATTATCATGTTTTTTTAATTAAAAAACAACATAAAAAAACCCAACAATACGAGAATAGCGACGGAATAAGTTTAACTCCTTCAAAAAACAATTACACAAAAATACAATCAGGTTTTTTTTAACATTCGGCATTTGAATTCTACAATTTGTACTTAAAGATAAGACAGGCTGATGAAAAAGTATGATGCATGAATAATAGCATATTTAATTACAAAATATATTTACATCAGAGCGTCAAAACTACAATACTTTGTCATACCATGACGGAAGATATCAAGACAGAATGGATTTTCAATTGTCTCTACCCCCCCCCCCCCAAGATCTTTTTGACAGTAAATGAGCGCAGTTGGGTTTGAGATGTGCACCCACAATTTACAATGTAACAACTTTATAAAATAATGTAAAACAACATGCACGCCGCCACTTTATTATAAATTTATGATGGTAATGTGACTTTCTTATATCTTAGTGCACTTAATGCCTTACGAAATGTGACCTTCGGGGCTCTTTCGTAAACGTAATGTCATATGTCAAATTACGAGCAGTCGATATATTATATCACGACACTCGCTGGAAACTCTTCTTTCAAAATGGTGTTGACTAGGCCAGGGGCATCACCATATAACACCAATTGTTAGGTTTGACAGAAAAGGCGCTCCACCACCCCACAAAAACATCCCCACCACGGCATTGGCAAGGAGGAAAGTAGAGAGTGGGACTACCTCGACCCCAGGGATGTTAAGATGTGACAGGTGCTGTCACCTTACTCCTTAACATCTACTTTCATCCGTCCTCTACAAACCCTACGACCGATTCATGTCATGCTCAAACGCAGACCAGTAAAGCATAAGTATCGGCCAACACAATTACACATTTTAATCTTTAATCCTGTCCTTGCAGGGGTTTTGATAGCAACTTACACACTGTTGGTTCTTCCCGAGCCACAGGCGCCGATTAAACAGAAACAAACTATCTCCTGATTTTGCTTACGGGGTTGAATTATTTGCTTAGACGCCATTTTGAATTAAAATGTCGTATAATAAGATTAGGGCCTGAAGGTGCAAGATGTTATATAGACTATTCCTGGAACATCTGGAGTGCTTCTGCGCGCCTAGCTCATCAATTGAGCGTATTATCAAACGATTCAATATATTTGCTTTTTCGTCGTTGGTTTATTTGTGCAATTATTTGAATGGTTTGTCTCAATAAAACAATTATGTCTGCTGTTATTCTAATCTATTTGTAAATTATACAAGGTATGACTCTTGTTTC
Organism: Plazaster borealis; assembly: GCA_021014325.1. Lineage (NCBI taxonomy): Eukaryota > Metazoa > Echinodermata > Asteroidea > Forcipulatida > Labidiasteridae > Plazaster > Plazaster borealis. The sequence goes on along the minus strand of CM037471.1, from coordinate 13,811,926 downwards.
TTTTCATATTGCATTTTGTACAATTTATATCCAGTGTAGAATGAAATCTGGCGTACTGGATATTAACAAGCAGTAACAATTTTTAAAGCCGAGTGCACGATTATTTACTCTCACATTCTCAGGGGCAGCTACTGTTGTGTTAAACAGCCATATTTTATGCATGTCCACAGACTATGTAGAAAAATAATTAGTAGGGTCCCTGTACTGACTAAAAGAGCATCAAACCATGCCTCACATCGCCGCGCCTTAACATTGAGGTAAATCTTTAAAGCCCCAAATTGAAGGTCTGCTCGTTTGTAGGCTTTTGAAACAAGGTTTCCTATTAAGGTCAGAGGTCACGACCAGACATTTAGCCTTAAAGGGTATTTATGTATTCTGTGCCCATTACTGGAAAAGCATACGCACCGTAGTCTCTGTGCGAGACTTATTTCTTAGTATGCGTAGGCATGAATAGCCGCCACTCAAGGCGGCTGATTAGTAGGGGTTTTTAAGTTATGAAAGCTACGGTATAATTTTATAAGTAGGAACAATTAATTTTAGCTTTAAATTTGGAATAATTCTAATTGTAGGTTTTCCAGACTTTCGTTATGTTTTGTCTTAATCTAAAAAACACACCCCAAAATAAAAATAAAATAAATAAAAAATAAGGCTGTCACATCATCTTGGTGATCTTCTTTCTTGTTTTTTTCTTTCTTTAATTTATGTGGCTTATGTTTTAAAGAGGGCTCCAGGTCGAATTAAGTTTTGTGATACACAAATTTTTAGTAGATTGAGTCTTTATGAAAGTGCACAAAAAAAGTAATGATCAGTCTGTAACCTCACGTAACGGTGTAAAATGCCATTGTGTTTGATACCCTTCCACTGCGAATTTTGTAAACATACAAAAACATCCAATGATGTCACCTTTCAAATAAATGGGTCTGTAAATTCGTGTACGCAATATGTTTAGTTCGTTCCTGAAATTTGATGATATTCAATCAAAACGGCATTGAATGACGTTTTGACTGACGAAAAATCCTATATGTACAGACCCATTTGTTGTTTATATCCATTGACGTCGTTTTTCCCACCTCGCTCTCACTGAAAGAGTATCAAATAATAGGCATTTTACCCCATCTGAATGTGAGGTTGTAGACTTGTAATTTTCCCCCACTTTCATAAGGACTCTATCTTTTGGAAAATGAGTGGATTACAAAACTTATTTTGACATTGGAGACCCTCTTTGATGTAACTTCAGACGTCGTCCGTGTTCATGATCCCCACTTGATTATATCTCCATAACAAGTGATCGCTTTACATTGTCTTCTGTTATCTGTTGGTCTCAAGTCTACAGCCCAAGGCATTTTTTAATATTCCTTCGTCTAATTTTTTATAAAGACACCAATAACTGAAGAAAGAGAAAACTCAAACATAACACAGCTGCAGCCGTTTAAGACGGATATTAACTGTAAAGTGGTAACTTGATTACGGTTTGACTAACCCTCTCTGGACCCACCTTTCAATATCACCATGCCCCATCCGCGATGAAGCTAATAAGACAGTAGACTCGAGAAGGTGGGTTTCTTAAAGACAATACTAAAAGACGATTGCTTCTGTGCTTAATTCAGTCTAATTTAGTTTGGATGGATCAGGAAACGGTTGTATGGTTGCCCACGGGAACAGATAGAGCAAGTGAAGAAGGGAATGTCTTATTTCAACATCAAAATGCTTCATTCATCATGCAGGTACAGTTCATGGTTTAACTTTATATTTCATTGTCTTAATACACAGTGACGTGTGGATGTTTTCTGAACTTAATTTCCCTTTATAAAAGCCCGACTCTGTGTAACTGTTAATGTTGAATGTTCATGAGGTAAGAAATCAATGTTAATTGTGTGCAGCATGTTAACATCAAAATGAAAACATCATTAAAGGTACCCAGACTGATTTCGCAATATCTGATTAGTTTGTGCTGAGGGATATGATAAGACTGACTCACAGTTTTACTTTGATTGTGCGCAACTTTTATCATGTAGCTGTACTATCGGACATCCCAATGGCACGGGGCCGGTAGCATTGTTGTTTGCAACCAAACGGAAGCCATCAAAGCAAAAAACAGTCTGGTTCCCTTTTACCGTAGACTTGGTGCTTGTAATCAATATTGCGGCTACAGGAAACCCATCGACAAAGAAGCACGCGTCGTTATAAAATACCTTTTACATTGAGTGTTTTGTATCTATGTCAGGAAAATGGGTCAGGAAGAGCCCTGGGATGTGAAAGAAATACCCGTTCCATTTTTGTATTTTAATGAAATATAATTACAATGTGGTTTGATTGAACCCATAATGAAATGAGACTGACGCTCGACTCTGCCGTAACTTGCAAAGCAAGCATGTTTGCTATATAATTTAAACTATGCACATTCAGTATAAGATGTACCGTAGCCATCCTCATGTATATATGCAGATTTGCTAATCACAGCAAAATCTTGCTAAAATAGGTTGATTATTAAAATTTATGGCATAATTAAAACTTATTAAAATGAACAGCTTTGAAGCACGGAAAAAAAACATTGGTATTTGTCAAAGATCAGCATCCGCACTCCATGTGACCCAACATTATACATGAAATAACAGACATAAGAAAGTTTAGGCTCACTCGGTTGTGCGGCACCTAAATGTAGCCCGAGCCCTAAATGTCGCCTGACCTAAATGTAGCCCCAAAACTGTACCTAAATGTCGCCCCGACCTAAATGTAGCCCCAAACCTGTACCTAAATGTCACCCCGACCAAAATGTAGCCACAAACCTGTACCTAAATGTCGCCCCGACCTAAATGTAGCCCCAAACCTGTACCTAAATGTCGCCCCGACCTACGTTGCGGTGCTGTGTACCCGGGATATGGCCACATTCCTGTACCCATTGCATTGTGCACTGAGCACTGCGCCGTGGTTGATCCGGGATATGGCCATATTCCTGTAACCATTGCTTGTGCACAGTGTATGGGGACTCCGCGTCTAAGAATATGCCCATGTAGCGGGTTCAACTCGGTTAATAGGCCGTGTACAAAATAGCCACATTGGAAATCACCCATATCCTGGGCCAACATGGCAATTTTATGGAGGGTGTTTAGCGATATTTTGGAAATATTACTAAATAGAGATGTGGATTGTTTCTTTGGGGGATGGGAATGAAAAGCGAAAAGTTGTTTTTTAAGGCTTTTTAGGTTCCTTACATTTTTTTTACGAACTTTAAAATAGAATAAAAATTAACGGAAGTAAAGGTCACAGGGGGTCACTCTTTGTGTAAGATTTTAAAAATACTCCAGGGTCTTTCACATGGTCCAAATATCTTGTGTGTAGCAATTATTGTTCTCCAGATATGACTGTTCTAAATATTAAACGTTGATTTATTGTTCGTCATCGATGACGTCATCATCCCGAAAACCTTTGCGGTTTCATCGACATACTAGGTACTTGGTTAGCTTAAAGTCCAAACCTTTTTTGGTTCACGAGATATGATTTTTGCACACACAGTAAATGTAAATATACCCGAACGGTGGTCAGCATCAATTCAAATCCGACAGAATAGAAATCATACCATGATTAATAATCTGTTTTTAGTAAGTAAAAAAAAAACCCAAAAACAAACACTTGGCAAGTTTACGGATGAAACATATCAACATAATTGTAGACGAAATTACTATGCTAGCCCCACCCCGAATAAATAATAATAATTAAAACTGATTGAAATGTCATTTTCATTTAACCTTTCCCTTAAAGAAAAGGATTTTAAGCCCACATAACTCGTAAATCTTAATCATCAAGTAATAATTACATTTATATTTACATACCATAGAGCAAGGACTTAGACAGACTAACTAACCATCATTTTACTGGCGAATGAGGCTGTTTGTGAGCGAGCACACTACCGCTGAAGGACATTTGTCACCTGAAGTCCTTCTCCGTCTTACTTATACCGGAAAGAGTCCTGAAACCGCAGCATCCAGAGTGTTCAAAGTGTTTTTTCGGGTGGAGGTAGGGGGGTTCGGTAGCGGTGTCGAACAATGTAAACAACGCAATCGGCTTGTCCTCAGTAAAAGTTTGAAGTAAATCTTACCTCCATGCTTAGACTGAACATCCACAGACTTTCTACGACGAATATCTAGTAATAGGTTCATGTTTGTGGCTAAGAACAAATAATTATAAGAACGCAAACTTTTACAGCCCGTTCCCCCACCCAATTTTGTTTTAATAATAATAATAATAAATAAATAAATAAAACAAAATCACGCTTTTACTTTAGGTACAACTTTGCGTCTACATTGGTCGGGGCGACATTTAGGTACATGTTTGGGGCTACATTTAGGTCGGGGCGACATTTAGGTACAGGTTTGGGGCTACATTTAGGTCGGGGCGACATTTAGGTACAGGTTTTGGGCTACATTTAGGTCGGGGCGACATTTAGGTACATGTTTGGGGCTACATTTAGGTCGGGCGACATTTAGGTACAGGTTTGGGGCTACATTTAGGTCGGGGCGACATTTAGGTACAGGTTTGGGGCTACATTTAGGTCAGGCGACATTTAGGGCTCGGGCTACATTTAGCTGCCGCACACTCGGTCATCGGAGTCACGAAAAAACATTGAAAACTCCTTTCATGATTTCACTGCTTTCAAACATCGGGTTTTTGACTCGCGAGATCAAAACTACTGTTTTATTCATTTCTCAAAAACTAGAGCATTTCAAGCAAAAGATTTTCTAGGGACGTTTTTCATCATGACCATCTTTATACCATGGTAGTTATGCGCAAATTGTATATTTTCAATCATACCATTGTTGTGTACATCCTTTGCGTATAATAGTCCACCCGTAACAACTTGGCATTGTTCATATTCAAATCCAGTATATACCTTTATGGAACAACGGGACCAACACGCATAGAGCAAAACTCTGTTGTTCACCAATGTTTTTCTTCGGGGTTTAGGAGTCCCTTTTACCTAAATGTTTATTATTGTATAATTATCTTTAAACTGAAACTTGCATATGTATCGTCATGCCAATGTTTACACCGTGTACATCTCCTTAAAGTATTACATAATACATTGGAACAGTACATGTATGCTTGTCCCAATCAAAATGTTTACCAAATTCGCAGGAAAATGCACTCCTGTAACTCTTGATGATTGGTTAACAGACACTGAATATTAATCTGAATCGAATTCATGTAAGCTTGACCTCCAAAAACACTATAATTATGTAAACTGTGCAACTACCATTTGTTTGTTTCATTCAGAGTATTGCGATCAAATTGAGGCTGGAGGTGAACGCAGTCTGGTCCCTGTTGGTTCAGATAACCAAGACTGAGGATTTTCATTGTAACACAGGGTACTTGACCACCCCCCCCCACACTTGGTGATAAAGCTCCATTGAACTATAAATGATTCGTTGGTCCGTTAAAAATAGTCTAATTTTGTTAGATGTGTACCGGTATTTTTGTGTGTGTACTGACCAATAAATATTTACCCGGTACCAGTACCTTTTAATGATCGTCATCCAAGTTTGGACATCCCTACAATGCTGTACGTTATCCTGATTAAACGAGGAAAACACCAGCAGCAATTTGGGCATTATTGCCATCCGTACGGTAATTTATCTTGATTCATAAAGAGTAGAAGCAGCTGACCTCATTTTGGCTCGCAAAGTTTTTCCAACATAGCCAGTATACTTTGTACAAATTTATCTTCGACCTCCCTCAATAAAAAAAATATATATATATAAATAAAACAAATAAATTATATATAGGCCTATATAACTTTATAATACGATACATGTGATTGCAAATTGCATTTTCGTATTTATTCAACCAAGTGTTATTATCTATTAATAGTAGTTTCCTTCCAATGTAGTCGTTTTTTGTGTTTTTGTGTTGTTGTTTTTGTTTATTTTTTTTAAACAGGTATTTGTTATCATTTTCCCCTGCAGTGTTTTATTTTATATATTGCCGGTGGGTAAAAAGCATAACTATGATGACGATAATAATCATTGTATACATTTCCTGTGGACTATTAGAATCAGAAATAGGATCCCTATTAACTCCAACTCAACATGTAACCTTGGTAACGATGTTCTATATTTCATGTCTCTCAGCGGAAGTTGAACATAATCTAGCTGAAACAGTCACAGTTGACCGCCTTTTGCATAATTTCCGGAATATCATTTCCGACACATGTTAGAAACACAAGTAGAAGGCTCAGCATTCGTCCTGTAACTCATTGTATTGTGCTATTGCTTTTTGTGACAACGCAACTATTAGTTTTCTATCGTTCGAATAATTGTATCAAAACCAAGGCTGGAGGGTGAAATACATTGTAGTATATAATAATGAACGATTGTGAGCGTTTTGTGAGAATATTTTCATGAGTTCATAGATGGAATGTTCCATTCAACGAGGCGAAGCCGAGTTGACTGGGACATTCCATTTTTCAACGAAAGAAAACATTCCCACCTATGCACTCAAAAACAATCATTATTTGTTTTTGTAAAATATACACCAAAGTAGAACTTTATCAGGAGGAAAAAACTATCAACAAAATGTACGAGATTGTGTTTTGGCATCCACCACGAGAGCGTTTTTTTATACTGTTGTTCATAACGCGTGCATGCACATGCTGTGGTCTAGCATGCAATAGTAAACTAGACATTAGGTGTTTGTGAACAAACACAAAGCTGTTCCGTGTTTTTTTACATGCCCAAAAGGTTTAAAACTGAAAAGAATTCGAAAATTGGCTGTGTAGTTCTTGAGATATGGTCCCACTTCCAGTTGACCCGGAAGTAAAGGTCAACATTGGGTCACGGTAACCCAAGTTCAATCTTCGATGCTAAAAGGGTCTATAACTGAAAAGAAATTGCAAATCGGGTGTGTACTTCTTGAGATCTGGTCCCACTTCCGGTTGACCCGGAATTAAAGGTCACCATGGGGTTATGGTAACCGAAATTCAATGTTTAATTCTCAAAGGATCTATATAACTGAAAAGAAATTGAAAATTGGTTGTGTAGTTCTTGAGATATGGTCCAACTTCTGGTTGACCCGGAAGTAAAGGTCAACATGGGGTCACGGTAACCCAAGTTCAATCTTCAATGCTCAAAAGGTCTATAACTGAAAAGAAGTTGAAAATCGGGTGTGTACTTCTTGAAATATGGTCCCACTTCCGGTTGACCCGGAACTAAAGGTCAACGTGGTGTCACGGTAACCCAAGGCTAATCTCCAATGCCCAAGGAGTCTATAACTGAAAACAAGTTTGAAAATCGGCTGTGTACTTCTTGAGATATGGTGATGCAAAGATTAACTAATTAAAGCTTTGAATTACCGTAATTTGACACCTGATGACGTCACAGTAACAAAAATGCGTTTTTCATACTAATAAATTTGATAAGGTACACGATGGTATGTAACTTATCCCAATCCAATGCCTTTTAACGTAAACCTATCAGAACGAACGTATATCTTCTCTCGGTTAGGATTCCAATATTACGGCAGTCTTTGACGTCTAGCCGTGATTGCGCAATCACGGCACAATTTGCCAGCTAGCCATGGGGTCCGATTTGTCACTTCGTCGTTAATTATTTTGGAAATACATTGTACCTTGATTAGTTTTATTGGTCTGGAATAACTCTTAGTGAAAGCATTCGTGTTTTTAAAAAAAAATCTTTCTATAGGTAACTAAATTTTAACTTAATTGAAAAATTATGTTTCTGGAAGTCAGATTTGTTTTCACTTTCTCCTATGTGTTTTGTACACGGGTGAAAACGCGCAATAAATGACGTCATGATGACGTCGTTCGGCATTTCAGGCCGGCATACACATACACAGTATTCAAGAAGTCTAAAACTGAAAAAAGTTTGACGATCGGGGATGTACTTTTTGAGATATGGTGCTAACAAGGTTTGCTAATTAAATATTCATCTTGCTTAAACATAGTTAAATAAATAAAAATTTAAAAAAAAAATCATTTTAAAACCGAAGTCAAGGCTTAAGCTTCCACATGGTAAAAAAAAAATACTGGGGTGTCCCGTTGAGAAATATGACTTTTCGCGTAAACAAAATTCATGTGTTATGTCAATGGGGTTTTGACAGATACAAATCTCCACGAAAACAATAGCTATTCCGACCGTGTCGGAACAGCTAATAAGGGGAAAGAAAATGCACGGTGATTAGTACCAAAATGCACGGTTTATGACATAGGCCATGTAATGGTTTGAACAATAATGCTGCATGACCAACAATCCTCCAATCAAATCACAATGATCTACTTAAGTGTTACTTAATTTGATTAATGAATGCCGCGTGACCTACAATTCGCCAATCAAATGACAAGTTATATAGGGCCTATCTACCTGGGTGTTATATAATTTGATTTATTAATGAATGTCACGTGACCTACAATTCGCCAATCAAATGACAAGTATAGGGCCTATCTACCTGGGTGTTATATAATTTGATTTATTAATGAATGTCACGTGACCTACAATCCGCCAATCAAATTACAAGGATCCACTTGGGTGTTATATAATCTAGTTTTCATCATGACCGTGAAACATGACAACAACAACAACAAAAAGAGAGAGAGAGAAAAAGAAGAAGGAAATAATGAGTAATAGGATGATGATCGAAAACATGACGACCATGTTGTCATGATAACCCCAAAGTTCAAACTAAACAGTGACAACATAACAGTTATCAGTGCTAGACATCACTTCGTAGTAATTGTATTTTGATCTTCAATAAGTAGCGGGAATGATTCGCGAGAAATAACCGGCGAATGCATATGAAATCGGCACTTACTTGTAAAGAGCATGTCAGACACCATTATGTTACTACTCACAGACGCACAATCGCACTACATGCTACTGCACTGGGATGGACGGGGTGGGAAGGGTGTTGATTTGGGTTGTGGCTCAGCTGTAATAATAACTCGGATGCGGAAAACAATTCTATTTGCAGCCCTTCAATGAAAAGTCGTAGTGACAAGTCCATCGCAAGAAGCTTTTTGACCAAGCTATGTTTCCCCTCCCTTGCCATGAATAAATTAAACAATTTGTATTTGTTTCATTCAAACCACCACATAAAGCAGTTTCACCGCACCACAGGTCGTTTGTTGCCTACGCTTTTATTCGATGGCGTTTTTTAAAACAACATAATGAAACAGTCGTAGAATATGCACTTTGATACCGCTCTGTTGGCAGAACTGCAGAGACAGCATATTGTGCGTGCAGAGATCACGGAGATAACAACATTTAGTCTGTGTAGATTTATTCCGTTCACGGATCGAATGATTTGCAGAAATTTTATTTGAAAATGTTCAAATAAGCATGCGAGTGAATCCCGATTTTTTCTCTTAAGTTAGGTTTTAAGCATCAACGCATTCCTGATTACCCATGTCTCTATACCTCGACTACAGAGAAAAGGAAGGGGGAAATGAAGACGACGTTAGGTCGTTGTTCTTACAGCAGTTGAAGCTACAGTCCTATGTTCTCAAGCGAAAATTTTGTGCAATGTTTGTTGGTATCCATTTAAAAAAAAACTAACAAAGCCTACTGAATCTCCAAATAATTAAAAAAGGGCCCAGACTGTTTTCGCCTAAGGCCGTTTTCGAAACCGTGGCTTTGGCTTAGGCTCCAACTGGAGCTCCGCCCGCCTGCTATAAAGCACCGTACCGAAGCGCACGTTTTTAAAATTTAACCTTAGCCGGAGCCCCAGCCTAAGCCTGTGGTTTCCAGAAGGGCATAATGTCATGTCCGGCTACGACCCGTTGGTTGAATAATGAGACTTTTCAGCAATCTGGCCATAGCCACTGCCGAAGCTATCTGTTCGGACACGGCCTATAGACTGCGTCCGAATTGACGGATGCGGCTATACGGATGTTGCTAGGAGTGTTGCTAAGGGCCTCCTATGCAAGTTGACGTGACGATCAAGCCACAGCTACTAAGTCGGACACAGCCTAAGGTCTTGGATTGGTTTAATCTTCTTGAACAAGGCGGAAAAACCCAAGATGGCTGCATCGATCGTGCTCAATTCGTCATAGCGTCGTATCGTGCTTTTGCAAGCCTGGGCCCAATTTCATGGAGCTGCTTAAGCACAAAAACTAGCATAGCACTAACAGAGTGTGCATAACAGAAATAGGTTATCAGCCAAAATACCATGTCATGTACCATTCGTGACTGGTTTCCTGCTAGTCTTTGCTCAGCAGTAATGTTTAAAGAAATATTTTTTGCTTCAGCAGCTCTATGAAATTAGACCCTGGTTCCAAATTGAGGTCATTGCTTAAATTTGTAGCTCAAACACCGAAGCAGTTGGGTGAACGTATTACGCAAACACGTAATATCATTAGAAAACCACAGCCACATAATGAAATCAGTCACTCTTTTACAACACAGGATTCCAGCTGCATCTTTTTAGCTGCAATTTGTTTACCTTGACTCGTGGTTTCACAATGATTTATTTGCCTTCTTACCTTTAGATAGTTAGTCAGAAATGTTGGGTGTTTTGTCAGTACAGTGTACGGGGAGGGTTTGATTTAACGAAAACTGTGTGATTTTTTGTTACAAGTTTTTCACGAACCTATAAGAGTAAGTTGGTTCGAGTGCACAAGATTTGGGGTTAAGAGAAGATTTAAATAAATGTCATATTGTGTACTTCTTTTTATATTAAAATGGCCACCTTCGGTACGCGACTATGTCATCGGACAGAGCTTACAGCCAATTATTTACAACGGGGCTTGTGAAGTTGGATCATTTTTGAATACTGTCATGGCGACTGTAGAGGTATGCCTAGCAGACCGACTCAAGTCTAATTATGAGTGCCATGTTAAAAATGTGCTTGATACGCAAGTTTGAATTCACACAAAATAAAACAATGCATGTGTTAAAACGCTTTCTCAAAATGTAATAACCGGCAAATTGTGATGAAAATGTTTACCGTGACCTTTAAACATTATGTCCTCAAGCTTTGTAGAAGATTGGATCGTAGCTACTCATCAAATGACAGTGTTTTAGCTCTCCCCGGTGATGCATCGGGTTGGCATTATTAGCCCATGTCTAATATTTGACAGGAATGGGAGACGGAAATCAACACATGGGTTTAGGACGTGATCGGAAAGTTAAAATAAACCTTATTCCAGTATAGTTGTTTCTCTCAGACGGACTTGATGTCAGGGTATATCAGATCAAAAGGCAGATTAAAATGTGGATTTCTTAATGAACAAGAAATAGCAATGTAAATTATTTCAAAACAAACCTTGAGATGCTGCGTTGACATGAACGAGCTGTTGAGACAGTGTTATGTTTGAATAAATATTTACCACAGTTGAACTCGGGAAAACCTATACGTTAAACCATGTCTTCTTTCTTCATATAGAGAAAGAGACTATTTAGAGGAGATTGGAAAACAAATCTGAACCAATGTTGAATCTTTTGTCAGGAAGCATCCGGTGCTATAAATCAAGATCTTTAACTTCACTAACTTCAATCGATTAGATTTGTTCAAATACGAAGAGTACACTGATTGCGTCGTGCATTGCCTGGTCTGCACTTCTATCCCATGGACAGACCAAACAAGTGAAGCATAACAACCATTTATCTTGCCACGTGTATATAATGAAGCGGATATGAGCTGAACGCATAGCTGGATGTTAGCACAAACCCTAGTCTTAATACATCTCTCTTCAAGCAGGAAAAACACGCTTCAAAGGCGAATATTTCTCTGCGACTGGGTAGGTCTGATTCAAAGGAAAACCTTTTATGTTTCCGTACATCCCACATCCTTCGTTATTGACCCTATTTAAAGTTAAAGAATACCTTTGGTTTTTGGAACCGTTCGATTGTTTTAATTTCAAAAGGTGGTAGCATTTTTGAGATACCGCCGAAATTCTGGAGCGGTTTTGTCCACGCAGGAAGAATAATCCATAATTGGAACACACAATAATGATGAGAAATGATTCATGCAGAAACGTTTCTAGATTGAAATATTTTTGAATCCCTCTCTCTAAAACCACATTACTTTAAAGCGAACTTTTTCTCGAAATTGTATACAATATCAACAGCTGCAGTGCTCCTTACCAAGTAGGTTTTTTATGGCCATACATGTTTGGAGTAATAACCTAAGGTATATACCCTCCCTTTGAACTTTGACTGTATTGTCATGTCCTCTGCATGCGATTGTAGTAATGTATTCTAATGCTAACTGACAAACAAGAAAGAGAGAGAAATAGTGAAAGAGACCAGACTATTCTCTTTAGATGCCTAGCTTTTGGTTGAATCGAATCGAATTAAACTGAATTGAATTGAGCTGAACTGAACATAAAAGAAAAAAAGAAGATGACTGCCTATATAGAAAGGCTTTTCAATCTACCATTGCACTCATTGATATCTGTCGAGATTGTCAATTTTTCACGCCTTGGGTACATGCCAACAGATCCTTGTAGGTTGAAACGAAAAGCCTTCTTTAAAAAGAAAAGAAAAAGTCAAGGCATTCACGGTAGACTCGGCAAAAAGACAAGGAGAAAACGGGACCTTTTAACGTCCTCAACACGCAAAGATTCAATGCTAGCAGGCTTCATTTTCCCCGCGGCCAAGGTTACTGATTGGATAGGGGCTTACAATATGGAGAAAATTAGTTGACCAGGCCATCATTTTACACATGAGTCAACCATTGTCTTAAGGGGAAAATAGTTCATTCCCATTCGGTCTGTTAGTAGAATGTGATTTTAATACTATTTGGTATTTTAGGTGTTTTTTTCTTCAGACTGCGCAAGTGTTGCGCGGCTTCGACCAATTTGTGAACTTCCCATGTTCATCAACTTATTGTATGAAAGAAACAAATCGCGCGCTTTTACGTTGGACTACGAGCGAGACTTGCGCAGTCTGTTTCCGATCGACTTGTTTTTCTGTGATCACAAGATAGCTGCATATCGAGAAGTATCGAGAAAATACCGCCTAGATTTCAAATAGATGAAATCCAACATAGATAAAGCGGATCGATGAAAAGTTATGTTTCAAAAGGCAAGCATTTATATAGCAACTGTTCTCTAAACGTTTGCAAGGTGTGAATCATAAGAAAAACTGCAACAGTAAACTTGCGGGTATAACCATGTGTAACAATCATTTGGGAGAAGTGCGGTTCTTAGAAGAACCGGTGTGGTCTTGAGATTTCGAACACTATACGCTGCTCTTCTTATTCTGCTCGTCTTCTCCTGGAGCAGTGTTTGAAACGTCGAGACCACACCGGTTCTTCTCAGAACCAACACTTCCCCCAAAGAGTTGTGTACATGGTTGGACCCGCAAGTTTACTACTACAGTTTTTGCAAAATGTTTGTTTATTGTTTTCTTGGATTCATGCTAAACAAAGTCACACTTCACTTTCATACTACCCCTTCATCGTGTTTCATTAGTTTTCGGTGATTATTTTAAAAGAACCCGTATGTCTTTCCCGACGACTTTCCATTGACGAGTCTAGTTTCTTTTAATTAAGACCACTGGCAAGCCCAGACTTGACCCACTTCAAAATTGCATTGGACCTAGTTGAAGAAAAGAAAAACCAGAGACACCTTCGGCGAGGAGGTCTGTAATATGCCGATTGACCTGATATCGTTCATCGTATCATACGACCACCATGCCAATTTAGATAAAAAATATATATATAAGGACATGTCAGTGCGTGGTGAGATAAAGTCCACACATCTACCGAGGGACGCTGTCCAAACAATGCTCATCAAACAACTTTCTTAATGAGAGGCAATGTACAGTAATCCGCTTTTAAATACCGTGCTCTCTGTTTGTGTCCGTTAAGGGGTTTGGTTTTAATCATGGACGTCGCCACACTGTGTCCCATGGAGCTTTCATGTTGAACGAATAAACATGCGGGATATGGCGAGAATACACGCGGCTTTTCAATCTTCTTCAATATTGTTTTGAAATAATGTGGAAATCAAAGAATTGCGTGGAATCAAAAGTAAAACTGAATTTAACTGTATAAGCTTACTCTGGTTGGCATGAATCATCCCTTATTAACATCTGAAATACATTCAACCCTATAAACTTCAAAGTTAATTTTCACTTAAATGTTCATTTTAATTCAAATTAATGTACAAAACCGTAAAATAAGTAATCTTATATTAGCTGTTTGCTCGTTTTTTGTCTCCGCTCTCTACCTCCAATATAATCGAGCATCTATATAATTTTAGTGAAACGTTCCAGGTGAGTTTTAAGTGTCCAGAAAATGATATCATTATTTTGAATAGCTATCCGAGAACTCAAGATATAGGCCTACTGTCTTTTTAAAGGTAACTTTGAAATTTACGAGTTGGTTCATTAACAGCTATTGACAAATATTATATAGGAAAGGGTAACTGGCTTTTCTTTGCAGTCTATACGGCTTAAATTCCAAAAAATGTAGCATAGATATATAGGAAGAGCACATCTTGCGTTCCGATGCATTGATACTGCATGCTGTTATCATAGCATGAAAACAGACTGCGGAGTCTGTTTCCAGACGTGCCAAGGCTTGCTTTTTGAATCAAATACACACACACGCACACACTGTTTTATAAGCCATAACGTTGTTGCCTTTAAGCATCTTTATTTGTGCGTCACCTCGAATCCAGAACGGCCTCGATAAGACAAAGGGTTAGAATAAAAAACGCTGGTATCTCACCTTGTAGTCCCACCACCTGCCATAAAGACATTATTCAGGTTTTTGTCTAAGTTTTTTTTTTAAAGTCTGAAACACTACAGACCGATCCGATTGCATCGACACATCTATATAGAATGATGTTATGTATAAATAGCCATTAAAGAATTAACATTAGGAGTCGCTAGAGTGGCAATGCAGCGTTATTAATTTTGCACCGTGTGGGATTTCAGATTCCACTTTTATAACGGACTGATGCTTCCATACAAACTATAGCCCAATCCCCCTAAGTTACTCTGATGACAAATAACTCAGTATGACCGTAGCTGTCCGGATACTAACGTGATTATGATAAACGATCATTATTAACGAAACAAGTCGACAGGACGGAAAGATGAAATCCACCAAGGATAAAAAAAAACCTCTTCACTTTTGAGGTATGGTAATGAATAGATGAAGGAAAAGACTTGAAGTTCCCTCCTTCACGCAGGCTGTGTCAATATAAGACGGTGGTTTTCCCGATTTGACCCGGTCATACGACACGTAGCTCAAACACACCTTGTACAGATGACGCCATCTTATCAACCTACATAAATAGAGAACATTTTTACCCCTTGTTGTCCAACTCATGCAAAATGTTTCACCAGACCTACGGTCAGTCTTTGTTGTTGATATAATTAATTAATTGCCGTAGCGAAACCGTAGCGTGCTTGTTATATGTATATATATATGTTTTTATATTTTTGTTTAACATTCATATTTAGACAATCCCATAGTATACCGTGATGAGAATATCCGACACCAATATCTGAATATCTGATACCAATCAGCGATGCAATTCCTGCATCGCAAATATAATTATAAATTATGGTCGTCAAAAAATTATGTTCATATTTATGAATTGTTCATGAATTATTCGCTAACGAGTCAAGTTAAATTCATGAATAATATCACCGCAAAAATATGTAAATGGTATACCTCGATATTTTTGTTTTGTATTGTGACCAAAATCCCACTGCTGCTCTTAGACACAATTACGTTTTCATATATTCAAACATCGTATCATTATAGTAGTGAGGTATTTCACTAACTCTTAAATAACTCTTAAATCCATTGCAAACAAACCCGATTTTTAAATGTATTAATTGCATAACCCATGGTTGTTTAAATATTCAGCCTAATTCCGTTTACCAATAATATATGAACTTCGCTCGATACTAATTTCGGTCAGTATTATTATTCTCAACTATACCATTATATACATTGTAAATTTTACGCTATGTGTAACAATGCCAATATTAAATACTAATATACACAGCCCCATTTGGCATAATATCTGTGAAAAGATGCACAATACTATGCATGTCAACCAATAAGAAACATGTCACCAAGAGACATAACACCACAGGTTGAAGATATTTGATCGTATAAAGTAATGCATTTGAAATGACACCTCCAAGTATTTTTTTCAAGAAATCAATGGCAATTCTGAGCAATCTTCTTGTAGACCTTTTTACATTTCTAACAGTCGCGCTGATCCTATGTTGAAATCGAATCACACAGGTCAGTTTGGAAAGAATGGGATGATGACATTTTTACTGACTCTTTTAATCAAAATGCCTCGATGAAATATACAGAATAATTTATGCTGTTTTGATTGCGAGGGGCCGAAGAGTAAATCATCGAAGTCGTGAATCTGTAACAAGCAGGGTTTTGTTATGGATGGTATTTGTGTGTGTGTGTCTTTCCTTCTTCTCTATAATAGCCTTACTTGTACAGTTACGGCAAACATTGGTTGTGATCCGAACGTGTTATACCTGTTGACATTTGACATTTCAGACTCGAGACACGCGAAAGGACCTTAAGGTTTGACTCTAGCCCCCCTATGTATTGACTGGAAACGTGTATGGAAAGCCATAGGGTCTACTGATGATCTTATCAGCATCCTGAAGACTCTCTCTCCAAGCCCTAGCATCTTAAAGAAATGAGGACTGTACCCTCCGTGGCTTTAAGTCTAGTAAAGCTCTTCATCAACAAGGCAGCCCTTGAGATTTGACTGGAAACTTCAAATGTTCCTTCAAGGGAAACATTTTAAAAAGTCTGCAATTCTTTTCGAAAATAGAGCTTCTCTTTTAAAAAAGAGGTGTCATTTGAAATCAAACAAACTAGAAACTAAGGTAATATAGATGTTGTTGGGATAATTTGTACTTATATTATGTGTAATTAAGAGGCAAAGCAAAAGATACGAATATGGTTAGCTTACAATCTTGCCCTTCCATATATGTAAAGATGAAACTTTTCCCTTATAATCTCGCGGGGGAAAACATCCAATGTTACCCTGTTTAATTTGGTCGAACTAGCGGTGGACAGCGCGAAGCGAGGGCATCCCGCTCGTGGGGTATAAATACCCGAAACATACCCGGTTTGATAATTTCTTATTATTTTATCATTATTATAATGCTTTATAGATGTTTCACTTTCAACAACATAACACTGCACCCTTCCAGCAAAACTGGTTTAAAAAAAACCCAGAATTGTTGCCGTTCTCTGAGGTGAAGCCAACTTGAGCTATGATAAAAACAAAACGTAGATTGATGGTTTATATACACGCCAACTTTAATTGAAATTGAACAGATCTATCGTCCGTACATGGGTGATCTATGGCCTACCAGCAACTATTCTATTATTATTTTTTTCTGAAAAATTCATTGTGGTGGGGTTTCGATCACTCAAACAAAGATTTTTTTTCGGACATCACTAAAAAGGTACTCTTTTGTTGAGTATCCAGGCAAATACATTGTACACAAATCATAAACATATAACTGTAAAATATCTAACGGACAGATATACGGCACTGAAAATCCCCAAAAGATATCTAAAACAAGTTAACGAGAACATGTTGTTATTATTGGCATAATATGTTAACGACATAAATAACATGTACCGGTATATATTTTAGGAAGAAATAGCAAACGGACTGATATCTAAATAGATAGCTTTACATTAAATGGGGATACCACAATTAAGTGTTCACGAGCCTTTCCGTTTCAACCATGACAAGTATAGCTGTGCATGATATAACAACTCTAATAGTTTACTACAGATGAAATATCGCAAAATACAGTAAACAATGGCATGATTTGTTGTATAATGTAGCTTTGGCCATAAGCTGAATATTGCTGTGATGTCTTGTCTTACCAGGATCTTATCAGTGTTTAATGCAAACCATTACAATCAGACACAGGTGTGCAGTTTGCCCTGTCATAGAGCCAGCATTGCGTGTGAAATCTGACAGTAATTCTCCATGTCTTCTAGACTTCATAGATAAGGCTACCGCATCACTCTTGGATTCTTGTCGTTGTCCATTAAATCAGAATTTCTCCCTTGTGATTCTTAAGACTTGATAACGTCTTGCATCTCACAGGCATTAAGTATATACGTTTTAGAGTGTTTGTTTTCATCAAAACATTTCCAGGATTGTGTCGACAGTATACTTATAAATATATTTTAACTCATTCAAATGGTTTGTCTCTATGTACATGAATGCACGAGAACCTTGATTTGATCAAAGTAAAATGCATTACATAACAGGTTAATTGGAATAAAAATAATTAATTAGTAGAGGTTACAAAGGCGGCTGGTGAATTCACATTTAGTATAGACAAACTGTTGCAATTATGTTCTGCACACAGTATTAAATTCGTCGTGACTGCTTATTTTTCATCTAAATTGAGAACCGGGTTGTCCTTTACCAATCTAAAAGGTAAAACATATTGTTTTTGACAATTAAATTTAATAACATCCTGTTATTTCCACTACAAATTTCACAGAATTCGGTGGTCGTGTTTTAGTGAGAACAACCAAATACGGTTTGTTTTGCAAGGTCTTCTGATGACTCAGTGGTAACATGTCATGAATTCATGTTGCAGTATGAAGTTTAAATTAAGTTTTGATTTTATTCTCCCTGACGTATTATGTCCAATAATTTATTTAGTGTATAAGAATTTGTTTCTCTGTATCTTCATGAACTGTGGGGGGGGGGCAAGAGGGGGAGGCAAGGATTCTGAGCAACCCCCATCCCCCTACGCTGGTTACACCACTGTATTTCGCTTCTTCCTGAATTTATATACAGTATACAAAAACCATAAACTTTATGCGAGAGAAAACGAAATTAGTGGCAAGCCCACGTACTGTCTGATTGTACCAAAATACAATGTACACAATATATCTAAGAAAGTCAAACAAGATATTGATTACAATGGGCACACAAGAAGAAAGAACGTTAAACGTGTGCTGGAATTGCAATTTGTCAGTTGCACTATACATCCATGAATTCAAATGTGGACTTGAAGAACTCCGAGAGATCCGATGTACTGAAATAATTCACATGGCGTCTTCATCACAACAAACTTGAGTTGCGCAATTTATGACGTGAGTGGCTTGGTCGTGGGCGTTTTAGGCAACGCGCGCGCGTTGAATACGCTCGACATAATGATAAATCACGGGCAATTTGACTCCCAATATGGCAGACCATAATTATGACGTCATCTACATTTATTTTGTTTACAAACAATGACCACCATTCTGTATGGGCGGCATCGAGTATCAGAAAATGTATGAATAGGTTGGCACATTTTATTATTTAGAATATGTGTCATTTTGTTCGGGGTAGCACACATATTGATTTAGTATTGAACATTTTATTGCATTTCAATAATTAAATGATAATTTATTTTTTGAGTGACGGCCGCCCGTAAATCACGGTTGTGGCGTTGCAATTTAGAAGGTCTTAATATCATGTGCCTTGAGTACAAAAGCAATAACAAATACTGGTTGTTATTTATAAGCAGTAGTCAGTCCACTTTTCCTTTCAGCGTCGGATAGAAGACACCCCAGGCTGTAACAAAAACAAAATGGCCGTGGAATTTATCAGCGCGTACAGGATAAGCAACATTTCCATATACACTCCAAAACGGGTCAGAATTGACCTGGATTTCTGGTCTTGTGGAGCCTGACCAATTTCTGGGTCAGCATGACCCGGAATATGTGTGAAAAGGCCCAGAAATATGCTTCAACCTGACGCAAAATCCGAGATAAGTTCCCATTTTTAATTAGTTTCAGGGTCAGCCTAACCCAGACAAGGGTCAGTCCCATGGGAACCGGAATCCGGGTCAATTCAGACACGGGAGTTTTTAGAGTGTTACGTGTTTACTGAGCAACACTGTTACAAATTGATGGTCTGAAGTTTACTGAAACCCTGTTAATCTTTTGGTTATTATTTATTTAAAGAAGTATATGACAATGTTACTTGTTCAATTTAACCTTGCGATAGGGCACATAGAGAGTTCTCATTGTAGTTTATCAAGAAGGCTCACAGTGGTGAAGAGATTTAGTATAAGAACGCGCCATTTTGTCAGCTTGATTATGCCGTAAAGCAAAACGCCCACCAGTAACGTCCCTACGGTTGTGTAAATCAGATATTTTGTCCCCAGCTGCATACTGCACAGATTTGTGGACTTTTAATTTGTCATACAACATGGATACAACGTGTGGCTCAACCGGCTCCTCAGGCTTCGTATATTAACACGGGTTCCCTGTAGAGATTATTCAGGTGCAGATATCAGTGTCATTTTAGCTGAGATCAGGTTTAACTCCTCTAGCAACTCGTCCCTACGGTCACAGCATCCTTCTTCCTCGTACGAACAGTTCTCATCTTCAAATCCTTCACAGGTTTCCACGTCTTATTTTCAACAACTTGGTTGCTTCGGCCACGAATATTACATGGCCTCGGGGTATCTCTGCCTCCGACTTCAATTCCCCGTGTTTGTCAGGAGGGAAAATCACCATCTTTTTTACACGCTTTCCTGAAGAGTGCGTCCCACGTGAGAATTGGCAAAACACAATTTGTAACTTTTAGAAGATGGTTTTCTTGGATGGTGTCTTCGACTTATGTAGCCGGAAGGTAATGACATTAGAGTTTCAGATTTCTTATTTGTCTGGCTACATCTTGGAATCCTGTAGCGAATCTCCACGGTCCAATATTTCCTATTAAATTATTATACCACACGATACAACAGTATCAAATCATGTAAGAAAAAAAAAAGAACAATGTGAATAATATGGTCCATGAGAATGTGCACACATGTGACCATTTCGGAAGAAAACAAACCTCATATTCCTAGTGGGTTGTTTTTTATTATTTGTTTATTAAGTTTCTTGTTATTTTGGACGTGTTTCGATTAAATTATGTCAGTCCTTGCACCTGTTGTACACCCTGTATATACCGTGCAATATGCTCCGAGGTCTTGCCTGCCTAAAGAAATATATCAATTATATTCTGCGTAAAATGTCTGCTCTTCCTTGTGTAGAAGTACAATCATATCTCTCAAGGAAGTACCGGTACAGTGTCCTATTCTGACAGGTCCTTAAAGAGAAATGACATTCCTTCACACAAACACACAGCCAAAGTGTTTTCTGAAAATCCACGAAAATGCGTTTAAAATAGCCTTACCGCATGCGTAAATTTTTGGCAATTAGAGAGCTCGTGAAGGCAATAGTCGGGTGACATGATTTTCACCAGTAATCCTCCATTCTAAAAAGATTAACAGAGTGATGAGTCAGTGGTGGATAATTACGGTTGTAACTAAAAGTCTTTACGTCACGGAGTTATTACTAAATGGACTCCACCACAGTTGATTACTTCATGGTCTATCCGCGTGAGTCATGACTTACAATGTCGTGATCTGCACCTATAAGAACCCCATCAACGCTTCCATCTTGGTCCGGTTTCCTACATGCTTTAATGCAACCATAGCGCTTATGTTAAGAGGCCAGACCTTTTACTTCATGACCTCAATTTCAGCACACGTATTGTAATTGAGAGACGAGCGTGAGTGTCTCTAACCCCTGGCCTAAAAAACTTTGAAACAGTTCTCCCCAAAACAACGTTTGACTTGAAATACGATACGCTGAGGATGAATACAAAATGTCTCCAATTGCATTTCGCACTGTTCGTGGTTCCAGGCCTCTTATTGTCGGTGTTTACCAATTTATTTTTAGATATGAAGCAACAACATTTTAACCTCGTAGTATGTATAGATTCGAAAAAATGCTTCAATTAACTATTTTCATCTTTGGGCCCTTCTGTTATCTCCCCAAAATGAAGTCACAAATAAAATTATGTATGGCCTGCTGCATAAATTATACGGAAAAGAACATGACAAAAAACATTTAACACTGTCAGAATACTCTGTTTCTTGTGCTACAAACGTTTTTTCTCTCCTGCATGCACTGTAGTAACTGCCTCACTATACAAGACACTATATACTTCTTCATATTGTCATGTGACGAGCTGCAAAACGAACGTGCTCATCGGATAAAAATAAAATGACTCCAACTTCATTGTTTTGAAAAGAGCAGGGAAAAAAATAGAAAGTCTTTAATACGAAATGTGATATTAGTTCGTATCAAGTTACCACCCACGCGTGCATCTGGTATAATTTTACATTATAGTATTATCAGGATAATGAGGAAAAAAAGATTGGTGCTTGTTTTTCGCTCTCACTTATATACTGTGCAGTTCTTGGAGAAGTAAAAAGTTTGTTGAACTCTGACAGTATCTCACCTTTAGAGAATGCAATATGATCGTAGTGAAAAACAAATAATGTTTGACAGAGCTGGGGGGGGGGCGAGAATACGAAGGTGCAACGTTATTTCAGACGTGTTCATTAACCTAACCGGATATCTTTCACCTTATGAGAGAAGGAAACTTGTTGATACAAACAAAAATAAAAACACCCAAAACTCACCCACCTTTTCTCGACAATGAAACCTCTACGCCTTACAACTTCTTGGTAACTATCACGTGACATCTCTATCCCTAGTTCAAATCCCACCTCGGCTCATATTGCGTGGTTTACATGTACATCAGCAACTACAGGTTCCCCTGTCAATTCGCCAAAAGGGCAGCCTATTTCACGTTCATGCATTCGTATTAAAGCGAGTGTGCCTTTTTAGTTGAAACCGTCATTCAATTTTACATTTAGGCATGCGAATTAGTATATCATTAACCCTACATTCATTTAAACTTATAAGGCGTTCATTTTAGCCATGCAAAATCGGCATTCAGTTAAGCAGAGATAGGCGCAACTAGAGATTTCAGCGAAAAGCTGCTGCGAATTTGAATTGAATGCTGTTTGAGTAGAGAGCGTTAAATTGAATGGTTATCTTTTTTAACCGCATGACGCAAAAGAACAATTACTCACACATTAAGTGAATTTTAGTGACTGTTTTTAGGAGCTCTCAATTTCGTCCAAAATGGAATAACGTGACGTTTAACTTGACCGCTTATTATTCGCCTAAAATTACCGGGAAAATCTATATTTGTAATTTCACTTTGGTCTACGTGATACAGCGCTGGAATTTTTGTGAAGATTCCTTGGTTCAATTTCTATGTAATTTCTAAGTATCAACTCTCAGATGATAATACGCAAAAACCAGTGCAGCTTGCTGGTGTTCATTCCCTAACAACTAATTTGATATTTGATAGCACACCAACATCTATGTCCCAAGTCGAATAACTATAGTCCTTTGCACTGTTGGGTAACCTGATTTCATCCGAGACCAACTTGTCACCATTTTATCTGTCGTGTGATGTTTTTATCTGGACCAAAAAGGCAGAGTACAACACGCACTGACAAACTTATTTAGGTTATCTCATTTCAAACGCGAATAAGATGTCAGATTCTTGTCCTCTCTTCACAAAGCCCTGAGCAAAATGCATGGTTTATTTTCATAGTGGCACTCCATTATGATAAGGCCAAAAACTTTGGAAAACATTGAGTAGGGGAAGAAGCAGGATCGCTCTTGGCGCTGACTGGGCTTAAACATAGCTATTCTCCTCCGATGCTGAAAATCAATAGGTGAGCAGCTTGCGGTAGGAAATGCTCCTCCTATGCACTGCCTTTGCTTAGGTACTTTTGCGATAATTATGGTGAGATGGTTCACGCGTGGTAGATAAACTGCAACAATCTACCTGCAAGCACGGTTTACACAAACTCAACATGGAATGCAAATATCGGTGTCTGTAGTCTTTGAAGCATGGAAGAACTTCTTCATTGGGTGATGTTGCAATAATGGAGACCACATGTTAAGTAATTTCTTAAGTCAAACTGAGTCCGAACTGAGTCAGGATACATCAAAACTTCTATAATTAGAAGAAAACGTTAAATAGTTTATTGTCCTTTCCATTCTTGAAACTAATCTCTTATCGTCAACGCTTGAATTATGCAAACCTGAAGTTCATATAAGACGTTTACGTCACAATATCGCAAACATGTTTTTTGTTTTTGCTGTGGGTCAACATTTTCACAAACCTATTAGGACATATTTCACACATTTGTTAGGATGTTGTATGTTAGGATGTTGTATAAAAAACAAACAGATACAACGTTTCGGTGTACCTAACTAGGTAAATGCATGTGTTTAGCAATATGTTCTGCTTTTAAGATGATTATTCACACTTGAAAATAATGACTGACGGGTGTATTAAACACAAACTGGTATCTGGTCTACGGTAGCCTACATCGGAACCTACCAGCATAACCGATTCAATGTCCTGTCTAAAAAACAAACAGTGGCCAACAGTGTACACACAGAGATCACAGTGAACTCGACATTACTGTGGCCATTTTGGCACGTCTGTTTAACTATTTTAATTTAAGGGCCCATGATGTTTGCAATGTGTACACGTAGACGGACACGCTTCTGTAATCACCACAGCCGTCTACGTATAGGCCTATATGATTTCAAAACATACAACATATGGATATTAATTAAACCAACTCAACCAACTCTACGCAAAAAGTATAATAATGTATTTTTGTTGATTTGCATGAAGTTGTTAATTTGAAAACTTTTAACAAATATGCAACAGCGCTTCTTGTACAGCAACATTCATCCGATGGAATGACATAATGATGACGTAAGCAACGCAATTGTCGTTTTGCTAGTCTTTTAAATTCGCTTACATTTGTAAAAGTCGTTTTCTGTTGTCATCCTTTAATTTTACACATGAAGAAATCACACGTACGCGTTGACCCATTATGAGAGCATTGACCGAGCGCTGTCTGTACGGTGTGGTAATAAATTACTGAGGTGAACAATATTGGTATGAAATAACAAATATAAATCACTAAATCAAGGAAAAACCCTCCCTGATTTCATTGTATCTATACAAGTATCCCGTTGGAGTTTATGTACTTCTCGTTAAAATTAAAACTCATACCAGATACCACGATTTGCTGAAAATCTTTTGTATTAAAGGGTAGGTTCTATACCTTTGGTAATACTCCAAAAATTAATGACCATAAAAACGTACTTGGTAAGAAGCACCGCAGCTGTTGATATTGTATGACATTTTGAGAAACGAATCCCTTCTAAGGAATGTGGTTTTTGAGAAAGGGAGTCATAACAATTCCAATCTGAGAAACGTTTCATGCACTGACGTTTCTCAGATTGTGTATTCCAATTACGGATTTCTTCCTGCATAGACATATCCTAACCACTCCAGATTTTCGGCGATATCTCAAAAACGCTACTACCTTTTGAAATGAAATTTTCACAGGTGAGTTTTATTGTATATATCTACATTTATATAAGATTAAAACAATCGGATGGTTCCAAAAACCAAAGGTATACTTTGCCTTTTAAAACAAGTTATATTGTCATCAATCATACGAACAATCGTGTGTTCTTTGGTACAGACTTGGCCTCATTCCCGCATAATTCAGAGAATCCCCCTCGTCCTTATTCACGTCGTGTGCATTTGCATTACACTGGCCATCACTGATGGACATACAAATTATTAACCGTGGGAAGGACTACGTTATGCATAAGCCATCTCGGCAAATTGCAGTTTATCTACATTATTAGTGTGCAAGGTTTTTTTTTATGTGTTCACCGAGCGTGTCTCAGTGCATCTATTATTGAGTACCAAAGGCCAAATAACTAAAAAATGTCTGACGTTCAGTAAAATTTCAATGCATAATGAATTACACTAACCTGTTGCAGCGTGATGGATGGACAACGGAAACGATCAAAGACAATGTTGGACAATTTTTGTGTGTGTACTTTATTTTCAAAGATGGAATACATCCGATTCTGCTATATATGCTTCGAGTTCAGATTGTCCGTCCCGGCTTGTTTACTAGAAGACAATAAAGGGCCATGTTTGTGTACACTAATAGTTAGGAATATAGAACAGTTTCTTCAGTTACGAGTTTTTTTTATACTGTATACAACGTTTGTATACATTAGCCATGCATCTTTATTGAATATGTAATTCATATTTTATTGTCAGTGTGATAAAAGTATGGGGTATATAGGGTCTATTGAAATTTTTCGCAACTTTGCCTTAATATATGCCTTAATATAAATTAATATATGTAAAACAAAAAACTTTCCTGCACTATTTATCGCTCTAATAGTGGAAATCCAAAAAAATATTTTATTTGCATAGTATCCTGATTTCTTCTTCTCACTGCCAAAAGTCATAATTTCATTCTCATGAAAGTCAAACAATTTCCCACAGAATTTGATGCAAAATTTGAATTAATGAATAATGTATTAAGATAGTATGCATTTCAGTCCAACCGTGTCCCTTGCTGGTATAATAGTGCGATTAGAAATGGAACCATGCCCTGCGGGCCGGAAGCCCTGCAGTAACTGAACCCACAAAATCACTAATTAGTGAATAGTTAATTAATTTTTCTAATCTCCCCCCACCATTTTTTGTGTAGTCTGTCCACATATCAACGCACACAAACAGGGAAAATTGTACTTGTCTGAGAAACTTCATTCAGCCTGTTCAGCTGTGTGAATACTTCACCCAAATGCCTGTCTTTA
Source organism: Plazaster borealis (assembly GCA_021014325.1). Taxonomy (NCBI): domain Eukaryota; kingdom Metazoa; phylum Echinodermata; class Asteroidea; order Forcipulatida; family Labidiasteridae; genus Plazaster; species Plazaster borealis. The sequence goes on along the minus strand of CM037471.1, from coordinate 13,785,361 downwards.
AAAGTCCCTGGGGTCAAAACACCAGCTAACCTCACGAGATGAAATTTATTTTTGTTCCCTAATTTTTTCCCATATTTTTATTATTTTATTATTGATATCTACATGACCATCAGAATAGATTTTTATTTCAAGATGATGTAAAAATATGTTTTAGATGTAAACAACGCATTTTCCTTTTGACTGTCGGCAACAGCTACCCTGCATGTTGATGAGTAGTACGGTAGTGTAATTTGATATCATTAAGCTCGCAGGGTTAAAAACACTCTGGGGTCCATGTTCTATATCATGAAATAAAGCCATTAGATTTAGAAACGGTTAAACTGTTTAATTGTGAAATACATATTAATCATATTTCCAGACGGATTTTGTAACTGCACAGAACATTCAATATGAGTCAATTATGAACGTCAGATATACACAATTACATATCCAATGTGTTTGACTTTGCAAACATTGTTATATCAATTCTAAATACAAACATATGGTACATGTAATGTTGATATTTCACTTTAGGATGCAGTGTCGGTAAGGACATATCGTTTTGGGTATAGATTGCTGTAGAAAAAAAAATGATCACGTGAAATATTTAGAAAGCATGACTGGATTAAATGATGGGACTTTTTGTAGACCTATATGAGTATGTAAAGTAAATCAGAAGTTTAGACAAGTGGTTGTATAATTTACTGTGTATATTGAGTCACTTGTTGTAGGAGAAAAACATGATTTGCATAAATTCAATCACGGGACAGCGAAAGGTCATAGTGCAGATCTAACGACGATTGTCACGTCCTGTATACAATAATTCGGAACAATTCTTGCAGTCAACCCTCTACCCATGCTTTTCTCCTCGCTACGGTTTGTGACAGTCTGAGATCTTACAGATTGAAGAGGGACACGGAGCAATTAAATTCATACGGGGTGGGGGGGGGGGCAGCACTTATTTAAAATGCGTCATTCCTATAAGGCTCATCAATAATCATTGTCTACAGTCAACATTCAATCAACCACTAATTGACGATAACTATAAGAACGAGCTCACATGATAGCATCGTATAATTTAACATTCATGTCTTGAACGTCGAGACCGTCAACGGCTCTTTTCAGAGCCAACACCCGGTTGTATACCCACAATGTTTAGTAACTGTTACTAATTCTTATTCAGGTCTCAGTTAAAACAATTATGTTTAGTGTTTAAGAAGACCCTTCAAGGTGCGGATCGCTCTCGGAAAGAACAAAAACATCATACATATCGTCTTTTCTGATCTTCTGCATCTACCTCTTTTTAAAACCAAATTGATAAACAAAGCAAGGTTCCTAGTGGATGATAACTGTGCAGGGGGTAACCCTGTTTCAGCCCAGGGTTAGGTGGCAACGTGCCCCTGGTGGCAGTTGATTTGGGTTGACAGCCCAAAAGCAGTCAAGTGTAGCCATCACCTTCAGGTGGCCGTCCGGCCTTGTGATGTTAGGCAATATCTCATACAAAAATAATAAATAAATAAATAAATAGACTGTGCAAGTCTCGCACATATCGGAAACGAGCAAATAATCGACCGAAAACTATATTTTGCTGTGAAATAAAATCTTCTTTTTTAATTCCATTTATACAAAAATTCTTGGAAATAAAAATACCTAGGCCTAATTTGTTGTAAATGCAATTTCAATGTTTATGTAATACAAATAATTTGTAAAAATTTACATTGAAACAAAATAAAAACTGGGACGAGGATGCTTATTTTGTTAGAAGCCCATTTGCCAATCATGCCCGATTGTGTGCGACCATTACATAGGTGTAATGAAAAACATGAACGTCAGCTGGGCAAAATTCTCGATGATTGTTTACAAGTAACCGGAAACGGAGGTCAAGTCTTAGTCTCGGTTTTTTGTTGTTGATTTGTTCAATTTATTTCACTATCATATACTTTTTACTTTCCCAACAATAACGAAATGATGCAATTTGTATAGCCATTAACTACATTAAACTAAAGTATTTGAAGAAACAGTATCGCGCACACGTAAAACTCAATATTGTTGGGACCAACTTGGTCCCGGAAGTTCAAATACGTGCGAGACTTGCACAGTATTAGAGAGATACGAGATTTTAAGGGAAACAAACTCACACGTACAAGGCCTCATAAACACAACGCTGAGACATACCGGCATTTCTAATAAAATGTAATACTTTGCATTATGTATCGAGGCCCTCATATTCTACAGTTTATTCAGCGTTAACCCAATTACATCTGAAATCAAATTAGGAATGTGTGATAAGAACTATTAGCGATATTCAGATTTCCAGGAGTCGTCAACATGTTTGTCCTTCTTAGCCCAAAGTCAAAGAGACGTCAGGCAGCGATTCCTCAAGCGCACATTCTCATTTTCAGAGAAATCTTTACCGTGCTTCTTATCAGTAAAAACAACCTGAAAATATATTTGGTTCGAAGTTCTGTCTTTGAAGAGGACAACAATAAGAGAATGTTCAGTTTTCCGAAGGCATAATTTAACAATCAAATTTCGTTATGGTTTTGATAACTAGTTAAAAAATACATTTTGATTAAATGATAATTTTGTAATCTTGGGCTTGGTAACTCTTGAAGCATCCTTGAACAAAATTATTGTAATTGGACCCACTAAGAAAACTATTGAACTTCGGTATCGGTTATTCAGATCTCGGAAATTAACCACAATTTACAAGAATTTACCTCGAGTAATAGGAATGCTTGCATTAAGTAGAAGCAATGCACATAACTAATTTTTCCCAAGGTTATCTGTGTTTTTGTGTAAAATCGCGGTGTATTAAAAATATCATTGAAGGCACTGGCAATGGTACTACCAGCTTTATTTTTACAAAGTTTGTAAAAATAAAGCTTTTGTCATTAATATATACATTTTTATGAGTGGAACGTAAATAAACAAGTAGCAAAGGTTAAAAAATGTTTCAACATTCATAATGTAATATCGTAAATAGTAAGAGGTATTTTTGGTCACAGCGAAACATCACTGAAGTTGCCACATGTTTTTGATTCTAAATACGAATATTGGATACATTTACGGAAACATGGTGGACTGTGACTTAAAGGTATCGTACACGTTTGGTAATGTCTCAAAACAGATATTAGCATACAAACTTACTTGGTACAAGCAACGGAGAGCTGTTGATAGTAGCCTATAAAACATTGTAGGAAACGACTCCCTCTGAAGTAACGTAGTTTTTGAGAAAGAGGTAATTTCTCACTAAAATAATAAAAACTTCTTGCAAGAAGTTTTTATTCCTATCTGAAAGCACACAAATTTGTACAACAAGGGTGTTTTTTCTTTCATCATTTTCTTGCAACTTCGATGACCAATTGAGCCCAAATTTTCACAGGCTTGTTATTTTATGCATATGTTGGGATACACCAAGCGAGAACACTGGTCTTTGACAATTACCAAACGTGTTCAGTGCCTTTAAAGACCATCCCCACCCAAGATATCAAGGCGAGATTTATGTTCGAATCAATCCACTTATACCGAACTGGATGGGCATGAAAACAAAATCACACGTCCTAAATTATGCAAATGACGACTTTTGCGTTTCCCGTGAACTCATTATGGTCAAAGCTACGTGCTTATTATAACATTAATAAGATTGCTAATTGGTGGCATGCAGGGATTTGTTTACAATGAAGGGAAGAGTCGGGCCTCCGTGCTTAAAAATCTTGAGTCTGTTATTTGATACAAATGGAGTCACGACAAGCTGTATCTCACGATCTTTAAGTGCACAATTTGCTGAGTACATGGACACAGTAACTAAATATACCATACTATTATTGTATGTGAATGATATCTTCTAGTTTGAATAGCAAAATACTTTTCAGAGCATTATTTCTGCCCGGTGCAGTAGGTCCATTATAGTTTGAGTAAATCGGGAATTGTCTTCGAAAAGAAGCTAAGCTCGCCGGTAAACGACACATTTCCGAGAGCAGGAAATTGTTACCTTGTCAGGAACCACATATTTGCGATGAGCTTCCTTGAAAATAAACGTTGGTGTTTTTATTTTCTGTTGAGTAGCTCTAGAAACCACCGACTGGAAGAATTGTTATGTACATTATAGGAAATTCAGTGTAATAACTCCAAGTGCATTTTGTAAGAGCATTTTAGTATATCTTTTGTGCAGTCTGAAATTAACTCTATGATTAGATACTACTGTAGAACCACTTATGCAAAGTTACAATTCTATAGTTTTGTTTATTTTTGAATGTCTCCAACGTACCAGCAAAATGCTACTGTCTCGGTGACCTCATTAAGTTGATATACTATTTTAGGGATAACTGATGCATTTTTGTTAACATTATACAAACTATTAATACCGGGGCCTAGTAATAGCGTGGTAAATCAATCATAGGTGTGGTATAGGCTTGCATTTTGATGACCTGTTTTGCATATTACTGACGTAGAATCTCGCATTTATTCCTGAAAACGCGGATCGAGCGTGCAGGTTTGATATTTGATACAAAGAGCACATGCGGAACATTCACTGTATAAATTAGCTTTTTTTATCAACTGAGTTTGGAACCTCGCTTTTTATGTATTTTTAATCCACACCAAAATAAGTTTGGAACTAAGAATTGTATTCTGCTTTTTATATAAAAAAAGAAAACTATAAAAAACCCATCACAGTGACTTTTGAAAATTTATCATACAAATTCGTCACGAGACTCTTATTGGAGAAATTGCTAAAGACATTTACAAAGCGGTAAATTTATTTAAATCAACTCAGTGTAAATCAATTTAGACCCACAAGGGTTGTGGGAATACTGTGTAAATAATTAAATCTCAATGTAAGATTGGTAAACGTTTTAGTAATGTTTGCGGTTTATATTACAAAGCCGTAGATTTGCCCAAAATAATCATGTCAGAGTAAAAAACCCAAACCCAAACCAAAAACAAAACTAAACTATTTAAAAAAGAAAGAAAAAACCCATCAACACAACAACAACTAAATGTTTAGTGTTTGACCCTGAAGCAATGCATTCGTTTGATAAGATTTTGCATGTTATTATTGAAATTACTTAGTAATGCTGACTGCTGTGTGACGATACAATCACAGTCGATGTTATTTCTGTCATTCTACACAAGTTATGTTTCTCGTTTTTCCTTTAAAAATGGCACTTAAAAAGAGAACATTTATGTTTCTTGAAAATATTTGTCTCTAAACATTTGACGACTTAAAGGATTTAAAGTAAACCAGTTAGTTTGTTTTTAGAGATATCAACGTTACAGGAGGTTTAACCCTGCGGATTGTGTACTTACGGGTGCCGTCGAAGCGCGTAGCTATCGTATCCAAGAAGGTGTTCTGGGGCGCTAGAAGACCCTTACGTGCTGGCATGGTCTCGGGAGTAAAATACACCTAGGTTACATCAAAGGTTTGTGGAGAAGACTGTACATTAAATCACACGGTGCTTTTAGTTCTGGTTAACTCGATGTGAAGACTGTTGATTCTAAAGCCCTGAAGATATATGAAAACACATAAATTTCAGGCAATCAAATCACTCCTCCGATTGAAGTAAACGAGCTTGTTGTGGTAATTACACTCTTCTATTCTGCACAATGATCGTGTGCTTAAACCTTCCCAAAACAGCAAAAGCGTTTATACATTCAGCAAAAGCGAGTCGGCAGCGACCATCTGCCTGCCTATTTTATGACCAGATCATTTTCCCCGCCAATATGCTGGACATCTTTGCGTTATAACAATGTACCTAAAGTGCACAAGTAACAAACAGACAGTTTCCCATCATTCGTAGCGAAACTCTTGACTTGGGAGTTGCTGCAACACACAATCGGCTGGAGAGAACGCTGACATGACATGTCCATACCTGAACATAATAACGGTCTTTCAGTACCAAGAGAACTGATTACTTGAATATGCCCGGAGCGTCAGCTTTTCATTGGTTTGGCAACCGTACGTGCCTCCTGTCATCGCATCTACCACTACTTACCCGTAGCGCGCAAAGATATGAAATTTTATTAGCCTGTTCCATTCATGTAAAGGGAGGGGCAGATTGGAGTTGATGCTTTCTGATAGAAGTGGGCCATTAATGTCAGATGGATCGCTGACACAGCTATAATGCATTCATCTAGATTCATTATGATTGTGGATATCAGCATAGAACCTATCCGGTTAGGGGTTGTTGTTGGTAAACGACATGAATAATTGTAGTTTTCTCCTCCACTCTTCGCCATTGATTCAATGGCGCCCTGTTGCTCTGAGCGTGCGCAATACTTACCTTCTCATGCAAACACAATCCATTTTCAGGTATTTCTTTGTTGTTGAGGAAGATGCTATAGAAAGTGCCCTCGAGATGAAGTTATCTAATGTGTTTTACTGTTTTACTATATCTAATTGATCAGAATGATAACATCTTTTGTTTGCATTTATTTAATGGATAGACCGGGCGTTGTTTTTAATTGACATTGGCAGGAATAGACTGACTGAGTGACAGATTGACTGTCTGATTGCTTTACTGATAAGTTAGTTCGTATTTGGTTTGTTCGTTCGTTGGTTAGTTAGTACCGGTAGTTAGTTAACTGTTAGTATAAGCAAGTAAGTACGTTAGTTAGTTGGTTGGTTATTTATTTAGTAAGATTGTTATGGTTAGTTGGTTATTTGGTTAGTTGGTTATTTGGTTAGTTGGTTAGTTGGTTAATTTGTTAGTTGGATAGTTAGTTAGTTAGATAGTTTGTTTATTTATTTAGTTAGTTAGTTAGTTAGTTAGTTATATAGATAGATATATTATTAATAATAAGTAGGGTAGATGGCCTTAGCTTTCGATCCAGACCGGACCTTCTTCAGAGGCATAAAACAAGTACAAACAAATACATATCCATTTATAGAAAAAGAGAGAGGGAAAGGGATTAAGGGAAGGATCCAGAAAGAAGCGGGAAAATTATAGCCAATCAAAGTTTCTATTTCAGAAACAATTGGTGGCTATGAACCAATAGGAGTAAAGTGGTGAGGACAAAGGATGTATAGTATGAAAGGATGGATTACTGGACCATAAAAGTGGTAAATGCATTGATAGATATATTATTATATATATATATAGATAGATAGATAGATAGATAGATAGACAGATAGCTTGTTCGTTCCTTCGTGCTTCGTGCGTTCGTTAGTTAGTTATTGGCTATAATGAGCTAGGGGAGAGTACTTGGTACATAACGTGTACGTAATAAAGACAGTGTGGTATAATTATCAGAAAACCAATCAGTTGTTTGTGAACAATTTGTGCTGGTTCAAATAATATACAGGGAAATATATTTATTAGAAATGCTGCCATCTTGTGGTTGAGTCCGACATTTTTATTTTATTTTGTTTAAATTTTGTTGTTGATTTTTTTCCCCTGCACATATGCATCTAATATGACCGTATTCACGCCCCCAAATATATATTTCTTGAAAATCCTGACATTGTTATAATGGTGTATATAACTGGAAAAACGGTATTTACATTGATGAAAAGATGGGATTGAATAATTTAATTAAATTAATGTTTGCATGAGATAGATCGGTTATTGCCGGCGTGCAGTAATCACTGGAACAGGTGGTGAGTTTTGCCGAATTTCCTTGATTGAAAATGATCCGCTCTCAATCGTATAATAGCAGACCCGCTCCATACCCCTAGCCTTGCTTGAACTATGGGATGCTTCAGTGTCTCTACAGACCATACTTTGGCTAGCTTCCCCGAAGGAAAGCATTGAGAAACGCCACCAGCGTACCATATGAAAACCGCAGTATCCGACTACTGCAGTGATTGGGGGATCTTTCCATATCGTCTGAGGCTAAAACAAAGAGGCGCCATCAGGATCTTGCAGTTTAATTTCTTTTACATCTGAAATTATCATATTATTGACAGGTGGATATTGTTTCCTCGGCTCGTCTGTAATTAAAGCGGAGGCCTGGCAAGCAATGTTCGTGTTCCTTTGAAAATGGGTTGCAATTATCTGGTTGTTACACTTCAATCGATTTTATGTGAACTGACGAGCCGCGAAAGTAATAATAGTCTTGCCGTGGGTTGTATACATTTCACAATGTGCTTACCCTTACCAAACGGCTGAATACGGAGATCTTCGTCAACAATTTTCACCAACCGAAGAGGGACATTCTATCACTTCGCTTTGCAGCTATGATTCTAGTTCATTCGAGTTGTATAAAATGGCTGTGATTAACTGACGTCACAGTCAATCAGCTCTGACCGGCTTCGGGACAGCTTGAGTTCCGTCTCAAAAATGCTGCCAAGAAAAAAACAAGTTTGTTGAAAGTATTTTAACCTACTGCGGTGTACATTTTGGGCATCCAGGTTGGCTCAGTGGCTTCTTGCCTACCCTTCACCTCTGTGACCCCCGGTTCGAATCCCTGACCTGAGCCTTGCATGTAGATTTAGTTTTCAGTCCCTACCTGCATGGGTTTTCCCTATTTTGGCCCCCTCCCGATCTAAAACTTACTTTCTTCATCATTTTCTCTAAATTTGTATTTTCAGGCCTGTACGGGTTACAGTGCTAGTCGCTTTTGATGGTCCCTTGGGTTTTTTTCCTACCAGAAGCGTACAATACAACCATTAATAATTCTCTGTCAATGATACGGTACCGGTACTTCACCAACAGTGACTGTTTTCTTGTAAGAATGATTTGGTGGTATGCCTATATTGTAACCACTGTTCTTGTTTTAGTGTGTGGTACCTTTTACATCTATACTTCGGTTAGAACTCTATCACTTTGAATCTTCCTAACAAAGTGATTACAGTTGTGTCATCATTTCAATAGTAATACATGTTGTGGTTATCTGCATTTCTGACTCTCTATATGATCTTGGAACTCACAATATTTGACCCCAACACAACGGACTATAAGCAATAACTACTGTCTGCCATCTTATAATTCATAAATGCAAGACGCAACATCAAGCAAAAGTTAAATCAAACACGTGGTTCTTCACGTGTTCTGCCCTTTTCCAGTCTATGTCTGTTTCTTCCCGTTTTCAATATTTTCTCATTTCATACCATCGTAGTATTTTTCAAAACCCTCGACCTAAACGTGCGGTCGATGAACACCTTAACTTTCCAAGGCCGTGGTCAATAAGCGGATATTGGCAGATCGAAAACAACCGGAATTTCTGGGATTTCCGCGCCAATTTATTTTCCCCCGCCAAATCTATGTCTTGATATATAGCTAGTAAAGTCAGTGATCATTATGAATCAGGTGACAATGGAGATATTTTGTACAAGGCGTTGTGGGTCAATGGCTGAAAGGAAAAGTGTCAACATAGAGAGGAATCCAGGAGGACCGTTGGGTATGTTAGTCTCTGATCAAGGCGCAGGTTGATGTTTGGATTTTGCACAACACTACCACCGATGTGTTCTGCGATTCACCGTGCGGACTGGTCTTTCTTTGTGCACAGTGTGAATAACATTTCGTTCGCGTTTGTGGCTTGCAACTATAACTGGCTTTTATATTAATTGATACAGTATTTGTATTTTTTGTTTCAAACGTGCGTTTTATTTCTAACGTGTTTGAAATAAGATTTTATTTTGTCTTCATTCGCCTTTTGGCCTATAAGGACAAAATAGTTCGCTTTGCTTTTCAATTAACTCGCCAATGTGTCTCTTTTGATAAAAAGAAAGACCATCATTGAGGATTTCATCATTAAGACCCTTTAGCCAAACCACTGAATATTCTAGAATAGGATGCAGGCTTTTGTCTGTCCGTGTTAATCAACACCTTGATCAGATTTGGTGCACCGTCCTTATACCGCCTACGACACTGTGTCTCAGGTGTGCTGCAGCCGCTAACATGGCCATGGTACATATCGAATAAGTAATGGAATTCAGTGTTTGTCAAGCTGTATAATGTATCCCTTACATTGCTCCAGAAGGCAATCCTTTCTTGGTTACAGCGATCGAACACCGGCAGCATAATCAGCAACTCGTCCCAAGCTTTGGGTCAGGCGATCACAGGCATTTAAGAATTAAGGGGATAGGGCAGGGGGCGCCGGGGACGAATTACTCTAAGCATTCACCAGGAAGGAGGACAATGAATCTGTCTTTCGCATGCCCTAAAAAATGATTCATTTAATTTTTAGGAAAATGAAAGTAATTGCAGCCTGACCTCGCCAGAAAAATGAAATAGAGGCCTAGAGCATTCCAGAATTTAGTAGGAAAGTGCTTTCTATAGTGATATCGGACACGTAACACAATTAATTACACCACGCTGTCATGTCCAATGTCTTTGTAAAGGCCCTGTCTATGCTTTGGTCTGGGACAACTCTTGGGAAGAATATGCCCATCACAAACGTCTACCGTACCTAATATTTTTTTGCAAATTTACTCGGGATGATTTCCTGTACAGCTTACATAAACACCAAGACTTCAAGATTCACTTTAACTTCTCTTCGATTTAATAATGAAAGCACCATTTTGGATGTCAAACCTAAAGTCAAATTATCCACCATAACATTGTACAGGCGTACATCATCAACATAATGCTGTAATGACCCAATTCATCTGATGACGTCATCACCATGAAGGTCTTGGTAGCGCCATTTTAGGAGTGAAATCACCCGTGTGATTACGCCCATTAAAGTCAACGCGCACGCAGTTAGCCGCACACCATATAACTTTATAATGCAAGTTGATTCTCAATGGTAGAGCAATGGCAGCCCGCCTGTGACGTCATGTGAGGGGTCTATGGCTCGTCTTAAGGAGCAACCACACCCTCCAAGACATCTTCTTGATCGATTCGTAAAGTATTTCAAACATTTGTTGTTCTCACTCTCATCTTTTCCCCTTCTCTTCAGGTGAATTTTAAATAACCAATGAATCAAAAGCCATCCTTATAAAATCTGACAAAATGCGTATGTTTGCGTTACAAAACTTCCCCGTGCCCCCATAACGTCCATTACCATTAATATACAAGTCAACAACAACGAATCACAGACAGATTTACTGAATATACTTCAACTCGTGTTTGTTTTCATTAGTGTTCATTTTTTCCCCATCAAGATGCCACTATGTTATTAGTAGCTACCAACGAGCGACCCAGCACTATGAAGGCCATCTTGAGATGTCAAAGACAAACATGTACCTCTCACTCTGATTAAATGTGAAGAGGAGTTAGAAGATGTCTCCACTGCTAGATGACTCCTTAGATTACCTCTTCCGTGGTTATAACTGGATATGTGCGAGGAGCTAGAACTACTGAAGTACGGCAGTCTTGGAACCATCTTAAGGGTCGGTTATCTGAACGCTGCCTTTCTGGACGGTAGTTTATCAACGTTTTGAAGACTGATTTTTAATTGAAAATATTAAGTAAACGGTGGATTCACTGACATTATGTTCCAGTTCTGAACAACGGCAACGTGTATAAGTTTTTTTAATGACAACACAAGTCTCTGCTTTCGTAAGGTCTTCTTATTAAACTCCAGAACGAACAGACGTTATCCCACAGTCCTCCGAATACATACTTAAATTTGTTGTTTTCCCCACCAAAATTATATAGGAAACTTTTAAACATTGTGTGAACGTACATTTTCTTTACTGTTTCTTGGCTGAGGTTTTTATTGTGCTTATTTTGCCAATGTTAATTGGATTGGTAGTTCCCTCTGCATGTTGATATCAATGAATGTGGCTGAGTATAGCAAAAAGTGAAATGCACAAAGATATTGAGTGTTTGGTTGCAACGCCCCTCTGGTACGTTGTCAGTACATGCTGACAAGCTTTTTCCATAGATTAAAAGGGCTTATTTGGCGTTTCTTTTAAACGATTTTTTTAATCTATGTTGTTCACACGTCCAGGTATTGCCTGGGTTAATTTTAGCGTATTTGTTTGCTTAATTTTTAAGTTTCATAATTTGGTTTCATCTACCATTGACAATTGACATACCAATTTTGTACACAAGGGATGCTGGCCAGGGGCGGATCCAGGATTTTCCAAACGGGGGGGCGTGAAAATATACCAAGCAGCAAAATCTTCCCTTCCCCATTTCTTCCCCTTCTCTCTCTCTCCCTTTTTTTTCTCCCTCTTTTTTTTTTTTTTTTTTTTTTAATATTAAAAGGGGGGGCGTGCGCCCCCCACGCCCCTGGATCCGCGCCTGCTGGCAGAGTTTTGTCCTGCCCCCCTTCTAACCAAAATCACCTACCGCTGTTGATTGACACCCCTCTATAGGACGTGTGGCATGGTCCAGCTTAGGATATCATGGCACATGAGCTGGGCAGTGTATACGATGTGGTTAAGACAATGGACATAGAAAAATATGTCACTATATGCTGACAGCGGCCCTCACTGCAGGGTGGAGAGAAAGAGAGAAGAGGAGGGGAGAGGGGGAGGGGAAGAGGGGGGAGCTTAATTTCCAAGGAAGACTCGTTTTTATTATACATTGTGTAATTAACAGCTCGCATACTATGAAGCGAGAGATACCCCACCCCGTTCACCCACTCGGTCACCCACCCGGTCACCCATCCGCAGCCGCTTGTAGATGTACCTATAGATGCTCACGTGAAGTTGTTATTCTAACCATCTGCGAATGCCTTAAAATTGCTGTCCTTCATTCATACCATGACTTTTCGCTCCGAGTTGAAGAATCTTACAAGATCAGAGTTAAATCAACAACATGCAGGGGCTGTTTGCGTGAACATGGAGCAGCAGAGAAGGGCGGGCAGGCGCACACTGTGCTTGAAGAGGGAAAGAAAATACTCGACTGTCTTATTGTAGAGAGTGCAGTCAGCTCTCTACCCGCGGTAGTCCGTGTCTGTTTTCCTGAATGTGCATTTTGAAGATGGTACCTATAGAGAAACTAACCTTTCTATAATAATTATTAAAGACACTATACCGGGAGCACTGTCCATCTGTATTAAAGGGCTGATATTATATGCAGTTAACTTGTTTTAGAATGATGTGCTTCTGACTGGAAGCCTCCGAAAAAAAGATATTGGCAAAATAAGGAGACCGTTTACATATAGGCTACACAGCTACTTATGTTGGTAGAGCACTGGTGTCAGATGCAATTGTGTCCGCCATGCAATACTGTCCGCTCCGGACACTTTTGCATATGCAATCGTGTCCGGGGCTATGCAAAACCGTCCGGCGGACATGTACATGTCTGTGCGTGAGCGAGCGTTTCAAATGCGCTAGTAGATCGATCTTTTTGTATTAATAGTGTGCAGCAACTGGTACCCAGAAGTCAGCTATTTCGTAACGGCATTTCGCGTGCATTTTTCTCTGTGTCGCAGGGCATCCTGACTACATTTTTAGTCGATGAACGGAACCTTGTATCCAAGACTCAATAATTGAGTCGACCCCGCGCTATCATGAGAGATATTGTTATTGTACATTGTCCATCAGGGGCCCGAGGTTGACAACTATCAGGGCGTCTAATTTACTGCAAGGACGGACATGTTTAGGAGAGTGACATAGTGGGCATTCCACAGGTTGTGACTATGATCCCTTTTCTTTAATCTTTTCTGTTTTAAACATTGTGGGCATGACCCCACAATGTAAGAAAAGCCCACAAGTACAGATCCTACTTACAAGTAGCCCCTCAATGTAGCTCTTGTAAGCACGGTTTTGCACGGGGGCGGACACGATTGCATATGCAAATGTGTCCGGGCGGACACAATTGCATTATGCAGCAGCGTCCGGGCGGACACGATTGCATTATGCAGCAGCGTCCGGGCGGACACGATTGCATATGCAAAACCGTCCGGCGGACATTATTGCATATGCAATAATGTCCGCCGGATAGTATTGCATAGAGGACATAATTGCATGCGACACCGGCACGTTAATCCGGAGGTCACAGAGTTCAAATCCCGTCCTAGTCAATTTTTCTTTGTTCACCCAAAGTTAAACTAAAATTGTGTCAGTTTCCCATGTGGTTGATTACTTGTTTTAAAAGGGTTACAGAACCCGAGAAATGTGTTAACTAAATGGTGTGCTAAACCTTAACAATGGGCCTATACATCAAGAATGAGAGAATCCGAATGACTTTTACTTTCCCTGGTTCGAATCACTCCTTGGATCGGAGCATCGTATGTTTTCAGTCCATGTCGGTTGTCTCTATTTTGGGTTGTACTCCCACATCTCTCTCTCTCTCTATTTGACATAGGCATTAGCCCATGGTCTCCTCCTCAAATTACCCCGCTGGAATCACTGGCACCGCTCCTCCTACCACAGCCCGTATTTACAGTGCTGCTGCTTTGAATTCCGTGGTATCACAACCTGACCATTCTCGGATGTTGCCCACCTAGCTCATCTTTGGTCGGCCCGACGGAACGATGACATTTCAAACCGCATCTAAAATATTTCTTCGTTATTGTCTTCTCTATAACATAACTCATTGTTACAGCGCCACAGACACTGCGTGGAAGTTTTTACATTAAACCAGAAAGCTCTCAAACAAAATAACGAGACATCTTACTTTCATGTATTCCTTCTCTTTGCAGATGGAAAAATGCAAAGACTCCATCAAGAGCCCCCATGTTCAATGGAAACCCTTTTCCACATCAAACCCGCGGTTATTAATTGATTCGTCACATATAACCTTGGCTATAAATGTCATATCTTGTGTATTGAACACCTACTACTCGATATAAATTACATTATTTCTAATTGGCGCATATTATTATGTTTCTGGTCATATCAATCTGATTATGCACTGGGGATGTCTCCAATGCTTAAACACCAATCTAAGATTAAATCCACGCAATATCCAGCTTCAATGTTAATTGACATAGCCAACTTGTTGCAATATAGGGGCCTAGATCTCAACTAGTTTATTTAATTGCTTGTTTTCTCAAAAAATCCAATTAGATAGTGATTTTACCTACCTGCTTATTCCCGAGTGGATGAAATAATCACCCAGCGAGTTATTTTCGGTTGGTTTGTATCTATATATGGAACTTAATCCAATGTTTTGAGCAAACTTAGCCACTTGATGACGTCAATGCGGTGTAGAGTGATACCCTTGCTGTGCAGTGCTTGCCTCGTTAGGTGTGCTTGGTTCCCGCAGTACATTGTGGCATTGCCATTGATTGGACACCCGGGGGATACCGTTGAACGTGTTCACCAGAGTCCCCAGTCCTGGATAATCAACCGCCACGATCATGAACCATACTATCATTGGAATGACATAGCCACAGTATACTGGCCTAATACAAGGACTCCATATCCAAGGATATAAAGAGATTTAAGTAATTGCTAGGGAAGTTTTACACTTAGACTTAATTGTTTCTGACAAACAGGTGACAAACTCGGTGTCTCACCCCGCCCCCTATGTCACAGTAACTATAATAATTGTAACAGTAAAGGTTACGGTAACAATACAAACATTATAACGGTTACACACGATGCAATAAATCAGGCTAAATTAAAAGGATACAACACGAGTAAATAAATAGAAAAAACAAAGACGCAACAGACAGATTTTAACTGGAGGAATTAAATAAAAATGATAGTATAATACAATACTAATGTTCTAAATTTTGTTAACACCGGTCTTGTGCATTATGGTGTATACAAATCAACAGATACATGACGAGTAGCTACCGTATGACCTATACACCTTCTCAAAAACCCTTGACGATGCCAAATGAAAAAAGGGCAAATTATGCTGATGCAGAAAAGATCGCGTAATCCTGCCGTCTGATCATATCAATGGGATCCTAACAGCAGGATGTCTTATTCAGCAGCCACAGGCCAGGTCATTTTGTGCCCAAATGATGATATCTTGTGGATAAATTGCCACGGAGTGAAGAATCATCTCCTTTTGTCCTGGTTCTCTTCTTATTGTGAATATTAAAGGATTGGATATCTGAGATATAGTCCTTTGTGTGTGTAGAGGTGAAAATATATAATTGCCTTTACAAACTCAATCTATAAAGATTAAAACCATTATTTTTAGGCAGTAGGCTTTCTTAAATATACTGCTGGGGAGAAAAGGGGCCATTGCGCTTACTTTTTGATAAAACACCTTCCAATGAAACCGGTGATAATTTTTAATTGAAATTAGAAACAAATTAGAAACAAAAAAGAAATTGCGATTTTAATCGGGTATAAAAAAAGAATGGGAGGCAGCGTCAATGTTGTAGAAAGCGCCACAGGGCACAGCATCATCTGCATAGGTTAGAGGCAAGACCCGCTTTGTTGAGTTTGATGGTGCAACAGCAAAGCGTGTGATTGTATTATTGTATTTCCATGATGCTCAAGTTTAACCAAGCGACGATCTAAACCGTCCGGCTCATGCAGACCGCGGAATTCCAGTTGAATGGGATTTTACATGCATACAAAATGAAGTTCACCATCGGAGATATGCGTGAGAAATTTCCTGCTGAAATAACACAGTGATTTCATTCAAGAAACAAATGGGAATAAATGTTCTGACATTTCTAGACGGTTGTCAGAAGGCTCATAGAGTCAGCGGAAAGACATTTTGTGCATAATAACGAAATACAAGAGTTTTGTTCATGATGTCGCGATTTTAGTCGTGTTCCCTGCATGCCCCATGCAGTCATAAGTACTGATTACCGTACTTCAAACGCGCCAGACTATTTTCCCTTCCCCTCAACCTCAGAACATTGCCTTATATTAATGTATACACGAGATCATCAACCAGTGCCTAATAATTCACCTTTAATGGAACTATTTCACAATCTTCTGTACAGTTACTAATAACAAACTATCTCCCAATCTTCTGTTTCCAAGGAACCAAATAATTTCACAATCTTCTGTCACCAAGCAAACAATCTATTTCACAATTTTTAGTTATCGATGAAATATACTATTTCACAATCTTCGGTTATCAAGGAAACAACTATTTCACAATCTTCTGTTTCCAAGGAAACAAACTATTTCACAATCTTCTGTTTCCAAGGAAACAAACTATTTCACAATCTTCTGTTTCCAAGGAAACAAACTATTTCACAATCTTCTGTCACCAAGGAAACAATCCATTTCACAATATTTAGTTATCGATGAAATATGAAATATACTTTTTCACAATCCTCTTTTACCAATGAAACAAACTTTTTCACAATCTTCAATTTCTAAGGAAACAAACTATGCCACAATCTTTTGTTATCAAGTAAACAAAGTATTTCAGAACTGTGACACAAGACGAACTGGATTTAAAAACAAATAATACAATACGCAGGGAACAGTTGATTTCCTCCCACGATTTGAAAGCAAATGAACGACACGGTTGAAATCGCAAGATGTTAAAGCTTGCATGGTTAAAAGTCATTAAAATGTCACCTTGAGACGGTTATCCGCGGCGGCAGTCTCAAAGCGAGAAACTCAAATCAATATTAATAATATAGAGTCTTAATAAACAGACAAAATTTCCGTCTTTTTGTGTGTAGTTTAAGAAAGCATCATGTGCAACTTGAATACACACTGACAAGGTACCTGCCTATTACTACACGATAATAAAACAAACCCGAGAATCTGTATTATTGATTTTTGTCACTCGGTGTCCAAATACGGGGATTTGTTATTACACGTTTTCAAACGCCGACAAGCTCGCCATCAAAAACCAATCATCTAGAAAGGCGAGGGTGCTGGAATCGCTCCACTTAAACGAATAAAATAACAGGCCTACCTAGGATTTTACCTACAAGGTCCATGAATTACATGAAGAAAACAACATTTTAGGGAGTGGGCTGAATTGTTTTAAAACAAAGAAGTCACAGTTTGAGAGATGTTTTAGTGCAAGGTGAAACTAAGCACTTCAAAATTGAGACCACTTTGCGATTTTGGGGCATAGTGTTAAAAAGGAGCTACAGAACCGTCGAGTTGTCCGAACGGACGAGTTGTCCGACGGACGAGTTGTCTGACATCCAAATCAGACTGTGCTCCACCATTTAAGAAATTAACATGTATCTCGGCCAAATATATCAACCAATCAAAAAAATCCCGGCCATGATCACATGATCTCACTATCATTATATATGTGGACACGTAAACATAAACACAATCAATCAAAACAAATCCCGATTTATATTATACTGGTAGTCGACGATCAACTCCTGTTGTAAATACTGCAGATTATGTTTTTGTTAGAAACAGTGGAGAAACATTTCCGTTCTATACTTTCACACTGAGCGCATTTTATTCGCAGATGCCATTTACTCCAAGGGAAACTCGAGTTTAAAAAAAGACCTTCAGTTGCTCCTTGCACAATTTGGTTGTCTGTTATTCACGTCAACACGTCATTTGTCCGTTTTGATCTTTACCTTTTCAATTTGGCTTTTGTTCTCAATTCAATAAGCCATTTTGAGATATGCCGAACACAAGACTATGACACACTGTGACACACTATGACACTATTAGATTTGGGTAAATTTGTCTGTATAGACCCAAACCAAACAGTGCGCTCCTGTAGTATCCACCATATCTTAAAAAGGCTAATAAGATCGTCTGCAAAATAATTAAATCCAAACAAGGTCACAGAGCAACTGCCAACTAAAGACGAATAGCACAACAGGGAAAATGTGTAAACTTTTCGATTAAATGTCATCAAAATATTACTTTATTATCATATATATTCAACTGACATATGGTTTGATTAATGAAATATGCCAATGATATCAAAATGCATTTTGTATACATACAGATATTCCATTAATTTAGTTTTGAAACAATGTCAGTTCTGTATAACTAGAAAGTATTAGAGGAATCCGAATAGAAAAAACACACACCAAAAACGTGTCGGTAAAACAAGCTTCGTAAGATTGAAATAAATCAATTATCTTAAAATAATCCTGCACAAACATGTGTCAAATTTTTCCCAGCCAAGGGTAAAAAATAACCTTCTGATGCGGAAAATTATGCATTTCAATTCATCTGTTATCACATTTAAAATACTCTAAAATACTCTAAAAACTCAGAAAACTGAGCAATACAAAAAAACTAATGAACATTTTAAATTGGTTAACTAACTATTAGACTATCCTTTGAACAAGTCAACAATATTACTTTAAAAAGGATAGCACATGATCGGTAACAAATAAATTTCAAAATTATCACAAAAGCCATGAATGGTCATGTAGTAGACCATGCAACCTGTGACATCACATGTTTACAAAAGAGCCACAGAGCCTGGACTTCCCGCAGGCATGATTTGTACACAGCCAAGTGAAAGCAAACATTATGGAATTTGCACTGCTGATTTGTATCAACTTTTGATATGAAGAAATGGGGGCATATGTTCAGCTGTTATTTTTATAACTCTTCGATTTATGTGGAAATTATGACCCAAAACGTTAAAATTTCCCGTATGAACAGTGTAGTATCTCGCCTGCCGGAAAATTACCTGGAATGTACAAGGTCACTCTTTTTGTAAAAAAAAGGTTACATGGCCAAATATACACCCAGAGCATAATTTAAACCTCTTGAGCTTTTATTTTTGAGAAAATAAATGAATATGCACACACTAACTTTGTCATTATTATCGTACCTTGTTTGTTTTTTGTAAAAAAGATGAGTTAAAAAAAAATCTTACTAAAACAAAAGCGTTGCGGAACCCGCTGCTAAAACATAGGATTCGAACTGCCTACCACCAGGCTAGCTCGGTGGTCTAGTTGTAAGACATCTCTGCTCTAGCAATGAAAAGTTCGTGGGTTCAAATCCCACTCGAGTGATTTGCCTGTGGATTTTTTCACAGAACTCAGGAAATTAAGGAGTATACAGTGCTTATTACACATCAGTGTAAGAGTAAAAACAAATCATATAAAACAAAACACTTTAAAAAAAAATCACCTGACTCATCACCCTTTATTTAATCAAAACAAAAATCAAATTCTTATTTCCAGGCCGGGAATTTCAACTTAGATAGGGCAAGGCCATTTTAATTTTGCAAAGGACACTTCCATTTGGAAATCCTAAAGGAAACTTTTGAATGGGCACCAAGGCCAAAAACAGGGCAACAGAGGCCATGGCCTCCGTATATTTTCAGGCCTGTATCTTTACATTACACAATACACTATTGAGTGAGCAATGTATTACATTAGGACAGACTCTAACCTGGGTACAATTTTATAAAGCTGTTTACCAGTAAGCAAATTTTGTGTGCTTACTAAGTGTATTCTAAGTGCATTCTGTGAAGATTTGACAGCCTGTGTGTGCGTTCACAATGGATTTGCATTGTAGCATCACTCATCTGCTTACAAGAACCGCCGGCAAGCTAGTGAGCCTTTTGCTAAGATTACCGTTAGCAGTGTTTCTGAATTTTTTTTTTTACTAATGGTCGCTCCATAAGCCCAGGGCCCAAATCAATAGGCTGCTTATTAAGCACAAAAAGTAGCTCAGCACAACAAACTTATGCTTACCAGAATAAAGTTACCAGCCAAAATAACATTTCACATGTATCCTCTGTGACTGGTCTCCTGCAGATTTTGCTAAGCAGAACATTTTTAAGTACTATTTGCTGCTTACCAGGCTCTATAAAAGTGGGCCCAGTGGAGTGAGTTACTTTCTGATTATTTATACAGAAGGAGTCTTCCTAATACCTGTTGTAATGTTTTTGTTGTTGATCTAGTCTTGGTGTTTCTTGAAAAAAATTCCTCATTGACATTATTTGATGATCGATTGCCCCTTTTTCAACTTCACAAACAAATAAAAAATCTAAACTAGAACTTTAATCAGTGTCCTCATTAGATGTATACATTGCTTGATTCCTCCTTTTCAATCTCTTACCATCGGATGAACCTGACTCAGCGCTACTTGATTCTCCTGTAGTTGATAATATATCATGTTTGGATTCCTCTCCTGCAGATTCATCTTCTTCTTGAGATGAGTAGATGTCCAAGTTCCTTCTCTTCATCTTCCCCCCAGTAACACATGGTGTCCCCATTGCTGATGGCCGGGTGTCGGATATCAGTGACTCCTGAAGAGGAGTGCTACTGAAGATATCAGAGGTTAGGGAGAGTTTCTGGCCTGGTGTCTCATCTATGCTTATCTCATGAGTTCTCTCTGAATCAGGTAAGTCGATTAAAAGAGGACGATCAATTGACCGATCTCTTAGGCTCGTCTTCACAACTTCATCTTCCGCACAATCCTTTTCCTCATCATCATCTAAACTGATTTCAGCTGGGTTACATGAGGTGTTTGCAACGTCTGTATCGCCATCTTCACTTCCTTCCTCAACCGATGTATCAAGGGGGACGGTGAAGGAATCAAAGATGGCACTTTCCTCATCGTTGTCCATTGTTACATCCCTCTTACTTAAACTCCTGAGAGGGGATGGTGTTACTGGAATACCTGAACTCTCCATGATCGCTGCAATTGGGTCAGTGATGGAGAGTTTGGAACAAAACTGCGTGGTTTGTGGATTGACATTTGGCTGTGGCTGGTTAGGGTTCCTGACGGGTTTGGCCGGGTTGTGTACTTGTACTGTCTGGGTGAAGTTATGAGGAATCCTCAAATCTTCCCGGAAGATTTCTCGTATCGCTGAAAGCTCCTCAAGTGAAGCACTGTAATCCCATCTAAGATGAGCAAGAAAAACAAGGTTAACGATTTTGCTACACTGTTTTCATTATTGACAGTTTAAGCTGTTAATAAAATAGGGAAGGTTGCCACTTTCAGACTCAAAATTAATTCATGAAAAACAACAGTATAAAAACCTCAGACAATAGCCCATATATGCGTGTCCAAATGCGCAGGATCGGTGTGCAAAGGATTGTGGGTGAAATCTGAGTCCAAGCAACACAGACAACATTACAAGCAGTACACAACTATAACACCTGGCATAGTGACATGTAAACTACAGCATGGCATCCATCTTGGCAACTTGATTTATTTTCTAACTGTACTCGGTTTCCCAAGATGCATGCATTGCGGTGAATTTTTAAGATGGTGCTTACTGCTGTTGGATGGGTAATAAAATAAACAAACATGGACTATTAAAGACTTTATGAACAGGTCATTTTTCGGTAGTAGCTTGCACCTCTAAAGATCCTTACTTTAGATTTAATAACTAATGGCCTGGACTTTCTATAATGAAAAACTTGTAAATATTGTATGCCCATTCCTAAAAAACTTGATAACATAAACAATACAATTATAAACCTGAAATTACAATGACAGCACTCAAACAAAAACAAATTTGAGCAAAGCTGTACCTTTCTTTCAACAACAATAATTTAAAAAGCTTCACTGACCTATTATTGTACTGCTGAGTTGGCATGTGAACAACCCGGTCATTTGTCGTCAGCAGTAGCTTCGTTGACTGTAGCACTGCAAGCCACTCAGAGTCATAGGTGAAATCCCATGGTGCTTCTGTCTTATGCGGTATATCCACCACCTACAACCAAAAATACCATCAACTTGGCTCCATTAAATTAAACCATGGAGTGGGGTTTGGAAAGAATGCCTTTTTCGAAAAATTTTCTGTGTTGAAAGAATGCCTTTTTTGAAAAATTGTTTCTGTGTTGTGTAAGTGCAGATTCTCAGCTAATGGTAAGCATTGCAATGAAATTGGGTCTATATGAAATCATATGTTAACTAGTGTGCTAAACCATACCATGTAAAACACATGTACTTGGTAGCACACATGTACTTGGTAGCACACATGTACTTGGTAGCACACATATCCTAGTAGGTAGATCAAGGCACTTTACAACATTGTTATCCCAGTTCATCAGGCATACTTTTAGACCATTCCACAAACTTTCTCAACTCCCTCGGAAGTAAACAACCAAAGCTGCTTAAATTAGCACCAAGGGGTTAATCCAACACAATACTGTCTCAGTCCTATCATGTTCCCATTTATACACCTGTGTTTAGAGAAGCAGTTATGGTTACATGCCTTGCTCAAGGACACAAGTTTCGTGACTGGGAATTGAACCCAAACTCCAATGATTCAGCCATCAGAACTTGAGTCCTATGTACTAGACAGCTCAGCCCCGACATACCACACTTATACCACACGTATAATCAATGCAGAAACGAGCCTTACTGTCATGATCTAAAAATGTGTTATTAACCACCATATGTTGGTATTCTGAAAACTTTTCCATGCCCACCCGTGCTATTATTTTTCAGAATTTTTTGGAGCTTCTTGAATAGTAGTTTTCCTCTGGAAATATCGTTGCCACAATGAAACCCTGACTTGACAAAGACTGTTCTCATAATCAGTGTTGTAGTCGAGTCACCTGTGTCGAGTCCGAGTCCGAGTCCCGAGTCACGAGTCACTTGGTCCGAGTCCGAGTCCGAGTCACAAGTCACTTGTTTAAATATTGGTTGCAAACCAAATGTCGTAAAAATACGATTTGGAAATGAAAAAAATAAAACACATTTAACACATAGAACTACCTCCATGGTATAACCAAAAGAAACAATACGGGGCGGAATGGCAGATGCCATGATTTAAAAAATGTTGTACTACTTTTTACTAGTGACGTGACCAAACTTGACGTCGTGTGTGTGTGTCTGTGACGTGTGTCGACCATTGATCTCTATTATAATAGAGATCAATGGTGTCGACCATGTGTAGAAACTGGTGCAAACAACACACAGCCATCACAGTGCAATATGCAGGCTGTGTTTTACAGGTACCAGACATGCCATTTCCCTGGTAATATGCATCAAGCACAAGCAGTGGCTATGGTGTTAACGTTGACAGAATACCAGCATTAATATTGGTGTCGTGCATCCCAGTGATAATGCATATTGAACATACGAATCGAACATACACGCACTGTACGTACATGGCCATCTACACAATAATCACGAACACTATACTTTCAACACCATACGCCAGTGTACTTATTTCAGACTGACTTATTTCTTGTGCTAGACGTTAATATTCCTCCATGTGCACTCCGGGAATGACAATCGGATCATCGGAATTGTTTTAATATTTAAAAAAGGTGTTGTTTGTGAAAATACGTGACTCGAGTCACAAGTCCTCGGGGACAAGTCCGAGTCATGATAGTCGAGTCCGAGTCCGAGTCTTTTGCAGACGTGACTCGAGTCAAGTCCGAGTCACCGAAATTGTGACTCGAGACGGACTCGAGTCATACAACACTGCTCATAATTAGCTCCGAAAACTGAGTAGGCACTCACCATGATTCGCAGATCCTCGGCCGTGAGGCATGGCCAAAAATCTGCCATGGTACTATGCTGGAATCTCAAATGCTCATACCTCCCTCCCATTGAGCCGAATATAATTACAAACAATAGTGGGAGCCTGTCCATTCTGTTTGACACATTTGTACTTAAACAGGACAAAGGTCTGGAATCTGGGGTTACACAATAACCCACAGAAAGGAATTTCACAAGGCATGTTTTCCACAACATGTTGTCCTTCTTGTGTGCACGAGTGAAAGGAACCACATCACGGTATGTGCATGCCTGTGCATGTTACACACTGGAAAGTCCTGGTGGATACAAAAGTCAGCCGTCCAGCTGAAAAACATGTCATCTGACGTGTAGTTTTCAAACAAGTAGAAATGACAACTCACCTGAAGGAAGTCCCGATGAGGGAGACACTTGTCAAGAGCCAGGAATTTTGTAGTTTTTTCATCTCCATTGACCGGCTAGAATGGAAAAACAGTGTAATGTCAATACAGAAGAACTAATCATACAGTACACATAACCCTTATTCTGCAGTTAGTTTTGATTGGGTAATCGGTGTGGTCTGGTTGGCGTAGTGGTTCCTTTCCTCACCTTCAACCTTTAGGACCCCGGTTCAAATCCTGTGGATTGGGTTTTCAGTCTCTATCTGAATAAGTTTCCATGGTTGTACGTCCACATCTAAAACCAAAATTTCCTTCTTCGTCCCCTCCATGGGGTTCTTGGCTAGTATAGTGAACAAATTCGCTTTTCTGAGAATCCTTGGCTTCACAACCAGAACAAATTATTAAAATAAATAAAATTACAGTGGGTCAAGATTTCCACAGACAGAGATGTTAGACTCCCAGACAAAGTGAAATTGTTTCAGAAATGTCTTTGGACCTGTCAACAGTGGTACTCAAATTGCTTGCACTTCATTACTTTAAAAATGGCTAATACATACTTTGTAATATTATAATTTTGGTAACAACATCAACCCATATCTGCCTAACTACAAGATTTCCTTTAATACACACAATCGCAGTAAACGCCTACATGTAGTTCATGAAATTCCGTATATGAACAAAGCGTTTGAGTCTTTCTCTAACTACAAGTGATATGAGATGGGACGCATGGCAACACGCATGGCAACACGTATATCACCTTTTAGAAAATTTTGTACGCTTTCAAACAGTATAGTTTTTTGGGGTAAGTTTATTTGCAAGGCAGTAAATAATGAATGTTTATCGTAATGCAGTAATAAGCACCATGGACTGGAACAGTGTTTCTGTACTGTGACCAGTCAGGCGGAAATGGGTAGAAATAATAATAATATAAAATAATATATGCAGTTCTGACAGCTCTTTATGACACGGGACGGGCATCTCAATGTGTTTATTCTTTTGTCCTGACAGTTATGCAGAGCAACGCTTGAATTCGGAGACCCATTTGGGGTTTACAAGGTGATGCGAAGCCAGCTGCAGCCAACCAAGCCAGAAATACAGAGCAAACCCTATCTCTTAATGATAAATGTACTGGGTTCTCTTACATTCATTACACAACACACAGGACCTATGAAGGGACAAAGCAATTATCGTTAAGTGTCTGCTGAAGGACACAAGTGCCATAAACGTGACCTGAACCCGCAATCCGACAACACCAAAACTTGAGACCGCTCGGCATTGACACTGATAAAAATGAAATTTGACATTAAGATAAAAAAGCTGTTGCCACTTTAGAAGCAAGATATAAACATCTACATGTACCTACCCCATGCGAAACTAAAGCAGGGAATTTGACATGAAGATGAGCAGCAAACCAGTACGTTGGTTTCAAATGATTCAGTAATTCCTCATGACATGGTGAACCTGACAACCAAATAAAGAACATAGAAATAATTATTGCTGATGTGATCATCATTTACAGGTCCTTTCAACAATCATCAGCAGTTTTCACGTCAGCAAAGAGAACACTTAGAATACAGGTAAGCTATTTCAAACATGACAGATAAACGCTCAATATAAGTTACCACTTTCTATTGATTAGGTGTGCTGACTGAGGATGTAGATTTTAATTTACCCTTACCCTCCCAAGTTCTTCTATATCCTCTATCCTCAGGCTTGGACACAATGTGGACTAGTTCTTTCTCCTTTCATGGTGACTGCTTTACTTCTTTCAAGAAATTATTTTAAGCTCAAGGTGTTTTGGAGAAAATCCTGAAATCAGGAAAAATCCTGAGAAATCACAAGCCTGGCATGCCAATCTTATCTAAGTTGAAAATGTTGGTGTGAAGTGACATAGGAGTGGATATTGGAGGATTGAGGTCACCTGTAGCCAAAAAGGCCTTGGTAGTAAGGGTTCAGTTATACATCAACTAATGAACAGTGGGTGGGTTTGACATTACAAAACGAGGGGGGGGGTTGGAGTCTAGAAAACTTTTGAGTCTCTGTTGATCTTGAAACTATTGTAATGCTTCCTTCTGTACACCCGAAATAGACGTAAAACACTTTCCTAGGCTGGATGCTGAAGAAATCATCTGATTATTTGTTTGTCGTCCATGTATGACTTTACCTATTACTTGTCTAAAATATCATAAACTTCCAGGATAAATTTATAGAGTTCATGAACCGCCGCCATCGTAAAGTCCTATAAAACATGTGTCCTTGTTGAAAGTAGACCAAACTATTATCGAGAAGACCAAACTAGTTTAAAGGATTGTTTTTCTCATTCTCCTCACCAAGTGTGTTGCTTTCCACCTCATCTCTAAAAAATGTCTTCGCCCTGAGGAGCTGTTCGGTGTTACCATGGTGATAAATTCCTCTCGGCCAATCATGTGACATCATGATGTCAATTGGTTGTGTGATCTTAGGATTAAAAAAAAAGGCGGAATATCTGATAAGGCATTAGGGGAAACAATTTAAAGTCATTCTAAAGTTGTTTTCTTACCGCCAAAATGGGGTTAACAATATCATGCAGACAAGAAAAAGACTGCAAAACCATCTCGCTTTCTGCAATGTTTGGCATTGAATGTTAGGTGTATATCATATGGAAAGACTCTTTCAACCTGAGGCAAATCAACTTGTAAACTCTAATGAGATTGGTATGCATTGCACTTTCGCATTGATTGGCTTGGAGAAGCACAACTGAATCTGTGAGTTCAGGCATCAAACGGTGATGGGCAGCATTTAAGGATCAAGTGTACAGATCTTCCTACGGGGGATATATGCCAAGATGGCAACACCTAATCACCCTTAATTGGCTTAATATCAATGATTTTGAATCCACACATGTTCAATTAATAATGATAGAGTTTTTGTATCCAATCAATGATGTGTTGAACATGCAAGTAAATTTCTTCTTGTCGCATGTATTGAGAATTTCGTAATAGAAACATTTCGCACGCAGTGTACTGCATGTGTAGAGTGCATATGTTGTCAAATTCTCCCTATGCATGGCACTGTTATTTTCGGGATCGCTGAATGCGCATGTGCACCTTCATGGCTGAGCATTGTGCATAATTGTGTGTACAGCATGCATAATGTGTTTTGTACCTCATCATGTACTTGGGATGTAACTAACTACATCAAGCGCACGTATGCGAGTAAGGCATCGACTTAATGTTGGTGATCTTGGAATGCCTTATGTAAAATTGCCTTGTACCTAACAAAATAATTTAATCTGACGCAAAACTAATCAACAACACTTTAATCCCACATATTGTGGTGATATTTTACAAGCAATTGACTGAAAGAATTTGCTTTTGTTCGAAAAAACAGGGAAAGTGGTAGGAAAATGTCCGATTTCAGACCGTAATTTCACGGTGTGACTTTTTTGTACAACCTTTCTTCTTATCCACCATGTTACAAATTTCAGCCACTCACTTGTTTCAATCTGAACACCTCCAGACCTCTAGTATGATAGACAGATCGTATCGTATCCTGAGAGTAGGGTGGTATTTCAAAGTGTCCTTTTCTAAAATCTCGCTGCTTGAAAATTCCAGAGACACCTCCTATCCTGATGCCACCGTAATTGACAATACTTGCATAACCTAAATAAGAAAACAGGTTGAGAACGTTTGACACAAGTTATCTATAGTGTAGACTGGACACTTTGGGCTAGGTTTCCCTTGTTTTGCAGATAAGAAGAACAACACCTTATGCATAAAAGAAACTTTTCCATCTTCTTCACTCACCCATGTAATAAATATTTGGTGCCATCCATCCTCCATAAGACAGCTCTCCAAGATAATTGGATGCCTCATGGTTACCTCCTATTATGAGCGTCAGTACAGGGGCCTTCTTCTCACCAGAGTAGTACCTGTATTCAAAACAACATTGTGATTGCCAGAGTGTGATAAGCACTCAGTGCTTTCTAAATTCTGCATAAAGAAATCTATAGGCTACTCAGTTCGAGCTCGAACCCACGACCCTGGTATTCTAGAGCAGATGTCTTAACCACTAGCCCACCGAGCATTCCTGGTGTCAAGAGGCCAGTTTCTAATCCAGTAATTACTTAAATTGGTTACGGTTCTCGCTGATAATTACAGGATTCGAGTTGGCCTCACAACATCGGGCAAAGTGCGAGGCTTATAGGTTTAAATCCCACCCAATTTGCCTGTGGGATTTTTTCAGCAGGACTTGAAAAGCACAGATTATACAGAGCTACTTCTTGTCACACTTTGGTGTATTAAGGGTAAAGACCAAAATCGTATTCTTTATCCCTAATGAAATTATTACATCGATCAGGTTGCCTCAGTGGTTTCTTTCCCTGTTCGAATCCCACCTCAGACCGGAGCCTTGCATGTGGATTGGGTTCTCAGTCCCTACCTGATTGCGTGTTTTTCCCAATGGGGTTTTCCCCGTACATCTAAAACTTAACAATTCTTCTCGTTTCCTATTAATTGTCCTGTTGTTGGCATTATTGGTATATGAAATAGGCTCCCAAATAAAAAATATTTTGTACACAAAAAACAAGAAAACATTTCTCGTCCAGATTTGTATCAATTTAAGTTTTTCATTTAACAAAAGTAATCACAATGGTATGAGATTCATAGTAGTTACTTGTAGAAAGAGTTGATTTGACGGAATTTCTTGGGTACCGCCATGCATTCTAAATCACTTTCGTTTCGGACAGCTTGGAAGTCTCCACAACACAGCAGCAGGTCAACTTTGATACCTAGTCAAGAAACAAACAAATTGTAAGTTCTTTGTTATATATTTGGTTTGCCGTGTAGATTAAAACTTGTCCTGCTATTTAGTAACGCTTCCTTCTTGTAAGGGCAAGGCAGTTTTTCCTTTTTTAAAGTTACCTTCTTTAGCCTCCATGAGGGAAATAAAAGTTTGTATTGGAACATTTCAAAGGGCATTGGCACCAATGCAATGAGCAGGGGGCATGGGGGGATTGCCTGTCTGTAAAGTATGAGTCCCGACTGCTGTGGAGTGGATTGGGAATCTACCAAGTTCAAATAAGAACTTGTACAGCTGTTTTTCTACTGCCGGGGAGTAGATCTAAAAAAACCAAGAGACTGGTTCTGTGTCAAGTAAAAATTATAATGAAGGAGAAATTCACAAAACCTAAAATATATATTTCAGGTTGATTTGTATTTTGGTTAAGTTTAAATATAAATATTTGTTTAATTTGTTTGATGAAAGTTAGAAATTTATAAAATTCTAAGGTATTCAAGTGAAAAACAAAAAAGAGACGATGACTAGAGCATGCTAGTCGAAACGTTGAGACCAATTAGAAACTCACTCCGCAGCAGTGAAATTAAAAATGAGAAGTTCCCTCGGTCTAATGCAAAAGTAGTAGTCCCGGCTGATTTCCTACCTTCTGCCTAGGTGTAGTTACTAAGAAGGAAAGTTCTTTTCAGAACTAAATAGTCTCTCGAATTCCGAAATCAACTCCGCGGCAGTAGAATAAAAAGCAAGACAAGTTCTCAAAGAACAAAATCTACACAGCAAAGTAAGTAGTATACATACACATGGTGTTACTGCAAACCGAATACATTGATACCTCACCATGCAATGCCTCAAAGTTGTAGAGAAGTTGGAATGATACATGTATGTACTAGGTATCCTTACAGACTGGGCATTTTGGCTAGTGTTTTGGCCTAACTCCTCTGGTATCCTCTTCTCCTATGTCACTCCACACCAAATTGTTTGTGTAAGGGAGTGAAATTCCACTGTCTTATTATAGTGTGAGTCCCCCCTTAGAGAATTAATATGTCTTTTATTTTCTTGCCAAATGATCCTAGGAGTGGCACCCCTGTGTCTAGTACCCAAAGTTCACTGTATATATTTTAGTTAATTGTATAAAAGCACCAGACCATTTTCTCTGGGCTCCATGTGCTTGGCAGTGGCCATGTGCTTGGCTAGTCAGTGAGCAGTTGAGCAGCGATCAATAAACAACTATACTGGACAGCTGCTTTCCCAAATTCCCATACCGCTCAATCGTTCTGGTAGAAGTTTGATTGTCTGTAGATTGTATTTCACTTTAGTGCTGTGTTGGTTTTCGTTTGGCAATTTTATTTTTTTTAAGAAGAAATTCTCTCGGTGATTGTTTTGTTAAACCTTTTTTTTAAATTACATTTTTTAAAGTTTGTTATTTTATTTTATCTGGATAACATCAGAAAGTTGTTAGAAAAATTAAATCAGTCATTTTGTCTTTGGAGGTAAACCAATTTTCTTTCTCTGTCCCAATTTGTCTAAGAATAGTTCGCGACCTTTTCCTAACGATCCTGGTTGTTCTATTTTTTTTTTAGCAAGCGAGTTCCCCAACATTTAGCAGTTATCTTTATTTTTGTATTAATTTATTAAAGTGTGCTATTTTTCCGGGTTACATTTTTTTGGTGGAAGATCTGGGTAGGAAACAATTTTCTTCTAGAATTTAGCCAACTATTTTTTGCTCATTGGGGACAGAGTGTTGTTTTTTTCTAGATAATTAAAGTTTTATAAAATAAAATTGCCAAACGAAAACCAACACAGCACTAAAGTGAAATACAATCTACAGACAATCAAACTTCTACCAGAACGATTGAGCGGTATGGGAATTTGAGAAAGCAGCTGTCCAGTATAGTTGTTTATTGATCGCTGCTCAACTGCTCACTGACTAGCCAAGCACATGGCCACTGCCAAGCACATGGAGCCCAGAGAAAATGGTCTGGTGCTTTTATACAATTAACTAAAATATATACAGTGAACTTTGGGTACTAGACACAGGGGTGCCACTCCTAGGATCGTTTGGCAAGAAAATAAAAGACATATTAATTCTCTAAGGGGGGACTCACACTATAATAAGACAGTGGAATTTCACTCCCTTACACTTGGACTCGGATAAGATTGGAATGCCTGACCTTGTGATAAGCAATTGTTATAAGGGCCTACTGGCCCCAGTCCTTCAGATTCCTTCACTTTAGCAATTGGACATAGATGGTTTTGGAACTTACCTTCTTTAGCCTCCAAGTGTTGAATTGTTGAATAGATATTCTCCAATTCTCCATGGCAACATCCTTCTACTGCTATCTTCATTTTATAATCTCCAGGTCCAGTGTCATTCACTGAATCAGTTTATCTAGTACTAGAACTGTAAAACAAGTATGTGATAACAGTTTGGTAATTCAAATATCTCTCCAAAAAAGTCTTTGACTCTAGTCTCGCAAACCACTTAAGACAACTTAATACAAGATTTTTAAAAAGTAGGCCTAAGAATTTTGTTGAATCTTTCTGTTTTGTCTCAAACAACAATGAAGTCAATCCTTTCTTGCTTCAATTCAAAGCCATGATGGGGATTTCAATGAAATAAACTGCCTTGAATGGATGTTAATTTAATCACATGAAACTAGGTGTACTACTACAGTACTAGTACTAGCAGTATGTCTGTCGAATTCAACATTTTAAAAAGACGAGAACACAGCGCCCAAGTTACTTGGTCTATGACAACCCTAACTTATGACATTAACCTACTTTCTGATAACTCCTTGTGTTGGGATCTACAGGATCGAGAAAATCCATAATGTATTGCCCTATACTATATACAGTGATATTTTTTTATAGGGGTGTTGGAACAATTAGGCTAGGTACTACTAGTACTAGGAGTGTCGAAACAGAACTATAAACCTAAGCACGAAGTTTTAAGCAGCTTTCTCTAAGCACTGCAGTGCAACTGAAGAGGGAGGACTAGTACTAAGTATAGTAGTACTTTACTCTTTAGTAGTTAGGAAAGCCATGAAAGTAAACCATGATGATGGATCATGGACTATGGTAATGGACTCCGATGGAGGTCAACCTCAATCGAGCGAGGTAGACTTTTTTTAAAACTTTGTTGGCTTGCATGTTTCATATAATTTAAATAATTAATTACTCTGTGTCAACAATTCGGGGCCTACACGCGATACGGTGAAAAGGTTCCGGTGAAAATCTAGTGAATTGGATCTGAAAGGGGCTAAATACGAACGAACCAATAAATTTAAACATCAAAATAATCAATCAACTTACCATGCATTCATTGGGTAGAAAAAAAACTAGGAATGCACACACTTTATGTATCAAAAAACACCTGAACGTCAGGTAGGTGTACCAATGTATTATCATACTACACATTTTGGGTGTCCGACTATTTGGAGCTTGAGCACTTGAGGGCGGCAGCACCATCGATCACCCCCCCCCCATTTGATTATCAGCACCTTGTTTGAGCAACATTCTTTCTTGTTCCTTTTATTTTTATTTTTTTATTATCCTGATCTTCAAAAAAATACATTCCAATAACTGTTTGTTTGACGTAATTTATAACTTGC